>JASWHV010000005.1:41368589-42618589 GCA_030760725.1 Neostapfia colusana
GGTGAACTCACCGCGAGGCTCGTCGGCGCTGTGTTTGAGCCGCAAACCACCGAGTTTTCTGCACCTGCGCGGTTCCCCGGAGACGGTGGATCAAGACCAGCGAGTTAGATCAGAATTCCCGATCGTAGATCAAGCAGAATTCGCCGGAGAAGCTCGGGTTCTCACCGGAAGAAAAATCGGCGAATCGTGGGGAAAAACGGGACGATGCCGGGGTTTTTATAGATGGGGGAGGGCGGCGTTCGGTTGTGATCGAGTTTGCGTCGTCCACGAACGAAATTCGGCTGGGATACGCGAGGATCCGGGGCAGTTTCGATTCGGGGTGAGAAGAGTCCGGCCGAGCGCAGGCGCGAGCGCGAGGAGGAAGAAGGGTTGGCGGGCCCCGCGTGTCAGTGGGAAAGAGGGGTGGCGCGCGGCTGCGGGCTGGCGCGGGAACAAATGGACCGGCTGGTGGGTTTCGGCCCTCTGGCCGGGGGGTTTATTTTTTTTCCTTTTCTTTTTCTTTTTCATTTCTGTTTTGAGTTTAATTTGAATTCCAGTTTGAATTTGAATTTTTGCAACACATGCAATACGTCCAAAAAATTTTAAATTCCCCTCTTAACAGGATTTTGGGGTGTTACATACCCTCTCTTCGGAGGTGAGCTCCGAGAGTGCCACGTGTCAGAGCCAGACCTCCCCTTTTCGGAGGTGAGCTCCGAGAGTGCCATGTGTCAAGCAGTGCCAGACTTCCTTTCTCCTCAGAGACGAGCTCCGAGGTCGACATGTGTCCATCAGTGTCGGACCTCCCGGAGGTGAGCTCCGAGGTCGACACGTGTCCAACAGTGTCGGACCTCCCGGAGGTGAGCTCTGGAAATGACACGTGTCCAGTAGGACCGAACCTCTCGGAGGTTAGCTCCGAGAGCAACACGTGTCCCGCGGTGTCGGACCTTTCGGAAGTGAGTTCCGAGAGCGACACTTGCCCAGCAGGTTGGGCCTTACTTCCCCACAGTGACTAGCTCCGTTGGCGACACGTGTCCTGCGGGGCTGGACTTCGCTTCTCCGCAGAGACAAGCCCCGGAGGCGACACGTGTTCAGCGGGTCGGACCTCGCCCCTTCAACAGAGGCTAGCTCCGAGCCTGCCACATGTCTGACGGTGCCGGACCTCTCGTCACTACGCAGGGATGAGCTCCAAACACACCACGTGGCCAGCAGGCCGCGGGAAGTGTCTACAACGCTCCTCGGCGAACTGGAACTGGCTCTTTTTAGCTATCTTTTTTATTCCTTGTCCGTTTCTACTTATTTTAAAATGTTTCTTTACATGAAATATGAATGCATGCATGATTACAAAATTGAGGGTGTTACAAACCTATCCCACTTAAATTGAATCTCGCCCTCGAGATTCGATAGAGTGGAGAATAGATGAGGGAACTCTGCCTTGAGGTCTTCTTCACATTCCCATGTAGCTTCGGCTTCCGTGTGATGGCTCCATTGTACCTTGCACCATCGGATCACTTTGTTCCTCGTGACCCTTTCCTTCACGTCCAAAATTTGGACGGGGCGCTCTACATAGGTTAGATCCTCTTGAAGTTTGAGCGCTTCCATTGGTACTTGCTCTTCCGGTACTCTCAAGCACTTCTTGAGCTGGGATACGTGAAACACGTCATGCACGTCAGAGAGGTGTATCGTGAGTTCTAGTTGATAGGCTACTTCTCCTTGCTTGCCCAAAATCTTAAATGGTCCGATATAGCGAGGTGCTAGCTTGCCTTTGACGTTGAAACATCGTTGGCCATGGATAGGCGATATCATAAGGTATACAAAGTCTCCTACATTGAAAGTCAACTTCCTTCGCCTATTGTCCGCATAGCCTTTCTGTCGTGACTGAGCAGCCTTCAAGTTCTCCTGTATTGTTTGGACTTGCTTCTCAGCCTCTTGTAGCACTTCGGGTCCAAACACTTGGTTCTCCCCGGTCTCGTTCCAAAACTACGGCGTTCTACACCGTCTACCATACAATGCTTTGAAAGGTGACATCTTCAAGCTAGCTTGATTGCTGTTGTTATAGGAGAATTTGGCATATGGCAAGCTCCTATCCCAACTACGCCCATGTTTCACGGCGCAAGCTCTCAACATGTCTTCCAAAATTTGGTTAGTCCTCTCTGTTTGTCCGTCGGTCTGCGGGTGATAAGCGGAGCTAAAATTTAGCCGTGTACCCATAGCTTCATGCAGCTTCCTCCAGAACCTAGAGGTAAACTGAGAACCCCAATCTGAAACGATCCTCTTCGGGACTCCATGGCGGCACATGATTTGCTCCAGATACAGCTCGGCTAGATCTGCCACGCGGTACATGGTTTTAACAGGAAGAAAATGAGCTGTTTTCATCAATCGGTCCACGATAACCCAGATGGAGTCGTAACCCGACCCAGTACGTGGTAATCCGACGATGAAGTCCATACTGATGTCCTCCCACTTCCACTCGGGTATTTTTAGTGGTTGCAACAGTCCAGCGGGTCTTTGATGTTCGGCCTTCACCCGTTGGCATGTGACACATAGGGCAACATATTCGGCTATGTCCCTCTTCATACCATCCCACCAATAACAAGTCTTCGAGTCCTTGTACATCTTTGTACTGCCGGGATGTATGGAATAAGGTGAGTCATGTGCCTCCTTTAATATCGTGTCGCGGATGTGCTTCACATTAGGCACACAAATCCTTTTCTCTAACCAAGTGTACCCTTCTCGTCTTCCTTGAAGTCCTTTTTCTATGCCTTGTTGGATTCTTTCCTTGATCTCCTTAATTTCCTCATCCGTTGCTTGTCCATCTCTTATCTCTTGTTAGAACAAAGAGTGGAGTTCCATTACTTCCATATTGTTCAATAACCCGAGATGTAACCGTTCGAACTCCTTGTGCAGCTTGGGCGGTAGCTCCCGAACCGTGAGTTGGTGACATGCTCCCTTTCGGCTCAATGCATCAGCTACTACATTGGCCTTTCCGGGGTGATAGTTGATTCCAACATCATAATCCTTCATGAGTTTCAACCATCGATGTTGCCTCAAATTCAAATCTGTTTGGGTGAATATGTACTTGAGGCTTTTGTGATCCGTATAGATCTCACATCGATGACCAAGGATATAATGTCTCCAAATCTTTAATGCATGCACCACGGCTGCTAGCTCCAAATCATGTGTGGAGTAGTTCAGCTCGTGTTTCTTTAATTGTCTCGACGCATAGGCTACCACTTGTCCTTCTTGCATGAACACACATCTGTGACGCCCCTATCCCGAGAAGAAAAACCTCTCAGAACCGAGACTGATGCGTATGTGTGCCCAGGATATTCATCACACATACACATATAATTCACAAACTGAATTCAGAATATATATAACCATGAATCAATATATTCAAGTACTTTATTAAATAAATCTTTATTGCAGTGGAAGTCTTATCTTAGCAGCGGAAGTCTTATTCTAGCAGCGGAAGTCTTCTTCACGCTCCCATGTGGCTTCAGCTTCTGTGTGATGGCTCCATTGTACCTTGCACCAACGGATCACTTTGTTCCTCGTGATACTTTCCTTTACGTCCAAAATTTGGACAGGGTGCTCTACATAGGTCAGATCCTCTTGAAGTTCAAGTTCATCCATCGGTACTTGTTCTTCTGGTACTCTCAAGCACTTCTTGAGCTGGGATACATGAAACACGTCATGCACGTCAGAGAGGTGCGTTGGGAGCTCTAGTTGATAGGCTACTTCTCCTCGCTTGTCCAAAATCTTAAATGGCCTGATGTAGCGAGGTGCTAACATGCCTTTGACATTGAAACATCGTTGGCCTCGGATAGGCGATACCTTAAGGTATACGAAGTCTCCTACTTCTGACTTCCTTCGCCTATTGTCCGCATAGCCTTTCTGTCGTGACTGAGCAGCCTTCAAGTTCTCTGGTATTGTTTGGACTTGCTTCTCAGACTCTTGTAGCACTTCAGGTCCAAATACTTTGTTCTCTCCGGTCTCGTTCCAAAACAGCGGCATTCTACACCGTCTACCATACAATGCTTTGAAAGGTGACATCTTCAAGCTAGCTTGATAGCTGTTGTTATAGGAGAATTCGGCACACGGCAAGCTCCTATCCCAACATCGCCCATGTTTCAAGGCGCAAGCTCTCAACATGTCTTCCAAAATTTGGTTTGTCCTCTCGGTTTGCCCATCGGTTTGCGGGTGATAAGCGGAGCTAAAATCCAGTCGTGTACCCATAGTCTCATGCAGATTCCTCCAGAACCTATAGGTAAACTGAGAACCCCTATCTGAGACTATCCTCTTCGGGACTCCATGGCGGCACACGATTTGCTCCATGTACAGCTCGGCTAGTTGTGCAACGTTGTACTTGGTCTTAACAGTAAGGAAATGGGCGGTTTTCGTCAATCGGTCCACAATAACCCAGATGGAGTCGCAACCCGACTGAGTACGGGGCAATCCGACGATGAAATCCATACTGATGTCTTCCCGCTTCCACTCGGGTACCTTCAATGGTTGCAACAGTCCAGCGGGTCTTTGATTTTCGGGCTTAACCCTTGGCATGTGTGACATAGGGCGACATATTTAGCTATGTCCCTTTTCATACCATCCCACCAATAACAAGTTTTCAGGTCCTTGTACATCTTGGTAGTTCCGGGATGTATGGAGTAAGGTGAGTCATGCGCCTCCTTTAATATCGTGTCGCGGATGTGCTTCACGTTAGGCATACAAGTCCTTTTCCCAAACCAAAGTGTACCCTTTCATCTTCCTTGAAGTCCTTTTCTATGCCTTGTCGGATTCTTTTCTTGATCTCCTTGATTTCCTCATCTGTAGCTTGGCCATTTCTTATCTCTTGTTCCAGCGAAAAGTGGAGTTCCATCACTTCCATCTCGTTCAAGAACCCAAGATGTAACCGTTCGAACTCCTTTCGTAGCTCGGGTGGTAGCTCCCGAACCATGAGATGGTGACATGCTCCCTTTCAGCTCAATGCATAAGCTACTATATTGGCCTTTCCGGGGTGATAGTTGATTCCAACATCATAATCCTTGATGAGCTCCAACCATCGACATTGCCTCAAATTCAAATCCGTTTGGGTGAATATGTACTTGAGGCTTTTATGATCCGTATAGATCTCACATCGGTGGCCAAGGATATAATGTCTCTAAATCTTCAATGCATGCACCACGGCTGCAAGTTCCAAGTCATGTGTGGGGTAATTCAGCTCGTGTTTCTTTAGTTATCTCGACGCATAGGCTACCACTTGTCCTTCTTGCATTAGCACACATCCAAGCCCTTGTCTTGATGCGTCACAATATATGTCGAAGCTCTTGCTTACGTCCGGTAATACTAGAACCGGTGCTGTGGTTAGCCTTTTCTTGAGCTCTTCAAAACTTTTTTGGCACGCTGGTGTCCATTGGAAGGATTTTCCTTTCATTAGCAATTCTGTCATAGGTTTTGCTATCTTGGAGAAGTCCATGATGAATCGTCGGTAGTATCCATCCATCCCAAGAAAACTCTGAATATCCCTCACGTTTTGCTGTTGATTCCACTTCAGAACATCTCCCACTGTAGGATCGAAGAGCACGTGAAAAGCTACCAGAGGGGGGGTGAATGGTAGATTAAAACTTTTCGCAGCGGAAACAACAAAAACCCCTCAGCAAAAAATCAATCGGTTATAGAACCCGTGTGTGCAAGTGTTTTAAAATGTGTTCAACCGTGACAAATCAAGTAGAGAGGTATAGAATCAAGTCACAGATCTAATGCAACAAGAATCACTTGAAAACACGAAGTAAAACTTGAGATACGATCAAAACATTAAACGAAGATCAATCTGTTCTACCCGATATAAAACAGATCTGCAACGCTGCAAATAAACTCGTGTATCTCAGAAACTACAGATTAGAAGCTCGTGAAAATTTCACAGACAATAGATAATTGAGTTGTGAAGACAACCCAAAAAGAATCATGTCTATTAGATCTGTAAAACTCGAGTTATGAACGAAACACCGAAGCAGCGTCGGTCTGTCCAGAAACTCGGCGAGAAAGACTTGACGAAAAACAAGTCGGACGAACAAGGCACAAAAGCTCCTCGAAACTATGAACTTTATTCAATAGAAACACAAGAGGAATAGCCCAAAGTTCTCTACCCATGAGAGCTCTGGCCTCCCTTGCTTTTATAGCCAGCCCTCAGGCTAATCAATCCAATCTAGGACTCCTACTCCTAATTGGACTCGTATGCTAACTTACCATCACTGCTCAGGACTCTCCTATTCGCAGATAGAATAAATCGTGAGACTTCCAAACACCTGAGGAACGTCCTAAACATTCCTAAAACAACTCAACTTCGTGCCTAGCACGAAATCCTATCATTACCAACTCAAATCTTCCATATCTGAGCCATATCCGACTCAGCCTCAGCCTGAGTACGCAATCCAGCCGGTTGGACCTTTCCGACCAATTCTTTACGTCCACTTCTCTTCATCACGCCTTGGAACAATGTTGCCACGTCCATGCACTCCTTGCACACGTGCAAACACCTTCCAACGACGTACACGTAACCTTCATATGCACTGCCCTTGATCCAAACATGCTGCGCGACCTCCCGATCAACTCAACCACAGCTCCTCCTGAACTTGGTTGTTTGAACCTCATCTCCTCCCTGAGACTAGTCCAAGGATCCCGTCACCAGCCATGTATTGAACTCAAGCAACACCTGCACATGAATAAACAACCAATTCTTCCGAGCACAAGTCCTCGACTCTACTCACGTTAGTTCGAAAACCACAACACCTTACATGAGCACGTCACATAAGCATGTTGCAAACCATATCAAATGATAACAGCCATAACCACAAAAACACACCAAAAACTTAGCAAATTAATACTAAGCAAACCTTCCCATAAAGCAAGTTTGAAACATTGCGAGTTAAAAGCAAAAACAAGACGCTGCAGTTCTACGAGTTGAACTTCACGGGAGCTCCCTAAAAACAAGCTCCGAACCTTACAGAAGCTCTCCGGACCTTGCAGGAGCTCTCCGGACCTTGCCAACACTTGGCAGACCTAACAAAGAACTTGTCGGACCTTGCCACAGAAGAATGTTTTGGCAATATTCAAAACTTTGAATGTTAATGCTAACTTTTATCCTAATTGCCAATGTATTCAGCACACATAGGTCTCACAATCTCCCCCTTGATGAATGCATTGGCAACACCAATTAAAATCCGAACATTGGCTTATGAAAAGTTTTGAAAACTCATTTCTCCCCCTTTATTAGTTTCTCCCCATTTTTTGAAATCAGAGAAGGAAGAAAGTGTATAACATATGCAAAGTGTAAAAAAAATCTCTCCTTATAAATATTTCTCCCCCTTTGACAATGTATTCAGCAAGGATCAAAAGAGAAATTTTTAAATGTTATGAGCATATTATAACATATACATACAAAACAAAGCTTATCCAAGTCATACTATCAGGTTACTTACACTATCATATCAATGAGATACATAAAGTAGTGTAAGCCATGCTAGAGATCAAATGTATTTTTCAGTTTAAGCAAGTCATGATCGCCCTTACTCAACTATTTCAAAACCTGAAAACATGACACTTGTTGCTGCATTTTTATTATTCATAATCATTTAAGGCACAAAGTTGATCATATGATATTTGCAAGAGATTATATGCCGCATCAGCCTTATTCTAACCAACCAAGCCAAGCCTATGTCATTTGACAATCAGAAGCTTAAGGACATGGTTTTAGTCATACACAATTCCTTCCAAGTTCATATCTTAGTGCAATGATAAGCAATCTCAAAAGAAGAAGTGTGATGCATGCATATTCTCTTGATCTTTTCTCAATTTTTTATTTGAAAACTCAACATGTGAGCTGATCACTTGATTAATTTTTTTTATGATTAAAAGCACTTGTGAGCACGCAACAAGTTCAAAACAGCAAGAAAGTTTGATCATGACCAGATTTAGTATAAGTAATTATTCCAATTACTAGTCATGGCAAAAACTACAAAATGTATAACATGAGTAATGTAGTAAGAACTTTCAGCCTGTAAAAGGAATCACAAAGTCATATATGTATGAAATACTATGCTCATATTATTTTAGTTTCAGATTCACACATAGACTTTCAAAATTTCAAAAACTCCCCCTCAATTTAAGCCATGAGGATGCATAACCCCTATTTCACTACGAATGAAACAAAAACGAGTGAAATCCAAAGGTTTTGTAAAAATATCAGCCAATTGTTGTTCGGTATCGACATGGTGAAGCACAATGTTTCCTTTTTCAACATTATCACGAAGAAAGTGATATCTAATGTCAATGTGCTTAGTTCTATAGTGTTTCACGGGGTTTTTAGCAATACAAATTGCACTAGTGTTATCACAAAACAGTGGAACACTATCTAAATCAACCCCATAGTCCTTAAGTGTTTGAACAATCCAAAGAATTTGTGAGCAAGCGCTAGCCGCAGCTACATATTCAGATTCGGCCGTGGATTGTGCAACTGAACTTTGTTTTCTAGAGGACCAAGCAACAAGTGAATTACCAAGAAAATGACAAGCACCCGAAGTACTTTTCCTATCAATCCTACAACCCCCAAAATCAGCATCCGAAAAAGCTTTCAAATAAATGGTTGAGGAAGAAGGAAGAAAAATGCCAAATTCTTGAGTTCCATGTAAGTACCTGAGAATCCTTTTGATGGCTTGGCGATGTGAAGCACGTGGAGAAGCTTGAAAACGTGCACAAAGACATACGCTGAATTGTATGTCCGGTCTTGACGCCGAGAGATACAAAAGTGATCCAATCATACTTCTGTATTCTTTTTTATCGACCGGGTCACCATCTTCGTCAAGTTCAAGTGTTGTTGCGGTTCCCATTGGTGTCCGAAGAGGCTTGCATTTGTCCATGTTGAAGCGCTTAAGAAGGTCCATTGTATACTTAGTTTGATGCACAAAAGTTCCTTCTTTTGTTTGCTTGATTTGCAGCCCCAAAAAGTATGTGAGTTCTCCCATCATACTCATCTCAAATTCTGAACTCATCATAGCTGAAAACTTGGACACGAGATCATGAGAAGCACAACCAAAGATAATATCATCCACATACACTTGAACGAATAATGAGTCATCGCCATGCTTAAGTACAAAAAGAGTTTTATCAAGCTTGCCCATGGTAAACCCCTTTTCAAGTAAGAATGTTTTTAACCTATCATACCATGCTCTAGGGGCTTGTTTTAGACCGTATAAGATTTTGGACAGTTTGTAAACATGATTAGGAAAATTTAGATTTTCAAAACCCGGTGGCTTCTTAACATAAACCTCCTCCTCTATGTAGCCATTAAGAAAAGCACTTTTAACATCCATTTGATATAACTTGAAACCTTTAGATGCAGCAAATGCTAATAAAATTCTTATAGCTTCTAATCTAGCAACAGGAGCAAATGTTTCATCAAAATTTAGACCTTCAATTTGAGTGAAACCTTGAGCAACCAACCTAGCATTATTCCTAACCACAACCCCATCCTCACTTTGCTTATTTTTAAATACCCATTTAGTTCCAATTAATATGTGACCTTGAGGTGGAGGTACAAGTTTCCAAACATTATTTCTTTCAAAATTTTCTAACTCTTCTTGCATGGCATTAATCCAAGATTCATTAGTGAGTGCGTGTGATATATCCTTGGGTTCAAAATAAGCAACAAAAGCAGAATGAGCATGAGAGTTTGGATCGCAAAACCTGGACCGAGTGACTCGTTCATGCATGCTTCCAATGATTTGTTGTGGAGGATGACTTTTAAGTACTCAGAGGGGAGTAGACAATTCACAAGCACCTTCTTCTTCATGTTCGGACCTTTGATTAGGAGAGCTTGTTGATTGAGGAAGGTCCGAACCAGCAGTAGTGACTGTTGGTGCTGGTTGTGGTGCAAAATCAGCAGCTTGATCGTTATTTACTTCCGAGTTTTCGGGCAGCAGCACCACTTCTTCATCTTCTTCAATAAAAATACTCTCCCCCTGCGGATATGGATCCGGACCTGCAATATCGGAGCTAGTACTTGGGCTAGCTTCAGCAAAAGAAATCTCGCAAGTCTCCACAATTTTGTTAGTGTCAAGTAAAAGCACACGGTAGCCTCTAGTATGAGATGGATAACCAAGAAACATGCCATCAACAGATCTAGCTTCAAATTTATCAAGATTACCATGTTTCTTAACAAAGCATTTGCAACCAAAAACACTAAAGTGTGTAACACTAGGCCTATGTCCAAACCGGAGCTCATATGGGGTTTTTCCAAGCTTAGCACGCAAGAAAACACGATTTGAGACATAACAAGCGGTTGCAATTGCATCAGCCCAAAATTTCCTAGGAGTTTGATATTCATCAAGCATAGTCCTAGCCATCTCAACTAAGGTCCTGTTCTTTCTTTCTACGACACCATTTTGTTGTGGTACATAGGGTGAAGAGTATTGATGATCTATTCCATTTTCAGCACAAAAGTGATCAAAGGATTTGTTTTTAAATTCAGTTCCGTTATCACTTCTAATTGCTTTTAATGATCCTGGGTGATCAATAGATAATCTAAGAAATAAAGTTCTAAAATGACTAAAAGCTTCATTCTTAGATGCCATAAAATAAACCCAAGAATATCTGGAATAATCATCAACAATCACAAGCACATACCATTTACCTCCGAAGGATTGAACACGTGCCGGACCTACTGTGTCAAGATGTAAAAGTTGTCCCGGTTCAGCTGTCATGGTCATTGTGAGAGGAGCATGTGAACCTGCAGCAAACTTAGCATGTCTACAAGAAGAGCACACAATATCATTGTCCTTTTTAAGCTTCGGCAGCCCACGTATGCGATCGAGAGCACTAACACGAGTGAGATGATCAAAGCTTATGTGACCAAGTCAATGATGCCAAAAATATAGATCCTTTGTATCATTAGCAACTAGACACCGATGCTTAGAAGTTGACAAATCAAAATCAGCTTCAAAAATTCTTTCAAACCTAGACATGTTAAACAAAAGCTCACCTTTTGAATCTACAACCTCGCAGCAATTTTTAGCAAAGCTAACCTCTAGATTTTCATCTAGCGATTGTGAAACCGAAAGCAAGTTGTATTTCAAATTTTTAACAAGTGCCACATCTTTCAAAGTGTAGAGATTGTTTACTCTAACGAACCTTTAGCAATTATGGGAGTAGAAGAGTTATCGGCGAAAGTAACATTTTCTACACGTGACACAAAAGAGAGAGAGGAGAACCATTCTTTGTTACCAGTCATGTGGCGTGAGCAACCTGAATCCACAATCCAAATGTTCTCCTTCCTCAAACGTGAAACCTACACACCAGCACAATACGTCGATGACTCAATACTGGGGTTAGTTAATAGACTTTTAGGAATCCAGTACTGAGTCACACGACGTCCAGCAGGAATAACACACGAAAGCTGAGAAGGTACAGCAGGTTTATGAGCCAAACATCGAAAATTTTTGTTCCCAACTACTGACTTAGAAGATGTGTTATATGTAGCACAAAAAACAGTAGGTCCGGGAGCAAGTTTTTGACTCATTACAGCAGGTTGCAAGCTCCGAACATTCGGTCTAGCAGATTTTGCTTGGTTGTTATGTGATCTAGCAAGTATTCTTTGTTTCTTATCGTGTTTAGCTAGTCTATAACAAAAATCCATGACATGACCATCTCTACCACAGTAGGTACAATGAAAAGTAACCTTATTATCATGTCTAGATGAGCAAGCAACACGTTTATTAGAACCCAAATGGGACAATACTCCTGCAGATTTGAAAATCACCTCTTTTTGTCTAGGATCTGTTTGAATCAAACCGCTTCCTAATGACTTTACAACTTTAGGTGGGTGTGCCTTAGCATGAGCATGAGAATTAAAACCTAAACCAGTTTTATCATTACAAGACTTGGAAGAATTCAGCAGCAAGTTTAGGTTCTTATTTGTATTAGAAAACCGATCTAGTGTCCTAAGCATGTCATCAAGTTTATTGGACAGATCAAAGCAGTTTTCACATGAAGTTTTTCCTTTTAGTTTGCAATTTGAACAATATTTAACTTCATGCACACGTAAAGCATTGTTCAAAATAGAAATCTCATTCATAGCATCATTTAGTTTCTTATTCAGATCATCACATGAATAACAATGCAAATCAATTGTAGAACAACAAGCATCTTTCAAATTTTTATCATTAAGTGCAGCAAGCTCTTTGTTCTTTTCAATTTCAAGTTCAAGTTTATCAAGTGTAGATGCGTGTGCACTTCTTAAAGAGGATAATTGTTTATAAATCAAATCACATGAGGAACAAGAATCATCACTAGGAATCAAAGTTTTTAAACGATTAATTTCAGATTCTAGTGATTCAATTTTAACAGCATTGTTCCTAAGTTTTTTATCCTTTTTCTTTAATATAACAGTGGCACGGAAATAGCATCACACATTTCTTCGCAAGTGGGACATACCTCTTCATCGTCGCTGTTGTGTTCTCCCTCCTCGGAGCTTGAACTTGACTTGCTCGCCATGCAGCACATATTTGCCATAGCTTCTTCATCTTCATCACTACCGGTGTCCACATCACTTGAGCCGAAATCTTGAAGTGCAGAGATCATACTATGCACTATGTTGCACATTGATAAATCTTTCTTCTTCTCATTCTTTGCAAACGATTTCTTCGGCCTTGTTTGCTTTTCTTCACGTGAAGTCGGACCTGAAAGGTTAGGGCACTCCGTACGAAAATGTCCTGCCTTACCACATTCAAAACATCGTTGAGCTCCGGAGCTTCCTCTCCTTCTAGTTCTCACATTTTGCAATGCTTTTGAGAACCGAGTAGAGATGAGTGCAAGCTCCTCCTCTGGAAACTCTTCAATCTGTTTAAGGGTTAGAGAGGACAGCAAAGAGAGTGCACCACTAGATGATGATTGACTAGAACTAGACATGTCACGTTGCGAAACAAATGCAATAGACTTGTTGGGGTTTTTACGTGAGATGGTGTCAATTTCATGAGTTTTCAATTTAGAATAAAGCACGTCTAAAGTAATAGAACTCATGATAGTAGATTCATGAATAGATATAACTTTCATCTCCCAAATTGACATATCTAATGCTCCTAACAATTGTCTAGCATTTTCAGCATCTGAAAAGTTAACATTGACACTACGCAAGTTGCTGAAATTTTATTAAAGCAAGCAAAAAGGTCGTCAATTGACTCACCGGGTTGCATCTCAAAACGCATGTATTCTTTCTTGAACATATCTTGCCTTACCTCCTTTATCGTATTGGATCCTTCATGGTAGTCACAAAGAGCTTTCCAAACATCATATGCAGATCGGAGGTGTGCAACACGGTCGAAGTCGCTTTGAGTCAATCCTTGGATGATCAAGTTACGAGCCTTGTTGTTGTTGTCAACATCTCTCATGTTCGCAGCCGTAACTTGATCGTTGGGTGGTACATCGAAGTTCCGGTAGACCTTTTCCCATATGGTGAAGCCTTGCGCCTGTATGTAGGCCTCCATCCGCGCCTTCCAAACCTGAAAATCGATGCCATTGAACACACAAGGTTTTGCGGAGTACTTCTCCATAATGGTTAGTCAAAACACGTGCCAATCACAAATATTAGAGCACCTTGGCTCTGATACCAATTGTAGGATCGAAGAGCACGTGAAAAGCTACCAAAGGGGGGTGAATGGTAGATTAAAACTTTTCGCAGCGAAAACAACAAAAACCCCTCAGCAAAAAATCAATCGGTTAAAGAAACCGCGTGTGCAAGTGTTTTCAAACGTGTTCAACCGTGACAAATCAAGTAGAGAGGTAGAGAATCAAGTCACGGGTCTAATGCAACAAGAATCACTTGAAAACATGAAGTAAAACTTGAGATACGATCAAAATATTAAACGAAGATCAATCTGTTCTACCCGATATAAAACAGATCTGCAACGCTGCAAAGAAACTAGTGTATCTCAAAAACTACAGCTCCAAAGCTCGTGAAAATTTCACAGATGATAGATAATTGAGTTGTGAAGACAACCCAAAAAGAATCACGTCAATCGGATCTGTAAAACTCGAGTTATGAACGAAACACCGAAGCAACGTCAGTCTGTCCAGAAACTCGGTGAGAAAGGCTTGACGAAAAACAAGTCGGACGAACAAGGCACAAAAGCTCCTCGAAACTATGAACTTTATTCCATAGAAACACAAGAGGAACAGCCCAAAGTTCTCTACCCACGATAGCTCTGGCCTCCGTTGCTTTTATAGCCAGCCCTCAGGCTAATCAATCCAATCTAGGACTCCTACTCCTAATTGGACTCGTATTCTAACTTACTATAACTGCTCAGGACTCTCCTATTCGCAGATAGAAGCAATCGTGAGACTTCCAAACACCTTAGGAACGTCCTAAACATTTCTAAAACAACTCAACTTCGTGCCTAGCACGAAATCCTATCATAATCAACTCAAATCTTCCATATTTGAGCCATATCCGACTCAGCCTCAGCCTGAGTACGCAATCCAGCCGGTTGGACCTTTCCGACCAATTCTTTACGTCCACTTCTCTTCATCACGCCTTGGAACAATGTTGTCACGTCCATGCACTCCTTGCACACGTGCAAACATCTTCCAACGACGTACTTGCAACCTTCATATGCACTGCCCTTGATCCAAACATGCTGCGCGACCTCCCGATCAACTCAACCACAGCTCCTCCCGAACTTGGTTGTTGGAACCTCATCTCCTCCCTGAGACTAGTCCAAGGATCCCCTCATCAGCCATGTTTTGAACTCAAGCAACACCTGCACATGAATAAACAACCAATTCTTCCGAGCACAAGTCCTCGACTTGACTCACGTTAGTTCGAAAACCACAACACCTTACATGAGCACGTCACATAAGCATGTTGCAAACCATATCAAATGATAACAGCCATAACCACCAAAACACACCAAAAACTTAGCAAATTAATACTAAGCAAACCTTCCCATAAAGCAAGTTTGAAACATTGCGAGTTAAAAGCAAAAACAAGACGCTGCAGTTCTACGAGTTGAACTTCACGCGAGCTCCCTAAAAACAAGCTCCGGACCTCACAGAAGCTCTCCGGACCTTGCAGGAGCTCTCCGGACCTTGCCAACACTTGGCGGACCTAACAAAGAACTTGTCAGACCTTGCCACAGAAGAATGTTTTGGCAATATTCAAAACTTTGAATGTTAGTGCTAACTTTTATCCTAATTGCCAATGTATTCAGCACACATAAGTGTCACACCCACTTTTCAGGGATCAACCGATACTCCTTCCTCGGAGATGATGTGGCCTAGGAACGATATCTCGTTTAGCCAAAATTTACACTTGCTGAGCTTGGCATACATTTGATGCTCTCGCTGCTTCTGTAATGTCAATATCAATTGTTCTTCATGTTCCTCCTCGCTTTTCGAATACACCATGATGTCATCAATGAAAACCACGACGAACTTGTCCAAGTACTCCATGAAAACCTTGTTCATGAGGTACATTAAATATGCGGGTGCATTCGTTAACCCAAAAGACATAAAGGTATATTCATACGAACCATACCGGGTTCGAAAGGCAGTCTTGGGTATATCGGAGGGCTTAATCTTCAGCTGGAAGTATCCCGACCGAAGATCGATCTTCGAAAAGACTCAGGCTCCCTTCATTTGGTCGAATAAGTCCTCTACACGGGACAGAGGGTACTTGTTCTTGATCGTCACCTCATTGAGAGACCTATAGTCCACGCACATCCTTTGGGTTCCATCCTTCTTTTCTACGAAGAGCACGGGGGCTCCCCATGGTACGAGCTTGGACGTATAAAACCCTTCTCTAGCTGCAACTGGATTTTCTTCTTGAGCTCCACTAGTTCATTTACGGGCATCCTATATGGTCTCTTTGCTATAGGTGCAGTTCCATGTACTATGTCAAAGGAAAACTCGATGTCCCGGTCAAGTGGCATACCTAGAAGTTCTTCCAGAAACACGTCCAAAAATTCATGAACCACCAGAATATTGTCCAATGTTGTTCCTTCGACGTGGTTCAACATTGCCTTCTCGGTTGCCGGTTGGGCTGACTCAAACTCAATACGAGTACCGTGCTCGTCTGTTAACTGCACGCTGCTCTCAGCACATTGGATTACTCCGTTGTGCTTGCTTAGCCAATCCATTCCAAGTATTATGTCAAGCCCTTGGGAATCCAAGACAATGAGGTTGGCAAGGAAGTCTACCCCCCTTATTTTAAGGTTTACTTTCAGACATACTATATTAGTCCTCATTTCTCCACCGGAGAATTAACCAACATAGTATATTTCAAGTGTGATATGGGTAGATTATACTTGGCAATATAATTGGATGATATGAATGAATGTGATGCTCCGGAATCAAATAGAATGGTGGCTGGGTTGGAGTTGGCAAGGAACATACCAATCACGACGTCCTCAGCATGTTGCGCTTCCTCAGCAGAAACATGTTTCACGTTGCCATGAGCGTAGTTCTGCTGTCCACGAGTTCCTTGATTGGCTCCTCCATTCGGCCATGGGTTCTGCTTGGGCACGTTGCTTGGTTGTCCAGGACCTCTCTTCGGACATTGGCTCGCAAAGTGTCCCATCTCTCCGCATGCAAAGCATGCTTTGTTGCCCAAGACAGCGGGGACGTTGGGACGGGGGTTTTGAACATAGGCGCCCGTGTTTGGACGGGGCGCAGAAGGCAAATGCACACAAGGTGCTTGCATAACAGGACGTTGCTGTGGGGGTTGGTTAGGGTGAAAAGTAGGAGCGGACGACCCATAGTGTGGTGCAACTGGTGGCATGTACCGGGGGCGTACGTTGCTCCCTTGTGGCTGGTATGGCATCTTTCTCTTACGCTCTTGCTCGATCTCTCGGATCTTGCTCTCAACCACTATGGCTTTGTCAACAAGTTTTTGGAAGCTCTCATAGTCATTGTTGAGAAGCTAAACTTGGATCTCATTGTTCAACCCTCTCATGAACAAGTACTGCTTTCGTTGGTCCGAGTTGACATCTTCGGGGGCATACCTTGACAGCTGCGTGAACTTGTTGAGGTACTCATTCACGCTCTTCTTGCCTTGGCGGAGACCCTCGAACTCTTGCCTTTTGAGCATCATGACTCCCATAGGAACATAATGAGAGCGGAAACTCTCCTTGAATTCAACCCAAGTGATAGTACCCGGGTTGTCATGAGCGTTGCATAGAGCGTCCCACCAGTCAGCGACAGCTCCCATAAGTTGGTGCGATGCAAAGAGAACCTTCTCTCAGTCATTGCACTGAACTATGGCAAGCTTCTTCTCCATGGACTTCTGATATGCACCGAATTTGGTTCTGCAAAGGGTGGCCCGATCTTCACGACGGGAGGCTCAAGAACAAGATAACTTGCTGTAGAAACAGCGCGGATAACTAGCTTTATACCTGACCAAGGTTGGATGCGACCAAACAACGGGGAGAGAGATACCGAAACCGCGAAGACTTCGACTCGATCTCCGAACGACCGCAGAACCACAACCGGAGCTAATCCACACAAGACGGGGCAGCCGTACTGGAACCCGCAGAGCACGAATTAGTGGATCTCAGAGAGATCTCTCCACAAGTTCAAGAAGAACAAGGAAGAACAAGGGTTGAGTAAGACACTCAAGCAGCTCGGCTGCAAATATCACTGGATTAATCTTAATTCATCAAAAAGTCTTCCTTGGCTTACAAAAGAGCGGTATTTATTCCAACAACTAGTCTAAAAATAGATGTGAACTGAAAAAAGCCACGTGGGAAGGTGGAAGGCCAACTGGCTTGATCATTCATGCAGTGGTCATCAATTTCCCATGTCTTCTGGCCTTTTGAGTGGTCTTCAATGTTTTAATCATAACTCCACCTAGGGACATCCAAAAGACACGGGACCAGATGCGTTGGAAAGCTAATTCGGTAACCTTTCACACCATGTGTAGCATGCTTCACGAAATATTGTAGAGTGATACAGTTTCTCACGGAAACTTGGATATCAGGCTGACTATTGATCTTCTGAACAGTCTGCACCAAAAGCACTTGGCTGCTAAGCTGGGAGCTCTAAAGCACTCGGCACTTAGTGGCATTAGAAAGTTGACTTCAACACTTTTCCAAAAAGTACTCATGGACCTTCACAGCTTCTATGGATCAAGAGATATGACTGTTTCTTCATGACAGTTCTGCCAGGCCGAACTGGTTCGACGTAGTTCTCCTCTCTGGTTCAGTCTCGGCGTGTCCTTGTCATCCTCCTTGGTGAACCTGAGTAATAGAAACATGTACAATTTAGGAAGTATATAATTCTCATTAATAAATGGAATTTCACAAAGTAGTGCGTGCACCTCTTGTTGTAGCTGTTTAGCTCGGCTACGAGTAATTGGTCCATCGAAGAAATGAGCTGGTGCAGCTTGACTTGATGATTGTTCCATCTTGCTTGATGTAGTCGGTATACTTGATGGTGTGGTCGGCGTGGGCATATCATCCTCCCCCCCCCTTGAAAAAGAGTCGTCCTCGACTCTTCCAATCCAAAGAATGGAGAGAGGTCGGACACATTGAAACTGGTACTCACACTATAAGTACTTGGCAGATCAATTTCATAAGCGTTGTCGTTGATCTTGCGTAAAACTTTGAATGGTCCGTCAGCCCGGGGTTGCAACTTGCTCTTGCGCAGCTCTGGAAAACGATCCTTTCGAAGGTGCACCCAAATCAAGTCCCCTGGTTCGAACAACACCTTCCTGCGACCCTTGTTAGCGTGCTTCTCATACTTCTTGGTCATCTTTTCAATATTGGCCCGAGCCCTATCATGAATGTTCTTGACAAATTCAGCTTGCTTGCTTGCATCGAAGTTCACATGTTCCTGCATGGGTAAAGACAAAAGATCTATGGGAGCAGTGGGTGTGAATCCATATACAATTTCAAATGACAAAATCTAGTGGTCGAGTGTACTGCCCTATTGTATGCAAACTCAACATGTGGCAAGCTTTCTTCCCATAGTTTCAGGTTCTTCTTAAGGACAGCTCGGAGCAACATTGATAGTGTTCGATTCACAACTTCAGTTTGGCCATCCGTTTGCGGATGACATGTTGTGGAGAACAACAGTCTTGTCCCAAGTTTGCCCCACAATGTCTTCGAAAAGTAGCTCAAGAACTTGGTGTCACGATCCGACACAATGGTACGTGGCATTCCATGTAGTCGCACGATTTCCCTGAAAAATAATTCAGCAATATGGGAAGCATCGTCGCTCTTGTGGCAAGGAATAAAAGGTGCCATTTTGCTGAAACGATCAACCACGACAAAAATTGAATCCCTTCCCCTTTTGGTCCGTGATAACCCAAGAACAAAATCCATTGAAATGTCCTCCCAAGGTGCAATAGGAATAGGAAGAGGAGTATATAAACCATGAGGGTTCAGACGAGACTTAGCTTTGTGGCAGTTTTTGCAGCGAAGAACATGTCTCTCTACATCTCGATGCATTTTTGGCCAAAAGAAATGGTCGGCCAGCACTTGCTCCGTCTTCTTGGCTCCAAAATGGCCCATAAGTCCACCTGCATGAGCTTCCTCCACGAGTAAAAGTCGAACAGAGCAATCTGGAATACAAAGTTTGTTAGTGCGAAATAAAAATCCATCATGCACATGATACTTTTCCCATCCTTTGCCATTACGGCACTTGGCATATGGTTCAGCAAAGTACGAATCAGTGGCATACAATTCCTTTATACTTTCCAATCCGAGAATTTTAGCATCAAGTTGTGTGAGCAAAGCATGACGTTGAGATAAAGCATCAGCTACAATATTGTCTTGACCTTTCTTATATTTGACAATATAAGGAAAAGACTCAATAAATTCACTCCACTTAGCATGTCGTTTATTCAGTTTTAGTTGTCCCTTAATATGTTTCAATGATTCATGGTCTGAATGTATTACAGATTCTTTAGGATAAAGGTAGTGTTGCCAAGTTTCCAAACTCCAAACGAGAGCATATAATTCTTTATCATAAACTGAATAATTCAAAGTCGGACCACTTAGCTTTTCACTGAAGAATGCAATTGGTCTCTTTTATTGCATCAGCACGCCTCCAATTCCAACTCCACTTGCATCACATTCAATTTCAAATGTCTTGTTGAAATCAGGAAGTGCAAGGACTGGGGATGTTGTGAGCTTCTTTTTTAATTCTTCAAAAGCCTTTTGTTGTGCTTCTCCCCATTTGAAAGGTACGTCTTTCTTGGTCAGCTCATTGATTGGAGCAGCGATCGTGCTGAAATCTTTCACGAAGCGCCGGTAGAAACCAACAATCCAATGAAGCTTCTCACTTGGCTCACGTTCTGTGGAGGCGTCCATTCGTGTACAGCCTTGACTTTCTCAGCATCCACCTCCATGCCTTGTCCTGAAACAACAAAACCAAGGAAAACTACCTTGTCGGTGCAGAAGGTGCACTTCTCAAGGTTAGCGTACAATTTTTGTTTACGCAGTACAGCAAGCACGCTCTGGATATGTGCAACATGTTCTTCAAGAGTCTTGCTGTAGATTAGGATGTCATCAAAATAAACCACAACAAATATACCAATGAATGTTCTAAGCACATGATTCATTAATCGCATAAATGTACTAGGTGCATTGGTTAAACCGAAAGGCATCAATAACCATTCATACAATCCAAATTTTGTTTTAAAGGCTGTTTTCCACTCATCTCCTTCTTTCATACGAATCTGATGATAGCCACTTCTTAAATCAATTTTAGTGAAAAAATTAGCACCACTAAGTTCATCAAGCATATCATCTAAGCGAGGAATGGGATACCTATATCTTACCGTGATGTTGTTAATTGCGCGGCAATCCACACACAGTCTCCAAGACCCATCTTTCTTAGGCACTAAAAGAACAGGGACAGCACAAGGGGAAAGACTTTCCTGTACATTACCCTTTTTTCATCAATTCCTCCACTTGTCGCTGAATTTCTTTTGTCTCCTCTGGGTTGGTGCGGTATGCAGCCCTGTTCGGAAGTGACACACCAGGAACCAAGTCAATTTGATGCTCGATCTCTATCTTAGGTGGCAGTCCTGGTGGTACTTCGTCCGGAAAGACATCTTCATATTACTGCAAGACATTCAAAAGAGTACTCGGCAGGTAGAGGGTAAGGCATTAGTAGAAAGAAAAGTGTCCTTGTACATAAGTACAAAGAACATGGCATCGGGTTCACTCAATGCTTTGATATCCCCCTTCCTAGCCATCATTACTAAACCCTCTTTTCCCGGTTTCTGGGTTCCTTGCAGCTGTGGGGTTTGATTTGGCTGTGGACACTCTTCCTTACAATTTTTGTGGCTCACTCGCAAGTGGTGCTCGCTCTCGCGCTGTTTCTTCCTGATATCATCCTTCAAATTTTCTTCCGGTGTCAAAGGAAGCAAGAAAATTCGCTCTCCTTTGTACACAAAAGACAGCTTGTTGGTCCTTCCAAAAATCTGGACATCACGATCATATAGCCATGGTCGACCAAGCAGAAGCTGGCAGGCTTGCATAGGCACCACATCGCACTCCACATGATCATTGTATTTACCAACAGAGAATGGTACAGTCACAGTATGACTGACACGTAGTGCACCACAATCATTAAGCCACTGCATCTTGTATGGACTAGGATGACGCCGTGGTTTCAGTCCCAATCTGTCCACCAATTCTTGGCTAGCAATATTGTTGCAGCTGCCATTATCAACGATGATGCGACACACCTTATCTTTGATTAGTCCACGGGTATGGAACAAATTATGTCGCTGCCCATTGTCTTCCTTTTCTGTTGTTACACTAAGCACTCGTAAAGCAATTATGTTCTCCTTCTTCAGACTGGATCTCATTCCATTCCTCCTAAATTTCTTCATCACATATCGGTCCAGCATCTTCCAGATCACTCTCGGATTCCCATTCACCTTTCTCATTCAACAACATGGCCCTCTTACTTGGGCATTGGACAGCAATGTGCCCACGGCCTTGGCATTTATGGCATACAATTTCTCTGCTTCGAGAAGAAGATGTAGCTCCCGAGACATTGCTGTGGGCTGCTGAACTTGCAGCGGGTCGCTGCTGAGTTGTTGGTGATGACGTGGTGGAGGCTGCCGTCTTCGATGGAACAAATGATTGAGAATACTTGGCTGCAGCCCCTTGAGATCGTCCACCACCATAGGAAGTACTTGACTGCTGTTTGCGCCATGGGGCAGCAATAGAATAACAGCCATAAGATTTTCCACGTGACTCTTGCTGAATCTTCTTCTCTGTTCGCATAGCTCTGATACCACATGATATGCACCGAATTTGGTTCGGTAAAGGGTGGCCCGATCTTCACGACAGGAGGCTCAAGAACAAGATAACTTGCTGTAGAAACAGCACGGATAACTAGCTTTATACCTGACCAAGGTTGGATGCGACCAAGCGACGGGGAGAGAGACACCGAAACCGCGAAGACTTCGACTCGATCTCCGAACGACCGCAGAACCACAACCGGAGCTAATCCACACAAGACGGGGCAGCCGTACTGGAACCGGCAGAGCACGAATTTGTGGATCTCAGAGAGATCTCTCCACAAGTTCAAGAAGAACAAGGGTTGAGTAAGACACTCAAGCAGCTCGGCTGCAAATATCACTGGATTAATCTTAATTCATCAAAAAGTCTTCCTTGGCTTACAAAAGAGCGGTATTTATTCCTACAACTAGTCTAAAAATAGATGTGAACTGAAAAAGCCACGTGGGAAGGTGGAAGGCCAACTGGCTTGATCATTCATGCAGTGGTCATCAATTTCCAGCATGTCTTCTGGCCTTTTGAGTGGTCTTCAATGTTTAATCATAACTCCACCTGGGGACAACCAAAAGACACGGGACCAGATGCGTTGGAAAGCTAATTCGATAAACTTTCACACCACGTCTAGCATGCTTCACGAAATATTGTAGAGTGATACAGTTTCTCATGGGAACTTGGATATCAGGCTGACTATTGATCTTCTGAACAGTCTGCACCAAAAGCACTCGGCTGCCAACCTGAGAGCTCTAAAGCACTCGGCACTTAGTGGCCATTAGAAAGTTGACTTCAACACCTTTCCAACAAGTACTCATGGACCTTCACAGCTTCTATGGATCAAGAGATATGACTGTTTCTTCATGACAGTTCTGCCAGGCCGAACTGGTTCAACGTAGTTCTCCTCTCTGGTTCAGTCTCGGCGTGTCCTTGTCATCCACCTTGGTGAACCTGAGCAATAGAAACATGTACGATTTAGGAAGTATATAATTCTCATTAATAAATGGAATTTCACAAAGTAGCGTGTGCACCTCTTGTTGTAGCTGTTTAGCTCGGCTACGAGTAATTGGTCCACCGAAGACATGAGCTGGTGCAGCTTGACTTGATGATTGTTCCATCTTGCTTGATGTAGTCGGTATACATGATGGTGTGGTCGGCATGGGAATATCAACTTCAACCAGTCATCGGCCTCCATGGGGTCATTAGCTTGTGCAAAGGTAGGTGGTCGAGTCCTCATGAACTCTCCCAGCCAGTTGTGAGCCGGCGTTGGTGGTGGTGGTGGTGGCGGGGGTGCAGGAACGGGATTATTGTTGTTGTTAGCTTGCAGCTGACCCAAATTTTGGATCATAGTTTGTATAAGCTGATTCTGCATAGCCATCAACCTTTTAAGTTGTTCCCACCAGCCTCAGGGTTGACATTCTCAGGAACTTCGATGTGGTCATCCTCTTGGTTGCCACGGACGTTCCTCCTTTGTCGGCCGCCGTTTTCTTTCACCATCTGTGATGAGAGTCGGATAGAATAGAGGTTAGAAGTTTAGATGGATTCCCCCCAACTATATGCATCAAGGTGGATGGACTATATATCATCCTATACGAGGATGTGAACACGGGTCGAAGCATCTCACATCTCTCTACTATGTGTGGATATGGAGAACGCTGAAATGTCCCACAACTCACACTAAGCACTCAAGCACAACAATCATCACAAAGGTTCATCACACAACTCCTATTCAAGGCTTACTCAATGGGGGGTCCTATGTGGTTTGGGGTGATACCAATCTGTGACCAATCTGTGACTACCAATCTGTGACTTTGTCCTATGGTCAATGGGGTTCTAATGCCAATCTATGCATTCTATCTAGGCTTGCATCCTATGTTCAGCGTGGCTACTAATACCAATCTGCGACTAGGCTTGCGTCCTACGGTCAATCGTGGTTCTGCTACCAATCTGTGATCAATCTAGGCTTGTGATCTACAGTCAACCGTGGTAGCTTGATACTAATCTGTGACCAATATAGGCATGTGACCTACGATCAACCATGGCTCTGATACCAATCTGTGACACCCCTATCGCGAGAAGAAAAACCTCTCGGAACCGAGACTGATGCGTATGTGTGCCCAGGATGTTCATCACACATACACATATAATCCACAATCTGAATTCAGAATATATATAACCACAAATGAATAGATTCAAGTACATTATTACATCAATCTTTATTGCAGCGGAAGTCTTATCTTAGCAGCAGAAGTCTTATTCTAGCAGCGGAAGTCTTCTAAACTATAGCAGAAGCAAACTAAGCAGAAGCAACGGCTCCATCTCTACTCCACAGGCAAGGTTGAGGGTAGATTACACGCCTAATACTCCACGTGGTCTTCATAGTACTCCCCTCATGTTGCTGATGATGTATGATAATGTGTCCCACCCGGTTTTTCCGAAGAACAACCGAGTGAATATCACATGTATGCCAGGATCATTTTCTCATACATGTGATGACAAATAGTGAAGCATCATTTATTACAAGCCAGGTGTCGAATATAAATAAGTCTTACATAGAAAATGTCTCGATGGACAATAATAAGTTCATCACAAGTAAATAAACTAGCAGCGGAATAATTATTCTCGTGGGCTCCATAACAGGCGTTGCCCGGGGGACTCCATGAACCTAGAAACCTTCTTCGGGTACAAAGTCTTGATCATTATACACCACCTCATTATCTTGACCTGAGCAGCAATATAAACCAACAAATATGCAAGGTTGAGTACCCATGGTACTCAGCAAGTGTGGGAAAGTTATGTCATGCATGGCTAGAGCAAGGAGAGGTTGAACTCATGGTTAAAGCACTACACAATTAATACCTATCACCTTAGCTTATTAAGCACCTATATTACTACACAGGTGAAATGGTTCCAATCTCCCATCCCATCATCATAATCAAATAACCATAACATCCTTTCCAATGTTAAGCTCCCCGCTTAACATCCTCAACTTCCAAAGCCATCATCCTCTAATCATCAGTAAGTCCAAGCCGCTCTTGACCGTGAGCACGGCTGTCATGACAGTTTTGACTCTGCAGAGTTTGCACCACTGTACCCACATGTAGTGATTTCATCCCCCGTTGCCGGGTGGACTAAAAGAACCTCCATTATGCCAGTGACTACGAACCACATTCACACTTCTCAGGTGTGTAGCCAGGAGATCACTACGAAGCCTTTACAAAGGGATTCCCAACGAGCATGGGCCCACTGAGGTTTCACCCCTAACAGCATACAAGAGGCTCCAACCCCGCAGCAGTGGCCCCCTCTTGAGCCTTGCGGTTTATAAGGTAGTCCAGCTGACACCCACTCCCCGCACCATCCAACACACCCATACTACGCCTGGGATACACCTAATTAATTGGCCAAGCTGCCCCATCTCAGCATGTGGTTGGCACGGTAAAGCCAGGTTACATGCTCCATGAACCGGTCCTCAGGATCCAGGCAAGTACTAAACACAAACCCGAGTCTCGTGCACCCAGCACCAACCAAATCATCCAACTTGCCTTGATCCCTACCTCTACATAACTCATAACATCTCATTCAAGAGTATGGTAAAATAAACTGATGATCTCATATCCCAAATATCCCATTCTAAGCATGGCTAAGCATAAGCATGTAAATAAATGACATAATAAAATAAATCCCAACCCAAGCTACAAGGAAACAAGATAATGCAATTATAGGGAAACTTCCTAGCATGGGTTTCATATTTCAATTGACAATGCAAATGATTCTATCTACACATCCTAGCATAGGATCAAAGTGGTCAAGGACACTTACCTCCTTCCTGCTGCTCTTGGAATGGGTAGTCCTGGTCTTGGAAAGGAAGAACTTGCTCTGGAGCAGGTTCTACTCATACCATCACACATAGCAAAAGAAAACAACAAGTCATAAGACATAGTTCACACTTCCACTTCATACAAACCACACATTCACATTTATGAAAGCCATTCACAATTCTATGTGTTGTGGTTACTCTATGTGTGTTGATTTTTGGCTTACTTGCACTTTTAAACATGTGTATATGATTTCTACTTTTGTATTCACATTTATGTTTGCATACTATATATGAGTTTCCAATTTAAATAAATTCCTTACATTCAATTACTACACCCTTTTAGCTACCAAGTATGCATGAAAGGTATTTTCCTACTCCATATATGTCTTCAGACCTTCTACCAACCCTAAACTGAATTCTTCATTTATCATTTTCTAATTATTTATACCTAGCTTGCTATATTTTTCAAATTTATTTCCTATGCCTAAATGTGTACTTTATTATGAAAATAGTAAGACACCTCATCTAAACACAATAGGTTTTGGGTCTAAAATATTAAATAATATATTTTTGAACTTATCCTCTGATATGAACTATTTTACATTTAGTTTACTAATTTTCAGAATTATCCTCTACTTAAAAATGTGTCCCTATTACTAATAAATGTGAATAATCAATTAAACAGATTCATTTCAGCCAAAAATCTATTTTTATCTCACTTCAAGGTTTTCCAAGTACTAGGAAAGTTTTTAATTTGAATTGACAATATGTTTGTCCCATCTTTTAAATTTTAAATACTAACCACATATTCAATTTCCTAAATTTAATATCAAATAGGGTTAAAAAGGTAAACTCACCCCACTACAAGGTCTATAATATTATTTTAAGAATTTTCAGGGGTGTAGCTACACATAACAGAGGGGTTTTTCCTAATTTTTATTAAGTCCAGGGGTCAAAACTGATTTTTTAAATGAATTTACATGATTTTCTGAAGTTCCAGGGGCTAGATCAGAAGTTTCCGGGGCTAGCTCTTATTTTCCTAGAACCCCAGGGGGTAGCACGTAAGAATCCTGGCCTTTATAACGCGGGGCTGACGTGGACCGTCCGATTTAAAATAGACAGCTGAGATTATAACATCGGACCGGTACGCGGGGATTTAAATTCTACCGTGCGATTTAAAATAGACGGCGCACAAGCGGCCACGTCGCTCTGATCGAGCGCGGGCGGCGCTGCCCGGCGGCGCACGGCGGCGGGAGGCGGCGATCTCGCCGGAGAGTTTCGGATCTTCGTCAATTCTCCCTAAAACTATGATTTTATGGCATAGATCGGTAGAGGGGAGGTCGGGGATCTCACCTCGGGGGTTTTCTTAAGCTCGGAGGTCCTGGAAAGCGATCGACGACGAGGTCCGAGGTGAATTCACGGCGAGGCTCGTCGGCGCTGTGTTTGAACCGCAAACCACCGAGTTTTCTGCACCTGCGAGGTTCCCCGGAGGCGGTGGATCAAGACCAGCGAGTTAGATCAGAATTCCCGATCGTAGATCAAGCAGAATTCGCCGGAGAAGCTCGGGTTCTCACCGGAAGAAAAATCGGCGAATCGTGGGGAAAAACGGGACGATGCCGGGGGTTTTTATAGACGGGGGAGGGCGGCGTTCGGTTGTGATCGAGTTTGCGTCATCCATGAACAAAATTCGGCTGGGATACGCGAGGATCCGGGGCGGTTTCGATTCGGGGTGAGAAGAGTCCGACCGAGTGCGGGCGCGAGCGCGAGGAGGAAGAAGGGTTGGCGGGCCCCGCGTGTTAGTGGGAAAGAGGGGGGGGCGCGGCTGCGGGCTGGCGCGGGAACAAATGGGCCGGCTGGTGGTTTCGGCCCACTGGCCGGGGGGGTTTATTTTTTCCTTTTCTTTGTCTTTTTCATTTCAGTTTTGAGTTTAATTTGAATTCTAGTTTGAATTTGAATTTTTGCAACACATGCAATACGTCCAAAATTTTTTAAATTCCCCTCTTAACAGGATTTTGGGGTGTTACAGCTCTACCCCCCTTAGAAGAAATCTCGTCCTCGAGATTGGTGGTTCTAAGAAAACAATTCCGGAAATTGTGCCTTAAGCTCATCTTCTCGCTCCCAGGTGGCTTCCTCTTCTGAGTGATGCTTCCACTGCACCTTGCACATCCGGATTCTTTTATTTCTTGTGAGGCGTTCCATTGTCTCCAAAATCTTGAATGGCTGCTCGGCATAAGACAAATCCTCAGCTACGTCAACCTCATTCATGGGTAACACCTCTTCAGGCGTTCTCAGACATTTCTTGAGCTGTGACACATGGAATACATCGTGCACATCCGATAGGCGAGCCGGTAATTCTAGTTGATACGCCACTTCGCCTTTCCTCTCCAGAACTTGAAAGGGTCCGATGTATCGAGGTGACAACTTCCCTTTCACCTTGAACCGATGAAGTCCTCGGATAGGGGACACCTTTTGATAGACATAGTCTCCCACGTTGAAAACGAGCTCTCTCCTCCGTACATCAGCATAGCTCTTTTGTCGTGTCTGTGCTATCCTCAAGTTATTGCGAATTTCCCTCACTTTCGCCTCGGCTTCTTGTAGTACTTCGGGACCAAACACTTTACTTTCCCCCGTTTGGTTCCAAAACAGGGGAGTTCGGCACTTCCTCCCATACAAAGCTTCAAACGGTGACATCTTCATACTAGCCTGATAGCTGTTGTTATAGGAGAATTTCGCATACGGTAAGTTCTTGTCCCAACTCCGATTGTTTTTGAGTGCACACGCCCTCAGCATATCCTCAAGAATCTGATTGGTTCTTTCCGTCTGCCTATCAGTTTGGGGATGATAGGCAGAACTAAAGTTCAGATGGGTTCCCATGGTTTCGTGTAACTTCTGCCAGAATCTTGAGGTGAACTGTGTCCCTCGATCCGACACTATCTTCTTCGGCACTCCATGGTAACACACGATCCTTGACATGTACAATTCTGCCAATTTGGATCCGCTGTAGCTTTCTTTCACGGGGATGAAATGAGCTACCTTGGTTAGCCTGTCGATGATGACCCATATCGAATCATATCCTGATTGGGTCCTAGGCAATCCCACTATGAAATCCATGCCGATTTCTTCCCATTTCCATTCAAGCACTTTGAGTGGTTGCAATAATCCCGCGGGTCGTTGATGTTCCGCTTTCACCAACTGACATGTGTCACATAGGGCAACATGTTCCACGACATCTCGCTTTATGCCATACCACCAATACCTGCTCTTGAGGTCCTAGTACATTTTCGTACTCCTAGGATGAATGGAATAGTCAGAATCATGAGCCTCCTTCAAAATCAATTCACAGATCTTCTTTACTTCTGGCACACATATTCTTTTCCCGTGCCACACCGTTCCTTGTTCATCCTCTCTGAAACCAGGGGCTTTATTTTCCTTGATGAGTTGCCTCAGTTCTTGTATCTTCTCGTCATCCTTTTGACCCTCTCGTATTTCTTGCTCTTGTGTGGAGTCCACTTCCATGGCGATGGCTTCACCACTATTCACAAGACATAGATTGAGCCTTATAACCTCTTCCTTCAATTCTGTAGGCATGTCCTTCAAGCTCAACTTATTGACCTGCACTTTCTGACTTAAAGCATCTGCCACGACGTTTGCCTTCCCAGGATGATAGTTGATGCCCACATCAAAGTCATTGATTAGCTCTAACCATCTCCTTTGTCTGAGGTTGAGATCTGGCTGTGTGAAAATGTACTTTAAACTCTTATGATCCGTATATATCTCTGTCCTCTTCCCCATCAATTAGTGCCGCCAAATTTTCAACGCATGTACCACTGCGGCTAATTCTAGGTCATGTGTAGGATAGTTCTTCTCGTGCTTCCTGAGCTGCCGGGATGCATAAGCCACGACATGCCCTTCTTGCATGAGAACACATCCCAACCCGTTTCCAGAGGCATCGCAGTACACCGTAAAGTTCTTCTGCATGTCTGGCATAACTAGCACTGGGGCTGTTGTCAATCTTTTCTTTAACTCCTGAAAACTCGTCTCGCACTGCAGCGTCCATGTGAATGTGATTCCCTTCTCCAACAGTTTGGTGAGAGGTCTCGAGATCTTAGAGAATCCCTCAATAAACCGTCGATAGTATCCTGCCAATCCCAAGAATCTTCGAACGTCCCCGACATTTTCAGGGGTCTTCCACTTCTGTATATCCTCGATTTTGGCGGGATCCACGGAGATTCCTCCCTCCGAGATGATATGTCCTAAGAAGGGAGCTCTCTTCAGCCAAAACTCACATTTGCTCAACTTGGCATATAGTTGGTGTTCTCTCAGCTTCTACAACACCAACCTTAGATGTTTCTCATGTTCCTCTTCATCTTTGGAGAAAACAAGAATATCATCTATGAAAACCACCACAAATTTGTCCAGATATTCCATGAATACCATGTTCATGAGATACATGAAGTATGCCGGGGCATTAGTTAGCCCGAAAGGCATGACGGTGTATTCATACAGTCCGTACCGAGGTACGAAATCTGTCTTGGGAATATCAGTTTGCCTTATCTTAAGTTGGTGGTATCCCGACCTGAGATCAATTTTCGAGAACACACAAGCTCCCCTCAACTGATCAAACAAGTCTTCAATGCGGGGTAATGGGTACTTGTTCTTGATGGTCACTTCATTCAAGGCATGGTAGTCTACCAACCTTTAGGTTCCGTCCTTCTTGGGCACAAATATGACTGGAGCTCCCGAAGGTGAGGAACTAGGATGAATATACCCCTTCTCCGTCAATTCTCTCAAATGATCCTTGACTTCTCCCAGCTGTTTGGAGTCCATCCGATAAGGTCTCTTGTATATCGGGGCTGTTCCAGGCACTAGCTCAATTGCGAATTCCACTTCACGATCAGGAGGCATACCTGGCAACTCCTCCGGAAAAACATCGGGATATTCCCTGATGGTCCTGATCTCCTCCACTTTCACCTCAACTTGATTTAATTTAATGTCCCTCCTAGGCTCTCGTATTGTTATAAACTTTACTCTTGTGCCACTAGGGTGAGTTAGTTCCACCGTTCTGGTCGAACAATGGATGATTCCTTTATGTTTGGTAAACCAATCCATACCCAAGATAATATCTATCCCTTGTGAATCTATCACTATGAGGTTAGCAGTAAATACTACCCCATTAATTTCTAGGTTCACTTTGGGACACACTTGTCTTGTCCTTATTTCTCCACCTGGAGAGTTTACTGCTAGCATATAGTTCATTTGTGTTGTTGCTAGGTCATGCTTCTTAACAAACCCTTGGGCAATGAACGAGTGGGTAGCACCAGAATCAAACAACAGGGTTGCAATGTGTTAATTGGCAGGAAACTTACCAACTACCACGTCAGGTGCCTCTTGCGCTTCCTCCATGGTGACGTGGTTCACCCGTCCTCTCATTACATTCTGCTGTTGTGGCTGCGTGGGCTTCTTCTTTGGGCACTTATGGGCGTAGTGCCCCACTTCACCACAGTTGAAACATTGCACCCCAACCTTAGGTGCCTGGCCTTTGTTGTCTTGGGGTTGGTTTGGGGGTTCAACGGCTGGTCGAGGTTGATATGTAGGGCGAGGCTGCTCTACGAACTGACGGTGTGGCTGTATTGGTGCTGCCGGAGGCCTGTAGTTCGGGTTGTACCCTCTTGGTGCTGAGTAGGGTACTGCAGCACGGTTCGTCTGCCCTGCGGGTTGCTGCATCAGACGTGGGCGGGTGTTGCTCCCTGAGGCTTTATGGGACCACCCGGCCTTCCTCTTGTTCTCATTTTCCAAGGCCTTCAGCCTCCTTTCTACCACAAATGCTCTGTCCACCATCTTTTGGAAGCTTTCATACTCGTTGGAGGACATTGCACACTGCATTTCTGCGGTAAGTCCTTCCACGAAACAATCCTGTTTCTGCTCATCAGTCTCTATATCCCGTGGAGCATAATGGGAGAGTTGAGTAAATTTAGTGAGGTACTCCCTCACAGTCATGTTACCTTGCTGCAACCCCAAGAACTCCTTCCTCTTGTTTTTGAGTTCACCCCTTGGTATGTAATGGTTGCGGAAGCTACGCTTGAACTCTTCCCAAGTTATGTTCTCAGGGTCATGATGGGCGGCCACGTAGGCGGTCCACCAATCAGCAGCAGGTCCATGCAATTGATGAGAGGCAAACAGCACCCTCTCATACCCTTGGCATTGTATGATCCTCATCTTGCTATCAATGGTCTTTAGCCATTCATCTGCCTCCAGAGGTTCAGCAGCACTTGCAAACTTTGGAGGTTGAGTTCCTAGAAACTCACTCAACCTTGGTTGGCGTGGTGCAGCTTGTGGAGGTGGAACTTGATGCAAGTTGGTCACCACTTGAGTCAGGTTCTGGATGAGCTGATTTTGATTCTCAAGCATTTGGTGGATGGGATCAACTCCCTCATGGCGTCCACTCCTGTCTTGGCTCCTAGAAAGATGAGGGTTGCAAGCCTCATCGTTGTTGTTGGCGGGGTTGGCAGCACGACCCTTTCCTCTTCCGGCCGTCTAGCATGATCAACCAAATGTTAATTTAAGGCATTACGTATTATCTTACTACTTTCACTTGTTTTTTTTACTTTGAAGTGTTGAGGCTTTGTTATACTTTTTGAGGGTTCATGTCTCACACAAAAATAAATACCCTATCATTTCATGTGGGTTCACACACCAAAACAAAACAATCTGAAGACGAGGCTGTGGACAATTGCTCATGGCTTCCACAACTCACGTCCCACACCAAGCAATAACACATCATTAACTAAGATAATGACTCGACGACTCGACATCTTGCTAAACTAAGGGAAGGACTCTACACTACTCGTATTCCTGAGCTAGCTCCTCAGGATCTTCCTCATTATTGCGGCTACCTTCTGACTCTTCTTTGGGTGGGGAGGCTGCTGGTGGAGAAGTGCGATGACGCCTGATCGCCCGGCGATCTGGGGAGTCAGGAGTCCATGTATCATTCACGGTGACACACAGTTCATTCCCATCTCCTCTTTCTCTCGCCCTCAAGCAGGCTCGAAGCAACGCCTCGGTTTCCTTCAGGGTGTCACGAACATCCTGAAGCTCTTGCTGACACTCCTGCAGTCGAGTGCTGAGCATAGCAGCATCCTCCAAGCACAAGTCCATGTGCTCATGGGAAGTTCCTTGCTGCACTGGTGGGTACTTATACTCCGTTGTACCACTCTCGCGCTGGAGGACATACATGTACTTAGTTCTGTCCAGGTGTCGACGATAGATGTGACTCTGGCAGGTGATGGCCTCCCAGGTAACATCCTTCTCCGCATCGACCTGTGTCACTCGACAAGCTGGAGAGCGGTGGATCTTGAGCAGCTGATTTTCGTGGATAATCCTCATCTCTGAACTCCATTCTTCCCCTTCTCACGGATGGTCCTGGTGGAGCTATAGTGTATGATTAGCTTGCCCGTATTGCCAGCGGCTTGGAGCATACGTCGAAGACGGCGCAACAAGCCTCCTACTGCCAATCCGTAGGAAAGGTACATCACTGGACGGCTCTGCTCTCTTTGGGCAAGGGCAACTACGGGAACTCTCCCTCCTGTGGACTTGCGAGCGGTGCGAATCATGCGAACCATATAAAACAAAAAGCATTTAAACTTATGTTAGATAAACTTTTAAACAAAAATCCTATTTTGAATGAAAGTTGGGGTAAGATGAAGAAAGTGACTCCATTAAATAACACTTTTCAACACACACCTTGTAAAATAGTTTTTAAGAGAATAGGGCCCTTAAATACGTCCATTTCTACCTAGGTCCACGTTCCTACGGGCAACCTTGGCTCTGATACCACTTCTGTCACACCCGGTTTTTCCGAAGAACAACCGAGTGAATATCACATGTATGCCAGGATCATTTTCTCATACATGTGATGACAAATAGTGAAGCATCATTTATTACAAGCCAGGTGTCGAATATAAATAAGTCTTACATAGCAAATGTCTCGATGGACAATAATAAGTTCATCACAAGTAAATAAACTAGCAGCGGAATAATTATTCTCGTGGGCTCCATCACAGGCGTTGCTCGGGGGACTCCATGAACCTAGAAACCTTCTTCAGGTCCAAAGTCTTGATCATTATACACCACCTCATTATCTTGACCTGAGCAGCAATATAAACCAACAAATATGCAAGGTTGAGTACCGATGGTACTCAGCAAGTGTGGGAAAGTTATGTCATGCATGGCTAGAGCAAGGAGAGGTTGAACTCATGGTTAAAGCACTACGCAATTAATACCTATCACTTTAGCTTATTAAGCACCTATATTACTACACAGGTGAAATGGTCCCAATCTCACATCCCATCATCATAATCAAATAACCATAACATCATTTCCAATGTTAAGCTCCCCGCTTAACATCCTCAACTTCCAAAGCCATCATCCTCTAATCATGAATAAGTCTAAGCCGCTCTTGTCCGTGAGCACGGTTGTCATGACAGTTTTGACTCTGCAGAGTTTGCACCACTGTACCCACATGTAGTGATTTCATCCCCCGTTGCCGGGTGGACTAAAAGAACCTCCATTATGCCAGTGGCTACGAACCACATTCACACTTCCAGGTGTGTAGCCAGGAGATCACTACAAAGCCTTTACAAAGGGATTCCCGACGAGCGTGGGCCCACTGAGGTTTCACCCCTAACAGCACACAAGAGGCTCCAACCCCGCTGCAGTGGCCCCCTCTTGAGCCTTGCGGTTTATAAGGTAGTCCAGCTGACACCCACTCCCCGCACCATCCAACACACCCATACTACGCCGGGGATACACCTAATTAATTGGCCAAGCTGCCCCATCTCAACATGTGGTTGGCACGGTAAAGCCAGGTTACATGCTCCATAAACCGGTCCTTAGGATCCAGGCAAGTACTAAACACAAACCCGAGTCTCGTGCACCCAGCACCAACCAAATCATCCAACTTGCCTTGATCCCTACCTCTACATAACTCATAACATCTCATTCAAGAGTATGGTAAAATAAACTGATGATCTCATATCCCAAACATCCCATTCTAAGCATGGCTAAGCATAAGCATGTAAATAAATGACATAATAAAATAAATCCCAACCCAAGCTACAAGGAAACAAGATAATGCAATTCTAGGGAAACTTCCTAGCATGGGTTTCATATTTCAATTGACAATGCAAATGATTCTATCTACACATCCTAGCATAGGATCAAAGTGGTCAAGGACACTTGCCTCCTTCCTGCTGCTCTTGGAATGGGTAGTCCTGGTCTTGGAAAGGAAGAACTTGCTCTGGAGCAGGTTCTACTCATACCATCACACATAGCAAAAGAAAACAACAAGTCATAAGACATAGTTCACACTTCAACTTCATACAAACCACACATTCACATTTATGAAAGCCATTCACAATTCTATGTGTTGTGGTTACTCTATGTGTGTTGATTTTTGGCTTACTTGCACTTTTAAACATGTGTATATGATTTCTACTTTTGTATTCACATCTATGTTTGCATACTATATATGAGTTTCCAACTTAAACAAATTCCTTACATTCAATTACTACACCCTTTTAGCTACCAAGTATGCATGAAAGGTATTTTCCTACTCCATATATGTCTTCAGACCTTCTACCAACCCTAACCTGAATTCTTCATTTATCATTTTCTAATTATTTATACCTAGCTTGCTATATTTTCAAATTTATTTCCTATGCCTAAATGTGTACTTTATTATGAAAATAGTAAGACACCTCATCTAAACAGAATAGGTTTTGGGTCTAAAATATTAAATAATATATTTTTGAACTTCTCCTCTGATCTGAACTATTTTACATTTAGTTTACTAATTTTCAGAATTATTCTCTACTTAAAAGTGTGTCCCTATTACTAATAAATGTGAATAATCAATTAAACAGATTCGTTTCAGCCAAAAATCTATTTTTATCTCACTTCAAGGTTTGTCCCATCTTTTAAATTTTAAATACTAACCACATATTCAATTTCCTAAATTTAACATCAAATAGGGTTAAAAAGGTAAACTCACCCCACTACAAGGTCTATAATATTATTTTAAGAATTTTCAGGGGTCTAGCTACACATAACAGAGGGGTTTTTCCTAATTTTTATTAAGTCCAGGGGTCAAAACTGATTTTTAAATGAATTTACATGATTTTCTGAAGTTCCAGGGGCTAGATCAGAAGTTTCCGGGGCTAGCTCTTATTTTCCGAGAACCCCAGGGGGTAGCACGTAAGAATCCCGGCCTTTATAACGCGGGGCTGACGTGGACCGTCCGATTTAAAACAGACGGCTGAGATTATAACATCGAACCGGTACGTGGGGATTTAAATTCTACCGTGCGATTTAAAATAGCCGCGCACAAGCGGCCACGTCGCTCTGATCGAGCACGGGCGGCGCTGCCCGGCGGCGCACGGCGGCGGGAGGCGGCGATCTCCCGGAGAGTTTCGGATCTTCGTCAATTCTCCTTAAAACTGTGATTTTATGGCATAGATCGGTAGAGGGGAGGTCGGGGATCTCACCTCGGGGGTTTTCTTGAGTTCGGAGGTCCTGGAAAGCGATCGGCGACGAGGTCCGAGGTGAATTCACGGCGAGCCTCGTCGGCGCTGTGTTTGAACCGCAAACCACCGAGTTTTCTGCACCTGCGAGGTTCCCCGGAGGCTGTGGATCAAGACCAGCGAGTTAGATCAGAATTCCCGATCGTAGATGAAGCAGAATTCGCCGGAGAAGCTCGGGTTCTCACCGGAAGAAAAATCGGCGAATCGTGGGGAAAAACGGGATGATGCCGGGGTTTTTATAGACGGGGGAGGGCGGCGTTCGGTTGTGATCGAGTTTGCGTCGTCCATGAATGAAATTCGGCTGGGATACGCGAGGATCTGGGGCGGTTTCGATTCGGGGTGAGAAGAGTCCGGCCGAGCGCGGGCGCGAGCGCGAGGAGGAAAAAGGGTTGGCGGGCCCCGCGTGTCAGTGGAAAGAGGGGGGGGGCGCGGCTGCGGGCTGGCGCGGGAACAAATGGGCCGGCTGGTGGGTTTCGGCCCACTGGCCGGGGGGTTTATTTTTTTCCTTTTCTTTGTCTTTTTCATTTCTGTTCTGAGTTTAATTTGAATTCCAGTTTGAATTTGAATTTTTGCAACACATGCAATACGTCCAAAAAATTTTAAATTCCCCTCTTAACAGGATTTTGGGGTGTTACATAATGCAAGGGTGAGTACATGACGTACTCAGCAAGTGCGGAAAGTATGGCATGTAGCTTACAACAAGGTAGGTATAAAAAGATTCATTGCATAAAAGCAAAGTTAATTTCACAAATCATGATAAAAACAGCAACTAGCTTTAAGTGAATATAATCCCAACATGTATTTAAACATCAACATACCTCCATCATGATTCACCACTTTTCATATCTCATCCGAACATTTATCTTTCTCAACTTTTCACATGCTCATGAATACCATCTCGTATTCACTACCATCTCATCTCATATTCAATTCCATCTCATAACCGAGATCAAATCTCATTGCCATGACTCAACAGTCATGCAACCAATCTCATTACCCGGACTCAACAGTGCCGAAAACTAAATCCAAACACCAAACCATCACCAAACCAATAACCAAACAAAATACTATCCCAATAATCATCCCATCTAATCATGTGGATTGTCCAGGCGCTTGTGACTGTAAGCTCGGCTATCATGATAGTTTTACACTCTACAAAGTTTGCTCCACTTTACCCACAAGTTTGTGATTTCGTCACCTGTCGGCGACTGTAGAACCTCCATTATACCAGTACACAACCGTCGGTGTATGGCCAAGAGATCACAAAATAGCCTTTACAAAGGGGCTACTAGATGTATGGACTCACTAAGGATTCACCAGCAGGCTAGAATCTCCAATTCTCCCCCCCACGGGTCCCCTCTTGTGCCATGCAGTTCTAAGGGCAGTCCTCACTCGACTCCCATTCCCCGCGCCTTCCATGGTCCATAACAATCTAGCAACTTACCTAATTAGTCAACTAAGCCGCACCCATATTTGGCTTTGTGGTGGCACTATATTCCTGGCATGGCTCACATGAACCTGTCCTTAGATCTATGGCAAGTAACAACTGTAACACCCCAAAACCTGCTAAAGAGGGGAATTTAAAATTTTTGGACGTATTGCATGTGGTGCAGAAATTCAAATTCAAACTGGAATTTAAATTCAAATCAAAACAGAAAAAGAAAAGGAAAAAAAAGAAAAAAAGAAAACCCCAACCGGTCAGTGGGCCGAAACCCGCCAGTCGGCCCAATCCCCCGCCCCAACCCGAACCCGCGCCCCCCCTCTCTCCCTCTCACTAACACACGGGGCCCGTGTGTCATCCCTCACCTCCCGCACGCCGCCCGACCCCGGACTCTCCTCTCGTGCCCGATAAAAACAAACCCCGGAACCAACGCTCCCAGCCCCGATTTCCGGTCCCGGACGCCCCCAACATGATCTCAACAGACCGCCGCCCTCCCTCGCCTATTTAAACACCGACAATCGCCCTGTTTCCCCCCCCCCCGATCAGCTGTTCTTCTCTCCGGTGAGAACCGAAGATTCTACAGCCGATTTCCGTCGATCCTTGCTCAAATTTCCTGATCTAACGTGCTGATCACGTTCCACCGCCGCCGGGGAGCCCTGCAGGTGAAGGAAACGACGTGTCGTGCGCCCCAACGGCCACCCCCCCCCCCCCGGTGCACCGAAGATCATCGCCGTTGAAGCTCGCCGCCGACCGACTTAGCCTCCGAGTGCAGGAAAAGCCCTCGGTGAGCATCCCCTACCCCTCCGCGGTCGATCTGTGCAAAAAGATGCGAGTTCTAACGCACAGCGCCAAAAACCGAGGCTGCGCGGGCTGGTTCCAGCCAGGGCGGCATGGCCCCTTGAGGGGCGTCTATTTCAAATCGCACGGTAGAAATAAAACCCACGCGTACCGGTTCGGCGATCTAATCTGAGCCGTCTGTTTTAAATCAGACGGTCCACGTCAGCCCCACGTTATAAAGGCCGAGATTCTTACGCGCTACCCCCTGGGGATCTCGGAAAACACGAGCGAACCCCGGAAACTTCTGATCTAGCCCCTGGAACTTCAGAAATTCGAGTAAATTCATTTAAAAATCAGTTTTAGCCCCTGGGCTTAATAAAAATTAGGAAAACCCCTCTTTATGTGTAGTTAGACCCCTGGAAATTTATGAAATAGTAAATTAGACCCTGCAGTAGGGTGGATTTACCGTTTTGACCCTATATGATATTAAATTCAGAAATTTGAATATGTGACTAGGATTTAAATTTAAAAGGTAAGGCAAACACATGTGCAAATTCAAATTTAAACTCTCCTTGCCATTGGAAAACATTACAATGAGTTAACAATAGATTTTAGGCTGAAATGAAATCTGCCGAAGTGTTGCTCATTTTTATTTTCTCTAGAGACACATTTTAGGCTAGGAAATAGTTCTAAGAACTAGTAAAATAAATTTAATTTGTTCCACACCAGAGAGGAAGTTCAAAAATATATTATTGAACATTTTAGATCAGAACCTATTCTGTTTAGATGATGTGTCTTATTATTTTCATAGTAAAAGTCCACTTTTAGGCATAGAAAATAAAGCTGAAAATATAGGAAAATAGTATGCATAATTAGAAAATGATAAATGAAGTCTCCAAATCCAAAAACTTCAATTTAGGATTTTGTAGAAGATCTGAATACCTATTTGGAGTAGGAAATTACCTTTCATGCAAACTTGGTAGCTAAGAGGTGTATTAATTAAATATAAAGAATTTGTTCAAATTGGAAATTCATATATAGTGTGCAAATAGAAATCTGAATACAAAAGTTAGCAATCATATACATATGGTTAAAAGTGCATGTATGCCAAAAATCAACACATGTAGGGTAACCACAACACTTAGAAATGTGAATGACTTTCATATGTATGTATGTATCGTTTGCATGAGTGAAAGTGTGAACTATGGCTTATGGATTGTGGTTTTCTTTTGCTATGTGTATTGGCATGAGTAGAACCTGCCCCAGAGCAAGTTCTCCTCCTCCAAGACCAATTCTTTCCATTCCCAGAGCAGCAGGAAGAAGACAAGTGTCCTTGATCACTTTGATCCTATGCTAGGACGTGTAGATAGAATTATTTGCATTGTCAATTGAAATATGAAACCCATGCTAGGAAGTTTTCCTAGAATTGCATTACCTTGTTTCCTTGTAGCTTGGGTTGGGATTTATTCTATCATGTCATTTATTTATATGCTTATGCTTAGCCATGCTTAGAATGGGATAATTGGGATATGAGATCATCAATTTATTTACCTTACCCATGAATGAGATATTATGAGTTATGTAGAGGTAGGGATCGAGGCAAGTTGGATGATTTGGTTGGTGCTGGGTGCACGAGACTCAGGTTTGTCTTTAGTACTTGCCTGGATCCTAAGGACCGGTTCATGGAGCATGTAACCTGGCTTTACCGTGCCAACCACATGCTTAGATGGGGCAGCTTGGCCAATTAATTAGGTGTATCCCTGGCGTAGTATGGGTGTTTTGGATGGTGCAGGGAATAGGTGTCAGCTGGACTACCTTATGAACCGAAAGGCTCAAGAGGGGCCACTTCAGCAGGGTTGGAGCCTCTTGTATGCTGTTTGGGGTGAAACCTCAGGGGGCCCACACTCGTCGGGAATCCCTTAGTAAAGGCCACGTAGTGATCTCCTGGCTACACACCTGGGAGTTGTGTGTGTGGTTCGCGGCCACTGGCATAATGGAGGTTCTTTTAGTCCACCCGGCAACGGGGGATGAAATCACTACATGTGGGTAAGTGGTGCAAACTCTGCAGAGTCAAAACTGTCATGACAGCCGTGCTCACGGTCAAGAGCGGCTTGGACTTATTCATGATTAGAGGATGATGGATTGGGAAGTTGAGGATGTTAAGCAGGAAGCTTAACATTGGAAATGAGACTATGCTTACTTGATATTGATGATGGGTTGAGGAATTGGGACCATTTTACCTGTGTAGTAATGTATGTGCTTAAGAATCTAAGGTGATAGGTAATTATTGCGTAGTGCTTTAACCATGAGTTCAACCTCTCCTTGCTCTAGCCATGAATGACATAACTTTCCCACACTTGCTGAGTACCCACGGTACTCAAACTTGCTTTTCTGTTGGTTTATATTGCTGCTCAGGTCAAGAGAATGATGTGGTGTTTAATGACCAAGACTTTGGTCCCGAGGAAGGATTCTAGGTTCACTGAGTCCCCCGGGCAACGTCTGTGACGGAGCCCACAAGATTTATATTCCGCTGCTACTTTATTTACATGTTATGAACATTTTATCGTCCATCGAGACGTATTCTATGTAAGACCTATTTATATTCGAACACTTGGCTTGTAATAAATGATGCTTCACTATTTGTCATCACATGTATGAGAGAATGATCCTGGCATACATGTGATATTCACTCGGTTGTTCTCTAGAGAAACCGGGTGTGACAGAAGTGGTATCAGAGCCAAGGTTGCCCGTAGGAATATGGACCTAGATAGAAATGGACGTATTTAAGGACCCTATTTTCTTAAAAACTATTTTACAAAAGTGTGGGTTGAAGGTGTTATTTAATGCGGTCACTTTATTCATCTTACCCCAACTTTTATTCAAAATACAATTTTTGTTTGACTCTCATCTAACTTCATTTTAAATGCTTTATGTTTTAGATGGTTCGCATGATCCGCACCGCCCGCAAGTCCACAGGAGGGAGAGTTCCGGTAGTTGCCCTTGTCTTAAGAGAGGAGAACCGTCCGGTGACGTACCACTCCTACGGGTTGGCAGTAAGAGGCTTGTTGCGCAGTCTACGCCGTATGCTCCACGCTGCCGGCAATACGGGCAAGCTAATCATACACTACAGCTCCACCCGGACCATCCATGAGAAGAGGGAAGAATGGAGTTCAGAAATGAGGATTATCCATGAAAATCAGCTGCTCAAGATCCACCGCTCTCCAGCTTGTCGGGCGACACAGGTCAATGCTGAGAAGGATGTCACCTGGGAGGACATCACCTGCCAGAGTTACATCAACCGTCGCCAACTGGACAGGACTGAGTACATGTATGTCCTCCAGCGTGACACTGGCACCGCGGAGTACAAGTACCCGCCAGTGCAGCAGGGGACTTCCCATGAGCGCATGGACCTGTGCTTGGAGGATGCTGCTATGCTCAGCACTCGACTGCAGGAGTGTCAGCAGGAGCTTCAGGATGTTCGTGACACCCTGAAGGAGACTGAGGCGTTGCTTCGAGCCAGCTTGAGGGCGAGAGAAAGAGGAGATGGGAATGAACTGTGTGTCACTGTGAATGACACATGGACTCCTGACTCCCCAGACCGCCGGGCGAGCAGGCGTCGCCGCACGTCTCCACCAGCAGCTTCCCCACCCAAAGCGGAATCAGAGGGCAGCCGCAATAATGAGGAAGACCCCGAGGAGCCAGCTCAGTGATACGAGTCGTGTAGAGTCCTTTCCCTTAGTTCAGCAGGTTATCGAGTAGTCGAGTCAATACCTTAGTTAATTGTGTGTTAATGTTTGGTGTGTGACGTGAGTTGTGGAAGCCATGGGCATTTATCCACAACCTCGTCTTTAGGTTGCTTTGCTTTGATGTGTGAACCCCTATGAATTATGAGTGCATTTATTTTCGCGTGAGACTTGACTCCCAAAAATCTACGTGAAACCCTCAGCAAATGTTTAATATATTAAGGCCTCAAAAGTTTAAGTTTAAACAAGCAATTTGGGAAGTTAATATGTAATGCTTTAAGTTAACATTTGGTTGATCATGATAGATGGCTGGAAGAGGAAAGGGTCGTGGTGCCAACCCCACCAACAACAACGATGAGGCCGGCAACCCTCATCTTTCTGGGGGACAAGACAGGGGTGGTCGCCGTGAAGGAGCTGATCCTATCCACCAGATGCTTGAAAATCAGAATCAGCTCATCCAGAGTCTAACTCAAGTGGTGGCCAACATTCACCAAGCTCCATCCCCACAAGCTGCACCACGCCAACCAAGGTCGAGTGAGTTTCTGGGGACTCAACCTCCAAAGCTTGCAAGTGATGCTGAACCTCTGGAGGCAGATGACTGGCTAAAGACTATTGAGAGCAAGATGAGGATCATACAATGCCAAGGATATGAGAGGGTGCTGTTTGCCTCTCACCAATTGCATGGACCTGCTGCTGATTGGTGGACCACTTACGTGACAGCCCATCATGACCCCGAGAACATCACATGGGAAGAGTTCAAGTGCAGTTTCCTCAACCATTACATACCAAGGGGTGAACTCAAAAACAAGGGAAAGGAGTTCTTGGGACTGCAGCAAGGAAACAAGACTGTGAGGGAATACCTCACTAAATTCACCCAACTATCCCGTTATGCACCGCAGGACATCGAAACTGATGAGCAGAAACAGGGCTGCTTTGTGGAAGGACTTACTATGGAAATGCAGTGTGCAATGTCCTCCAACGAGCATGAAAGCTTCCAAAAGATGGTAGACAGAGCATTTGTTGGGGAGAGGAAGCTGAAGGTCTTGGAAAATGAAAACAAGAGGAAGGCTGGATGGTCACACCAAGCCTCAGGTAGCAACACACGCCCATGTCGGATGCAGCAACTCGCAGGGCAGACGAGCCGTGCTGTGGTACCCTACTCAGCACCCAGAGGGTACAACCCGAATTTCAGGCCTCCGTCAGCACCAGCACAGCCGCAGCGTCAGTTTGTAAAGCAGCCTCGCCCCACATATCAACCTCGACCAGCAGGACAAGGACCACCGAGCCAACCCCACCAGGCACCTACAGTTGGGGTACAATGCTTCAACTGTGGTGAAGTGGGGCACTACGCCCATAAGTGCCCAAAGAAGAAGCCCATGCAGCCACAACAGCAGAATGTGATGCGAGGACGGGTGAACCACGTGACCATGGAGGAAGCGCAAGAGGCACCTGACGTGGTAATTGGTAAGTTTTCTGCCAATTTACACATTGCAACCTTGTTGTTTGATTCTGTTGCTACCCACTCGTTCATTGCTCAAGGGTTTGTTAAGAAGCATGATCTAGCAACAACACAAGTGAACCATATGCTAGCAGTAAACTCTCCAGGGGAGAAATAAGGACAAGACAAGTGTGTTTCAAGATGAATCTAGACATTAATGGGGTAGTATTTAATGCAAACCTCATAGTGATAGACTCACAAGGGATAGATATTATTTTGGGTATGGATTGGTTAACCAAACATAAGGGAATCATCCATTGTTTGACAAGAACGGTGGAACTAACTCACCCTAGTGGCACAAGAGTGAAGTTCATAACTGTACAAAACCCTAGGAGGGACCTTAAACTCAATCAAGTTGAGGTGGAAGTGGAAGAGATCAGGATTATCAGGGAATATCTAGACGTTTTTCCGGAGGAGTTGCCAGGTATGCCTCCCTATCGTGAAGTGGAATTCGCGATTGAGCTAGTGCCTGGAACAGCTCCAATATACAAGAGGCCTTATCGGATGGACTCCAAACAGCTGGAAGAACTCAAGGAACATTTAAGAGAATTGACAGAGAAGGGGTATATTCGTCCTAGTTTCTCACCATGGGGAGCTCCAGTGACATTTGTGCCCAAGAAGGACGGGACCAAAGGTTATGCGTAGACTACCGTGCGTTGAATGAAGTAACCATCAAGAACAAGTACCCATTACCCCGCATTGAAAACTTATTTGATCAGTTGAGGGGAGCTTGTGTGTTCTCGAAAATTGATCTCAGGTCGGGATACCACCAACTTAAGATAAGGCAAACTGACATTCCAAAGACAGCTTTTGTATCTCGGTACGGGCTGTATGAATATACCGTCATGCCTTTCGGGCTAACTAATGCCCCGGCATACTTCATGTATCCCATGAACAAGGTATTCATGGAATATCTGGACAAATTTGTGGTGGTTTTCATCGATGACATTCTCGTCTTCTCCAAAGATGAAGAAGAACATGAGGGACATTTAAGGTTGGTGTTGCAAATGCCGAGAGAACACCAACTATATGCCAAGTTGAGCAAGTGTGAGTTTTGGCTGAAGAGAGTTCCCTTCTTAGGACATATAATCTCGGAGGGAGGAATCTCCGTAGATCCCGCCAAGATCGAGGATGTGCATAAGTGGAAGACCCCTGAAAATGTCGGGGAAGTTCGAAGCTTCTTAGGATTGGCTGGGTATTATCGACGGTTTATCGAGGGTTTCTCCAAGATTTCGAGACCCCTCACCAAATTGTTAGAGAAGGGAATCACATTCACATGGACACCGCAGTGCGAGACGAGTTTTCAAGAACTGAAGAAAAGATTGACAACAACCCCAGTGCTAGTTATGCCAGATATGCAGAAGAACTTTTTGGTGTACTGCGATGCCTCTGGAAACGGGTTGGGATGTGTTCTCATGCAAGAGGGGCATGTCGTGGCTTATGTGTCCCGGCAGCTCCGGAAACACGAGAAGAACTATCCTACACATGACCTAGAGCTAGCCGCAGTGGTACACGCGTTGAAGATTTGGCGGCATTACTTGATGGGGAAGAGGACAGAGATATATACGGATCATAAGAGCTTAAAGTATATTTTCACACAGCCAGATCTCAACCTCAGACAAAGGATATGGTTAGAGCTAATCAACGACTTTGATGTGGGCATCAACTATCATCATGGGAAAGCAAACGTCGTAGCAGATGTTTTAAGCCGGAAGGTGCAGGTCAATATGTTGAGCTTAAAGGACATGCCTACAGAATTGAAGGAAGAGGTTGTACAACTCAATCTATGTCTGGTGAATAGTGGTGAGGCCATCGCCATGGAAGAGGACTCCACATTAGAGCAAGACATATGCAATGGTCAGAAGAATGATGAGAAGATACAAGAAATCAGAGAACTCATCAAGGATAATAAACCCACCGGGTTCAGAGAGGATGAACAAGGTACGGTGTGGCACTGGAAAAGAATCTGTGTGCCTGAGGTGAAGGAAATCCGTGAATTGATTTTGAAGGAGGCTCATGATTCTGACTATTCCATTGATCCTGGAAGTACGAAGATGTATCATGACCTCAAGAGCAGATATTGGTGGTATGGCATGAAGCGAGATGTCGCGGAACATGTTGCCCTATGTGACACATGTCAGTTGGTGAAAGCAGAACATCAATGACCCGCGGGACTATTGCAACCACTCAAAGTGCCTGAATACAAATGGGAAGAAATAGGTATGGACTTCATAGTGGGACTACCCAGGACCCAATCGGGATATGATTCGATATGGGTCATCATCGACAGGCTAACCAAGTTAGCTCATTTCATCCCCGTGAAAGAAAGCTACAGCGGATCCAAATTGGCGGAATTGTACATGTCAAGGATCGTGTGTTTCCATGGAGTGCCAAAGAAGATAGTGTCGGACCGAGGGACACAGTTCACCTCAAGGTTCTGGCAGAAGTTACATGAAACCATGGGAACTCATCTAAATTTTAGTTCTGCAAATCACCCCTAGACTGACGGGCAGACGGAAAGAACCAATCAGATCCTTGCGGATATGCTGAGAGCGTGTGCGCTCAAGAACAATAGGAGTTGGGATAAGAACTTACCGTATGCAGAGTTCTCCTATAACAATAGCTATCATGCTAGTATGAAGATGTCAACATTTGAGGCTTTGTATGGGAGGAAGTGCAGAACTCCACTATTTTGGAACCAAACAAGCGAAAGTAAAGTGTTTGTGCCCGAGGTACTACAAGAAGCCGAGGCGAAAGTGAGGGAAATCCGCAACAACTTGAGGATAGCACAGAGCTATGCCGATGTACGGAGAAGAGAGCTCGTTTTCAACGTGGGGGACTATGTTTATCTCAAGGTGTCCCCTATCCGAGGACTTCGTCGGTTCAAGGTGAAAGGGAAGTTATCACCTCGATACATCAGACCCTTTAAGATTCTGGAGAGGAAAGGCGAAGTGGCATATCAACTCGAACTACCGGCTCGCCTATCGGATGTGCATGATGTATTCCATGTGTCACAGATCAAGAAATGTCTGAGGACGCCTGAAGAGATGTTACCCATCAATGAGGTTGACGTAGGAGAGGATCTGTCTTACGCCGAGCAACCGGTAAAGATTTTGGATACAATGGAACGCCTTACAAGAAATAAAAGAATCCGGATGTGCAAGGTGCATTGGAAGCATCACTCGGAAGAGGAAGCCACATGGGAGCCAGAAGATGAGCTTAAGGCACAATTTCCGGAATTATTTTCCTAGAACCACCAATCTCGAGGACGAGATTTCTTTTAAGGGGGGTAGAGCTGTAACACCCCAAAACCTGCTAAAGAGGGGAATTTAAAATTTTTGGACATATTGCATGTGGTGCAGAAATTCAAATTCAAACTGGAATTTAAATTCAAATCAAAACAGAAAAAGAAAAGGAAAAAAATAAAAGAAAAAAAATAGAAAACCCCAATCGGCCAGTGGGCCAAAACCTGCCAGCCGGCCCAATCCCCCGCGCCAACCTGAACCCGCGCCCCCCCTCTCTCCCTCTCACTGACACGCGGGGCCCGCGTGTCATCCCTTACCTCCCGCGCGCCGCCCGACCCCGGACTCTTCTCTCCCGCACGATCAAAACAAACCCCGGAACCCACGCTCCCAGCCCCGATTTCCGGTCCCGGACGACCCCAACATGATCTCAACAGACCGCCGCCCTCCCTCGCCTATTTAAATGACGATAATCGCCCTGTTTTCCCCCTCGATCATCCGTTCTTCTCTCCGGTGAGAACCGAAGTTTCTACAGCCGATTTCCGTCGATCCTTGCTCAAATTTCCTGATCTAACATGTTGATCACGTTCCACCGCCGCCGGGGAGCCCTGCAGGAGAAGGAAACGACGTGTCTTGCGCCCCAACGGCCACCCCGACGTGCACCGAAGATCATCGCAGTTGAATCTCGCCGCTGACCGACTTCCAGGGCCTCCAAGTGCAGGAAAACCCCTCGGTGAGCATCCCCTACCCCTCCGCGGTCGATCTGTGCAAAAAGATGCGAGTTCTAACGCACAGCGGCAAAAACCGAGGCTGTGCCGGCGAGATCGCCACCCCCGTCGCCGCGCGCCACCGCTCGCGCGGGCTGGTTCCGGCCAGGGCGACGTGGCCCCTTGAGGGCCGTCTATTTTAAATTGCACGGTAAAATAAAACCCACGCGTACCGGTTCGGCGATCTAATCTGAGCCGTCTGTTTTAAATCAGACGGTCCACGTCAGCCCCGCGTTATAAAGGCCGGGATTCTTACGCGCTACCCCCTGGGGATCTCGGAAAACACAAGCTAACACCGGAAACTTCTGATCTAGCCCCTGGAACTTTAGAAATCCGTGTAAATTCATTTAAAAATCAGTTTTAGCCCCTGTTAATAAAAAATAGGAAAACCCCTCTCCTAGCCTTTGGAAAACTTTAGAATGAGTTAAAAATAGATTTTAGGCTGAAATGAAATCTGCCTAAGTGTTGCTCATTTTTATTTTCTCTAGAGACACATTTAGGCTAGAGAATAATTCTAAAAACTAGTAAAATAAATTTAATTCGTTCCACACCAGAGAGGAAGTTCAAAAATATATTATTGAACATTTTAGATCAGAACCTATTCTGTTTAGATGATGTGTCTTATTGTTTTTATGGTAAAAGTCCACTTTTAGGTATAGAAAATAAAGCTGAAAATATAGGAAAATAAGTATGCATAATTAGAAAATGATAAATGAGGTCTCCAAATCCAAAAACATCAATTTAGGATTTTGTAGAAGATCTGAAAACCTATTTGGAGTAGGAAATTACCTTTCATGCAAACTTGGTAGCTAAGAGGTGTATTAATTAAATATAAAGAATTTGTTCAAATTGGAAATTCATATATAGTGTGCAAATAGAAATCTGAATACAAAAGTTAGAAATCATATACATATGGTTAAAAGTGCATGTAGGCCAAAAATCAACACATGTAGGGTAACCACAACACTTAGAAATGTGAATGACTTTCATATGTATGTATGTATGGTTTGCATGAGTGAAAGTGTGAACTATGGCTTATGGATTGTGGTTTTCTTTTGCTATGTGTATTGGCATGAGTAGAACCTGCCCCAGAGCAAGTTCTCCCCTTCCAAGACCAAGACTTTCCATTCCCAGAGCAGCAGGAAGAAGGCAAGTGTCCTTGACCACTTTGATCCATGCTAGGATGTGTAGATAGAATTATTTGCATTGTCAATTGAAATATGAAACCCATGCTAGGATGTTTTCCTAGAATTGCATTACCTTGTTTCCTTGTAGCTTGGGTTGGGATTTATTATATCATGTCATTTATTTATATGCTTATGCTTAGCCATGTTTAGAATGGGATAATTGGGATATGAGATCATCAATTTATTTACCTTACTATTGAATGAGATATTATGAGTTATGTAGAGGTAGGGATCGAGCAAGTTGGATGATTTGGTTGGTGCTGGGTGCACGAGACTCGGGTTTATGTTTAGTACTTGCCTAGATCCTAAGGACTGGTTCATGGAGCATGTAACCTGGCTTTACCGTGCCAACCACATGATGAGATGGGGCAGCTTGGCCAATTAATTAGGTGTATCCCTGGCGTAGTATGGGTGTTTTGGATGGTGCAGGGAATAGGTGTCAGCTGGACTACCTTATGAACCGCAAGGCTCAAGAGGGGGCCACTGCAGCGGGGTTGGAGCCTCTTGTATGCTGTTAGGCGTGAAACCTCAGTGGGCCCACGCTCGTCGGGAATCCCTTTGTAAAGGCCAAGTAGTGATCTCCTGGCTACACACCTGGGAAGTGTGAATGTGGTTCGCGGCCACTGGCATAATGGAGGTTCTTTTAGTCCACCCGGCAACGGGGGATGAAATCACTACATGTGGGTACAGTGGTGCAAACTCTACAGAGTCAAAACTGTCATGACAGCCGTGCTCACGGTCAAGAGCGGCTTGGACTTATTCATGATTAGAGGATGATGGATTGGGAAGTTGAGGATGTTAAGCGGGAAGCTTAACATTGGAAATGAGACTATGCTTACTTGATATTGATGATGGGTTGAGGGATTGGGACCATTTCACCTGTGTAGTAATGTAGGTGCTTCATAAGCTAAGGTGATAGGTAATTATTGCGTAGTGCTTTAACCATGAGTTCAACCTCTCCTAGCTCTAGCCATGCATGACATAACTTTCCCACACTTGCTGAGTACCAACGGTACTCAAACTTACTTTTCCGTTGGTTTATATTGCTGCTCGGGTCAAGAGAATGATGTGGTGTTTAATGACCAATACTTTGGTCCCGAGGAAGGATTCTAGGTTCACCGAGTCCCCCGGGCAATGCCTGTGACGGAGCCCACAATATTTATATTCCGCTGCTGCTTTATTTACATGTTATGAACATTTTATCTTCCATCGAGACGTATGCTATGTAAGACCTATTTATATTCGAACACTTGGCTTGTAATAAATAATGCTTCACTATTTGTCATCACATCTATGAGAGAATGATCCTGGCATACATGTGATATTCACTCGGTTGTTCTCTGGAGAAACCGGGTGTGACAACAACCATATCATTCTACCACTTCCACGAACCAAGCTTGCCTAGATCTCCCTCCGATTCATGTTCAAGTTCTCATTATCATTATTCTCATGAGTGCAGTAGCTAGACACATTCTATCGCTTCCCATAACCCGCAGATTAGCGAAGCAAAAAAAGCAAAAACGACAATACCCGACTCATCAGCTGTCCCGGCGACAAGGGTGGTGAACAAAACTAGTAAACTCCTATGAAAGGGTTTCCCATCAAGTTGACTCAAGCACACACACGTTTTCGCTAACAAAACAGTTTCCAAAACATGGGATCAATATGGTCAAGGGGCACTTGCCTTGTTCTTGCGGCTTCTGTTGCTCACGGATCTCGAAGTCTTGTTGTTGTAGCTCGTCGTAGATAGCTCCCTGCGCTTGTCCTTCTATTTACGATCACGCATGTACAAAATTCATAGCAATCAATCAGTATGCACAAACTTCGATGCAATGGTGGATATGCATGCTAATCCTATGGTGCTGTTTTATTAGATCAGTTTGTACGTGTTCTTGCATGGATTGCATGGGTTTTACGATGAACAGAGGTGTAAGGATCAAATATGGATGTGGCGATGATCTTGACTCAAGATCTAGATCAGACCGATCAACACGTGATCTGTCTACGAAAAAGCTTCTTTTTAAAAATATCAAAGAACAGATGCAAAGAAAACGCGATGACGTCGTAAGGTGGTAATGGAGACCTACCTTACTTCCTTCGGGTCCTCCCTCCTAGCAATAACAGATCGTCGGGGATCTCTTCCAGTGGCGGCGATTGTGTCTGGGCTCGTCGGCGGTCTCTCCGGTGCTCAAACTCTGACGACGGGGTTTAGCTCGGCGAGTTTGGGGGCTATGGCTTCTAAGTTGTCAGCTTAAAATATGTTACGACCAAGGGGTTGTTTCGGGTTCTATTTATAACCGGAAAAGAAGAGTCCTACTCTGATCAGAATTCAAATAAGAGTCCTATTGAAATTGTTTTTGAATCTTAACAACTTATCTTCAATTGATTTGGTGCGGTAGCTTTTTGGAATCCATGTCGGTTTCCTTCCGTGTCGGTATTCCCACGCGTACAGAAGCAAAAACCGATTCAGATCTCGTCACCTCCGCGGTGATGACCTCTGGAGGCTCCACGTGTCCTGTGGGGGCCGGGCCTCCCTTTTCCGCAGAGGTGGGCTCCTTTTGTGCCGCGTGTCAGGCGGGCAAGACCTCCCTCTCCTTCAGAGGCGAGCTCCGCATGCGCCATGTGTCTGGTGGGTCGAGACCTCCCCTCTCTTCAGAGACGAGTTCCGCGTATGCCACGTGTCAGTGCCGGACCTCCCCTCCTTTCGGAGGTCTCTCCGAATGTGCCATGTGTCAGTGTCGGACCTCCCCTCTCTTTGGATGTGGGTTCCAGTAGCGCCACGTGTCCTAGCAGCGCCAGACTTCCTTTCTGCTCAAGGATGAGCTCCGAGGACGACACGTGTCCATCAGTGTCGGACCTCCCGGAGGTGAGCTCTGGAGGTGACACGTGTCTGGTAGTGTCGGACCTCCCGGAGAAAAGCTCCGAAGGTGACACGTGTCCAATACGACCGGACCTCTCGGAAGTGAGCTCCGAGAGTGACATGTGTCTTGCGGGGCCGGACCTCTCGGAGGTGTGCTCCGAGAGCGACATGTGTCCAGCGGGTCGGACCTCTCGGAGATGAGCTCCGAGAGCGACACGTGTCCCGCACGGCTGGTCCTCTCTCTTCCGCAGAGACTAGCTCCGGGGGCAATACGTGTCCTGCAGGGCTGACCTCGCAACTCCGCGGAGGCTAACTCCGGGGGCAACACGTGTCCCACGGGGTCGGACCTCGTCCCTACCACAGAGACGAGCCCCGAGCCTGCCACGTAGCCAGTTTAGCGGCGAACCTCTCCCATTTTTGCGAGGATGAGCTCCGAAGGCGCCACGTGGCCAGCGGCCGCGGGAGTTGTCTTCGGCGCTCTCTGTGGATTGGATTTTGTTCTTTTTGTCTATCTTTCTTATTCTTTCTCTGTTTCCAATTCGTTTAAAATGTTTTCTCTACATGAATTATGTATGTATACATGATTATGAAATTGAATTTGTCAAGACATCCAAGCCCTTGTCTTGATGCGTCACAATATATGTCGAAGCTTTTGCTTACGTCTGGTAATACCAAGACCGGCACCGTGGTTAGCCTTTTCTTGAGCTCCTCAAAGCTTTCTTGGCACACTGGGGTCCACTGGAATGCCTTTCCCTTCATTAGTAACTTCGTCATAGGCTTTGCTATCTTGGAGAAATCCTTGATGAACCGGCGGTAGTATCCAGCCATCTCAAGAAAACTCCGAATGTCTCTCACGTTCTGCGGTTGGTTCCACTTCAGAACATCTCCCACTTTTCTAGGATCAACCGATACTCATTCCTCGGAGATGATGTGGCCTAGGAACGATATCTCCTTTAGCTCAAATTGACATTTGCTGAACTTGGCATACAATTGATGCTCTCGCAGTTTCTGCATTGTCAATCTTAAATGTTCTTCATGTTCTTCCTCACTTTTTGAATGCACCATGATATCGTCGATGAAAACCACGACGAACTTGTCCAAGTACTCCATGAAGACCTTGTTCATGTGGTACATGAAATATGCGGGTGCATTCGTTAACCCAAAAGACATAACGGTATATTCATACGAACCATACCGTGTTCGAAAGGCAGTCTTGGGTATGTCGGAGGGCTTAATCTTCAGCTGGAAGTATCCCAACCGAAGATCAGTCTTGGAGAAAACTAGGGCAGCCTTCATCTGGTCGAACAGGTCCTCTATACGGGGCAGAGGGTACTTGTTCTTGATCGTCACCTCATTGAGAGACCTATAATCCACGCACATCCTTTGGGTCCCATCCTTCTTGTCTATGAAGAGCACGGGGGCTCCCCATGGTGACGAGATTGGGCGTATAAAACCCTTCTCTAGCTGCTCCTGATTTTCCTTCTTGAGTTCCACTAGCTCATTAACGGGCATCCTATATGGTCTCTTTGCTATAGGTGCAGTTCCGGGTACCAAATCAATGAAAAACTCAATGTCTCGGTCAGGTGGCATACCTGGAAGTTCTTCCGGGAACATGTCCAAAAATTCTTGAACCACCGGAATGCTTTCCAATGTTGCTCCTTCGACGTGGTTCGACGTTGCCTTCTCGGTTGTTGGTTGGGCTGACTCGAACTCAATACGAGTACCATGCTCGTTTGTCAACTGCACGCTCCTCTTAGCACATTGGATCACTCTGTTGTGCTTGCTTAACCAATCCATAGAGTATTATGTCAAGCCCTTGAGAATCCAAGACAATGAGGTTGGCAAGGAAGTCTACCCCCTTATTTTATGGTTTACTTTTAGACATACTATATGTAACACCCAGAACCTGCTAAAGAGGGGAATTTAAAATTTTTTGGACATATTGCATGTGGTGAAGCAATTCAAATTCAAACTGGAATTTAAATTTGAATCAAAACAGAAAAAGAAAAGGAAAAAGGAAAAGAAAAATGGCCAGTGGGCCAAAACCCACATCAGCCGGCCCAAAACCAACGCCCCCTCCTCTCTCTCTCTGATGTGCGGGGCCCGCATGTCGTCTCCTTCCCCGCGCGCCCCCAACCGACCCCGCTACTTCCGCGCCCGATTGCACCCGCCACTCCCGAAAACCCGCGTTTGCAACCCCGATCTTCGGTCCCGGACGCTACTACATATCTAAACCGACCCTCTGCCGCCTCTCCTCGTGCATTCAACCCAAGGAAACTCGCCGATTTCCCAGTGCCGCTCCATCTTTCTCTCCGGTGAGAACCGATCATCCCTCACCGAAAAACCTTCAGATCTCTCCGTTTTCGCTGGACTAACGAGCTTGCCGTGTTCCACCACCGCCAGGGAGCCCTGCAGGTGAAGGAAGCGACAAGTTTCGCGCCCTAGCATCGGTTCCGACGAGCACCGAGGAGCAGCTCCAACCATCGTCGTCGCAGAGCCAAATTCCGACCTCTCCAAGCCCGAGAAGCCCCTAGGTGAGCTTCCCCTACCCCTCCGCAGTCGATCCGTGTGAAAAACTGCAAGCTTTAGCGTGTAGCGGCAAGGAACCGAAGCTGCGCCGGCGAGATCACCACCCCCGCCGCCGTGCGCCGCCGCGCGCTCAGGCTGGCTCCGGCCAGGGCGACGTGGCCCTCTGAGGCCCGTCCATTTTAAATAGTGAGGTCCCGAATAGATCTAACCCGTACCGCTTCGGGTTATAATCTCAGCCGTCTGTTATAAATCCAACGGTCCACGTCGGCCCCGCATTATAAAGGCTGTGAATCTTACGCGCTACCCCCTGGGGACCTCGGAAAACATGAGCTAGCCCCGGAAACTTCTGATCTAGCCCCTGGACCCTTAGAAATTCATGTAAATCCATTTATAAATCAGTTTTAGCCCCTGAATTAATAAGAATTAGGAAGACCTCCCTGTTTCGTACACTTGGACACCTAAAAAGTTAGAAATTGGGAAATGGGACCCCACAGTAGGGTGGATTTGCACATCAGCCCCTGAGGGTTATTAATTTCAGAAAATTGAATATGTGAATAGGATTTAAAATTCAAACATGGGTATATGATCAGTTTAAATATTCTAACCCTATGGAAAAATTGTAGAAACAATCTAAGATCTGAGTTTAGAGGGGAAATAAACTTTTAAACTCAATAAGATTACTGTTTTGTAATTTATATCTGAAATATGTCCTTTAGGCAATAAAACAAGTTTAAACTGTGGGAAAGTGAGTCTAAATAACCAAAAAGGGATAGGAAAAATTTATGAAGGTTCTTTTTGGGAAATTGGAACAGAAGAATTTTTTGTAGAAATTTAGGTTGCTGTCTTATTGGTGGAAATTCGTTTCTAGACTAGAAAACAATTCTGAAAATGGGTAAAAATAACTTTAAATTGGTTTCCATCAGAGAGGAAGTCAAAGAATATTTTATTGAACATTTTAGATCAGAACATATTCTGTTTAGGAGATATGTTTTATTATTTTAATACTAAAGTTCACTTCTAGGCATAGAAAATAAATCTGAAACTATAGGAAAATAGGTATGCATAATTAGAAAATGATAGATGTGGTCTTCAAATCCAAAAACTTCAATTTAGGATTTTGTAGAAGATCTGAAAACCTATTTGGTGTAGGAAATTATCTTTCATGCAAACTTGTGGCTAAAAAGTGTATTAATTAAATATAGAGAATTTGTTCAAATTGGAAATTCATATATGGTGTACAAATAGAAATCTGAATACAAAAGTTAGAGATAATATATAAATGTTTAAAAGTGTATGTATGCCTGAAATCAACACATCTAGGGTAACCACAACACATAAACATGTGAATGACTTTAATGTTATACATGTGTGGTTTGCATGAGTGAAAGTGTGAACTATGGCTTATGGATTGTTGTTTTCTTTTTGCTATATGTATTGGCATGAGTAGAACCTGCTCCAGAGCAAGTTCTCACCTTGCAAGACCAAGACTTTCCATTCCTAGAGCAGCAGGAAGAAGGCAAGTGTCCTTGACCACTTTGATCCTATACTAGGATGTGTAGTTAGAATTTAATTGCATTGTCAATTTGGAATATGATACCCAAGCTAGGAAGTTTCCCTAGATTTTCATTATCTTATTTCCTTGTAGCCTGGGTTGGGATTTATTTTATATTGTCATTTATTTATATGCTTAAGCTTAGCCATGCATAGAATGGGATAAGTGGGATATGAGATCATCAACTTATTTACCTTACTCTTGAATGAGATATTATGAGTTATGTAGAGGTAGGGATCAAGGCAAGTTGGATGATTTGGTTGGTGCTGGGTGCACGAGACTCGGGTTTGTGTTTAGTACTTGCCTGGATCCTAACGACCGGTTCATGGATCATGTAACCTGGCTTTACCGTGCCAACCACATGCTGAGATGGGGCAGCTTGGCCAATTAATTAGGTGTATCCCCGGCGTAGTATGGGTGTTTTGGATGGTGCAGGGAATAGGTGTCAGCTGGACTACCATATGAACCGCAAGGCTCAAGAGGGGGCCACTGCAGCGGGGTTGGAGCCTATTGTATGCTTTTAAGGGTGAAACCTCAGAGGGCCCACGCTCATCGGGAATGACTTTGTAAAGGCCTCGTAGTGATCTCCTGGCTACACACCTGGGAAGTGTGAACGTGGTTCGCGGCCACTGGCATAATGGAGGTTCTTTTAGTCCACCCGGCAATGGGGGATGAAATCACTACATGTGGGTACAGTGGTGCAAACTCTGCAGAGTCAAAACTGTCATGACAGCTGTAACACCCCAAAATCTTGTTAAGACCCAAAATCATGTTAAGAGGGGAATTTAAAAATTTTTGGACGTGTTGCATGTTTTGCAACAATTTAAATTCAAACTGGAATTCAAATTAAACTCAAAACAGAAAAGAAATAGAAAAAGAAAAAGGAAAACAGAAAAAAACCGGCCAATGGGCCGAAACCCACCAGCCGGCCCACCCTGCCCCCGCGCCAGCCCGCAGCCGTGCGCCCGCGCTCTCTCTCTCAGACAGGTGGGACCCACCTGTCATCACTAACCCCCGATCGTCCGAAACTCGGACTGTTCACCCGCGCGCGCGCGATCGCAACCTACCGGATTTCCGGCCGAATTCTGGTTCTGGAGGACTCCCACTCGATCTAAACAAACCCACCGCCCTCCCCCGTCTATAAAAACCCCGGCCTTGTCCCATTTTTCCCACGCGATCCGGCGATTTTCTCTCCGGTGAGAACCCGAGTTTCTCCGGTGAATTCCGGCCGATCTATGCTCGGAAATTCCGATCTAACTCGCTGGACTTGATCCACTGCCTCCGGGGAACCTTGCAGGTGCAGAAAACTCGGTAACTTGCGGTTCAAACACAGCGCCGACGAGCTTCGCCGTGGTTTCACTTCGGACCTCGTCGCCGGTCGCTTTCCAGGACCTCCGATCTCAAGAAAACCCCCGAGGTGAGATCCCCGACCTCTCCTCCACCGATCTATGCCATAAAATCACAGTTCTAGGAAGAATTCTCAAAGATCTGAAAGTCTCCGGCGAGATCGCCGCTTCTCGCCGCCGTGCGCCGCCGGGCAGCGCCGCCCGCGCTCGGTTAGAGCGACGTGGCCGCTTGTGCGCCGTCTATTTTAAATCGCGCGGTAGACTTTAAATCCCCGCGTACCGGTTCGACGTTATAATCTCAGCCGTCTGTTTTAAATCGGACAGTCCACGTCAGTCCCGCGTTATAAAGACTGGAAATCTTACATGCTACCCCCTTGGGTTCTCGGGAAATAAGAGCTAGCCCCGGAAACTTCTGATCTAGCCCCTGGAACTTCAGAAAATCATGTAAATTCATTTAAAAATCAGTTTTAGCCCTGGACTTAATAAAAATTAGGAAAAACTCCTCTGTTATGAGTAGCTAGACCCCTGAAAATTGTTAAAATAATATTATAGACCCTGTAGTGGGGTGAGTTTAACTTTTTAGCCCTGTTTGATATTTAATTTAGGAAATTGAATATGTGGCTAGTATTTAAAATTTAAAAAGTGGGACAAAACATATTGTCAAAATTAAATTAAAAACTTTCTCAGTACTTAGAAAACTTTGGAGTGAGATAAAAATATATTTTGGGCTGAAATGAATCTGTTTCATTTATTATTCACATTTATTAGTATAGGGACACATTTTTAAGTAAAGAATAGTTCTGAAAATAGTGAAAATAATTGTAAAATAGTTTACATCAGAGGAAAAGGTCAAAATATATTAGTAAATATTTTAGATCAGAACCTATTCTGTTTAGATGATGTGTCTTGTTATTTTTGTAATAAAGTTCACATTTAGGCATAGGAAATAAATCTAAAAATATAGCAACTAGAAAATGATAAATGGAGTCTCTAAAATCCAAAGAATTCAGTTTATGGTTTGTAGAAATTCTGAAGACACATATGGAGAAGGCAAAGACCTTTCATGCATACTTGGTAGCAAAAAGGTGTAGTAATTGAATATAAGGAATTTATTTAAATTGGAAACTCATATACATAGTATGTAAGCATAAATGTGAATACAAAAGTAGGAGTCATATACACATGATTAAAAGTGCATGCAAGCCACAAATCAACACACATAGAGTATCCACAACACATATAATTGTGAAAGACTTTCATAAATATGAATATGTGGTTTGTATGAAGTGGAAGTGTGAACTATGTCTTATGGATTGTTGTTTTTCTTTTGCTATGTGTGATGGTATGGTGTAGAACCTGCTCAAGAGCAAGTTATCCCTTTCCAAGATCAGGACTACCCATTCCAAGAGCAGCAGGAAGGAGGCAAGTGTCCTTGACCACTTTGATCCTATGCTAGGATGTGTAGATAGAGTTATTTGCATTGTCAAGTTAAATATGAAACCCATACTAGGAAGTTTCCCTAGAATTGCATCACCTTGTTTCCTTGTAGCTTGGGTTGGGATTTATTTTATCATGTCATTTATTATTATGCATATGCTTAGCCATGCTTAGAATAGGATATTTGAGATATGAGATCATCAGTTTATTTTACCATACTCTTGAATGAGATATTGTGAGAGGTAGGGATCAAGGCAAGTTGGATGTTTTGGTTGTGTGCTGGGTGCACGAGACTCGGGTTTGTGTTTAGTATTTGCCTGGATCCTAAGGACCGGTTCATGGAGCATGTAACCTGGCTTTACCGTGCCAACCACATGCTGAGATGGGACAGCTTGGCCAATTAATTAGGTGTATCCCCGGCGTAGTATGGGTGTGTTGGATGGTGTGGGGAATAGGTGTCAGCTGGACTACCATATGAACCGCAAGGCTCAAGAGGGGGCCACTGCAGCGGGGTTGGAGCCTCTTGTATGCTGTTAGGGGTGAAACCTCAGTGGGCCCACGCTCGTCGGGAATCCCTTTGTAAAGGCTTCGTAGTGATCTCTTGGCTACACACCTATGAAGTGTGAATGTGGTTTGAGGCCACTGGCATAATGGAGGTTCTTTTAGTCCACCCGGCAATGGGGGATGAAATCACTACATGTGGGTACAGTGGTACAAACTCTGCAGAGTCAAAACTGTCATAACAGTCGTGCTCACGTTCAAGAGAGGCTTGGACTTATTCATGATTAGAGGATGATGGCTTTGGAAGTTGTGGATGTTAAGCGGGGAGCTTAACATTGGAAATGATGTTATGGTTATTTGATTATGATAATGGGATGGGAGATTGGGACCATTTCACCTATGTAGTAATGTAGGTACTTAATAAGCTAAGGTGATAGGTATTAATTGCGTAGTGCTTTAACCATGAGTTCAACCTCTCCTTGTTCTAGCCGTGCATGACATAACTTTCCCACACTTGCTGAGTACCGTCGGTACTCAACCTTGCATATTTGTCGGTTTATATTGCTGCTCAGGTCAAGATTATGAAGTGGTGTTTAATGACCAAGACTTTTGACCCGAAGAAGGTTTCTAGGTTCATTGAGTCCCCCGGGCAACGCCTGTGATGGAGCCCACGAGAATAATTATTCCGCTGCTAATTTATTTACTTGTGATGAACTTATTATTGTCTATCGAGACATTTGCTATGTAAGACTTATTTATATTCGAGCCTGGCTTGTAATAAATGATGCTTCACTATTTGTCATCACATGTATAAGAAAATGATCCTGGCATACATGTGATATTCACTCGGTTGTTCTTCGGAAAAACCGGGTGTGACAGAAGTGGTATCAGAGCCAAGGTTGCCCGTAGGAACGTGGACCTAGGTAGAAATGGACGTATTTAAGGGCCCTATTTTCTTAAAAACTATTTTTTGCAAGATGTGTGTTGAAAAGTGTTATTTAATGAGTCACTTTCTTCATCTTACCCCAATTTTCATTCAAAATAGGATTTTGTTTAAAAAGTTTTATCTAACCTAAGTTTAAATGTTTTTTGTTTTTAGATGGTTCGCATGATTCGCACCGCTCGCAAGTCCACAGGAGAGAGAGTTCCCGTAGTTGCCCTTGCCGAAAGAGAGGAGAGCCGTCCGGTGACGTACCTTTCCTACGGATTGGTGGTAGGAGGCTTGTTGCGCCGTCTTCGACGTTTGCTCGAAGCCGCCGGCAATACGGGCAAGCTAATCATCCACTATAACTCCACCAGAACCATCCGTGAGAAGAGGGAAGAATGGAGTTCAGAGATGAGGATTATACACGAAAATCAGCTGCTTAAGATCCACCGCTCTCCAGCCTGTAGAGCAACACAGGTCGATGCGGAGAAGGATGTCACCTGGGAGGCCATCACCTGCCAGAGTCACATCAATCGTCGCCACCTGGACAGGACTGAGTACATGCATGTCCTCCAGCGTGAGAGTGGTACCACGGAGTACAAGTACCCGCCAGTGCAGCAAGGGACTTCCCATGAGCACATGGACTTGTGCTTGGAGGATGCTGCTATGCTCAGCACTCGACTGCAGGAGTGTCAGCAGGAGCTTCAGGATGTTCGTGACACCTTGAAGGAAACCGAGGCGTTGCTTCGAGCCTGCCGGAGGGCGAGAGAAAGAGGAGATGGGAATGAACTGTGTGTCACCGTGAATGATACATGGACTCCTGACTCCCCAGATCGTCGAGCGATCAGGCATCATCGCACTTCTCCACCAGCAGCCTCCCCACCCAAAGCAGAGTCAGAAGGAAGCCGAAATGATGAGGAAGATCCCGAGGAGCCAGCTCAAGAAAACGAGTAGTGTAGAGTCTTTCCCTTAGTTAGCAAGATGTTGAATAGTCGAGTCGTTACGTTAAGTTAATGGTGTGTTAATGCTTGGTATGTGACGTGAGTTGTGGAAGCCATGAGCAATTGTCCACAGCCTCGTCTTTAGATTGTTTTGCTTTGTTGAGTGAACCCACATAAAATAATATTGCATCTATTTTTGTGTGAGAAATAAACCCTCAGAAAAGTATAACAAAGCCTCAACACTTCAAAAGTACAAACAAATGAAAGTAGTAAGATGATACTAAATGCTTTCAAATTAACATTGGTTGATTCTGCCAGATGGCCGGAAGAGGAAAAGGACGTGCTGCCAACCCCGCCAACAACAACGATGAGGCATGCAACCCTCATCTTTCTAGAGGCCAGGACCGGGGTGGTCGCCGTGAAGGAGTTGATCCCCTCCACCAAATGCTGGAGAATCAGAATCAGCTCATCCAGAACTTGACTCAAGTGGTGGCCAACTTGCATCAAGTTCCACCTCCACAAGCTGCACCACGCCAACCAAGGTTGAGTGAGTTTCTAGGAACTCAACCTCCGAAGTTTGCAAGTGCTGCTGAACCTCTGGAGGCAGATGATTGGCTAAAGACCATTGAAAGCAAGATGAGGATCATACAGTGCCAAGGGTATGAGAGGGTGCTGTTTGCCTCTCATCAGTTGCATGGACCTGCTGCTGATTGGTGACCGCCTACGTGGCCGCCCATCATGACCCTGAGAACATCACTTGGGAAGAGTTCAAGCGTAGCTTCCGCAACCATTACATCCCAAGAGGTGAACTCAAAAACAAGAGGAAGGAGTTTTTGGGACTGCAGCAGGGAAACATGACGGTGAGGGAATACCTCACTAAATTTACTCAACTATCCCGTTATGCCCCACGGGACATAGAGACTGATGAGCAGAAACAAGATTGTTTCGTGGAGGGACTTACCGCAGAAATGCAGTGTGCAATGTCCTCAAATTAGTATGAAAGCTTCCAAAAGATGGTGGACAGAGCGTTTGTGGTAGAAAGGAAGCTAAAGGCCTTGGAAAATGAGAACAAGAGGAAGGCCGGGAGGTCACACCAAGCTTCAGGGAGCAACACTCGCCCACGTCTGATGCAGCAACATGCAGGGCAGACGAACCGTGCTGCGGTACCCTACTCAGCACCAAGAGGGTACAACCCGAACTACAGGCCTTCCGCAGCACCAGCACAGCCACAACGTCAGTTTGTACAGCAGCCTCGCCCCACATATCCACCTCGACCAGCAGTGCAAGGACCTCCAAACCAACCCCAAGACAATAAAGGCCAAGCACCTAAGGTTGGGGTGCAATGCTTTAGCTGTGGTGAAGTAGGGCACTACGCCCATAAGTGCCCAAAGAAGAGGCCCACGCAGCCACAACAGCAGAATGTAATGAGAGGACGGGTGAACCACGTCACTATGGAGGAAGCACAAGAGGCACCCGACGTGGTAGTTGGTAAGTTTCCTGCCAATTTACACATTGCAACCCTGCTGTTTAATTCTGGTGCTACCCACTCGTTCATTGCTCAAGGGTTTGTTAAGAAGCATGACCTAGCAACCACACAAATGAACCATATGCTAGCCGTAAACTCTCCTGGTGGAGAAATAAGGACAAGACAAGTGTGTCCCAAGGTGAACCTAGACATTAATGGGGTAGTATTTACTGCTAACCTCATAGTGATAGATTCACAAGGGATAGATATTATCTTGGGTATGGATTGGTTGACAAAACATAAAGGAATCATCCATTGTTCGACCAGAACGGTAGAACTAACTCACCCTAGTGGCACAAGAGTAAAGTTCATAACAATACACGAGCCTAGGAGGGACATTAAATTAAATCAAGTTGAGGTGAAAGTTGAGGAAATCAGGACCATCAGGGAATATCGAGATGTTTTTCCGGAGGAGTTGCCAGGTATGCCTCCCGATCGTGAAGTGGAATTTGCAATTGAGCTAGTGCCTGGAACAGCCCCGATATACAAGAGACCTTATCGGATGGACTCCAGGCAGCTAGAAGAACTCAAGGATCATTTGAGAGAATTGACGGAGAAGGGGTATATTCGCCCTAATTCCTCACCATGGGGAGCTCCGGTGATATTTGTGCCCAAGAAGGACGGAACCCAAAGGTTATGCGTGGATTACCGTGCCTTGAATAAGGTAACCATCAAGAACAAGTACCGATTACCCCGCATTGAAGACTCGTTTGATCAGTTGAGGGGAGCTTGTGTGTTCTCGAAAATTGATCTCAGGTCGGGATACCACCAACTCAAGATAAGGCAATCTGATATTCCCAAGACAGCTTTCGTATCTCGGTACGGACTGTATGAATACACTGTCATGCCTTTCGGGCTAACTAATGCCCCGACATACTTCATGTATCTCATGAACAAGGTATTCATGGAATATCTGGACAAATTTGTGGTGGTTTTCATAGATGGCATTCTCGTCTTCTCCAAAAATGAAGAAGAACATGAGAAACACCTAAGGTTGGTGTTGCAGAGGCTAAGAGAACACCAACTATATGCCAAGTTGAGCAAGTGTGAGTTTTGGCTGAAGAGAGTTCCCTTCTTAGACATATAATCTCGGAGGGAGGAATCTCCATGGATCCTGTCAAAATCGAGGATATACAGAAGTTGAAGACCCCTGAAAATGTCGGGGAAGTTCGAAGCTTCATGGGATTGGCTGGATACTATCGACGGTTTATTGAGGGATTCTCCAAGATCTCGAGACCCCTCACCAAACTGTTGGAGAAGGGAATCACATTCACATGGACGTCACAGTGCGAGACGAGTTTTCAGGAGCTAAAGAAAAGATTGACAACAGCCCCAGTGTTGGTTATGCCAGATATGCAGAAAAATTTCACGGTGTACTGCGATGCCTCTGGAAACGGGTTGGGATGTGTTCTCATGCAAGAAGGGAATGTCGTGGCATATGCAACCCGGCAGCTTCGGAAGCACGAGAAAAACTATCCTACACATGACCTAGAACTAGCCGCAGTGGTACACGCGTTGAAAATTTGGCGACACTATTTGATGGGGAAGAGGACGGAGATATATACGGATCATAAGAGTTTGAAGTACATTTTCACACAGCCAGATCTCAATCTCAGACGAACGAGATGGTTAGAGCTAATTAATGACTTTGATGTGGGCATCAACTATCATCCTGGGAAAGCAAACGTCGTGGCCGATGCGTTAAGTCGGAAAGAGCAGGTCAATAAGTTGAGCTTGAAGGACATGCCTGCAGAATTGAAGGACGAGGTTATAAGGCTCAATCTATGCCTGGTAAATAGTGGTGAAGCCATCGCCATGGAAGTGGACTCCACACTAGAGCGAGATATCTGCGAGGGTCAAAAGAAAGACGAGAAGATACAAGAGATCAGGCAAGTCATCAAGGAAAATAAAGCTCCGGGTTTTAAAGAGGATGAACAAGGAACGGTGTGGCACGGGAAAAGAATCTGTGTGCCAGAAGTAAAGGAGATCCATGAATTGATTTTGAAGGAGGCTCATGATTCTGACTATTCCATTCATCCTGGGAGTACGAAGATGTACCAGGACCTCAAGAGCAGGTATTGGTGGTATGGCATGAAACGAGATGTCGCGGAACATGTTGCCCTATGTGACACATGTCAGTTGGTGAAAGCAGAACATCAACGACCCGCGGGGTTATTGCAACCACTCAAAGTGCCTGAATGGAAATGGGAAGAAATCAGTATGGATTTCATAGTGGGACTGCCTAGGACCCAATCAGGATATGATTCGATATGGGTCATCGTCGACAGGCTAACCAAGGTAGCTCATTTCATCCCCGTGAAAGAAAGCTACAGCGGATCCAAATTGGCAGAATTGTACATGTCAAGGATCGTGTGTTACCATGAGTGCCAAAGAAGATTGTGTCGGATCGAGGGACACAGTTCACCTCCAGGTTCTGGCAGAAGTTGCTTGAAACCATGGGAACCCATCTGAATTTCAGCTCTGCCTATCATCCCCAAACTGACGGGCAGACGGAAAGAACCAATCAGATTCTTGAAGATATGCTGAGAGCGTGTGCACTCAAAAACAATCGGAGTTGGGATAAGAACTACCGTATGCGGAGTTTTCCTATAACAACAGCTATCAAGCTAGTATGAAGATGTCACCGTTTGAAGCTTTGTACGGGAGGAAGTGCAGAACTCCCCTATTTTGGAACCAAACAGGGGAAAGTAAAGTATTTGGTCCCGAAGTACTACAAGAAGCTGAGGCGAAGGTGAGGGAAATTCGCAACATTTTGAGGATAGCACAGACACGCCAAAAGAGCTATGCCGATGTACGAAGAAGAGAGCTCGTTTTCAACGTGGGAGACTATGTCTATCTCAAGGTGTCCCCAATCCGAGGGCTTCGTCGGTTCAAGGTGAAAGGGAAGTTGTCACCTCGATACATCGGACCCTTTCAAGTTCTGGAGAGGAAAGGCGAAGTGGCGTATCAACTAGAATTGCCGGCTCGTCTATCGGATGTGCACGATGTATTCCATGTGTCACAACTCAAGAAATGCCTGAGGACGACTGAAGAGGTGTTACCCATGAATGAAGTGGACGTAGCTGAGGATTTGTCTTATGCCGAGCGACCATATAAGATTTTGGAGACAATGGAATGCCTCACCAGAAATAAAAGAATCCGAATGTGCAAGGTGCAGTGGAGGCATCACTCAGAAGAGGAAGCCACCTAGGAGCAGGAAGATGAGCTCAAGGCACAATTTCCGGAATTGTTTTCTTAGAACCACCAATCTCGAGGACGAGATTTCTTTTAAGGGGGGTAGAGCTGTAACACCCCAAAATCTTGTTAAGACCCAAAATCATGTTAAGAGGGGAATTTAAAAAATTTTGGACGTGTTGCATGTTTTGCAACAATTTAAATTCAAACTGGAATTCAAATTAAACTCAAAACAGAAAAGAAATAGAAAAAGAAAAAGGAAAACAGAAAAAAACCGGCCAGTGGGCCGAAACCCACCAGCCGGCCCACCCTGCCCCCGCGCCAGCCCGCAGCCGTGCGCCCGCGCTCTCTCTCTCAGACAGGTGGGACCCACCTGTCATCCCTAACCCCCGGTCGTCCGAAACTCGGACTGTTCACCCGCGCGCGTGCGATCGCAACCGACCGGATTTCAGCCGAATTCTGGTTCCGGAGGACTCCCACTCGATCTAAACAAACCCACCGCCCTCCCCCGTCTATAAAAACCGCGGCCTTGTCCCGTTTTTCCCACGCGATCCGCCGATTTTCTCTCCGGTGAGAACCCGAGTTTCTCCGGCGAATTCTGGCCGATCTAAGCTCGGAAATTCCGATCTAACTCGCTGGACTTGATCCACCGCCTCCGGGGAACCTTGCAGGTGCAGAAAACTCGGTAACTTGCAGTTTAAACACAGCGCCGACGAGCTTCGCCGTGGTTTCACTTCGGACCTCGTCGCCGGTCGCTTTCCAGGACCTCCGAGCTCAAGAAAACCCCCGAGGTGAGATCCCCGACCTCTCCTCCAGCGATCTATGCCATAAAATCACAGTTCTAGGAAGAATTCTCAAAGATCCGAAAGTCTCCGGCGAGATCGCCGCTTCCCGCCGCCGTGCGCCGCCGAGCAGCGCCGCCCACGCTCGGTTAGAGCGACGTGGCCGCTTGTGCGCCGTCTATTTTAAATCGCACGGTAGACTTTAAATCCCCGCGTACCGGTTCGACGTTATAATCTCAGCCGTCTGTTTTAAATCGGACGGTCCACGTCAGCCCCGCGTTATAAAGACTGGAAATCTTACGTGCTACCCCCTGGGGTTCTCGGGAAATAAGAGCTAGCCCCGGAAACTTCTGATCTAGCCCCTGGAACTTCAGAAAATCATGTAAATTCATTTAAAAATCAGTTTTAGCCCTGGACTTAATAAAAATTAGGAAAAACTCCTCTGTTATGAGTAACTAGACCCCTGAAAATTGTTAAAATAATATTATAGACCCTGTAGTGGGGTGAGTTTAACTTTTTAGCTCTGTTTGATATTTAATTTAGGAAATTGAATATGTGGCTAGTATTTAAAATTTAAAAAGTGGGACAAAACATATTGTCAAAATTAAATTAAAAACTTTCTCAGTACTTAGAAAACTTTGGAGTGAGATAAAAATATATTTTGGGCTGAAATGAATCTGTTTCATTTATTATTCACATTTATTAGTATAGGGACACATTTTTAAGTAAAGAATAGTTCTGAAAATAGTGAAAATAATTGTAAAATAGTTTACATCAGAGGAAAAGGTCAAAAATATATTAGTAAATATTTTAGATCAGAACCTATTCTGTTTAGATGATGTGTCTTGTTATTTTCATAATAAAGTTCACATTTAGGCATAGGAAATAAATCTAAAAATATAGCAACTAGAAAATGATAAATGGAGTCTCTAAAATCCAAAGAATTCAGTTTATGGTTGGTAGAAATTCTGAAGACACATATGGAGAAGGCAAATACCTTCCATGCATACTTGGTAGCAAAAAGGTGTAGTAATTGAATATAAGGAATTTATTTAAATTGGAAACTCATATACATAGTATGTAAGCATAAATGTGAATACAAAAGTAGGAATCATATACACATGATTAAAAGTGCATGCAAGCCACAAATCAACACACATAGAGTAACCACAACACATATAATTGTGAAAGACTTTCATAAATATGAATATGTGGTTTGTATGAAGTGGAAGTGTGAACTATGTCTTATGGATTGTTGTTTTTCTTTTGCTATGTGTGATGGTATGATGTAGAACCTGCTCAAGAGCAAGTTATCCCTTTCCAAGATCAGGACTACCCATTCCAAGAGCAGCAGGAAGGAGGCAAGTGTCCTTGACCACTTTGATCCTATGCTAGGATGTGTAGATAGAGTTATTTGCATTGTCAAGTTAAATATGAAACCCATGCTAGGATGTTTCCCTAGAATTGCATCACCTTGTTTCCTTGTAGCTTGGGTTGGGATTTATTTTATCATGTCATTTATTATTATGCATATGCTTAGCCATGCTTAGAATGGGATATTTGGGATATGAGATCATCAGTTTGTTTTACCATACTCTTGAATGAGATATTGTGAGAGGTAGGGATCAAGGCAAGTTGGATGTTTTGGTTATGTGCTGGGTGCACGAGACTCGGGTTTGTGTTTAGTATTTGCCTGGATCCTAAGGACCGGTTCATGGAGCATGTAACCTGGCTTTACCGTGCCAACCACATGCTGAGATGGGACAGCTTGGCCAATTAATTAGGTGTATCCCCGGCGTAGTATGGGTGTGTTGGATGGTGCGGGGAATAGGTGTCAGCTAGACTACCATATGAACCGCAAGGCTCAAGAGGGGGCCACTGCAGCGGGGTTGGAGCCTCTTGTATGCTGTTAAGGGTGAAACCTCAGTGGGCCCATGCTCGTCGGGAATCCCTTTGTAAAGGCTTCGTAGTGATCTCCAGGCTACACACCTAGGAAGTGTGAATGTTGTTTGAGGCCACTAGCATAATGGACGTTCTTTTAGTCCACCCGACAACGGGGGATGAAATCACTACATGTGGGTACAGTGGTACAAACTCTGCAGAGTCAAAACTGTCATGACAGCCGTGCTCACGGTCAAGAGCGGCTTGGACTTATTCATGATTAGACGATGATGGCTTTGGAAGTTGTGGATGTTAAGCGGGGAGATTAACATTGGAAATGATGTTATGGTTATTTGATTATGATAATGGGATGGGAGATTGGGACCATTTCACCTATGTAGTAATGTAGGTACTTAATAAGCTAAGGTGATAGGTATTAATTGCATAGTGCTTTAACCATGAGTTCAATCTCTCCTTGTTCTAGCCATGCATGACATAACTTTCCCACACTTGCTAAGTACCATCGGTACTCAACCTTGCATATTTGTTGGTTTATATTGCTGCTCAGGTCAAGATTATGAAGTGGTGTTTAATGACCAAGACTTTGGACCCGAAGAAGGTTTCTAGGTTCATGGAGTCCCCCGGGCAACGCCTGTGATGGAGCCCACGAGAATAATTATTCCGCTGCTAATTTATTTACTTGTGATGAACTTATTATTGTCCATCGAGACATTTGCTATGTAAGACTTATTTATATTCGAACCTGGCATGTAATAAATGATGCTTCACTATTTGTCATCACATGTATAAGAAAATAATCCTGCATACATGTGATATTCACTCGGTTGTTCTTCGGAAAAACCGGGTGTGACAACAGCCGTGCTCACGGTCAAGAGCGGCTTGGACTTATTCATGATTAGAGGATGATGAATTGGGAAGTTGAGGATGTTAAGCGGGAAGCTTAACATTGGAGATGAGATTATGGTTACTTGATATTGATGATGGGTTGAGGTATTGGGACCATTTCACTTGTGTAGTAATGTAGGTGCTTAATAAGCTAAGGTGATAGGTATTAATTGCGTAGTGCTTTAAACATGAGTTCAACCTCTCCTTGCTCTAGCCATGCATGACATTACTTTCCCACACTTGCTGAGTACCAACGGCACTCAAACTTGCTTTTCTGTTGGTTTAAATTGCTGCTCAGGTCAAGGGGATGATGTGGTGTTCAATGACCAAGAGTTTGGACCCGAAGAAGGATTCTAGGTTCACGAGGTCCCCCGGGCAACGCCTGTGACGGAGCCCACAAGATTTATATTCCGCTGCTGCTTTATTTACATGTTATGAACATATTATCGTCCATCGAGACGTATGCTATGTAAGACTTATTTATATTCGAACACTTTGCTTGTAATATAATGATGTTTCACTATTTGTCATCACATGTATGAGAAAATGATCCTGGCATACATGTGATATTCACTCTGTGGCTCTTTAGAGAAACCGGGTGTGACACAATATTAGTCCTCATCTCTCCACCGGGAGAATTAACCAACATAGTATATTTCTACTGTGATATGGGTAGATTATACTTGGCAACATACTTGGATGATATGAATGAATGTGATGCTCCAGAATCAAATAAAATGGTGGCTGGGTTGGAGTTGGCAAGGAACATACCAATCACGACGTCCTCAGCCTGTTGCGCTTCCTCAGCAGAGACATGGTTCATGTTGCCACGAGCATAGTTCTGCTGTCCACGGTTACCTTGCGTAGCTCCTCCGTTCGGCCGTGAATTCTGCTTGGGCGCGTTGCTTGGCTGTCCAGGACCTTTCCTCTGGCATTGACTCACGAAGTGTCCTGTTTCTCCGCATGCAAAGCATGCCTTGTTGCCCAAGACAGCGGGGACGTTGGGGCGGGGGTTTTGAACATAAGCGCCCATATTGGGTCGGGGCCGAGGAGGCAAAGGCACATAAGGTGCTTGCATGACAGGACGTTGCTGCGGTGGTTGACTAGGGCGAAATGTAGAAGCGGTCAATCCATACTGCGCTACAGCTGGGGGCATGTACCGAGGGCATACGTTGCTCCCTTGTGGCTGGTATGGCATTTTTCTTTTGCACTCTTGCTCGATCTCCCGGATCTTGCTCTCAACCACTATGGCTTTGTCAACTAGCTTCTGGAAGTTTGCATAGTCATTGTTGAGGAGCTGAACCTGGATCTCATTGTTCAACCCTCTCATGAACAAATACTGCTTCCTTTGGTCCGAGTTGACATCCTCGGGGGCATACTGTGACAGTTGCGTGAACTTGTTGAGGTACTCATTCACGCTTTTCTTGCCTTGGCAGAGACCTTCAAACTCCTGCCTTTTTAGCATCATGACTCCGACGCGGACGTAATGAGAGCGGAAACTCTCCTTTAACTCAGTCCAAGTAATAGTCTCCTGGTCAACATGAGCGTTGCATAGAGCATCCCACCAGTCAGTGGCTGCTCCCATAAGTTGGTGCAATGAAAAGAGAACTTTCTCCTGATCATTGCACTGAACTATGGCAAGCTTCTTCTCCATGGACTTCAACCAATCATCGGCCTCCATGGGATCATTAGCTTGTGCAAAGGTAGGTGGTCGAGTCCTCATGAACTCTCCCAAGCGGTTGTGAGCCGGCGGTGGTGGTGGTGGTGGATGCGGGGGTGCAGGAACGGAGTTATTGTTGTTGTAGGCCTGCAGCTGACCCAAAGTTTGGATCATGGTTTGCATGAGCTGATTCTTCATAGCCATCAACCTTTCAAGGTTGTTTCCACCAGCCACGGGGTTGACATTCTCAGGAACTTCGACGTGGTCATCCTCTTGGTTGCCACGGTGAATCCTCCTTTGTCGGTCAGCGTTTTCTCTCACCATCTGTGAGAGAGAGTTGGATAGAATAGAGGTTAAAAATTTAGATGGATTTCCCCCAAACTATATGCATCAAGGGTATGAACTATATATCAACCTATATGAGGATGTGAACTAATGCCGAAGCATCTCACATCTCTCTACTATGTGTGGATATGGACAACGCTGAAACGTTCCACAACTCACACTAAGCACACAATCATAAGCAATCATCACAAAAGTTTCACGCAACTCCTATTCAAGCTTATTCAATGGGAGTCCTATGTGATTTTAGGGTGATACCAATCTGTGACTTCGTCGTATAGTCAATGTGGTTTGGGGTGATACCTATGGTACCAATCTGTGATCAATCTGTGACTTTTCCTAGGCTTGCATCCTACGTTCAAGGTGGTTCTGATGCCAATCTATGCATTCTAGGCTTACATCCTACGGTCAATTGTGGCTCTAATGCTAATCTGTGACTAGGCCTAGGCTTGCGTCATATATCAGCGTGGATTCTAATACCAATCTATGATTTCTACCTAGCCTTGTGAAATACAGTCAACCGTGGTAGCTCTGATACCAATCTGTGACGCCCCTATTCTGAGAAAACCTCAGAACCGAGCTGATGCATATGTGTGCCCAGGATGTTCATCACACATACACATGTATTCCACAAACTGAATTCAGAATATATATAACCACGAATGAATAGGGTTTTATATATTGCCTCATGAATTTCTAACTCATTCTAACAGCGGAAGTCTTTAATCTAGCAGCGGAAGTCTCCTAAACTATTGCGGAAGCAAACTAGACACGACAGCAACTCCATCTCCTACTCCACAGGCAAGTTGACGGTAGATCACACGCCTAGTACTCCACATGGTCTTCAAGGTACTCTTCTCCTGTTACTGATGATGAAGAAATAATGCAAGTTTGAGTACATGACGTACTCAGCAAGTGCGAGAAAATATGATATGTAGCTTCCAACAAGGTAGGTATAAAAAGGATCATTGCAGAAAGCAAGGTTTATTTCACAAAACATGATAAAAACAGCAATTAGCTTAGAGTGAATTTAATCCCAACATATATTAAAACATCAACATACCTCCATCATATTCCACTTTCCATGTCTCATTCAGACATTAATCATTCTCATTTTTCATCTCATGCTCATGAATACCATCTCATATTCACTACCATCTTATCTCATATTCAATTCCTCCTCATAACCGAGACCAGAGCTCATTATCATGACTCAACAATCCAATTCTCATTACCAAGACTCAACAGTCCCAAAACCGAATCCAAAGACCAAACCAATATCCAAACCAAATACCATCCCAATATCCATCCCGTCTAATCATGTGAGTTGGCCAGGCGCTTGTGACCGTAAGCACACCTATCATGATAGTTTTATACCCTGCAGAGTTTGCACCACTTTACCCACAAGTTTGTGATTTCGTCACCCGTCGACGACTGCAGAACCTCCATTATACCAGTACACAACCGTTGGTGTATGGCCAAGATATCACAAAATAGCCTTTTCAAAGGGGTTACTAGATGTATGGACTCACTAAGGTTTCACCAGCAGACTCGAATCACCATTCTCCCACCTACGGGCCCTCTCTTGTGTCATGCAGTTCCCAGGGAAGTCCTCTCTCGACTCCCATTCCCCGCGCCTTCCACGGTCCATAACAATCTAGTAACTTACCTAATTAGTCAGCTAAGTCGCACCCATATTTGGCCTTGTGGTGGCACTGTTATCCTGGCATGTGCTGGCATGAACCGGTCCTCAGATCTATGGCAAGTGAACCACCATCTCATTCTACCACTTCCACGAACCAAGCTTGTCTAGATCTCCACCGATTCATGTTCATTAACATCAATTTCTCATTATCATTATTCTTATGAGTGCAGTAGCTAGACACATTCTATCGCTTCCCATAGACCGTAGATTAGCGAAGCAAAAAGAAAAAAACCGACCATACCTGACTCATAACTCCCCTGGCGTCAAGGGTGGTTAACAAAACTAGTAAACTCCTATAAAAGGGTTCCCCTTCAGGTTGACACAAGAACTTATAGTTTTCGCAAACAAAACAGCTTTCGAAACATGGGATCAATATGGTCAAGGGGCACTTGCCTTGTTCCTGTGGCTTCTGTTGCTCATGGATCTCGAAGTCTTGTTGTTGTAGCTCGTCGTAGATAGCTCCCTGAGCTTGTCCTTCTACTCATGATCACGCATATACAAGATTTACAGAGATCAATCATCATGCACAAACTTTACTCAAGATGCAGTAGTGCATATGCATGCTAATCTTATGGTGCTGTTTTATTAGATCAGTTTGTACGTGTTCTTGCAAGGCTTGCATGGGTTTGAATGGGTTTTTACGATGAACAGAGGTGTAAAGATCAAGTGCGGACGTGGTGATGATCTGGACTCAAGATCTAGATCAAACCGGTCAACACGTGATCTGCCCACGAAAAAGCTTCTGTTCAAAGGGATCGAAGAAACAGATGCGAAGAAAACCGCGATGAGGTCGTAAGGTGGTAACGAAGACCTACCTCACTTCTCCTTGGTCTTGGGGTCTTCCTCCTAGCAAGACAGATCGTCGGGGCTCTCTTCCGGCGACGGCGAGCTCGTCGGCGGTCTCCAGCGACTGAACTCCGACGAAGGGAATTAACTCAACGAGTTGGGGGCTAGGGCCTCTAATTCGTCAACTTGGGAATAGATGGTACGGCCAAGGGGTGTTTCGGGTTCTATTTATAAGAGGAAAACGAAGAGTCCTACTCTGATTGGATTTCAAATAAGAGTCCTATTCAAATTGTTTTTGAATCTTAACAACTTATCTTCAATTGATTCGTGCAGTAGCAATGTGGAATTCGTGTCGGTTTCCTCAGTACCGGGTATTCTCGCACGTACAGCAGAAAAATCGCTTTAGATCTCATCACCTCCGCGGTGATGAGCTCCGGAGGCTCCACGTGTGCAGTAGAGGCCGGGCCTCCCTTTTTCTGCAGAGGCGGCTCCTGTTGTGCCGCGTGTCAGGTGGACGGGACCTCCCTCTTCCTCAGAGGCGTGGTCCTTGTGCGCCACACGTCTGGCGGGCCGGTCCTCCCTCTCTCCAGAGGCGAGCTCCGCGTGCACAACGTGTCAGTGCCGGACCTCCCCTCTCTTCGGAGGTGAGCTCCGAGAGTGCCACGTGTCAGAGCCAGACCTCCCCTCTCTTTGGAGGTGAGCTCCGAGAGTGCCACGTGTTAAGGAGCGTCGGACTTCCTTTCTCCTCAGAGACGAGCTCCGAGGTCGACACGTGTCCATAAGCGTCGGACCTCCTGGAGGTGAGCTCCGAGGTCAACACGTGTCCAACAGTGTTGGACCTCCCGGAGGTGAGCTCCGGAAGTGACACGTGTCCAGTAGGACCAAACCTCTCGGAGGTTAGCTTCGAGAGCGACACGTGTCCCGAGGTATCGGACCTCTCGTAAGTGAGTTCCGAGAGCGACACGTGTCCAGGGGTTGGGCCTTACTTCCCCGCAGCGACTAGCTCCGGTGGCGACACGTGTCCTGCGGGGCTGGACTTCGCTTCTCCGCAGAGACAAGCCTCAGAGGCGACACGTGTTCAGTGGGTCGGACCTCGCCCCTTCCACAGAGGCTAGCTCCGAGCCTGCCACGTGTCTGGCGGTGCCGGACCTCTCCCCACTACGCAGGGATGAGCTCCAAACACGCCACGTGGCCAGCAGGCCGCGGGAAGTGTCTACAGCGCTCCTCGGCGAACTGTAACTGGCTCTTTTTAGCTATCTTTTTTATTCCCTCTTTGTTTCTACTTATTTTAAAATTTTTCTTTACATGAAATATGAATTCATGCATGATTACAAAATTGAGGGTGTTACAGGATTCCAAGTGAAGCAACAAAAGGACGGGGCGTTCATAAGCCAGACAAAAAACACTCAAGACATTGTCAAGAAGTTTGGAATGGACAAAGCAAAGCCCATAAAGACTCCAATGGCGACAATTGGACACTTGGATGTCAGTGAAGATGGACCAAATGTGGATCAAAAGGTATATCGCTCCATGATTGGCTCCTTACTCTATTTATGTGCATCTAGGCCTGATATCATGTTGAGTGTATGCATGTGTGCAAGGTTTCAAACCAATCCTAATGAATGTCATTTGACAGCGGTTAAGAGGATCTTGAGATATTTAGTTCATACACCCAACCTAGGCCTTTGGTATCCCAAAGATTCAAAATTCGATCTCATTTGATACTCCAATGCAGATTATGCCGGATGCAAGGTAGATAGAAAAAGTACTTCCGGTACTTGCCAATTCCTAGGTAGATCCTTAGTTTCTTGGTCTTCCAAGAAACAAAATTCAATTGCCTTATCCACGGCCGAAGCGGAGTATGTTGTGACACGACCCCATTGGTCCTGTCGAGCCAGGATCACGCTGAGGGGTGCTGCGTTGCACAGCACCGTATAACACACGTCAAAGGTACAAAGCGGAAGCGGAAATTTTATTACATAAACAAGTTTATGAACATGTTTACATCAAAATAAGTTTAGTCCACACTCGCGGGCGTAGACTAAGCATCAAGTGCACGTTCAGCCTTTGAACGTGTCCTTGCTAGCACACACGCACACTAACTCTGCGGCGTGCACGACTCCCACTCGACGGGGTTCCCCTCCTGGGGTTCCGTCTCCTCTTCGGGAGTCCCTTCCTCATAGAACCCTGCAAAAGCTTCAAACACAAGCAGTGAGCACGAAGGCTCAGCAAGTCTGACCCGTCTCACCTAAACATGGAACTTCTACATGAGGGTAATGGGTTGCATGAGGTAAAAATCATCTGCAAGGACTCGCCTAATTAGTGGAACCTTACTTTCAAGTTTTAGCAGCAGGTTGTGGAGAACCTTACGCTAAGGCACATGAGAGAGCCGCAATCAAACAAGAAACGCATTTCTCTCATGTACTTTGCCCAAAGTTGAAAAGAACTTTAATTAGCTCTAAGCTACAGCATATCATTAACAATCAATGTCCAGCTTTCAATCAGCAACATTTTAACATGTGACTAGCCTGTTCTTTCTACGTCACGGTACAGTGAACAAGTGGTACTCACTGACCGCGAGGGACGGCGATTATAATCGATTTACACCTGCAGGGTTACCCGAACAACCCGTCACGTACGCCCGTACTCGATGTTGCCTACAACAACCATCACGGACGCCGTACGCAACTACCTTTCACCCGTTAGCCAACTATTGAACCGGTCCCATCGTCCCGAGCAAGAGGTCTCTGCACGCGCATCTCCGTGCCGCCAGCCGATTTACACCTCAAGCTCTCATCCTACCCTCTGAACGACGGGCAATGCCTCAATACCCAGCTACCCGAGTTACATCAGTTTCCCGGTTCCCATATAGCCGGTAGGTCTTCGGTACTGTTCTAGCTTGTTCAACAGGCCCGCACACGGCTCGGTCCTCAATCGACACAAGCGGAGCTACAGCACACAGGCCCCAAAGTCCTGCTGCCCTTACTCTCCGCTCGGTCTCATTTTCTTGCCATGTGTATCGTGTGCTATCTCTACCCGAGCAATGTGCCTCTAGCCTATTCTCGCGAGTAGTTCCAACTACTCGACTTGTACCGAATCCTACTCTATCCTAGCAATGCAGTGGCTAACGAGGTTTTCAATCCTAAACCCAACCCATGGTTTTCTTGGCTATGCAGTTGGGTTTCCAATCATGACTCTAATGCACAGAACAATATTCAAAGATGTGTTCAAAACAATAAACATTTGTAAAAAGGTTAATGCAAACCGGGGCTTGCCTTGCTGCTCTTGGTCGTAGGCTAGCTGTTCCTCCGGAGTGACGAAGTCTAAGACTTCGGGTTCCTCCTCGACCTTAGCGACTACATGATAGAAACAATACATGTATTAATTTAATGCATTTGTATTAAGTTTGAAGTTGTGAAGTATATAACCCTTGCTAGATAGACCTAATGACTGTGAAACTTTTACTGTGGCTTGGTTACAACCTAAACAGAGACTTGGTCAAGTTTTAGTTGCAGCAAAGCTCATTTGAGCCCTCCACAAATAATTATGTCCTTGACCTTAATTGGAACTCTTAGGGTGTTCTAGGAATTTTCATGAAACAAACTATGCCTTCCTGAAAACTAGATTTTCAGAGGGTTCTAATGGAGTTGGTCTCACTTAATTTGGAAGTCTCTAACTAAAGATATGAGCCAAATAATTTCAGAGAAAATTCTGAAAATGTTTCTGAACATTTTCTATTTTCTTTGGAACAGTTTCCCTAATCACCCCATTAGGTGGATTAAATGAGCTCAAATGGATCTGAAATTTTTATGGTAGTTCAAGGATATTTTGGTGAACATCTCAGCAAAATTTCAGGATTTTCCTCCAAAGGATTCTCCAGTTAAAATTCCTAACAGTTTAAATTTTGAGGAATTAATTCTGGACAAATAAGGAATATCATGGAGTGAAACTTGATTTTCTGGAAAGTACTCAGAGAGCTGAATCCAGCAAAATTTGGTTCACTCAATTTGGAGCTTTCTAGCCAAAGTTATGAGGATTTGAAGTTTGAAGGAAATCTGAAAATCGGGGAAAAGTTTAAACTCGCGCGTGGGCCCAGGGGGACACGCATCGCACGCCTAGGCGATGGCACACCGCGGCCCACAAGGATTTTGCGTGCCAGCACACCCGATCCCGGCCGCAGCCGGATCCCGATTCAAAATATCGGCCGCTGACAGTTAGGGTCCACCCCCTTCTTCAACCTCGCGACACCCGCGCTCCGCCGCCGAGGGACCTCGCCGAAGAGCTCGCCGCCGGCTGCTGTACAGCTCCAAACTTCTTGATTCTGGCTGCCCCTGCCTACTTTTACTTGGGGAATCGGATTCTAGGGTCAGCTGCTCATGACAATGGCCGGAGCATGGTCGGCGACGGGCCGCCATATCGGAATGACTTCGGCCATGTCGGCTTACTCCCCTGGTACCTCAGCTACTTGGGAAATCGGTCGGGGAGCATCAGTGGACCTCAGAGAAGGTCGACATGAGCTCGAGGCAGCTCCGGGAAGGGCCGAAATAGGTCCTCACCGTGCGCCCGATACCCCCCGTTCGTTCCGCCATTAGTAGACCTTAAATTACGCCGGGCACAGAGGTTCTCCGGCCCAGAGTTGTGAAGGCAACTGGTGCGTTACCGTGTCTAGATCGTGTGGGAGTGGCCTGAGGCCCTCTAATCCTTTCTAGAGCACGAATTAAACAGAATCATACCCGAAGGTCGTTCTGCACACAGAAAGGGGAAAAGTGGAAATTCGCCGCCGGTGAGCAACCACTCGAGCTGTGGCTCGGGGATGAGCAGCACCGGTCACTCGCGCGTCCAAGGGTGCCTTGGCTCGGGCGTGACAACGCCCAGGTTGGGCTGTCCACGAGAGCCTGAGGTGCGGCGGTTCCAAGTTCCGAGTTTGATCTTTCGGCACAGCCGATATCAATTGGTTTCAACCGAATTCTAGCAATGGGGAGGATGGAGGAAGGTCTCTAGTACCTTGCTGGGACTCTGGAGTGGAAGGAGAGAGCTGAGATCGGCGTCCTCCGATCAAGTCCGAACTGCGGAAACTTTCGGCCAGTGCTGGGTTCTTGCGGGAAAACACGTCGGTACCTCGGCCGAGGAGGGGGGGCAGGCGCCTTAAGAAGGCTCTGCACCGCCTCGTTCCCGCGCGTGGGCAAGCAGCTGGTGGCGCGGTGGCTGGCCTCGGTGGCGATCACCGCTGCGGCTCGGCGACCCGAGTGAAAAGTCTCAGTCGGTTTGTGTTGAAGTAGAGGCTGACATGTGGGTCCCACCCTTCCTTTTAACCTCTGAAATTTACTTCTAATCACTGTTGTAAACAGTGAACCCCATACTACCCTTGGCAATTCAAATTATTCACCCATGAGCCATTTGAATTGATCGAAGTTCAAATGAGGTTTGGTTTGAATGAATTTCAGCACAAGTTCAGTTTGAAATTCAAATAAAGTTTGATTTTCTCCCACTTAGCTCATGTCAAGATCAACTCCAAATGGAGTGAAAATTGGTGTGTGAGCTCACAAAAATGTGCTGAGTAAGAATATGCCCCCCCACCTTTAAATTCAGTGGATAAAAACAGTTTGAATTTTAATATGGTTTCAAACTGCCCTCTTCCTAACTATACCCAAAATGACCTCAAAAAGGTTTTGAGTTTGGGTGAAACTTGGCATGGACATCCTTAGCAAAGTGTAGGAGTTTTCATATGTCCAGCCCATCTATATCACATGTGGGAAATACCACTTTTGCAATGTGTAAGTTTGTTCTCTAATGAGCATGTTGATAATTGTTACTTGCTCTTCATTTGTGTTCATCATCTTTCCTCAAATGAGGTGTGTGTGTGTGTGGTGATGAATACTTCAATTATGTGTCAAAAACTGAGGCCCTTACATTCCTCCCCCCTTAAAAGAATCTCGTCCCGAGATTATACGGTGAAAATGAGAGAGAGGACGGTGGAAAATTACCGGATATGCGACGTGAGAATGTCGGGGTAGTTAGTGCGAAGGAATTCTTCGCTCTCCCATGTCGCTTCGTCCATGGAGTGATTACTCCATAGAACCTTGTAGAACCACAACGTACGGTTGCGTGTGGTTCGGGCCTTTTCATCAATAATCTGCACCGGTTCCTCCCGATAGGTGAGATCCGGTTGCAGTTCTTCAATGTCTTCCAGCTGAACGGTAGTTGATAGCTTGAGACACTTACTCAGCTGGGAAATGTGAAAGACGTCGTGCACACCGGAAAGTGCTTCTGGTAATCTCAGCCGGTATGCCACCGATCCACATCTTTCAGTAATTTGGAATGGACCGATGAATCGGGGTGCCAACTTTCCTCTCACCCCAAATCTGTTTACGCCCTTCATTGGAGACACTCGTAGGTATACGTGATCTCCAACTTCGAATTGTAATGGGCGTCTTCTCCGGTCCGCATACTGTTTCTGTCGGGATTGAGCGGCTCTTAGGTTCGCTTGAATCAGTCGAACCTTTTCTTCCACGTTGTTGACAAGGTCAATCCCGAAGGTAACCCTTTCGCCAGACTCACACCAGTTCAATGGTGTGCGGCATTTTCTCCCGTATAGCGCCTCGTAGGGCGCCATCTTGATGCTGGCTTGGTACCCATTGTTGTACGAGAACTCGGCTAACGGCAAGTGATCATCCCAATTCTTGCCGTGGTCGATAGCGCAAGCTCGTAGCATGTCTTCTAGGATTTGATTTACCCGCTCAGTTTGCCCATCCGTCTGCGGGTGGTAGGCTGAACTACGGATCAGCTTCGTCCCCAAGGCAGCGTGTAGCTGCTCCCAAAAACGGGACACAAATAAAGTGCCCCGATCCGATATGATGGTACGGGGTACGCCGTATAAGCATAGGATCCGTGAGATGTACAGTTCAGCGTACTTCTTGGCGTTGTAGTTGGTGTTGACCGGGATGAAATGGGCAACTTTGGTGAGCCGATCGACGATCACCCACACAGAATCATGTTTCTGTAAGGTGGTGGGTAAACCGACGACGAAATCCATGCTCACGTCCTCCCACTTCCAGGCAGGAATGCCCAGTGGTTGCAGCAGTCCCGGTTTCCGCATGTGGTCTGCCTTCACCCTTCGACATGTATCACACTCGGACACGTATTTTGCTGTCTCTCGCTTCATCCGTGTCCACCAAAACTTTCTTCTGAGTTCTTGATACATTTTGTTGCTGCCGGGGTGAATAGAAAACTTTGATAAGTGAGCCTCATCAAAGATTTTCTTCCGTAACTCCAGGTTTCGGGGTACGACAATCCGGTCCTTGAACCATAGGACGCCGTCTCCATCCTTCCGGAAACATTTTAACTCCCCACTGTCTACACGTCTCCGCAAATGTGACATGCCCTTGTCATTCTTCTGGGCTGCCGCTATCTCTTCACGGATGGTGGGGATCAAAGCTAGGTTGTAGAGAGCTCCGTGTGGAATCACATGTAGTGGTGGTTCGCTCTCTTCCAACGGTGTGATGGTCAGATTATTGACGTGTGACTTGCGGCTCAGCGCATCTGCCACAACGTTTGCCTTGCCCGGATGATAATGGATCTCTATCGCGTAATCCTTTATCAGTTCTAACCATCTTCGTTGCCTCATGTTCAGCTCCTTCTGAGTGAATATGTACTTGAGGCTTTGTGGTCGGTATATAAATGTACGAGATTACCGAGTAGGTAGTGCCTCCACATTTTTAGTGCAAGTACCACGGCAGCGAGCTCCAAGTCGTGAGTTGGATAATTTTGCTCATGGTTCCTAAGCTGCCGTGATCCATACGCGACCACCCTTCGGTCTTGCATCAGCACACACCCGAGCCCAATGCCGGATGCATCGCAGTACACATCGAACGGTTTTGTTGTGTCTGGCTGCGCCAAAACCGGTGCTGATGTCAGGTGCTTGACTAAAGCCTTCAATGCTGCTTCACATGCTGGACTCCAAACATATTTGGTAGCCTTCTTCAGCAGCTCTGTCATTGGCTTGGCAATCTTCGAGAAGTTCGGAATGAACCTCCGATAATATCCCGCGAGTCCGAGGAAACTCCGTACCTCATGAACAGTTCTCGGGGATTTCCAATTCAGCACTTGCGTGATCTTGCTCGGGTCCACAGCGATACCCTCTGCTGAGATGATATGCCCGAGGAAAGGCACTTGCGATATCCAAAACTCGCATTTGCTGAATTTTGCGTATAACTTGTGATCCCGCAGCCGTTGCAAGACTATACGCAGATGTTTCTTGTGATCTTCCTCCGACTTGGAATATACCAGGATGTCGTCGATGAAGACCACGACAAACTTGTCCAGCTCCGGCATGAACACCGAGTTCATTAAATACATGAAGTGAGCTGGAGCATTGGTAAGGCCGAAGGACATGACCAGGTACTCATAAAGTCCGTACCTTGTCGAGAAAGCTGTCTTTGGAATGTCCTCCGCCCTTATCTTAATCTGATGGTACCCGGATCTTAAATCCATTTTGGAAAAGATCTTTGCTTCGACCAACTGATCAAACAACATGTCGATGTGTGGCAACGGGTACTTGTTCTTGATGGTTACGGCATTTAATGGACGGTAGTCCACGCAAAGCCGCAACGTCTCATCCTTCTTTTTGACAAATAATGCCGAACAGCCCCATGGCGAGGAGCTCGGCCTAATAAAACCCTTCTACAGAAGGTCCGTGAGCTGAGTCTTCAGTTCAGCCAACTCCTTGGGCGCCATCTTGTACGGCCTTCGGGATATTGGCATGGTTCCCGGTGCAAGTTCAATCTTGAACTCCACCTCTCTATCGGGTGGCATCCCCGGCAAATCGTCCGGGAATACATCCGGGAACTCTCGGACCACTGGAATGTCTTCCAATCTGATAGTTGTGGCTTGATAGACACTTGGAAGTTTTATTTCTGGACTGTCCAGAAATAATGAGTGAGAACCGTGCACCTCTGAGTTTAAGTGCACGACTCGAAGGACGGTGTCTAAAACAGCGCCGTGGCGGTTTAACCACGACATCCCTAGGATGACATCGACCTTCTGTCCCTCTAAGATAATGAGAGACGTGGGGTACACTCTACCCGCTAAGCATAATGGTGCTTTGGAGACCATTACGCTTGCTGAAATCTTCCCACCCGGTGAACAAATTAAATAGGGACTATCGGTGGGTAGTATTGGCAAACTGTATTTAGCAATGAAAGCTTGGCTAATAAAATTATGCGTGGCGCCTGAATCAAATAGTACTATAGCGGGACGCTGGTGGAGTTGGAACATACCCGCAAGGATTGGCTCGCCCTCCGGCACGTCCTCAATGGCAAGCTGGTGGACAGTACCGGGCCTAGGGTTTGCCCGCCGCGCATTAGTAGGGTTCCGGGGTTGATTCCTCCCCGGAAACTGTGGTGCCACTCCGCCGCCTTGCCTCTCCGGGCAACTGTTCGCGAAGTGTCCTGGACGACCACACTTGTAACACGTGGCCGCTGCTGGTGTACTCGGGGGACGAAAGCCTGGCATGCGTTGCGGAGGTGCAAACGCACGCGGCATCGCCCGCTGCTGCTGTTGTTGTTGCTGTGGTACTGGCAGTGCCGGCCGGAATGCCGGTGAAGAGTACGGCCGACTGCGGAACGGCATCGATCGCTGTGGTGGTTGCCAGCGTGGGCCTGATGGTGGGCGATTCACCATCCGAAACTTCTGAGAAGGACCGCCTCCTTCTCCGCTGCTCTGCGGCGCGCTTCGCTTTCGCTCTGCCGCCGCCAACTCCTTGCCGGAGTCCTCCTGAACAATCGCAGTATCAATTATGTCGTTGAGGCTGCCGCGATTGAACATCGCCAGCTTGTCATTCAGGAGCGGGTTAAGCCCCTGGTAAAAGTGGTCCCGCCGCTTCTCGTCCGTATCTGCATGATACGACGCGTAGAGCGCGAGATCGTTGAACGCCCTGGAATATTCCAGCGCGTTTCGGCTCCCTTGTTGCAGGTGTAGGAACTCCTGCGTCTTCCTCTTCATCAAACCGGGCGGTATATGATAGGCCCTGAAGGCCGTCCGGAACTCCGCCCAGGTCATCGCTCGGTCGGTGGGCTGTGAAGCACAGAAGTTGGCCCACCACGCGCTCGCGGATCCTTGGAGCTGCTGGACCGCGAACTGAGTCTTGCGCTGCTCGCTGATTTGGAGCAGCCCGAATTTCATCTCTATGGCGCGGAGCCAGTTGTCCGCGTCAAGTGGTTCATCCGCCCTTGAGAATACAGGGGGATGAGTCGCCAGGAAGTCGGAGTAGGAGCTCTGTTGGCGCTCCTCACGATCTTGACGTCTCTCTGGGCGAGACGTATTCGCAATTAACGTTTGCAGCAGCTCTGTGTGCTGCTGATGTGAACCCGCCATTGCCGCGACAATGTCGGCCAATGTAACCGTCGGCAGTGGCAGTGGCGGTGTTTGCTGTTGCTGTTGCTGCTGCTGTCCCGAGGAGTCCTCGGGAGGCGGTTGGGAGGTCTCTCCCCCTTGGCTAGTACCTCCAACATCAGGGTTGGCACGAGTACGCGTCATTCTGAAATTCAGCACAGCAGCAATTAGAACATGTCTTACTCAAAATTCCATAAACAGCAGTAGGTATTGAAGCGACGCATGATTAACTTGCACAACATTCACATATATTGATAAAGCATAAACTTTATACAAGATACATCATTCTCGGATCTCCGAGAAGTCGTGCTCATGTCGTCACTACCTATACATACGCTACTGTCTAAACAACATGTCACCGATTACAAAGTTGGGTTACGCTACCCTAGCTGCCCTACTTGGCAACCGTAACCCCCTACTCGGAGTAGAACTCGACCTCCTGTGGGTCGTCCTCCTCCGGTACCTCTGCTGGTGGCTCGGTGTCTACCACCTCTTCTCCCATTCCGGGTTCTCCCATGGCTGGAAGACCCAAGACTACCGGTACGCCCAATACCGGGGGCACGAGGTCCTGCAATGCATGCACCTCGTCCATAGCCTGGTTGTAGTCCTCCTCCCAGCCTTGTCCTCCCTCAATAGCGTCGTCCCGCTCTTGAGCAAAGTCCTCATTCTGCTGGGTTAGGGTCTGCACCAGCTCTTGCAACGCCGCGATGTCAACACGGCCCTTCTTCTTTGCCTTCTTCAGACGACGCAACTGATTGTGTTGTTCATTTAGTCGCTTGATCGTCGGAAGGAGCACATTGCGGAGTGCACTGTGAGAACTCTCAAAATGATATCCACGGCTTGTGCTCTCCTTGAGCTTGGTGGCGAGATGCTCCGTATGAACAGCTTGGCTGTTCATCACAGCGTTTCCTGCCCTCATTTGGAGACTGAGATTTGCCTCCGCGGGGTTGTACCTTGGGCAACTCGGGTCTGTTGCCTCCAGGTACCTCTCTTCCCACACATGCTGAGCTCGTCCCTCCACCGGAACGAGTGCGTATGGTGTGCCCTCCATAGCCTGCACGTGTAGTTGGCAGAAACGTGACATAGTGTCACGGGCTGCTACTTGCCACATCCCTTCCGGTTGTCTTCCTCTCACCGTGACGGTGAATGGCACCCAACCGGGTGGCGTAGGCCCTGCAGGAACCTCGACATGGATCGTCCACGTCTTGTTCCCCTCTTCGCCTTCTTCCTTGTCGAAGTATTGCGGCATCCGGTTGTACCCGAAATATTGGAGCATTTGCCACAATGCTTCCGGGTAGCCGCTACGGTCAGAGCAGTGGGAAACTACCCACCCGTTCTCCAACCGTTTATCTGCTGCCATCTGTAAAAATATATTTGAGAAATGTCAAATATTTATTTAAACAGTAAACCATTGAGTTATAACATAAGATATGTTATTGAACCCATAACACTTGGAAACATAGTTCAAATTTTTAAACAAATTTGACTGCTGATCTGCTGTTACCATGACAGCCCTGACCAGTTTCCATATCAATCTGATTTAGGCCAGGTTAAAGGCAAAACCAGTCCTGGAGCTCAACATCAAAGTTAAAGTTAACTTCAATAGCTTTCCAGAAAGTATTTGGTTGGCCTAAGATCTGTCCTGGTTCAAAAGTTATGAGATGTCAAAGTTAACAGAATTTCTGGGAACAATTGGACAGCACCTCCCTGCCTTAGGTACTGATTTGATCCAAGAATCCCAGTTAATTCTGTTCCTAATCTGACAAAACTTTTTGTTACAAAGTTGTAACCCATCTCATAAGCTTTCCAGAACTACCTCATTTCCTATTTTTGGATTTTTAAGCAGGAAGTTATGCTTAATTTACAGAGAGTTTACAGAGAGTCTTTGCTCTGTCCTGTTTTCTGGACAGTTTCAACTCTACTGCATTTTTCGAGTGGTTAAGGGATGAAACACCTCTGGACCTCAACAGAAGAGTTGTAAAGCTCTTCCAACGCTTTCCAGAAATGTATCATACGACCCCAACCTCGAAAGAACTCAACCTCTAGCCTCTGATTAACCTCAGCCTTGATTTCAACTGAAAACAGAGTGCTCTGTCCTTAACATCCTATAAGTTGAAAGCTTGTTAACTTTGAATATCCTGTTCAAGGGAAGGAGTTACATCAAGTTTTACTACTTTGGATCAAAACCTTCAAATTTTTAAATGAAGTTGTTCATTTAGTTGGATGTGATGTCGATGCGTCACCAGATTATGTCGGTACTACGTCCTCACAAAGGAAAAACCTATACCGGACTTAGCCGGCTTCGTTAGTTCAGTGGCACTACTCATCACTCGCACACGGATACTACACGTCTACCGTTTCGTGGTAAGGCTACCTGCAGAAACTCAAACAATCATCAGACTCGGCTGCACACCGAGCCCGGAATACATACAGTTAGTACACCCGGCCGTCATCACCCGCCCGGATGTTCTCAAGCCAACCACGCCTTGAGTTACGTGTTCACGTTTCAGACCACGTGACGGGGTCTCCCATGTTGCACCACGCACGCCAGGGACAGACGTAGCTCGAATACCCCAAACGACATGAAGAGTCGCAGAGGATACTAAAGCGGGTCGGGTTACCTGCCACCCGTGGGGCTCCACCCTTCAGCTTGTGCGCACTGGTGGACAGCGCTCACGTGCACCCCCAAGACATGAACGTCCCGAGATGCACGATTTTCCGACATAACAATTAGGTTACTAAGCCACTTTCTATATACTAATAACATCCTTATACGGGCTACTAACTCGTTCCTCACTGGATTTTTGAAAAAGAAGACCTTTGTACTGTGTTAAACCTCAAGCGAGCTCTGATACCACGCTGACACGACCCCATTGGTCCTGTCAAGCCAGGATCACGCTGAGGGGTGCTGCGTTGCACAGCACCGTATAACACACGTCAAAGGTACAAAGCGGAAGCGGAAATTTTATTACATAAACAAGTTTATGAACATGTTTACATCAAAATAAGTTTAGTCCACACTCGCGGGCGTAGACTAAGCATCAAGTGCACGTTCAGCCCTTGAACGTGTCCTTGCTAGCACACACGCACACTAACTCTGCGGCGTGCACGACTCCCACTCGACGGGGTTCCCCTCCTGGTGTTCCGTCTCCTCTTCGGGAGTCCCTTCCTCATAGAACCCTGCAAAAGCTTCAAACACAAGCAGTGAGCACGAAGGCTCAGCAAGTCTGACCCGTCTCACCTAAACATGGAACTTCTACATGAGGGTAATGGGTTGCATGAGGTAAAAATCATCTGCAAGGACTCGCCTAATTAGTGGAACCTTACTTTCAAGTTTTAGCAGCAGGTTGTGGAGAACCTTACGCTAAGGCACATGAGAGAGCCGCAATCAAACAAGAAACGCATTTCTCTCATGTACTTTGCCCAAAGTTGAAAAGAACTTTAATTAGCTCTAAGCTACAGCATATCATTAACAATCAATGTCCAGCTTTCAATCAGCAACATTTTAACATGTGACTAGCCTGTTCTTTCTACGTCACGGTACAGTGAACAAGTGGTACTCACTGACCGCGAGGGACGGCGATTATAATCGATTTACACCTGCAGGGTTACCCGAACAACCCGTCACGTACGCCCGTACTCGATGTTGCCTACAACAACCATCACGGACGCCGTACGCAACTACCTTTCACCCGTTAGCCAACTATTGAACCGGTCCCATCGTCCCGAGCAAGAGGTCTCTGCACGCGCATCTCCATGCCGCCAGCCGATTTACACCTCAAGCTCTCATCCTACCCTCTGAACGACGGGCAATGCCTCAATACCCAGCTACCCGAGTTACATCAGTTTCCCGGTTCCCATATAGCCGGTAGGTCTTCGGTACTGTTCTAGCTTGTTCAACAGGCCCGCACACGGCTCGGTCCTCAATCGACACAAGCGGAGCTACAGCACACAGGCCCCAAAGTCCTGCTGCCCTTACTCTCCGCTCGGTCTCATTTTCTTGCCATGTGTATCATGTGCTATCTCTACCCGAGCAATGTGCCTCTAGCCTATTCTCGCGAGTAGTTCCAACTACTCGACTTGTACCGAATCCTACTCTATCCTAGCAATGCAGTGGCTAACGAGGTTTTCAATCCTAAACCCAACCCATGGTTTTCTTGGCTATGCAGTTGGGTTTCCAATCATGACTCTAATGCACAGAACAATATTCAAAGATGTGCTCAAAACAATAAACATTTGTAAAAAGGTTAATGCAAACCGGGGCTTGCCTTGCTGCTCTTGGTCGTAGGCTAGCTATTCCTCCGGAGTGACGAAGTCTAAGACTTCGGGTTCCTCCTCGACCTTAGCGACTACATGATAGAAACAATACATGTATTAATTTAATGCATTTGTATTAAGTTTGAAGTTGTGAAGTCTATAACCCTTGCTAGATAGACCTAATGACTGTGAAACTTTTACTGTGGCTTGGTTACAACCTAAACAGAGACTTGGTCAAGTTTTAGTTGCAGCAAAGCTCATTTGAGCCCTCCACAAATAATTATGTCCTTGACCTTAATTGGAACTCTTAGGGTGTTCTAGGAATTTTCATGAAACAAACTATGCCTTCCTGAAAACTAGATTTTCAGAGGGTTCTAATGGAGTTGGTCTCACTTAATTTGGAAGTCTCTAACTAAAGATATGAGCCAAATAATTTCAGAGAAAATTCTGAAAATGTTTCTGAACATTTTCTATTTTCTTTGGAACAGTTTCCCTAATCACCCCATTAGGTGGATTAAATGAGCTCAAATGGATCTGAAATTTTTATGGTAGTTCAAGGATATTTTTGTGAACATCTCAGCAAAATTTCAGGATTTTCCTCCAAAGGATTCTCCAGTTAAAATTACTAACAGTTTAAACATTGAGGAATTAATTCTGGAGAAATAAGGAATATCATGGAGTGAAACTTGATTTTCTGGAAAGTACTCAGAGAGCTGAATCCAGCAAAATTTGGTTCACAAAATTTGGAGCTTTCTAGCCAATGTTATGAGGATTTGAAGTTTGAAGGAAATCTGAAAATCGGGGAAAAGTTTAAACTCGCGCGTGGGCCCAGGGGGACACGCGTCGCACGGCTAGGCGATGGCACACCGCGGCCCACAAGGATTTTGTGCGCTAGCACACCCGATCCCGGCCGCAGCCAGATCCCGATTCAAAATATCGGCCGCTGACAGTTGGGGTCCACCCCCTTCTTCAACCTCGCGACACCCGCGCTCCGCCGCCGAGGGACATCGCCGGAGAGCTCGCCGCCGGCTGCTGTACAGCTCCAAACTTCTTGATTCTGGCCGCCCCTGCCTACTTTTACTTGGGGAATCGGATTCTAGGGTCAGCTGCTCATGACAATGGCCGGAGCATGGTCGGCGACGGGCCGCCATATCGGAATGACTTCGGCCATGTCGGCTGACTCCCCTGGTACCTCAGCTACTTGGGAAATCGGTCGGGGAGCATCAGTGGACCTCAGAGAAGGTCAACATGAGCTCGAGGCAGCTCGGGGAAGGGCCAAAATAGGTCCTCACCATGCGCCCGATACCCCCCGTTCGTTCCGCCATTAGTAGACCTTAAATTACGCCGGGCACAGAGGTTCTCCGGCCCAGAGTTGTGAAGGCAACTGGTGCGTTACCGTGTCTAGCTCGTGTGGGAGTGGCCTGAGGCCCTCTAATCCTTTCTAGAGCACGAATTAAACAGAATCGTACCCGAAGGTCGTTCTGCACACAGAAAGGGGAAAAGTGGCAATTCGCCGCCGGTGAGCAACCACTCGAGCTGTGGCTAGGGGATGAGCAGCACCGGTCACTCGCGCGTCCAAGGGTGCCTTGGCTCGGGCGTGACAACGCCCAGGTTGGGCTGTCCACGAGAGCCCGAGGTGCGGCGGTTCCAAGTTCCGAGTTTGATCTTTCGGCACAGCCGATATCAATCGGTTTCAACCGAATTCTAGCAATGGGGAGGATGGAGGAAGGTCTCTAGTACCTTGCTGGGACTCTGGAGTGGAAGGAGGGAGCTGCGATCGGCGTCCTCCGATCAAGTCCGAACTGCGGAAACTTTCGGCCAGTGCTGGGTTCTTGCGGGAAAACACGTCGGTACCTCGGCCGAGGAGGGGGGGCAGGCGCCTTAAGAAGGCTCTGCACCGCCTCGTTCCCGCGCGTGGGCAAGCAGCTGGTGGCGCGGTGGCTGGCCTCGGTGGCGATCACCGCTGCGGCTCGGCGACCCGAGTGAAAAGTCTCAGTCGGTTTGTGTTGAAGTAGAGGCTGACATGTGGGTCCCATCCTTCCTTTTAACCTCTGAAATTTACTTCTAATCACTGTTGTAAACAGTGAACCCCATACTACCCTTGGCAATTCAAATTATTCACCCATGAGCCATTTGAATTGATCAAAGTTCAAATGAGGTTTGGTTTGAATGAATTTCAGCACAAGTTCAGTTTGAAATTCAAATAAAGTTTGAATTTCTCCCACTTAGCTCATGTCAAGATCAACTCCAAATGGAGTGAAAATTGGTGTGTGAGCTCACAAAAATGTGCTGAGTAAGAATATGCCCCCCCCACTTTTAAATTCAGTGGATAAAAACAGTTTGAATTTGAATATGGTTTCAAACTGCCCTCTTCCTAACTATACCCAAAATGACCTCAAAAAGGTTTTGACTTTGGGTGAAACTTGGCATGGACATCCTTAGCAAAGTGTAGGAGTTTTCATATGTCCAGCCCATCTATATCACATGTGGGAAATACCACTTTTGCAATGTGTAAGTTTGTTCTCTAATGAGCATGTTGATAATTGTTACTTGCTCTTCATTTGTGTTCATCATCTTTCCTCAAATGAGGTGTGTGTGTGTGTGTGGTGATGAATACTTCAATTATGTGTCAAAAACTGAGGCCCTTACATGTTGCAGCCGGGAGTTGTTGTGCACAAGTTGTAACACCCAAAAATCTGCTAAAAAGGGGGGGTTTAAAAAATTTTGGACGTATTGCATGTGGTGCAGAAATTCAAATTCAAACTGGAATTCAAATTCAAATCAAAACAGAAAAGAAAAGGAAAAAGAAAAAGAAAATCCTAGCCGGCCAGTGGGCCGAAACCCGCCAGCCGGCCCACTATTCCGCACCCCCCCCCCCCCCCCCCCCCCGCGCGCCAGCCCACAACCGCGCGCCCTCTCTTCCTCTCACTGACACGCGGGGCCCGCGTGTCATCTCCTACCTCCCGCACGCCCCCAACGGCCGGACTCTTCCCCGCGCCCGATCGCAACGAACTCCGGAAACCCGCGCCCCCAGCCCGAATTCTGGTCCCGGACGTCTCCAACTCGATCCCAACAGACCGCCGCCCGCCCTCGCCTATATAAACACCGACAATCGCCCTGTTTCCCACCCCCCCCCCCCCGATCGGCCATTCTTCTCTCCGGTGAGAGCCGAAGATTCAATCCCCGTTTTCTTTCTATCATTGCTCGGATTATCTGATCTAACGCGCTGATCGTGCTCCACCACCCCCAAGGAGCCCTGCACGTGAAGGAAGCGACAAGTTTCGCGCCCTAGCATCTGTTCCGACGTGCACCGAAGATCATCGCCATTGAAGCTCGCCGTCGACCGACTTCCAGGACCTCCGAGTGCTGTAAAACCCCTCGGTGAGCGTCCCCTACACTTCCGCAGCCGATCCATGCAAAAAGATGCGAGTTCTAACGTGTAGCGGCAAAAGCCGAGGCTGCGCCGGCTAGATCGCCACCCCCCGCCGCCGTGCGCCGCCGCGCACGCGGGCTGGCTCCGGCCAGGGCGACGTGGCCCCATGAGGGCCGTCTATTTTAAATCGCACGGTAGAATTAAAACCCGCGCGTACCGGTTCGATGATCTGATCTGAGCCGTCAACTTTAAATCGGACGGTCCACATCAGCCCCTCGTTATAAAGGCCGGGATTCTTACGCGCTACCCCCTGGGGATCTCGGAAAACACATGCTAGCCCCAGAAACTTCTGATCTAGCCCCTGGAACTTCAGAAATTCATGTAAATTCATTTAAAAATCAGTTTTATCCCCTGACTTAATAAAAATTAGGAAAACCCCTCTGCTATGCGGGGTTAGACCCCTGGAAATTTATGAAATAGTAAATTAGACCCTGCAGTAGGGTGGATTTACCTTTTTGACCCTATATGATATTAAATTCAGAAATTTGAATATGTGACTAGGATTTAAATTTAAAGGGTAAAGCAAACACATGTGCAAATTCAAATTCAAACTCTCCTAGCACTTGGAAAACTTTAGAATGAGTTAAAAATATTTTTTAGGCTGAAATGAAATCTGCCTAAGTGTTGCTCATTTTTATTTCCTCTAGAGACACATTTTAGTCTAGGAAATAATTCTAAAAACTAGTAAAATAAATTTAAATTGTTTCACATCAGAGAGGAAGTTCAAAAATATATTATTGAACATTTTAGATCAGGACCTATTCTGTTTAGATGATATGTCTTACTATTTTAATAGTAAAGTTCACTTTTAGGCATAGAAAATAAATCTGTAAATATAGGAAAATAGGTATGTATAATTAGAAAATGATAAATGAGGTCTCCAAACTCAAAAACTTCAACTTAGGATTTTGTAGAAGATCTGAAAACTTATTTGGAGTAGGGAAATACCTTTTATACAAACTTTGTGGCTAGGAAGAGTAATAATTAAATATAAAGAATTTGTTCAAATTGGAACTTCATATATAGTGTGCAAATAGAAATCTGAATACAGAAGTTAGAAATCATATGAATATGTTTAAAAGTGCATGAAGGCCAAAAATCAACACATGTAGAGCAACCACGACACTTAGAAATGAGAATTACTTTCATAGGTATGTATGTGTGGTTTGTATGAAGTGAAAATGTGAACTATGTCTTATGGATTGTTGTTTTCTTTTGTTATGTGTATGGCATGAGTAGAACCTGCCCCAGAGCAAGTTCTCCCCTTCCAAGACCAAGACTTTTCATTCACAGAGCAGCAGGAAGAAGGCAAGTGTCCTTGACCACTTTGATCCTATGCTAGGATGTGTAGATAGAATTATTTGCATTGTCAATTGAAATATGAAACCCATGCTAGGAAGTTTCCCTAGAATTGCATAACCTTATTTCCTTGTAGCTTGGGTTGGGATTTATTTTATCATGTCATTTATTTATATGCTTATGCTTAGCCTTGCTTAGAATGGGATAATTGGGATATGAGATCATCAATTTATTTACCTTACTCTTGAATGAGATATTATGAGTTATGTAGATGTAGGGATCGAGGCAAGTTGGATGATTTGGTTGGTGCTGGGTGCACGAGACTCGGGTTTGTGTTTAGTACTTGCCTGGATCCTAAGGACCGGTTCATGGAGCATGTAACCTGGCTTTACCGTGCCAACCACATGCTGAGATGGGGCAGCTTGGCCAATTAATTAGGTGTATCCCCGGCGTAGTATGGGTGTGTTGGATGGTGCGGGGAATAGGTGTCAGCTGGACTACCATATGAACCGCAAGGCTCAAGAGGGGGCCACTGCAGCGGGGTTGGAGCCTCTTGTATGCTGTTAGGGGTGAAACCTCAGTGGGCCCACGCTCGTCGGGAATCCCTTTGTAAAGGCTTCGTAGTGATCTCCTGGCTACACACCTGGGAAGTGTGAATGTGGTTCGTAGCCACTAGCATAATTGAGGTTCTTTTAGTCCACCCGACAACGGGGGATGAAACCACTACATGTGGGTACAGTGGTGCAAACTCTGCAGAGTCAAAACTGTCATGACAGCCGTGCTCACGGTCAAGAGCGGCTTGGACTTATTCATGATTAGAGGATGATGGCTTTGGAAGTTGAGGATGTTAAGCGGGGAGCTTAACATTGGAATTGATGTTATGGTTATTTGATTTCGATGATGGGTTGGGAGAATGGGAACTATTTCACCTGTGTAGTAATGTAGGTGCTTAATAAGCTAAGTTGATAGGTATTAATTGCGTAGTGCTTTAATCATGAGTTCAACCTCTCCTTGTTCTAGCCATGCATGACATAACTTTCCCACACTTGTTGAGTATCAACGGTACTCAACCTTGCATATTTGTTGGTTTAAATTGCTGCTCAGGTTAAGGGGATGATGTGGCGTTCAATGACCAAGACTTTGGACCCGAAGAAGGATTCTAGGTTCATGGAGTCCCCCGGGCAACGCCTGTGACGGAGCCCACAAGATTTATATTCCGCTGCTATTTTATTTACATGTTATGAACTTATTATCGTCCATCAAGACATATGTTTTGTAAGACATATTTATATTCGACACCTGGCTTGTAATAAATGATGCTTCACTATTTGTCATCACATGTATGAGAAAATGATCCTGGCATACATGTGATATTCACTCGGTTGTTCTTCGGAGAAACCGGGTGTGACAGAAGTGGTATCAGAGCCAAGGTTGCCCGTAGGAACGAGGACCTAGGTAGAAATGGACGTATTTAAGGACCCTATTTTCTTAAAAACTATTTACAAAGTTGTGGGTTGAAAAGTGTTATTTAATGGGTCACTTTATTCACCTTGCCCCAACTTTATTCAAAATACGATTTTTATTTAAATCTTATCTAACTTGATTTTAATTGCTTTATGTTTTAGATGGTTCACATGATCCGCACCGCCCGCAAGTCCACCGGAGGGAGAGTTCCTGTAGTTGCCCTTGCCCTAACAGAGGTGAATCGTCCGGTGACGTACCACTCCTACGGACTGGCAGTGGGAGGCTTGTTGCGCCGTCTACGGCGTATGCTCCACGCTGCCGGCAATACGGGCAAGCTAATCATACACTACAGCTCCACTCGGACCATCCGTGAGAAGCGGGAAGAATAGAGTTCAGAAATGAGGATTATCCATGAAAATCAGCTGCTCAAGATCCACCGCTCTCCAGCTTGTCGGGCGACACAGGTCGATGCTGAGAAGGATGTCACCTTCGAGGCCATCACCTGCCAGAGTCACATCAACCGTCGCCACCTGGACAGGACGGAGTACATGTATGTCCTCCAGCGTGAGAGTGGTACAGCGGAGTACAAGTACCCGCCAGTGCATCAGGGGACTTCCCATGAGCACATGGACCTGTGCTTGGAGGATGCTGCTATGCTCAGCACTCGACTGCAGGAGTGTCAGCAGGAGCTTCGGGATGTTTGTGACACCCTGAAGGAGACTAAGGCGTTGCTTCGAGCCATCTTGAGGGCGAGAGAACGAGGAGATGGGAATGAACTGTGTGTCACCGTGAATGACACATGGACTCCTGACTCCCCAGATCGCCGGGCGAGCAGGCGTCGCCGCACTTCTCCACCAGCAGCTTCCCCACCCAAAGCGGAATCAGAGGGCAGCCGCAATAATGAGGAAGACCCTGAGGAGCCAGCTCAGTGATACGAGTCGTGTAGAGTCCTTTCCCTTAGTTCAGCAGGTTATCGAGTAGTCGAGTCAATACCATAGTTATTTGTGTGTTAATGTTTGGTGTGTGACGTGAGTTGTGGAAGCCATGGGCATTTGTCCACAACCTCGTCTTTAGGTTGCTTTGCTTTGATGTGTGAACCCCTATGAATTAAGAGTGCATTTATTTTCGCGTGAAACGTGACTCCAGAAAATCTACATGAAACCCCCATAAAATGTTAATATATATTAAGGCCTCAAAAGTTTAAGTTTAAACAAGCAATTTGGGAAGTTAATACGTAATGTTTTAAGTTAACCTTTGGTTGACCAAACATAAAGGAATCATCCATTGTTCAAAAAGAACGGTGGAACTAACTCACCCTAGCGGCACAAAAGTGAAGTTCATAGCCGTACCTGAACCTAGGAGGGACCTTAAACTCAATCAAGTTGAGGTGGAAGTGGAAGATATCAGGATTATCCGGGAGTATCCATATGTTTTCCCGGAGGAGTTGCCAGGTATGCCTCCCGATCGTGAAGTGGAATTCGCAATTGAGCTAGTGCCTGGAACAGCTCCAATATACAAGAGGCCTTATCGGATGGACTCCAAACAGCTGGAAGAGCTCAAGGAGCATATAGGGGAAATTGACGGAGAAGGGGTATATTCGTCCTAGTTCCTCACCCTGGGGAGCTCCAGTGATATTTGTGCCCAAGAAGGACGGAACCCAAAGGTTGTGCGTAGACTACCGTGCGTTGAATGAAGTAACCATCAAGAACAAGTACCCATTACCCCACATTGAAGACTTGTTTGATCATTTGAGGGGAGCTTCTGTGTTCTCGAAAATTGATCTCAGGTCAGGATACCACCAACTTAAGATAAGGCAAACTGATATTCCAAAGACCGCTTTCGTATCTCGGTACGGACTGTATGAATACACGGTCATACCTTTCGGGTTAACTAATGCCCCGACATACTTCATGTATCTCATGAACAAGGTATTTATGGAATATCTGGACAAATTTGTGGTGGTTTTCATTGATGACATTCTCGTCTTCTCCAAAGATGAAGAAGAACATGAGGGACCTCTAAGGTTGGTGTTGCAAAAACTGAGAGAACACCAACTATATGCCAAGCTGAGCAAGTGTAAATTTTGGTTGAAGAGAGTGCCCTTCTTAGGACATATAATCTCAGAGGGAGGGATCTCCGTAGATCCCGCCAAGATCGAGGATGTACAGAAGTGGAAGACCCCTCAGAATGTTGGGGAAGTTCGAAGCTTCTTAGGATTGGCTGGGTTTTATCGACGGTTTATCGAGGGTTTCTCCAAGATTTTGAGACCCCTCACCAAATTGTTGGAGAAGGGAATCACATTCACATGGACACCGCAGTGCGAGATGAGTTTTCAGGAACTGAAGAAAAGATTGACAACAGCCCCAGTGCTAGTTATGCCAGATATGCAGAAGAACTTTTCGGTGTACTGCGATGCCTCTGGAAACGGGTTGGGATGTGTTCTCATGCAAGAGGGGCATGTCATAGCTTATGCGTCCCGGCAGCTCTGGAAACACGAGAAGAACTATCCTAAACATGACCTAGAACTAGCCGCAGTGGTACACGCGTTGAAGATCTGGCGGCACTACTTGATGGGGAAGAGGACAGAGATATATACGGATCATAAGAGCTTAAAGTATATTTTCACACAGCCAGATCTCAACCTCAGACAAAGGAGATGGTTAGAGCTAATCCACAACTTTGATGTGGGCATCAACTATCATCCTGGGAAAGCGAACACCGTGGTAGATGCTTTAAGCCGGAAGGTGCAGGTCAATAGATTGAGCTTGAAGGACATGCCTACAGAACTAAAGGACGAGGTTGTAAAACTCAATCTATGTCTGGTGAACAGTGGTGAGGCCGTCGCCATGGAAGTGGACTCCACATTAGAGCAAGACATACGCGATGGCCAAAAGAATGATGAGAAGATACAAGAGATCAGAGAACTCATCAAGGATAATAAAGCCCCTGGTTTCAGAGAGGATGAACAAGGTACGGTGTGGCACGGGAAAAGGATATGTGTGCCTGAAGTGAAGGAGATCCGTGAATTGATTTTGAAGGAGGCTCATTATTCCGACTATTCCATTCATCCTGGGAGTACGAAGATGTATCACGACCTCAAGAGCAGGTATTGGTGGTATGGCATGAAGCGAGATGTCGCGGAACATGTTGCCCTATGTGACACATGTTAGTTGGTGAAAGCAGAACATCAACGACCCGTGGGATTATTGCAACTAGTCAAAGTGCCTGAATGGAAATGGGAAGAAATCGGTATGGATTTCATAGTGGGACTACCCAGGACCCAATCAGGGTATGATTCGATATGGGTCATCATCGACAGGCTAACCAAGGTAGCTCATTTCATCCCCATGAAAGAAAGCTACAACTGATCCAAATTGGCAGAATTATACATGTCAAGGATCGTGTGTTTCCATGGAGTGCCAAAGAAGATAGTGTCAGATCAAGGGACACAGTTCACCTCAAGGTTCTGGCAGAAGTTACGTGAAACCATGGGAACCCATCTAAATTTCAGTTCTGCCTATCACCCCCAGATTGACGGGCAGACGGAAAGAACCAATCAGATCCTTGAGGATATGCTGAGAGCGTGTGCGCTCAAGAACAATAGGAGTTGGGATAAGAACTTACAGTGTGCGGAGTTCTCCTATAACAACAGCTGTCAGGCTAGTATGAATATATCACCATTTGAGGCTTTGTACGGGAGGAAATGCAGAACTCCACTCTTTTGGAACCAAACAGGGGAAAGTAAAGTGTTTGGTCCCGAGGTACTACAAGAAGCCGACATGAAAGTGATCGAAATCTGCAACAACTTGAGGATAGCACAGACACGACAAAAGAGCTATGCCGATGTACGGAGAAGAGAGCTCGTTTTCAACGTGGGGGACTATGTCTATCTCAAGGTGTCCCCTATCCGAGGACTTCGTCGGTTCAAGGTGAAAGGGAAATTATCACCTCGATACATCGGACCCTTTTAGGTTCTGGAGAGGAAAGGCGAAGTGACATATCAACTAGAACTACCGGCTCGCCTATCGGATGTGCATGATGTATTCCATGTGTCACAGCTCAATAAATGTCTGAGGACACCCGAAGAGATGTTAACCATGAAAGAGGTTGACGTAGGAGAGGATCTGTCTTATGCCGAGCAACCGGTCAAGGTTTTGGAGACAATGGAACGCCTCACGAGAAATAAAAGAATCTGGATGTGCAAGGTGCAGTGGAAGCATCACTCGGAAGAGGAAGCCACATGGGAGCGAGAAGACGAGCTTAAGGCACAGTTTCCGGAATTGTTTTCCTAGAACCACCAATCTTGAGGACGGGATTTCTTTTAAGGGGGGTAGAGCTGTAACACCGCAAAATCTGCTAAAGAGGGGGGTTTAAAAATTTTTGGACGTATTGCATGTGGTGAAGAAATTCAAATTCAAACTGGAATTCAAATTCAAATCAAAATAGAAAAGTAAAGGAAAAAGAAAAAGAAAATCCCAGCCGGCCAGTGGGCCAAAACCCGCCAGCCGGCCCACTATCCCCCCCCCTGCGCCAGCCCACAACCGCGCGCCCTCTCTTCCTCTCACTGACACGTGGGGCCCGTGTGTAATCTCCTACCTCCAGCGCGCCCCCAACGGCCGGACTCTTCCCCGTGCCCGATCGCAACGAACTCCGGAAACCCGCGCCCCCAGTCCGAATTCTGGTCCCGGACGTCTCCAACTCGATCCCAACAGACCGCCGCCCTCCCTCGCCTATATAAACGCCGACAATCGCCCTGTTCCCCCCCCCCCGATCGGCCATTCCTCTCTCCGGTGAAAACCGAAGATTCAATCCCCGTTTTCTTTCGATCATTGCTCGGATTATCTGATCTAACGCGCTGATCGTGCTCCACCACCCCCAGGGAGCCCTGCACGTGAAGGAAGCGACAAGTTTCGCGCCCTAGCATCTGTTCCGACGTGCACCGAAGATCGTCGCCGTTGAAGCTCGCCGCCGACCGACTTCCAGGACCTCCGAGTGCTGTAAAACCCCTCGGTGAGCGTCCCCTACCCTTCCGCAGCCGATCCATGCAAAAAGATGCGAGTTCTAACGTGTAGCGGCAAAAGCCAAGGCTGCACCGGCGAGATCGCCACCCCGCGCCGCCGCGCGCGCAGGTTGGCTCTGGCCAGGGCGACGTGGCCCCTTGAGGGCCGTCTATTTTAAATCGCACGGTAGAATTAAAACCCGCACGTACCGGTTCGATGATCTAATCTGAGCCGTCCACTTTAAATCAGACTTTCCACATCAGCCCCGCGTTATAAAGGCCGGGATTCTTACGCGCTACCCCCTGGGGATCTCGGAAAACACGAGCTAGCCCCAGAAACTTCTGATCTAGCCCCTGGAACTTCAGAAATTGATGTAAATTCATCTAAAAATCAGTTTTAGCCGCTGGACTTAATAAAAATTAGGAAAACCCCTCTGCTATGTGGAGTTAGACCCCTGGAAATTTATGAAATAGTAAATTAGACCCTGCAGTAGGGTGGATTTACCTTTTTGACCCTATATGATATTAAATTCAGAAATTTGAATATGTGACTAGGATTTCAATTTAAAGGGTAAAGCAAACAAATGTGCAAATTCAAATTCAAACTCTCCTAGCACTTGGAAAACTTTAGAATGAGTTAAAAATAGATTTTAGGCTGAAATGAAATCTGCCTAAGTGTTGCTCATTTTTATTTTCTCTGGAGACACATTTTAGTCTAGGAAATAATTCTAAAAACTAGTAAAATAAATTTAAATTGTTTCACATCAGAGAGGAAGTTCAAAAATATATTATTGAACATTTCAGATCAGAACCTATTCTGTTGAGATGATATGTCTTACTATTTCAATAGTAAAGTTCACTTTTAGGCATAGAAAATAAATCTGTAAATATAGGAAAATAGGTATGTATAATTAGAAAATGATAAATGAGGTCTCCAAACTCAAAAACTTCAACTTTGGATTTTGTAGAAGATCTGAAAACTTATTTGGAGTAGGGAAATACCTTTTATACAAACTTTGTGGCAAAGAAGAGTAATAATTAAATATAAAGAATTTGTTCAAATTGGAACTTCATATATAGTGTGCAAATAGAAATCTGAATACAGAAGTTAGAAATCATATACATATGTTTAAAAGTGCATGAAGGCCAAAAATCAACACATGTAGAGTAACCACAACACTTAGAAATGAGAATGACTTTCATAGGTATGTACGTGTGGTTTGTATGAAGTGAAAGTACAAACTATGTCTTATGGATTATTGTTTTCTTTTGCTATGTGTATGGCATGAGTAGAACCTGCCCCAGAGCAAGTTCTCCCTTTCCAAGACCAAGACTTTTCATTCCTAGAGCAGCAGGAAGAAGGCAAGTGTCCTTGACCACTTTGATCCTATGCTAGGATGTGTAGATAGAATTATTTGCATTGTCAATTGGAATATGAAACCCATGCTAGGAAGTTTCCCTAGAATTGCATTTCCTTATTTCCTTGTAGCTTGGGTTGGGATTTATTTTATCATGTCATTTATTTATATGCTTATGCTTAGCCATGCTTAGAATGGGATAATTGGGATATGAGATCATCAATTTATTTACCTTACTCTTGAATGAGATATTATGAGTTATGTAGATGTAGGGATCGAGGCAAGTTGGATGGTTTGGTTGGTGCTGGGTGCATGAGACTCGGGTTTGTGTTTAGTACTTGCTTGGATCCTAAGGACCGGTTCATGGAGCATGTAACCTGGCTTTACCGTGCCAACCACATGCTGAGATGGGGCAGCTTGGCCAATTAATTAGGTGTATCCCCGACGTAGTATGGGTGTGTTGGATGGTGCGGGGAATAGGTGTCACCTGGACTACCATATGAACCGCAAGGCTCAAGAGGGGGCCACTGCAGCGGGGTTGGAGCCTCTTGTATGCTGTTAGGGGTGAAACCTCACTGGGCCCACGCTCGTCGGGCATCCCTTTGTAAAGGCTTCGTAGTGATCTCCTTGCTACACACCTGGGAAGTGTGAATGTGGTTCGTAGCCACTGGCATAATGGAGGTTCTTTTAGTCCACCCGGCAACGGGGGATGAAATCACTACATGTGGGTACAGTGGTGCAAACTCTGCAGAGTCAAAACTGTCATGACAGCCGTGCTCATGGTCAAGAGCGGCTTGGACTTATTCATGATTATAGGATGATGGCTTTGGAAGTTGAGGATGTTAAGCGGGTAGCTTAACATTGGAATTGATGTTATGGTTATTCAATTTAGATGATGGGTTGGGAGAATGGGGACCATTTCACATGTGTAGTAATGTAGGTGCTTAATAAGCTAAGGTGATAGATATTAATTGCGTAGTGCTTTAACCATGAGTTCAACCTCTCCTTGTTCTAGCCATGCATGACATAACTTTCCCACACTTGCTGAGTACCAACGGTACTCAACCTTGCATATTTGTTGGTTTAAATTGCTGCTCAGGTTAAGGGGATGATGTGGCGTTCAATGACCAAGACTTCAGACCCGAAGAAGGATTCTAGGTTCATGGAGTCCCCCGGGCAACGCCTGTGACGGAGCCCACAAGATTTATATTGCGCTGCTATTTTATTTACATGTTATGAACTTATTATCGTCCATCAAGACGTATGTTTTGTAAGACATATTTATATTCGACACCTGGCTTGTAATAAATGATGCTTCACTATTTGTCATCACATGTATGAGAAAATGATCCTGGCATACATGTGATATTCACTCGGTTGTTCTTCGGAGAAACCGGGTGTGACACAACTCCTTTGGATGCGACAAACTATAAGGGACTACGGTTACAATATGAGCCGTATTCCACTCCTTTGTGACAATGAGAGTGCAATTAAAATTGCCCGTAATCCTGTTGAGCACTCTAGAACCAAACACATAGATATCCGGCATTATTTTTTGAGAGATCACTCAATGAAAGGAGACATAGCCATTTTCCATGTCAACACTAAAAAATAACTAGCCGATATCTTTACCAAGCCACTTGATGAAAAACGCTTTTGTGAGCTCAGAAATGAACTAAATGTCCTTGATGCTCGGAACGTGGCTTGAGAACTTGCATACCTGTATGCCATCTTCAAAATCATGTTAATTGTGTTGAAAAATCATCTCTCTCTATTTTTCTCCTAAAAACTATGTTAGTTACTTGATCTTGGTGAATCATGGTCATAGCTTGATTGTTGTATGTTTACTGATCATATTCATCAACAATATCTGTGTGCCTTTGTCCCTTATTCCTTAATAGGATCCTTTGAATGCATATATATATATATATATATATATATATATATATATATATACACACACACACTTCTATACAAGGGACCACGGACTAGTCCGTGGTCATCCCGGACTAGTCCGCACTTGCAGACTAGTCCGCACTAGGTCCGTTAGTCCGGACTAGTCCGGACAACCACGGACTAGTCCAATTTTCTATCTGACTAGAAAACGGACTAGTCCGATATGGTCCAGACTAGTTCGATATTTTGACTCCATAACCCTAGGAACGGCTCAAACCTAAGCTTCTTCATCCTCACAACCCTTCCCACTCTCTCTCTCCTCACTCAAGTGCTCCCAAGGCGGATTTGCAAGTTCTCCATCAAAACCACCCAAATTTCCATGGGAATCGATCCCCACTGCAAAGGGATCAAAGACCCCGGACTAGTCCGGATCAAGAACTCCTTCAACGCTTCGAATCGAAGGATTTGGTAAACTTCACTCCAAACCCTAGAACCTTCAATTTTCCTTGCTTTTGCTCAGTTAGCTTAACTCCTCTAGTCAATGCATGCTCTATTGATGTATTCCATGCACCCTAGATCATATTTGCATTGAATAACCTCAAATTTCGACAAGTTAGGGCTTGAGCGGCCTCATAACGGACTAGTCCGTTCTTAGAGCGGACAAGTTCGGTACTCTGGACTAGTCCAACCCTGAACACCAGACTAGTCCGATATGCCCTGATCAGAATCTTAGCTTATGTCAATTCAATGCAATCCCTTGTCATCCTTGATTATTCATACCATCTATATCTTCCTGTTAGAAATCATGTCGGGATCGAGTGAGAATTTCTCCAACTTTAAAGCTGAGATGGATCAAGATGTGATGTCTCATATTCCGGAGTCTCGCTCCAACAAGAGACAAGAGCGTGCGGCCGAGCCTTCGCTCACCCCACCTAGGGTGCGTCGAAAGGTTACAATCAAGAGACCAGATTCAAAAGCAAACGTGGCTGGTTCTAGCTCAGCGGCTCAACGCCAAACCAAGGGCAAGGGTAAGGGGCTTGCTTCCGGCCCGATTGGTCCCCTCAAGATGACAGCTCCAAGGCAAGGAAATAGGGATCCCTCGGAGCAGAAGTTCAATGGCAAGGGGAGTGATGTGGCATGGATCCTGAGGAAGGTTGATGCCTATAGCACTGCCAAACGGGTAGCTGACAAGAGATTTTGGAGCAACTTTCAATTGGACTACTATAGTTCGGTGTACCTCCAAATGAAGACTCCAGTGATCCGCAACCAATGGATCGACTGGACATATTTTGAAAGGAAGAGCTGTGAAGCCTTTGAGGAGGTTATAGAGGCTGCATAGAGACACGGTCTCAAGGACTTGCTCTCCTTCAGATACAACTTGAATGATGAGATCATTGCCCAGCTCTTTGCATCTTGCCACTTTGCCCACGATGGAGAAGACAAAGTGACTTGGATGACACATGGATCCAAGTACACAATTTCTTATACTGAGTTTACTAGACTGCTGCACCTTGAGGACACCGGCAGTGATGAGATTGTGATTCACAATCTTGGAATTGTGGAGAAGGACAAGATGGAGTTTCTCTATGATACTCGACTCCCATACAATCCTCCCTCAACCAAGAACATGAAGCCCTTCTTCGTTGTTCTCAACAGAGTGCTCCGGAAGACCATTGCTCCAAAGGATGGAGATGCCGGGAGCGTCCAAGGTTATTTAAGAACCTTGATGAAAGTAATCAGCAGGAGGAGAAGATTTAATATCTTCAATTATATTTGGAATGACATGGTGAACATATCCTGCAAACCAAACCGTTCCTGTGGCTATGCACCATACTTGATGATTCGTGATTGAAAATGTCAAAGGAATTGAGTTTGTGAAGGATGTGGAGCACACTGCTCTAAGGCCTCAGAAGCCTCCTCAAGCCTCTATCCCAGCTGCTCCTGATGAGTTGTTTAGGCCCGATCTTGCGAAAGGTAGGTCGATTGAGGTGGAGATCTCAACGATGATGATCCGTGGCACTCGAGCAGTTCGAACACCCCTGCAATCACTACACCACTGCTCCGTTGGTTATAAACCGTGCAGCACATGCTTGACCTCGCCAAGAAGGCTAATCCCTACAGGTGCAACCGAGAACACGAGCAAGAACGTAGAAGATGTGATATGAAAATCACGAAGTTGGGGTTTCACACAAACCGTAGAGCGGTGGCTGTTTATCTAAGTAAAAGCCACCAAATATGGCCGTCGGCTGCAGTATTTAAAAGGCTAGGGTTCGACCATAAGACCCTTAGGCGCGTCCCTAATGGACTCATACGGGATACATGTCACACCCGGTTTTTCCGAAGAACAACCGAGTGAATATCACATGTATGCCAGGATCATTTTCTCATACATGTGATGACAAATAGTGAAGCATCATTTATTACAAGCCAGGTGTCGAATATAAATAAGTCTTACATAGAAAATGTCTCGATGGACAATAATAAGTTCATCACAAGTAAATAAACTAGCAGCGGAATAATTATTCTCGTGGGCTCCGTCACAGGCGTTGCCCGGGGGGACTCCATGAACCTAGAAACCTTCTTCGGGTCCAAAGTCTTGAATCATTATACACCACCTCATTATCTTGACCTGAGCAGCAATATAAACCAACAAATATGCAAGGTTGAGAACCAATGGTACTCAGCAAGTGTGGGAAAGTTATGTCATGCATGGCTAAAACAAGGGGATGTTGAACTCATGGTTAAAGCACTATGCAATTAATACCTATCACCTTAGCTTATTAAGCACCTACATTACTACACAGGTGGAATGGTCCCAATCTCCCATCCCCTCATCATAATCAAATAACCATAACATCATTTCCAATGTTAAGCTCCCCGCTTAACATCCACAACTTCCCAAGCCATCATACTCTAATCATGAATAAGTCCAAGCCGCTCTTGACCGTGAGCACGGCTGTCATGACAGTTTTTACTCTGCAGAGTTTGCACCACTGTACCCACATGTAGTGATTTCATCCCCCGTTGCCGGGTGGACTAAAAGAACCTCCATTATGCCAGTGGCTACGAACCACATTCACACTTCCCAGGTGTGTAGCCAGGAGATCACTACGAAGCCTTTACAAAGGGATTCCTGACGAGCATGGGCCCACTGAGGTTTCACCCCTAACAGCATACAAGAGGCTCCAACCCCGCTGCAGTGGCCCCCTCTTGAGCCTTGCGGTTCATATGGTAGTCCAGCTGACACCTACTCCCCGCACCATCCAACACACCCATACTACGCCGGGGATACACCTAATTAATTGGCCAAGCTGCCACATCTCAGCATGTGGTTGGCACGGTAAAGCCAGGTTACATGTTCCATGAACCGGTCCTTAGGATCCAGGCAAGTACTAAACACAAACCCGAGTCTCGTGCACCCAGCACACAATCAAAAACATCCAACTTGCCTTGATCCCTACCTCTACATAATTCACAATATCTCATTCAAGAGTATGGTAAAATAAACTGATGATCTCATATCCCAAATATCCCATTTTAAGCATGGCTAAGCATATGCATAATATTAAATGACATGATAAAATAAATCCCAACCCATGCTACAAGGAAACAAGGTAATGGAATTCTAGGGAAACTTCCTAGCATGGGTTTCATATTTCAATTGACAATGCAAATAATTCTAGCTACACATCCTAGCATAGGATCAAAGTGGTCAAGGACACTTGCCTCCTTCCTGCTGCTCTTGGAATGGGTAGTCCTGATCTTGGAAAGGAATAACTTGCTCTTGAGCAGGTTCTACATCATACCATCACACATAGCAAAAGAAAAACAACAATCCATAAGACATAGTTCACACTTCCACTTCATACAAACCACACATTCATATTTATGAAAGTCATTCACCATTATATGTGTTGTGGTTACTCTATGTGTGTTGATTTGTGGCTTGCATGCACTTTTAATCATGTGTATATGATTCCTACTTTTGTGTTCACATTTATACTTACATACTATATATATGAGTTTCCAATTTAAATAAATTCCTTATATTCAATTACTACACCTTTTAGCTACCAAGTATGCATGAAAGGTATTTTCCTTCTCCATATGTGTCCTCAGAATTTATACCAACCCTAAACTGAATTCTTTGGATTTTAGAACTCCATTTATCATTTACTAGTTGCTATATTTTCAGATTTATTTCCTATGCCTAAATGTGAACTTTATTATGAAAATAACAAGACACATCATCTAAACAGAATAGGTCTGATCTAAAATATTTACTAATATATTTTTGACCTTTTCCTCTGATGTAAACTATTTTACAATTATTTTCCCTATTTTCCAGAACTATTCTTTACTTAAAAATGTGTCCCTAAATGTGAATAATAAATTAAACAGATTCATTTCAGTCCAAAATATATTTTTATCTCACTCCAAAGTTTTCTAAATACTGAGAAAGTTTATAATTTAATTTTGACAATATGTTTGTCCCACTTTTTAAATTTTAAACACTAGCCACATATTTAATTTCCTAAATTAAATATTAAACAGGGCTAAAAAGGTAAACTCACCCCACTACAGGGTCTATAATATTATTTTAACAATTTTCAGGGGTCTAGCTATACATAACAGAGGAGTTTTTCCTAATTTTTATTAAGTCCAGGGGCTAAAACTGATTTTTAAATGAATTTACATGATTTTCTGAAGTTCCAGGGGCTAGATCAGAAGTTTCCGGGGCTAGCTCTTATTTCCCGAGAACCCCAGGAGGTAGCACGTAAGAATTCCAGTCTTTATAACGTGGGGCTGACGTGGACCGTCCGATTTAAAACAGACGGCTGAGATTATAACGTCGAACCGATACGCGGGGATTTAAACTCTACCGTGCGATTTAAAATAAACGGCGCACAAGCGGCCACGTCGCTCTGATCGAGCGAGGGCGACGCTGCCGGCGGCGCACGGCGGCGGGAGGCGGCGATCTCGCCGGAGAGTTTCGGATCTTCGGGAATTCTTCCTAGAACTGTGATTTTATGGCATAGATCGGTGGAGGGGAGGTCGGGGATCTCACCTCGGGGGTTTTCTTGAGCTCGGAGGTCCTGGAAGGCGGTCGGCGACGAGGTCCGAAGTGAAACCATGGCGAGGCTCGTCGGCGCTGTGTTTGAACCGCATGTCACCGAGTTTTCTGCACCTGCAGTGTTCCCCGGAGGCGGTGGATCAAGACCAGCGAGTTAGATCGGAATTTCCGAGCGTAGATCGGCCAGAATTCACCGGAGAAGTCTCGGGTTCTCATCGGAGTAAAAACGGCGGATAGCGTGGGAAAAACAGAACGAGGACGGGTTTTTTATAGACGGGGAAGGGCGGCGGGGTGGTTTAGATCGAGTTTGCGTCGCCCCCGATCGAAATTCGGCTGGGATACGCAAGAATTCCCGATCGGTTTCGATTCGGGTGAGAGAGTCCCGGCACGGGCGCGAGGAAGAAGAAGGCTGGCGGGCCCCGCCTGTCAGTGGGAGGAAGAGGCGCGCGTGGCTGCGGGCTGGCGCGGGTGCTGGTTGGGCCGGCTGGTGGGTTTCGGCCCACTGGCCGGTTTTTTTTCTGTTTTCTTTTTTTTTCTTTTTCTATTTCTTTTCTGTTTTGAATTTAAATTGAATTCCAGTTTGAATTTAAATTGTTGCAAAGCATGCAACACGTCCAAAAATTTTTAAATTCCCCTCTTAACATGATTTAGGGTCTTAACAAGATTTTTGGGGTGTTACAGCTCTACCCCCCTTAAAAGAAATCTCGTCCTCGAGATTGGTGGTTCTAAGAAAACAATTCCAGAAATTGTGCCTTGAGCTCATCTTCCCGCTCCCAGGCGGCTTCCTCTTCTGAGTGATGCTTCCACTGCACCTTGCACATCCGGATTCTTTTATTTCTAGTGAGGCGTTCCATTGCCTCCAAAATCTGGTATGGTTGCTCGGCATAAGACAAATCCTCAGCTACGTCCACTTCATTCATGGGTAACACCTCTTCAGGCTTCCTCAGGAATTTCTTGAGTTGTGACACATGGAATACATCGTGCACATCTGATAGACGAGCCGGTAACTCTAGTTGATACGCCACTTCGCCTTTCCTTTCCAGAACTTAAAGTGTCCGATGTATCGAGGTGACAACTTCCCTTTCACCTTGAACCGACGAAGTCCTCTGATAGGGGACACCTTGAGATAGACATAGTCTCCCACGTTGAAAACGAGCTCTCTTCTTCGTACATCGACATAGCTCTTTTGGCGTGTCTGTGCTATCCTCAAATTGTTGCGAATTTCCCTCACCTTTGCCTCGGCTTCTTGTAGTACTTCTGGACCAAACACTTTACTTTCCCCCGTTTGGTTCCAAAATAGGGGAGTTCTGCACTTCCTCCCGTACAAGGCTTCAAATGGTGCCATCTTCATACTAGCTTGATAGCTGTTGTTATAGGAAAACTCCGCATACGGTAAGTTCTTGTCCCAACTCCTATTGTTTTTGAGTGCACATGCCCTCAGCATATCTTCAAGGATCTGATGGGTTCTCTCCGTCTGCCCGTCAGTTTGGGGATGATAGGCAGAGCTGAAATTCAGATGGGTTCCCATGGTTTCATGCAACTTCTGCCAGAACCTTGAGGTGAACTGTGTCCCTCGATCCGACACAATCTTCTTTGGCACTCCATGGTAACACACGATCCTTGACATGTACAATTCTGCCAATTTGGATCCGCTGTAGCTTACTTTCACGGGGATGAAATGAGCCACCTTGGTTAGCCTGTCGATGATGACCCATATTGAATCATATCCTGATTGGGTCCTAGGCAATCCCACTATGAAATCCATACCGATTTCTTCCCATTTCCATTCAGGCACTTTGAGTGGTTGCAATAATCCCACGGGTCGTTGATGTTACGCTTTCACCAACTGACATGTGTCACATAGGGCAACATGTTCCGCGACATCTCGTTTCATGCCATACCACCAATACCTTCTCTTGAGGTCCTGGTACATTTTCGTACTCCCAGGATGAATGGAATAGTCAGAATCATGAGCCTCCTTCAAAATCAATTCACGGATCTCCTTTACTTCTAGCACACAGATTCTTTTCACGTGCCACACCGTTCCTTGTTCATCCTCTATAAAACCAGGAGCTTTATTTTCCTTGATGAGTTGTCTGATCTCTCGTATCTTCTCGTCATTCTTTTGACCCTCGCGTATGTCTCGCTCGAGTGTGGAATCCACTTCCATGGCGATGGCTTCACCACTATTTACCAGGCATAGATTGAGCCTTATAACCTCGTCCTTCAATTCTGCAGGCATGTCCTTCAAGCTCAACTTATTGACATGCACTTTCCGACTTAAAGCATCGGCCACGACGTTTGCTTTCCCAGGATGATAGTTGATGCCCACATCAAAGTCATTGATTAGCTCTAACCATCTCCTTTGTCTGAGGTTGAGATCTGGCTGTGTGAAAATGTACTTCAAACTCTTATGATCCGTATATATCTATGTCCTCTTCCCATCAAATAGTGTCGCCAAATTTTCAACGCGTGTACCACTGCGGCTAGTTCTAGGTCATGTGTACGATAGTTTTTCTCGTGCTTCCGGAGTTGTCAGGATGCATAAGCCACGACATGCCCTTCTTGCATGAGAACACATCCCAACCCGTTTCCAGAGGCATCACAGTACACCGTAAAGTTCTTTTGCATATCTGGCATAACCAGCACTGGGGCTGTTGTCAATCTTTTCTTTAACTCCTGAAAACTCGTCTCGCACTGTGGCGTCCATGTGAATGTGATTCCCTTCTCCAACAGTTTGGTAAGGGGTCTCGAGATCTTAGAGAATCCCTCAATAAACCGTCGATAGTATCTAGCCAATCCCAAAAAGCTTCGAACTTCCCCGACATTTTCAGGGGTCTTCCACTTCTGTATATCCTCGATTTTGGCAGGATCCACGGAGATTCCTCCCTCCGAGATTATATGTCCTAAGAAGGGAACTCTCTTTAGCCAAAACTCACACTTGCTCAACTTGGCATATTGTTGGTGTTCTCTTAGCCTCTGCAACACCAACCTTAGATGTTTCTCATGTTCTTCTTTATCTTTGGAGAGACGAGAATGTCATCTATGAAAACCACCACAAATTTGTCCAGATATTCCATGAATACCTTGTTCATGAGATACATGAAATATGCTGGGGCATTAGTTAGCCCGAAAGGCATGACAGTGTATTCATACAGTCCGTACCAAGATACAAAAGCTGTCTTGGGAATATCAGATTGCCTTATCCTTAGTTGGTGGTATCCTGACCTGAGATCAATTTTCGAGAACACACAAGCGCCCCTCAACTGATCAAACAAGTCTTCAATGCGGGGTAATGGATACTTGTTCTTGATGGTTACTTCATTCAAGGCACGGTAATCCATGCATAACCTTTGGGTTCTGTCCTTCTTGGGCACAGATATCACCGGAGCTCCCCATGGTGAGGAACTAGGACGAATATACCCCTTCTCCGTCAATTCTCTTAAATGATCCTTGAGTTCTTCTAGCTGCTTGGAGTCCATCCGATAAGGTCTCTTGTATTTCGGGGCTGTTCCAGGTACTAGCTCAATTGCGAATTCCACTTCACGATCGGGAGGCATACCTGGCAACTCCTCTGGAAAAACATCTGGATATTCCCTGATGGTCCTGATTTTCTCAACTTTCACCTCAACTTGATTTAATTTAATGTCCCTCCTAGGCTCATGTATTGTTATGAATTTTACTCTTGTGCCACTAGGGTGAGTTAGTTCCACCGTTCTGGTCAAACAATGGATGATTCCTTTATGTTTTGTCAACCAATCCATACCCAAGATAATATCTATCCCTTGTGAATATATCACTATGAGGTTAGTAGTAAATACCACCCCATTAATGTCTAGGTTCACTTTGGGACACACTTGTCTTGTCCTTATTTCTCCACCTGGAGAGTTTACGGCTAGCATATGGTTCATTTGTGTGGTTGTTAGGTCATGCTTCTTAACAAATCCTTGAGCAATGAACGAGTGGGTAGCACCAGAATCAAACAGCAGGGTTGCAAGGTGTAAATTCGCAGGAAACTTACCAACTACCACGTCGGGTGCCTCTTGCGCTTCCTCCATGGTCACGTGGTTCACCCGTCCTCTCATTACATTCTGCTGTTGCGGCTGCACGGGCTTCTTCTTTGGGCACTTATGGGCGTAGTGCCCCACTTCACCACAGTTGAAACATTGCACCCCAACCTTAGGTGCCTGGCCTTTGTTGTCTGGGGGTTGGTTTGGAGGTCCCTGTACTGCTGGTCGAGGTGGATATGCGGGGCGAGGCTGCTGTACAAACTGACGTTGTGGCTGTGCTGGTGCTGTGGGAGGCCTGTAGTTCGGGTTGTACCCTCTTGGTGCTGAGTAGGGTACCGCAGCATGGTTTGTCTGCCCTGTAGGTTGCTGCATCAGACGTGGGCGGGTGTTGCTCCCTGAGGCTTGATGTGACCACCCGGCCTTCCTCTTATTCTCATTTTCCAAGGCCTTTAGCTTCCTTTCTACCACAAATGCTCTGTCCACCATCTTTTGGAAGCTTTCATACTCATTTGAGGACATTGCACACTGCATCTCTGCGGTAAGTCCCTCCACGAAACAATCTTGTTTCTGCTCATCAGTCTCTATGTCCCGTGGGGCATAACGGGATAGTTGAGTAAATTTAGTGAGGTATTCCCTCACCGTCATGTTTCCCTGCTGCAGTCCCAAAAACTCCTTCCTCTTGTTTTTGAGTTCACCTCTTGGGATGTAATGGTTGCGGAAGCTACGCTTGAACTCTTCCCAAGTGATGTTCTCAGGGTCATGATGGGAAGCCACGTAGGCGGTCCACCAATCAGCAGCAGGTCCATGCAATTGATGAGAGGCAAACAGCACTCTCTCATACCCTTGGCACTGTATGATCCTCATCTTGCTCTCAATGGTCTTAAGCCAATCATCTGCCTCCAGAGGTTCAGCAGCACTTGCAAACTTTGGAGGTTGAGTTCCTAGAAACTCACTCAACCTTGGTTGGCGTGGTGCAGCTTGTGGAGGTGGAACTTGATGCAAGTTGGCCACCACTTGAGTCAAGTTCTAGATGAGCTGATTCTGATTCTCCAGCATTTGGTGGAGGGGATCAAATCCTTCACGGCGACCACCCCGGTCCTGGCCTCCAGAAAGATGAGGGTTGCATGCCTCATCGTTGTTGTTGGCGGGGTTGGCAGCACGTCCTTTTCCTCTTCCGGCCATCTGGCAGAATCAACCAATGTTAATTTGAAAGCATTTAGTATCATCTTACTACTTTCATTTGTTTGTACTTTGAAGTGTTGAGGCTTTGTTATACTTTTCTGAGGGTTCATTTCTCACACAAAAATAAATGCAATATTATTTCATGTGGGTTCACACACCAAAGCAAAATAATCTAAAGACGAGGCTGTGGACAATTGCTCATGGCTTCCACAACTCACGTCACACACCAAGCATTAACACACCATTAACTTAACGTAACGACTCGACTATTCGACATCTTGCTAACTAAGGGAAGGACTCTACACTACTCGTTTTCTTGAGCTGGCTCCTCGGGATCTCCCTCATCATTTTGGCTGCCTTCTGACTCTTCTTTGGGTGGGGAGGCTGCCGGTGGAGAAGTGCGATGACGCCTGATCGCTCGGCGATCTGGGGAGTCAGGAGTCCATGTATCATTCACGGTGACACACAGTTCATTCCCATCTCCTCTTTCTCTCGCCCTCAAGCAGGCTCGCAGCAATGCCTCCATTTCCTTCAGGGTGTCACAAACATCCTGAAGCTCCTGCTGACACTCCTGCAGTCGAGTGCTGAGCATAGCAGCATCCTCCAAGCACAAGTCCATGTGCTCATGGGAAGTCCCTTGCTGCACTGGCGGGTACTTGTACTCCGTTGTACCACTCTCACGCTGGAGGACATACATGTACTCAGTCCTATCCAGGTGGCGACGGTAGATGTGACTCTGGCAGGTGATTGCCTCCCAGGTGACATCCTTCTCCGCATCGACCTGTGTCGCTCGACAAGCTGGAGAGCGGTGGATCTTAAGCAGCTGATTTTCATGGATAATCCTCATTTCTGAACTCCATTATTCCCGCTTCTCACGGATGGTCCTGGTGGAGCTATAGTGTATGATTAGCTTGCCCGTATTGCCGGCGGCTTGGAGCATACGTCGAAGATGGCGTAACAAGCCTCCTACTGCCAATCCGTAGGAAAGGTACATCACCGGACGGCTCTCCTCTCTTTGGGCAAGGGCAACTACGGGAACTCTCCCGCCTGTGGACTTGCGAGCGGTGAGAATCATGCGAACCATCTAAAACAGAAAGCATTTAAACTTAGGTTAGATAAACTTTTAAACAAAAATCCTATTTTGAATGAAAGTTGGGGTAAGATGAAGAAAGTGACTCCGTTAAATAACACTTTTCAACACACACCTTGTAAAATAGTTTTTAAGAAAATAGGGCCCTTAAATACGTCCATTTCTACCTAGGTCCACGTTCCTACGGGCAACCTTGGCTCTGATACCACTTCTGTCACACTCGGTTTTTCCGAAAAACAACCGAGTGAATATCACATGTATGCCAGGATCATTTTCTCATACATGTGATGACAAATAGTGAAGCATCATTTATTACAAGCCAGGTATCGAATATAAATAAGTCTTACATAGCAAATGTCTCCATGGACAATAATAAGTTCATCACAAGTAAATAAACTAGCAGTGGAATAATTATTCTCGTGGGCTCCGTCACAGGCATTGCCCGGGGGGACTCCATGAACCTAGAAACCTTCTTCGGGTCCAAAGTCTTGAATCATTATACACCACCTCATTATCTTGACCTGATCAGCAATATAAACCAACAAATATGCAAGGTTGAGTACCAATGGTACTCAGCAAGTGTGGGAAAGTTATGTCATGCATGGCTAAAACAAGGGGATGTTGAACTCATGGTTAAAGCACTATGCAATTAATACCTATCACCTTAGCTTATTAAGCACCTACATTACTACACAGGTGAAATGGTCCCAATCTCCCATCCCCTCATCATAATCAAATAACCATAACATCATTTCCAATGTTAAGCTCCCCGCTTAACATCCACAACTTCCCAAGCCATCATACTCTAATCATGAATAAGTCCAAGCCGCTCTTGACCGTGAGCATGGCTGTCATGACAGTTTTGACTCTGCAGAGTTTGCACCACTGTACCCACATGTAGTGATTTCATCCCCCGTTGCTGGGTGGACTAAAAGAACCTCCATTATGCCAGTGGCTACGAACCACATTCACACTTCCCAGGTGTGTAGCCAGGAGATCACTACAAAGCCTTTACAAAGGGATTCCCGACGAGCGTGAGCCCACTGAGGTTTCACCCCTAACAGCATACAAGAGGATCCAACCCCGCTGAAGTGGCCCCCTCTTGAGCCTTGCGGTTCATATGGTAGTCCAGCTGACACCTACTCCCCGCACCATCCAACACACCCATACTACGCCGGGGATACACCTAATTAATTGGCCAAGCTGCCCCATCTCAGCATGTGGTTGGCACGGTAAAGCCAGGTTACATGTTCCATGAACCGGTCCTTAGGATCCAGGCAAGTACTAAACACAAACCCGAGTCTCGTGCACCCAGCACACAACCAAAACATCCAACTTGCCTTGATCCCTACCTCTACATAATTCACAATATCTCATTCAAGAGTACGGTAAAATAAACTGATGATCTCATATCCCAAATATCCCATTCTAAGCATGGCTAAGCATATGCATAATATTAAATGACATGATAAAATAAATCCCAACCCAAGCTACAAGGAAACAAGGTAATGCAATTCTAGGGAAACTTCCTAGCATGAGTTTCATATTTCAATTGACAACGCAAATAATTCTAGCTACACATCCTAGCATAGGATCAAAGTGGTCAAGGACACTTGTCTCCTTCCTGCTGCTCTTGAAATGGGTAGTCCTGATCTTGGAAAGGAATAACTTGCTCTTGAGCAGGTTCTACATCATACCATCACAAATAGCAAAAGAAAAACAACAATCCATAAGACATAGTTCACACTTCCACTTCATACAAACCACACATTCATATTTATGAAAGTCATTCACCATTATATGTGTTGTGGTTACTCTATGTGTGTTGATTTGTGGCTACCATGCACTTTTAATCATGTGTATATGATTCCTACTTTTGTGTTCACATTTATACTTACATACTATATATATGAGTTTCCAATTTAAATAAATTCCTTATATTCAATTACTTCACCTTTTAGCTACCAAGTATGCATGAAATGTATTTTCCTTCTCCATATGTGTCTTCAGAATTTCTACCAACCCTAAACTGAATTCTTTGGATTTTAGAACTCCATTTATCATTTACTAGTTGCTATATTTTCAGATTTATTTCCTATGCCTAAATGTGAACTTTATTATGAAAATAACAAGAGACATCATCTAAACAGAATAGGTTCTGATCTAAAATATTTACTAATATATTTTGACCTTTTCCTCTGATGTAAACTATTTTACAATTATTTTCCCTATTTTCCAGAACTATTCTTTACTTTAAAATGTGTCCCTAAATGTGAATAATAAATTAAACAGATTCATTTCAGCCCAAAATATATTTTTATCTCACTCCAAAGTTTTCTAAATACTGAGAAAGTTTTTAATTTAATTTTGACAATATGTTTGTCCCACTTTTTAAATTTTAAACACTAGCCACATATTCAATTTCGTAAATTAAATATTAAACAGGGCTAAAAAGGTAAACTCACCCCACTACAGGGTCTATAATATTATTTTAACAATTTTCAGGGGTCTAGCTATACATAACAGAGGAGTTTTTCCTAATTTTTATTAAGTCCAGGGGCTAAAACTGATTTTTAAATGAATTTACATGATTTTCTGAAGTTCTAGGGGCTAGATCAGATGTTTCCGGGGCTAGCTCTTATTTCCCGAGAACCCCAGGGGGTAGCACGTAAGAATTCCAGTCTTTATAACGTGGGGCTGACGTGGACCGTCCGATTTAAAACAGACGGCTGAGATTATAACGTCGAACCGGTACGCGGGGGTTTAAACTCTACCGTGTGATTTAAAATAAACGGCGCACAAGCGGCCACGTCGCTCTGATCGAGCGCGGGCGGCGCTGCCGGCGGCGCACGGCGGCGGGAGGCGGCGATCTCGCCGGAGAGATTCGGATCTTTGGGAATTCTTCCTAGAACTTTGATTTTATGGCATAGATCGGTGGAGGGGAGGTCGGGGATCTCATCTCGGGGGTTTTCTTGAGCTCGGAGGTCCTGGAAGGCGGTCGGCGACGAGGTCCGAAGTGAAACCACGGCGAGGCTCGTCGGCGCTGTGTTTGAACCGCAAGTCACCGAGTTTTCTGCACCTGCAGGGTTCCCCGGAGGCGGTGGATCAAGACCAGCGAGTTAGATCAAAATTTCCGAGCGTAGATCGGCCAGAATTCGCCGGAGAAGGCTCGGGTTCTCACCGGAGTAAAAACGGCGGATCACGTGGGAAAAACAGAACGAGGCCGGGGTTTTTATAGACGGGGGAGGGCGGCGGGGTGGTTTAGATCGAGTTTGCGTCGCCCCCGATCGAAATTCGGCTGGGATACGCGAGAATTCCCGATCGGTTTCGATTCGGGTGAGAGAGTCCCGGTGCGGGCACGAGGAAGAAGAAGGCTGGCGGGCCCCGCCTGTCAGTGGGAGGAAGAGGCGCGTGCAGCTGCGGGCTGGCGCTGGTGCTGGTTGGGCCGGCTGGTGGGTTTCGGCCCACTGGCCGGTTTTTTTTTTCTGTTTTCTTTTTCTTTTCTTTTTCTATTTCTTTTCTGTTTTAAATTTAAATTGAATTCCAGTTTGAATTTAAATTGTTGCAAAGCATGCAACACGTCCAAAAATTTTTAAATTCCCCTCTTAACATGATTTAGGGTCTTAACAAGATTTTTGGGGTGTTACAATACAAGACCCAAAAGCCCAATACGGTGGTGCAACATAGAACAGAACTCCGAATTCAACTTGTTTAGACAATTCCCAACCACTCCCGGCGAATTTTAATGTGGGACCAGAACTATTGCAAAGTCTATCTTCTCATCTTTCCATGCATATGTGCAACGTCAAAAACGGAGTCCGTATGCATCCTGGGCGTCTGTTTTAAGATGTACTGCTCCTGGACTCCGAGTTGAACTCGAGTCCGAGTTGGTGACTGTTTCCATCAACTTGTGAACGTCCCATCTGATTCTCCACGTCCCCAAATCCTCCTCCCTTTACTTGTTGATCATGTCCATGGTTCCTAATAACAATAAATCATTCAATAGCAGTCCATTATTAAAATCACATGGTAGGAAGTTAGGAACGAGTTCACCTGCTGATTTAGTAACCGTGCTCGTCCTCTTGTGATTGGTCCTTGTATATCAATGCGAGTATCCACTGTTGTGATATCCTCATCATCCTCCCCCTCTTGAATCGGAGTCGTCCTCGACTCAAGATCATCTTCTTCGCCCAAGTATGGTCGTAAATCTGAAATGTTAAATGTGGGACTAACCCCAAAATCGGGAGGCAACTCAAGCTTATATGTATTGTCATTGATCTTTTCAACAATCTTACAAGGACCAGCAGCTCGTGGCATAAGTTTAGATTTTCTCAAGTGAGGGAATCGTTCTTTTCTCAAATGTAGCCATACCAAGTCCCCTGGTTCAAGTTTTACTTCTTTTCTACCTTTACTACCAGAAATTCTATACTTCTCATCCATCTGTTCAATATTTTTCTATGTCGTTTCATGCATCTTAAGAATTAATTCAGATCGTTGTGTAGCATCCAAATTTATAGTTTCAGAATGAGGCAAAGGTAATAAATCAATAGGAGCACGGGGATTGAAACCATACACTACCTGGAATGAGCTTACCTTTGTAGTAGAGTGAACTGACCTGTTGTAAGCAAATTCTATATGTGGTAAACAATCCTCCCAACCCTTTAAATTTGTTTTTAAAACAGCCCGAAACATAGTGGATAGAGTACGATTTACTACCTCAGTTTGTCCATCGGTTTGTGGGTGACATGTGGTTGAAAACAGCAGCTTGGTTCCCAATTTATACCACAAAGTTCTCCAAAAATGACTTAAAAATTTTGCATCACGATTAGAAACAATGGTATTTGGCACACCATGTAAATGAATAATTTCCGTCATAAACAAATCAGCAATGTGTGAGGCATTATCATTCTTATGACAAGGTATGAAATGTGCCATTTTGGAGAAACGATCAACGACCACAAAAATACTATCCCTCCCCCTCTTAGTCCTAGGCAATCCCAAAATAAAATCAATGGAAATATCCTGCCAAGGTATACTAGGAACAGGAAGAGGCATATAAAGACCATGTGGCTTAAGTCGAGACTTAGCTTTATTGCAATGCATCGTGACACGTAGCGCTCGACATCGTGTCTCATCTTTGGCCAAAAGAAGTGTGTGGCCAGCATGTCCTCAGTTTTCATTACTCCAAAATGTCCCATCAAACCCCCTCCATGTGCTTTCTGCAAAAGTAATAGGCAAACGGAACTAGCAGGAACACATAGCTTGTTAGCACGATAGAGGAGGTCCTCCTGTAGTACATATTTATTCCAAGTTATTCCTTCTCTACAATTTTCAAAGGCATCTTTGAAGTCCAAATCAGTAGGATATAATCCTTTTATTGTTTCCAAACCAAATATTTTATGATCAAGTTGTGACAGCATGGTGTAACGTCTAGATAATGCATCTGCAATAACATTCTCCTTCCCTTTCTTATGCTTAATGATGTACGAAACGATTCTATGAACTCAATCCATTTAGCATGTCGTTTATTCAGATTGGTTTGACACTTAAGATACTTCAAAGATTCATGATCGGAATGTATGACGAACTCCTTAGACCACATGTAATGTTGCCAAGTTTGTAGAACTCGCACTAAGGCATACAATTCCTTATCATAAGTAGAATAATTCAGAGAAGGACCATGCAATTTTTCACTAAAGAATGCAACGGGTTTACCTCCTTGTATGAGAACACCTCCAATACCAATGCTGCTTGCATCACATTCTAGCTCAAATGTCTTGTCAAAATCAGGAAGTTGTAGCAATGGTGCTTGTGTAAGCTTTGATTTGAGAACATCAAAAGCTTGTTGCTGCTGTTCGCCCCATCGAAGCTGCACTCCCTTCTTCGTCAGTTCATGGAGAGGTGCTGCAATGGTGCTGAAATCCCGCACAAAGCGTCGATAAAAACCTGCAAGACCAAGAAAACTACGCATCTGCGTGATGGTCCATGGAGTTGGCCAGCTAGTGATCGCCACAATTTTTGCCTCATCCATCTATATTCCCTGCGATGAAACGACATATCCAAGAAACGAAACTCGATTGGTGCAAAAGACACACTTTTCGAGGTTACCAAACAAATGTGCATCTCTCAAGAAACTGAAAACAGCAGGTAAGTGATTAAGATGTTCGTCATATGACTTGCTGTAAATGAGGATATCATCGAAGTAAACAATCACAAATTTTCCAATAAAAGGACGTAAAACCTCGTTCATTAATCACATAAAAGTGCTAGGTGCATTAGTTAAACCAAAAGGCATTACTAACCACTCATAAAGTCCAAACTTGGTTTTAAATGCAGTTTTCCATTCATCTCCTAGTGCCATTCTAATTTGGTGGTAACCACTATGCAAGTCAATTTTTGTGAAAATAATAGCACCACTCAATTTATCAAGCATGTCATCTAATCGAGGAATAGGATAACGATATCGAATGGTGATGTTATTAATCGCTCTACAATCAACACACGTGCGCCAACTACCATCTTTCTTAGGAACCAAAAGAACAGGAACAGAACAAGGACTAAGGCTTTCACGAATATACCCACGGTTCAAAAGATCTTGATCTTATCGCTGAATTTCCCTTGTCTCTTCCGGATTCGCCCTGTACGCCGCACGATTTGGCAAACTTGCCCCTGGAATCAAGTCGATCTTATGTTCAATGTCCCTCATAGGTGGTAATCCAGGGGGTATCTCGAGGGGAAACACATCCGCAAAATACTGCAAAATGTTAGCAACAGCAGGGGGCAATGCAATGGACACTTCATGAATTGAAAACATGGTTTTTTTGCATAGTAAAGCGTAGTACATCCCCTTTGTATTTAATAAATCAGCAAGGTCAGATTTAGTTGTGAGCAACGAAGGTGATTTTAACTTAATTACTTGCTGTTTTTCAGAGTCTAGTGATTTTGTTGCCTTATCGTCACGTGTTTTACTTTTCTCAATATGTACAATTTCAGCAGGAGTCATAGGAAGCAAAGTGATTTTCTTTCCTTTATGCATCAGATTATATTTATTAGTTCTACCATGATGAATAGCATCCGTATCAAATTCCCAAGTACGTCCCAACAAAAGAGAACAAGCCTCCATAGGTACGACATCAAAATCAGCAAAATCATGGTAAGAACCAATCGAAAAATGTACCCTCGCTGTTTGTGTTACCATAACCTTACCGCTGTTGTTGAACCACTGAATGTGGTATGGATGAAGGTGTGCTCTTGTTGTCAACCCAATTTTCTTGACCACATCCGTGTTGACCAAGTTGTTGCAGCTGCCTCCGTCAATTATAGTGTGCACGTGGCAGTCCTTGATGATGAGAAACATGTGAAAATGATTGTGTCGTTGTAGCTTGTCATCCCCCTCAACTTTGGAGCTCAAAGCACGCTGCACAATTATGCTTCTATAATTTTCCGTTGCTGCAGTACTAAGTACCTCTTTATCTGTGCTATAGTGGTCATATTTTGGTCCTGCAACGTTAGTAGCAAGAGAATATTCATCATCAACATCTGAAGTACTATCATACCCGCCATCATCTCGTGCTATGAATGCTCGTTTGCTAGGGCAATCTTTCATCGCATGACCAACTCCCTGGCAGCGGTGACACTTAATGTTGGAAGTTCGACTTGTGGAAGGAGTGGAAGACGTAGGCTTGAATGGTGTCGTCTTGCTGCCATCCGGCGCAAGAGGAAATGGAGCAGTAGATGAAGTTCGTTGGCCACCATTGGATGGTGTAGTGGCAGTAGGAAAACTCGAAGATGGTGCTGTTTTGGATGGTGTAGATGTCGAACGCGGTGTAAATGTGCTCCTCATGCGTTGGTGCTGCTGCTGTTGGCGGCCCTGCAATTCCTTTTCTGCCAACATAGCCAGCTGAAATAATCTGTTAACAGTATCATATTCCTTATAATCAACAATGTCCTGAATTTCGCGCCTTAACCCCCCATAAAAATGAGCTATTTTATCATACATGTCCTCTACTACTCCACAGCGCAACATACCTTTTTGTAACTCTTGATAATACTCCTCTACGGACATGTTACCTTGGTCTAAGCGCTGCAATTTTTTGCGAAGGTCCCGCTGAAAAGAAGGAGGAACAAAACGAATACGCATAGCTTCCTTCCTTTAATCTATCCCATGTTGGAGGATCAGTTCTAGTTTTAACAAGTTTATTCCACCATATGATAGCAAAATCCTTAAACTGACTAGTGGCTTGACGAACTCTATGTTGTTCAGGAACAAGGTGGGCATTAAATTTTGTCTCTACTGTCATCTCCCAATCAAGATATGCCTCAGCATCATAAGCACCAGAAAAAGAGGGTATAGTAAATTTGACTTTAGCAAAAGGATCATCAAGAGGGTGATTAAAATTGTTATGACGATCATTGTAATTATAACGATTATTACCTCCCATACCTCGTAGATAATGTGGAAGTCGTGGTTGATTGTTATGATCTTCCATATTATAAGCATCGTCTTCACGATCTTCAGCGAGAGGCAGCTGGGCCTCAAGAGTATCCACCCGAACAACAAGATCAGCAAGTTGGCGATTCAAGGTCGTGAATGACGCCTCTGTCGATGCTTGGGTTTTGGTGAACATATCTGTCATTTCCCTTATCATGTCACGCAACTCAGCATATTGAACACATTCATCATCCCTTTTATCTTCTGCTATTGTTAGTAGTAAACAAAAGACAACAAAAAGATGTTATCCCTATCAACTACGAAGGACAGTGGCAATGTGAAAAGTGGAAGGAAACAATCTCTCTCTCTCTCTCAAGCTTCTTACCACGTTCTTACAAGTGTTCTTACCGACACAGCAGGTGGTAAACGGTGGACGGTGAGAACCAATGAAGCGTGGAGTGATTGCAAAGGTACCTGTTCTGCTCAAGAGGAAAAGTGGAGCTTGGATGGCACAATATAGTGGCTAATAAGCAAAGAAAATCGTTAACAGCAAAACAAAGTTGAATAAGGATTCAATGTAGGAACTGTTGCTGGTTAACAAGTGTTCTAGGCCTAGCACAACACAAGGCGGTAGAGAGGCAAATAGAAGATCAGGAAGATATAAGCAACAAGTACAGCACAAGTGTATAGGCCAACTTTTCAAGTGTGTGCTGTCAATGCTTTAATATATGTGCTCTCTTCACTATTTTTTTCTTTTTTTCAATATTTTTCTGATATTTTTTGTTTACTTGAGAGCACAAAAATAGGATGCACACAACTTTGCAGCTCAATTGGATGTAAGATGTGGCCTATAGAAAATCAGGAAGATTCTTTAAAATTTGTGCTGAAACTTCAGAGGCCGGATAGTCTATCTTCCGAGGGGAATTTGGCCAAACAAATTTCGCCGAACACGGCGAAGCGGTGGAAAATCGGTTGCGAAATTTCGAGTAGATAAAAAAAATAGCCCGATTTCGAGTTTGTATGCAAAAGTTATGGCCGTTTTAAGGTAGGCTATGAGTTACTGTTTTTTTATGTTGATTCAAACTCGGTTTTGAAAAAGATCTCGTAATAGGATGTGAAAAACAATCCGAATTTACCAACAACGGCTGATGGGATGTTGTGTGATGAATCAAGGAGGACTGGCACAATGGTTTGTCACCTGTTCTAGGGCTGGCGATGCGGGAGTTCACGCAAGGCGGCTAGCTAGGGCAAACGGATGATCTTGGTGGCTCGGTTTGTTGTTTAGGGATTGTGGAATAGGTGAGCAGCAAGAAAAACAAGGAAGATAAACGATAACTACGACCCAAAAACACAAAGCTAAACCAGCAACAAGACTCGACCACACGAATGCAAACTCAACAATGCAAACTGAAAAATGAAAACTTGCAGGCACTGTAGTCTAGGAATCTGTAACACGATATGTTTTTTTTGTGGCTTTTTTTGTGGACTCTAGGTATGAAAAACAAAAACTAATCTAGTGGGAAATCAAATACCTTGCGGGCAACCTGAAATCTGATACCTAATGATGAGTTGTTTAGGCCCGATCTTTCGAAAGGTAGGTCGATTGAGGTGGAGAACTCGACGTTGATGATCCGCGGCACTCGAGCAGTTCGAACACCCCTGCAATCACTACACCACTGCTCCGTTGGTTATCAACCATGCAGCACACGCTTGACCTCGCCATGAAGGCTAATCCCTGCAGGTGCAATCGAGAACACGAGCAAGAACGTAGAAGATGTGATCTGAAAATCACGAAGTTGGGGTTTCACACAAACCGTAGAGTGGTGGCTGTTTATCTAAGCAAAACCCACCAAATATGGCCGTTGGCTGCAGTATTTAAAGGCTAGGGTTCGACCATAAGACCCTTAGACGTGTCCCTAATGGACTCATACGGGATACAAGGCCCAAAAGCCCAATACGGTGGTGCAACACCGGACAGAACTCCGAATTCAACTTGTTTCAACAACTCCCAACGACTCCGGGCGAATTTTATTGTGGGACCAGAATGATTGAAAAGTTTATCTTCTCATCTTTCCATGCATATGTGGAACGTCAAAAAAAGAGTCCGTATGCATCCTGGGCGTCCGTTTTAAGATGTACTGCTCCTGGACTCCGAGTTGAACTCGAGTCCGAGTTGGTGACTGTTTCCATCAACTTGTGAACGTCCCATCTGATTCTCCACGTCCCCAAATCCTCCTCCCTTTATTTGTTGATCATGTCCATTGTTCCTAATAACAATTAAATCATTCAATAGCAATCCATTCTCAAAATCACATCGGTAGGAAGTTAGGAACGAGTTCACCTGCTGATTTAGTAACTGTGCTCGTCCTCTTGTGATTGGTCCTTGTATATCAATGTGAGTACCCACTGTTGTGATGTCCTCATCATCTCCCTCACCTGGATCACCTGAAGAACATCCAGAGAGAGCTCAATAAGATGCAAGGCCTTCATCCAAGACTAGGGCTCTCCACACAAAGGGTCCTCTAGTGGAATTATGAAGTATTTAGCTGCTATTTTTAGTTCTTGCCGCAAAACTGAGGTGAAGCTTCATAAGATGAACAAGGCAAGAAAAGAAGAAATGATATACATGAAGACCAATGTCAAAGGAATATGCCAAAAACTAGAGATTGAGCCCATTGGATCTCCAGTCATCTCAGAGGACTCTGCATCTGACTTCACAGAGCTTCCTCCTCTCTCTCTATCAGAGCATGCCTACTTTGGCACGACGAGTGGTTCCTCTCCTCCTCTTCCTCAGCCTGATGATGAAGACAAAGAAAGGACCGACAGCGAGGAGTGAGCCGGCGACAACAAGTAGATCCCTCCTCTCCTTCTTTTTGGTGCCTTGATGCCAAAGGGGGAAAGATTGAGGGGGAGTCTTTGGTCGTAGGCTCTTTTATTTTCATGTCCTAGTTTGAGAAATGAGTTTTTGTAAGCTTTTGTAAGACTTATGCTATTATGCTATCATTATGGTTTTGGACATGTGATGTGAAATGATAACTATGTTATGCTTTTGGTTAATGATGTATGTTTAAAACTGCTATGTAGGATTGAGACTCTTGGTGATGTTATGACTATGCTCATTATTATATTCACATCAAAATTATTGCTCACACACATAGTTCTGCACCCCACCATAAAGAGTGCACATATGTCTTATGTCTACTTTGCCTACTTTGTCCAAAGCTCATATGTGCACACTTTATGAAAATCTGAATTTTTATTGTCATATTTGTGTGATCTCAATTGGTTGTCATAAATCAGCAAAAAGGGGGAGATTGAAAGTGCATCTAGGCATCCCTTGTCGGTTTTGGTTGATTTATGACAAACAAATTAGACCCTAACAAAATTGTTGAGATGAGCGCAGGTTCTTAAGAAAGCGCAAAAAGAAATGAGAATGAGGATCCATTGATAAGAGCTCAGGAGCTGAAAAGATTAGATTATTTAGTATAGTGTGTGTTGGAGAAACACACCCCAAGAGCTCAAGTGAAAGAAATCACACTAACAGCACAAAATCAGCATGTGCGGACTAGTCCGATATCAACCGGACTAGTCCGATTTTCTTTCTGGCCACAAAACGGACTAGTCCGATATGGACCGGACTAGTCCGACATATCTCTAAGTAGACATCGGACTAGTCCGCACTACTACGGACTAGTCCGGCATCTCACAACACTTAGGGTTTTCCACACACCGCACACCGAACTAGTCCGGAGTCAACCACGGACTAGTACGGACATCGCAAACCCTAACGTAACCATTAGAAGCCCTACTATAAAAAGAGGTGTACGACCATACCAACACAATTCTTCGACCCCCTGCACAATCACACCTCCCAAGAGCCCAAAATTCACATCTCTCCACACATTCTAACCCAAAAAGGATCAATTCTTTGGGATTAGCAATTGATCAAAGGAGAGACTTGTTCTACACATCTTGAGCTATTGGGTTTGATCTCTCTCACACTCTAATTCGTTAATTGTTCATCTTTTGAGTGTGTTTGGTTTTTTTCATTCATTGTAACTCTTGGGGAGCCCTCAACTTCTGAGAAGGCCCCTTGAACGATTTATTCCCTGTAAAAGCCCAAGAAAAAGGACTTGCAAAATTTTCTCTTCACCTCACAACACCACAGTTTTTATTGTGGACACCTTAGGAAATGTTGTGAAGAGCAAGTAACCTCCATCAAAAGAATGATTAGAGGGGAAAGCCTTCACTTTCACAAAGTAGGGTTTTTACACTTGAACATTAGAGGTTGAGCTCACCCCTAGAATTTAAAAAGTCTTGGGGAGGTTCAGTCCAAGTTTCATAGAAATCCAACACTTTTTGAGGCACTTTTTGGGGTTATTTGAAAAAGGGGCTAATTTGAATGTAAATTCAAATTGCAGCAACTTTCATCACCCAAATTCAAAAGTTAGCTTCATATTCTTATTCAGCACATTTTTGTGAGCTCACACACCAATTGTCACTCCATTTGGAGTTGATCTTGACATGAGCTAAGTGGGACGAATTCAAACTTTATTTGAATTCAAAACTATACTTGTGCTGAAATTCACCCAAGCCGAACCCAATTTGAATTCTATTCAATTCAAATGGCTCGGGTGAATAAATTGAATCACCAGGGGTATTATGGGGCTCACTGTTTACAACAGTAATTAGGAGTAAATTCCAGAGGTTAAAACCCCGGGTGGGACCCACGTGTCATAGAGGGGAGAAGGAGAAACTTGCAACCAAAGTCAGAGTCTCGGTGGGAAATTCCGCCGGGCAGCTGTCGGCTATGCCACCGAGCAGCTACCGGCGCCACCAGCTGCTTCCCTCTCAGCGCGCTGGCGCCCAGGGCGGCTGGATCGCGCCCCCACGCGACCGGCACCGCCTCAGCCGAGCAGGGGTCGGCCGGCTTTATCTTCTCGCGGGCAAACCCGAGCAGTGGCATTGTTTCTCGCCGCAGCTCTCTGCTCAATCGGGAAAACCAGCAAAACCATCTCCTCCTTCGTCCCTGAGCTGCTAGACAGCCACCTGAGCTCGTACTCCACCTCTCCAACGCCAGAAACCTCGAGCTCCGACCTCCTTTGCCCGAGAGCGATCGCCACAGCGGCGACTCAACCTCAGCCGAGAGCCAGGCGCCCGTGGGCAGCGTTCCACAGGCGTTTTCACGGCCCAGCGAGAGAGGCAACAGGAGCGCACGACCACCGTGCTGCTCTCCTCCAAGTTTGGAAGCCAACCGTGAAGAATCCGCAGAGAATTTCTAGTTGTTGCTCCGGCGACCGTAACCCAAGCTTCTGGTATGGTGTCTTTAAATTCTCGCTATATGATCTTTCGGAGGTCATCAAATCTTGCACGTAGACGCTGGACTAGCCGGCGATCAAGTTCTTTTCTAAATCCGTAGCGTGAAACTGTCTAGGAGTGACGAATTTCGAGCTCGATCGAGGGCGGTCATGACAGGCACGATCGGTCACACGGTGCCGACCGACTTGCCGCCACCCCTGAACCCTTTTGACACCTTGTCGAGCATCCTAGAGGTACACTGATGCTGTAGGGCCATCGTTCGAGGTGTTGGCGGGTTTAGAGACCCCGGTCGACGGTGTCGAACCTCAACCGAGGCAGCGGCACGTCGCCGAGCTATTTCCGGTCACCCCCCAGCCCGACCTGACACCACCGACTCGTTCCTCGACGTCGACAACCCCCTGGCGGCGAGTTTCAGCCCCTGGGAGGTCCGGCAGCGGCGAGCCGGCGAGCCCCGATCCTGCTCCGGCGAGGTCGGCGGCGCGGGCGCGAGAGAACGGCGGGAGGAAGACGAAGCTGGCTGGCCCGCGTGTCAGCGGCTGAAGAATTTAAATCGGGATCGGGTGTGGCCGGGGATCGGCTGTGCTGGCACGCAAATACCCTGTGAGCTCCGGTGTGCCGGACACCTCCGCGCTCGACACGTGTGGTATCCCCGGTGTGCCGGACACCTCCACGCTCGACACGTGTCCCCGCGGCCCCGAGAGTTTAAACTTTCCCCCCGATTTTCAGAATTCTTCCAAACTTCAAATCCTCAGAACTTTGGCTAGAGAGCTCCAAATTCAGTGAACCAAATTGTGCTGAACTCAGGATTCTGAGTACTTTCCAACAACACAAAATTCATCTCATGAAAGTGAATAGTTTTCTAGAATTAAATCCCTAAAGTTTAAACTGTTGAGAATTTTATCTGGAGAACTACTTTATGAAAAATTCTGAAATTTGGCTGAAAGGTTCATTGGAGAATCCCTGAATCCCAGTAAAATTTTCAGACTCATCCAAGTTCATTTAGTTACCCTAATTGGGTGATTAAGGGAACTGCCCAGAGAAAATAGAAGAATGTACAGAAACATTTTTCAGAATTTCTCCAGTCTTAATTAGGACATAACTTTCTGTAGAATTCTTCAAATGACATGAAACCAACTCCATTAGAACCATCCTAAATTCTAGTTTCCAGAAAGTAATGGTAGGAGCCATGAAAAACCCTGGAATTACTTAGAGGCTCAATTGTTGACCAAGGAGGCTTTTAATTGTACAAGGTTCAATTGAACTTTGTTTCAAATAATACTTGGTCACAACTCTGGTTAGGACTCTACCAATCCACCATAAAAAATTCAGAACCAAAGGGGAGGGCTAGCTAGAGTTATTAGCAATTATGTATTTAAGTTCACACATTGCATTTAAATTTACATGTAGTATTGTATTCAACGTATAGCCATTGAAGAAGAGACCCCGGAAGTGCTGGATTTCCTCCTTCTGGAAGAGGAACTAACTCCTGACCAGCAGCAACAAGGCAAGCCCCGGTTTGCATTAACCTTTTTATAAATTTTACTTTGTTTACATGTGTCATATGAAGTATGTATGTGCATTAGGTATAGGATGAATGGAACCCCACTTGCATAACCAGAATTTTCCCTAAGAGTGAGGGTAGTGTCTAAGATCTCGAGTAGACAGGCTATGCTTAATGAGTCATAGGACTTCGGTACAAGTCGAGTAGTCGTAATCTACTCGCGAGATAGGCATTGGGACACACGGGTTCGGTTGAGTGACGCGAGATCACTTTAGTAATGAAAATGAGACTAGGCAGGGGCTAGGGCGCAGCAAGAGGGAGTCTTGGGTGCGCATCCCTGCCCGTGTCGATTGAGGACCGATCCGTGTGCGGCCCTGCTGAACAAGTATTGAACGTACCGAAGGCATATCGGATATATGGGCCCCGATAAACCGATGTAGCCTAAACCTCCGGGCGTCGAGGCATAACGCACCGATTTATAGGTGTAGGCTGAGGGCAGCAAGGTGGAAATCTGCCGACGGGCATAGAGAGATGCTCCGTGTGGGGAACCTCCTGCTCGTTTCGGTGCGACTGGTTCGACGTTTGGGCTGTTAGGTGAAAGGTTGTCCCGTACGACATCGAGTGAGCGTGCTGTGCAGCTCCACGGATGGGCGTACGTGACGTGCTCTTTGGGTTTCCCTGCAGGTGTATATCGAGTCGATTCGCCGTCCCTCACGGTGACGAGTACCGCTTGTTCACTGTGTCGTAACGTAGACTAATGGATGAAATATGTTGATTCGATGATGATGATTGATATAATTGTATTGCTACATGTGTGCCACCAAATACTGCTTACTAAATTTCAGATTTCATGAACTGTTAACTTGTTGCTAAAAGATGAACTAAGGATGAACTGGTAGGCGTGTCATTTTGCTGAAATGTTACTAACCTATGTCTTGGTATACCTCATGTAGAGTTTCATGCTTAGGTGAGTCGGTTAAGCCTTGCTGAGCCTTCGTGCTCATGGTTGCTGCTTAAGTGTTTTTCAGGTGAGGAGCCACCCACGGACTCGGAGTACGAGTCCACCGGCGAGGGTTACCCTCCGTCGGGGACCACGGCTGAGTGGGAGCCATACACGCCGTGCTGAGCTGAGGGGTGCAGCTAGTGTGGGTTGCCCTAGGGCTGGGCAACCAACTTTTGCTAAATAGGCGGACGTGAGTTGTATAGTGTAGACTTCTGCTGTGTAATATAAACAATAGTTGTAACTGAAGTTTGTACCTGTTTGTACAGTTTCAGTTGTTTTTCCCATGTAATATATTATGTTCTTATGACGTGTGCTGTCTGGTGTCGCATCGCGTGGCACCATGCTCTGCGATCCTGGATGAGCGGATTCCTGTCCGCCACAGCCTGGTATTAGAGCTGCAGTGGGGATAGCACAGTACTAAAGGACTGCATTATGGGAAAAACTTAGGTATACGGTGAGGAATCGGTAGCTGCCCAAGTAAGGACTAGATTAGCATAGTTACTTAAAGTGGCAAAGACTAACTTATGTGTTATAATTCTGAATTTTAATTACGTAACGACGCACCTACGCTCTGGTAAGTATGGTAAGGAACGCCACCGAAAGCGGTTCAATTTCGGTTAGCTCCCCCTGACGAGGAACGTGGCTCAGGGATAGAGTCTCACAGCTTGGTGTGAGACGTTAATATGAACCTCTTGAACTTTTCATGTTCCTGAGTTCATATGAAACGCTGATCCCTAGCGTGCATTAGGCAAGTAAGTGGAGACCCCATCGCGTGGTCAGTAACGCGAGAGTGTGTTCGTCTGGAAATAGCCCAGGAGGACATACGCAGCGCTTGCCATCGGCGTGCCCTGCAGGGCAGTAGGTGGTATCTGTTGGGTTGATATCATTCCCAACCGTGACGACCCGTTCATGACATACTCGGGTTCCCCGTCGTGTGGTGTTGAAACACGATCACGTGCCTTGAGATGTGACTTAGCTCAAGGACGGCCGTATGACAATGATACGGGCGTTTGTATTTACTTTTAAATATGGAACTGCCTGAAATGAACAACCTTTGAGTGCACCATCATTGTGTGGTCTTCTGCAGGTACTAACCACGTATCTATCCGTGTAGAAAACGTGTGCGAGAGACCGTTTAGTGCCACACTCGAGACGTATATGCCGGTATGATCCGGTTAGGATTTTCTTTTGTGAGGAACGTAGTACCGAGATATTGTAGGCATATGCATGAGTATAATGATAACAAAGAATTAAAATCTATAGGTTCAACATTTAGGACCCTGGTTGGGTATAAGAATGGGATAGTGATGATTGTAGTTCCAAAAAGACTGAAAAACAGAGTGCTCTGTTTTGGGCAGCATGTTTGCTGATCTTCAACAGGGCATAACTCACCGGTCTTTTAGCCCAGAGGGGGTGCTACATTGCTCTGGAAAGGTATTGAAGTACTCTACAACTTTGTTGTAGACTTCCAGAGCTGAAACTCACCTTAAGATGGCTTAAATCCCAGAGGAATGTAAACTGTCCAGAACCAGGGCAGAGTAAAACATCCTCTGAACTGATCTGTTTTTCAAATATAACTCCCAGTAGAAAAATCTAAAATTGTCATATAATACATCCTTAGAAAGAGTAGAAGATGTGTGACATCTTTGCAATTCAAAGTTTCTGAAGTTTCAGCACAGAATTTAGTGGAAATCAGGGTTGAAAACAGCCACTTCCAAGGGAGGTGCTGTTAAAATTCTTCCAGAAATTCTGCTAACTTTGAAATAGCATAACTTTTAATCAAAGCTGATCTGGGGGCAAATGAGTACTCGTTGGAAAGATACTGAAGTTAACTTGAACTTTGGTATTCAACTTGAGTCATGAAAATGCCCAGAACCAGATCAAAACTTGGAATAGGTAGAAACTCGTCATTCTGACAGAAGAATGACAGTTGAGCTCATTGGAGAGGGTGTTGTACCCTAAGGGTGGTATGCGTGATGACAACGCGATAGTAATGTCTCGTAGTGACCAAACCTAGTTATGTTGAGCTTCCAAAGTGGAGGTTCATCAAGTTGGATTAAACTAGCTTGTGTTTGGTCTGGTAATGGTGTAGCTTGTGCAAAGTTATGACACTATCTACTTACGAGATGTATCGCATGCTTTCATTGTCATTATGTTTTACACCTATTTCATTTAGACTGCATGCAAAATGTTGCGGGACTGATGTTTAATGTCGTGTGATTGCAGATGGTTCGTACTAGGACCACGCACGAGTTTGGTGGCTCTAGCCAACAGGGAGGTGATGACTCCCAGCCACTGGCCTACGACAGCACCCCGCAGCAGCAGCCACCACCGCCGCCTCCGCTTGCTCTAGCGGATGTGATAGCGGCACTGGTGGGAGGTCGTGAGGAGCAGACCGACCTGCTCCGCACGATCGTGCAGAATACGTCCCAGGCGGGGGGACGTCAAGAGCGAGGGCCTCGTGAGCCCCGCGAAGTGTCGTACTCAGATTTCATGAGTACGCACCCTCCAGTGTTCACCGAAGCTGAAGAACCACTGGAGGCTGACAACTGGCTGCGGACCATCGAGTCCAAGTTTGGGCTGCTCCAGTGTACGGAGCGGCAGAAGACTCTGTTCGCAGCACAGCAGCTCCACGGTGCCGCTGGTGCGTGGTGGGCGAATTATGTTGCCTCACGTCCGGCTGGCCATGCCATGGAATGGCAAAAGTTCCGGGAGGCGTTCCGCGCCTATCACATCCCTCCCGGAATAATGAAGAGGAAGTTCCAAGAATTTTTGGAACTGAAGCAGGGCGGGAGGAGTGCCCACGACTACTCCCGTGCCTTCAACCATCTGGCGCAGTATGCGTCAGACTACATCTCCACGGAGGAGAAGAAGAGGGAGCACTTCTATCGGGGGTTACACCCTGAAATGAAGACCCACCTTGTACAGTGGAACCGCGGCACATTCAACGACCTAGTCAATGCCGCCATCATGCAAGAGGACGCTCAGCGGGAGTTAGCAGCTGAGCAGAGGAAGCGCAGCGCTCCACCTAGCAGCGGTGGTGGCGCGCCCCAGAAGTACCATATGGTATATCGGACACCATCCGGGCAGCAGTGGCGTCCACCGGCGCGACCTCAACAGTTCGGGGGACGTTCGTTCCAAGCACCCCCGTTCCGTCCGCCGATGCCACCACCAAGACAGCAACAGCAACAGCAGCAGCAGACGGTACCCCGGGCGTTTCCACCGCCACAACGCGCCCCGGGTTTCCGTCCACCGATCAGCGGGGGACCGCCCCGTTTCACCTGCTTCACGTGTGGCCAGACGGGCCACTTTGCGAAGGACTGTCCCCAGGGGCAGCAGAGCAGCGGACAAGCCCAGCTCCAGGGCGGTGCTCGAGGCCGACCTCCGGTGAAGAAGGTTGGTCAGCGGACTGGAGGCGTCCGCAACCTCGACAATGAGGACGCCCCAGAGGGAGACAACGTGCTGGCGGGTACGTTTACTCTCAACCATCAAGCCATCATCATACTTTTTGATTCTGGTGCAACCCACAACTTCATTAGTGCGTCATATGTGGCTAAGCATCAGCTGGAAGCCTTTCCAACCGAGTGTTCTTATATGATCTGCTCACCGGGAGGAAAGATTTCAGCAACTATGATGGTTCCAAAAGCACCACTGTGCTTAGGTGGGAAGATATATCCCACCACTATGATTATCTTAGGGGGGCAGAAGATTGATGCAATCTTGGGGATGTCATGGCTAAGTTACCATGGCGCTGTCCTGGAAACTTTAACACGGACGGTTCACCTCAACTCCCCATTACACCGTCCGCAGTCCCTCCTATTAGATAATCCAGTCAGAGAGGTTTCAGTGATCAATAGTGCTGAGGCTCTCAAGTTAGAAGACATTCCCGTAGTCCGGGAGTATCCCGACGTGTTCCCGGATGATCTGCCGGGCATGCCACCTGAGCGGGATGTCGAGTTCAAGATTGAACTTGCACCCGGGACTACGCCCATATCACGGAGACCATACAAAATGGCTCCAAATGAGCTGGCTGAACTGAAAGAACAGCTCAATGATCTGTTGAGCAAGGGTTTCATTAGGCCGAGTTCCTCGCCTTGGGGATGCTCGGCGCTATTCGTGAAGAAGAAGGATGAGACCCTGAGGCAGTGTGTGGATTACCGGCCGCTCAACGCCGTCACCATCAAGAATAAGTACCCACTGCCCCGCATCGACATATTGTTTGATCAACTTGTGGGTGCAAGTGTGTTCTCCAAGATGGACCTTCGCTCTGGATATCACAAGATAAAAATCCGGGTGGAGGATATTCCGAAGACGGCATTCTCGACGAGATATGGACTATATGAATATCTCGTCATGTCCTTTGGTCTCACAAATGCTCCAGCCCATTTCATGTATCTCATGAACTCGGCGTTCATGCCGGAGCTGGACAAGTTCGTGGTAGTGTTCATCGACGATATCTTGGTTTACTCCAAGACAGAAGTTGAGCATGCCGAACACTTACGGATCGTTCTTCAATGATTGCGAGACCACAAGCTCTACGCCAAGTTCAGCAAATGCGAATTTTGGATCAGCCAAGTGCCATTCTTGGGACATATCATCTCAGCTGAAGGCATTGCGGTTGACCCAAGTAAAATAGAGAAAGTGTTGAAATGGAAAGCTCCCAGTTCAGTTCATGAAGTCAGAAGCTTCCTCGGGTTAGCTGGATACTACCGGAGATTCATTCCAAGCTCGCTAAGCCAATGACAGAGTTGCTGAAGAAAGGGACGAAATATGTTTGGAACACGGCGTGTGAAGGAGCGTTCCGAACATTGGTGAAGCATCTCACAACAGCCCCGGTGTTAGCTCAGCCGGATACAACAAAGCCCTTCGACGTGTATTGTGACGCGTCTGGTATTGGGCTTGGCTGCATGTTGATGCAGGAAGGACGTGTGGTCGCTTATGGCTCACGCCAACTTCGGAATCATGAGCAGCACTACCCGACTCACGATCTTGAACTTGCTGCCGTGGTGTTGGCGCTGAAAATGTGGAGGCACTATCTCCTGGGGAACTTGGTGCATCTCTACACCGACCACAAGAGCTTGAAATATATTTTCACCCAGAAGGAGCTGAACATGAGGCAGAGGAGGTGGTTAGAACTGATCAAAGATTATGAGATTGAGATCCATTACCACCCCGGCAAGGCGAATGTGGTTGCCGACGCGCTGAGTCGGAAATCACATGTCCATCACCTCACCATTACACCGGTGGAGGAGGAAGAGCCAAGTTTATACTTGGTTCCTTATGGATCGCTGTACAACCTTGCCCTCGTCCCTACTATTAGGGAGGACATCATTGCAGCTCAGAAAAATGATAAAGGCATGGCACATCTCCGGAGACGTATGTACAACGGGGAAATCAAATGTTTCCGGAAGGATGATGAGGGGACGCTGTGGTTCAATGACCGCATAGTCGTACCCCGGGATATGGGGTTGAGGAGGAAGATTCTCGATGAAGCTCACTTGTCCAAGTACTCCATTCATCCGGGCAGCAACAAAATGTACCAAGATTTGAAAAAGAAATTTTGGTGGACACGGATGAAGCGGGAGGTAGCTAAGTACGTATCTGAGTGCGATACGTGTAGACGAGTGAAAGCTGATCACATGAAGAAATCAGGGCTGTTGCAACCCCTGAAGATCCCGGCGTGGAAATGGGAAGATGTGAGCATGGATTTCATTGTGGGATTACCCCTAACGTCCAACAAGCATGATTCCATATGGGTAATCGTTGATCGGTTAACCAAGACGGCTCACTTCATCCCGGTGAATACACGTTACAATGCTGGCAAATATGCGGAGCTGTACATAGCAAAGATTCTATGCCTATACGGGGTACCCAAGACCATTGTCTCAGATCGAGGTGCATTATTTGTATCTCGCTTTTGGGAGCAGCTACACGCTGCATTGGGTACTAAGTTGATCAGGAGCTCCGCCTATCACCCTCAGACAGATGGCCAGACATCGAGGGTGAATCAAGTTCTGGAGGACATGTTGAGAGCATGTGCCATCCACCATGGTAGGAACTGGGATAATCACCTACCATTGGCGGAATTCTCGTACAACAACGGCTATCAGGCGAGTATCAAGATGGCACCCTACGAAGATCTCTACGGTCGCAAGTGCCGCACCCCATTAAATTGGTGCGAGTCCGGTGAAAGGGTCACATTCGGGGTTGATGTGGTGAACGACGCCGAAGAGCGCGTTCGGACAATTCAAGCCAATTTAAAAGCCGCTCAATCCCGACAGAAGAGCTACGCTGATAAGAGGCGTAGACCGTTGCACTTTGATGTCGGGGAAAACGTGTACCTCCGCGTGTCTCCAATGAAGGGTGTGCACCGGTTCGGGGTGAAGGGGAAGCTCGCTCCCCGTTTTATTGGACCCTACGCTATCACCGAGAAGTGTGGACCAGCAGCGTATAGATTGGAACTACCGGCATCTCTCGCTGGTGTCCATGATGTTTTTCATGTTTCGCAACTGCGAAAATGTTTGAAGTATACGGCTGCTGTTCCTACCAAAGACATCGGCGAGCTGAAACCGGATTTAACCTATGAGGAGTATCCGGTGGAAATTCTTGATGAGAAAGCCAGAACCACGCGTAGCAAAATGTTGTGGTTCTACAAGATACTCTGGAGTAACCACACCGCGGAAGAAGCAACGTGGGAGAGCGAGGAGTTCCTTCGCTCAAATTACCCGGAGTTCATGGCATATCAACACGGGTAAGTCCCTATTACATCGCTATCTCTTCTTTTGTAATCTCGGGACGAGATTCTTTTAAGGGGGGAGAGATGTAAAAGCCCAAGAAAAAGGACTTGCAAAATTTTCTCTTCACCTCACAACACCACAGTTTTTATTGTGGACACCTTAGGAAATGTTGTGAAGAGCAAGTAACCTCCATCAAAAGAATGATTAGAGGGGAAAGCCTTCACTTTCATAAAGTAGGGTTTCTACACTTGAACATGAGAGGTTGAGCTCACCCCTAGAATTTAAAAAGTCTTGGGGAGGTTCAGTCCAAGTTTCATAGAAATCCAACACTTTTTGAGGCACTTTTTGGGGTTATTTGAAAAAGGGGCCAATTTGAATGTAAATTCAAATTGCAGCAACTTTCATCACCCAAATTCAAAAGTTAGCTTCATATTCTTATTCAGCACATTTTTGGGAGCTCACACACCAATTGTCACTCCATTTGGAGTTGATCTTGACATGAGCTAAGTGGGACGAATTCAAACTTTATTTGAATTCAAAACTATACTTGTGCTGAAATTCACCCAAGCCGAACCCAATTTAAATTCTATTCAATTCAAATGGCTCAGGGGTGAATAAATTGAATCACCAGGGGTATTATGGGGCTCACTGTTTACAACAGTAATTAGGAGTAAATTCCAGAGGTTAAAACCCCGGGTGGGACCCACGTGTCATAGAGGGGAGAAGGAGAAACTTGCAACCAAAATCAGAGTCTCGGTGGGAAATTCCGCCGGGCAGCTGTCGGCTATGCCACCGAGCAGCTACCGGTGCCACCAGCTGCTTCCCTCTCCGCACGCTGGCGCCCAGGGCGGCTGGCTCGCGCCCCCACGCGACCGGCACCGCCTCAGCCGAGCAGGGGTCGGCCGGCTTTATCTTCTCGCGGGCAAACCCGAGCAGTGGCATTGTTTCTCGCCGCAGCTCTCTGCTCAATCGGGAAAACCAGAAAAACCATCTCCTCCTTCGTCCCTGAGCTGCTAGACAGCCACCTGAGCTCGTACTCCACCTCTCCAACGCCAGAAACCTCGAGCTCCGACCTCCTTTGCCCGAGAGCGATCGCAACAGCGGCGACTCAACCTCAGCCGAGAGCCAGGCGCCCGTGGGCAGCGTTCCACAGGCGTTTTCACGGCCCAGCGAGAGAGGCAACAGGAGCGCACGACCACCGTGCTGCTCTCCTCCAAGTTTGGAAGCCAACCGTGAAGAATCCGCAGAGAATTTCTAGTTGTTGCTCCGGCGACCGTAACCCAAGCTTCCGGTACGGTGTCTTTAAATTCTCGCTCTATGATCCTTCGGAGGTCATCAAATCTTGCACATAGACGCTGGACTAGCTGGCGATCAAGTTCTTTTCTGCATCCGTAGCGTGAAACTGTCTAGGAGTGACGAATTTTGAGCTCGATCGAGGGCGGTCATGACAGGCACGATCGGTCACACGGTGCCGACCGACTTGCCGCCATCCCTGAACCCTTTTGACACCTTGTCGAGCATCCTAGAGGTACACTGATGCTGTAGGGCCGTCGTTCGAGGTGTTGGCGGGTTTAGAAACCCCGGTCGACGGTGTCGAACCTCAACCGAGGCAGCGGCACGTCGCCGAGCTATTTCCGGTCACCCCCCAGCCCGACCTGACACCACCGACGCGTTCCTCGACGTCGACAACCCCCTGGCGGCGAGTTTCAGCCCCTGGGAGGTCCGGCAGCGGCGAGCCGGCGAGCCCCGAGCCTGCTCCGGCGAGGTCGGCGGCGCGGGCACGAGAGAACGGCGGGAGGAAGACGAAGCCGGCTGGCCCGCGTGTCAGCGGCTGAAGAATTTAAATCGGGATCGGGTGTGGCCGGGGATCGGCTGTGCTGGCGCGCAAATACCCTGTGAGCTCCGGTGTGCCGGACACCTCCGCGCTCGACACGTGTGGTATCCCCGGTGTGCCGGACACCTCCGCGCTCGACACGTGTCCCCGCGGCCCCGAGAGTTTAAACTTTCCCCCCGATTTTCAGAATTCTTCCAAACTTCAAATCCTCAGAACTTTGGTTAGAGAGCTCCAAATTCAGTGAACCAAATTGTGCTGAACTCAGGATTCTGAGTACTTTCCAACAACACCAAATTCATCTCATGAAAGTGAATAGTTTTCTAGAATTAAATCCCTAAAGTTTAAACTGTTGGGAATTTTATCTGGAGAACTACTTTATGAAAAATTCTGAAATTTGGCTGAAAGGTTCATTGGAGAATCCCTGAATCCCAGTAAAATTTTCAGACTCATCCATGTTCATTTAGTTACCCTAATTGGGTGATTAAGGGAACTGCCCAGAGAAAATAGAAGAATGTACAGAAACATTTTTCAGAATTTCTCCAATCTTAATTAGGACATAACTTTCTGTAGAATTCTTCAAATGACATGAAACCAACTCCATTAGAACCATCATAAATTCTAGTTTCCAGAAAGTAATGGTATTTGCCATGAAAAACCCTGGAATTACTTAGAGGCTCAATTGTTGACCAAGGAGGCTTTTAATTGTACAAGGTTCAATTGAACTTTGTTTCAAATAAAACTTGTTCACAACTGTGGTTAGGACTCTACCAATCCACCATAAAAATTTCAGAACCAAAGGGGAGGGCTAGCTAGAGTTATTAGCAATTATGTATTTAAGTTCACACATTGCATTTAAATTTACATGTAGTATTGTATTCAACGTGTAGCCATTGAAGAAGAGACCCCGGAAGTGCTGGATTTCCTCCTTCCGGAAGAGGAACTAACTCCTGACCAGCAGAAACAAGGCAAGCCCCGGTTTGCATTAACCTTTTTATAAGTTTTACTTTGTTTACATGTGTCATATGAAGTATGTATGTGCATTAGGTATCGGATGAATGGAACCCCACTTGCATAACCAGAATTTTCCCTAAGAGTGAGGGTAGTGTCTAAGATCTCGAGTAGACGGGCTATGCTTAATGAGTCATAGGACTTCGGTACAAGTCGAATAGTCGTAATCTACTCGCGAGATAGGCATTGGGACACACGGGTTCGGTTGAGTGACGCGAGATCACTTTAGTAATGAAAATGAGACTAGGCAGGGGCTAGGGCGCAGCAAGAGGGAGTCTTGGGTGCGCATCCCTGCCCGTGTCGATTGAGGACCGATCCGTGTGCGGCCCTGCTGAACAAGTATTGAACGTACCGAAGGCATATCGGATATATGGGCCCCGATAAACCGATGTAGCCTAAACCTCCGGGCGTCGAGGCATAACGCACCGATTTATAGGTGTAGGCTGAGGGCAGCAAGGTGGAAATCTGCCGACGGGCATAGAGAGATGCTCCGTGTGGGGAACCTCCTGCTCGTTTCGGTGCGACCGGTTCGACGTTTGGGCTGTTGGGTGAAAGGTTGTCCCGTACGACATCGAGTGAGCGTGCTGTGCAGCTCCACGGATGGGCGTACGTGACGTGCTCTTTGGGTTTCCCTGCAGGTGTATATCGAGTCGATTCGCCGTCCCTCGCGGTGACGAGTACCGCTTGTTCACTGCGTCGTAACGTAGACTAATGGATGAAATATGTTGATTCGATGATGATGATTGATATAATTGTATTGCTACATGTGTGCCACCAAATACTGCTTACTAAATTTCAGATTTCATGAACTGTTAACTTGTTGCTAAAAGATGAACTAAGGATGAACTGGTAGGCGTGTCATTTTGCTGAAATGTTACTAACCTATGTCTTGGTATACCTCATGTAGAGTTTCATGCTTAGGTGAGTCGGTTAAGCCTTGCTGAGCCTTCGTGCTCATGGTTGCTGCTTAAGTGTTTTTCAGGTGAGGAGCCACCCACGGACTCGGAGTACGAGTCCACCGGCGAGGGTTACCCTCCGTCGGGGACCACGGCTGAGTGGGAGCCGTACACGCCGCGCTGAGCTGAGGGGTGCAGCTAGTGTGGGTTGCGCTAGGGCTGGGCAACCAACTTTTGCTAAATAGGCGGGCATGAGTTGTATAGTGTAGACTTCCGCTGTGTAATATAAACAATAGTTGTAACTGAAGTTTGTACCTGTTTGTACAGTTTCAGTTGTTTTTCCCATGTAATATATTATGTTCTTATGACGTGTGCTGTCGGGTGTTGCATCGCGCGGCACCACCCTCTGCGATCCTGGATGAGCGGGTTCCGGTCCGCCACATTCCCCTTTGTGATTAGTGGAATAGAATCGGCCCCTGTGGCGATTCGACGAGGGTAGGGTTGGAGAAGACCAGGTCCATAGTGGACTCCTCAACGGGGACGTAGATTTCCTTCACGGAATCGAACCTCGGGATAAACACTTGTCTCTTACTCTTGTTTATTTATTGTTCATCATATTCTAGTGTTTAATTAATCTTGTGAAACTCACGTTGAAGCATTGAAATCAAAGTTGATTTCTGTCATTGAATGTATCACTGTTGCAATACATCTAAGTCATCAACTAATTTCCGCTGCATAGAGTACTAGAAGTGAACATATTGATCAAACTTAATTTTCTAGTCCACGAATACCGGGCTAGTCCGCACGGTACCGGTCTAGCCTGATTTTTTTCAAAGTAGAAAATGGACTAGTCCGCACTCTACCGGACTAGTACGATTTCCGTGTGTTCAATAAATTTACTAAGTGTTTTCAGGGATTAACAAAGCATCGAAAAGCCTATTCACCCCCCTCTAGGATACATTAAAAATCCAATTGGAGTAGGACTCTTCTTTTACCCTCATAAATAGAACTCAAAACCCTCTGGCCGCAACCACGTACTATTTTCCACCTCCCGAGACGACGACTTGGAGACCCTAGCTTCCAACTCGCCGAGTTCCACCCTTCGCCGGAGTTCAGCCACCGGTGAGACCGCCGATGAGCCCCGTCTTGCTCGCTGTCGCCGAAAGAGAGCTAACGATCTGACCTGTTGCCATTTCTAGGAGGAAGGATCATCAAGGGGGTGATTAAAATTGTTATGACGATCATTGTAATTATAACGATTATTACCTCCCATACCTCATAGATAATGTGGAAGTCGTGGTTGATTGTTATGATCTTCCATATTATAAACATCGTCTTCACGATCTTCAGCGAGAGGCAGCTGGGCCTCAAGAGTATCCACCCGAACAACAAGATCAGCAAGTTGGCGATTCAAGGTCGTGAATGACGCCTCTGTCGATGCTTGGGTTTTGGTGAACATATCTGTCATTTCCCTTATCATGTCACGCAACTCAGCATATTGAACACATTCATCATCCCTTTTATCTTCTGCTATTGTTAGTAGTAAACAAAAGACAACAAAAAGATGTTATCCCTATCAACTACGAAGGATAGTGGCAATGTGAAAAGTGGAAGGAAACAATCTCTCTCTCTCAAGCGTCTTACCACGTTCTTACAAGTGTTCTTACCGACACAGCAGGTGGTAAACGGTGGACGGTGAGAACCAATGAAGCGTGGAGTGATTGCAAAGGTACCTGTTCTGCTCAAGAGGAAAAGTGGAGCTTGGATGGCACAATATAGTGGCTAATAAGCAAAGAAAATCGTTAACAGCAAAACAAAGGTGAATAAGGATTCAATGTAGGAACTGTTGCTGGTTAACAAGTGTTCTAGGCCTAGCACAACACAAGGCGGTAGAGAGGCAAATAGAAGAACAGGAAGATATAAGCAACAAGTACAGCACAAGTGTATAGGCCAACTTTTTCAAGTGTGTGCTGTCAATGCTTTAATATCTGTGCTCTCTTCACTATTTTTTTCTTTTTTTCAATATTTTTCTGATATTTTTTGTTTACTTGAGAGCACAAAAATAGGAAGCACACAACTTTGCAGCTCAATTGGATGTAAGATGTGGCCTATAGAAAATCAGGAAGATTCTTTAAAATTTGTGCTGAAACTTCGGAGGCCGGATAGTCTATCTTCCGAGGGGAATTTGGCCAAACAAATTTCGCCGAACACGGCGAAGCGGTGGAAAATCGGTTGCAAAATTTCGAGTAGATAAAAAAATAGCCCGATTACGAGTTTGTATGCAAAAGTTATGGCCGTTTTAAGGTAGGCTATGAGTTACTGTTTTTTTATGTTGATTCAAACTCGGTTTTGAAAAAGATCTCGTAATAGGATGTGAAAAACAATCCGAATTTAGCAACGACGGCTGATGGGATGTTGTGTGATGAATCAAGGAGGACTGGCACAATGGTTTGTCACCTGTTCTAGGGCTGGCGATGCGGGAGTTCACGCAAGGCGGCTAGCTAGGGCAAACGGATGATCTTGGTGGCTCGGTTTGTTGTTTAGGGATTGTGGAATAGGTGAGCAGCAAGAAAAACAAGGAAGAGAAACGATAACTACGACCCAAAAACACAAAGCTAAACCAGCAACAAGACTCGACCACACGAATGCAAACTCAACAATGCAAACTGAAAAACGAAAACTTGCAGGCACTGTAGTCTAGGAATCTGTAACACGATATGTTTTTTTGTGGCTTTTTTTGTGGACTCTAGGTATGAAAAACAAAAACTAATCTAGTGGGAAATCAAATACCTTGCGGGCAACCTGAAATCTGATACCTAATGATGAGTTGTTTAGGCCCGATCTTCCGAAAGGTAGGTCGATTGAGGTGGAGAACTCGACGTTGATGATCCGCGGCACTCGAGCAGTTCGAACACCCCTGCAATCACTACACCACTGCTCCGTTGGTTATCAACCGTGCAGCACACGCTTGACCTCGCCATGAAGGCTAATCCCTGCAGGTGCAATCGAGAACACGAGCAAGAACGTAGAAGATGTGATCTGAAAATCACGAAGTTGGGGTTTCACACAAACCGTAGAGTGGTGGCTGTTTATCTAAGCAAAACCCACCAAATATGGCCATTGGCTGCAGTATTTAAAGGCTTGGGTTCGACCATAAGACCCTTAGACGTGTCCCTAATGGACTCATACGGGATACAAGGCCCAAAAGCCCAATAGGGTGGTGCAACACCGGACAGAACTCCAAATTCAACTTGTTTCAACAACTCCCAACGACTCCGGGCAAATTTTATTGTGGGACCAGAATGATTGTAAAGTTTATCTTCTCATCTTTCCATGCATATGTGGAACGTCAAAAAAAGAGTCCGTATGCATCCTGGGCGTCCGTTTTAAGATGTACTGCTCCTGGACTCCGAGTTGAACTCGAGTACGAGTTGGTGACTGTTTCCATCAACTTGTGAACGTCCCATCTGATTCTCCACGTCCCCAAATCCTCCTCCATTTACTTGTTGATCATGTCCATAGTTCCTAATAACAATTAAATCATTCAATAGCAATCCATTCTCAAAATCACATCGGTAGGAAGTTAGGAACGAGTTCATCTGCTGATTTAGTAACCGTGCTCGTCCTCTTGTGATTGGTCCTTGTATATCAATGTGAGTATCCACTGTTGTGATGTCCTCATCATCTCCCTCACCTGGATCACCTGAAGAACATCCAGAGAGAGCTCAATAAGATGCAAGGCCTTCATCCAAGACTAGGGCTCTCCACACAAAGGGTCCTCTAGTGGAATTATGAAGTATTTAGCTGCTATTTTTAGTTCTTGCCGCAAAACTGAGGTGAAGCTTCATAAGATGAACAAGGCAAGAAAAGAAGAAATGAGATACATGAAGACCAATGTCAAAGGAATATGCCAAAAACTGGAGATTGAGCCCATTGGATCTCCAGTCATCTCAGAGGACTCTGCATCTGACTTCACAGAGCTTCCTCCTCTCTCTCTATCAGAGCATGCCTACTTTGGCACGACGAGTGGTTCCTCTCCTCCTCTTCCTCAGCCTGATGATGAAGACGAAGAAAGGACCGACAGCAAGGAGTGAGCCGGCGACGACAAGTAGATCCCTCCTCTCCTTCTTTTTGGTGCCTTGATGCCAAAGGGGGAGAGATTGAGGGGGAGTCTTTGGTCGTAGGCTCTTTTCTTTTCATGTCCTAGTTTGAGAAATGAGTTTTTGTAAGCTTTTGTAAGACTTATGCTATTATGCTATCATTATGGTTTTGGACATGTGATGTGAAATGATAACTATGTTATGCTTTTGGTTAATGATGTATGTTTAAAACTGCTATGTAGGATTGAGACTCTTGGTGATGTTATGACTATGCTAATTATTATATTCACATCAAAATTATTGCTCACACACATAGTTCTGCACCCGACCATAAAGAGTGCACATATGTCTTATGTCTACTTTGCCTACTTTGTCCAAAGCTCATATGTGCACACTTTATGAAAATCTGAATTTTTATTGTCATATTTGTGTGATCTCAATTGGTTGTCATAAATCAGCAAAAAGGGGGAGATTGAAAGTGCATCTAGGCATCCCTTGTCGGTTTTGGTTGATTTATGACAAACAAATTAGACCCTAACAAAATTGTTGAGATGAGCGCAGGTTCTTAAAGAAATTATGAAGAAAGCGCAAAAAGAAATGAGAATGAGGATCCATTGATAAGAGCCCAGGAGCTGAAAAGATTAGATTATTTAGTATAGTGTGTGTTGGAGAAACACACCCCAAGAGCTCAAGTGAAAGAAATCACACTAACAGCACAAAATCAGCATGTGCGGACTAGTCCGATATCAACCGGACTAGTCCGATTTTCTTTCTGGCCACAAAACGGACTAGTCCGATATGGACCGGAGTAGTCCGACATATCTCTGAGTAGACATCGGACTAGTCCGCACTACTACGGACTAGTCCGGCATCTCACAACACTTAGGGTTTTCCACACACCGCACACCGAACTAGTCCGGAGTCAACCACGGACTAGTACGGACATCGCAAACCCTAACGTAACCATTAGAAGCCCTACTATAAAAAGAGGTGTACGACCATACCAACACAATTCTTCGACCCCCAGCACCATCACACCTCCCAAGAGCCCAAAATTCACATCTCTCCACACATTCTAACCCAAAAAGGATCAATTCTTTGGGGATTAGCAATTGATCAAAGGAGAGACTTGTTCTACACATCTTGAGCTATTGGGTTTGATCTCTCTCACACTCTAGTTCGTTAATTGTTCATCTTTTGAGTGTGTTTGGTTGTGTTCATTCGTTGTAACTCTTGGGAAGCCCTCAACTTCTGAGAAGGCCCCTTGAACGATTTATTCCCCTTTGTGATTAGTGGAAGAGAATCGGCCCCCGTGGCGATTCGACGAGGGTAGGGTTGGAGAAGACCCGGTCCTTAGTGGACTCCTTAACGGGGACGTAGATTTCCTTCATGGAATCGAACCTCGGGATAAACACTTGTCTCTTACTCTTGTTTATTTATTGTTCATCATATTCTAGTGTTTAATTAATCTTGTGAAACTCACGTTGAAGCATTGAAATCATAGTTGATTTCTGTATTGAATGTATCACTGTTGCAATACATCTAAGTCATCAACTAATTTCCGCTGCATAGAGTACTAGAAGTGAACATATTGATCAAACTTAATTTTCTAGTCCATGAATACCGGACTAGTCCGCACGGTACCGGTCTAGCCTGATTTTTCTCAAAGTAGAAAATGGACTAGTCTGCACTCTACCGGACTAGTACGATTTCCGTGTGTTTGATAAATTTACTAAGTGTTTTTAGGGATTAACAAAGCATCGAAAAGCCTATTCACCCCCCCTCTAGGATACATTCAAAATCCAATTGGAGTAGGACTCTTCTTTTACCCTCATAAATAGAACTCAAAACCCCTTGGCGCAACCACGCACTATTTTCCACCTCCCGAGTCGACGACTTGGAGACCCTAGCTTCCAACTCGCCGAGTTCCACCCTTCGCCGGAGTTCAGCCACCGGTGAGACCGCCGATGAGCCCCGTCTTGCTCGCTGTCGCCGAAAGAGAGCTGACGATCTGACCTGTTGCCATTTCTAGGAGGAAGGCCGAGGTAGGTCTTCGTTACCACCTTACGACATCATCGCAGTTTTCTCCGCATCTGTTCTCTTCGTTCCCTTCGAACAGAAGCTGTTTCGTGTGGACAGATCACGTGTTGATCGGTTTTTGACGGTGAAATTGATCTAGATCTTGAGTCCAGATCATCACCACGTCCACACTTGATCCTTACACCTTTGTTCACCATAAAACCCCATGCAAGCCATTAAAACATGCAAGAACACATACAAACTGGTCTAATAAAACAGCATCATAGGATTTGCATCATTACATCTTGAGTAAAGTTTGTGCACGATGTTGATTGCTATAATTTTTTATGTGCATGGTCGTGAGTAGAAGGACAAGCTCAGGAAGCTATCTATTAAGGACTACAGCACCAAGACTTCGAGAGACGTGAGCAATAAAAGCCACAGGAACAAGGCAAGTGCCCCTTGACCATATTGATCCCATGTTTTGAAACTGTTTTGTTTGCGAAAACGTGTATGCTTGAGTCAAATTGATGGGACGCCCTTTTATAGGGGTTTACTAGTTTTGTTAACCATCCTTGTCGCTGGGAAAGTTGATGAGTGTAACACCCAAAAAATCTTGTTAAGACACTAAATCATGTTAAGAGGGGAATTTAAAAATTTTTGGACGTATTGCATGTTTTGCAAAAATTCAAATTCAAACTGGAATTCAATTTAAATTCAAAACAGAAAAGAAACAGAAAAAGAAAAAGGAAAACAGAAAAAAAAACCGGCCAGTGGGTCGAAACCCACCAGCCGGCCCACCCAGCACCCGTGCCAGCCCGCGGCCGCGCGCGCCCCTTCCTCCCACTGACAGGCGGGGCCCGCCAGCTCTTCTTCTACCTCGCGCCCACGCCGGGATTCTCTCACCCCGGATCAAAACCGACCCGGATTCCAGCGCGTCCGCGCCGAATTCCATTCGTAGGCAACGCAAACTCGATCTAAACCACCCCGCCGCCCTCCCCCATCTATAAAAACCCCGACCTCGTTCTGTTTTTCCCACGCGATCCGCCGTTTTTACTCCGGTGAGAAGCCGAGCCTTCTCCGGCGAATTCTAGCCGATCTAAGCTCGGAAATTCCGATCTAACTCGCTGGTCTTGATCCACCGCCTCCGGGGAACCCTGCAGGTGCAGAAAACTCGGTGACATGCGGTTCAAACACAGCGCCGACGAGCCTCGCCGTGGTTTCACTTCGGACCTCGTCGCCGACCGCCTTCCAGGACCTCCGAGCTCAAGAAAACCCCCGAGGTGAGATCCCCGACCTCTCCTCCACCGATCTATGCCATAAAATCACAGTTCTAGGAAGAATTCTCGAAGATCCAAAAGTCTCCGGCGAGATCGCCGTTTCCCGCCGCCGGGCAGCGCCGCCCGCGCTCGGTTAGAGCGACGTGGCCGCTTGTGCGCCGTCTATTTTAAATCGCACGGTAGACTTTAAATCCCCGCGTAGCGGTTCGACGTTATAATCTCAGCCGTCTGTTTTAAACCGGACGGTCCACGTCAGCCCCACGTTATAAAGACTGAAAATCTTACGTGCTACCCCCTGGGGTTCTCGGGAAATAAGAGCTAGCCCCGGAAACTTCTGATCTAGCCCCTGGAACTTCAGAAAATCATGTAAATTCATTTAAGAATCAGTTTTAGCCCCTGGACATAATAAAAATTAGGAAAAACTCCTCTGTTATGTATAGCTATACCCCTGAAAATTTTTAAAATAATATTATAGACCATGTAGTGGGGTGAGTTTACCTTTTTAACCCTGTTTGACATTTAATTTAGGAAATTGAATATGTGGCTAGTGTTTAAAATTTAAAAAGTGGGACAAACATATTGCCAAAAATAAATTAAAAACTTTCTCAGTATTTAGAAAACTTTGAAGTGAGATAAAAATATATTTTGGGCTGAAATGAATCTGTTTAATTTATTATTCACATTTAGGGACACATTTTTAAGTAAAGAATAGTTCTGGAAAATAGGGAAAATAATTGTAAAATAGTTTGCATCAGAGGAAAAGGTCAAAAATATATTAGTAAATATTTTAGATCAGAACCTATTCTGTTTAGATGATGTGTCTTGTTATTTTCATAATAAAGTTCACATTTAGGCATAGGAAATAAATCTGAAAATATAGCAACTAGTAAATGATAAATGGAGTTCTAAAATCCAAAGAATTCAGTTTAGGGTTGGTAGAAATTCTGAAGACACATATGGAGAAGGAAAATACCTTTCATGCATACTTGGTAGCTAAAAGGTGTAGTAATTGAATATAAGGAATTTATTTAAATTGGAAACTCATATATATAGTATGTAAGTATAAATGTGAACATAAAAGTAGGAATCATATACACATGATTAAAAGTGCATGCAAGCCACAAATCAACACACATAGAGTAACCACAACACATATAATGGTGAATGACTTTCATAAATATTAATGTGTGGTTTGTATGAAGTGGAAGTGTGAACTATGTCTTATGGATTGTTGTTTTTCTTTTGCTATGTGTGATGGTATGATGTAGAACCTGCTCAAGAGCAAGTTATTCCTTTCCAAGATCAGGACTACCCATTTCAAGAACAGCAGGAAGGAGGCAAGTGTCCTTGACCACTTTGATCCTATGCTAGGATGTGTAGCTAGAATTATTTGCATTGTCAATTGAAATATGAAACCCATTCTAGGAAGTTTCCCTAGAATTGCATTACCTTGTTTCCTTGTAGCTTGGGTTGGGATTTATTCTATCATGTCATTTATTATTATGCATATGCTTAGCCATGCTTAGAATGGGATATTTGGGACATGAGATCATCAGTTTATTTTACCATACTCTTGAATGAGATATTGTGAGTTATGTAGAGGTAGGGATCAAGGCAAGTTGGATGTTTTGGTTGTGTGCTGGGTGCACGAGACTCGGGTTTGTGTTTAGTACTTGCCTGGATCCTAAGGACTGGTTCATGGAGCATGTAACCTGGCTTTATCGTGCCAACCACATGCTGAGATGGGGCAGCTTGGCCAATTAATTAGGTGTATCCCCGGCGTAGTATGGATGTGTTGGATGGTGCGGGGAGTAGGTGTCAGCTGGACAACCATATGAACCGCAAGGCTCAAGAGGGGGCCACTGCAGCGGGGTTGGAGCCTCTTGTATGCTGTTAGGGGTGAAACCTCAGTGGGCCCATGCTCGTCGGGAATCCCTTTGTAAAGGCTTCGTAGTGATCTTCTGGCTACACACCTGGGAAGTGTGAATGTGGTTCGGAGCCACTGGCATAATGGAGGTTCTTTTAGTCCACCCGGCAACGGGGGATGAAATCGCTACATGTGGGTACAGTGGTGCAAACTCTGCAGAGTCAAAAACTGTCATGACAGCCGTGCTCACGGTCAAGAGCGGCTTGGACTTACTCATGATTAGAGGATGATGGCTTTGGAAGTTGTGGATGTTAAGCGGGGAGCTTAACATTGGAAATGATGTTATGGTTATTGGATTATGATGATGGGATGGGAGATTGGGACCATTTCACCTTTGTAGTAATGTAGGTGCTTAATAAGCTAAGGTGATAGGTATTAATTGCGTAGTGCTTTAACCATGAGTTCAACCTCTCCTTGTTCTAAGCCATGCATGATATAATTTTCCCACACTTGCTGAGTACCATTGGTACTCAACCTTGCATATTCGTTAGTTTATATTGCTGCTCAGGTCAAGATAATGAGGTGGTGTATAATGATCAAGACTTTGGACCCGAAGAAGGTTTCTAGGTTCATGGAGTCCCTTGGGCAACGCCTGTGACGAAGCCCTCGAGAATAATATTCCGCTGCTAGTTTATTTACTTGTGATGAACTTTTTATTGTCCAACGAGACATTTGCTATGTAAGACTTATTTATATTTGACACCTGGCTTGTAATAAATGATGCTTCACTATTTGTCATCACATGTATGAGAAAATGATCCTGGCATACATGTGATATTCACTCGGTTGTTCTTCGGAAAAACCGGGTGTGACAGAGGTGGTATCAGAGCCAAGGTTGCCCGTAGGAACGTGGACCTAGGTAGAAATGGACGTATTTAAGGGCATTATTTTCTTAAAAACTATTTTTACAAGGTGTGTGTTGAAAAGTGTTATTTAATGAGTTACTTTCTTCATCTTACCCCAATTTTCATTCAAAATAGGATTTTTGTTTAAGAGTTTATCTAACCTAAGTTTAAATTCTTTTTGTTTTAGATGGTTCGCATGATTCGCACCGCTCGCAAGTCCACAGGAGGGAGACTTCCTGTAGTTGCCCTTGCACAAAGAGAGGAGAGCCGTCCGGTGACGTACCTTTCCTATGGATTGGCAGTAGGAGGCTTGTTGCGCCATCTTCGACGTATGCTCAAAGCCACCGGCAATACGGGCAAGCTAATCATCCACTATAACTCCACCAGGACCATCCGTGAGAAGAGGGAAGAATGGAGTTCAGAAATGAGGATTATACACGAAAATCAGCTGCTTAAGATCCACCACTCTCCAGCTTGTAGAGCGACACAGGTCGATGCGGAGAAGGATGTCACCTGGGAGGCCATCACCTGCCAGAGTCACATCTATCGTCGCCACCTGGACAGGACTGAGTACATGTATGTCCTTCAACGTGAGAGTGGTACCACGGAGTACAAGTACCCGCCAGTGCAGAAAGGGACTTCCCATGTGCACATGGACTTGTGCTTGGAGGATGCTGCTATGCTCAGCACTCGACTGCAGGAGTGTCAGCAAGAGCTTCAGGATGTTCGGGACACCCTGAAGGAAACAGAGACATTGCTGCGAGCCTGCTTGAGGGCGAGAGAAAGAGGAGATGGGAATGAACTGTGTGTCACTGTGAATGATACATGGACTCCTGACTTCCCAGATCGCCGAGCAATCAGGCGTCGTCGCACTTCTCCACCAGCAGCCTCCCCACCCAAAGCAGAGTCAGAAGGCAGCCGAAATAATGAGGAAGATCCCGAGGAGCCAGCTCAAGAAAACGATACCGTAGAGTCTTTCTCTTAAATTAGAAGGATGTCGAGTAGTCGAGTCGTTACGTTAGTTAATGGTGTGTTAATGCTTGGTGTGTGACGTGAGTTGTGGAAGCCATGAGCAATTGTCCACAGCCTCGTCTTTAGATTGTTTTGCTTTGGTGTGTGAACCCACATGAAATAATATTGCATTTATTTTTGTATGAGAAATGAACCCTCAGAGAAGTATGACAAAGCCTCAACACTTCAAAGTACAAACAAGTGAAAGTAGTAAGATGATACTAAATGCTTTCAAATTAACATTGGTTGATTCTGCCAGATGGCCGGAAGAGGAAAAGGACGTGCTGCCAACCCCGCCAACAACAACGATGAGGCCTGCAACCCTCATCTTTCTGGAGGCCAGGACCGGGGTGGTCGCCGTGAAGGAGTTGATCCCCTCCACCAAATGCTGGAGAATCAGAATCAGCTCATCCAGAACTTGACTCAAGTGGTGGCCAACTTGCATCAAGTTCCACCTCCACAAGCTGCACCACGCCAACCAAGGTTGAGTGAGTTTCTAGGAACTCAACCTCCAAAGTTTGCAAGTGCTGCTGAACCTCTGGAGGCAGATGATTGGCTCAAGACCATTGAGAGCAAGATGAGGATCATACAGTGCCAAGGGTATGAGAGGGTGCTGTTTGCCTCTCATCAATTGCATGGACCTGCTGCTGATTGGTGGACCGCCTATGTGGCTGCCCATCATGACCCTGAGAACATCACTTGGGAAGAGTTCAAGCGTAGCTTCCGGAACCATTACATCCCAATAGGTGAACTCAAAAACAAGAGGAAGGAGTTTTTGGGACTGCAGCAGGGAAACATGACGGTGAGGGAATACCTCACTAGATTTACTCAACTATCCCGTTATGCCCCACGGGACATAGAGACTGATGAGCAGAAACAAGACTGTTTCATGGAGGGACTTACCGCAGAAATGCAGTGTGCGATGTCCTCAAATGAGTATGAAAGCTTCCAAAAGATGGTGGACAGAGCATTTGTGGTGGAAAGGAAGCTGAAGGCCTTGGAAAATGAGAACAAGAGGAAGGCCGGGTGGTCACACCAAGCCTCGGGTAGCAACATTCGCCCACGTCTGATGCAGCAAAATGCAGGGCAGACGAACCATGCTGCGGTACCCTACTCAGCACCAAGAGGGTACAACCCGAACTACAGGCCTCCCGCAGCACCAGCACAGCCACAACGTCAGTTTGTACAGCAGCCTCGCCCCGCATATCCACCTCGACCAGCAGTGCAAGGACCCCCAAGACAACAAAGGCCAGGCACCTAAGGTTGGGGTGCAATGTTTTAGCTGTGGTGAAGTGGGGCACTACGCCCATAAGTGCCCAAAGAAGTAGCCCGCGCAGCCACAACAGCAGAATGTAATGAGAGGACGGGTGAACCACGTCACTATGGAGGAAGCACAAGAGGCACCAGACGTGGTAGTTGGTAAGTTTCCTGCCAATTTACACCTTGCAACCCTGCTGTTTGATTCTGGTGCTACCCACTCGTTTAGTGCTCAAGGGTTTGTTAAGAAGCATGACCTAGCAACCACACAAATGAACCATATGCTAGCCGTAAACTCTCTAGGTGGAGAAATAAGGACAAGACAAGTGTGTCCCAAAGTGAACCTAGACATTAATGGGGTGGTATTTACTGCTAACCTCATAGTGATAGATTCACAAGGGATAGATATTATCTTGGGTATGGATTGGTTGACAAAATATAAAGTAATCATCCATTGTTCGACCAAAACGGTGGAACTAACTCACCCTAGTGGCACAAGAGTAAAGTTCATAACAATACACGAGCCTAGGATGGACATTAAATTAAATCAAGTTGAGGAAATCAGGACCATCAGGGAATATCCAGATGTTTTTCCGGAGGAGTTGCCAGGTATGCCTCCCGATCGTGAAGTGGAATTCACAATTGAGCTAGTGCCTGGAACAGCCCGATATACAAGAGACCTTATCGGATGGACTCCAAGCAGCTGGGAGAACTCAAGGATCATTTGAGAGAATTGACGGAGAAGGGGTATATTCGTCCTAGTTCCTCACCATGGGGAGCTCCGGTGATATTTGTGCCCAAGAAGGACGGAACCCAAAGGTTATGCGTGGATTACCGTGCCTTGAATGAGGTAACCATCAAGAACAAGTACCCATTACCCCACATTGAAAACTTGTTTGATCAGTTGAGGGGAGCTTGTGTGTTCTCGAAAATTGATATCAGGCCGGGATACCACCAACTCAAGATAAGGCAATCTGATATTCCCAATACATCTTTCGTATCTCGGTATGGACTGTATGAATACACTGTCATGCCTTTCGGGCTAACTAATGCCCCGGCATACTTCATGTATCTCATGAACAAGGTATTCATGAAATATCTGGACAAATTTGTGGTGGTTTTCATAGATGACATTCTCGTCTTCTCCAAAGATGAAGAAGAACATGAGAAACATCTAAGGTTGGTGTTGCAAAGGCTGAGAGAACACCAACTATATGCCAAGTTGAGCAAGTGTGAGTTTTGGCTGAAAAGAGTTCCCTTCTTAGGACATATAATCTCGGAGGGAGGAATCTCTGTGGATCCTGCCAAAATTGAGGATATACAGAAGTGGAAGACCCCTGAAAATGTCGGGGAAGTTCGAAGCTTCTTGGGATTGGCTGGATACTATCGACGGTTTATTGAGGGATTCTCCAAGATCTCGAGACCCCTCACCAAATTGTTGGAAAAGGGAATCACATTCACATGGACGCCACAGTGCGAGACGAGTTTTCAGGAGCTAAAGAAAAGATTGACAACAGCCCCAGTGTTGGTTATGCCAGATATGCAGAAGAATTTCACAGTGTACTGCGATGCCTCTGGAAACGGGTTGGGATGTGTTCTCATGCAAGAAGGGCATGTCGTGGCTTATGCATCCCGACAGTTTCGGAAGCACGAGAAGAACTATCCTATACACGACATAGAACTAGCCGCAGTGGTACACGCGTTGAAAATTTGGTGACACTACTTGATGGGGAAGAGGACACAGATATATACGGATCATAAGAGTTTGAAGTACATTTTCACACAGCCAGATCTCAACCTCAGACAAAGGAGATGGTTAGAGCTAATCAATGACTTTGATGTAGGCATCAACTATCATCCTGGGAAAGCAAACGTCGTGGCCGATGCTTTAAGTCGGAAAGTGCAGGTCAATAAGTTGAGCTTGAAGGACATGCCTGCAGAATTGAAGGACGAAGTTATAAGGCTCAATCTATGCCTTGTAAATAGTGGGGAAGCCATCGCCATGGAAGTGGACTCCACACTCGAGCAAGAAATCCGCGAGGGTCAAAAGAATGACGAGAAGATACGAGAGATCAGACAACTCATCAAGGAAAATAAAGCTCCTGGTTTTAGAGAGGATGAACAAGGAACGGTGTGGCACGGGAAAAGAATCTGTGTGCCAGAAGTAAAGGAGATCCGTGAATTGATTTTGAAGGAGGCTCATGATTCTGACTATTCCATTCATCCTGGGAGTACGAAGATGTAACAGGACCTCAAGAGCAGGTATTGGTGGTATGGCATGAAACGAGATGTCGCAGAACATGTTGCCCTATGTGACACATGTCAATTGGTGAAAGCATAACATCAACGACCCGCGGGATTATTGCAACCACTCAAAGTGCCTGAATGGAAATGGGAAGAAATCAGCATGGATTTCATCGTGGGATTGCCTAGGACCCAATCAGGGTATGATTCGATATGGGTCATCATTGATAGGCTAACCAAGGTAGCTCACTTCATCCCCGTAACGGAAAGCTATAGTGGATCCAAATTGGCGGAGTTATACATGTCAAGGATCGTGTGTTACCATGGTGTGCCGAAGAAGATAGTGTCGGACCGAGGGACACAGTTCACCTCAAGGTTTTGGCAGAAGTTGCATGAAACCATGGGAACCCATCTAAATTTCAGCTCTGCCTATCATCCCCAAACTGACGGGCAGACGGAGAGAACCAATCAAATCCTTGAAGATATGCTGAGGGCATGTGCACTCAAAAACAATAGGAGTTGGGACAAGAACTTACCGTATGCGGAGTTTTCCTATAACAACAGCTATCAAGCTAGTATGAAGATGTCACCGTTTGAAGCTTTGTATGGGAGGAAGTGCAGAACACCCTTATTTTGGAACCAAACGGGGGAAAGTAAAGTGTTTGGTCCCGAAGTACTACAAGAAGCTGAGGCGAAAGTGAGGGAAATTCGCAACAACTTGAGGATAGCACAGACACGCCAAAAGAGCTATGCCGATGTACGAAGAAGAGAGCTCGTTTTCAACGTGGGAGACTGTCTATCTCAAGGTTTCCCCTATCAGAGGACTTCGTCGGTTCAAGGTGAAGGGGAAGTTGTCACCTCGATACATCGGACCCTTTCAAGTTCTGGAAAGGAAAGGCGAAGTGGCGTATCAACTAGAGTTACCGGCTCATCTATCGGATGTGCACAATGTATTCCATGTGTCACAACTCAAGAAATGCCTGAGAACGCATGAAGAGGTGTTACCCATGAATGAAGTGGACGTAGCTGAGGATTTGTCTTATGCCGAGCAACCATACAAGATTTTGGAGACAATGGAACGCCTCACCAGGAATAAAAGAATCTGAATGTGCAAGGTGCAGTGAAAGCATCACTCAGAAGAGGAAGCCACCTGGGAGCGGGAAGACGAGCTCAAGGCACAATTTCCGGAATTGTTTTCTTAGAACCACCAATCTCGAGGACGAGATTTTTTTTAAGGGGGGTAGAGCTGTAACACCCCAAAAATCTTGTTAAGATCCTAAATCATGTTAAGAGGGGAATTTAAAAAATTTTGGACGTATTGCATGTTTTGCAAAAATTCAAATTCAAACTGGAATTCAATTTAAATTCAAAACAGAAAAGAAACAGAAAAAGAAAAAGGAAAACAGAAAAAAAAACCGGCCAGTGGGCCAAAACCCACCAGCCGGCCCACCGAGCACCCGCGCCAGCCCGCGGCCGCGCGCGCCCCTTCCTCCCACTGACAGGCGGGGCCCGCCAGCTCTTCTTCTACCTCGCGCCCGCGCCTGGATTCTCTCACCCCGGATCAAAACCGACCCGGATTCCTGCGCGTCCCCGCCGAATTCCGTTCGTAGGCGACGCAAACTCGATCTAAACCACCCCGCCGCCCTCCCCAGTCTATAAAAACCCTGACCTCGTTCTGTTTTTCCCACGCCATCCGCCGTTTTTACTCCGGTGAGAACCCGAGCCTTCTCCGGCGAATTCTAGCCGATCTAAGCTCGGAAATTCCGATCTAACTCGCTGGTCTTCATCCACCGCCTCCGGGGAACCCTGCAGGTGCAGAAAACTCGGTGACTTGCGGTTCAAACACAGCGCCGACGAGCCTCGCCGTGGTTTCACTTCGGACCTCGTCGCCGACCGCCTTCCAGGACCTCCGAGCTCAAGAAAACCCCCGAGGTGAGATCCCTGACCTCTCCTCCACCGATCTATGCCATAAAATCACAGTTCTAGGAAGAATTCTCGAAGATCCAAAAGTCTCCGGCGAGATCGCCGTTTCCCGCCGCCGTGCGCCGCCGGGCAGCGCCACCCGCGTTCGGTTAGAGCGACGTGGCCGCTTGTGCGCCGTCTATTTTAAATCGCACGGTAGACTTTAAATCCCCGCGTACCGGTTCGACGTTATAATCTCAGCCGTCTGTTTTAAATCAGAGGGTCCACGTCAGCCCCGCGTTATAAAGACTGGAAATCTTACGTGCTACCCCTTGGGGTTCTCAGGAAATAAGAGCTAGCCCCGAAAACTTCTGATCTAGCCCCTGGAACTTCAGAAAATCATGTAAATTCATTTAAAAATCAGTTTTAGCCCCTGGACTTAATAAAAATTAGGAAAAACTCCTCTGTTATGTATAGCTAGACCCCTGAAAATTTTTAAAATAATATTATAGACCCTGTAGTGGGGTGAGTTTACCTTTTTAACCCTGTTTGACATTTAATTTAGGAAATTGAATATGTGGCTAGTGTTTAAAATTTAAAAAGTGGGACAAACATATTGTCAAAATTAAATTAAAAACTTTCTCAGTATTTAGAAAACTTTGGAGTGAGATAAAAATATATTTTGGGCAGAAATGAATCTGTTTAATTTATTATTCACATTTAGGGACACATTTTTAAGTAAAGAATAGTTCTGAAAAATAGGGAAAATAATTGTAAAATAGTTTGCATCAGAGGAAAAGGTCAAAAATATATTAGTAAATATTTTAGATCAGAACCTATTCTGTTTAGATGATGTGTCTTGTTATTTTCATAATAAAGTTCACATTTAGGCATAGGAAATAAATCTGAAAATATAGCAACTAGTAAATGATAAATGGAGTTCTAAAATCCAAAGAATTCAGTTTAGGGTTGGTAGAAATTCTGAAGACACATATGGAGAAGGAAAATACCTTTCATGCATACTTGGTAGTTAAAAGGTGTAGTAATTGAATATAAGGAATTTATTTAAATTGGAAACTCATATATATAGTATGTAAGTATAAATGTGAACATAAAAGTAGGAATCATATACACATGATTAAAAGTGCATGCAAGCCACAAATCAACACACATAGAGTAAGCACAACACATATAATGGTGAATGACTTTCATAAATATGAATGTGTGGTTTGTATGAAGTGGAAGTGTGAACTATGTCTTATGGATTGTTGTTTTTCTTTTGCTATGTGTGATGGTATGATGTAGAATCTGCTCAAGAGCAAGTTATTCCTTTCCAAGATCAGGACTACCCATTTGAAGAACAGCAGGAAGGAGGCAAGTGTCCTTGACCACTTTGATCCTTTGCTAGGATGTGTAGCTAGAATTATTTGCATTGTCAATTGAAATATGAAACCCATTCTAGGAAGTTTCCCTAGAATTGCATTACCTTGTTTCCTTGTAGCTTGGGTTGGGATTTATTCTATCATGTCATTTATTATTATGCATATGCTTAGCCACGCTTAGAATGGGATATTTGGGACATGAGATCATCAGTTTATTTTACCATACTCTTGAATGAGATATTGTGAGTTATGTAGAGGTAGGGATCAAGGCAAGTTGGATGTTTTGGTTGTGTGCTGGGTGCACGAGACTCGGGTTTGTGTTTAGTACTTGCCTGGATCCTAAGGACCGGTTCATGGAGCATGTAACCTGGCTTTACCGTGCCAACCACATGCTGAGATGGGGCACCTTGGCCAATTAATTAGGTGTATCCCCGGCGTAGTATGGGTGTGTTGGATGGTGCGGGGAGTAGGTGTTAGCTGGAGTACCATATGAACCGCAAGGCTCAAGAGGGGGCCACTGCAGCGGGGTTGGAGCCTCTTGTATGCTGTTAGGGGTGAAACCTCAGTGGGCCCACGCTCGTCGGGAATCCCTTTGTAAAGGCTTCGTAGTGATCTCCTGGCTACACACCTGGGAAGTGTGAATGTGGTTCGGAGCCACTGGCATAATGGAGGTTCTTTTAGTCCACCCGGCAACGGGGGATGAAATCGCTACATGTGGGTACAGTGGTGCAAACTCTGTAGAGTCAGAAACTGTCATGACAGCCGTGCTCACGGTCAAGAGCGGCTTGGACTTAACATTGGAAATGATGTTATGGTTATTGGATTATGATGATGAGATGGGAGATTGGAACCATTTCACCTGTGTAGTAATGTAGGTGCTTAATAAGCTAAGGTGATAGGTATTAATTGCGTAGTGCTTTAACCATGAGTTCAACCTCTCCTTGTTCTAAGCCATGCATGATATAATTTTCCCACACTTGCTGAGTACCATTGGTACTCAACCTTGCATATTTGTTGGTTTATATTGCTGCTCAGGTCAAGATAATGAGGTGGTGTATAATGATCAAGACTTTGGACCCGAAGAAGGTTTCTATGTTCATGGAGTCCCCCGGGCAACGCCTGTGACGAAGCCCTCAAGAATAATATTCCGCTGCTTGTTTATTTACTTGTGATGAACTTTTTATTGTCCAACGAGACATTTGCTATGTAAGACTTATTTATATTCGACACCTGGCTTGTAATAAACGATGCTTCACTATTTGTCATCACATGTATGAGAAAATGATCGTGGCATACATGTGATATTCACTCGGTTGTTCTTCAGAAAAACCGGGTGTGACAATGAGTCGGGTATGGTCGTTTTTCCTTTTTGCTTCGCTTAATCCACGGGATACGGGAAGCGGAATTAAAACACGGATAGCTACTGCACTCATATGAATAATGATAATGAGAACTTGATGATGTTAATGAGCATGGAATCGGGGGAGATCTAGGCAAGCTTGGTTCGTGGATGTTGTTGAATGAGATGGTGGTTTACTTGCTGTAGATCTAAGGACCGGTTCATGCCAGCACATGCCAGGAAAACAGTGCCATCACAAGGCCAAATATGGGTGCGGCTTAGCTGACTAATTAGGTGTGTTGCTAGCCTGTTATGGACCGTGGATGGCGCGGGGAATGGGAGCTGAGAGAGGACTGCTCTGGGAACTGCATGGCACAAGAGGGGGCCCGTGGGTGGGAGAATGGTGATTCGAGCCTGCCGGTGAAACCTTAGTGAGTCCATACATCTAGTAGCCCCTTTGTAAAGGCTATTTTGTGATCTCTTGGCCATACACCGACGGTTGTGTACTGGTATAATGGAGGTTCTGCAGTCGCCGACGGGTGAGAAATTCACAAACTTGTGGGTAAAGTAGTGCCACCTCTGCAGAGTGTAAAACTATCATGATAGCCGTGCTTACGGTCACAAGCGCCTGGCCATCTCACATGATTAGATGGGATGGTTATCGGGATGGTTATTGGTTTGATTATGGTATGGTCATGGAAATTGGTTTCGGGACTGTTGAGTCATGATAATGAGTTTTGGTCTCGGTTATGAGATGGATATGAATATGAGATGGTTATATTGAGCATGAGATGATGTTGAGAAAGATTAATGGCTGGATGAGACGTGATTAGTGGTAAAATATGATGAAGGTATGTTACTGTTTTAATTGGATATATGTTGGGATCAAATTCACTTAAAGATAGTTGCTGTTTTTATCGTGTTTGTGAAATAAATTTTGCTTTCTGCAATGAGCCTTTTATTCCTACCTTGCTGTAAGCTACATGTCATACTTTTTTCTGCACTTGCTGAGTACGACATGTACTCACCCTTGCATTATCATACAAACATCAGTAACAGGAGAGGAGTACTTCGAAGATCATGTGGAGTACTAGGCGTGCTAACTACCGTCAACTTGCCTGTGGAGTTGGAGATGGAGCCGCTGCTGTTTAGTTACTTCTGCTATCGTTTAGAGACTTCCGCTGCTAGAATAAGTTAGAGACTTCCGCTGCAAGATTAAGCTAGAGATTGATATAATAAAGTACTTAAACCCTATTATTCGTGGTTATATTCTGAATTCAGTTTATGGATTACATGTGTATGTGTGATGAACATCCTGAGCACACATATGCATCAGCTGGGTTCCATTTTCACGGGACCGGGCATCAGAAGAAAATTCAGGCACCATTAATTTGATCGAACAAGTCCTCTATGTGGGGCAGCGGGTACTTATTCTTGATCGTCACTTTGTTGAGAGACCTATAGTCCGCACACATCCTTTGGGTCCCATCTTTCTTGTGTATGAAGAGCACGGGGGCTCCCCACGGTGACGAGCTTGGATGTATAAAACCCTTTTCTAGCTTCTCCTGAATTTGCTTCTTGAGCTCCACTAATTCATTAGCAGACATCCTATATGGCCTCTTTGGTATAGGTGCAGTTCCGGGTACTAAATCAATGGCAAATTCAATGTCCCGGTCAGGTGCCATACCTAGAAGTTCTTCCATCAATACATCTGAATATTCTTGAACCACCAGAATGCTTTCCAACGTCGCTTCTTCGATGGGGTTCAGCACTGCTTTCTCCATTGTAGGTTGGGCTGCCTCGAACTCAATACGAGTACCGTGCTCACTTGTCAACTGCACGATCCTTTGAGCGCATTGAATCACTCCGTTGTGCTTGCTTAACAAATCCATTCTAAGTATTATATCAATCCCTTTGGAATCCAAGACGATAAGGTTGGTAAGAAAGTCTACCCCCCTTATTTTAATGCTTACTCTCGGAATAGAATTCAGAATTGTAAAAAGAGATTTCCCAACTATATGCATCAAGGTGTATGAACTAAGCAACTTCTTTTATTAATATCAGCCCATATGAGGATGTGAACACGTGCCGAAGCATCTCACATCTCTCCACTATTGTGGATGTGGACATTCACCGAAGCGTCCCACAACTCACATCAGCACACAAACCAAGCAATGATCACAAAAGTTTCAGCACACCACTCTCATTCAAGCTACTACGATCTAAACGTTCCTATTACAGCTTTATTCAATGGAATCCTAAACTTAATCGTGAGAACCGGTGCTGTTCTCGCCGTGTGATGGGGGTGGTCCATATATGGCCACACGCCATGGTAAGTCGGCAGTCCATGTAGGGATAGATGACGCTGGTGCTCCATTTGCTCCCGCGTTGGCACGAGTCTCCTCTGGTTACTCCAGCAAATACAGCTTCTTGCGGAGGTAACGGATCTCATCTTGTGCGCTTGCATAGCGGTTTTCTAACTCCACGAGCAACCTCTGAGACTTATCAGCAGCTTGTGGGATGGAAAGAGCTACTCCATGGGGTCCAATGATCTCCTTTGTACCACTCTTCCGATATGGGTGCAGCTCAAAAGTAGTGTTCTCAAGCTGCTCACGGAAGGCGTAGCACAGTCCGGTGAGTGCATCCCATGCAGCATCATCGATAGCTTCTGCCCTTGTATCTCTCCATGTGTGTGCGAAGTGCCGTGTGACAACCCTATCGTTAGATAGGATGGTTACCTCAGCCTTCCACTCTCCATGTCCGAGACGAGGAACTTTCTTGAGAAGATATTCCGGGTATAGGCTGCAGCAATCCAGAAATTCTTTGAGCTCCTTGGATATGTGTCCTCCTTCCAATCCATCGGACCGGAATTCTTGAACTGAACGGTTGGCCCGTTCATCACCTTCATTCTCGGCCTCAGCAGGGAGTAGCTCCTCTTCGGATTCATCTCATTCCGACACAGCTTCACGAGGCTCCTCGGGGTGTAAGCCCTCGTGAAACTCCTCCTGAGGTGCGTACCAATGCCGTTCTTGTGGATCATCTTCCATGTCGTCTTCGAATGGTTCCACCACTTCCGGGTACTCTTCCTCATTCATAGAGCTATTGACTTCATCTTCATCATGAGGTTCCATCTTCACCTCCTCCCAATATGGTCCATCGGACACCTCAATGGGGTTAAGTGCACTCCCAAGTGGTGGTGGACGAGTCCTTATACGTGTCGTGCTCCTAGCCACCGCCATCTATAAATAATACATGAGAAACTTTAGAGAAGCAGAAAATAACTCCAAAACTTCAGAAGCTATGAAGCAAGGAAACAGAAAGTGTGGCTGCCAACAAGAAAAGAAGAAAAGAGGGGCTGAAAATAGCACTTTTCGGTGGCTGAATTGACAAGTAAAGTGCAGCAGCAAGCAATTTTTGAAAATAGAAGTTTAAAGGGGTGCTGTGACACCCTCATTTCTGGTATCTGCATATATTCATGTTTCATGTAGAGAAAGCATTTAAAATGAAGTGGGAACAGAGAAAGAATAAAAAAAGATAGCTAAAAGAGCAAAAATCCAGTTCACCAAGAGCGCCGAAGACACTTTCCGCGGCCGCTGGCCACGTGCCGCCTTCGGAGCTCATCTCCGCAAAAGGGGGAGAGGTCTGACCCCATTGGACACGTGTTGCCCCCAGAGCTAGCCTCTGCGGAGAAGCGAGGCCAGCCCTGTAGGACACATGTCGACTGCGGAGCTAGTCACCACGAAAAAGAGAGGACCAGCCACGCAGGACACGTGTCACCTCCGGAGCTCACCTCCGGGAGGTCTGACACTGCCGGACACGTGTCACCTCCGGAGCTCACCTCCGGGAGGTCCGTCACTATTAGACACGTGTCGACCACGGAGCTCACCTCTGTTGATAGGGGAAGTCCCGACCCACCAGACACGTGGCGCACGCGGAGCTCACCTCTAAAGAAGAGGGAGGTCTCGTCCGCCTGACAAGCGGCACAACCAGAGCTCGTCTCTGCAGAAAAAGGGAGCCCGGGTTCCCGCAGGACACGTGGAGCTTCCGGAGCCTATCACCGCGGAGGAAACGAGTTCTGGAGCAGTTTTTTCTTCTGTACTCGTGGGAATACCGGTACGGGAGAAACCAACATGAATTCCATAATGTTACAGCACCAAATCAACTAGAGATAAGTTGTTAAGATTCAACGACAATTTGAATAGGACTCTTATTCGAAATACAATCAGATTAGGACTCTTCTCCTCCCGAATATAAATAGAACCCAGAACCTTTGGCCGAAACCACGAACTTCTTTTCCAACTCCTGAGCCGACGACTTAGAGCCCTAGCCCCAACTCGCCGAATAAACCCTTCGCCGGAGTTCAGTCGAGGAAGATTGCCGGAAGAGAGCCCCAACGATCTGTCTTGCTAAGAGATGGACCCCGAGACCAAGAAGAACGTAAGGTAGGTCTCCACTACTACCTTACGACATCATCGCATTTTCTTTGCATCTGTTCTTCGATTCCTTTCGAACAGAAGCTTTTTTGTGAACAGATCACTTGTTGATCGATTTAATCTAAAGTCAAGATCATCACTATGTCCACAATTGATCTCTACAACTCTGTTCATCATAAAACTCATGCAAGCCATGCAAGAACACGTACAAACTAAACTGCATCATAGGATTAACATGCATAAGCATCATTGCATCTAGTTAAAGTTTGTGCAAGATATTGATTGTTGTAAATATTGTATGTGCGTGATCATGTATAGAAGGACAAGCTCAGGGAGCTACCTACGACGGACTACAACAACGAGATTTTGAGCAACCGGAACAGCCAGAATAAGGCAAGTGCCCCTTGACCATATTGATCCAATGTTTTGGGAAACTGTTTTGTTTTGCTAAAAGGTGTGTGTGCTGAGTCAAATATGATCGGAAACCCTTTTATAGGAGTTTACTTGTTTTGGTTAAACCACCCTTGTCGCCAGGGAAGTTTATGAGTCGGGTACGGTTTTACTTTTAAGCTTCGCTGAGTCCATGGGATTGGGAAGCGAGATAGATGTGTCTAGCTAACTGCACTCATAATGATAATAAGAAACTGATGTTGTTAATCAACATGGATCGGAGGGAGATCTAGGCAAGCCGGGTTTGTGAATGAGGTAGCATGAGATGGTGGTTTACTTGCCGTAGATCTAAGGACTGGTTCTTGCGAGCACATGCCAGGATAACAGTGCCACCACAAGGCCAAGTATGGGTGCGGCTTAGCTGACTAATTAGGTAAGTTGCTAGATTGTTATGGACCGTGGAAGGCGCAGGGAATGGGAGTCGAGTGAGGACTGTCTTGGGAACTGCATGGCACAAGAGGGGGCCCGTGGGTGGGAGAATTGGAGATTCTAGTCTGCCGGTGAAACCTTAGTGAGTCCATACATCTAGTAGCCCCTTTGTAAAGGCTATTTTGTGATCTCTTGGCCATACACCGACGGTTCTGTACTGGTATAATGGAGGTTCTGCAGTAGCCGACGGGTGACGAAATCACAAACTTGTGGGTAAAGAGGTGCAAACTCTGCAGAGTCTAAAACTATCATGATAGCCGAGCTTACGGTCACGAGCGCCTGGCCAACTTCCAGGATTAATTGGATGGTTTGGTTTTGGTTTGGTTTTCGGGACTGTTGAGTCCAGGTGATAAGATTGGTTGCATGACTGTGGAGTCATGGCAACGAGATTGGTCTCGGTGTGAGACGGAATTGTTTATGAAATGAAATGGTAGCGAATACGAGATGGTATTCATGAGATGGTAGCGAATACGAGAAGGTATTCGTGAGCAAGAATGAGGTTGATTAATGTCTGGTTGGGACATGGAAGGTAATGAACATAACGGAGGTATGATTGGTATTTTAGTACATGTTGGGATTACATTCGCTTAAAGATAAGTTGCTGTTTTATCATGGCTTTGATAAATAACTTTGCTTTCTGCAATGAGCCTTTTTATACTTACCTTGTTGTGAGCTACATATCATATTTTCCCCCACTTGCTAAGTACATCATTGTACTCAAACTTGCATTATTATTTCATCATCAGCAACAGGATAAGATTACTATGAAGACCAGGTGGAGCATTAGGCATGTAATCTGTTCTCAACCTTGCCTCTGAGGAATGGAGCAGAGATGGAGCTGATGCTTAGATTGCTTCCGCATTAGTTAGAAGACTTCCACTGTTAGATTAAGACTTCCGCTGTTAGTATGAGTCCAAGACTCATGAGACATTGTAATAAAACCCTGTTATTCATGGTAATATATAATCTGAATTCAGTTTGTGGAACATATGTGTATGTGTGATGAACATCCTGGGAACATATGCATCAGTTCTCGGTTCCGTGGTTTTCCACAGAATTGAGGGCATCACAGATTGGTATCAGAGCCACGGGTTGACGGTAGGTTACACGCTTAGATAGAGGTCACAAGTTGGTATCAGGCACAGACTGGTATCAACCTGTCACGGGTTGATCGTAGATCACACAACCTAGAATGATCTTAGATTGGTAGCTGAGCCACGCTGACCATAGGATGCAAACCTAGGATGCATAGATTGGCATCACCCTAAATCCATATAGGACCCCCATTGAATAAAGCCTTGAATAGGAGTTGTGTGAGCCCTTGTGATGATTGTTGTGATTGAATGTTGAGTGTGAGTTGTGGGACGTCTCAAGCGATGTCCATACCCACACATAAGTAGAAAGGAGGTGTGAGATGCCTTGGCGCTTGTTCACATCCTCATATGAGCTAATACATATAGTCCAATCCACCGTGATGCATATAGTTAGGGGGATCCGTCTAATCTTCTAACCTCTGTTCTATTTCGTTCTCTCTCACAGTTGGTGAGAGGAAACGCCGGCCACCAAGGAAGGAACGTCCGTGGCAACCAAGAGGATGGCCACGACGAAGTTCCTGTTAACCCCGGAGCTGGTGAGAACAACCTGGAATGGTTGATGGCCATGCAGAATCAACTTATGCAAACCATGATCCAAACTTTGGGTCAGTTGCAAGCCAACAACAACAACCCCGTTCCGGCACCACCGCCGGCTCATAACAATCTGGGAGAGTTCATGAGGACTCGACCACCCACCTTTGCTCAAGCTAACGATCCCATGGAGGCCGACGACTGGTTGAAATCTATGGAGAAGAAGCTTGCCATAGTGCAGTGCAATGATCGACAGAAGGTTCTTTTTGCTCGCACCAACTCATGGGAGCTGCCGCTGACTGGTGGGATGCCCTATGCAATGCTCATGTCGACCCAGAGACGATCACTTGGACTGAGTTCAAGGAGAGTTTCCGCTCTCATTACATCCCTGCTGGTGTAATGATGCTCAAGAGACAGGAGTTCGAAGGTCTCCACCAAGGACAGAGAAGCATGAATGAGTATCTCAACAAGTTCACGCAACTGTCCCGGTACGCCCCTGAAGATGTTAACTCGGACCAAAGGAAGCAGTACCTGTTCATGAGAGGGTTGAATAATGAGATCCAGGTTCAGCTCCTCAACAATGACTATGCGAGCTTCCAGAAGCTGGTTGACAAGGCTATAGTGGTTGAAAGCAAGATCTGAGAGATCTAGCAAGAGTGCAAGAGGAAGATACCATACCAGCCCCAAGGGAGCAACATACGACCTCGGTACATGCCCCCAGCCACACCACAGTACGGATCGACCACTCCTGCATACTGCCCTAGTCAGCTACCACAGCAACGATCCGTTGCACAAGCACCTCGTGTGCCTTTGTCTCCTGTGCCCCGACCCAACATGGGCGCTCCTGTTCAAAACCCCCGCCCCAACGTACCTGCTGCCGTGGACAACAGGGCATGCTTTGCATGCAGGGAAACAGGACACTACGCGAGCCAGTGCCTGAGAAGAGGCCCTGGACAGCAAGGCAACGTGCCCAAGCAGAACCAGCGACCGAATGGAGGGGACAATCAAGGAAACCGTGGACAGCAGTACTATGCTCGTGGCAACGTGAACCATGTCTCTGCTGAGGAAGCACAATAGGCTGAGGACGTCGTAATTGGTATGTTCCTTGCCAATTCCAACCCAGCCACCATTTTATTTGATTCTGGAGCATCACATTCCTTCATATTGACACGACCCCACGGTCTTGTTGAGCCAAGATCACGCTGAGGGGTGCTGTGTTGCACAGCACCGAATAACACACGCCAAAGGTACAAAGCGGAAGCAAAACTTTTATTACATAAAGTGGGTTATGAACATTTGTACATCAAAATAAGTCCAGTCTACACTCACGGGCGTAGACTACGCATCAAGTCCACGTCCAGCCCTTGAACGTGTCCTTGCTAGCACACACGCACACTAACTCTGCGGCGTGCACGACTCCCACTCAACGGGGTTCCCCTCCTGGGGTTCCGTCTCCTCTTCGGGAGTCCCTTCCTCATAGAACCCTACAAAAGCTTCAAACACAAGCAGTGAGCACGAAGGCTCAGCAAGTCTGACCCGTATCACCTAAACATGGAACTTCTACATGAGGGGTGATGGGTTACATGAGGTAAAAATCATTTGCAAGGACTCGCCTAATTAGTAAAACCTTACTTTCAAGTTTTAGCAGCAGGTTGTGGGGAACCTTACGCTAAGGCACATGAGAGAGCCGCAATCAAACAAGAAACACATTTCTCTCATGTACTTTGCCCAAAGTTGAAAAGAACTTTTGTTAGCTCTAGACTACAACAAATCATTAGCAATCAAGTCCATCTTTCAATCAGCAACATTTTAACATGCAACTAGCCTTTTCTTTCTACGTCACGGTACAGTGAACAAGTTGTACTCACTGACCGCGAGGGACGGCGATTATAATCGATTTACACCTGCAGGGTTACCCGAATAACCCGTCACCTACACCCGTACTCGATGTTGCCTACAAGAACCATCACGGACGCTGTACGCAACCACCTTTCACCCGTCAACCAAATATTGAACCGGTCCCATCGTCCCGAGCAAGAGGTCTCTGCACGCGCATCTCAGTGCCGCCAGCCGATTTACACCTCGAGCTCTCAACCTACATCTGAACGATGGGCAATGCCTCAATACCCAGCTACCCGAGTTACATCAGTTTCCCGGTTCCCATATAGCCGGTAGGTCTTCGGTACTGTTCTAGCTTGTTAAACAGGCCCGCACACGGCTCAGTCCTCAATCGACACAAGCGGAGCTATAGCACACAGGCCCCAAAGTCCTGTTGCCCTTACTCTCCGCTCGGTCTCATTTTTCTTACCATGTATGTCATGTGCTATCTCTATCCAAGTCGAGTGCCTCTAGCCTATGCTCACGAGTAGTTCCAACTACTCGACTTGTACCGAATCCTACTCTATCTTAGCAATGCAGTGGCTAACGAGGTTTTCAATCCTAATCCCAACCCATGGCTTTCATGGCTATGCACTTGGGTTTCCAAACAAGACTCTAATGCAAGGAACAATAGTATTGAAGTATGTGCTCAAAACAATAAAAAATTGTAAAAAGGTTAATGCAAACCGGAGCTTGCCTTGATGCTCTTGGTCATAGGCTAGCTGCTACTCCGGAGTAACGAAGTCTAGGACTTCGGGTTCCTCCACGACCTTAGTGACTACATGATATACAAGTATATGTATTAATTTAAATGCATTTGATTGAATTTAAATTTGTGAAGTATATAACCCTTACTAGACAGACCCAATGACTGTGAAACTTTTACTGGGGCTTGGTTACAACCTAAACAGAGATTTGGTCAAGTTTTAGTTGCAGCAAAGCTCATTTGAGCCCTCCACAATTAATTATGTACTTGACTTTAATTGAAGGCTTTTAGGGTGTTCTAAGGATTTTCATGAAACAAACTATGACTTTCTGAAAACTAGATTTTCAGAGGGTTCTAATGGAGTTGGTCTCACTTAATTTGAAGGTTCCTAGCTGAAGATATGAGCTAAACCATTTCAGAGAAAATTCTGAAAATGTTTCTGAACATTTTCTATTTTCTTTGGAACAGTTCTACTAATCACACCATTAGGTGGATCAAATGAGCTCAAATGGATCTGAAATTTCTATGGTAGTTCCGGGATATTTTTTTGAACTTTCCAATAAAATTTCATGATTTTCCTCCAAAGGATTCTCCAGTTAAAATTCCAAACAGTTTAAACTTTGAGGAATTAATTCTGGAGAAATAAGGATTTTCATGAAGTGAAACTTGATTTGCTAGAAAGTGCTCAGAGAGCTGAATCCAGCAAAATTTGGTTCACTGGATTTGGAGCTTTCTAGCCAAAGTTATGAGGATTTGAAGTTTGAAGGAAATCTGAACATCAGGAAAAAAGTTTAAATCTGCCAGGGCCCGCAGTGACACGTATTGAGCACCGAGGCGACAGCACACCGTGGCCCACAAGGTTTTTGCGCGCCAGCACACCCGATCCCGGCCGCAGCCCGATCCCGATTTAAAATATCTGCCGCTGACAGCTGGGGTCCACCCCCTTCGTCAACCTCCCGCCTCCCGCGTTCTGCCGCCGAGGAACCTCACCGGAGAGCTCGCCGGCAGCTTCGGTAGAGCTCCAAACTTCACGATTTTTGCTGCCTCTGCCTATTTTCACTCGGGGAACAGGATTTTCGGGCCAGCTCGCCATGAAAATGGCCGCCACCTGGTCGGCGACGAGCAGCAGCCTCGGGAGAACTTCGGTCGTGTTGCCCGTCCTCCTTAGCACCTCACCCGATCAAGCTAAGGGTCGTCGAGCATCAGTGGACCATTGGAAAGGTCGACGTGAGCTCCACAGAGCTCGGGACGGGCTTTGTTGGGCTTTCACCGTGCGACCTAGGCCGGAAATCGGGATTTCTACTAAAACTCGAAGAACAGCGGTTTCCCTCCACGGTTCTTCGTGGTTCCTGCTCCTATGGACCCGCACGGGCTACTAGAAGTGATCCTCTCCATGAGAGGATGAGTGATGCAGTGTGGCTTATGAATTTCTCGGATCGGTGCAGACCTCACTTTTGCACACCGTCGCGAAAACATGAAATTCCGGCTTGAGCAGTGCTTGTCACGCCGCCGGAGCTTGCGGGAGAGAAAGAGGGGTTGAAGACGAACCTCTTTGCTGTTCACAGCTCCGTGAACGGTGTGCTGTGGTGGCCGGAAGGACGGTTCCGCAGCGGCGGCTCGAGCTGAACCGGCAGAGAAAAGATCGCCGCGGTGGAGCTCGGGGAAGACCGCGCAGGGTCTGGAACCGATGCGAAGGTGTCGAAGATGGCTTGGTGCACCCGGTGCTGGTCTCAGATCGCCGGGAGGGTCACTGGATCGGCCGGGCGACGAAGAACCGAAAGTTCACTCGGGCGGCGAGGTGCTTTGGCTTTTTGGGTGGAAGTGCGACGAGGCAGTGGTGAAGACCCCCTGCGACTGCTCGGGCGCGCAGATAAGGGCCCTGCGAGGCAGTTCACCGGCCGAGGGCGGCAAGCAGCTGCTGTCCTCGCTGTTTCTTCGCCGTGGCGGTCGCTGCAGCGCGAGCGAGTACCCGAGCTGAGCTTTCAGTCGGTTTCTTTTGCCTCAGTGGCTGACATGTGGGTCCCACCCGGGGTTTTAACCCATGGTGATTCAAATTATTCACCCATGAGCTATTTGAATTGATTAGAATTCAAATTGGGTTTGGTTTGAATGAATTTCAGCACATGTTCAGTTTGAAATTCAAATGAAGTTTGAATTTGCCCCACTTAGCTCATGTCAAGATCAACTCCAAATGGAGTGAAAATTGGTGTGTGAGCTCACAAAAATGTGCTGAATAAGAATATGCCTCCCACTTTTGAATTCATGGGATAAAAACAGTTTGAATTTGAATATGGTTTCAAACTGCCCTCTTTCTAGCTATACTCAAACTGACCTCAAAGGGGTTTTGAATTTGAGTGAAATTTGGCATGGACATCCTTAGCAATGTGTAGGAGTTTTCATATGCCCAGCCCACCTATATCACATGTGGGAAATACCACTTTTGCAATATGTGTGTTTGTTCTCTAATGAGCATGTTGATGGTGGTTACTTGCTCTTCATTTGTGGTCATCAACTTTCCTCAAATGAGGTGTGTGTGTATGGTGATGAACACTTCAAATATGTGTCAAAAACTGAGGTCCTTACATTCCTCCCCCCTTAAAAGAATCTCGTCCCGAGATTATAAGGTTAAAATGAGAGAGAGGACGGTGGAAAATTACCGGATATGCGACGGGAAAAAGTTGGGGTAGTTGGCGCGAAGAAATCCTTCGCTCTCCCATGTCGCTTCGTCCACGGAGTGATTACTCCATAGAACCTTGTAGAACCACAACGTACGGTGGCGTGTGGTTCGGGCCTTTTCATCAATAATCTGCACCGGTTCCTCTCGATAGGTGAGATTTTGCAGTTCTTCAATGTCTTCCAGCTGAATGGTAGTTGATAGCTTGAGACACTTCCTCAGCTGGGAAATGTGAAAGACGTCGTGCATACCGGAAAGTGCTTCTGGTAATTTCAGCCGGTATGCCACTGATCCACATCTTTCGGTAATCTGGAATGGACCGATGAATCGGGTGGCAACTTTCCCCTCACCCCGAATATGTTTACGCCCTTCATTGGAGACACCCATAGATATACGTGATCTCCAACTTCGAATTGTAATGGGCGCCTTCTCCGGTCCGCATACTGTTTCTGTCGGGATTGAGCGGCTTTTAGGTTCGCTTGAATCAGTCGAACATTTTCTTCCGCGTTGTTGACGAGGTCAACCCCGAAGGTAACCCTTTCGCCAGACTCACACCAATTCAATGGTGTGCGGCATTTTCTCCCGTATAGGGCCTCGTAGGGCGCCATCTTGATGCTGGATTGGTACCCATTGTTGTACGAGAACTCGGCTAACGGCAAGTGATCATGCTAATTCTTGCCGTGGTCGATAGCGCAAGCTCGTAGCATGTCTTCTAAGATCTGATTTATCCGCTCCGTTTGCCCATCCGTCTACGGGTGGTATGCTGAACTATGGATCAGCTTCGTCCCCAAGGCAGCGTGTAGCTGCTCCCAAAAACGGGACACAAATAAAGTGCCCCGATCCGATATGATGGTACGGGGTACGCTGTACAAGCATAGGATCTGTGAGATGTACAGTTCAGCGTACTTCTTGGCGTTGTAGTTGGTGTTGACCAGGATGAAATGGGCAACTTTGGTGAGCCGGTCGACAATCACCCACACCGAATCATGTTTTTGAAAGGTGGTGGGTAAACCGACGATGAAATCCATGCTCACGTCCTCCCACTTCAAGGCAGGAACGCCCAGTGGTTGTAGCAGTCCCAGTTTCCGCATATGGTCTGCCTTCACCCTTTGACATGTATCACACTCGGACCCGTACTTGGCGATCTCCCGCTTCATCCGTGTCCACCAAAACTTGCTTCTGAATTCTTGATACATTTTGTTGCTGCCGGGGTGAATAGAAAACTTTGACAAGTGAGCCTCATCAAAGATTTTCTTCCGTACCTCCGGGTTACGGGGTACGACGATCCGGTCCTTGAACCATAGGACGCCGTCTCCGTCCTTCCGGAAACATTTCAACTCCCCACTGTCTACACTTCTCCGCAAATGCGACATGCCCTTGTCATGTTTCTGAGCTGCCGCTATTTCTTCACGGATGGTGGGGATCAAAGCTAGGTTGTAGAGAGCTCCGTGTGGAATCACATGTAGCGGTGGTTCGCTCTCTTCCAACGGTGTGATGGTCAGATTGTTGACGTGTGACTTGCGGCTCAGCGCATCTGCCACTATGTTTGCCTTGCCCGGATGATAATGGATCTCTATTTCGTAATCCTTTATCAATTCTAACCATCTTCGCGGCCTCATGTTCAACTCCTTCTGAGTGAATATCTACTTGAGGCTTTTGAGGTCGGTATATAAACGTACGAGGTTACCGAGTAGGTCGTGCCTCCACATTTTCAGTGCAAGTACCACAGCAGCGAGCTCCAAATCGTGAGTTGGATAATTTTGCTCATGGTTTCTAAGCTGCCGTGATCCATATGCGACCACCCTTCGGTCTTGCATCAGCACACATCCGAGCCCAATGCCGGATGCATCGCAGTACACATCGAACGGTTTTGTTGTGTCTGGCTGCGCCAAAACCGGTGCTGATGTCAGGTGCTTGACTAAAGCCTTGAATGCTGCTTCACATGCTGGACCCCAAACATATTTGGTAGCCTTTTTCAGCAGCTCCGTCATAGGCTTGGAAATCTTCGAGAAGTTCGGAATGAACCTCCGATAATATCCCGCGAGTCCAAGGAAACTCCGTACCCCGTGAACAGTTCTCGGGGATTTCCAATTCAGCACTTGAGTGATCTTGCTCGGATCCACAGCGATACCCTCCACTGAGATGATATGCCCGAGAAAAGGCACTTGCGATATCCAAAACCCGCATTTGCTGAATTTCGCGTATAACTTGTGATCCCGCAGCCGTTGCAAGACTATACGCAGATGCTTCTTGTGATCTTCCTCCGACTTGGAATATACCAGGACGTCGTCGATGAAAACCACGACAAACTTGTCCAGCTCCGGCATGAATACCGAGTTCATCAAGTACATGAAGTGAGCTGGAGCATTGGTGATGCCGAAGGACATGACCAGGTACTCATAAAGTCCGTACCTTGTTGAGAAAGCTGTGTTTGGAATGTCCTCCGCCCTTATCTTAATCTGATGGTACCCGGATCTTAAGTCCATCTTGGAAAAGATCTTCGCTTCGACCAACTGATCAAACAACATGTCGATCCGTGGCAACGGGTACATGTTTTCGATGGTTACGGCATTTAATGGACGATAGTCCACGCAAAGCCGCAACGTCTCATCCTTCTTCTTTACAAATAATGCCGAACAGCCCCATGGCGAGGAGCTCGGCCTAATAAAACCCTTTTCCATGAGGTCCGTGAGCTGAGTCTTCAGTTCAGCCAACTCCTTGGGCGCCATCTTGTACGGCCTTTGGGATATTGGCATGGTTCCCGGTGCAAGTTCAGTCTTGAACTCCACCTCTCTATCGGGCGGCATTCCCGGTAAATCATCTGGGAACACATCAGGGAACACATCAGGGAACTCTCGGACCACTGGAATATCTTCCAATCTGATGGTTGTGGCTTGATAGACACTTGGAAGTTTTATTTCTGGACTGTCCAGAAATAATGAGTGAGACCCGCGCACTTCTGAGTTTAAGTGCATGACTCAAAGGACGTTGTCTAAAACAGCGCCGTGGCGGGTTAACCACGACATCCCTAGGATGACATCGACCTTCTGTCCCTCTAAGATAATGAGAAATTTGGGGTACACTCTACCCGCTAAGCATAATGGTGCTTTGGAAACCATTACGCTTGCTGAAATTCCCACCCGGTGAACAAATTAAATATGGACTATCGGTGGGTACTATTGGCAAGCTGTGTTTAGCAATGAAAGCTTGGCTAATAAAATTATGCGTGGCGCCTGAATCAAACAGTACTATAGCGGGATGCTGGTGGAGTTGGAACATACCCGCAAGGATTGGCTCGCCATCCGGCACGTCCTCTATGGCAAGCTGGTGGACGTTGCCGGGCCTAGGGTTTGCCCGCTGCGCTTTAGTAGAGTTCCAGGGTTGATTCCTCCCTGGAAACTGCGGGTGCCACTCCGCCGCCTTGCCTCTCCGGGCAACTGCTCGCGAAGTGTCCTGGATGACCACACTTGTAATATGTGGCCGCTGCTGGTGTAGTGCTCGGGGGACGAAAGCCCGTCATGCGCTGCTGAGGTGCATACGCACGTGGCATCACCCGCTGCTGCTGTTGTTGCGGAGGTGATACTGGCAGTGCCGGCCTGAATGCCGGTGAAGAGTACGGCCGACTGCGGAACGGCATCGACCGCTGTGATGGCTGCCAGCGTGGACCTGATGGTAGGCGATTCACCATCCGAAACTTCTGAGAAGGACCGCCTCCTTCGCCGCTGCTCTGCGGCGCGCTTCGCTTTCTCTCCGCCGCCGCTAACTCCTTGCCGGAGTCCTCCTGAACAATTGCAGCATCAATGATGTCGTTGAGGCTGCCGTGATTGAACATCGCCAACTTGTCCTTCAGGAGCGGATTAAGCCCCTGGTAAAAGTGGTCCCACCGCTTCTCGTCAGTATCTGCATGATACGACGCGTAGAGCGCGAGATCGTTGAACGCCCTGGAGTATTCCAGCGCGTTCCGGCTCCCTTGTTGCAGGTGTAAGAATTCCTGCGTCTTCCTCTTCATTAGACCTGGCGGTATGTGATAGGCCCTGAAGGCCATCCGGAACTCCGTCCAGGTCATAACTCGATCGGTGGGCTGTGAAGCATAGAAGTTTGCCCACCACGCGCTCGCGGATCCTTGGAGCTGCTGGACCGTGAACTGAGTCTTGCGCTGCTCACTTATCTGGAGCATCCTGAACTTCATCTCTATTGCACGGAGCCAGTTGTCCGCGTCAAGAGGATCATCCGCACTAGAGAATACCGGGGAATGAGTAGCCAGGAAGTCGGAGTAGGAGCTCTGTTGACGCTCCTCACGATCTTGACGTCTCTCTGGGTGAGACGTATTAGCGATGGGAGTCTGCAGCAACTCCGTGTGCTGCTGATGTGAACCCGCCATTGCCGCGACGATGTCGGTCAATGTAACCGTTGGCAGTGGCGGTGGCTGTGTTTGCTGTTGCTGTTGCTGCTGCTGTCCCGAGGAGTCCTCGGGAGGCTGTTGGGAGGTCTCTCCCCCTTGGCTAGTACCCCCAACATCAGGGTTGGCACGAGTACGCGTCATTCTGAAATTCAAAACAGCAGCGATTAGCACATGTCTTACTTAAAAGTCCATATGTAACAGTAGGTATTGAAGTGACACATGATTAATTTCCATAACATTCACATATATTGATAAAGCATAAACTTTATACAAGATACATTATTCTCGGGTCTCCGAGAAGTCGTGCTCATGTCGTCACTACCTATACATACGCTACTGTCTACACGACATGTCACCGATTACAAAATTTGGGCTACACTACCCTAGCTGCCCTACATGGCAACTGTAACCCCCTACTCGGAGTAGAACTCGACCTCCTGTGGGCCGTCATCATCCGGTACCTCTGCTGGTGGCTCTGGATCTACCACCTCTTCTCCCATCCCGGGTTCTCCCATTGCTGGAAGACCCAAGACCACCGGTATACCCAATACCGGAGGTACGAGGTCCTGCAAAGCATGCACCTCGTCCATAGCCTGGTTGTAGTCCTCTTCCCAGCCTTGGCCTTCCTCAATAGCATCGTCTCTCTCTTGAGCAAGGTCCTCGTTGTGCTGGGTCAGATTCTGTACCAGTTCCTGTAATGCCGCGATGTCGACACGGCTCTTCTTCTTTGCCTTCTTCAGACGATGCAACTGATTGTGCTGTTCATTCAGTCGCTTGATCGTCGGAAGGAGCACATTGCGGAGTGCACTGTGAGCACTCTAGAAATGGTCTCCACGGCTCGTGCTCTCTTTGAGCTTTGTGGCGAGATGCTCCATATGAACAGCTTGGCCGTACATCACGGCGTTTCCTGCCCTCATCTGGAGGATGAGATTTGCCTCCGCGGGGTTGTACCTTGGGCAACTCGGGTCCGTTGCCTCCAGGTACCTCTTTTCCCACACATGCTGAGCCTGTCCCTCCACCGGAACGAGCGTGTATGGAGTGCCCTCCATAGCCTGCACGTGTAGTTGGCAGAAACGTGACATGGTGTCACGGGCTGCCACTTGCCACATTCCTTCCGGTTGTCTTCCTCTCACCGTGATGGTGAACGGCACCCAACCGGGTGGCGTAGGTCCTGCAGGGACCTCGACATGGATTGTCCACATCTTTTTCCCCTCTTCGCCTTCTTCCTTGGCGAAGTACTGCGGCATCTGGTTGTACCCGAAATATTTGAGCATTTGCCACAATGCTTCCGGGTAGCCGCTACAGTGAGAACAGTGGGACACCACCCACCCGTTCTCCAACTGTTTATCTGCTGTCATCTGTAAAAATATATTTGAGAAATGTCAAATATTTATTTAAACAGTAAACCATTGAGTTATAACATAATACATGTCATTGAACCCATAAAACTTGGAAACATAGTTCAAATTTTTAAACAAATTTGACTGCTGATCTGCTGTTCACATGACAGCCCTGATCAGTTTCCATCTCAACCTGATTTAGGCCATGTTAAAGGCAAAACTAGTTCTGGAGCTCAACATCAAAGTTAAAGCTAACTTCAATAGCTTTCCAGAAAGTATTTGCTTGGCCTAATATCTGTCCTGGTTCAAAAGTTATGAGATGTCAAAGTTAACAGAAGTTCTGGAGAAAATTGGACAGCACCTCCCTGCTTTAGGCACTGATTTGATCCAAGAATTCCAGTTAATTCTGCTCCCAATCTGACAAAACCTTCTGTTACAAAGTTGTAACCCATATCATAGGCTTTCCAGAACTAACTAATTTTCTATTTTTGGATTTTTATACAGGAAGTTATCCTCAATTTACAGAGAGTTTACAGAGAGTGTTTGCTCTGCCCTGTTTTCTGGACAGTTTCAACTCTACTGCATTTTTCGATTGGTTAAGGCATGAAAAACCTCTGGACCTCAAAAGAAAAGTTGTAAATATCTTCAAAAGCTTTCCAGAAATGTATCCTATGACCCCAACCTCGAAATAAATCAATCTCTAGCCTCTGACTAACTTCAGCCTTAATTCAGCTGAAAACAGAGTGCTCTGTCCTTAACAACCTATAAGTTGAAAACTTGTTAACTTTGAATATCCTGATTAAGGGAAAGAGTTACATCAAGTTTTAGTGCTTTGGATCAAAACCTCCAAGTTTATACAATGAAGTTGTTCATTTAGTTGGGTGTGACGTCGATGCATCACCAGAGCATGTCGGTACTACGTCCTCACAAAGAAAAACCTATACCGGACTTAGCCGGCTTCGTTAATTCAGTGGCACTAAACGTCACTCGCACACGGATGCTACACGTCTACCATACGTGGTCAGGCTACCTGCAGGAAACTCAAGCAATCATCAGACTCGGCTGCACACCGAGCCCGGAATCCATACAGTTCGTACACCCGGCCGTCACCCGGCCGGCAGATAACCTTTGTAGTGCGTTAAACCTCAAGCGAGCTCTGATACCAATGCTGACACGACCCCACGGTCTTGTCGAGCTAGGATCACGCTGAGGGGTGCTGCGTTGCACAGCACCGAATAACACACGTCAAAGGTACAAAGCGGAAGCAAAACTTTTTATTACATAAAGTGGTTTATGAACATTTGTACATCAAAATAAGTCCAGTCTACATGGGCGTAGACTACGCATCAAGTCCACGTCCAGCCCTTGAACGTGTCCTTGCTAGCACAAACGCACACTAACTCTGCGGCGTGCACGACTCCCACTTTGGGGTTCCCCTCCTGGGGTTCCGTCTCCTCTTCGGGAGTCCCTTCCTCATAGAACCCTACAAAAGCTTCAAACACAAGCAGTGAGCACGAAGGCTCAGTAAGTCTGACCCGTCTCACCTAAACATGGAACTTCTACATGAGGGGTGATGGGTCACATGAGGTAAAAATCATTTGCAAGGACTCGCCTAATTAGTAGAACCTTACTTTCAAGTTTTAGCAGCAGGTTGTGGGGAACCTTACGCTAAGGCACATGAGAGAGCCGCAATCAAACAAAAAACACATTTCTCTCATGTACTTTGCCCAAAGTTGAAAAGAACTTTAGTTAGCTCTAGACTACAACAAATCATTAGCAATCAAGTCCATCTTTCAATCAGCAACATTTTAACATGCAACTAGCCTTGTCTTTCTATGTCACGGTACAGTGAACAAGTTGTACTCACTGACTGTGAGGGACGGCGATTATAATCGATTTACACCTGCAGGGTTACCTGAATAACCCGTCACGTACGCCCGTACTTGATGTTGCCTACACCACCCATCACGGACGCCGTACGCAACCACCTTTCACCCGTCAGCCAAATATTGAACCGGTCCCATCGTCCCGAGCAAGAGGTCTCTGCACGCGCATCTCAGTGCCGCCAGCCGATTTACACCTCGAGCTCTCAACCTACCCTCTGAACGACGGGCAATGCCTCAATACCCAGCTACCCGAGTTACATCAGTTTCCCGGTTTCCATATAGCCGGTAGGTCTTCGGTACTGTTCTAGCTTGTTCAACAGGCCCACACACGGCTCGGTCCTCAATCGAAACAAGCGGAGCTATAGCACACAGGCCCCAAAGTCCTGTTGCCCTTACTCTCCGCTCGGTCTCATTTTTCTTACCATGTATGTCATGTGCTATCTCTACCCGAGTCGAGTGCCTCTATCCTATGCTCGCGAGTAGTTCCAACTACCCGACTTGTACCGAATCCTACTCTATCTTAGCAACGCAGTGGCTAACGAGGTTTTCAATCCTAATCCCAACCCATGGCTTTCTTGGCTATGCACTTGGGTTTCCAAACAAGACTCTAATGCAAGGAACAATAGTATTCAAGTATGTGCTCAAAACAATAAAAATTCGTAAAAAGGTTAATGCAAACCGGAGCTTGCCTTGATGCTCTTGGTCGTAGGCTAGCTGCTCCTCCAGAGTAACGAAGTCTAGGACTTCGGGTTCCTCCTCGACCTTAGCGACTACATGATATACAAGTATATGTATTAATTTAAATGCATTTGATTGAATTTAAATTTGTGAAGTCTATAACCCTTACTAGACAGACCCAATGACTATGAAACTTTTACTGGGGCTTGGTTACAACCTAAACAGAGATTTGGTCAAGTTTTAGTTGCAGCAAAGCTCATTTGAGCCCTCCACAATTAATTATGTACTTGACCTTAATTGAAGGCTTTTAGGGTGTTCTAAGGATTTTCATGAAACAAACTATTACTTTATGAAAACTAGATTTTCAGAGGGTTCTAATGGAGTTGGTCTCACTTAATTTGAAGGTTCCTAGCTGAAAATATGAGCTAAACCATTTCAGAGAAAATTCTGAAAATGTTTCTGAACATTTTCTATTTTCTTTGGAACAGTTCCACTAATCACACCATTAGGTGGAGCAAATTAGCTCAAATGGATCTGAAATATTTATGGTAGTTCAGGGATATTTTGGTGAACTTTCCAGCAAAATTTCAGGATTTTCCTCCAAAGGATTCTCCAGTTAAAATTCCAAACAGTTTAAATTTTGAGGAATTATATCTGGAGAAATAAGGATTTTCATGAAGTGAAACTTGATTTGATGGAAAGTGCTCAGAGAGCTGAATCCAACAAAATTTGGTTCACTCAATTTGGAGCTTTCTAGCCAAAGTTATGAGGATTTCAAGTTTGAAGAAAATCTGAACATCGGGGAAAAAGTTTAAATCTGCCGGGGCCCGCAGGGACACGTGTTGAGCGCCGAGGCGACAGCACACCGCGGCCCACAAGGTTTTTGCGTGCCAGCACACCCGATCCCGGCCGCAGCCCGATCCCGATTTAAAATATCTGCCGCTGACAACTGGGGTCCACTCCCTTCGTCAACCTCCCGCCGCCCGCGCTCTACCGCCGAGGAACCTCACCGGAGAGCTCGCCGGCAGCTTCGGTAGAGCTCCAAACTTCACGATTTTTGCCGCCTCTGCCTATTTTCACTCGGGGAACAGAATTTTCGGGCCAGCTCGCCATGAAAATGGCCGCCACCTGGTCGGCGACGAGCAGCAGCCTCGGGAGAACTTCGGCCGTGTTGCCCGTCCTCCTTAGCACCTCACCTGATCAAGCTAAGGGTCGTCGAGCATCAGTGGACCATAGGAAAGGTTGACGTGAGCTCCACGGAGCTCGGAACAGGCTGTGTTGGGCTGTCACCGTGCGTCCTAGGCCGGAAATAGGGATTTCTACTAAAACGCGAAGAACAGCGGTTTCCCTCGACGGTTCATCGTGGTTCCTGCTCCTATGGACCCGCACGGGCTACTAGAAGTGATCCTCTCCATGAGAGGATGAGTGATGCAGTGTGGCTTACGAATTTCTCGGATCGGTGCAGACCTCACTTTTGCACACCGTCGCGAAAACATGAAATTCCGGCTTGAGCAGTGCTTGTCACGCCGCCGGAGCTTGCGGGAGAGAAAGAGGGGTCGAAGACGAACCTCTTTGCTGTTCACAGCTCCGTGAACGGTGGGCTGTGGTGGCCGGAAGGACGGTTCCCGCAGCGGCGGCTCGAGCTGAACCGGCAGAGAAAAGATCGCCGCGCTGGAGCTCGGGGAAGACCGCACAGGGTCTGGAACCGATGCGAAGGTGTCGAAGATGGCTTGGCGCACCCGGTGCTGGTCTCAGATCGCCGGGAGGGTCACTGGATCGGCCGGGCGACGAGGAACCGAAAGTTCACTCGGGCGGCGAGGTGCTTCGGCTTTTTGGGTGGAAGTGCGACGAGGCAGTGGTGAAGACCCCCTGCGACTGCTCGGGCGCGCAGATAAGGGCCCTGCGAGGCGGTTCACCGGCCGAGGGCGGCAATCAGCTGCTGTCCTCGCCGTTTCTTCGCCGTGGCTGTCGCTGCAGCGCGTGCGAGTACCTGAGCTCAGCTCTCAGTCGGTTTCTTTTGCTTCAGTGGCTGACATGTGGGTCCCACCCGGGGTTTTAACCTCTGAAAATCACTCCTAATCACTGTTGTAAACAGTGAGCCCCAAAATACCCATGGTGGTTGAAATTATTCACCCATGAGCCATTTGAATTGATTAGAATTCAAATTGGGTTTGGTTTGAATGAATTTCAGCACATATTCAGTTTGAAATTCAAATGAAGTTTGAATTTGCCCCACTTAGCTCATGTCAAGATCAACTCCAAATGGAGTGAAAATTGGTGTGTGAGCTCACAAAAATGTGCTGAATAAGAATATGGCTCCCACTTTTGAATTCATGGGATAAAAACAGTTTGAATTTGAATATGGTTTCAAACTGCCCTCTTTCTAGCTATACTCAAACTGACCTCAAAGGGGTTTTGAATTTGAGTGAAATTTGGCATGGACATCCTTAGCAATGTGTAGGAGTTTTCATATGCCCAGCCCACCTATATCACATGTGGGAAATACCACTTTTGCAATATGTGAGTTTGTTCTCTAATGAGCATGTTGATGGTGGTTACTTGCTCTTCATTTGTGGTCATCAACTTTCCTCAAATGAGGTGTGTTTGTATGGTGATGAACACTTCAAATATGTGTCAAAAACTGAGGCCCTTACACATATCATCCAAGTATGTTGCCAAGCATAATCTACCCATATCACACTTAAAATGTGCTATGTTAATTAATTCTCCTGGTGGAGAGATGAGGACTAATATAGTATGTCCGAAAGTAAGCCTTAGAATAAGGGGGGTAGACTTCCTTGCCAACCTCATTGTCTTGGATTCCCAGGGGCTTGACATAATACTCGGGATGGATTGGTTAAGCAAGCACAATGGAGTAATCCAATGTGCTGAAAGGAGCGTGCAGTTAACAAACGAGCATAGTATTCGTGTCGAGTTTAAATCAGCCTAACAAACAACCAAAAGGGCAATTCTGAACCACGTTGAAGGAGCAACATTGGACAGCATTCCAGTAGTTCAGGAATTCTTGGACGTGTTTCCAGAAGAGCTTCCAGGTATGCCACCTGATCGGGACATTGAGTTTGGCATTGATTTGGTACCGGGAACTGCACCCGTAGCAAAGAGACCCTATAGGATGCCCACCAATGAACTAGTGGAACTCAAGAAGCAAATTCAGGAGCAGTTGGACAAGGGTTTTATACGTCCCAGCTCGTCACCATGGGGAGCCCCCGTGCTCTTCGTAGACAAGAAGGATGGGACCCAAAGGATGTGCGTGGACCATAGGTCTCTCAACGAGGTGACAATTAAGAACAAATACCCTCTGCCCCGTATAGAAGACCTATTGGACCAAATGAAAGGATCCCGAGTGTTCTCCAAGATTGATCTTTGGTCGGGATACTTCCAGCTGAAGATTAAGCCCTCCGATATACCCAAGACTGCCTTTTGAACACAGTATGGTTCATATGAATATACCGTCATGTCTTTTGAGTCAACAAATGCACCCGCATACTTCATGTACCTTATGAACAAGGTTTTCATGGAGTACATGGATAAGTTCGTCATGGTTTTCATCGACGACATTATGGTGTATTCAAAAAGTAAAGAGGAGCATAAAGAACATTTAAGATTGACCTTGCAGAAAATGCGCGAGCATCAATTGTATGCCAAGCTCAACAAGTGTCAATTTTGGCTAAAGGAGATATCGTTCCTAGGCCACATTATCTCCGAGAAAGGGGTATCGGTTGATCCCGGAAAAATGGGAGATGTTCTGAAATGGAACCAACCGCAAAACGTGAGGGATATTCGGAGTTTTCTTGGGATGGCTGGGTACTACCTACGCTTCATCAAGAACTTCTCTAAGATAGCAAGGCCTATGACGGAGTTGCTAACAAAGGGAAAAGCCTTCCAATGGACACCAGCATGCCAAGGAAGTTTTGAGGAACTCAAGAAAAGGCTAACCACAGCACCGGTTTTGGTATTGCCGGACGTGAGCAAGAGCTTCGACATATATTGTGACGCATCCAGGCAAGGGCTCGGATGTGTGCTCATGCAAGAAGGACAAGTGGTAGCCTATGCCTCACGACAATTGAAGAAGCACGCGCTTAATTATCCTACACATGACTTGGAGCTAGCAGCAGTAGTGCATGCATTGAAGATTTGGAGACATTATATCCTTGGTCATCAATGGGAGATCTATACGGATCATAAAAGCCTCAAGTACATATTTACACAAACGGACTTGAATTTGAGGCAACATCAATGGTTGGAACTCATCAAGGATTACAATGTTGGAATCAACTACCACCCTAGGAGGGCCAATGTAGTAGCCGATGCATTGAGCTGGAAGGGAGCATGTCACCAACTCACGGTTCGGGAGCTATCACCCGAACTACGAAAGGAGTTTGAACGGTTACACCTCGGATTCTTGAACAAGATGGAAGTGATGGAGCTCCACACTTCATTGGAGCAAGAGATAAGAGATGGCCAAGCAACGGATGAGGAGATTAAGGAGATCAAGGAAAGGATCCGATAAGGAATAGAGAAAGATTTCAAAGAAGATGAGAAGGGTACGCTTTGGCTAGGAAAAAGGACTTGTGTGCCTAACGTGAAGCACATCCGCGACATGATATTAAAAGAGGCACATGATTCACCCTATTCCATACATCCCGGGAGTACCAAAACGTACAAGGACTTGAAGACATGTTATTGGTGGGATGGTATGAAAAGGGACATAGCCGGATATGTTGCCCTATGCGACACATGCCAACGGGTGAAGGCCGAACATCAAAGACCCTCTGGATTGTTGCAACCCTTGAAGGTACCCGAGTGGAAGTGGGAGGACATCAGTATGGATTTCATCGTCGGATTGCCACGTACTCAGTCGGGTTATGACTCCATCTGGGTTATCGTGGACCGATTGATGAAAACAACCCATTTTCTCCCTGTAAGGGCCAAGTACAATGTTGCACAATTAGCCGAGTTGTACATGGAGCAGATCGTGTGCCGTCATGGAGTCCCGAGGAGGATAGTCTCAGATCGAGGTTCTCAGTTTACCTCTAGATTTTGGAGGAAGCTGCAAAAAGCTATGGGTACACGACTGGATTTTAGCTCCTCCTATCACCCACAAACCGATGGACAAACCGAAAGGACAAACCAAATTTTGGAGGACATGTTGAGAGTGTAACACCCCAAAAATCTTGTTAAGACCCTAAATCATGTTAAGAGGGGAATTTAAAAATTTTTGGACGTGTTGCATGCTTTGCAACAATTTAAATTCAAACTGGAATTCAATTTAAATTCAAAACAGAAAAGAAATAGAAAAAGAAAAAAAGAAAACAGAAAAAAAACCGGCCAGTGGGCCGAAACCCACCAGCCGGCCCAACCAGCACCCGTGCCAGCCCACAGCCGTGCGCGCCTCTTCCTCCCACTGACAGGCGGGGCCCGCCAGCCTTCTTCTTCCTCGCGCCCGCGCCGGGACTCTCTCACCCGAATCGAAACCGATCGGGAATTCTCGCGTATCCCAGCCAAATTTCGATCGGGGGCGACGCAAACTCGATCTAAACCACCCCGCCGCCCTTCCCCGTCTATAAAAGCCCGGCCTCGTTCTGTTTTTCCCACGCGATCCGCCGATTTTACTCCGGTGAGAAACCGAGCCCCTCCGGCGAATTTTGGCCGATCTACGCTCGGAAATTCCGATCTAACTCGCTGGTCTTGATCCACCACCTCCGGGGAACCCTGCAGGTGCAGAAAACTCGGTGACTTGCGGTTCAAACACAGCGCCGATGAGCCTAGCCATGGTTTCACGTCGGACCTCGTCGCCGACCGCCTTCCAGGACTTCCGAGCTCAAGAAAACCCCCGAGGTGAGATCCCCGACCTCCCCTCCACCGATCTATGCCATAAAATCACAGTTCTAGGAAGAATTCCCGAAGATCCGAAACTCTCCGGCGAGATCGCCGCCTCCCGCCGCCTTGCGCCGCCGGCAGCGCCGCCCGCGCTCGATCAGAGCGACGTGGCCGCTTGTGCGCCGTTTATTTTAAATCGCACGGTAGACTTTAGATCCCCGCGTACCGGTTTGACGTTATAATCTCAGCCGTCTGTTTTAAATCGGACAGTCCACGTCAGCCCCGCATTATAAAGACTGGAAATCTTACGTGCTACCCCCTGGGGTTCTCGGGAAATAAGAGCTAGCCCCGGAAACTTCTGATCTAGCCCCTGGAACTTCAGAAAATCATGTAAATTCATTTAAAAATCAGTTTTAGCCCCTGGACTTAATAAAAATTAGGAAAAACTCCTCTGTTATGTATAGCTAGACCCCTGAAAATTGTTAAAATAATATTATAGACCCTGTAGTGGGGTGAGTTTACCTTTTTAGCCCTGTTTAATATTTAATTTAGGAAATTGAATATGTGGCTAGTGTTTAAAATTTAAAAAGTGGGACAAACATATTGTCAAAATTAAATTAAAAACTTTCTCAGTATTTAGAAAACTTTGGAGTGAGATAAAAATATATTTTGGGCTGAAATGAATCTGTTTAATTTATTATTCACATTTAGGGACACATTTTTAAGTAAAGAATAGTTCTGGAAAATAGGGAAAATAATTGTAAAATAGTTTACATCAGAGGAAAAGGTCAAAAATATATTAGTAATTATTTTAGATCAGAACCTATTCTGTTTAGATGATGTGTCTTGTTATTTTCATAATAAAGTTCACATTTAGGCATAGGAAATAAATCTGAAAATATAGCAACTATTAAATGATAAATGGAGTTCTAAAATCCAAAGAATTCAGTTTAGGGTTGGTAGAAATTCTGAAGACACATATGGAGAAGGAAAATACCTTTCATGCATACTTGGTAGCTAAAAGGTGTAGTAATTGAATATAAGGAATTTATTTAAATTGGAAACTCATATATATAGTATGTAAGTATAAATGTGAACACAAAAGTAGGAATCATATACACATGATTAAAAGTGCATGCAAGCCACAAATCAACACACATAGAGTAACCACAACACATATAATGGTGAATGACTTTCATAAATATGAATGTGTGGTTTGTATGAAGTGGAAGTGTGAACTATGTCTTATGGATTGTTGTTTTTCTTTTGCTATGCGTGATGGTATGATGTAGAACCTGCTCAAGAGCAAGTTATTCCTCTCCAAGATCAGGACTACGCATTTCAAGAGCAGCAGGAAGGAGGCAAGTGTCCTTGACCACTTTGATCCTATGCTAGGATGTGTAGCTAGAATATTTGCATTGTCAATTGAAATATGAAACCCATGCTAGGAAGTTTCCCTAGAATTGCATTACCTTGTTTCCTTGTAACTTGGGTTGGGATTTATTTTATCATGTCATTTAATATTATCCATATGCTTAGCCATGCTTAGAATGGGATATTTGGGATATGAGATCATCAGTTTATTTTACCATACTCTTGAATGAGATATTGTGAATTATGTAGAGGTAGGGATCAAGGCAAGTTGAATTTTTTGGTTGTGTGCTGGGTGCACGAGACTCGGGTTTGTGTTTAGTACTTGCCTGGATCCTATGGACCAGTTCATGGAGCATGTAACCTGGCTTTACCGTGCCAACCACATGCTGAGATGGGGCAGCTTGGCCAATTAATTAGGTGTATCCCCGGCGTAGTATGGGTGTGTTGGATGGTGCGGGGCGTAGGTGTCAGCTGGACTACCATATGAACCGCAAGGCTCAAGAGGGGGCCACTGCAGCGGGGTTGGAGCCTCTTGTATGCTGTTAGGGGTGAAACCTCAGTGGGCCCACGCTCGTCGGGAATCCCTTTGTAAAGGCTTCGTAGTGATCTCCGGGCTACACACCTGGGAAGTGTGAATGTGGTTCGTAGCCACTGGCATAATGGAGGTTCTTTTAGTCCACCCGGCAACGGGGGATGAAATCACTACATGTGGGTACAGTGGTGCAAACTCTGCAGAGTCAAAACTGTCATGACAGCCGTGCTCACGGTCAAGAGCAGCTTGGACTTATTCATGATTAGAGGATTGATGGTTTTGGAAGTTGTGGAAGTTAAGCGGGGAGCTTAACATTGGAAATGATGTTATGGTTATTTGATTATGATGATGGGATGGGAGATTGGGACCATTTCACCTGTGTAGTAATATAGGTGCTTAATAAGCTAAGGTGATAGGTATTAATTGCGTAGTACTTTAACCATGAGTTCAACCTCTTCTATACTCAACCTTCAATATTTTGTTGGTTTATATTAATGCTCAGGTCAAGATAATGAGGTGGTGTATAATGACCAAGACTTTGTACCCGAAGAAGGTTTCTAGGTTCATGGAGACCCCCGGGCAACACCTGTAACGGAGCCCACAAGAATAATTTTCCGCTGCTAGTTTATTTACTCGTGATGAACTTATTATTGTCCATCGAGACATTTGCTATGTAAGACTTTTATATTCGACACCTGGCTTGTAATAAATGATGCTTCACTATTTGTCATCACATGTATGAGAAACTGATCCTGGCATACATGTGATATTCACTTGGTTGTTCTTCGGAAAAAACCGGGTGTGACAGAAGTGGTATCAGAGCCAAGGTTGCCCGTAGGAACGTAGACCTAGGTAGAAATGGACGTATTTAAGGGCCTTATTTTCTTAAAAACTATTTTTACAAGGTTTGTGTTGAAAAATGTTATTTAATGAGTCACATTCTTCATCTTACCCCAATTTTCATTCAAAATAGGATTTTTGGTTAAAATTTTATCTAACCTAAGTTTAAATGCTTTTGTTTTAGATGGTTCGCATGATTCGCACCGCTCGCAAGTCCACAGGAGGGAGAGTTCCCATAGTTGCCCTTCCCAAAGAGAGGAGAGCCGTCCGGTGACGTACCTTTCCTACGGATTAGCAGTAGGAGGCTTGTTGCGCCGTCTTCGACGTATGCTCGAAGCTGCCGGCAATACGGGCAAGCTAATCATCCACTATAACCCCACCAGGACCATCCGTGAGAAGAGGGAAGAATTGAGTTCAGAGATGAGGATTATACACGAAAATCAGCTGCTTAAGATCCACCGCTCTCCAGCCTGTAGAGCGACACAGGTCGATGAGGAGAAGGATGTCACCTAGGAGGCCATCACCTGCCAGAGTCACATCTATCGTCGCCACCTGGACAGGACTGAGTACATGTATGTCCTCCAGCGTGAGAGTGGTACCACGGAGTACAAGTACCCACCAGTGCAGCAAGGGACTTCCCATGAGCACATGGACTTGTGCTTGGAGGATGATGTTGTGCTCAGCACTCGACTGCAGGAGTGTCAGCAAGAGCTTCAGGATGTTCGGAACACCCTGAAGGAAACGGAGGCATTGCTGCGAGCCTGCTTGAGGGCGAGAGAAAGAGGAGATGGGAATGAACTGTGTGTCACCGTGAATGATACATGGACTCCTGACTCCCCAGATCGCCGAGCGATCAGGCGTCGTCGCACTTCTCCACCAGCAGCCTCCCCACCCAAAGCAGAGTCCGAAGGCAGCCGAAATGATGAGGAAGATCCCGAGGAGCCAGCTCTAGAAAACGAGTAGTGTAGAGTCCTTCCCTTAGTTAGCAAGATGTCGAATAGTCGAGTCGTTACGTTAAGTTAATGGTGTGTTAATGCTTGGTGTGTGACGTGAGTTATGGAAGCCATGAGCAATTGTCCACAGCCTCGTCTTTAGATTGTTTTGCTTTGGTGTGTGAACCCACATGAAATAATATTGCATTTATTTTTGTGTGAGAAATGAACCCTCAGAAAAGTATAACAAAGCCTCAACACTTCAAAGTACAAACAAATGAAAGTAGTAAGACGATACTAAATGCTTTCAAATTAACATTGGTTTATTCTGCCAGATGGCCGGAAGAGGAAAAGGACGTGCTGCCAACCCCGCCAACAACAACGATGAGGCATGCAACCCTAATCTTTCTGGAGGCCAGGACCGGGGTGGTCACCGTGAAGGAGTTGATCCCCTCCACCAAATGCTGGAGAATCAGAATCAGCTCATCCAGAACTTGACTCAAGTGGTGGGCAACTTGCATCAAGTTCCACCTCCACAAGCTGCACCACGCCAACCAAGGTTGAGTGAGTTTCTAGGAACTCAACCTCCAAAGTTTGCAAGTGCTGCTGAACCTCTGGAGGCAGATGATTGGCTTAAGACCATTGAGAGCAAGATGAGGATCATACAGTGCCAAGGGTATGAGAGGGTGCTGTTTGCCTCTTATCAATTTGCATGGACCTGCTGCTGATTGGTGGACCGCCTACGTGGCTGCCCATCATGACCCTGAGAACATCACTTGGGAAGAGTTCAAGCGTAGCTTCCGCAACCATTACATCCCACGAGGTGAACTCAAAAACAAGAGGAAGGAGTTTTGGGACTGCAGCAGGGAAACATGAAGGTGAGGGAATACCTCACTAAATTTACTCAACTATCCCGTTATGCCCCACGGGACATAGAGACTGATGAGCAGAAACAAGATTGTTTCATGGAGGGACTTATCGCAGAGATGCAGTGTGCAATGTCCTCAAATGAGTATGGAAGCTTCCAAAAGATGGTGGACAGAGCATTTGTGGTAGAAAGGAAGCTAAAGGCCTTGGAAAATGAGAATAAGAGGAAGGCCGGGTGGTCACATCAAGCCTCAGGTAGCAACACCCGCCCACGTCTGATGCAGCAACCTAGAGGGCAGACGAACCGTGCTGCGGTACCCTACTCAGCACCAAGAGGGTACAACCCGAACTACAGGCCTCCCGCAGCACCAGCACAGCCACAACGTCAGTTTGTACAGCAGCCTCGCCCCGCATATCCACCTCGACCAGCAGTACAGGGACCTCCAAACCAACCCCTAGACAGCAAAGGCCAGGCACCTAAGGTTGGGGTGCAATGTTTTAGCTGCGGTGAAGTGGGGCACTACGCCCATAAATGCCCAAAGAAGAAGCCCGCACAGCCACAGCAGCAGAATGTGATGCGAGAACGGGTGAACCACGTCACTATGGAGGAAGCGCAAGAGGCACCCCACGTGGTAGTTGGTAAGTTTCCTGCCAATTTACACCTTGCAACCCTGCTGTTCGATTCTGGTTCTACCCACTCGTTTATTGCTCAAGGGTTTGTTAAGAAGCATGATCTAGCAACAACACAAATGAACCGTATGCTAGCCGTAAACTCTCCGGGTGGAGAAATAAGCACAAGACAAGTGTGTCCCAAAGTGAACCTAGACATTAATGGGGTTGTATTTACTGCTAACCTCATAGTGATAGATTCACAAGGGATAGATATTATCTTGGGTATGGATTGGTTGACCAAACATAAGGGAGCCATCCATTGTTCGACAAGAACGGTGGAACTAACTCATCCTAGTGGCACAAGAGTAAAGTTCATAACAATACAAGAGCCTAGGAGTGACATTAAATTAAATCAAGTTGAGGTGAAAGTGGAGGAGATCAGGATTATCAGTGAATATCTAGATGTTTTTCCGGAGGAGTTGCCAGGTATGCCTCCCGATCGTGAAGTGGAATTCGCAATTGAGCTAGTGCCTGGAACAGCCCCGATATACAAGAGACCTTATCGGATGGACTCCAAGCAGCTAGGAGAACTCAAGGATCATTTGATAGAATTGATGGAGAAGGGGTATATTTGCCCTAGTTCCTCACCATGGGGAGCTCCGGTGATATTTGTGCCCAAGAAGGACGGAACCCAAAGGTTATGCGTGGATTACCGTGCCTTGAATGAGGTAACCATCAAGAACAAGTACCCATTACCCCGTATTGAAGACTTGTTTGATCAGTTGAGGGGAGCTTGTGTGTTCTCGGAAATTGATCTCAGGTCGGGATACCACCAACTCAAGATAAGGCAATTTGATATTCCCAAGACAACTTTCGTATCTCGGTACGGACTGTATGAATACATTGTCATGCCTTTCGGGGTATCTAATGCCCCGGCATACTTCATGTATCTCATGAACAAGGTATTCATGGAATATCTGGACAAATTTGTGGTGGATTTCATAGATGACATTCTCGTCTTCTCCAAAGATGAAGAAGAACATGAGAAACATCTAAGGTTGGTGTTGCAAAGGCTGAGAGAACACCAACTATATGCCAAGTTGAGCTTGAAGGACATGCCTGCAGAATTGAAGGACGAGGTTATAAGGCTCAATCTATGCCTGGTAAATAGTGGTGAAGCCATCGCCATGGAAGTGGATTCCACACTTGAGCGAGACATACGCGAGGGTCAAAAAAATGACGAGAAGATACGAGAGATCAGACAACTCATCAAGGAAAATAAATCTCCTGGTTTTACAGAGGATGAACAAGGAACGGTGTGGCACGGGAAAAGAATCTGGGTGCCAGATGTAAAGGAGATCCGTGAATTAATTTTGAAGGAGGCTCACGATTCCGACTATTCCATTCATCCTAGGAGTACGAAGATGTATCAGGACCTCAAGAGCAGGTATTGGTGGTATGGCATGAAGCGAGATGTCGCGGAACATGTTGCCCTATGTGACACATGTCAGTTGGTGAAAGCAGAACATCAACGACCCGCGGGATTATTGCAACCACTCAAAGTGCCTGAATGGAAATGGGTAGAAATCGGTATGGATTTCATAGTGGGATTGCCTAGGACCCAATCAGGATATGATTCAATATGGGTCATCATCGACAAGCTAACCAAGGTAGTTCACTTCATCCCTGTGAAGGAAAGCTATAGTGGATCCAAATTGGCGGAATTGTACATGTTAAGGATCGTGTGTTAGCATGGAGTGCCAAAGAAGATTGTGTCGGATCGAGGGACACAGTTCACCTCAAGGTTCTGCCAGAAGTTGCACGAAACCATGGGAACCCATCTGAATTTCAGCTCTGCCTATCATCCCCAAACTGACGGGCAGACGGAGAGAACCAATCAGATCCTTGAAGATATGCTGAGGGCATGTGCACTCAAAGACAATAGGAGTTGGGACAAGAACTTACCGTATGCGGAGTTTTCCTATAACAACAGCTATCAAGCTAGTATGAAGATGCCACCGTTTGAAGCCTTGTACGGGAGGAAGTGCAGAACTCCCCTATTTTGGAACCAAACGGGGGAAAGTAAAGTGTTTGGTCCAGAAGTACTACAAGAAGCCGAGGCGAAGGTGAGGGAAATTCGGAACAATTTGAGGATAGCACAGACACGCCAAAAGAGCTATGCCGATGTACGAAGAAGGGAGCTCGTTTTCAACGTGGGAGACTATGTCTATCTCAAGGTGTCCCCTATCAGAGGACTTCGTCGGTTCAAGGTGAAAGGGAAGTTGTCACCTCGATACACCGGACCCTTTCAAGTTTTGGAAAGGAAAGGCGAAGTGGCGTATCAACTAGAGTTACCGGCTCGTCTATCGGATGTGCACGATGTATTCCATGTGTCACAACTCAAGAAATGGTTGAGGACGCCTGAAGAGGTGTTACCCATGAATGAAGTGGACGTAGCTGAGGATTTGTCTTATGCCGAGCAACCATACCAGATTTTGGAGACAATGGAACGCCTCACCAGAAATAAAAGAATCCGGATGTGCAAGGTGCAGTGGAAGCATCACTCAGAAGAGGAAGCCACCTGGGAGCGGGAAGATGAGCTCAAGGCACAATTTCAGGAATTGTTTTCTTAGAACCACCAATCTCGAGGACGAGATTTCTTTTAAGGGGGGTAGAGCTGTAACACCCCAAAAATCTTGTTAAGACCCTAAATCATGTTAAGAGGGGAATTTAGAAATTTTTGGACGTGTTGCATGCTTTGCAACAATTTAAATTCAAACTGGAATTCAATTTAAATTCGAAACAAAAGAAATAGAAAAAGAAAAAAATAAAACAGAAAAAAAAACCGGCCAGTGGGCCGAAACTCACCAGCCGGCCCAACCAGCACCCGCGCCAGCCCGCAGCCGCGCGCGCCTCTTCCTCCCACTGACAGGCGGGGCCCGCCAGCCTTCTTCTTCCTCGCGCCCGCGCCGGGACTCTCTCACCCGAATCGAAACCGATCGGGAATTCTCGCGTATCCCAGCCGAATTTCGATCGGGGGCGACGCAAACTCGATCTAAACCACCCCTCCGCCCTTCCCCGTCTATAAAAACCCCGGCCTCGTTCTGTTTTTCCCACGCGATCCGCCGATTTTACTCCGGTGAGAAACCGAGCCCCTCCGGCGAATTCTGGCCGATCTTCGCTCGGAAATTCCGATCTAACTCGCTGGTCTTGATCCACCGCCTCCGGGGAACCCTGCAGGTGCAGAAAACTCGGTGACTTGCGGTTTAAACACAGCGCCGACGAGCCTCGCCGTGGTTTCACTTCGGACCTCGTCGCCGACCGCCTTCCAGGACCTCCGAGCTCATGAAAACCCCCGAGGTGAGATCCCCGACCTTCCCTCCAACGATCTATGCAATAAAATCACAGTTCTAGGAAGAATTCCCGAAGATCCGAAACTCTCCGGCGAGATCGCCGCCTCCCGCCGCCGTGCGCCGCCGGCAGTGCCGCCCGCGCCCCATCAGAGCGACGTGGCCGCTTGTTCGCCGTTTATTTTAAATCGCACGGTAGACTTTAAATCCCCGCGTACCGGTTCGACGTTATAATGTCAGCCGTCTGTTTAAATCGGACGGTCCACGTCAGCCCCGCGTTATAAAGACTGGAAATCTTACGTGCTACACCCTGGGGTTCTCGGGAAATAAGAGCTAGCCCCGGAAACTTCTGATCTAGCCCCTGGAACTTCAGAAAATCATGTAAATTCATTTAAAAATCAGTTTTAGACCCTGGACTTAATAAAAATTAGGAAAAACTCCTCTGTTATGTATAGCTAGACCCCTGAAAATTGTTAAAATAATATTATAGACCCTGTAGTGGGGTGAGTTTACCTTTTTAGCCCTGTTTAATATTTAATTTAGGAAATTGAATATGTGGCTAGTGTTTAGAATTTAAAAAGTGGGACAAACATATTGTCAAAATTAAATTAAAAACTTTCTCAGTATTTAGAAAACTTTGGAGTGAGATAAAAATATATTTTGGGCTGAAATGAATCTGTTTAATTTATTATTCACATTTAGGGACACATTTTTAAGTAAAGAATAGTTCTGGAAAATAGGGAAAATAATTGTAAAATAGTTTACATCAGAGGAAAAGGTCAAAAATATATTAGTAAATATTTTAGATCAGAACCTATTCTGTTTAGATGATGTGTCTTGTTATTTTCATAATAAAGTTCACATTTAGGCATAGGAAATAAATCTGAAAATATAGCAACTAGTAAATGATAAATGGAGTTCTAAAAACCAAAGAATTCAGTTTAGGGTTGGTAGAAATTCTGAAGACACATATGGAGAAGGAAAATACCTTTCATGCATACTTGGTAGCTAAAAGGTGTAGTAATTGAATATAAGGAATTTATTTAAATTGGAAACTCATATATATAGTATGTAAGTATAAATGTGAACACAAAAGTAGGAATCATATACACATGATTAAAAGTGCATGCAAGCCACAAATCAAAACACATAGAGTAACCACAACACATATAATGGTGAATGACTTTCATAAATATGAATGTGTGGTTTGTATGAAGTGGAAGTGTGAACTATGTCTTATGGATTGTTGTTTTTCTTTTGCTATGTGTGATGGTATGATGTAGAACCTGCTCAAGAGCAAGTTATTCCTTTCCAAGATCAGGACTACCCATTTCAAGAGCAGCAGGAAGGAGGCAAGTGTCCTTGACCACTTTGATCCTATGCTAGGATGTGTAGCTAGAATTATTTGCATTGTCAATTGAAATATGAAACCCATGCTAGGAAGTTTCCCTAGAATTGCATAACCTTGTTTCCTTGTAGCTTGGGTTGAGATTTATTTTATCATGTCATTTAATATTATGCATATGCTTAGCCATGCTTAGAATAGGATATTTGGGATATGAGATCATCAGTTTATTTTACCATACTCTTGAATGAGATATTGTGAATTATGTAGATGTAGGGATCAAGGCAAGTTGGATGTTTTGGTTGTGTGCTGGGTGCACGAGACTCGGGTTTGTGTTTAGTACTTGCATGGATCCTAAGGACCGGTTCATGGAGCATGTAACCTGGCTTTACCGTGCCAACCACATGCTGAGATGGGGCAGCTTGGCCAATTAATTAGGTGTATCCCCGGCGTAGTATGGGTGTGTTGGATGGTGCGGGGAGTAGGTGTCAGCTGGACTACCATATGAACCGCAAGGCTCAAGAGGGGGCCACTGCAGCGGGGTTGGAGCCTCTTGTATGCTGTTAAGGGTGAAACCTCAGTGGGTCCACGCTCGTCGGGAATCCCTTTGTAAAGGCTTCGTAGTGATCTCCTGGCTACACACCTGGGAAGTGTGAATGTGGTTCGTAGCCACTGGCATAATGGAGGTTCTTTTAGTCCACCCGGCAACGGGGGATGAAATCACTACATGTGGGTACAGTGGTGCAAACTCTGCAGAGTCAAAACTGTCATGACAGCCGTCCTCATGGTCAAGAGTGGCTTGGACTTATTCATGATTAGAGGATTGATGGTTTTGGAAGTTGTGGATGTTAAGCGGGGAGCTTAACATTGGAAATGATGTTATGGTTATTGGATTATGATGATGGGATGGGAGATTGGGACCATTTCACCTTGTAGTAATGTAGGTGCTTAATAAGCTAAGGTGATAGGTATTATTTGCGTAGTGCTTTAACCATGAGTTCCACCTCTCCTTGTTCTAGCCATGCATGATATAATTTTCCCACACTTGCTGAGTACCATTGGTACTCAACCTTGCATATTTTGTTGGTTTATATTAATGCTCAGGTCAAGATAATGAGGTGGTGTATAATGACCAAGACTTTGGACCCGAAGAAGGTTTCTAGGTTCATGGAGACCCCCGGGCAACGCCTGTAACAGAGCCCACAAGAATAATTTTCCGCTGCTAGTTTATTTACTCGTGATGAACTTATTATTGTCCATCGAGACATTTGCTATGTAAGACTTATTTATATTCGACACCTGGCTTGTAATAAATGATGCTTCACTATTTGTCATCACATGTATGAGAAACTGATCCTGGCATACATGTGATATTCACTTGGTTGTTCTTCGGAAAAACCGGGTGTGACAGAGAGCTTGCGCCTTGAAACATGGGCGTAGTTGGGATAGGAGTTTACCGTACACCGAATTATCCTATAACAACAGCTATCAAGATAGCTTGAAGATGTCGCCTTTCGAAGCATTGTACGGTAGACGGTGTAGATCACCGCTGTTTTGGAACGAAACCAGAGAGAACCAAGTGTTTGGACACGAAGTACTACAAGAAGCTGAAAAGCAAGTCCAAACGATACGGGAAAACTTAAAGGCTGCTCAGTCACGACAGAAAGGCTATGTGGACAATAGGCGAAGGAATTTGACTTTCGAAGTAGGAGACTTCGTATACCTTAAGGTATCGCCTATCCGTGGCCACTGACGTTTCAACGTCAAAGGCAAGCTAGCACCTCGCTACATCGGACCATTTCAGATTTTTGACAAGCGAGGAGAAGTAGCCTATCAACTAGAGCTCCCAACATATCTCTACGACGTACATGACGTGTTTCATGTATCCCAGCTCAAGAAGTGCTTGAGAGTACTAGAGGAGCAAGTACCAATGGAAGAGCTTGAACTTCAAGAGGACCTGACTTATTGTAAGGGCCTCAGTTTTTGACACATAATTGAAGTGTTCATCACCACACCACACACCTCATTTGAGGAAAGTTGATGAACACAAATGAAGAGCAAGTAACCACCATCAACATGCTCATTAGAAAACAAACTCACATATTGCAAAAGTGGTATTTCCCACATGTGATATAGAGGGGCTGGACATATGAAAACTCCTACACATTGTTAAGGATGTCCATGCCAAGTTCACCCAAATTCAAAACCTTTTTGAGGTCATTTTATGTATAGCTAGAAAGAGGGCAGTTTGAAACCATATTCAAATTCAAACTGGTTTTATCCCATGGATTCAAAAGTGGGAGGCATATTCTTATTCAGCACATTTTTGTGAGCTCACACACCAATTTTCACTCCATTTGGAGTTGATCTTGATATGAGCTAAGTGGGACAAATTCAAACTTTATTTGAATTCAAAACTGAACTTGTGCTGAAATTCATTCAAATCAAACCCAATTTGAATTCTACTCAATTCAAATGGCTCATGGGTGAATAATTTGAATTACCAGGGGTAGTATGGGGCTCACTGTTTACAACAGGGATTATGAGTAAATTTCAGAGGTTAAAATTGGAAGTGGGACCCACATGTCAGCCACTACTCCGACCCAAACCGACTGAAAACCCAGCTCGGGTTCTTGCGCCGGACTGAGCAGCCGCCACGGCGAAGCGGCAACCAGGACACCACCTGCTTGCCGCCCCGACGTGCTGAACCGCCTCACAGCCCCCTTATCTACGCCACCGCCCTGGTCGGGGCGATCACCGCCCACTCTGCTGCCTCCTCGCATCAGAACCGCGCCATCGCTGCCGATCACTCGGAGCAGATCAGGGAAGCTTGATCACCGCCTCTCCGTCCCCTCCAGAGCCACCGCAAGGTACTAGAAACCTTCCTCCGTCTTCCCCGCGGCTAGAATTCAGCTGAAACCGATTGATATCGGCTATGATGAAAGATCACTTCGGTGACTTAAAACCACCGCACCTCGGGCTCCCGTGGACAGCCCAACCGGGGCGTTGTCACGCCCAAGCCAAGGCACCCTTGGACGCGCTGGTGACAGGTGCTGCTCACCCCCGAGCCACAGCCCGAGTGTTTGCTCACCGGCGTCGAATTTCCAGTTTTCCCCTTTCTGTGTGCAGAACGACCTTCGGGTGCGGTTCCGTTGAATTTGTACTCTAGAAAGGATTAGAGGGCCTCAATCCGCTCTCACACAAACTAGACATGGTAACGCACAAGTTGCCTTCACAACCTTTGGCCGGAGAACCTCTGCAACCGGCGTAATTCGAGGTTTACCAACGGCGGAGCAAGCGGGAGGTATCGGGCGCACGGTGAGGACCTACTTCAGGCCTTCCCCGAGCTGCCTCAAGCTCATGTCGACCTTCCCTGAGGTCCACTGATGCTTCCCGACCGGTTGCTCGAGTAGTTAAGGTACTAGGGAAGTCAGCCGACATGGCCGAAGTCTTTCGGAGGCGGCGCCTCGTCGCCGACCATGTACCGGCCGTTGTCATGACGCGCTGACCCCAGGATCCTGTTCCCCGAGTGAAAGTAGGCAGGGGCGGCCAAGATCGTGAAGTTTGGAGCTCCACAGATGCTGCCGGCGAGCTCTCCGGCGAGGTCCCCCGGCGGCAGAGCGCGGGCGGCGGGAGGTTGACGAAGGGGGTGGACCCCAGCTGTCAGTGGGAGATATTTTAAATCGGAATCGGGGTGTGGCTGGGATCGGGTGTGCTGGCGCGCAAAGACCCTGTGGGCTGCAGTGTGCGGTCGCCTCGGCGTGTGACGCGTGTCCCCGGGGCCCACTCGCGAGTTTAAACTTTTCCCCGATTTTCAGATTCCCTTCAAACTTCAAATCCTCATAACTTTGGCTAGAAAGCTCCAAATCGAGTGAACCAAATTTTGTTGGATTCAGCTCTCTGAGAACTTTCCAGCAAATCAAGTTTCACTTCATGAAAATCCTTAATTCTCCAGAATTAATTCCTCAAAGTTTAAACTGTTTGGAATTTTAACTGGAGAATCCTTTGGAGGAAAATCCTGAAATTTTGCTGGAACGTTCACCCAGATATCCCTGAACTACCATAAAAATTTCAGATCCATTTGAGCTCATTTGATATACCTAATGGTGTGATTAGTGAAACTGTTCCAGAGAAAATAGAAAATGTCTAGAAACATTTTCAGAATTTTCTCTGAAATTGTTTAGCTCATATCTTTAGCTATGAACCTTCAAATTAAGTGAGACCAACTCCATTTGAACCCTCTAAAAATCTAGTTTTCAGAAAGTCATAGTTTGTTTCATGAAAATCCTAAGAACACCCTAAAAGCCTTCAATTAAGGTCAAGGACATAGGGCTCAAATGAGCTTTACTGCAACTAAAACTTGACCAAGTCTCTGTTTAGGTTGTAACCAAACCACAGTAAAAGTTTCACAGTCATAGAGTCTGTCTAGTGGGACTTATAAGCTTCACAAGTTCAAACTTAATATAAATGCATTCAAATTAATACATGTATGTCTTATATCATGTAGTCGCTAAGGTCGAGGAGGAACCCGAAGTCCTAGACTTCGTTACTCCGGAGGAGCAGCTAGCCTACGACCAAGAGCAGCAAGGCAAGCTCCGGTTTGCATTAACCTTTTTATAAATGTTTATTGTTTTGAGCACATATTTGAATACTATTATTCTTTGCATTAGAGTCTTGTTTGGAAACCCAAATGCATAGCCAAGAAAACCATGGGTTGGGATTAGGATTGAAAACCTCGTTAGCTACTGCAATGCTAAGATAGTGTAGGATTCGGTACAAGTCGAATAGTTGGAACTACTCGCGAGCATAGGCTAGAGGCACTCGACTCGGGTAGAGATAGCACATGAAACACATGGCAAAAAGATGAGACCGAGCGGAGGGTAAGGGCAGCAGGACTTTGGGGCCTGTGTGCTGTAGCTCCGCTTGTGTCGATTGAGGACCGAGCCGTGTGCGGGCTGTTGAACAAGCTAGAACAGTACCGAAGACCTACCGGCTATATGGGAACCGGGAAACTGATGTAACTCGGGTAGCTGGGTGTTGAGGCATAGCTGGTCGTTCAGAGGGTAGGTTGAGAGCTCGAGGTGTAAATCGGCTGGCGGCACTGAGATGCGCGTGCAGAGACCTCTTGCTCGGGACGATTGGACCGGTTCAACATTTGGCTAACGGGTGAAAGGTAGTCGCGTACGGCGTCCGTGATGGTTGTTGTAGGCAACATCGAGTACGGGCGTACGTGACGGGTTGTTCGGGTAACCCTGCAGGTGTAAATCGATTATAATCGCCGTCCCTCACGGTCAGTGAGTACCACTTGTTCACTGTACCGTGACGTAGAAAGAACAGGCTAGTTACATGTTAAAATGCTGCTGATTGAAAGATGGACTTGCTTGTTAATGGTTTGTTGTAGTTTAGAGCTAACTAAAGTTCTTTTCAACTTTGGGCAAAGTACATTAGAGAAATGCGTTTCTTGTTTGATTGCGGCTCTCTCATGTGCCTTAGCGTAAGGTTCTCCATAACCTGCTGCTAAAACCTGAAAATAAGGTTCTACTAATTAGGCGAGTCCTTGCAATTGATTTTTATCTCATGTAACCCATTACCCCTCATGTAGGAGTTCCATGTTTAGGTGAGACGGGTCAGACTTGCTGAGCCTTCGTGCTCACTGCTTGTGTTTGAAGCTTTTGCAGGGTTCTATGAGGAAGGGACTCCCGAAGAGCAGACGGAACCCCAGGAGGGGAACCCCGTCGAGTGGGAGTCGTGCATGCCGCAGAGTTAGTGTGCATGTGTGCTAGCAAGGACACGTTCAAGGGCTGAACGTGGACTTGATGCGTAGTCTACGCCCGTGAGTGTAGACTGGAACTATTTTGGTGTAAACATGTTAATAAACTTGTTTATGTAATAAAATTCCGCTTCCGCTTTGTACCTTTGACGTGTGTTATCCGGTGCTGTGCAAAGAAGCACCCCTCAGCGTGATCCTGGCTCTACAAGACCGTTGGGGTCGTGTCAGCGTTGGTATCAGAGCTCGCTGGAGGTTTAACGCACTACAAAGGTCATCTTTTTCAAAAATCCAGTGAGGAACGAGTTAGTAGCCCGTATAAGGATGTTATTAGCATATAGAAAGTGGCATATTAAATTATTTGGTTATGTCGGAAAATGGTGTATCTCGGTACGTTTATGTCTTGGGGGGTACACGTAAGCGCTGTCCACCAGTGTGCACAAGCTGAAGGGTGGAGCCCCACGGGTGGCAGGTAACCTCGACCCGCTTTGATATCCTCTACGACCCTTCATGTCGTTTGCGGTATTCGAGCAACGTCTGTCCCTGGCGTGCGTGGTGCAACTTGGGAGACCCCGTCACGTGGTCTGAAACGTGAACACGTAACTCAAGGCATGTTTGACTTGAGAACATCCGGGCGAGTGATGACGGCCGGTTGTACGAACTGTATGGATTTCGGGCTCGGTGTGCAGCCGAGTCTGATGATTGCTTGAGTTTCTGCAGGTAGCCTGACCACGAAACGGTAGGCGTGTAGTATCCGTGTGCGAGTGACGTTTAGTGCCACTGAAATAACGAAGCCGGCTAAGTCCGGTATAGGTTTTTCTTTGTGAGGACGTAGTACCGACATAATCTGGTGACGCATCGACGTCACACCCAAATAAATGAACAACTTCATTTAAAACTTGAAGGTTTTGATCCAAAGTAGTAAAACTTGATGTAACTCCTTTCCTTAATCATAATATTCAAAGTTAACAAGTTTTTCAACTTATAGGTTGTTGAGGACAGAGCACTCTGTTTTCAGCTGAATCAAGGCTGAAGTTAATCAGAGGTTAGAAGTTGAGTTCTTTCGAGGTTGGGGTCATATGATACATTTCTGGAAATATTTGGAAAAGCTTTACAACTTTTCTTTTAAGGTCCAGAGGTGTTTCATCCCTTAACCAATCGAAAAATGCAGTAGAGTTGAAACTGTCCAGAAAACAGAACAGAGTAAAGACTCTCTGTAAACTCTCTGTAAATTAAGCATAACTTCCTGCTTAAAAACCCAAAAATAGAAAATGAGGTAGTTCTGGAAAGCTTTTGAGATAGGTTACAACTTTGTAACATAAAGTTTTGTCAGATTAGGAACAGAATTAACTGGGATTCTTGGATTAAATCAGTACCTAAAGCAGGGAGGTGCTGTCCAATTTTCTCCAGAAATTCTGTTAACTTTGACATCTCATAACTTTTGAACCAGGACAGATCTTAGGCCAAGCAAATACTTTCTGGAAAGCTATTGAGGTTAGCTTTAACTTTGATGTTGAGCTCCAGAATTGGTTTTGCCTTAAACATGGCCTAAATCAGGTTGAAATGGAAACTGGTCAGGGCTGTCATGGGAACAGCAGATCAGCAGTCAAATTTGTTTAAAATTTGAACTATGTTTTCAAATTTTATGGGTTCAATGACATGTCTTATGTTATAACTCAGAGATTTACTGTTTATATAAATATTTGACATTTCTCAAATATATTTTTACAGATGACAGCAGATAAGCAATTGGAGAACGGGTGGGTGGTGTCCCACTGTTCTCACCGCAACGGCTATCCGGAAGCATTGAGGCATATGCTTCAATATTTCGGATACTCCCAGATGCCGCAATACTTTGCCAAGGAAGAAGGCGAAGAGGGGAACAAAACGTGGACAATCAATGTTGAAGTCCCTGCAGGACCCACGCCACCCGGTTGGGTGCCGTTCACCGTCACGGTGAGAGGAAGACAACCGGAAGGGATGTGGCAAGTGGCAGCCCATGACACCATGTCACATTTCCGCCAACTACACGTGCAAGCTATGGAGGGCACTCCATACGCGCTCGTTCCGGTGGAGGGACGGGCTCAGCATGTGTGGGAAGAGAGGTACCTGAAGGCAACGGACCCGAGTTGCCCAAGGTACAACCCCGCTGAGGCAAATCTCAGCCTCCAGATGAGGGCAGGAAACGCCGTGATGGACAGCCAAGCTGTTCATACAGAGCATCACGCCACAAAGCTCAAGGAGAGCACGAGCCGTGGAGACCATTTCGAGAGTGCTCAAAGCGCACTCCGCAATGCACTCCTTCCGACGATCAAGCGACTGAATGAACAACACAATCAGTTGCGTCGTCTGAAGAAGGCAAAGAAGAAGAGCCGTGTTGACATCGCGGCGTTGCAAGAACTGGTACAGAATCTGACCCAGCAGAATGAGGAACTTACTCAAGAGCGGGACGACGCTATTGAGGAAGGGCAAGTCTGGGAAGAAGATTACAACCAAGCTATGGACGAGGTGCATGCATTGCAGGACCTCGTACCTCCGGTGTTAGGCGTACCGGTGGTCTTGGGCCTTCCAGCAATGGGATAACCCGGGATGGGAGAAGAGGTGGTAGATCCGGAGCCACCAGCAGAGGTACCGGAGGAGGGCGACCCGCAGGAGGTCGAGTTCTACTCCGAGTAGGGGGTTACAGTTGCCATGTAGGGCAGCTAGGGTAGTGTAGCCCAAATTTTGTAATCGGTGACATGTCGTGCAGACAGTAGCGTATGTATAGGTAGTGACGACATGAGCACGACTTCTCGGAGACCCGAGAATAATGTATCTTGTATAAAGTTTATGATTTATCAATATATGTGGATGTTGTGCAAATTAATCATGTGTCACTTCAATACCTACTGTTGCATATGGAATATTAAGTATGACATGTCCTAATCGCTGCTGTTTTGAATTTCAGTATGACGCGTACTCGTGCCAACCCGGATGTTGGGGGTACTAGCCAAGGGGGAGAGACCTCCCAACCACCTCCCGAGGACTCCTCGGGACAGCAGCAACAGCAAACACCGCCACCGCCACTGCCAACGGTTACATTGGCCGACATCGTCGCGGCAATGGCGGGTTCACATCAGCAGCACACGGAGTTGCTGCAGACTCTCATCGCTAATACGTCTCGCCCAGAGAGACGTCAAGACCGTGAGGAGCGTCAACAGAGCTCCTACTCCGACTTCCTGGCGACTCATCCCCCAGCATTCTCAAGGGCGGATGAACCACTTGACGCGGACAACTGGCTCCGCGCCATAGAGATAAAGTTCGGGCTGCTCCAGATAAGTGAGCAGCGCAAGACTCAGTTCGCGGTCCAGCAGCTCCAAGGATCCGCGAGCACGTGGTGGGCCAACTTCTGTGCTTCACAGCCCACCAACCGAGTGATGACCTGGGCGGAGTTCCGGACGGCCTTCAGGGCCTATCATATACCGCCAGGTTTGATGAAGAGGAAGACGCAGGAGTTCCTGCACCTGCAGCAAGGGAGCTGGAACGCGCTGGAATACTCCTGGGAATTCAACAATCTCGCGCTCTACGCGTCGTATCACGCAGATACCGGCGAGAAGCGGCGGGACCATTTTTACCAGGGGCTTAACCCGCTCCTGAAGGACAAGTTGGCGATGTTCAATCGCGGCAGCCTCAACGACATCATTGATGCTGCGATTGTTCAGGAGGACTCCGGCAAGGAGTTAGCGGCGGCGGAGAGAAAGCGAAGCGTGCCGCAGAGCAGCGGAGAAGGAGGCGGTCCTTCTCAGAAGTTTCGGATGGTGAATCTCCCACCATCAGGTCCACGCTGGCAGCCACCACAGCGTTCGATGCCGTCCGCAGTCGGCCGTACTCTTCACCGGCATTCAGGCATGCTCTGCCAGTACCACCTCCGCAACAACAGCAGCAGCGGGCGATGCCGCGTGCGTATGCACCTCAGCAACGCATGCCGGGCTTTCGTCCCCCGAGCACTACACCAGCAGCGGCCACATGTTACAAGTGTGGTCGTCCAGGACACTTCGCAAGCAGTTGCCTGGAGAGGCAAGGCGGCGAAGTGGCACCACAGTTTCCGGGGAGGAATCAACCCCGGAACCCTACTAATGCGCGGCGGGCAAACCCTAGGCGGGTATGTTCCAACTCCACCAGCATCCCGCTATAGTACTATTTGATTCAGGCGACACACATAGCTTCATTAGCCAAGCTTTCATTGATAAACATAGCTTGCAAATACTACCCACCGATAGTCCTTATGTGATCTGTTCACCGGGTGGGAAAATTTCAGCAAGCATGATGGTCCCAAAAGCTCCATTGTGCTTAGAGGGTAGAGTTTACCCTACGTCTCTCATTATCTTAGAGGGACAAAAGGTCGATGTCATCATAGGGATGTCGTGGTTAACCCGCCACGGCGCTGTTTTAGACACCGTCCTTCGAGTTGTGCACTTGAACTCAGAAGTGCACGAGTCTCACTCATTATTTCTGGACAGTCCAGAAGTAAAACTTCCAAGTGTCTATCAAGTCACAACCATCAGATTGGAAGATATTCCAGTGGTCCGAGAGTTCCCTGATGTATTCCCGGACGATTTGCCGGGAATGCCACCCGATAGAGAGGTGGAGTTCAAGATTGAACTTGCACCGGAAACCATGCCGATATCCCGAAGGCCGTACAAGATGGCGCCCAAGGAGTTGGCCGAACTGAAGACTCAGCTCACGGACCTCCTGGAAAAGGGTTTTATTAGGCCGAGCTCCTCGCCATGGGGCTGTTTGGCATTATTTGTCAAGAAGAAGGATGAGACGTTGCGGCTTTGCGTGGACTATCGTCCATTGAATGCCATAACCATCAAGAACAAGTACCCGTTGCCACGAATCGACATGTTGTTTGATCAGTTGGTCGAAGCAAAGATCTTTTCCAAAATGGATTTAAGATCCGGGTACCATCAGATTAAAATAAGGGCTGAGGACATTCCAAAGACAGCTTTCTCGACAAGGTACGGACTTTATGAGTACCTGGTCATGTCCTTCGGCCTCACCAATGCTCCAGCTCACTTCATGTACTTGATGAACTCGGTATTCATGCCGGAGCTGGACAAGTTTGTCATGGTCTTCATCGACGACATCCTGGTATATTCCAAGACGGAGGAAGATCACAAGAAACATCTGCGTATAGTCTTGCAACGGCTGCGGGACCACAAGTTATACGCGAAATTCAGCAAATGCGAGTTCTGGATATCGCAAGTGCCTTTCCTCGGGCATATCATCTCAGCGGAGGGTATCGCTGTAGACATGAGCAAGATCACTCAAGTTCTGAATTGGAAATCCCCGAGGACTGTTCACGAGGTACGTAGTTTCCTCGGACTCGCGGGATATTATCGGAGGTTCATTCCAAAATTCTAGAAGATTGCCAAGCCAATGACAGAGCTGCTGAAGAAGGCTACCAAATATGTTTGGAGTCCAGCATGTGAAGCAGCATTCAAGGCTTTAGTAAAGCACCTGACATCAGCACCGGTTTTGGCGCAGCCAGACACAACAAAACCGTTCGATGTGTACTGCGATGCATCCGGCATTGGGCTCGGATGTGTGCTGATGCAAGACCGAAGAGTGGTCGCGTATGGGTCACGGCAGCTTAGAAACCATGAGCAGAATTATCCAACCCACGACTTGGAGCTCGCTGCCGTAGTACTTGCACTGAAAATGTGGAGGCACTACCTACTCGGTAACCTCGTACATTTATATACCGACCACAAAAGCCTCAAGTACATATTCACTCAGAAGGAGCTGAACATGAGGCAACGAAGATGGTTAGAATTGATAAAGGATTACGAAATAGAGATCCATTATCATCCGGGCAAGGCAAACATAGTGGCAGATGCGCTTAGCCGCAAGTCACACGTCAATAATCTGACCATCACACCGTTTGAAGAGAGCGAACCAGCACTACATGTGATTCCACACGGAGCTCTCTACAACCTAGCTTTGATCCCCACCCACCGTGAAGAGATAGCGGCAGCCCAGAAGAATGACAAGGGCATGTCGCATTTGCGGAGACGTGTAGACAGTGGGGAATTGAAATGTTTCCGGAAGGACGGAGACGGCGTCCTATGGTTCAAGGACCGGATTGTCGTACCCCGTAACCCGGAATTACGGAAGAAAATCTTTGATGAGGCTCACTTGTCAAAGTTTTCTATTCACCCCGGCAGCAACAAAATGTATCAAGAACTCAGAAGCAAGTTTTGGTGGACACGGATGAAGCGAGAGACTGCAAAATACGTGTCCGAGTGTGATACATGTCGAAGGGTGAAGGCAGACCATATGCGGAAACCGGGACTGCTACAACCACTGGGCGTTCCTGCCTGGAAGTGGGAGGATGTGAGCATAGACTTCATCATCGGTTTACCCACCACCTTGCAGAAACATGATTCTGTGTGGTTGATCGTCGATCGGCTCACCAAAGTTGCCCATTTCATCCCAGTCAACACCAACTACAACGCCAAGAAGTACGCTGAACTGTACATCTCACGGATCCTATGATTGTACGGCGTACCCCGTACTATCATATCAGAATGGGGCACTTTATTTGTGTCCCATTTTTGGGAGCAGCTGCACGCTCCCTTGGGGATGAAGCTGATCCGTAGTTCAGCATACCACCCGCAGACGGATGGACAAACCGAGCGGGTAAATCAGATCTTAGAAGACATGCTATGAGCTTGCGCTATCAACAACGGCAAGAATTGGGATGATCACTTGCCGTTAGCCGAGTTCTCATACAACAATGGGTACCAAGCCAGCATCAAGATGGCGCCGTACGAGGCGCTATACAAACGGAAATGCCGCACACCACTGAATTGGTGTGAATCTTGCGAAAGGGTTACCTTCGGGATTGACCTTGTCAACAACGCGGAAGAAAAGGTTCGACTGATTCAAGCGAACCAAAAAGCCGCTCAATCCTGTCAGAAACAGTATGCGGACCGGAGAAGACGCCCATTACAATTCAAAGTCGGGGATCACGTATATCTACGTGTGTCTCCGATGAAGGGCATAAACAGATTTGGGGTGAGAGGAAAGTTGGCACCCCGATTCGTCGGTCCATTCCTGATTACCGAAAGATGTGGATCAGTGGCATACCGGCTGGAATTACCACAAGCACTTTCCGGTGTGCACGACGTCTTTCACGTTTCCCAGCTGAGGAAGTGTCTCAAGCTATCAACTACCGTTCAGCTGGAAGGTATTGAAGAACTGCAACCGGATCTCACCTATCGGGAGGAACCGGTGCAGATTATTGATGAAAAGGCCCGAACCACACGCAACCGTACGTTGTGGTTCTACAAGATTCTATGGAGTAATCACTCCATGGACGAAGCGACATGGGAGAGCGAAGGATTCCTTCGCGCTAACTACCCCGACTTTTTCACGTCGCATATCCGGTAATTTTCCACCGTCCTCTCTCTCATTTTCACCTTATAATCTCGGGACGAGATTCTTTTAAGGGGGGAGGAATGTAAGGGCCTCAGTTTTTGACACATAATTGAAGTGTTCATCACCACGCCACACATCTCATTTGAGGAAAGTTGATGAACACAAATGAAGAGCAAGTAACCACCATCAACATGCTCATTAGAAAACAAACTCACATATTGCAAAAGTGGTATTTCCCACATGTGATATAGAGGAGCTGGACATATGAAAACTCCTACACATTGCTAAGGATTTCCATGCCATGTTCACCCAAATTCAAAACCTTTTTGAGGTTATTTTGGGCATAGCTAGAAAGAGGGCAGTTTGAAACCATATTCAAATTCAAACTGGTTTTATCCCATGAATTCAAAAGTGGGAGGCATATTCTTATTCAGCACATTTTTGTGAGTTCACACACCAATTTTCACTCCATTTGGAGTTGATCTTGACATGAGCTAAGTGGGACAAATTCAAACTTTATTTGAATTCAAAACTGAACTTGTGCTGAAATTCATTCAAATCAAACCCAATTTGAATTCTATTCAATTCAAATGGCTCATGGGTGAATAATTTGAATTACCAGGGGTAGTATGGGGCTCACTGTTTACAACAGGGATTAGGAGTAAATTTCAGAGGTTAAAATTGGAAGTGGGACCCACATGTCAGCCACTACTCCAACCCAAACCGACTGAAAACCCAGCTCGGGTTCTTGCGCCGGACTGAGCAGCCGCCACGGCGAAGCGGCGACCGGGACACCACCTGCTTGCCGCCCCGACGTGCTGAACCGCCTCACAGCCCCCTTATCTACGCCACCGCCCTGGTCGGAGCGATCACCGCTCACTCTGCTGCCTCCCGCATCAGAACCGCGCCATCGCTGCCGATCAATCGGAGCTGATCAGGGAAGCTTGATCACCGCCTCTCCGTCCCATCCAGAGCCACGGCAAGGTACTATAAACCTTCCTCCGTCTTCCCCGCGGCTAGAATTCAGCTGAAACCGATTGATATCGGCTATGCCGAAAGATCACTTCGGTGACTTAAAACCACCGCACCTCGGGCTCCCGTGGACAGCCCGACCGGTGCGTTGTCACGCCCAAGCCAAGGCACCCTTGGACGCGCTGGTGACCGGTGCTGCTCACCCCGAGCCACAGCCCGAGTGTTTGCTCACCGGCGGCGAATTTCCAGTTTTCCCCTTTCTGTGTGCAGAACGACCTTCGGGTGCGGTTCCGTTGAATTCGTACTCTAGAAAGGATTAGAGGGCCTCAATCCGCTCTCACACAAACTAGACACGGCAACGCACAAGTTGCCTTCACAACCTTTGGCCGGAGAACCTCTGCAACCGGCGTAATTCGAGGTTTACCAACGGCGGAGCAAGCGGGAGGTATCGGCGCACGGTGAGGACCTACTTCGGGCCTTCCCCGGGCTGCCTCAAGCTCATGTCGACCTTCCCTGAGGTCCACTGATGCTTCCCGACCGGTTGCTCGACTAGTTAAGGTATAGGGAAGTCAGCCGACATGGCCGAAGTCTTTCCGAGGCGGCGGCTCGTCGCCGACCATGTACCGGTCGTTGTCATGACGCGCTGACCCCAGAATCCTGTTCCCTGAGTGAAAGTAGGCAGGGGTGGCCAAGATCGTGAAGTTTGGAGCTCCACAGAAGCTGCCGGCGAGCTCTCAGGCTAGGTCCCCCGGCGGCAGAGCACGGGCGGCGGGAGGTTGACGAAGGGGGTGGACCCCAGCTGTCAGCGGGAGATATTTTAAATCGGGATCGGGGTGTGGCCGGGATCGGGTGTCCTGGCGCGCAAAGACCCCGTGGGCTGCAGTGTGCGGTCGCCTCGGCGTGCGACGCGTGTTCCCGGGGCCCACTCGCGAGTTTAAACTTTTCCCCGATTTTCAGATTCCCTTCAAACTTCAAATCCTCATAACTTTGGCTAGAAAGCTCCAAATCGAGTGAACCAAATTTTGTTGGATTCAGCTATCTGAGCACTTTCCAGCAAATCAAGTTTCACTTCATGAAAATCCTTAATTCTCCAGAATTAATTCCTCAAAATTTAAAATTTTGGAATTTTAACTGGAGAATCCTTTGGAGGAAAATCCTGAAATTTTGCTGGAGTGTTCACCCAAATATCCCTGAACTACCATAAAAATTTCAGATCCATTTGAGCTCATTTGATCCACCTAATGGTGTGATTATTGAAACTGTTCCAGAGAAAATAGAAAATGTCTAGAAACATTTTGAGAATTTTCTCTGAAATTGTTTAGCTCATATCTATAGCTAGGAACCTTCAAATTAAGTGAGACCAACTCCATTAGAACCCTCTAAAAATCTAGTTTTCGGAAAGTCATAGTTTGTTTCATGAAAATCATTAGAACACCCTAAAAGCCTTCAATTAAGGTCAAGGACATAATTAATTGTGGAGGGCTCAAATGAGCTTTACTGCAACTAAAACTTGACCAAGTCGATGTTTAGGTTGTAACCAAACCACAGTAAAAGTTTCACAGTCATAGAGTCTATCTAGTGGGACTTATAAGCTTCACAAGTTCAAACTTAATATAAATGCATTCAAATTAATACATGTATGTCTTATATCATGTAGTCGCTAAGGTTGAGGAGGAACATGAAGTCCTAGACTTCGTTACTCCGGAGGAGCAGCTATGTCACACCCGGTTTTTCCGAAGAACAACCAAGTGAATATCACATGTATGCCAGGATCAGTTTCTCATACATGCGATGACAAATAGTGAAGCATCATTCATTACAAGCCAGGTGTCAAATATAAAGAAGTCTTACATAGCAAATGTCTCGATGGACAATAATAAGTTCATCACGAGTAAATAAACTAGCAGCGGAATATTATTCTTGAGGGCTCCGTCAAAGGCGTTGCCCGGGGGTCTCCATGAACCTAGAAACCTTCTTCGGGTCCAAAGTCTTGGTCATTATACACCACCTCATTATCTTGACCTGAGCAGCAATATAAACCAACAAATATGCAAGGTTGAGTACCAATGGTACTCAGCAAGTGTGGGAAAATTATATCATGCATGGCTAGAACAAGGAGAGGTTGAACTCATGGCTAAAGCACTACGCAATTAATACCTATCATCTTAGCTTATTAAGCACCTACATTACTACACACGTGAAATGGTTCCAATCTCCCATCTCATCATCATAATCCAATAACCATAACATCATTTCCAATGTTAAGCTCCCCGCTTAACATCCACAACTTCCAAAACCATCAATCCTCTAATCATGAAAAAGTCCAAGCCGCTCTTGACCGTGAGCACGGCTGTCATGACATTTTTGACTCTGCAGAGTTTGCACCACTGTACCCACATGTAGTGATTTCATCCCCCGTTGCCGGGTGGACTAAAAGAACCTCCATTATGCCAGTGGCCACGAACCACATTCACACTTCCCAGGTGTGTAGCCAGGAGATCACTACGAAGCCTTTACAAAGGGATTCCCGGCAAGCGTGGGCCCACTGAGGTTTCACCCCTAACAGCATACAAGAGGCTCCAACCCTGCTGCAGTGGCCCCCTCTTGAGCCTTGCGGTTCATATGGTAGTCCAGCTGACACCTATTCCCCGCACCATCCAACACACCCATACTACGCCGGGGATACACCTAATTAATTGGCCAAGCTGCCCCATCTCAGCATGTGGTTGGCACGGTAAAGCCAGGTTACATGCTCCATGAACCGGTCCTTAGGATCCAGGCAAGTACTAAACACAAACCCAAGTCTCGTGCACCCAGCACACAACCAAAACATCCAACTTGCCTTGATCCCTACCTCTATATAACTCACAATATCTCATTCAAGAGTATGGTAAAATAAACTGATGATCTCATATCCCATATATCCCATTCTAAGCATGGCTAAGCATATGCATAATAATTAAATGACATGATAAAATGATTCCCAACCCAAGCTACAAGCAAACAAGGTAATGCAATTCTAGGGAAACATCCTAGCATGGGTTTCATATTTCAATTGACAATGCAAATAATTCTACCTACACATCCTAGTATAGGATCAAAGTGGTCAAGGACACTTGCCTCCTTCCTGCTGCTCTTGAAATGGGTAGTCTTGATCTTGGAAAGGAAGAACTTGCTCTGGAGCAGGTTCTACATCATACCATCACACATAGCAAAAGAAAAACAACAATCCATAAGACATAGTTCACACTTCCACTTCATACAAACCACACATTCACATTTATGAAAGTCACTCACAATTATATGTGTTGTGGTTACTCTATGTGTGTTGATTTGTGGCTTACATGCACTTTTAATCATGTATATATGATTCCTACTTTTGTACTCACATTTATGCTTGCATACTATATATATGAGTTTCCAATTTAAATAAATTCCTTATATTCAATTACTACACCTTTTAGCTATCAAATATGCATGAAAGGTATTTTTCTACTCCATATATGTCTTTAGAACTTCTACCAACCCTAAACTGAATTCTTTGGATTTTGGAAACTTTATTTATCATTTACTAGTTGCTATATTTTCAGATTTATTTCCTATGCCTAAATGTGAACTTTATTATGAAAATAACAAGACACATCATCTAAACAGAATAGGTTCTGATCTAAAATATTTAATAATATATATTTGACCTTTTCCTCTGATGTAAACTATTTTACAATTATTTTCCCTATTTTCCAGAACTATTCTTTACTTAAAAATGTGTCCCTAAATGTGAATAATAACTTAAACAGATTCATTTCAGCCCAAAATATATTTTTATCTCACTCCAAAGTTTTCTAAATACTGAGAAAGTTTTTAATTTAATTTTGACAATATGTTTGTCCCACTTTTTAAATTTTAAACACTAGCCACATAATCAATTTCCTAAATTAAATATTAAATAGGGCTAAAAAGGTAAACTCACCCCACTACAGGGTCTATAATATTATTTTAACAATTTTCAGCGGTCTAGCTATACATAACAGAGGAGTTTTTCCTAGTTTTTATTAAGTCCAGGGGCTAAAACTGATTTTTAAATGAATTTACATGATTTTCTGAAGTTCCAGGGGCTAGATCAGAAGTTTTCGGGGCTAGCTCTTATTTCCCGAGAACCCCAGGGGGTAGCACGTAAGATTTCCAGTCTTTATAACGCGGGGCTGACGTGGACCGTCCGATCTAAAACAGACGGCTGAGATTATACCGCCAAACCGGTACGCGGGGATTTAAAGTCTACCGTGCGATTTAAAATAGACGGCGCACAAGCGGCCAGGTCGCTCTGATCGAGCGCGGGCGGCGCTGCCAGGTGGCGCACGGCGGCGGGAAGCGGCGATCTCGCCGGAGAGTTTCGGATCTTCGAGAATTCTTCCTAGAACTGTGATTTTATGGCATAGATCGGTGGAGGGGAGGTCGGGGATCTCACCTCGGGGGTTTTCTTGAGCTCGGAGGTCCTGGAAGGCGGTCGGCGACGAGGTCCGAAGTGAAACCACGGCGAGGCTCGTCGGCGCTATGTTTGAACCGCAAGTCACTGAGTTTTCTGCACCTGCAGGGTTCCCCGGAGGCGGTGGATCAAGACCAGCGAGTTAGATCGGAATTTCCGAGCGTAGATCGGCCAGAATTCGCCGAAGGGGCTCGGTTTCTCACTGGAGTAAAATCGGCGGATCGCGTGGGAAAAACAGAACGAGGCCGGGGCTTTTATAGACGGGGAACGGCGGCGGGGTGGTTTAGATCGAGTTTGCGCCGCCCCCGATCAAAATTCGGCTGGGATACGCGAGAATTCTCGATCGGTTTCGATTCGGGTGAGAGAGTCCCGGCGCGGGCGCGAGGAAGAAGAAGGCTGGCGGGCCCCGCCTGTCAATGGGAGGAAGAGGCACGCGCGGCTGCGGGCTGGCGCGGGTGCTGGTTGGGCCGGCTGGTGGGTTTCGGCCCACTGGCCGGATTTTTCTGTTTTCTTCTTTTTCTATTTCTTTTCTGTTTTGAATTTAAATTGTTGCAAAACATGCAACGTCCAAAAATTTTTAAATTCCCCTCTTAACATGATTTAGGGTCTTAACAAGATTTTTGGGGTGTTACAGCTCTACCGCCCTTAGAAGAAATCTCGTCCTCGAGATTGGTGGTTCTAAGAAAACAATTCCGGAAATTGTGCCTTGAGCTCATCTTCCCGCTCCCAGGTGGCTTCCTCTTTTGAGTGATGCTTCCACTGCACCTTGCACATCCGGATTCTTTTATTTCTGGTGAGGCGTTCCATTGTCTCCAAAATCTTGTATGGTTGCTCGGCATAAGACAAATCCTCAGCTACGTCCACTTCATTCATGGGTAACACCTCTTCAGGTATCCTCAGGCATTTCTTGAGTTGTGACACATGGAATACATCGTGCACATCCGATAGACGAGCCGGTAACTCTAGTTGATACGCCACTTCGCCTTTCCTTTCCAGAACTTGAAAGGGTCCGATGTATCGAGGTGACAACTTCCCTTTCACCTTGAACCGACGAAGTCCTCTGATAGGGGACACCTTGAGATAGACATAGTCTCCCACGTTGAAAACGAGCTCTCTTCTTCGTACATCGGCATAGCTCTTTTGGCGTGTCTGTGCTATCCTCAAATTGTTGCGAATTTCCCTCACCTCCGCCTCGGCTTCTTGTAGTACTTCTGGACCAAACACTTTACTTTCCCCAGTTTGGCTCCAAAATAGGGGAGTTCTACACTTCCTCCCGTACAAGGCTTCAAACGGTGAAATCTTCATACTAGCTTGATAGCTGTTGTTATAGGAAAACTCCGCATACGGTAAGTTCTTGTCCCAACTCCTATTGTTTTTGAGTGCACATGCCCTTAGCATATCTTCAAGGATCTGATTGGTTCTCTCCGTCTGCCTGTCAGTTTGGGGATGATAGGCAGAGCTGAAATTCAGATGGGTTCCCATGGTTTCATGCAACTTCTGCCAGAACCTTGAGGTGAACTGTGTCCCTCGATCCGACACAATCTTCTTTGGCACTCCATGGTAACACACGATCCTTGACATGTACAATTCTGCCAATTTAGATCCGCTGTAGCTTTCTTTCACGGGGATGAAATGAGCCACCTTGGTTAGCCTGTCGATGATGACCCATATTGAATCATATCCTGATTGGGCCCTAGGCAATCCCACTATGAAATCCATATCGATTTCTTCCCCTTTCCATTCAGGCACTTTGAGTGGTTGCAATAATCCCGCGGGTCGTTGATGTTCTGCTTTCACCAACTGACATGTGTCACATAGGGCAACATGTTCCGCGACATCTCGTTTCATGCCATACCACCAATACCTGCTCTTGAGGTCCTGGTACATTTTCGTACTCCCAGGATGAATGGAATAGTCAGAATCATGAGCCTCCTTCAAAATCAATTCACGGATCTCCTTTACTTCTGGCACACAGATTCTTTTCCCGTGCCACACCGTTCCTTGTTTATCCTCTCTAAAACTAGGAGCTTTATTTTCCTTGATGAGTTGTCTGATCTCTCGTATCTTCTCGTCATTCTTTTGAGCCTCGCGTATGTCTCGCTCGAGTGTGGAATCCACTTCCATGGCGATGGCTTCACCACTATTTACCAGGCATAGATTGAGCCTTATAACCTCGTCCTTCAATTCTGCAGGCATGTCCTTCAAGCTCAACTTAGTGACCTGCACTTTCCGACTTAAAGCATCGGCCACGACGTTTGCTTTCCCAGGATGATAGTTGATGCCCACATCAAAGTCATTGATTAGCTCTAACCATCTCCTTTGTCTGAGGTTGAGGTCTGGCTGTGTGAATATGTACTTCAAACTCATATGATCCGTATATATCTCGGTCCTCTTCCCCATCAAATAGTGCCGCCAAATTTTCAACGCGTGTACCACTGCGGCTAGTTCTAGGTCATGTGTAGGATAGTTCTTCTCGTGCTTCCGAAGCTGCCGGGATGCATAAGTCACGACATGCCCTTCTTGCATGAGAACACATCCCAACCCGTTTCCAGAGGCATCGCAGTACACCGTAAAGTTCTTCTGCATATCTGGCATAACGAGCACTGGGGCTGTTGTCAATCTTTCCTTTAACTCCTGGAAACTCGTCTCGCACTGCGGCGTCCATGTGAATGTGATTCCCTTCTCCAACAGTTTGGTGAGGGGTCTCGAGATTTTAGAAAATCCCGCAATAAACCGTCGATAGTATCCAGCCAATCCCATGAAGCTTCGAACTTCCCCGACATTTTCAGGGATCTTCCACTTCTGTATATCCTCGATTTTGGCAGGATCCACGGAGATTCCTCCATCCGAGATTATATGTCCTAAGAAGGGAACTCTCTTCAGCCAAAACTCACACTTGCTCAACTTGGCATATAGTTGGTGTTCTCTCAGCCTTTGCAACACCAACCTTAGATGTTTCTCATGTTCTTCTTCATCTTTGGAGAAGACGAGAATGTCATCTATGAAAACCACCACAAATTTGTCCAGATATTACATGAATACATTGTTCATTAGATACATGAAGTATGCCGGGGCATTAGTTATCCCGAAAGGCATGATAGTGTATTCATACAGTCCGTACCGAGATATGAAAGCTGTCTTGGGAATATCAGATTGCCTTATCTTGAGTTGGTGGTATCCCGACCTGAGATCAATTTTCGAGAACACACAAGCTCCCCTCAACTGATCAAACAAGTCTTCAATGCGGGATAATGGGTACTTGTTCTTGATGGTTACCTCATTCAAGGCACGGTAATCCACGCATAACCTTTGGGTTCCGTCCTTCTTGGGCACAAATATCACCGGAGCTCCCCATGGTGAGAAACTAGGACGAATATACCCCTTCTCCGTCAATTCTCTTAAATGATCCTTGAGTTCTTCTAGCTGCTTGGAGTCCATCCGATAAGGTCTCTTGTATGTCGGGGCTGTTCCAGGTACTAGCTCAATTGCGAATTCCACTTCACGATCGGGAGGCATACCTGTCAACTCCTCCGGAAAAACGTCTTGATATTCCCTAATAATTCGGATCTCGTCCACTTTCACCTCAACTTGATTTAATTGAACGTCCCTCCTAGGCTCTTGTATTGTTATAAACTTTACTTTTGTGCCACTAGGGTGCGTTAGTTCCACCGTTCTGGTTGAACAATGGATGATTCCCTTATGTTTGGTCAACCAGTCCATGCCCAAAATAATATCGATCCCTTGGGAATCTATCACTATGAGGTTAGCAGTAAACACTACCCCATTAATGTCTAGATTCACCTTGGGACACACTTGTCTTGACCTTATTTCTCCACCTGGAGACTTTACTGCTAGCATATAGTTCATTTGTGTTGTTGCTAGATCATACTTCCTAACAAACCCTTTAGCAATGAACGAGTGGGTAGCACCAGAATCAAACAGCAGGGTTGCAATGTGTATATTGGCAGGAAACTTACCAACTACCACGTCGGGTGCCTCTTGTGCTTCCAACATAGTGACGTGGTTCACCCGTCCTCTCATTACATTCTGCTGTTGTGGCTGCGTGGGCTTCTTCTTTGGGCACTTATGGGCGTAGTGCCCCACTTCACCACAATTAAAACATTGCACCCCAACCTTAGGTGCTTGGCCTTTATTGTCTTGGGGTTGGTTTGGGGGTCCTTGCACTGCTGGTCGAGGTGGATATGCGGGGCGAGGCTGCTGCACAAACTGACGTTGTGGCTGTGCTGGTGCTGCGGGAGGCCTGTAGTTCGGGTTGTACCCTCTTGGTGCTGAGTAGGGTACCGCAGCACGGTTCGTCTGCCCTGCAGGTTGCTGCATCAGACGTGGGCGGGTGTTGCTACCCGAGGCTTGATGTGACCACCCGGCCTTCCTCTTATTCTCATTTTCCAAGGCCTTTAGCTTCCTTTCTACCACAAACGCTCTGTCCACCATCTTTTGGAAGCTTTCATACTCATTTGAGGACATTGCACACAGCATTTCTGCGGTAAGTCCTTCCACGAAACAATCTTGTTTCTTCTCATCAGTCTCTATGTCCCGTCTGGCATAACGGGATAGTTGAGTAAATTTAGTGAGGTATTCCCTCACCGTCATGTTTCCCTGCTGCAGTCCCAAAAACTCCTTCCTCTTGTTTTTGAGTTCACCTCTTGGGATGTAATGGTTGCGGAAGCTACGCTTGAACTCTTCCCAAGTGATGTTCTCAGGGTCATGATGGGCAGCCACGTAGGCGGTCCACCAAGCAGCAGCAGGTCCATGCAATTGATGAGAGGCAAACAGCACCCTCTCATACCCTTGGCACTGTATGATCCTCATCTTGCTTTCTATGGTCTTTAGCCAATCATCTGCCTCCAGAGGTTCAGCAGCACTTGCAAACTTTGGAGGTTGAGTTCCTAGAAACTCACTCAACCTTGGTTGGCGTGGTGCAGCTTGTGGGGGTGGAACTTGATGCAAGTTGGCCACCACTTGAGTCAAGTTCTGGATGAGCTGATTTTGATTCTCAAGCATTTGGTGGAGGGGATCAGCTCCTTCACGGCGACCACCCCTGTCTTGGCCTCCTGAAAGATGAGGGTTGCAGGCCTCATCATTGTTGGTGGCGGGGTTGGCAGCGCGGCCTTTTCCTCTTCCGGCCATCTAGCATGATCAACCAAATGTTAATTTAAAGTATTACGTATTATCTTACTACTTTCACTTGTTTGTACTTTGAAGTGTTGGAGCTTTGTTATACTTTTCTGAGGGTTCATGTCTCACACAAAAATAACTGCAATATTATTTCATGTGGGTTCACACACCAAAGCAAAACAATCTGAAGACGAGGCTGTGGACAATTGCTCATAGCTTCCACAACTCACGTCACACACCAAGCATTAACACACCATTAACTAACGTAACGACTCGACTACTCGACATCCTTCTAATTTAAGGGAAAGGCTCTACGCTACTCGTTTTCTTGAGCTGGCTCCTCGGGATCTTCCTCATCATTTCGGCTGCCTTCTGACTCTGCTTTGGGTGGGGAGGCTGCTGGTGGAGAAGTGCGACGAAACCTGATCGCTCGGCGGTCTGGGAGTCAGGAGTCCATGTATCATTCACGGTGACACACAGTTCATTCCCATCTCCTCTTTCTCTCGCCCTCAAGCAGGCTCGATGCAACGCCTCGGTTTCCTTCAGGGTGTCACGAACATCCTGAAGCTCCCGCTGACACTCCTGCAGTCGAGTGCTGAGCATAGCAGCATCCTCCAAGCACAAGTCCATGTGCTCATGGGAAGTCCCTTGCTGCACTGGCGGGTACTTATACTCTGTGGTACCACTCTCACGCTGGAGGACATACATGTACTCAGTCCTGTCCAGGTGTCGACGATAGATGTGACTCTGGCAGGTGATGGCCTCCCATGTGACATCCTTCTCCGCATCGACCTGTGTCGCTCTACAAGCTGGAGAGCGGTGGATCTTAAGCAGCTGATTTTCATGTATAATCCTCATCTCTGAACTCCATTCTTCCCTCTTCTCACGGATGGTCCTGGTGGAGTTATAGTGGATGATTAGCTTGCCCGTATTGCCGGCGGCTTCGAGCATACGTCGAAGACGGCGCAACAAGCCTCCTACTGCCAATCCGTAGGAAAGGTACGTCACCGGACGGCTCTCCTCTCTTTCGGCAAGGGCAACTACGGGAACTCTCCCTCCTGTGGACTTGCGAGTGGTGAGAATCATGCGAACCATCTAAAACCAAAAGCATTTAAACTTAGGTTAGATAAACTTTTAAACAAAAATCCTATTTTGAATGAAAATTGGGGTAAGATGAAGAAAGTGACTCATTAAATAACACTTTTCAACACACACCTTGTAAAAATAGTTTTTAAGAAAATAAGGCCCTTAAATACGTCCATTTCTACCTAGGTCCACGTTCCTACGGGCAACCTTGGCTCTGATACCACTTCTGTCACACCCGGTTTTTCCGAAGAACAACCAAGTGAATATCACATGTATGCCAGGATCAGTTTCTCATACATGCGATGACAAATAGTGAAGCATCATTCATTACAAGCCAGGTGTCAAATATAAAGAAGTCTTACATAGCAAATGTCTCGATGGACAATAATAAGTTCATCACGAGTAAATAAACTAGCAGAGGAATATTATTCTTGAGGGCTCCGTCACAAGCGTTGCCCGGGGGTCTCCATGAACCTAGAAACCTTCTCCGGGTCCAAAGTCTTGGTCATTATACACCACCTCATTATCTTGACCTGAGCAGCAATATAAACCAACAAATATGCAAGGTTGACTACCAATGGTACTCAGCAAGTGTGGGAAAATTATATCATGCATGGCTAGAACAAGGAGGGGTTGAACTCATGGTTAAAGCACTACGCAATTAATACCTATCACCTTAGCTTATTAAGCACCTACATTACTACACAGGTGAAATGGTCCCAATCTCCCATCCCATCATCATAATCCAATAACCATAACATCATTTCCAATGTTAAGCTCCCCGCTTAACATCCACAACTTCCAAAACCATCAATCCTCTAATCATGAATAAGTCCATGCAGCTCTTGACCGTGAGCACGGCTGTCATGACAGTTTTGACTCTGCAGAGTTTGCACCATTGTACCCACATGTAGTGATTTCATCCCCCGTTGTCGGATGGACTAAAAGAACCTCCATTATGCCAGTGGCCAAGAACCACATTCACACTTCCTAGGTGTGTAGCCAGGAGATCACTACGAAGCCTTTACAAAGGGATTCCCGATGAGCGTGGGCCCACTAAGGTTTCACCCCTAACAGCATACAAGAGGCTCCAACCCCGCTGCAGTGGCCCCCTCTTGAGCCTTGCGGTTCATATGGTAGTCCAGCTGACACCTATTCCCCGCACCATCCAACACACCCATACTACGCCGGGGATACACCTAATTAATTGGCCAAGCTGCCCCATCTCAGCATGTGGTTGGCACGGTAAAGCCAGGTTACATGCTCCGTGAACCGGTCCTTAGGATCAAGGCAAGTACTAAACACAAACCCAAGTCTCGTGCAGCCAGCACACAACCAAAACATCCAACTTGCCTTGATCCCTACCTCTACATAACTCACAATATCTCATTCAAGAGTATGGTAAAATAAACTAATGATCTCATATCCCAAATATCCCATTCTAAGCATGGCTAAGCATATGCATAATAATTAAATGACATGATAAAATGAATCCCAACCCAAGCTACAAGGAAACAAGGTAATGCAATTCTAGGGAATCATCCTAGCATGGGTTTCATATTTCAATTGACAATGCAAATAATTCTACCTACACATCCTAGTATAGGATCAAAGTGGTCAAGGACACTTGCCTCCTTCCTGCTGCTCTTGAAATGGGTAGTCTTGATCTTGGAAAGGAAGAACTTGCTCTGGAGCAGGTTCTACATCATACCATCACACATAGCAAAAGAAAAACAACAATCCATAAGACATAGTTCACACTTCCACTTCATACAAACCACACATTCACATTTATGAAAGTCACTCACAATTATATGTGTTGTGGTACTCTATTTGTGTTGATTTGTGGCTTACATGCACTTTTAATCATGTATATATGATTCCTACTTTTGTATTCACATTTATGCTTGCATACTATATATACGAGTTTCCAATTTAAATAAATTCCTTATATTCAATTACTACACCTTTTAGCTATCAAATATGCATAAAAGGTATTTTCCTACTCCATATGTGTCTTTAGAACTTCTACCAACCCTAAACTGAATTCTTTGGATTTTGGAAACTTTATTTATCATTTACTAGTTGCTATATTTTCAGATTTATTTCCTATGCCTAGATGTGAACTTTACTATGAAAATAACAAGACACATCATCTAAACAGAATAGGTTCTGATCTAAAATATTTAATAATATATATTTGACCTTTTCCTCTGATGTAAACTATTTTACAATTATTTTCCCTATTTTCCAGAACTATTCTTTACTTAAAACTGTGTCCCTAAATGTGAATAATAACTTAAACAGATTCATTTCAGCCCAAAATATATTTTTATCTCACTCCAAAGTTTTATAAATACTGAGAAAGTTTTTAATTTAATTTTGACAATATGTTTGTCCCACTTTTTAAATTTTAAACACTAGCCACATATTCAATTTCCTAAATTAAATACTAAACAGGGCTAAAAAGGTAAACTCACCCCACTACAGGGTCTATAATATTATTTTAACAATTTTCAGGGGTCTGGCTATACATAACAGAGGAGTTTTTCCTAATTTTTATTAAGTCCAGGGGCTAAAACTGATTTTTAAATGAATTTACATGATTTTCTGAAGTTCCAGGGGCTAGATCAGAAGTTTCCGGGGCTAGCTATTATTTCCCGAGAACCCCAGAGGGGTAGCACGTCAGATTTCCAGTCTTTATAACGCGGGGCTGACGTGGACCGTCCGATCTAAAACAAACGGCTGAGATTATAACGCCGAACTAGTACGCGGAGATTTAAAGTCTACCGTGCGATTTAAAATAGACGGCGCACAAGCGGCCACGTCGCTCTGATCGAGCGCGGGCGGCGCTGCCCGGCGGCGCACGGCGGCGGGAAGCGGCGATCTCGCCGGAGAGTTTCGGATCTTCGAGAATTCTTCCTAGAACTGTGATTTTATGGCATAGATCAGTGGAGGGGAGGTCGGGGATCTCACCTCGGGGGTTTTCTTGAGCTCGGAGGTCCTGGAAGGCGGTCGGCGACGAGGTCCGAAGTGAAACCACGGCGAGGCTCGTCGGCGCTGTGTTTGAACCGTAAGTCACCGAGTTTTCTGCACCTGCAGGGTTCCCCGGAGGCGGTAGATCAAGACCAGCGAGTTAGATCGGAATTTCCGAGCGTAGATCGGCCAGAATTCGCCGGAGGGGCTCGGTTTCTCACCGGAGTAAAATCGGCGGATCGCGTGGGAGAAACAGAACGAGGCCGGGGTTTTTATAGACGGGGAAGGGTGGCGGGGTGGTTTAGATCGAGTTTGCGTCGCCCCCGATCGAAATTCCGCTGGGATACGCGAGAATTCCCGATCGGTTTCGATTCGGGTGAGAGAGTCCAGGCGCGGGCGCGAGGAAGAAGAAGGTTGGCGGGCCCTGCCTGTCAGTGGGAGGAAGAGGCGCGCGCAGCTGCGGGCTGGCGCGGGTGCTGGTTGGGCCGGCTGGTGGGTTTCGGCCCACTGGCCAGTTTTTTCTGTTTTCTTTTTTTTTCTTTTTCTATTTCTTTTCTGTTTTGAATTTAAATTGAATTCCAGTTTGAATTTAAATTGTTGCAAAACATGCAACACGTCCAAAAATTTTTAAATTCCCCTCTTAACATGATTTAGGGTCTTAACAAGATTTTTGGGGTGTTACAAGCTAGCCTACGACCAAGAGCAGTAAGGCAAGCTCCGGTTTGCATTAACCTTTTTATAAATGTTTATTGTTTTGAGCACATCTTTGAATACTATTATTCTTTGCATTAGAGTCTTGTTTGGAAACCCAAATGCATAGCCAAGAAAACCATGGGTTGGGATTAGGATTGAAAACCTCGTTAGCTACTGTAATGCTAAGATAGTGTAGGATTCGGTACAAGTTGAGTAGTTGGAACTACTTGCGAGCATAGGCTAGAGGCACTCGACTCGGGTAGAGATAGCACATGAAACACATGGCAAGGAAGATGACACCGAGCGGAGGGTAAGGGCAGCAGGACTTTGGGGCCTGTGTGCTGTAGCTCTGCTTGTGTCGATTGAGGACCGAGCCGTGTGCGGGCCTGTTGAACAAGCTAGAACAGTACCGAAGACCTACCGGCTATATGGGAACCGGGAAACTGATGTAACTCAGGTAGCTGGGTGTTGAGGCATAGCTGGTCGTTCAGAGGGTAGGTTGAGAGCTCGAGGTGTAAATCGGCTGGCGGCACTGAGATGCGCGTGCAGAGACCTCTTGCTCGGGACGATTGGACCGGTTCAACATTTGGCTAACGGGTGAAAGGTAGTCGCGTACGGCGTCCGTGATGGTTGTTGTAGGCAACATCGAGTACGGGCATATGTGACGGGTTGTTCGGGTAACCCTGCAGGTGTAAATCGATTATAATAGCCGTCCCTCGCGGTCAGTGAGTACCACTTATTCACTGTACCGTGACGTAGAAAGAACAGGCTAGTTACATGTTAAAATGCTGCTGATTGAAAGATGGACTTGCTTGTTAATGGTTTGTTGTAGTTTAGAGCTAACTAAAGTTCTTTTCAACTTTGGGCAAAGTACATGAGAGAAATGCGTTTCTTGTTTGATTGCGGCTCTCTCATGTGCCTTAGCGTAAGGTTCTCCACAACCTGCTGCTAAAACCTGAAAATAAGGTTCAACTAATTAGGCGAGTCCTTGCAATTGATTTTTACCTCATGTAACCCATTACCCCTCATGTAGGAGTTCCATGTTTAGGTGAGACGGGTCAGACTTGCTGAGCCTTCGTGCTCACTGCTTGTGTTTGAAGCTTTTGCAGGGTTCTATGAGGAAGGGACTCCCGAAGAGGAGACAGAACCCCAGGAGGGGAACTCCGTCGAGTGGGAGTCGTGCACGCCGCGGAGTTAGTGTGCGTGTGTGCTAGCAAGGACACGTTCAAGGGCTGAACGTGGACTTGATGCGTAGTCTACGCCCGTGAGTGTAGACTGGAACTATTTTGGTGTAAACATGTTCATAAACTTGTTTATGTAATAAAATTCCGCTTCCGCTTTGTACCTTTGACGTGTGTTATCCGGTGCTGTGCAAAGCAGCACCCCTCAGCGTGATCCTGGCTCGACAAGACCGTTGGGGTCGTGTCACTTATGCGGAGCACCCTGTCCGAATTTTGGACGTAAGGGAAAGGGTCACAAGGAACAAAGTGATCAGATGGTGCAAGGTACAATGGAGCCATCACAACGAAGCTGAAGCCACATGGGAGCGTGAAGAAGACATCAAGGCAGAATTTCCTCTTCTATTCTCTACAAACGAATCTCGAGGGTGAGATTCAATTTAAGGGGGGTAGATTTGTGACACCATCATTTCTGGTTTATGCATATATTCATGTTTCATGTAGAGAAAACATTTTAAAAGAAGTGGGAACAGAGAAAGAATAAAAAAAGATAGCTAAAAGAGCAAAAATCCACTTCACCAAGAGCGCGAAGACACTTCCCGCGGCAGCTGGCCACGTGGCGCCTTCGGAGCTCATCTCCGCAAAAGGGGGAGATGTGACACCCTCATCTCTGGTTTCTGCATGTATTCATATTTCAAGTAGAGAAAAACATTTTAAAAGAAGTGGAAACAGAGAAAATTATCAAATAGATAGCCTGTAAGAGAGGAATTCAGTTCACAGAGAGCGCCGAAGACAACTCTACGGCCCGCTGGCCACGTGGCGTGTTCGGAGCTCATCCCTATGAAGTGGGGAGAGGTCGGCCGCTAAGCTGGCTACGTGGCAGGCTCGGGGCTCATCTCCGCAAAGGAGGAGAGGTCCGACCCTGTGGGACACGTGTTGCCCCCGGAGCTAGCCTCTGCGGAAGAAGCAAAGGCATTTCTACAGGACACATGTTACCTCCGGAGCTTATCTCCGGGAGGCTCGACACTGTTGGACACGTGTCAACCTTGGAGCGCGTCTCTGAGGAAAGAAGGAAAGACCGGTGCTAACACGTGGCGTGCACGGAGCCACCTCCGAGTAAGAGAGGAGGTCCCAACCGTCAGGATACGTGGCACACGCGGAGCTCACCTCCGAAGGAAAAGGGAGGTCTCGCTCATTTGACACGCGGCACCACCGGAGCTCGTCTCTGCGGAAAAGGAGAGACCAGGCCCCAGAGGACACGTGGAGCTTCCGGAGCTCATCACCACGGAGGTAACGAGTTCTAGAGCGGTTTTTACGCGTAAGAATACCCGTACGTAAAGGAAACCGACCTGAATTCCACAACGTTACCACACCAAATCAACTAAAGATACGATGATAGGATCCAACGACGATCCGAATAGGACTCTTATTCGGGATACAATCAGATTAGGACTCTTCTCTTCCCGATTATAAATAGAACCCAGAACCTCTGGCCGAAACCAAAAACTTCTTTTCCAACTCCTGAGATGACGACTTAGAGCCCTAGTCCCAACCCGTCGAGTAAACCATCGCCGGGGTGCAGCAAGGAAGATCACCAGAGGAATGCCAATGATCTGAGGAGGACCTCGAGACCGAGAAGAACGTAAGGTAGGTCTCCAATACCACCTTACGACATCATTGTGTTTTCTTTGCATCTGTTCTTTGATTCCTTTCGAACAGAAGCCTTCTCGCGGACAGATCACTTGATGATCAGGTTGATCTAAAAGACAAGATCATCGCCACATCCACCTTTGATCCGAACATCCATGCAAGCCATGCAAGAACACGGGCAAACCAATCCAATAAAACTAATCATAGGATAGCATGCATATGCATCATCACATCTAGTTTAAGGTTGTGCATGATATTGATTGCTGTGAATCTTGTATGCACGTAATCCTACATAGCAGGACAAACTCAGGGAGCTGTCTACGACAAGCTGCAGCAACAAGGTTTTGAGATCCAAGAACCACGGGAACCGCAAAAACAAGGCAAGTGCTCCTTGACCATATTGATCCTATGTTTTGGGTGAAACTGTTTTGTTTTGCGAAAAGGTGTGTGTGCTGAGTCAAACATGATGGGAAACCCTTTTATAGGAGTTTACTAGTATTGGTTAAACCACCCTTGTCGCCAGGGATGTTTATGAGTCGGGTATGGTTTTTGCTTTATGCTTCGCTGAGTCTAATGGGATTGGGAAGCGAGATAGATGTGTCTAGCTAACTGCACTCGTAATGATAATGTCACACCCGGTTTCTCCGAAGAACAACCGAGTGAAAATCACATGTATGTCAGGATCATTTTCTCATACATGCGATGACAAATAGTGAAACATCATTTATTACAAGTCAGGTGTCGAATATAAATATGTCTTACATAGCATATGTCTCGATAGACGATAATAAGTTCATAACATGTAAATAAAATTTTGCAGCATAATATTATTCTTGTGGGCTCCGTCACAGGAGTTACCCGGGGGTCTCCATGAACCTAGACACCTTCTTCAGGTCCAAAGTCTTGGTCATTATACACCCCCTCATTATCATGACCTGAGCAGCAATATAAACAAACAAAATATGCAAGGTTGAGTACCGATGGTACTCAGCAAGTGTGGGAAAGTTATGTCATGCATGGCTAGAACAAGGGGAGGTTGAACTCATGGTTAAAGCACTACGCAATTAATACCTATCACCTTAGCTTATTAAGCACCCACATTACTACACAGGTGAAATGTTCCCAAACTCCCAACCCTTCATCAAGTAACCATAATCATCATATCCAATGTCAAGCTCCCCGCTTAACATCCTCAACTTCTAAAGCCATCATCCTCTAATCATTAATTAGTCCAAGCCGCTCTTAACCGTGAGCACGGCTGTCATGACAGTTTTGACTCTGCAGAGTTTGCACCACTGTACCCACATGTAGTGATTTCATCCCCCGTTGCCGGGTGGACTAAAAGAACCTCCACTATGCTAGTGGCTACGAACCACATTCACACTTCCCAGGTGTGTAGCCAGGAGATCACTACGAAGCCTTTAAAAAGAGATTCCCGATGAGCGTGGGCCCACTGAGGTTTCACCCCTAACAGCATACAAGAGGCTCCAACCCAGCTGCAGTGGCCCCCTCTTGAGCCTTGCGGTTCATATGGTAGTCCAGCTGACACCTATTCACCGCACCATCCAACACACCCATACTACGCCAGGGATACACATAATTAATTGGCTAAGCTGTCCCATCTCAGGATGTGGTTGGCACGGTAAAGCCAGGTTACATGCTCCATGAACTGGTCCTTAGGATCCAGGCAAGTACTAAACACAAACCCGAGTCTCGTGCAACCAGCGCCAACCAAAACATCCAACTTGCCTTGATCCCTACCTCTACATAACTCACAATATCTCATTCAAGAGTATGGTAAAATAAACTGATGATCTCATCTCCCAAATATCCCATTCTAAGCATGGCTAAGCATATGCATAATAATAAATGACATGATAAAATGAATCCCAACCCAAGCTACAAGGAAACAAGATAATGCAATTCTAGGGAAACTTCCTAGCATGGGTTTCATATTTCATTTGACAATGCAAATAATTCTATCTACACATCCTAGCATACGATCAAAGTGGTCAAGGACACTTGCCTCCTTCCTGCTGCTCTTGGAATGGGTAGTCCAGATCTTGGAAAGGAATAACATGCTCTTGAGCAGGTTCTACATCATACCATCACACATAGCAAAAGAAAAACAACAATCCATAAGACATAGTTCACACTTCCACTTCATACAAACCACACATTCACATGTAACAAAGCCATTCACAACTTCTATGTGTTGTGTTTACTCTATGTGTGTTGACCTTTGGCTTACATGCACTTTTAATCATGTGTATATGATTCCTACTTTTGTATTCACATTTATGCTTGCATACTTTATATATGAGTTTCCAATTTAAATAAGTTCCTTATATTCAATTACTACAACTTTTAGCTACCAAGTATGCAGGAAAGGTATTTTCCTACTCCATATGTGTGTTCATAATTTCTACCAACCCTAAACTGAATTCTTTGGATTTTAGAAACTCCATTTATCATTTACTAGTTGCTATATTTTCAGATTTATTTCCTATGCCTAAATGTGAACTTTATTATGAAAATAACAAGACACATCATCTAAACAGAATAGGTTCTGATCTAAAATATTTAATAACCTATTTTTGACCTTTTCCTCTGATGTAAACTATTTTACATTTATTTTCCTAATTTTCAGAACTATTCTTCACTTAAAAATGTGTCCCTATGACTAATAAATGTGAATAATAAATTAAACAGATTTATTTCAGCCAAAAATCTATTTTTATCTCACTCCAAAGTTTTCTAAGTACTGAGAAAGTTTTTAATTTAAATTTGACAATATGTTTGTCCCACTTTTTAAATTTTAAATACTAGCCACATATTCAGTTTCTAAATTTAATATCAAACAGGGTTAAAAAGGTAAACTCACCCCACTACAGGGTCTATAATATTATTTTAACAATTTTCAGGGGTCTAGCTACACATAACAGAGGATTTTTTCCTATTTTTTATAAAGTCCAGGGGCTAAAACTGATTTTTAAATGAATTTACATGATTTTCTGAAGTTCCAGGGGCTAGATCAGAAGTTTCCTGGGCTAGCTCTTATTTCCCGAGAACCCCAGGGGGTAGCACGTAAGATTTCCAGTCTTTATAACGTGGGGCTGACGTGGACCGTCCGATTTAAAACAGACGGCTGAGATTATAACGTCGAACCGGTACGCGGGGATTTAAACTCTACCGTGTGATTTAAAATAAACGGCGCACAAGCGGCCACGTCGCTCTGATCGAGCACGGGCGGCGCTGCCGGCGGCGCACGGCGGCGATCTCGCCGTAGAGTTTCGGATCTTCGGGAATTCTTCCTAGAACTGTGATTTTATGGCATAGATCGGTGGAGGGGAGGTCGGGGATCTCACCTCGGGAGTTTTCTTGAGCTCGGAGGTCCTGGAAAGCGATTGACGACGAGGTCCGAGGAGAATTCACGGCGAGGCTCGTCGGCGCTGTGTTTGAGCCGCAAACCACCGAGTTTTCTGCACATGCGAGGTTCCCCGGAGGCGGTGGATCAAGACCAGCGAGTTAGATCGGAATTCCCGAGCGTAGATCGGGCAGAATTCGCCGGAGGTGCTCGGGTTCTCACCGGAGTAAAATCGGCGGATCGCGTGGGAAAAATGGGACAAGGCCGGGGTTTTTATAGACGGGGGAGGGCGGCGGGTTAGTTTAGATTGAGCTGGAGTCTTCAGGGTCCGGAAATCGGCTGGGATACGCGAGAATTCCCGATCGGTTTTGATTCAGGTGAGAGAGTCCCGGCCGATCGCGGCGCGGGCGCGAGGAAGAAGAAAAGATGGCGGGCCCCGCCTGTCAGTGGGAGAAAGGGGGCGCGCGCGGCTGCGGGCTGGCGCGGAGCAGGGTGAGCCGGCTGGTGGGTTTTTGGCCCACTGGCTGTTTTTTTTCTGTTTTCCTTTTTCTTTTTATATTTCTTTTCTGTTTTGAGTTTAAATTGAATTCCAGTTTGAATTTGAATTGTTGCAAAACATGCAACACGTCCAAAAATTTTTAAACTCCCCTCTGAACAGGATTTTGGGGTGTCACAGCTCTACCCCCCTTAAAATAAATCTCATCCTCGAGATTGGTGGTTCTAAGAAAACAATTCCGGAAATTGTGCCTTAAGCTATTCTTCTCGCTCCCAGGTGGCTTCCTCTTCTAAGTGATGCTTCCACTGCACCTTGCACATCCGGATTCTTTTATTTCTGGTGAGGCGTTCCATTGTCTCCAAAATCTTGGATGGTTGCTCGGCATAAGACAAATCCTCAGCTACGTCCACTTCATTCATGGGTAACACCTCTTCAGGCGTCCTCAAGCATTTCTTGAGTTGTGACACATGGAATACGTCATGCACATCCGATAAGCGAGCCGGTAATTCTAGTTGATACGCCACTTCGCCTTTCCTCTCTAGAACTTGAAAGGGTCTGATGTATCGAGGTGACAACTTCCCTTTCACCTTGAACCGACGAAGTCCTCTGATAGGGGACACCTTGAGATAGACATAGTCTCCTACGTTGAAAACGAGCTCTCTTCTTCGTACATCGGCATAGCTCTTTTGGCGTGTCTGTGCTATCCTCAAATTGTTGCGAATTTCCCTCACCTTCGCCTCGGCTTCTTGTAGTACTTCTGGACCAAACACTTTACTTTCCCCCGTTTGGTTCCAAAATAGGGGAGTTCTGCACTTCCTCCCGTACAAAGCTTCAAACGGTGACATCTTCATACTAGCTTGATAGCTGTTGTTATAGGAAAACTCTGCATATGGTAAGTTCTTGTCCCAACTCCGATTGTTTTTTAGTGCACATGCCCTCAGCATACCTTCAAGAATCTGATTGGTTCTTTCCGTCTGCCCATCAGTTTGGGGATGATAGGCAGAACTAAAGTTCAGATGGGTTCCCATGGTTTCGTGCAACTTCTGCCAGAACCTTGAGGTGAACTGTGTCCCTCGATCCGACACAATCTTCTTTGGCACTCCATGGTAACACACGATCCTTGACATGTACAACTCTGCCAATTTGGATCCGCTGTAGCTTTCTTTCACGGGGATGAAATGAGCTACCTTGGTTAGCCTGTCGATGATAACCCATATTGAATCATATCCTGATTGGGTCCTAGGCAATCCCACTATGAAATCCATACCGATTTCTTCCCATTTCCATTCAGGCACTTTGAGTGGTTGCAATAATCCCACGGGTCGTTGATGTTCTGCTTTCACCAACTGACATGTGTTACATAGGGCAACATGTTCCGCGACATCTCGCTTCATGCCATACCACCAATACCTGCTCTTGAGGTCCTGGTACATCTTCGTACTCCCAGGATGAATGGAATAGTCAGAATCATGAGCCTCCTTCAAAATCAATTCATGGATCTCCTTTACTTCAGGCACAGATTCTTTTCCCGTGCCACACCGTTCCTTGTTCATCCTCTCTAAAACCAGAATCTTTATTTTCCTTGATGAGTTGTCTGATCTCTTGTATCTTCTCGTCATTCTTTTGAACCTCGCGTATGTCTCGCTCGAGTGCGGAGTCCACTTCCATGGCGATGGCTTCACCACTATTTACCAGGCATAGATTGAGCCTTATAATCTCGTCCTTCAATTCTGCAGGCATGTCCTTCAAGCTCAACTTATTGACCTGCACTTTCCGACTTAAAGCATCGGCCACGACGTTTGCTTTCCCAGGATGATAGTTGATGCCCACATCAAAGTCATTGATTAGCTCTAACCATCTCCTTTGTCTGAGGTTGAGATCTGGCTGTGTAAAAATGTACTTCAAACTCTTATGATCCGTATATATCTCTGTCCTCTTCCCCATCAAATAGTGTTGCCAAATTTTCAACGCGTGTACCACTGCGGCTAGTTCTAGGTCATGTGTAGGATAGTTTTTCTCGTGCTTCCGGAGTTGTCGGGATGCATAAGCCACGACATGCCCTTCTTGCATGAGAACACATCCCAACCCGTTTCCAGAGGCATCGCAGTACACCGTAAAGTTCTTCTGCATATCTGGCATAACTAGCACTGGGGCTGTTGTCAATCTTTTCTTTAACTCCTGAAAACTCGTTTCCCACTGGGGCGTCCATGTGAATGTGATTCCCTTCTCCAACAGTTTGGTAATGGGTCTCGAGATCTTAGAGAATCCCTCAATAAACCGTCGATAGTATCCAGCCAATCCCAAAAAGCTTCGAACTTCCCCGACATTTTCAGGGGTCTTCCACTTCTGGATATCCTCGATTTTGCCGGGATCTACGGAGATTCCTCCCTCCGAGATTATATGTCCTAATAAGGGAACTCTCTTCAGCCAAAACTCACACTTGCTCAACTTGGCATATAGTTGGTGTTCTCTCAGCCTCTGCAACACCAACCTTAGATGTTTCTCATGTTCTTCTTCATCTTTGGAGAAGACGAGAATGTCATCTATGAAAACCACCACAAATTTGTCCAGATATTCCATGGATACCTTGTTCATGAGATACATGAAGTATGCCGGGGCATTAGTTAGCCCGAAAGGCATGACAGTGTATTCATACAGTCCGTACCGAGATACGAAAGCTGTCTTGGGAATATCAGATTGCCTTATCTTGAGTTGGTGGTATCCCGACCTGAGATCAATTTTCGAGAACACACAAGCGCCCCTCAATTGATCAAACAAGTCTTCAATGCGGGGTAATGGGTACTTGTTCTTGATGGTTACCTCATTCAAGGCAGGTAATCCACGCATAACCTTTGGGTTCCGTCCTTCTTGGGCACAAATATCACCGGAGCTCCCCATGGTGAGGAACTAGGACGAATATACCTCTTCTCCGTCAATTCTCTCAAATGATCCTTGAGTTCTCCCATCTGCTTGGAGTCCATCCGATAAGGTCTCTTGTATATCGGGGCTGTTCCAGGTACTAGCTCAATTGTGAATTCCACTTCACGATCGGGAGGCATACCTGGCAACTCCTCCGGAAAAACATCTGGATATTCCCTGATGGTCCTGATCTCCTCCACTTTCACCTCAACTTGATTTAATTTAATGTCCCTCCTAGGCTCGTGTATTGTTATGAACTTTACTCTTGTGCCACTAGGGTGAGTTAGTTCCACCGTTCTGGTCGAACAATGGATAATCCCTTTATGTTTGGTCAACCAATCCATACCCAAGATAATATCTATCCCTTATGAATCTATCACTATGAGGTTAGCAGTAAATACTACCCCATTAATGTCTAGGTTCACCTTGGGACACACCTGTCTTGTCCTTATTTCTCCACCTGGAGAGTTTACGGCTAGCATATGGTTCATTTGTGTGGTTACTAGGTCATGCTTCTTAACAAACCCTTGAGCAATGAACGAGTGGGTAGCACCAGAATCAAACAGCAGGGTTGCAATGTGTAAATTGGCAGGAAACTTATCAACTACCACGTCGGGTGCCTCTTGTGCTTCCTCCATAGTAACGTGGTTCACCCGTCCTCTCATTACATTCTGCTGCTGTGGCTGCATGGGCTTCTTCTATGGGCACTTATGGGCGTAGTGCCCCACTTCACCACAATTAAAACATTGCACCCCAACCTTAGGTGCTTGGCCTTTATTGTCTTGGGGTTGGTTTGGGGGTCCTTGCACTGCTGGTCGAGGTGGATATGCGGGGCGAGGCTGCTGTACAAACTGACGTTGCGGCTGTGCTGGTGCTGCCGGAGGCCTGTAGTTCGGGTTGTACCCTCTTGGTGCTGAGTAGGGTACCGCAGCACGGTTCGTCTGCCCTGCAGGTTGCTGCATCAGACGTGGGCGGGTGTTGCTCCCTGAGGCTTGATGTGACCACCTGGCCTTCCTTTTATTCTCATTTTCCAAGGCCTTCACTTTCCTTTCCACCACAAACGCTCTGTCCACCATCTTTTGGAAGCTTTCATACTCATTTGAGGACATTGCACACTGCATTTCTGCGGTAAGTCCCTCCACGAAACAATCTTGTTTCTGCTCATCAGTCTCTATGTCCCGTGGGGCATAACGGGATAGTTGAGTAAATTTAGTGAGGTATTCCCTCACCATCATGTTTCCCTGCTGCAGTCCCAAGAACTCCTTCCTCTTGTTTTTGAGTTCACCTCTTGGGACGTAATGGTTGCGGAAGCTACGCTTGAACTCTTCCCAAGTGATGTTCTCAGGGTCATGATGGGCGGCCATGTAGGCGGTCCACCAATCAGCAGCAGGTCCATGCAATTGATGAGAGGCAAATAGCACCCTCTCATACCCTTGGCACTGTATGATCCTCATCTTGCTTTCAATGGTCTTTAGCCAATCATCTGCCTCTAGAGGTTCAGCAGCACTTGCAAACATTGTAGGTTGAGTTCCTAGGAACTCACTCAACCTTGGTTGGCGTGGTGCAGCTTGTGGAGGTGGAACTTGATGCAAGTTGGCCACCACTTGAGTCAAGTTCTGGATGAGCTGATTTTGATTCTCCAGCATTTGGTGGAGGGGATCAACTCCTTCATGGCGTCCACCCTGTCTTGGCCTCCAGAAAGATGAGGGTTGCAGGCCTCATCGTTGTTGTTGGCGAGGTTGGCAGCACGACCTTTTTCTCTTCCGGCCATCTAGCATGATCAACCAAATGTTAATTTAAAGTATTATGTATTATCTTACTACTTTCACTTGTTTGTACTTTGAAGTGTTGAGGCTTTGTTATACTTTTCTGAGGGTTCATATCTCACACAAAAATAACTGCAATATTATTTCATGTGGGTTCACACACCAAAGCAAAACAATCTGAAGACGAGGCTGTGGACAATTGCCATGGCTTCCACAACTCACGTCACACACCAAACATTAACACACAGTTAACTAAGGTATTGACTCGACTACTCGATAACTTTCTGAACTAAGGAAAAGACTCTACACGACTCGTATCACTGAGCTGGCTCCTCGGGATCTTCCTCATTATTGCGGCTGCCCTCTGACTCCGCTTTGGGTGGGGAAGCTGCTGGTGGAGAAGTGCAGCGACACCTGCTCGCCCGGGGATCTGGGGAGTCAGGAGTCCATGTGTCATTTACGGTGACACACAGTTCATTCCCATCTCCTCTTTCTCTCGCCCTCAAGCAGGCTCGCAGCAACGCCTCCGTTTCCTTCAGGGTGTCCCGGACATCTTGAAGCTCTTGTTGACACTCCTGCAGTCGAGTGCTGAGCATAGCAGCATCCTCCAAGCACAAGTCCATGTGCTCATGGGAAGTCCCCAGCTGCACTGGCGGGTACATGTACTCCGTTGTACCACTCTCACGCTGGAGGACATACATGTACTCAGTCCTGTCTAGGTGGCGACGATAGATGTGACTCTGGCAGGTGATTGCCTCCTAGGTGACATCCTTCTCCGCATCGACCTGTGTCGCTCGACAAGCTGGAGAGCGGTGGATCTTGAGCAGCATATTTTTATGGATAATCCTCATTTCTGAACTCCACTCTTCCCGCTTCTCACGGATGGTTCGGGTGGAGCTGTAGTGTATGATTAGCTTGCCCGTATTGCCGGCGGCTTGGAGCATACGTCGAAGACGGCGCAACAAGCCTCCTACTGCCAATCCGTAGGAGAGGTACGTCACCGGACGTTTCTCCTCTCTCAGGGCAAGGGCAACTACGGGAACTCTCCCTCCGGTGGACTTGCGAGCGGTGCGGATCATGCGAACCATCTAAAACATAAAGCATTTAAACTTAAGTTAGATAAAATTTTAAACAAAAATTCTAATTTTGAATAAAAGTTGAGGTAAGATGAATGAAGTGACCCCATTAAATAACACTTTTCAACTCACCCCTTTGGAAAATAGTTTTTAAAAAATAGGGTCCTTAAATACGTCCATTTCTACCTAGGTCCATGTTCCTACGGGCAACCTTGGCTCTGATACCACTTCTGTCACACCCGGTTTCTCCGAAGAACAACCGAGTGAAAATCACATGTATGTCAGGATCATTTTCTTATACATGCGATGACAAATAGTAAACATCATTTATTACAAGTCAGGTGTCGAATATAAATAAGTCTTACATAGCATATGTCTCGATAGACGATAATAAGTTCATAACATGTAAATAAAATTTTGCAGCGGAATATTATTCTTGTGGGCTCCGTCACAGGAGTTGCCCGGGGGTCTCCATGAACCTAGAAACCTTCTTCGGGTCCAAAGTCTTGGTCATTATACACCCCCTCATTATCATGACCTGAGCAGCAATATAAACCAACAAAATATGCAAGGTTGAGTACCGATGGTACTCAGCAAGTGTGGGAAAGTTATGTCATGCATGGCTAGAACAAGGGGAGGTTGAACTCATGGTTAAAGCACTATGCAATTAATACCTATCACCTTAGCTTATTAAGCACCTACATTACTACACAGGTGAAATGGTCCCAAACTCCCAACCCTTCATCAAGTAACCATAATCATCATATCGAATGTCAAGCTCCCCGCTTAACATCCTCAACTTCCAAAGCCATCATCCTCTAATCATGAATAAGTCCAAGCCGCTCTTAAACATGAGCACGGCTGTCATGACAGTTTTGACTCTGCAGAGTTTGCACCACTGTACCCACATGTAGTGATTTCATCCCCCGTTGCCGGGTGGACTAAAAGAACCTCCATTATGCTAGTGGCTACAAACCACATTCACACTTCCTAGGTGTGTAGCCAGGAGATCACTACGAAGCCTTTACAAAGGGATTCCCGACGAGCGTGGGCCCACTGAGGTTTCACCCCTAACAGCATACAAGAGCCTCCAACCCCGCTGCAGTGGCCCCCTCTTGAGCCTTGCGGTTCATATGGTAGTCCAGCTGACACCTATTCCCCGCACCATCCAACACACCCATACTACGCCGGGGATACACCTAATTAATTGGCTAAGCTGCCCCATCTCAGCATGTGGTTGGCACGGTAAAGCCAGGTTACATGCTCCATGAACCGGTCCTTAGGATCCAGGCAAGTACTAAACACAAACCCGAGTCTCGTGCAACCAGCACCAACCAAAACATCCAACTTGCCTTGATCCCTACCTCTACATAACTCACAATATCTCATTCATAAGTATGGTAAAATAAACTGATGATCTCATCTCCCAAATATCCCATTCTAAGCATGGCTAAGCATATGCATAATAATAAATGACATGATAAAATGAATCCCAACCCAAGCTACAAGGAAACAAGATAATGCAATTCTAGGGAAACTTCCTAGCATGGGTTTCATATTTCATTTGACAAAGCAAATAATTCTATCTACACATCCTAGCATAGGATCAAAGTGGTCAAGGACACTTGCCTCCTTTCTGCTGCTCTTGAAATGGGTAGTCCTGATCTTGGAAAGGAATAACTTGCTCTTGAGCAGGTTCTACATCATACCATCACACATAGCAAAAGAAAAACAACAATCCATAAGACATAGTTCACACTTCCACTTCATACAAACCACACATTCACATGTAACAAAGCCATTCACAACTTCTATGCCTAAATGTGAACTTTATTATGAAAATAACAAGACACATCATCTAAACAGAATAGGTTCTGATATAAAATATTTAATAACCTATTTTGACCTTTTCCTCTGATGTAAACTATTTTACATTTATTTTCCTAATTTTCAGAACTATTCTTCACTTAAAATGTGTCCCTATGACTAATAAATGTGAATAATAAATTAAACAGATTCATTTCAGCCAAAAATCTATTTTTATCTCACTCCAAAGTTTTCTAAGTACTGAGAAAGTTTTTAATTTAAATTTGACAATATGTTTGTTCCACTTTTTAAATTTTAAATACTAGCCACATATTCAATTTCTAAATTTAATATCAAACAGGGTTAAAAAGGTAAACTCACCCCACTACAGGGTCTATAATATTAATTTAACAATTTTCAGGGGTCTAGCTACACATAGCAGAGGAGTTTTTCCTAATTTTTATTAAGTCCAGGGGCTAAAACTGATTTTTAAATGAATTTACATGATTTTCTGAAGTTCCAGGGGCTAGATCAGAAGTTTCCGGGGCTAGCTCTTATTTCCCGAGAACCCCAGGAGGTAGCACGTAAGATTTCCAGTCTTTATAACGCGGGGCTGACATGGACCGTCCGATTTAAAACAGACGGCTGAGATTATAACGTCGAACCGGTACGCGGGGATTTAAACTCTACCGTGCGATTTAAAATAAACGGCACACAAGCGGCCACGTCGCTCTGATCCAGCGCGGGCGGCGCTGCCGGCGGCGAACGGCGGCGGGAGGCAGCGATCTCGCCGGAGAGTTTCGGATCTTCGGGAATTCTTCCAAGAACTGTGATTTTATGGCATAGATCGGTGGAGGGGAGGTCGGGGATCTCACCTCGGGGGTTTTCTTGAGCTCGGATGTCCTGGAAAGCGATCGGCGACGAGGTCCGAGGAGAATTCACAGTGAGGCTCGTCGGCGCTGTGTTTGAGCCGCAAACCACTGAGTTTTCTGCACCTGCGAGGTTTCCCGGAGGCGGTGGATCAAGACCAGCGAGTTAGATCAGAATTCCCGAGCGTAGATCGGGCAGAATTCACCGGAGGTGCTCGGGTTCTCACCGGAGTAAAATCGGCGGATCGCGTGGGAAAAACGGGACAAGGCCGGGGTTTTTATAGATGGAGGAGGGCGGCAGGTTGGTTTAGATCGAGCTGGAGTCTTCGGGGTCCGGAAATCGGCTGGGATACGCGAGAATTCCCGATCGGTTTTGATTCGGGTGAGAGAGTCCCGGCCGATCGCGGCGCGGGCGCGAGGAAGAAGAAAATCTGGCGGGCCCCGCCTGTCAGTGGGAGAAAGGGGGCGCGCGCGGCTGCGGGCTGGCGCGGAGCAGGGTGGGCCGGCTGGTGGGTTTCAGCCCACTGGCCGGTTTTTTTCTGTTTTCCTTTTTCTTTTTCTATTTCTTTTCTGTTTTGAGTTTAAATTGAATTCCAGTTTGAATTTAAATTGCTGCAAAACATGCAACACGTCCAAAAATTTTTAAACTCCCCTCTGAACAGGATTTTGGGGTGTCACAGATAATGAGAAACTGATGATGTTAATGAACGTGGATCGGAGGGAGATCTAGGCAAGCCTGGGTTTGTGAATGAGGTAGCATGAGATGGTGGTTTACTTGCCGTAGATCTAAGGACCGGTTCATGCATGCACATGCCAGGATAACAGTGCCACCACAAGGCCAAGTATGGGTGCGGCTTGGCTGAGTAATTAGGTAAGTTGCTAGAGTGTTATGGACTGTGGAAGGCGCGGGGAATGGGAGTCGAGTAAGGACTGCCCTGGGAACTGCATGGCACAAGAGGGGGCCCGTGGGTGGTAGAATTGGAGATTCTAGCCTGCCGGTGAAACCTTAGTGAGTCTATACATCTAGTAGCCCCTTTGTAAAGGCTATTTTGTGATCTCTTGACCATACACTGACGGTTGTGTACTGCTATAATGGAGATTTTGGAGTCGCTGACGGGTGACGAAATCACAAACTTGTGGGTAAAGAGATGCAAACTCTGCAGAGTCTAAAACTATCATGATAGCCGAGCTTATGGTCACGAGCGCCTGGCCAACTGCCATGATTAGTTGGGATGGTTATTGGGATGGTTGTTGGTTATGGTTATTGTTTTTGGTTATGGTTTGGTTTTGGGACTGTTGAGTCCGGGTGGTAAGATGGTTACATGACTGTTGAGTCATGGCAACGAGATTGGTCTCGGTGTGAGACAAAGTTGTTTATGAGATAAGATGGTAGCGAATACGGGAAGGTATTCGTGAGATGGTAGCGAATACGAGGAGGTATTCGTGAGTAAGAATGAAGTTGGTTAATGTTCGGGTGGAACATGGAAAGCGATGGAGGTATGTTGGTAATTTAATACATGCTGGGATTACATTCATCTAAAGTTAAGTTGCTGTTTTATCATGGTTTTATAAATCTGCTTTTCTGCAAATGAGCCTTTTATACCTACCTTGTTATGAGCTACATATCATGTTTTTCCACACTTGCTGAGTACATCATTGTACTCAAACTTGCATTATTATCTCCTCATCAGCAGCAGGAAAAGACTACTATGAAGACCAAGTGGAACATTAAGGCGTGTGATTTGTTCTCAACCTTGCCTGTGGAGGGAGTAGAGATGGAGCCACTTCTACTTAGATTTGCTTCCGCATTAGTTAAATCGCTTCCGCATTAGAATAAAGACTTCCTCTGCATAGAAATAAGACTTCTGCTGTGAACATGAGTCCAAGACTCATGAGATATTGTAATAAACTCTGTTATTCGTGGTAATATATAATCTGAATTCAGTTTGTGGAACATATGTGTATGTGTGATGAACATCCTGGGCACACATATGCATTAGTTCTCTGTTCCATGGTTTTCCACAGAATTGAGGGCGTCACAGATTGGTATCAGAGCCATGGGTTGACAGTAGGTTACACGTCTAGATAGAAATCTCAGATTGATATTAGAGCCTCGGGTTGACAGTAGGTTACACACCTAAAAAGGAATCATAGATTGGTATCAGACACAGATTGGTAGTTAAGCCACGATGACCAAAGGAAGCACCCTAGGAGGCTTAGATTGGCTTTAGAACTACCTTGGCATAGGAAACCTGCCTCGAATAGGAGTTGTATGAGCCCTTGCAATGATTTTTTGTGTTTTTGTGCTTAGTGTGAGTTGTGGGACGTCCCCAAACGTTGTCCATATCCACATGTAACTAGAAAGAGGTGTGAGATGTCTCCGCACTTGTTCACATTCTCATATGGGCTAGTATATATACAGTCCAACTCACCTTGATGCATATAGTTGAAGGGACCTACCTAATCTTCTAACATCCTATTCTATTTCGTCCCCTCTCACAGATGGTGAGGGGAAACGCCGGCCGAAGGAATATCCAAGAGGATGACCACGAGGAAGTTCTTGTTAACCCCGGGGCTTGTGAAAATCACCTGGAGAGGTTGATGGCCATGCAAAACCAGCTGATGCAAACCATGATCCAAACTTTGGGTCAGTTGCAGGCCAACAACAACCCTGTTCCGGCACCACCACCGCCGGCTCATAACAGGTTGGGAGAGTTCATGAGGACTCGACCACCCACCTTTGCTCAAGCCAACGACCCCATGGAGGCCAACGACTGGTTGAAATCCATGGAGAAGAAGCTTGCCATTGTTCAGTGCAATGACCGAGAGAAGGTTCTCTTCGTGTCGCACCAACTTACGGGAGCCGCTGCTGACTAGTGGGATGCCCTGAGTAACGCTCATGCCAACCCGGAGACAATCACTTGGACTGAGTTCAAGGAAAGTTTCCACTCTCATTACATCCCTGCTGGTGTAATGATGCTCAAGAGGCAGGAGTTCGAAGGCCTCCGCCAAGAACAGAGAAGTGTGAATGAGTACCTCAACAAGTTCACGCAACTGTCCCGGTATGCCCCCGAGGATGTCAACTCAGACCAAAGAAAGCAGTACCTGTTCTTGAGAGGGTTGAACAATGAGATCCAGGTTCAGCTCCTCAACAGTGACTACGTAAGCTTCCAGGAGCTGGTTGACAAGGCTATAGTGGTCGAAAACAAGATCAAAGAGATCGAGCGAGAAGGCAAGAGGAAGATGCAATACCAGCCCGAAGGGAGCAACGTACGACCTCGGTACATGCCCCCAGCCACACCACAGTATAGGCCAACCACTCCTGCATACCGCCCTGGTCAGCCACCACAGCAACAACTCGATGCACCAGCACCTCGCGTGCCCATGCCTCCTGCGCCTCGACCCAACAATGGCGCTCCTGTTCAAAACCCCCGCCCCATGGTGCCTGCTGAAGTAGGCAACAGGGCATGCTTTGCATGCGGAGAAATAGGACACTTCGCAAACCAGTGCCCAAGGAGAGGCCCTGGACAGCAAGGCAACGTGCCCAAGCAGAAACCGCGACTGAACGGACGGGACAATCAAGGAAACCGGACAGCAGAACTATGCTCGTGGCAACGTGAACCATGTCTCTGCTGAGGAGGCACAACAGGCTGAGGACGTCGTAATTGGTAGGTTCCTTGCCAACTCCAACCCAGCCACCATCTTATTTGATTCTGGAGCATCACATTAATTCATATCATCCAAATATGTTGCCAAACATCATCTACCCATATCCCACTTAGAATGTGCTATGTTAGTAAATTCTCTCGGAGGAGAAATGAGGACTGATATAGTATGTCCGAAAGTATGCCTTAAAATAAGGGGGGTAGACTTCCTTGCCAACCTTATTGTCTTGGACTCCCAAGGGATTGACATCATACTCGGAATGGATTGGTTAAGCAAGCACAATGGAGTAATCCAATGTGCTGAAAGGAGTGTTCAGTTGACAAACGATCACGGTATTCGTGTCGAGTTTGAGTCAGCCCAGCAAACAACCGAACGGGCAATTTTGAACCATGTCGAAGGAACAACATTGGACAGCATTCCAGTGGTTCAGGAATTTTCGGACGTGTTCCCGGAAGAGCTTCCAGGTATGCCACCTGACCGGGACATTGAGTTTGCCATAGATTTGGTACCCGGAACTGCACCCATAGCCAAGAGACCCTATAGGATGCCCGTCAATGAACTAGTAGAACTCAAGAAGCAAATTCAAGAACAGTTGGAGAAGGGTTTTATACGTCCAAGCTCGTCACCATGGGGAGCTCTAGTGCTCTTCGTAGACAAGAAGGATGGAACCCAAAGGATGTGCATGGACTATAGGTCTCTCAACGAGGTAACAATCAAGAACAAATACCCTCCGTTCCGTATAGAGGACCTATTTGACCAAATGAAAGGAGCCCGAGTGTTCTCCAAGATTGATCTTCGGTCGGGATACTTCCAGCTGAAGATTAAGCCCTCCGATATATCCAAGACTGCCTTTCGAACACGGTATGGTTCGTATGAATATACCGTTATGTCTTTTGGGTTGACAAATGCACCCGCATACTTCATGTACCTCATGAACAAGGTTTTCATGGAGTACTTGGACAAGTTCGTCGTGGTTTTCATCGACGACATTATGGTGTACTCAAAGAGTGAGGAGGAGCATGAAGAACATTTGAGATTGACATTGCAGAAATTGCGTGAGCATCAATTGTATGCCAAGCTTAACAAGTGTCAATTTTGGCTAAAGGAAATATCTTTCCTAGGCCACATTATCTCCAAGGAAGGAGTATCGGTTGATCCTGGAAAAGTGAGAGATGTTCTGAAGTGGGACCAACCGTAGAGCGTGAAGGATATTCGGAGTTTTCTTGGGATGGCTGGATACTATCGACGCTTCATTAAAGACTTCTCTAAGATAGCAAAGCCTATGATGGAATTGCTAATGAAGGGAAAAGTCTTCCAATGGACACCAGCATGCCAAGGATGTTTTGAGGAACTCAAGAAAAGGCTAACCACAGCACCGGTTCTGGTATTGCCAGACGTAAGCAAGAGCTTTGACATATATTGTGACGCATCCAGACAGGGGCTCGGATGTGTGATCATGCAAAAAGGACAAGTGGTAGCCTATGCCTCACGGCAATTAAAGAAGCACGAGCTTAATTATCCTACACATGACTTGGAGCTAGCAGCAGTAGTGCATGCATTGAAGATTTGGAGACATTATATCCTTGGTCATCGATGTGAGTCTATACGGATCATAAAAGCCTCAAGTACATATTTACAAAAACGGACTTGAATTTTAGGCAACGTCGGTGGTTGGAACTCATCAAGGATTACGATGTTGGAATCAACTACCACCCCGGAAAGGCCAATGTAGTAGCTGATGCATTGAGCCGAAAGGGAGCACGTCACCAACTCACGGTTCGGGAGCTACCACCCGAACTACGTAAGGAGTTCGAATGGTTACATCTCGGATTCTTGAACAACATGGAAATAATGGAGATCCACTCCTCATTGGAGCAAGAGATAAGAGATGGCCAAGCAACGGATGGGGATATCAAGGAGATCAAGGAAAGAATCCGACAAGGAATAGAGAAGGATTTCAAGGAGGATGAGAAGGGTACGCTTTGGCTAGGAAAAAGGATTTGTGTGCCTAACATAAAACACCTCCGCGACATGATATTGAAGGAGGTACATGATTCACTCTACTCCATACATCCCGGAAGTACCAAAATGTACAAGGACTTGAAAACTTGTTATTGGTGGGATGGTATGAAGAGGGATATAGCCGAATACGTTGCCCTGTGTGACACATGCCAACGGGTGAAGGCCAAACATCAAAAACCCGCTGGATTGTTGCAACCCTTGAAGGTACCAGAGTGGAAGTGGTAAGACATCAGTATGGATTTTATCGTCGGATTGCCACGTACTCAGTCGGGTTACGACTCCATCTGGGTTATTGTGGACCGACTGACTAAAACCGCCCATTTTCTCCCTGTAAGGGCCAATTACAACGTGGCACAATTAGACGAGTTGTATATAGAGCAGATCTTGTGCCGTCATGGAGTCCCAAAACGGATAGTCTCAGATCGAGGTTCTCAGTTTACCTCTAGATTCTGGAGGAAACTGCAGAAAGCCATGGGTACACAACTGGATTTTAGCTCCGCCTATCACCCACAAACTGATGGGCAAACCGAAAAGACGAACCAAATTCTGGAGGACATGTTGAGAGCTTGCGCCTTGAAATGTGTGCGTAGTTGGGATAGGAGTTTACCGTATGCCGAATTCTCCTATAACAACAGCTATCAATCTAGCTTGAAGATGTCGCCTTTCGAAGCATTATATGGTAGACGGTGTAGAACGCCACTGTTCTGGAATGAAACCGGAGAGAACCAGGTGTTTGGACCCGAAGTACTACAAGAAGCTGAAAAGCAAGTCCAAACGGTACGGGAGAATTTAAAGGCTGCTCAGTCGTGACAGAAAGGCTATGCGGACAATAGGCGTAGGAAGTTGACCTTTGCAGTAGGAAACTTCGTATACCTTAAGGTATCGCCTATCCGAGGCCAACGATGTTTCAACGTCAAGGGCAAGTTAGCACCTCGCTACATCGGACCGTTCAAGATTTTGGACAAGCGAGGAGAAGTAGCCTATCAACTAGAGCTCCCAACCCACCTCTCCGACGTACATGACGTGTTTCATGTATCCCAGCTCAAGAAGTGCTTGAGAGTACCAGAGGAGCAAGTATCAATGGGAGAGCTCGAACTTCAAAAGGACCTGACTTATGCGGAACACCCTGTCCGAATCTTAGACGTAAAGGAAAGGGTCACCCGGAACAAGGTGATTCGATGGTGCAAGGTACAATGGAGCCATCACAACGAAGCTGAAGTCACATGGGAGCGTGAAGAGGATATCAAGGCAGAATTTCCCCATCTATTCTCTACTAACGAATCTCGAGGGCGAGATTCAATTTAAGGGGGTTAGATTTGTGACACCCTCATCTCTGGTTTCTGCATGTATTCATATTTCATGTAGAGAAAAACATTTTAAAAGAAGTGGAAACAAAGAAAATTATCAAATATATAGCCAGTAAGAGCCGAATTCAGTTCACAGAGAGCGCCGAAGACATCTCCGCGGCCTGCTGGCCACGTGGCGTGTTCGGAGCTCATCCCTGCGAAGTGGGGAGAGGTCCGCCGCTAAGCTGGCTACGTGGCAGGCTCGGGGCTCATCTCCTCAAAGGAGGAGAGGTCCGACTCTGTGGGACACGTGTCTCCCCCGGAGCTAGCCTCTGCGGAAGAAGCAAAGGCATTTCCGCAGGACACATGTCACCTCCGGAGCTTATCTCGGGGAGGCCCGACACTGTTGGACACATGTCAACCTTGGAGCACGTCTCTGTGGAAAGAAGGAAAGACCGGTGCTAACACGTGGCGTGCGCGGAGCCACCTCTGAGTAAGAGAGGAGGTCCCGACCGTCAGGATACGTGGCACACGCAGAGCTCACCTCCGAAGGAAAAGGGAGGTCTCGCTCGTTTGACACGCGGCACCACCGGAGCTCGTCTCTGCGGAAAAGGAGAGACCAGGCCCCGGAGGACACGTGGAGCTTCCCGAGCTCATCGCCACGGAGGTAACGAGTTCTGGAGCGGTTTTTACGTGTAAGAATACCGGTACGTAAAGGAAACCGACCTGAATTCCACAACGTTACCACACCAAATCAACTAAAGGTACGACGATAGGATCCAACGACGATCTGAATAGGACTCTTATTCGGGATACAATCAGATTAGGACTCTTCTCTTCCCGATTATAAATAGAACCCAGAACCTCTGGCTGAAACCACAAACTTTTTTTCCAACTCCTGAGCCGACAACTTAGAGCCCTAGTCCCAACCCGTCGAGTAAACCATCGCCGGGGTGCAGCAAGGAAGATCACTAGAGGAAAGCCAACGATCTGAGGAGGACCTCGAGACCGAGAAGAACGTAAGGTAGGTCTCCAATACCACCTTACGACATCATTGTGTTTTCTTGGCATCTGTTCTTTGATTCCTTTCGAACAGAAGCCTTCTCGTGGACAGATCACTTGATGATCAGGTTGATCTAAAAGATAATTTCATCGCCACGTCCACCTTTGATCCGAACATCCATGCAAGCCATGCAAGAACACATGCAAACCAATCTAATAAAACTAATCATAGGATAGCATGCATATGCATCATCGCATCTAGTTTAAGGTTGTGCATGATATTGATTGCTGTGAATCTTGTATGCATGTAATCCTACAAAGCAGGACAAGATCAGGGAGCTGTCTACGACAAGCTGCAGCAACAAGGTTTTGAGATCGAAGAACCACCAGAACCGCAAGAACAAGGCAAGTGCTCCTTGACCATATTGATCCTATGTTTTGGGTGAAACTGTTTTGTTTTGCGAAAAGGTGTGTGTGCTGAGTCAAACATGATGGGAAACCCTTTTATAGGAGTTTATAGTATTGGTTAAACCACCCTTGTCGCCAGGGATGTTTATGAGTCGGGTATGGTTTTTGCTTTATGCTTCGCTGAGTCTATGGGATTGGGAAGCAAGATAGATGTGTCTAGATAACTGCACTCGTAATGATAATGAGAAAGTGATGATGTTAATGAACGTGGATCGGAGGGAGATCTAGGCAAGCCTGGGTTTGTGAATGAGGTAGCATGAGATGGTGGTTTACTTGTTGTAGATCTAAGGACCGGTTCATGCATGCACATGCCAGGATAACAGTGCCACCACAAGGCCAAGTATGGGTGCGGCTTAGCTGAGTAATTAGGTAAGTTGCTAGAGTGTTATGGACTGTGGAAGGCGCGGGGAATGGGAGTCGAGTAAGGACTGCCCTGGGAACTGCATGGCACAAGAGGGGGCCCGTGGGTGGGAGAATTGGAGATTCTAGCCTGCCGGTGAAACCTTAGTGAGTCCATACATCTAGTAGCCCCTTTGTAAAGGATATTTTGTGATCTCTTGACCATACACCGATGGTTGTGTACTGCTATAATGGAGGTTCTGCAGTCGCCGACGGGTGACGAAATCACAAACTTGTGGGTAAAGAGGTGCAAACTCTACAGAGTCTAAAACTATCATGATAGCCGAGCTTACGGTCACGAGCGCCTGGCCAACTGCCATGATTAGTTGGGATGGTTATTGGGATGGTTGTTGGTTATGGTTATTGTTTTTGGTTATGGTTTGGTTTTGGGACTGTTGAGTCCGGGTGGTAAGATGGTTGCATGACTGTTGAGTCATGGCAACAAGATTGGTCTCGCTGTGAGACGAAGTTGTTTATGAGATAAGATGGTAGCGAATAAGAGAAGGTATTCGTGAGATGGTAGCGAATACGAGGAGGTATTCGTGAGTAATAATGAAGTTGGTTAATGTTCGGGTGGAACATGGAAAGTGATGGAGGTATGTTGGTAATTTAATACATGCTAGGATTACATTCATCTAAAGTTAAGTTGCTGTTTTATCATGGTTTTATAAATCTGCTTTTCTGCAAATGAGCCTTTTTATACCTAACTTGTTATGAGCTACATATCATGTTTTTCCGCACTTGCTGAGTACATCATTGTACTCAAACTTGCATTATTATCTCCTCATCAGCAGCAGGAGAAGAGTACTATGAAGACCAAGTGGAACATTAAGGCGTGTGATCTGTTCTCAACCTTGTCTGTGGAGGGAGTAGAGATGGAGCCACTTCTGCCTAGATTTGCTTCTGCATTAGTTAAATCACTTCCGCATTTGAATAAAGACTTCCGCTGCATAGAAATAAGACTTCCGCTGTGAACATGAGTCGAAGACTCATGAGATATTGTAATAAACTCTGTTATTCGTGGTAATATATAATCTGAATTCAGTTTGTGGAACATATGTGTATGTGTGATGAACATCCTAGACACATATATGCATTAGTTCTCGGTTCCATGGTTTTCCACAGAATTGAGGGCATCACAGGAGAGGTCCGACCCCATTGGACACGTGTTGCCCCCGGAGCTAGACTCTGCGGCGAAGCGAGGCCAGCCCCACAGGACACGTGTCGACTGCGGAGCTAGTCACGACGAAAAAGAGAGGACCAGCCACGCAGGACACGTGTCACCTCCGGAGCTCACCTCCGGGAGGTTTGACACTACCGGACACGTGTCACCTCCGGAGCTCACCTCCGGGAGGTCCGTCACTATTAGACATGTGTCGACCACGGAGCTCGCCTCTGTTGAGAGGGGAAGTCCCAACCCACCATACATGTGGCGCACGCGGAGCTCACCTCTGAAGAAGAGGGAGGTCTCGTCCGCCTGATACGCGGCACAACCAAAGCTCGTCTCTCCGGAAAAAGGGAGCCTGGGTTCCTGCAGGACACGTGGAGCTTCCGGAGCCTATCACCGCGGAGGAAACGAGTTCTGGATCGGTTTTTGCTTCTGTACGCGTGGGAATACTGGTACGGGAGGAAACCGACATGAATTCCACAATGCTACAGCACCAAATCAACTAAAGATAAGTTGTTAAGATTCAACGACAATTTGAATAGGACTCTTATTCGAAATACAATCAGATTAGGAATCTTCTCCTCCCGATTATAAATAGAACCCAGAACCTTTGGCCGAACCACGAACTTCTTTTCCAACTCCTGAGCCGACGACTTAAAGCCCTAGCCCCAACTCGCCAAATAAACCCTTCGCCGGAGTTCAGTCGAGGAAGATTGCCGGAAGAGAGCCCCAACGATCTGTCTTGCTAAGAGAAGGACCCCGAGACCAAGAAGAACGTAAGGTAGGTCTCCACTACTACCTTATGACATCATCGCGTTTTCTTTGCATCTGTTCTTCGATTCCTTTAGAACAGAAGCTTTTTTGTGAACAGATCACTTGTTGATCGATTTAATCTAAAGTCAAGATCATCACTATGTCCACAATTGATCTCTACAACTCTGTTCATCATAAAACTCATGCAAGCCATGCAAGAACACATACAAACTAAACTGCATCATAGGATTAAGATGCATAAGCATCATCGCATCTAGTTAATGTTTGTGCATGATATTGATTGTTGTAAATCTTGTATGTGCGTGATCATGTATAGAAGGACAAACTCAGGGAGCTACCTACGACGGACTACAACAACAAGATTTTGAGCAACCGTAACAGCCAGAACAAGGCAAGTGCCCCTTGACCATATTGATCCTATGTTTTGGGAAACTGTTTTGTTTTGCAAAAAGGTGTGTGTGCTGAGTCAAATATGATGGGAAACCCATTTATAGGAGTTTACTAGTTTTGGTTAAACCACCCTTGTCACCAGGGAAGTTTATGACTCAGGTATGGTTTTACTTTTAAGCTTCGCTGAGTCCATGGGATTGGGAAGCGAGATAGATGTGTCTAGCTAACTGCACTCGTAATGATAATAAGAAACTGATGTTGTTAATGAACATGGATCGGAGGGAGATCTAGGCAAGCCGGGTTCGCGAATGAGGTAGCATGAGATGGTGGTTTACTTGCCGTAGATCTAAGGACCAGTTCATGCGATCACAAGCCAGGATAACAGTGCCACCACAAGGCCAAGTATGGGTGCGGCTTAGTTGATTAATTAGGTAAGTTGTTAGATTGTTATGGACCGTGGAAGGCACGGGGAATGGGAGTCGAGTGAGGACTGCCCTGGGAACTGCATGGCACAAGAGGGCGCCTGTGGGTGGGAGAATTGGAGATTCTAGCCTGCCAGTAAAACCTTAGTGAGTCCATACATCTAGTAGCCCCTTTGTAAAGGCTATTTTTTTATCTATTGGCCATACACCGACGGTTGTGTACCGGTATAATGGAGGTTCTGCAGTCGCCGACGGGTGACGAAATCACAAACTTGTGGGTAAAGAGGTGCAAACTCTGCAGAGTCTAATACTATCATGATAGCCGAGCTTACGGTCACGAGCGCCTGGCCAACTTCCATGGAACCAAGAACTGATGCATATGTGTGCCCAGGATGTTCATTACACATACACATGTAATCCACAAACTGAATTCAGAATATAACCACGAATAGATAGTGTTTAAGTACTTTATTACAATGACTCAATGTCTCACTCATGAATATCCAACTTATTCTTGCAGCGGAAGGCTCTAAACGACAGCGGAAAATAACTAAAACAGCAGGCTCCAACTTCAACTCCATAGGCATGTTGACGGTAGTGCACACGCCTAGTCTCCACATGTTCCTCGAAGTTCTCTTCTCCTGTAGCTGATGTATATGTGGGAATGCAAGGGTGAGTACATGTCGTACTCAGCAAGTGCTGGAAAAGTATGACATGTAGCTTATAACAAGGTAGGGAATAAAATGGTTCATTGCAGCACGCAAATTTTATTTAACAAACACGTTAAAAACAGCAACTATCTCTAGGTGAGTTTAATCCCATCATAACCAAGTTATTCATCAACATTCCTTCACCATAATTCACCATATATCAAGTTTCAACCAGCCAATAATCTTTCTCAAATTCATCTCATACTCATAATGATTCATAACCATCTCTTTTTCATATAATCAAAACCAAACTCATTGTTATGACTCAAAACAGTCCCAAAACCAATCCCAATGACCATACCATAACCATACCCGAATAAACATCCCATGTTTTGCCTCCAATCATGGAAGTTGGCCAGGTGCTTGTGACCGCAAGCATGGCTATCATGATAGTTTTACAATTTGCAGAGGTGGCACCACTTTACCCACAAGTTTTTGATTTTGTCACCCGTCGGCGACTAAAGAGAACCTCCATTATACCAGTACACAACCATCGGTGTATGGCCAAGAGATCACAAAATAGCCTTTACAAAGGGGCTACTAGGATGTACGGATCCACTGAGGTTTCACCGGCAGCCTCGAATCTCCATCCTCCCACCCATGGGCCCCCTCTTGTGCCATGCAGTTCCCAGGGCAGTCCCTCTCGACTCCCATTCCCCGCGCCATCCAACGGTCCATAACAAGCTAGCAACACACCTAACTAGTCAGCTAAGCCGCACCCATATTTGGCCTTGTGGTGGCACTGTTTTCCTGGAATGTGCTCGCATGAACCGGTCCTTAGATCTACGGCAAGTAAACCACCATCTCATTCAGCAACATCCACGAACCAATCTCGCCTAGATCTCCCCGATTCCATGCTCGTTAACATCATCAACTTCTCATCATCATTATTCATATGAGTGCAGTTTTATAAAACCAGTTTGTACGTGTTCTTGCATGTTTTAGTAGGCTTCCATGGGGTTTATTGATGAACAAGGGTGCTGGGATAATGTGTGGACGTGGTGATGATCTTGACACAAGATGTAGATCAATTCCACCATCAAAAATCGACCAAAACATGATCTGTCCACACACAGAAGTTTCTGCTCGAAGGGGCAAAGAAAACGGATGCGTAGAAACAGCGGCGACGTCGTAAGAGGGGTAATGAAGACATAACTCACTTCCTCCTTGCGGCAGGGCCTCCCTCCTAGCAATGGCAGCAGCGGGGGTTTTTTTTATGCTGGAAATTATGATAGGGCAGAATGTCGGACTTCTTCTCCGGTGACGGTGAGGCATGACGGGGCTCTACGGTAGGGCTCGACGGCGGCCAAACTCCGGCAAGGGGGTGGGGGGACTCGGAGACTTGGGAAGAGGGGGGAGGGGTAACTCGGCGAGTTGGGGGCCATACGATACACCAGCTACGCCAGTCACAGCGTTTTAAAAAAAAATTAAAAAAATTAAGAAGGCCCTCGTTTCGAACTCCGAAGTTCCAGCACCAGTTTTTCCAATCGCTACTGAATTTGTGCCGATATCATCTTTCATCGGTTTGAGCTAATACTTGGTGCTGTTTCTATTCTTGTGCCCCTGGTTGAGAAAAAAAATATAAAAAAAGAGAAAAAAAAAGATTTTGATTTCTACTAGTGCTTCAAGACAAAAACAGGAGGCTAAGGGGTTTTCTAGTTGTGCTATTTCTGTGTGAGTGCTGGATACTTGCTGATATTATCCTTGTTGTTCATCATCATTCATCCTTGTCCTTGCTTGTTGCCACAACTGTTCTAATACATTCTTAGGCCAGCAACTAGGTGAAATTCTTTGGACGCTTATTCAGAATTGCTATCTGTTACTAACTTGTGTGCCACATACATATAGTGCATTTGAGCCTTCCAAGCTCCACATTCTCTCGAGCAGAACAGGTAACCTTTGCAATCACACCCACTCTCTGCTTGCTTCACACCGGTCACCGTTGGCCACCTGCAGTGCTGGTAAGAAACTTGTAAGAGCGGGGTAAGACGCATCTTACTGATCGATTTTCCACCCACTTCAGAGAGCGTAGTAATAGGGTTCTTCACTATCTTTTTGTCTTCGTTTCTATTTTGTACTAACAATGACAGGAAAGAAGCCTATGGATAAGACCTCTGGTTCTACACCTCCGGATGATGATGAGTGTGTGTCCCATATGGAACTAAGGGACATGATGCGGGCAATGACCGAAGCTTTCAACAATTATCAGACCACTACAACAGCCACCTTTCAGAGGCTCCATACAAGTGTTGCTGGTCTGACCACACGGTTGGACGAGATGGAGACTCGTCTTCCCCAACAAGCTAGCTACACCCTCTATCATCCTTGATGGTGATGTACATGCTCACTACGACACAGAGGATGACTTCAATAACGATGAGGTTGATGCACAGCAGCGCCGTCGCCCTCGACAAAATCGTCAAGGTATGGGACGTAGACCTCGTCCTCATGCTCCTGAACAAGATAATGATCCTTATGCTAAGATTACGTTTCTATTCCACCATTTTATGGATCTTATGATGCTGATACTAACTTGGATTGGGAGATGACGGTAGAACAAAAATTTAGCCCTCATCTTGTTCCTGAGCGACATAGAGTTAGACAAGCCACTAGTGAGTTTAAAGATTTTGCTATAATTTGGTGGAATGAACTTGTAAATACACGTAATGCACCACAGACATGGGCTGCGTTAAAAGAAGAGATGCACGCTAGGTTTGTTCCTCCTTCATATAGACGTGATCTTCTTAAGAAATTGCAACGCTTTGATCAGGGTGACATGACTGTCCAGGAGTACTACCAAGAGTTGCAGAAAGGTATGCTTCGTTGTGGGGTAGTTGAGGATCAGGAAGACCAAACTGTTACGTTTTATGGGGGCTTGCGGCGTGAGATCCAGGACATAGTTGACTACAAGGAATATCATTCTATTCAACGTTAATTTGAACTTGCTATGTTAGCAGGAAAAGAAGTGCAGGGTCACCAACAGCAGCGGCAGAACAACACCTTCACACCACGACAATTTCCGGTGCCATCCAAAGCAGCGCCCTCCTCGAGCGTACGTGCTTCTACACCACCCTCCACGGGTGTTGTACGCAGCAGCATCGCACCTTCTACATCACGGGGGCAAGATAACAGCAAGTCCCAGATGCCTCCAGGTGTTGCAGCAAAGGCGGCTGCACCCAACACTTCGACAAGTCGCAGCTCCGACATCAAGTGCCACCGCTGCCAGGGACTTGGCCATATGCAATGAGATTGCCCCAGCAAACGGGCAATCATTGCCACTGCTGATGGTGGGTATGTTAGTGCTTCTGATATTGAAGATGAAAATATTATTGCAACTAACATTTCAGGTTCGGATGATGGTGCTGAGGAGGTTCTTGGTACATCTGCGACAAACAACTATAGGACTTTGATTGTGCAGCGAGCTTTGAGTGCCACGGTTCGAGAGGACGACAACCGCCAACGTCACAACCTTTTCAACATGATTCTCGTCGTCAAGGACTGCCGTGTACATACAATCATTGATGGTGGTAGCTGCAACAATTTGGTGAATGTTGAGGTGGTCAAGAAGCTTGGCTTGACCACACGGGAGCATCCCCACCCTTATCACATTCAATGGTTTAACAACAATGGTAAGGTAAAGGTAACACAAACAGCAAGGATACATTTTTCCATTGGTTCTTATCATGATTTTGCTGATTTTTATGTGGTACCTATGGATGCTTGTTCTTTTTTTGGGACGTCCTTGGGAGTTTGATACTGATGCTATTCACCATGGTCGATCTAATAAGTATACTGACATGCATAAGGGCAAGAAAATTGTGTTGCTTCTTATGAGTCCCACTGAAATTGTACAATTTGAGCAGGAGAAAAAGAATAATGCTAAGCAAAAGGGTGTTTTCAATTCTGAAATTCAGCAACCTATTAAGTTGAAAAATCCTATTTTGCTTGCAACTAAATCTGATCTTGATGATTTATATGCCTCTAATGGAACTTGCTATGCTTTAGTGTGCAAACATGCTTTATATTCCATTGAGGATACATCCATGTCTTGCCACCTGCTGTTGCTAACCTTTTGCAGGAATATATGGATGTTTTTCCATCAGAGATATCCCCTGGATTACCACCTGTGAGAGGCATTGAGCACAAGATTGATTTGGTTCCAGGGGCGAGCTTGCCAAACCGTGCTGCCTACAGGACCAACCCCGACGAGACTAAGGAAATTCAGCGACAAGTCCAAGATCTTCTGGACAGCGGGTACATTCGTGAGAGCCTTAGTCCTTGTTCTGTTCCTGTTCTTTTGGTTCCCAAAAAAGATGGCACTTGGCACATGTGTGTTGATTGTAGAGCCATCAATAACATTACCATTCGTTATCGCTATCCTATTCCTAGATTGGATGACATGCTTGATGAGTTGAGTGGTTCTGTTATTTTCTACAAGATTGATTTGCGTAGTGGGTATCATCAGATTCGTATGGCTTTAGGTGATGAATGGAAAACTTCTTTTAAAACTAAATTCAGACATTATGAATGGTTAGTCATGCCATTTGGTTTAACTAATGCACCCAGCACTTTCATGAGGTTGATGAATGAGGTTTTACATGCTTTCATTGGTAAATTTGTGGTGGTTTACTTTGATGATATCCTTATTTACAGCAAGTCATATGATGAGCATCTTGAACATTTGCGTGCTGTTTTTAATGTCTTGTGCGATGCACGTTTATATGGTAACCTTGAGAAGTGCACCTTTTGCACCGATCATGTGTCTTTTCTTGGGTATGTTGTTACTTCGCAGGGCATTGAGGTGGACGAGGCAAAGATTGTTGCCATCACGAGCTGGCCACTTCCGACTACGGTCACACATGTTCGGAGTTTTCTTGGTCTCACAGGTTTCTACCGGCGTTTCGTGCGTGATTTTAGCACCATTGCGGCACCTCTCCACGAGTTGACAAAGCATGGAGTGCCATTTCGATGGGGACCAGCACAACAACAAGCTTTTGATGTTCTCAAGTTGAAGCTCACACAAGCACCATTGCTGCAATTTCCTGATTTTGAGAAGACCTTCGAGCTTGAATGTGACGCGAGCGGCATTGGCATTGGAGGAGTACTAATTCAAGGAGGTAAACCTGTTGCCTTCTTTAGTGAAAAATTGCATGGGCCTTCGCTGAATTATTCTACATATGACAAAGAACTTTATGCTTTAGTGCGTGTCTTGCAAACTTGGCAACATTACCTATGGTCTAAAGAATTTGTCATACATTCAGATCATGAGTCTTTGAAATATCTTAAAGGACAAGCTAATCTGAACAAACGTCATGCTAAATGGATTAAGTTCATAGAATCATTTCCTCACATCATTAAACATAAGAAAGGGAAAGACAATGTGATTGCCGATGCTTTATCTAGACGTTATACCATGCTGTCCCAACTTTCTCATAAAATCTTTGGTTTGGAAACTATAAAGAGGTTATATGCTACTGATTTGGACTTCAAAGATGCCTTTGAAAATTGTAGAGAGGGAAGAACGTGGCAAAAATTCCTGCTGCGTAAAGGCCTTATCTACCGTGCTAACAAGCTGTGTGTTCCAGCTAGCTCCGTTCGTCTTTTGTTGTTGCAAGAAGCGCATGGAGGTCGTTTGATGGGACATTTTGGTGTTAAAAAGACAGAGGATGTGCTGGCCGTTCACTTCTTTTGGCCACAAATTAGGCGTGATGTGGAGCGCTACGTTTCACGTTGCACGACATGCAACAAAGCTAAGTCTCGACTTAACCCACATGGTCTTTATATGTCTCTTCCGGTTCCTAGTGCACCTTGGGAGGATATTTCTATTGACTTTATTTTAGGATTGCCTAGAACAAAAAGGGGGAGGGATAGTGTCTTTGTGGTTGTTGATCGTTTCTCTAAAATGGCTCATTTTATACCCTGCCACAAGACCGATAATGCTTCACATGTTGCTGATTTGTTCTTTAATGAGGTTGTGTGTTTGCATGGTGTTCCCAATACTATTGTTTCTGATAGGGATGCTAAGTTTTTGAGTCACTTTTGGAGAACTTTATGGTATAAATTGGGAAAAAAGTTGCTGTTTTCTACTACTTGTCATCCACAAACTGATGGGCAAACGGAGGTAGTTAATCGTACCTTATCTACTATGTTGCGGGATGTTTTGAAAGACAATTTGAGGTTGTGGGAGGAGTGTTTGCCACATATTGAGTTTGCTTATAACAGGTCTGTTCACTCAACAACCAAGTTAAGTCCGTTTATGGTAGTCTATGGTTTCAATCCTCATGCTCCAATTGATTTGCTACCTTTACCACATACTGAAATTGTGAACTTAGATGCTACACAACGTTCTGAATTTATTCTTAAGTTACATGAAACTACTAAGTTACAAATTGAAAAAATGAATGAAAAGTATCGCATTTCTGCTAGTAAAGGTAGGAAGGAGGTAAAATTGGAACCCAGTGATTTGGTGTGGGTTCATTTGAGAAAAGATAGGTTCCCGGATTTGAGAAAGTCCAAACTCATGCCACGCGCTGCTGGACCTTTTAAGGTTCTTGAGAAGATAAATGACAATGCATATAAACTTGAGTTGCCTCCCGAGTTTGGGGTTAGTACCACATTTAACATTTCAGATTTGAAGCCATACTTGGGTGAGGAAGATGAGCTTGAGTCAAGGACGACTCCAATTCAAGAGGGGGAGGATGATGAGGACATCTCTCCTTTGCATACAATGCAAGGACCGATCACTAGAGCACGTGCATGACAATTGGATCTTCAGGTACGTTCTAACCTTGTCAATTGTTTTTCAGAACTTACTCTTGTTTTCATGCATGTTTTATTGATTAGGAACAATGGAGAGGACCAGCAAGGGCTGGGAGGAGTCCAAGGAGTCAAGGAGGAGGAGATAGGACGTGCACACCAAGGAGGAACCCAAGTACAACTCGACTTCGACTCCACCTCGGGTTCCAGGAGCTGCCTTCACCAAAACTGACGTCCCGGACACATACAGAGTCGGATTTGGACGTTCTATATATGGTTGAAACCGCGATTTCATAAAGCTTCCAATAGAAACAGCCCCACCTCAAAATTCCTTCTAAGTTGATGGGAATCAGCGAAACAAGTGGGCGTCTAGAATCTGTCCGGTGCTGCGCCACCGACTTTTGGGCTGCTGGCCCGTGTAACGTGTCAAAGCCCGTTAGGGTTGCATCCAGGGGTCCTGCACGCCCCTAAACTCCTTTTTATACAGCAGCCGTCACCACATTAGGGTGGGTTTTTCTTAGTTATAATCTGTCATTGAACAGTGTCACCGATCATCGGTTGTGAGACCCCAAATTCGTGAACAATTCAGTTTTGATTGCAACTTCTCTGTTCTTGCTTATGTTCTTGATTGCGCTTGCAGAGATAAGCCTTTGTGGCGAGGTCATTCTTGTGACACGTGTGATAACCAACGGAGCAGTGGTGTAGTGATTGCGGGGTTTCGTTCGTTCGAAGCCTTGGATTATCAACGTCGAGATCTCCACCCAATCAAGTTTACCCTACCTCTCGGAAGATCGGGACTCATCCTTCTATCAACGTCTGTCCCTGGCGGGCGTGGTGCAATTTGGGAGACCCCTTCACGTGGTCAGTAATGTGAACACGTAGCTCAAAGCGTGTTTGGCTTCAGAACATCCGGGCGAGTGATGACGGCTGGGTGTACGAACTGTATGGATACCGGGCTCGGTGTGCAGCCGAGTCTGACAATTGTTTGACTTATCTGCAGGTAGTCTAACCATGAAACGGTAGACGTGTAGCATCCGTGTGCGAGTGACGCTTAGTGCCACTGAACTAACGAAGCTGGCTAAGTCCGTTATAGGTTTGTCTTTCTGAGGACGTAGTACTGACATGCTCTGGTGACGCATTGACGTCACACTCCACTAAATGAAAAACTTCATTTTAAAACTTGAATGTTTTAATCCAAAGCACTAAAACTTGATGTAACTCCTTCCCTTAATCAAGCTATTCAAAGTTAACAAATTTTCAACTTATAGGATACTAAGGACCGAGTCCCTGTTTTCAGCTGAAATAAGGCTGAAGTTAATCAGAGGTTATAGGTTGAGTTTTTTTCGAGGTTGGGGTCATATGATACATTTCTGGAAAGCCTTGGAATAGATTTACATCTTTTCTGTTTAGGTCCACTGGTTTTTCATCCTCTAACCAATCGAAAAATGCAGTAGAGTTGAAACTGTCCAGAAAACAGGGCAGAGCAAACACTCTCTGTAACTCTCTGTAAATTGAGCATAACTTCCTGCATAAAAATCCAAAAAATAGAACATGAGGTAGTTCTGAAAAGTTAATGAGATGGGTTACAACTTTGTAACATAAAGTTTTGTCAGATTGGGAGCAGAATTAACTGGAATTCTTGGATCAAATCAGTACCTAAAGCAGGGAGGTGCTGTCCAATTTCTCCAGAAATTCTGTTAAATTTGACAACTCATAACTTTTGAACCAGGACAGACCTTAGGACAAGCAAATACTTTCTGGAAATCTATTGAAGTTAGCTTTAATTTTTATGTGTAGGTCCAGAATTGGTTTTGCCTTTAGCATGGTCTAAATCAGGTTGAAATGGAAACTGGTCAGGGCTGTCATGTTGGACAGCAGATCAGCAATCAAATTTGTTTAAATTTGAACTATGTTTCCAAGTTGTATGAGTTCAATGACATGTCTTATGTTATAAATCAATGGGTTACTGTTCAAATAAATGTTTGACATTTCTCAAATATCTTTTTACAGATGACAGCCGATAGACAGTTGGAGAACGCGTGGGTGGTGTCCCACTGTTCTCACCGCAGCGGCTATCCGGAAACGTTGAGGCAAATGCTTCGATATTTCGGGTATGACAAGATGCCGCAGTACTTCGCCAAAGAAGAAGGCGATAAGGGGAACAAGACGTGGACAATCCATGTCGAGGTTCCTGCAGGGCCTACGCCACCCGGTTGGCAGCCGTTCACCGTTACGCTGAGAGGTACAAACCGGAGGGTATGTGACAAGTGGCAGCCCGCAACACCATGTCGAGTTTCTGCAAACTACACGTGAGAGCTATGGATGGCACTCCATACATGCTCATTTCGGTGGAGGGACGGGCTAATCACGTGTGGGAAGGGAGGTATATGGAGACAACCGATCCGGGTTGTCCAAGGTACAATCCCGAAGAGGCAAACCTTAGTCTTCAATTGAGGGCAGGAAAAGCCGTGATGGACAGCCAAGCAGTTCATACGGATTGACTTGCTGCGAAGCTCAAGGAGAACACAAGCCGTGGAGACCATTTCGAGAGTGCTCACAGCGCACTCCGCAATGTGCTCCTTCCAACGATTAAGCGACTGGATGAACAACATAATCAGTTGCATCGTCTGAAGAACGCGAAGAGGAAAAGCCGTGTCGACATCACGGCTTTGCAACAGCAGGTGGAGGCTCTGAACCAGCAGAACGAGGTCCTTACTCAAGAGCAGGATGACGCTATTGAGGAGGGGCAAGGCTGGGAAGAGGACTACAACCAGGCCATGGACGAGGTGGACGCATTGCAGGACCTCATACCTCCGGTAATGGGCATACCGGTGGTAGGTGCTGTACCCGTTGTCTTGGGTCTTCCGGCAATGGGGGAACTCGAGCCGGAAGAGGAGGTTGTGGACCCAGAGCCACCAGCCGAGGTACCGGAGGAAGACGACCCGCAGGAGGTCGAGTTCTACTCTGAGTAGGGGGTTACCGTTGCCAAGTAGGGCAGCAAGAGTGATGTAACCCAAACTTTTGTAATCGATGATATGTCGTGTAGACAGTAGTGCATGTATAGGTAGTGAAGACATGAGCACGACTTCTCGGAGACCAGAGACTAATGTATCATGTATAAAGTTTATGCTTTATCAATATATGTGAATGTTGTGCAAGTTATTCATGTGTCACTTCAAATACCTACTGTTTCATATGGAATTTTTAAGTATGACATCTGTTGATCGCTGCTGTTTTGAATTTCAGAATGACTCGTACTCGTGCCAACCTTGACGTTGGGGGTTCTAGTCAAGTGGGAGAAACCTCCCAACAGCCTCCCGAGGACTCCTCGGGACAGCAACAGCAACAGCAAACACCGCCACCGCCACCGCCAACGGTTACATTGGCGACATCGTTGTGGCAATGGCGGGTTCTCATCAGCAGCACACGGAGTTGCTGCAAACTCTCATCGCAAATACGTCTCGACTAGAGAGGCATCAAGATCGTGAGGAGAGCCAACAGAGCTCCAACTCCGACTTTCTAGTGACTCATCCCCGGTATTCTCAAGGGCGGATGAACCCCTCGATGCGGACAACTGGCTCCGCACGATGGAGATGAAGTTCAGGCTGCTCCAAGTGAGTGAGCAGGGCAAGACTCAGTTCGTGGTCCAACAGCTCCAGGGATCCGCGAGCGCGTGGTGGGCGAACTACTGTGCTTCACTGCCCACCGATTGAGTTATGATCTGGGCGGAGTTCTGGACGGCCTTTCAGGGCCTATCAAATACCGTCGGGTCTCATGAAGAGGAAGACACAGGAGTTCTTACGCCTGCAACAATGGAGCCTAGACACGCTGGAATATTCCAGTGCATTGAATGATCTTGTGCTCTACGTGTCGTATCACAACGATACCGACGAGAAGCGGCGGGATCACTTCTACCAGGGGCTTAACCCGCTCCAGAAAGACAAGATGGTGATGTTCAATCGCGGCAGCCTCAACAATATAATTGATGCTGCGATTGTTCAAGAAGACTCCGGCAAGGAGTTAGTGGCGGCAGAGAGGAAGCGAAGCGCGCCGCAAAGCAACGGAGAAGGTGGTGATCCTTCTCACAAATATCGGATGGTGAATCGCCCACCATCGGGTCCATGCTGGCAGCCACCACAGAGGCCGATGCCATTCCGCAGTCGCCCATATTCTTCACCGGCATTCAGGCCGGCACTGCCCGTCCCACCTCCGCAACAACAACAGCAGCAGCGGGCGATGCCGCGTGCGTATGCACCTCAGCAGCGCATGCCGGGCTTTCGTTCCCCAAGCACCGGACTAGCAGCAGCCATATGCTACAAATGTGGTCGTCCAGGACACTTCGCCAGCAGTTGTCCAGAGAGACAAGGCGGCGGAGTTGCACCGCAACTTCCGGGGAGGAATTAGCCCCGGAACCCTACTAATGCGCGGCGGGCAAACCCTAGGCCCGGCACCGTCCAACAACTTGCCATAGACGACGTGCTGGAGGGGGAGCCAATCCTTGCGGGTATGTTCCAACTCCACCAGCATCCCGCCATAGTATTATTTGATTCAGGTGCCACGCACAATTTTATTAGCCAAGCTTTCATTGTCAAACACAGCTTGCAAATGCTACCCACCGATAGTCCGTATTTGATTTGTTCACCGGGTGGGAAGATTTCAGCAAGCGTAATGGTTTCCAAAGCACCATTATGCTTAGCGGGTAGAGTGTACCCTACGTCTCTCATAATTTTAGAGGGACAGAAGGTCGATGTCATCCTAGGGATGTCGTGGTTAACCCGCCACGGCACTGTTTTAGACACCGTTCTCCAGATTGTGCACTTGAACTCAGAAGTGCACGGATCTCACTCCTTATTTCTGGACAGTACAGAAATAAAACTTCCAAGTGTCTATCAATCCACAACCATCAGATTGGAAGACATTCCAGTGGTCCGAGAGTTCCCTGACGTGTTCCCGGATGATTTACCGGGGATGCCGCCCGACAGAGAGGTGGAGTTCAAGATTGAACTTGCACCGGGAACCATGCCAATATCCCAAAGGCCGTACAAGATGGCGCCCAAAGAGCTGGCTGAACTGAAGACCCAGCTAATTGACCTGCTGGAGAAGGGTTTTATTAGGCCGAGCTCCTCGCCATGGGGCTGTTTGGCATTATTTGTGAAAAAGAAAGACGAGACGTTGCGACTCTGTGTGGACTATCATCCACTAAATGACGTAACCACCAAAAACAAGTACCCGATGCCACGGATTGACATGTTGTTTGATCAGTTGGTCGAAGCAAAGATCTTATCCAAGATGGACTTAAGATCCGGGTACCATCAGATTAAAATACGGGCTGAGGATATTCCGAAGACGGCTTTCTCGACGAGGTACAGACTTTATGAGTACCTGGTCATGTCCTTCGGCCTCACCAATGCTCCAGCTGACTTCATGTATTTGATGAACTCGGTATTCATGCCGGAGCTGGATAAGTTTGTCGTGGTCTTCATCGACGACATATTGGTATATTCCAAGTCGGAAGAAGAACACAAGAAGCATCTGCGTATAGTCTTGCAACGGCTGCGGGATCACAAGCTATACGCGAAATTCAGCAAGTGTGAGTTTTGGATATCACATGCGTTTTCTCAGGCATATCATCTCATCGGAGGGTATTGCTGTAGACCCGAGTGAGATCACACAAGTGCTGAATTGGAAGTCCCCGAGAACTGTTCACGAGGTACGGAGTTTCCTCGGACTCGTGGAATATTATCGGAGGTTCATTCCGAACTTCTCAAAGATTGCCAAGACTATGACGGAGCTGCTGAACCTATCCTGGACTGCTTCACATCTTCCCATTCCTTCTGGAGCTTGGCAAGGCTACCAAATATGTTTAGAGTCCAGCATGTGAAGCAGCATTCAAGGCGTTAGTCAAGCACCTAACATCAGCACCGGTTTTGGCGCAGCCAGACACAAGAAGACCGTTCGATGTGTACTGCAATGCAGCCTGGAAGCGGGAAGATGTGAACATGGACTTCATCGTCGGTTTACCCACCACCTTTCAGAAACATGATTCTGTGCGGGTGATCGTCGACCGGCTCACTAAAGTTTCCCATTTCATCCCGGTCAACACCAACTACAATGCCAAGAAGTATGCTGAACTGTACATCTCACGGATCCTATGCTTATACGGTGTACCCCGTACCATCATATCAGATCGGGGCACTTTATTTGTGTCCCGTTTTTGGGAGCAGCTACACGCTGTGTTGGGGACGAAACTGATCCGTAGTTCATCATACCACCCGCAGACGGATGGGCAAACCGAGCGGGTAAATCAAATTTTTGAAGATATGTTACGAGCTTGCGCCATCAACCACGGCAAGAACTGGGATGATCACTTGCCGTTTGCCGAGTTCTCGTACAACAATGGGTACCAGGCCAGCATCAAGATGGCGCCTTACGAGGCGCTATACAGGAGAAAATGCCGCACACCACTGAATTGGTGTGAGTCTGGCGAAAGGGTTACCTTCGGGATTGATCTTGTAAACAACGCAGAGGAAAAGGTTCGGCTGATTCAAGCAAACCTAAAAGCCGCTCAATCCCGACAGAAACAATATGCGGACCGGAGAAGACGGCCACTACAATTCGAAGTCGGGGATCACGTATATTTACGTGTGTCTCCAATGAAGGGCGTGAACAGATTTGGGGTGAGAGGAAAGTTGGCACCCGGATTCATCGGTCCATTTCAGATTACCGAAAGATGTGGATCGTTAGCATACCGGCTGAAATTACCAGAAGCACTTTCCGGTGTGCACAACGTCTTTCATATTTCACAGCTGACAAAGTGTCTTATGCTATCAACTACCATTAAGGTGGAGGACAAAGAAGAACTGAAACCGGATCTCACGTATCGGGAGGAACCGGTTCAGATTATTGATGAAAAGGCCCGAACCACACGCAACAGTATGTTGTGGTTCTACAAGGTTCTATGGAGTAATGACTCCATGGACGAAGCGACATGGGAGAGCAAAGGATTTCTTCGCGCTAACTACCCCGACTTTTTCACATTGCATATACAGTAATTTTCCACTGTCCTCTCTCTCATTTTCACCTTATAATCTCGGGACGAGATTCTTTTAAGGGGGGAGGAATGTAAGGGCCTAAGTTTTTGGAACATATTCAAAGTGTCCATCACCACACACACACTTCATTTGAAGAAACTTGATGAACACATTTGAAGAGCAAGTAACCACCATCAACATGATCATTAGAGAATAAACTCACAAAATGCAAAAGTGGCATTTCCCACATGCATAATATAGGGGCTGGGCATATGAAAAGCTCCTACACCTTGTTAGGAATGTCCATGCCAAGTTTCACCAAAATTCAAAACCTTTTCGAAGTCCTTTTGGGTAGAACTAAAAAGAGGGTGGTTTGAACTCAAATTCAAATTCAAACTGTTTCTCTCCCATGAATTCAAAAGTGGGAGGCATATTCTTACTCAGCACATTTTTGTGAGCTCATAGACCAATTTTCACTCCATTTGGAGTTGAGCTTGACATGAGCTAAGTTTAGCAAATTCAAACTTTATTTGAATTTCAAACTGCATATGTGCTGAAATTTGGTCAGACACTTCACAATTTGAATTCTACCAATTCCAATTGGGCATGTGGTAGATAATTCAAATCCTAAGGGGTATTAAGGGGATTACTGTTTGTAGCAGTGAGAGGAAGTTAATTTCATAGGTTAAAACTCGGGTGGGACCCACATGTCAGCTGCACAGTTCAAAGAACCGACTGAGGACTTGATCTTGGTTTCTTGCGCCCGACCGAGCTGCCGCCACGGAGCGAAAACGGCGAGGACAGCTGCTGCTTGCCGCCCCTGGCCGCTGAACCGCCTCCCTGGGTCCTTATCTAGGCGCCCGAGCCGTCTCCGGTGCTTCTCACTGCTACCCCGACGCGTTCTCACCCAGCAAACTGAAATCCTTCACCGCTCGGTTGAGCTCTCGGTCCCTCGTCGTCCGGACGATCCTGTGGCTTTCATGGCGATCTGAGGCCAGCACCGGGTGCGCCGAGTCTTCCTTGACGCCCTTGCGCCGGTGCTAGACCCTGAGCAGCCCTTCCCGAGCTCCACCGCAACGTTCTTTCATTCCCTGGTTCATCTCGAGCTGCCGTCACGAGGACGACCCATCCGGCCACCACAGCCCGCCGTTCTCCGAGCTGTGAATAGCAAATAGGTTCGCCTTCAGTCCCTCTTCCATTACCGCAAGCCCTGGTGGCGGGACATAAACTACTCACGCCGGAATTTCATGATTTTGCAACGGTATACAAAAGAGAGGCCCAGACTGATCTGCAAAATTTGTAGTACACACCGCACAACTCATCCTCTCACGGAGGGAAGCATTTCTAGGTGCCCGTACGAGTCCATAGGAGCAGAAACCACGAAGAAACGTTGAGGAAAGCCACTGTTCTTCGAGTTTTAGGAGAATCCCCATTTTCGGCCTAGGTCGCACGGTGACAGCCCAGTACAGCCATTTACAAGCTCCGTGGAGCTCATGTCGACCTTTCCAAGTGTCCACTGGTGCTCGGCGACCTTTTGTTTGATCGGTTGGGGTGCTAGGAGGGCCGGCCAACACGGCCGAAGTTCTTCCAAAGCTGCCGCTCGTCGCCGACCATGTGCCGGTGATTTTCATGACAAGCTGAGCCCAGCATCATGTTCCCCGGGGGGATTTAGGCAGAGGCGGCCAGAATCATGGAGTTTGGCGCATCACAGAGGCCACCGGCAAGCTATCCGGCGAGGTGTCGCGGCGGCCGAGCGCGGGAGGCGGGACGTAGATGAAGCCCCTGGCCCCACGCGTCAGCGGCCGATATTTTAAACCCCGGGATTCGCTGTGGCACGGATCGGGTGCGACTGCGCGTGAAGAAATCCGCGGCCCCGTGTGTCGACCGATGAGGAGTTGACATGTAGCCCCGGTCCCACGCGCAGCGGTTTAAACTTTTTCCTGATTTTCAGATTTAGTTCAAACTTCAAACCCACATAACTTTGGCTAGGAAACTCCAAATCGAGTGAACAAAATTTTGTTGGATTCAGCTCTCCGAGTACTTTCCAGCAAATCAAGTTTCACTTCATGAAAATCCTTATTTATCCAGAATTAGTTCTTCAAAGTTTAAAATGTTTGGAATTTTAACTGGAGAACCCTTTGGAGGAAAATTCTGAAACTTTGCTGGGATGTTCACCTGTGACGCTCTCAATTCTGTGGAAAAACCACATAACCAAGAACTAATGCATATGTGTGCCCAGGATGTTCATCACACATACACATATGTTCCACAAACTGAATTCAGATTATATATTACCACGAATCACAGAGTTTATTACAATATGTCATGAGTCTTGGACTCATGCTCACAGCGGAAGTCTTTATTTCTATGCAAGGTTGAGAACAGATCACACACCTTAATGCTCCACTTGGTCTTCATAGTAGTCTTCTCTTGCTGCTGATGACGAAATAATAATGCAAGTTTGAGTATAATGGTGTACTCAGCAAGTGCGGGAAAACATGATATGTAGCTCATAACAAGGCAGGTATAAAAAGGGCTCATTTGCAGAAAAGCAAAGTTATCAAAACCACGATAAAACAACAACTTACTTTAGGTAAATGTAATCCCAGCATGTATTAAATTACCAACATACCTCCATCACTTTCCATGTTCCACCCGAACATTAACCAACTTCATTCTTGCTCACAAATACCTCCTCGTATTTGCTACCATCTCATGAATACCTCCTCGTATTCGCTACCATCTTATCTCATAAACAACTTTGTCTCACACTGAGACCAATCTCGTTGCAATACTCAACAGTCATGCAACCATCTTGTCACCCGGACTCAACAGTCCCGTAACCAAACCATAACCATAATCAATAACCATAACAAAGAACCATCCCAATAACCATCCCAACTAATCATGGCAGTTGGCCAGGCGCTCGTGACCATAAGCTCGGCTATCATGATAGTTTTATGAACCCTGCAGAGTTTGCACCTCTTTACCCACAAGTTTGTGATTTCGTCACCCGTCGGCGACTGCAGAACCTCCATTATACCAGTACACAACCGTCGGTGTATGGCCAAGAGATCACAAAATAGCCTTTACAAAGGGGCTACTAGATGTATGGACTCACTAAGGTTTCACCGGCAGGCTAGAATCTCCAATTCTCCCACCCACGGGCCCCCTCTTCTGCCATGCAGTTCCCAGGGCAGTCCTCACTCGACTCCCATTCCCCGCGCCTTCTACAGTCCATAACACTCTAGCAACTTACCTAATTACTCAGCTAAGCCGCACCAATATTTGGCCTTCTGGTGGCACTGTTATCCTGGCATGTGCATGCATGAACCGGTCCTTAGATCTACGGCAAGTAAACCACCATCTCATGCTACCTCATTCACAAACCCAGGCTTGCCTAGATCTCCCTCCGATCCATGTTCATTAATATCATCAGTTTCTCATTATCATTACGAGTGCCGTTAGATAGACACATCTATCTCGCTTCCCAATCCCATAGACTCAGCGAAGCATAAAGCAAAAACCATACCCGACTCATAAACTTCCCTGGCGACAAGGGTAGTTTATCCAAAACTAGTAAACTTCTATAAAAGGGTTTCCCATTATGTTTGACTCAGCACACACACCTTTTTGCAAAACAAAACAGTTTTTCCCAAAACATAGGATCAATATGGTCAAGGAGCACTTGGCTTGTTCTTGTGGTTTCGGCTGTTCTTGGATCTCAAAACCTTGTTGCTGCAGCTCGTCGTAGACAGCTCCCTGAGCTTGTCCTGCTATGTAGGATCACGTGCATACAAGATTCACAACAATCAGTATCATGCACAAACCTTAAACTAGATGCGATGATGCATATGCATGCTATCCTATGATTAATTTTTATTAGATTGGTTTGTACGTGTTCTTGCATGGATTTATGATGAACATAGGTGTTTGGATCAAATGTGGACGTGGTGATGACCTTGTCTTTAGATCAACCCGATCAACAAGTGATCTGTCCACGAGAAAGCTTCTGTTCGAAAGGAACCAAAGAACAGATGCAAAGAAAACACAACGATGTCGTAAGGTGGTTGGAGACCTACCTTACGTTCTTCTCGGTCTCGAGGTCCTCCTCAGATCGTTGGGCTTTCCTCTGGCGATCTTCCATGCCGCGCTTCGGTGATGGTTTACTCGGCGGTTTGGGACTAGGGCTGTAAGTCGTCGGCTCAGGGGTTGGAAAAGAAGTTTATGGTTTCGGCCAGAGGTTCTGGGTTCTATTTATAATCGGGAATAGAAGAGTCCTAACCTGATTGTATCCCGAATAAGAGTCCTGTTCAAATCTGTCATTGAATCTTACAACTTATCTTTAGTTGATTTGGTGCGGTATCATTGTGGAATTCAGGTCGGTTTCTGTTCCGGTATTGCTATGCGTACAGAATCCAAAAACCGCTCCAGAACTCGTTACCTCCTCGGTGATGAGCTCCGGAAGCTCCACGTGTCCACAGGGTCCTGGTCTCTCCCTCTCCGCAGGGACGATCTCCGGTTGTGCCACGTGTCAAGTGAGCAAGACCTCCCTCTCCTTCGGAGGTGAGCTCCGCGTGCGCCACGTATCCTGGCGGTCGGGACCTCCTCTCTTACTTGAAGGTGGCTCCGCACACGCCACGTGTCAGTGCTGGACCTTTCCTTTCTTCTCAGAGACAAGCTCCGAGGTGGACACGTGTCCAACAGTGACGGGCCTCCCGGAGATAAGCTCCGGTGGCGACATGTGTTCAATGGAAACGGACCTCTCGGAGGTGAGCTCCGAGATCAACACGTATCCCGCGCGACCGGTTCTCTGATTTCCGTGATGACTAGCTCTTGAGGTGACATGTGTCCTGCGGAAATGCCTTTGCTTCTTCCGCAGAGGCTAGCTCCGAGCAACACGTGTTCCTCAGGGTCGGACCTCTCCCTCTTAGCGGAGATGAGCCCCGATCCTGCCACGTAGTCAGTTTAGCGGCGGACCTCTCCCAACTTTGCAGGGATGAGCTCCGAACACGCCACGTGGCCAGCGGGCCGCGGAAGTTGTCTTCGGTGCTCTCTATGAACTGGATTTGGCTCTTACTGGCTACCCTTTTGATATTTTTCTCCGTTCCTACTTTTCTTAAAATGTTTTCTCTTCATAAAACATGAATATATGCTGACACCAGAAATGAGGGTGTTACAAATCTACCCCCCTTAAATTGAATCTCGCCCTCAAGATTCATTAGTAGAGAATAGATGGCGAAATTCTGCCTTGATATTTTCTTCACGCTCCCATGTGGCTTCAGCTTCGTTGTGATGGTTCCATTGCACCATGCACCATCGGATCACTTTGTTCCTGGTGACCCTTTCCTTTACGTCCAAAATTCAGACAGGGTGCTCCATATAGGTCAGGTCTTCTTGAAGTTCAAGCTCTTCCATTAGTACTTGCTCCTCTGGTACTCTCAAGCACTTTTTGAGCTGGGATACATGAAACACGTCATGTACGTTTGAGAGATATGTTGGGAGCTCTAGTTGATAGGCTACTTCTCCTCGCTTGTCTAAAATCTTGAATGGTCCGATGTAGCGAGGTGGTAGCTTGCCTTTGACGTTGAAACGTCGTTGGCCTCGGATAGGCGATACCTTAAGGTATACGTAGTCTCCTACTTCAAAGGTCAACCTCCTACGCCTATTGTCCGCATAGCCTTTCTGTCGTGACTGAGCAGCCTTTAAGTTCTCCCGTACCGTTTGGACTTGCTTTTCAGCTTCTTGTAGCACTTCGGGTCCAAACACCAGGTTCTCTCTGGTTTCGTTCCAGAACAGCGGCGTTCTACACCGTCTACCATATAATGCTTCGAAAGGCGACATCTTCAAGCTAGCTTGATAGCTATTGTTATAGGAGAATTCAGCGTACAGTAAACTCCTATCCCAACTACGCCCACGTGTCAAGGCGCAAGCTCTCAACATGTCTTCCAAAATCTGGTTTGTCCTTTCGGTTTGTTTGCTGGGCTGACTCAAACTCGACACGAATACCATGCTCGTTTGTCAACCGCACGCTCCTTTCAGCACATTGGATTACTCCGTTGTGCTTGCTTAACCAATCCATCCCGAGTATTATGTCAATCCCTTGGGAGTCCAAGACAATAAGGTTGGCAAGGAAGTCTACCCCCCTTATTTTAAGGCTTACTTTCGGACATACTATATTAGTCCTCATTTGTCCTCCGGGAGAATTAACTAACATAGCGCATTTTAGGTGTGATATGGGTAGATGATGTTTGGCAACATATTTGGATAATATGAAGGAATGTGATGCTCCAGAATCAAATAAGATGGTGGCTGGGTTGGAGTTGGCAAGGAACATACCAATTACGACGTCCTCAGCCTGTTGTGCTTCCTCAGCAGAGACATGGTTCACGTTGCCGCGAGCATAGTTCTGCTGTCCTCGGTTTCCTTGATTGTCCCCTCCGTACAATCGCGGGTTCTGCTTGGGAACGTTGCCATGCTGTCCAGGGCCTCTCCTCGGGCACTGGTTTGCGAAGTGTCCTATTTCCCCGCATGCAAAGCATGCCCTGTTGCCTAGGGCAGAAGGTACGTTGGGGCGGGGGTTTTGAACAGGAGCGCCGTTGTTAGGTCAGGGCGCAGGAGGCATGGGCACGCTCGGTGCTGGTGCAACGAGTTGTTGCTGTGGTGGCTGACCAGGGCGGTATGCAGGAGTGGTTGACCTATACTGTGGTGTGGCTGGGGGCATGTACCGAGGTTGTACGTTGCTCCCTTCGGGCTGGTATTGCATCTTCCTCTTGCCTTCTCGCTCGATCTCTTTGATCTTGCTTTCGACCACTATAGCCTTGTCAACCAGCTTCTGGAAGCTTACGTAGTCATTGTTGAGGAGCTGAACCTGGATCTCATTGTTCAACCCTCTCATGAACAGGTACTGCTTCCTCTGGTCTGAGTTGACATCCCCGGGGACATACCGGGACAGTTGCGCGAACTTGTTGAGGTACTCATTCACACTTCTCTGTCCTTGGCAGAGACCTTCAAATTCCTGTCTCTTGAGCATCATTACACCAGCAGGGATGTAATGAGAGCGGAAACTCTCCTTGAACTCAGTCCAAGTGATTGTCTCCGGGTCGACATGGGCGTTGCATAGGGCATCCCACCAGTCAGCGGCAGCTCCCATAAGTTGGTGCGACGCAAAGAGAACCTTCTCTCGGTCATTGCACTGAACAATGGCAAGCTTTTTCTTCATGGATTTCAACCAATCATCGGTCTAAATGGGATCTCTAGCTTGAGCAAAGGTGGGTGGTCGAGTCCTCATGAACTCTCCCAGTCTGTTGTGAGCCGGTGGTGGTGGTGGCGGTGGTGCCGGAACGGGGTTGTTGTTGGCCTGCAACTGACCCAAAGTTTGAATCATTGTTTGCATAAGCTGGTTCTGCATGGCCATCAACCTTTCCAGGTTGTTCTCGCCACCTCCGGGGTTAACAGGAACTTCATCGTGGTCATCCTCTTGGTTGTCACAGATGTTCCTTCGGCCGGCGTTTCCCCTCACTATCTGTGAGAGAGGACGAAATAGAATAGAAGGTTAGGTAGGTCCCTTCAACTACATGCATCAAGGTGAGTTGGACAGTATATATATACTAGCCCATATGAGGATGTGAACAAGTGCCGAGACATCTCACACCTCTTTGTACTTACGTGTGGATATGGACAACGTTTGGAGACGTCCCACAACTCACACTAAGCACACAATCACAAACAATCATTGCAATGGCTCACACAACTCCTATTCAAGGCTGGTTTCCTATGCCAAGGTAGTTTTAAAGCCAATCTAAGCGTCCTAGGATGCTTCCTATGGTCAGTGTGGCTTAACTACCAATCTGTGTCTGATACCAATCTATGATTCCTTTTTAGGTGTGTAACCTGCTGTCAACCCGTGGCTCTAATATCAATCTGAGATTTCTATCTAGGCGTGTAACCTACTGTCAACCCGTGGCTCTGATACCAATCTGTGACGCCCTCAATTCTGTGGAAAAACCACGGAACCGAGAACTAATGCATATGTGTGCCCAGGATGTTCATCACACATACACATATGTTCCACAAACTGAATTCAGATTATATATTACCACGAATCACAGAGTTTATTACAATATGTCATGAGTCTTGGACTCATGCTCACAGCGGAAGTCTTTATTTCTATGCAGATGAAGCAATTTAACTAATGCGGAAGCAAATCTAAGCAGCGGTGACTCCATCTTTATTCCATTCCATAGGCAGGGTTGAGAACAGATCACACGCCCATGCTTTGCTTGATCCTCATAGAAATCTTCTCCTGTTGCTGATGTTGAAATAATGCAAGTTTGAGTACAATGGTGTACTCAGCAAGTGCGGGAAAACATGATATGTAGCTCATAACAAGGTAGGTATAAAAAGGGCTCATTTGCAGAAAAGCAAAGTTATCAAAACCACGATAAAACAACAACTTACTTTAGGTGAATGTAATCCCAGCATGTATTAAATTACCAACATACCTCCATCACTTTCCATGTTCCACCCGAACATTAACCAACTTCATTCTTGCTCACAAATACCTCCTCGTATTTGCTACCATCTCACGAATACCTCCTCGTATTCGCTACCATCTTAACTCATAAACAACTTTGTCTCACACCGAGACCAATCTCGTTGCCATGACTCAATAGTCATGCAACCATCTTGTCACCCGTACTCAACAGTCCCAGAATCAAACCATAACCATAATCAATAACCATAACCATCCCAATAACCATCCCAACTAATCATGGCAGTTTGCCAGGCGCTCGTGACCGTAAGCTCGGCTATCATGATAGTTTTAAGAACCCTGCAGAGTTTGCACCTCTTTACCCACAAGTTTGTGATTTCGTCACCCGTCGGCGACTGCAGAACCTCCATTATACCAGTACACAACAGTCAGTGTATGGCCAAGAGATCACAAAATAGCCTTTTCAAAGGGGCTACTAGATGTATGGACTCACTAAGGTTTCACAGGCAGGCTAGAATCTCCAATTCTCCCACCCACGGGCCCCCTCTTGTGCCATGCAGTTCCCAGGGCAGTCCTCACTCAACTCCCATTCCCCGCGCCTTCCACAGTCCATAACACTCTAGCAACTTACCTAATTACTCATCTAAGCCGCACCCATATTTGGCCTTGTGGTGGCACTGTTATCCTGGCATGTGCATGCATGAACCGGTCCTTGATCTACGGCAAGTAAACCACCATCTCATGCTACCTCATTCACAAACCTAGGCTTGCCTAGATCTCCCTCCGATCCATGTTCATTAATATCATCAGTTTCTCATTATCATTACGAGTGCAGTTAGCTAGACACATCTATCTCGCTTCCCAATCCCATGGACTCAGCGAGGCATAAAGCAAAAACCACACTCGGCTCATAAACTTCCGTGGCGACAAGGGTGGTTTATCCAAAACTAGTAAACTCCTATAAAAGGGTTTCCCATTATGTTTGACTCAGCACACACACCTTTTCGCAAAACAAAACAATTTTTCCCAAAACATAGGATCAATATGGTCAAGGAGCACTTGCCTTGTTCTTGCGGCTCCGGTTGTTCTTGGATCTCAAAACCATGTTGCTGCAGCTCGTCGTAGACAGCTCCCTGAGCTTGTCCTGCTATGTAGGATCACGTGCATACAAGATTCACGGCAATCAATATCATGCACAAACCTTAAACTAGATGCGATGATGCATATGCATGCTATCCTATGATTAGTTTTTATTAGATTGGTTTGTATGTGTTCTTGCATGGCTTTATGATGAACAGAGGTGTTCGGATCAAATGTGGACGTGGTGATGACCTTGTCTTTAGATCAACCCGATCAACAAGTGATCTGTCCACGAGAAAGCTTCTGTTCGAAAGGAACCAAAGAACAGATGCAAAGAAAACACAACGATGTCGTAGGGTGGTATTGGAGACCTACCTTACGTTCTTCTCGGTCTCGAGGTCCTCCTCAGACAGTTGGGCTTTCCTCCGGCGATCTTCCTTGCCGCGCTTCGGCGATGGTTTACTCGGCGGTTTGGGACTAGGGCTCTAAGTCGTCGGCTCAGGGGTTGGAAAAGAAGTTTGTGGTTTCGGCCAAAGGTTCTGGGTTCTATTTATAATCGGGAAGAGAAGAGTCCTAATCTGATTGTATCCCGAATAAGAGTCCTGTTCAAATCTGTCGTTGAATCTTACAACTTATCTTTAATCGATTTGGTGCGGTATCATTGTGGAATTCAGATCGGTTTCTGATCCGGTATTGCTATGCATACTGAATCCAAAAATCGCTCCAGAACTCGTTACCTCCTCGGTGATGAGCTCCGGAAGCTCCACGTGTCCACCGGGTCCTGGTCTCTCCCTCTCCGCAAGGACGAGCTCCGGTTGTGCCGCGTGTCAAGTGAGCAAGACCTCCCTCTCCTTCCGGTATGCACTGAATTTGGTTCGGTGAAGGGTGGCCCGACCTTCACGACAGGAGGCTCAAGAACAAGATAACTTGCTGTAGAAACAGCACGGATAACTAGCTTTATACCTGACCAAGGTTGGATGCGACCAAGCGACAGGGAGAGAGACACCGAAACTGCGAAGACTTCGACTCGATCTCCGAACGACCGCAGAACCACAACCGGAGCTAATCGACACAAGACGGGGCAGCCGTACTGGAACCCGCAGAGCACGAATTAGTGGATCTCAGAGAGATCTCTCCACAAGTTCAAGAAGAACAGGGGTTGAGTAAGACACACAAGCAGCTCGGCTGCAAATATCACTGGATTAATCTTAATTCATCAAAAAGTGTTCCTTGGCTTACAAAAAGAGCAGTATTTAAGCCAACAACTAGTCTAAAAATAGATGTGAACTGAAAAAACCACATGGGAAGGTGGAAGGCCAACTGGCTTGATCATTCATGCAGTGGTCATCAATTTCCCGCATGTCTTCTGACCTTTTGAGTGGTCTTCAATGTTTTAATCATAACTCCACCTAGGGACATCCAAATGACACGGGACCAGATGCGTTGGAAAGCTAATTCGATAACCTTTCACACTATGTGTAACATGCTTCACGAAATATTGTAGAGTGATACAGTTTCTCATGGAAACTTGGATATCAGGCTGACGATTGATCTTCTGAACAGTCTGCACCAAAAGCACTCGGCTGCCAAGCTGGGAGCTCTAAAGCACTCGGCACTTAGTGGCATTAGAAAGTTGACTTCAACACCTTTCCAGCAAGTACTCATGGACCTTCACAGCTTCTATGAATCAAGAGATATGACTGTTTCTTCATGACAGTTCTGCCAGGCCGAACTGGTTCGACGTAGTTCTCCTCTCTGGTTCAGTCTCAGCGTGTCCTTGTCATTCTCCTTGGTGAACCTGAGTAATAGAAACATGTACGATTTAGGAAGTATATAGTTCTCATTAATAAATGGAATTTCACAAAGTAGCGCGTGCACCTCTTGTTGTAACTGTTTAGCTCTGCTACGAGTAATTGGTCCATCGAAGACATGAGCTGGTGCAGCTTGACTTGATGATTGTTCCATCTTGCTTGATGTAGTCGGTATACTTGATGGTGTGGTCGGCGTGGGCATATCACCTTCGGAGGTGAGCTCCGTGTGCGCCACGTATCCCGGCGGTCGGGACCTCCTCTCTTACTTGAAGGTGGCTCCGCACACGCCACATGTCAGTGCCGGACCTTTCCTTTCTTCTCAGAGACAAGCTCCGAGGTGGACACGTGTCCAACAGTGACGGGCCTCCCGGAGATAAGCTCCGGTGGTGACATGTGTTCAATGGAAACGGACCTCTCGGAGGTGAGCTCCAAGATCAACACGCATCCCGCACGACCGGTTCTCTGATTTCTATGATGACTAGCTCGGGACGTGACATGTGTCCTGTGGAAATGCATTTGCTTCTTCCGCACAGGCTAGCTCCGAGCAACACGTGTTCCTCAGGGTCGGACCTCTCCCTTATAGCGGAGATGAGCCCCGATCCTGCAACGTAGTCAGTTTAGCGGCGGACCTCTCCCTACTTTGCAGGGATGAGCTCCGAACACGTCACGTAGCCAGCGGGCCTCGGAAGTTGTCTTCGATGCGCTCTGTGAACTGGATTCGGTTCTTACTGGCTACCCTTTTGATATTTTTCTCCGTTCCTACTTTTCTTAAAATGTTTTCTCTTCATAAAACATGAATATATGCTGACACCAGAAATGAGGGTGTTACATCACCAAAATATCCCTGAGCTACCATGAAAATTTCAGATCCATTTGAGCTCATTTGATCCACCTAATGGTGTGATTAATAAAACTGTTCCAGAGAAAATAGAAAATGTCCAGAAACATTTTCAGAATTTCCCTGAAATTGTTTAGCTCATATCTTTAGCTAGGAACCTTCAAATTAAGTGAGACCAACTCCATTAGAACCCTCTGAAAATCTAGTTTTCATAAACTCATGGCTTGCTCCATGAAAATCCCTAGAACACCCTAAGAGCTCTAATTAAGGTCAAGTACATAATTATTTGTGGAGAGCTCAAATGAGCTTTGCTACAAATAAAACTTGGCCAAGTCTCTGTTTAGGTTGTATCCAAACCACAGTAAAAATTTCAGAGTCATTGGGTCTGTCTATTGAGATTTATAATTTCACAAGTGTAAATTCAATTCGAATGCATTTAAATTAATACATGTACATGTTATCTCATGTAGTCACTAAGGTTGAGGAGGAGCCTGAAGTCTTAGACTTCGTTACTCCGGAAGAGCAGGTAGCCTACGACCAAGAGCAGCAAGGCAAGCTCCGGTTTGAATTAACCTTTTTACAAATTTTTATTGTTTTGAGAACTTACTTTGAGTACCATTATTTCTTGCATTAGAGTCTTGTTTGAAAACCCAAATGCATAGCCAAGAAAACCATGGGTTGGGATTAGGATTGAAAATCCTGTTAGCTACTGCAATGCTAAGATAGGGTAGGATTCGGTACAAGTCGAGTAGTTGGAACTACTCACGAGGATAGGCTAGAGGCACTCGACTCGGGTAGAGATAGCAAATGAAACACATGGAAAGAAAAATGAGACCGAGCGGAGAGTAAGAGTAACAGGACGTTGGGGCCTGGGTGCTATAGCTCCGCTTGTGTCAATTGAGGACCGAGCCGTGTGCGGGCCTGTTGAACAAGATAGAACAGTACCGAAGACCTACCGGCTATATGGGAACCGGGAAACCGATGTAACTCGGGTAGCTGGATATTGAGGCATTGCTTGTCGTTCAGAGGGTAGGTTGAGAGCTCGAGGTGTAAATCGTCTGGCGACACGGAGATGCGCGTGGAGAGACCTCTTGCTCGGGACGATAGGAACGGTTCAATACTTGGCTGACGGGTGAAAGGTGGTTGCCTACGACGTCCGTGATGGTTGCTGTAGGCAACATCGAGTACGGGCGTACGTCACGGGTTATTCGGGTAACCCTGCAGGTGTAAATCGATTATAATCGCCGTCTCTCGCGGTCAGTGAGTACCACTTGTTCACTGTATCATGACGTAGAAAGAACAGGCTAGTTACATGTTAAAATGTTGCTGATTGAAAGATGGAATTTGATTATTAATCATTTGCTGTAGTTTAGAGCTAATTAAAGTTCCTTTCAACTTTGCGCCAAGTACATGAGAGAAATGTGTTACTTGTTTGATTGCGGCTCTCTCATGTGCCTTAGTGTAAGGTTCTCCACAACCTGCTGCAAAAACTTGAAAGTAAGGTTCTACTAATTAGGCAAGTCCTTTTGGAACTTGTTTTATCTCATGTACCTATCACCCCTCATGTAGAAGTTTCATGTGTAGGAGAGACGGGTCAGTCTTGCTGAGCCTTCGTGTTCACTGCTTCTGTTTGAAGCTTTTGCAGGGTTCTATGAGGAAGGGACTCCCGAGGAGGAGACGGAACCCAGGAGGGGAACCTCGTTGAGTGGGAGTCGTGCACGCCGCCGTGTTAGTGTGCGTGCGTGCTAGCAAGGACACGTTCACGGGCTGAACGTGAACTTGATGCGTAGTCTACGCCCGTGAGTGTAGACTGAACATATTTTGTTGTAAAAATGTTCATAAACCTGTTTATGTAATAAAACTTTGCTTCCGCTTTGTACCTTTGATGTGTGTTATTCGGTGCAGTGCAACGCAGCACCCCACAGTGTGATCCTGGCTCGACAAGACAGTTGGGTCGTGTTAGCGTGGTATCAGAGCTCGCTTGAGGTTTAACGCACTACAAAGGTCATATTTTTCAAAAATCCAGTGAGGAACGAGTTAGTAGCCCATATAAGGATGTTATTAGTGTATAGAAGGTGACATACTAAACTATTTGCTTATGTCAGAAAATCATGCATCTCGGGACGTTTATGTCTTGGGGGGTGTGCGTAAGCGCTGTCCACCAGTGCGCACAAGCTGAAGGGTGGAGCCCCACGGGTGGCAGGTAACCCGACCCGCTTTAATATCCTCTACGACTCTTCATGTCGTTTGGGGTATTCGAGTAACGTCTGTCCCTGGCATGCGGGGTGCAATTTGGGAGACCCCGTCACGTGGTCAGTAACGTGAACACGTAGCTCAAGGCGTGTTTGGCTTGAGAACATCTGGGCGAGTGATGACGGCTGGGTGTACGAACTGTATGGATACCGGGCTCGGTGTGCAGCCGAGTCTGACAATTGTTTGACTCATCTGCAGGTAGTCTAACCACGAAACGGTAGACGTGTAGCATCCGTGTGCGAGTGACGCTTAGTGCCACTGAACTAACGAAGCCGGCTAAGTCCGGTATAGGTTTGTCTTTGTGCGGACGTCGTACAGACATGCTCTGGTGACGCATCGACGTCACACTCCACTAAATGAACAACTTCATTGTAAAACTTGAAAGTTTTAATCCAAAGCACTAAAACTTGATGTAACTCCTTCCCTTAATCAAGCTATTCAAAGTTAACAAATTTTCAACTTATAGGATACTAAGGACCGAGTCCCCTGTTATCAGCTGAAATAAGGCTGAAGTTAATCAGAGGTTAGAGGTCGAGTTTTTTTCGAGGTTGGGGTCATATGATACATTTCTGGAAAGCCTTTGAAGATATTTCCAACTTTTCTGTTGAGGTCCAGAGGTCTTTCATCCTCTAACCAATCGAAAAATGCAGTAGAGTTGAAACTGTCCAGAAAACAGGGCAGAGCAAACACTCTCTGTAACTCTTGGTAAATTGAGCATAACTTCCTGCATAAAAATCTAAAAAATAGAACATGAGGTAGTTCGTAAGTTCATGAGATGGGTTACAACTTTGTAACATAAAGTTTTGTCAGATTGGGAGCAGAATTAACTGGAATTCTTTGATGAAATCAGTACCTAAAGCAGGGAGGTGCTGTCCAATTTCTCCAGAAATTCTGTTAACTTTGACATCTCATAACTTTTGAACCAGGACAGATCTTAGGCCAAGAAAATACTTTCTGGATAGCTATTGAAGTTAGCTTTAATTTCGATTTGGAGCTCCAGAATTAGTTTTGCCTTTAGCAAGGTCTAAATCAGGTTGAAATGGAAACTGGTCAGGGCTGTCATGTTGGACAGCAGATCAGCAGTCAAATTTGTTTAAATTTGAACTATGTCTCCAAGTTGTATGAGTTCAATGACATGTATTATGTTATAACTCAATGGGTTACTGTTCAAATAAATTTTTGACATTTCTCAAATATCTTTTTACAGATGACAGCGGATAGACAGTTGGAGAACGGGTGGGTGGTGTCCCACTGTTCGCACCGCAGCGGCTATCCGCAAACGTTGAGGCAAATGCTTCAACATTTTGGGTATGACAAGATGCCACAGTACTTTGCCAAAGAAGAAGGCGAGGAGAGGAACACGATGTGGACAATCCATGTCGAGGTTCCTGCAGGGCCTACGCCACCCGGTTGGCCGCCGTTCACCGCTACGGTGAGAGGTAGACAACCGGAGGGTATGTGCCAAGTGGCAGCCCGCGACACCATGTCGCGTTTCTGCCAACTGCACGTGAGAGCTATGGAGGGAACTCCATACGCGCTCATTTCGGTGGAGGGACGGGCTAATCACGTGTGGGAAGGGAGGTATATGGAGGCAACTGATCTGGGTTGTCCAAGGTACAATCCCGCGGAGGCAAACCTTAGTGTCCAATTGAGTGCAGGAAAAGCCGTGATGGACAGCCAAGTGGTTCATATGGATTGTCTTTCTGTGAAGCTCAAGGAGAGCACTAGCAGTGGAGACCATTTCGAGAGTGCTCACAGCGCACTCCGCAATGTGCTCCTTCCGACGATTAAGCGACTGAACGAACAACATAATCAGTTGCATCGTCTGAAGAAGACGAAGAGGGAAAAGCCGTGTCGATGTCACGGCTTTGCAACAGCAGGTGGAGGCTCTGACCCAGCAGAACGAGGTCCTTACTCAAGAGCGGGACGACGCTATTGAGGAGGGGCAAGGCTGGGAAGAGCACTACAACCAGGCCATGGAATTTTTAAGTATGACATGTGCTGATCGCTGCTGTTTTGAATTTCAGAATGACTCGTACTCGTGCCAACCCGGACGTTGGGGGTTCTAGTCAAGGGGGAGAAACCTCCCAACAGCACCCGAGGACTCCTCAGGACAGCAACAGCAACATCAAACACCACCACCGCCACCGCCAATGGTTACATTGGCCGACATCGTTGCGGCAATGGCGGGTTCTCATCAGCAGCACACGGAGTTGCTGCAAACTCTCATCGCAAATACGTCTCGACCAGAGAGGCGTCAAGATCGTGAGGAGCGCCAACAGAGCTCCTATTCCGACTTTCTAGCGACTCATCCCCCGGTATTCTCAAGGGTGGATGAACCCCTTGATGCGGACAACTGGCTCCGCACGATGGAGATGAAGTTCGGGCTGCTCGAAGTGAGTGAGCAGCGCAAGACTCAGTTCGCGGTCCAACAGCTCCAGGGATCCGCGAGCGCGTGGTGGGCAAACTACTGTGCTTCACAGCCCACCGATCGAGTTATTACCTGGGCGGAGTTCCGGACGGCCTTCAGGGCCTATCACATACCGTTGGGTCTCATGAAGAGGAAGATGCAGGAGTTCTTACGCCTGCAACAAGGGAGCCGAAACGCGCTGGAATATTCCAGGGCGTTCAATGATCTTGCGCTCTACGTGTCGTATCACGCCGATACCGACGAGAAGCGGCGGGATCACTTCTACCAGGGGCTTAACCCGCTCCTGAAAGACAAGTTGGCGATGTTCAATCACGGCAGCCTCAACGATATAATTGATGCTGCGATTGTTCAATAAGACTCCCGCAAGGAGTTAGCGGCGGCAGAGAGGAAGCGAAGCACGCCGTAAAGCAGCGGAGAAGGAGGTGGTCCTTCTCAGAAATATCGGATGGTGAATCGCCCACCATCGGGTCCACGCTGGCAGCCACCACAGAGGCCGATGCCATTCTGCAGTCGGCCATATTCTTCACCGGCATTCAGGCCAGCACTGCCAGTCCCACCTCCGCAACAACAACAGCAGCAGCGGGCGATGCCGTGTGCGCATGCACCTCAGCAGGGCATGCCGGGCTTTCGTTCCCCAAGCACCGGACCAGCAGCAGCCACATGCTACAAATGTGGTCGTCCAGGACACTTCGCCAGCAGTTGTCCGGAGAGACAAGGCGGCGGAGTTGCACTGCAACTTCCGGGGAGGAATCAGCCCCGGAACCCTACTAATGCGCGGCAGGCAAACCCTAGGCCCGGCACCGTCCACCAACTTGCCATAGAGGACGTGCCGGAGGGGGAGCCAATCCTTGCGGGTATGTTCCAACTCCACTAGCATCCCACCATAGTATTATTTGATTCAGGCGCAACGCACAATTTTATTAGCCAAGCTTTCATTGCTAAACACAGCTTGCAAATACTACTCACCGATAGTCCATATTTGATTTGTTCACCTGGTGGGAAGATTTCAGCAAGCGTAATGGTTTCCAAAGCACCATTATGCTTAGCGGGTAGAGTGTACCCTACGTCTCTCATAATTTTAGAGGGACAGAAGGTTGATGTCATCCTATGGATGTCGTGGTTAACCCGCCACGGCGCTGTTTTAGACACCGTCCTCCGGATTGTGCACTTGAACTCAGAAGTGCACGGATCTCACTCCTTATTTCTCGACAGTCCAGAAATAAAACTTTCAAGTGTCTATCAATCCACAACCATCAGATTGGAAGACATTCCAGTTGTCCGAGAGTTCCCTGACGTGTTCCCGGATGATTTACCGGGGATGCCGCCCGAAAGAGAGGTGGAGTTCAAGATTGAACTTGCACCAGGAACCATGCCAATCTCCCGAAGGCCGTACAAGATGGCGCCCAAGGAGTTGGCTGAACTGAAGACCCAGCTAATGGACCTGCTGGAGAAGGGTTTTATTAGGCCGAGCTACTCGCCATGGGGCTGTTTGGCATTATTTGTGAAAAAGAAAGACAAGATGTTGCGACTCTGTGTGGACTATCGTCCACTAAATGCCGTAACCATCAAGAACAAGTACCCGTTGCCACGGATCGACATGTTGTTTGATCAGTTGGTAGAAGCAATGATCTTCTCCAAGATGGACTTAAGATCCGGGTACCATCAGATTAAAATACGGGCTGAAGATATTCCGAAGACGGCTTTCTTGACGAGGTACGGACATTATCAGTACCTGGTCATGTCCTTCGGCCTCACCAATGCTCCAGCTCACTTCATGTATTTGATGAACTCGGTAATCATGCCAGAGCTGGATAAGTTTGCCGTGGTCTTCATCGACGACATATTGGTATATTCCAAGTCGGAGGAAGAACACAAGATGCATCTACGTATAGTCTTGCAACGGCTGCGGGATCACAAGCTATACGCGAAATCAGTAAGTGCGAGTTTTGGATATCGCAAGTGCCTTTTCTCGGGCATATCATCTCAGCGGAGGGCATCGCTGTAGACCCAAGTGAGATCACACAAGTGCTGAATTGGATGTCCCCGAGAACTGTTCATGAGGTACGGAGTTTCCTCGGACTCGCGGGATATTATCGGGGGTTCATTCTGAACTTCTCAAAGATTGCCAAGACTATGACGGAGCTGCTGAAGAAGGCTACCAAATATGTTTAGAGTCCAGCATGTGAAGCAGCATTCAAGGCGTTAGTCAAGCACCTAACATCAGCACCGGTTTTGGCGCAGCCAGACATAACAAAACTGTTCGATGTGTACTGCGATGCATCCGGCATTGGGCTCGGATGTGTGCTGATGCAAGACCGAAGGGTGGTCGCATATGGATCACGGCAGCTTAGAAACAATGAGCAGAATTATCCAACTCACGACTTGGAGCTTGCTGCCGTGGTACTTACACTTAAAATGTGGAGACACTACCTACTCGGTAACCTCGTACATTTATATACCGACCACAAAAGCATCAAGTACATATTCACTCAGAAGGAGCTGAACATGAGGTAGCGAAGATGGTTAGAGTTGATAAAGGATTACGAAATAGAGATCCATTATCACCCCGGCAAGGCAAACGTAGTTGCAGATGCGCTGAGACGCAAGTCACGTCAACAATCTGACCATCACACCGTTGGAAGAGAGCGAACCACCACTACATGTGATTCCACATGGAGCTCTCTACAACTTAGCTTTGATCTCCACCATCCGTGAAGAGATAGCGGCAGCACAGAAAAATGACAAGGGCATGTCACATTTGCGGAGACGTATAGACAGTGGGGAATTGAAATGTTTCCGGAAGGACGGAGACGGCGTCCTATGGTTCAAGGATCGGATTGTCGTACCTCATAACCCGGAGTTACAGAAGAAAATCTTTGATGAGGCTCACTTGTCAAATTTTCTATTCACCCCGGCAGCAAGAAAATATATCTAGAACTTAGAAGCAAGTTTTGGTGGACACGGATGAAGCGCGAGATTGCAAAGTATGTGTCCGAGTGTGATACATGTCGAAGGGTGAAGGCAGATCATATGCGGAAACCGGGACTGCTACAACCACTGGGCATTCCTGCCTGGAAGTGGGAAGATGTGAGCATGGACTTCATCATCGGTTTATCCACCACCTTTCAGAAACATGATTCTGTGTGGGTGATCGTCGACCGGCTCACTAAAGTTGCCCATTTCATCCTGGTCAACACCAACTACAACGCCAAGAAGTATGCTGAACTGTACATCTCAGGGATCCTATGCTTATACAGCGTACCCCGTACCATCATATCGGATCGGGACACTTTATTTGTGTCCCGTTTTTTGGAGCAGCTACACGCTGCATTGGGGACGAAGCTGATCCGTAGTTCAGCATACCACCCGCAGACGGATGGGCAAACTGAGCGGGTAAATCAAATTTTTGAAGATATGTTACGAGCTTGCGCCATCAACCACGGCAAGAACTGGGATGATCACTTGCCGTTGGCCGAGTTCTCGTACAACAATGGGTACCAGGCCAGCATCAAGATGGCGCCTTACGAGGCGCTATACAGGAGAAAATGCCGCACACCACTGAATTGGTGTGAGCCTGGCGAAAGGGTTACCTTCAGGATTCATCTTGTCAACAACGCGGAGGAAAAGGTTCGGCTGATTCAAGCAAACCTAAAAGCCACTCAATCCTGACAGAAACAATATGCGGACCGGAGAAGACGCCCACTACAATTCGAAGTTGGGGATCACGTATATTTACGTGTGTCTCCAATGAAGGGCGTGAACAAATTCAGGGTGAGAGGAATGTTGGCAGCCCGATTCATCGGTCCATTTCAGATTACCTAAAGATGTGGATCGGTAGCATACTGGCTGAAATTACCAGAAGCACTTTCCGGTGTGCACGACGTCTTTCATATTTCCCAGCTGAGGAAGTGTCTTAAGCTATCAACTACCATTCAGCTGGAGGACATAGAAGAACTGAAACCGGATCTCACGTATCGGGAGGAACCGGTTCAGATTATTGATGAAAAGGCCCGAACCACATGCAACCATATGTTGTGGTCCTACAAGGTTCTATCAAGTAATCACTCCATGGACGAAGCGACATGGGAGAGCGAAGGATTTCTTCACGCTAACTACCCCGACTTTTTCACGTCGCATATAAGGTAATTTACCACCGTCGTCTCTCTCATTTTCACCTTATAATCTCGGGACGAGATTCTTTTAAGGGGGGAATGTAAGGGCCTAAGTTTTTGGCACATATTCAAAGTGTCCATCACCACACACACACTTCATTTGAAGAAACATGATGAACACATTTGAAGAGCAAGTAACCACCATCAACATGATCATTAGAGAATAAACTCACAAAATGCAAAAGTGGCATTTCCCACATGCATAATATAGGGGCTGGGCATATGAAAAGCTCCTATACCTTGTTAGGAATGTCCATGCCAAGTTTCATCCAAATTCAAAACCTTTTCGAAGTCCTTTTGGGTAGAACTAAAAAGAGGGTGGTTTGAACTCAAATTCAAATTCAAACTGTTTCTCTCCCATGAATTCAAAAGTGGGAGGCATATTCTTACTCAGCACATTTTTGTGAGCTCACAGACCAATTTTCACTCCATTTGGAGTTGAGCTTGACATGAGCTAAGTTTAACAATATCAAACTTTATTTGAATTTCAAACTGCATATGTGCTGAAATTTGGTCAGACACTTCACAATTTGAATTCTACCAATTCCAAATGGGCATGTGGTAGATAATTCAAATCCTAAGGGGTATTAGGGGGATTACTGTTTGTAGCAGTGAGAGGAAGTTAATTTCAAAGGTTAAAACTCAGGTGGGACCCACATGTCAGTTGCACAGTTCAAAGAACCGACTGAAGACTTGATCTCGATTTCTTGAACCCGACCGAGCTGCCGCCACGGCGAGAAACGGCGAGGACAGCAGCTGCTTGCCGCCCCTGGCCGCTGAACCGCCTCCCTGGGTCCTTATCTAGGCGCCCGAGCCATCTCCGGTGCTTCTCACCGCTACCCAGACGCGTTCTCACCCAGCAAACTGAAATCCTTCACCGCTCGGTTGAGCTCTCGGTCCCTCGTCGTCCGGCCGATCCTGTGGGTTTCACGGCGATCAGAGGCCAGCACCGGGTGCGCCGAGTCTTCCTTGATGCCCTTGCGCCGGTGCTAGACCCTGAGCAACCATTCGCGAGCTCCACCGCGACGTTCTTTCATTCCCCGGTTCAGCTCGAGCCGCCGTCACGAGGACGACACGTCCGGCCACCACAGCCCACTGTTCTCCAAGCTGTGAATAGCAAAAAGGTTCGCCTTCAGTCCCTCTTCCATTACAGCAAGCCCCGGCAGCGGGACATAAACTACTCACGCCGGAATTTCACGATTTTGCGACGGTATACAAAAGGGAGGCCCAAACTGATCTGCAGAATTCATAGTCCACACCGCACCACTCATCCTCTCACGGAGGGAAGCACTTCTGGGTGCCCGTACGAGTCCATAGGAGCAAAAACCACGAAGAACCGTTGAGGAAAGCCATTGTTCTTCGAGTTTTAGGAGAATCCCCGATTTCCAGCCTAGGTCGCACGGTGACAGCCCAGTACAGCCATTTCCGAGCTCCGTGGAGATCATGTCGACCTTTCCTAGGGTCCACTGGTGCTCGATGACCTTTTATTCAATCGGTTGGGGGTGCTAGGAGGGCCGGCCGACACGGCCGAAGTTCTTCAGAAGCTGCCGCTCGTCGCCGACCATGTGCCAGTGATTTTCATGACAAGCTGAGCCCAGCATCATGTTCCCCGGGGGGATTTAGGCAGAGGCGCCCAGAATCATGGTGTTTGGCGCACCACAGAGGCCACCGGCGAGCTCTCCGGCGAGGTGTCGCGGCGGCCGAGCGCGGGAGGCGGGAGGTAGACGAAGCCCCCGGCCCCATGCGTCAGCGGCCGATATTTTAAACCCCAGGATTCGCTGTGGCACGGATCGGGTGCGGCTGCGCGCGAAGAAATCCGCGGCCCCTTGTGTCGACCGATGAGGAGTTGACACGTAGCCCCGGTCCCACGCGCAGCGGTTTAAACTTTTTCCCGATTTTCAGATTTAGTTCAAACTTCAAACCCACATAACTTTGGCTAGGAAACTCCAAATCGAGTGAACAAAATTTTGTTGGATTCAGCTCTTTGAGTACTTTCCAGCAAATCAAGTTTCACTTCATGAAAATCCTTATTTATCCAGAATTTATTCTTCAAAGTTTGAAATGTTTGGAATTTTAACTGGAGAACCCTTTGGAGGCAAATTCTGAAATTTTGCTGGGATGTTCACCATATCCCTGAGCTACCATAAAAATTTCAGATCCATTTGGGCTCATTTGATCCACCTATTGGTGTGATTAATAAAACTGTTCCAGAGAAAATAGAAAATGTCCAGAAACATTTCCAGAATTTCTCTGAAATTGTTTAGCTCATATCTTTAGCTAGGAACCTTAAAATTAAGTGAGACCAACTCCATTAGAACCCTCTGAAAATCTAGTTTATAGAAAGTCATGGCTTGCTCCATGAAAATTTTTAAAACACCCTAAGAGCTCTAATTAAGGTCAAGTACATAATTATTTGAGGAGAGCTCAAATGAGCTTTGCTGGAAATAAAACTTGGCCAAGTCTCTGTTTAGGTTGTATACAAACCACAGTAAAAATTTCAGAGTCATTGTGTCTGTCTAATGAGATTTATAATCTTCACAAGTGTAAATTCAATTCGAATGCATTTAAATTAATACATGTACATGTTATCTCATGTAGTCGCTAAGGTTGAGGAGGAGCCTGAAGTCTTAGACTTCGTCACACCGGAAGAGCAGCTAGCCTACGACCAAGAGCAGGAAGGCAAGCTCCGGTTTGAATTAACCTTTTTACAAATTTTTATTGTTTTGAGAACTTACTTTGAGTACCATTACTTCTTGCATTAGAGTCTTCTTTGAAAACCCAAATGCATAGCCAGGAAAACCATGGGTTGGGATTAGGATTGAAAACCCCATTAGCTACTGCAATGCTAAGATAGGGTAGGATTCAGTACAAGTCGAGTAGTTGGAACTACTCGCGAGGATAGGTTACAGGCACTCGACTCGGGTAGAGATAGCAAATGAAACACATGGCAAGAAAAATGAGACCGAGCGGAGAGTAAGAGTAACAGGACTTTGGGGCCTGGGTGCTATAGCTCCGCTTGTGTCGATTGAGGACCGAGCCGTGTGCGGGCCTGTTGAACAAGCTAGAACAGTACTGAAGACCTACCGGCTATATGGGAACCGGGAAACCGATGTAACTCGGGTAGCTGGGTATTGAGGCATTGCTTGTCGTTCAGAGGGTAGGTTGAGAGCTCGAGGTGTAAATCGGCTGGTGGCACGGAGATGCGCGTGCAGAGACCTCTTGCTCGGGACGATAGGAACGGTTCAATACTTGGCTAACGGGTGAAAGGTGGTTGCATACGACGTCCGTGATGGTTGCTGTAGGCAACATCGAGTACGGGCGTAAGTGACGGGTTATTCGGGTAACCCTGCAGGTGTAAATCGATTATGATCGCCGTCTCTCATGGTCAGTGAGTACCACTTGTTCAGTGTACCATGACGTAGAAAGAACAGGCTAGTTACATGTTAAAATGTTGCTGATTAAAAGATGGACTTTGATTATTAATCATTTGCTGTAGTTTAGAGCTAATTAAAGTTCATTTCAACTTTGGGCAAAGTACATGAGAGAAATGCGTTTCTTGTTTGATTGCGGCTCTCTCATGTGCCTTAGCGTAAGGTTCTCCACAACCTGCTGCAAAAACTTGAAAGTAAGGTTATACTAATTAGGCGAGTCCTTTGCAACTTGTTTTATCTCATGTACCTATCACCCCTCATGTAGAAGTTTCATGTGTAGGAGAGACGGGTCAGTCTTGCTGAGCCTTCGTGCTCACTGCTTGTGTTTGATGATTTTGCAGGGTTCCATGAGGAAGGGACTCCCGAGGAGGAGACGGAACCCCAGGAGGAGAACCTCGTCGAGTGGGAGTCGTGCACGCCACCGTGTTAGTGTGCGTGCGTGCTAGCAAGGACACGTTCACAGGCTCAACGTGAACTTGATGCGTAGTCTATGCCCGTGAATGTAGACTGAACATATTTTGTTGTAAAAATGTTCATAAACCTGTTTATGTAACAAAACTTTGCTTCCGCTTTGTACCTTGGATGTGTGTTATTCGGTGCAGTGCAACGCAGCACCCCTCAGCGTAATCCTGGCTCGACAAGACCGGGGGGTCGTGTCAGCGTGGTATCAGAGCTCGCTTGAGGTTTAAAGCACTACAAAGGTCATCTTTTTCAAAAATCCAGTGAGGAACGAGTTAGTAGCCCATATAAGGATGTTATTAGTGTATAGAAGGTGACATACTAAACTATTTTCTTATGTCGGAAAATCGTGCATCTCGGGACGTTTATGTCTTGGGGGGCGTGTGTAAGCGCTGTCCACCAGTGCGCACAAGCTGAAGGGTGGAGCCCCACGGTGGCAGGTAACCCGACCTGCTTTAATATCCTCTACGACTCTTCATGTCGTTTGGGGTATTCGAATAACGTCTGTCCCTAGCGTGGGGTGGTGCAATTTGGGAGACCCCGTCACGTTGTCAGTAACGTGAACACGTAGCTCAAGGCGTGTTTGGCTTGAGAACATCCGGGCGATTGATGACGGCCGGGTGTACGAACTGTATGGATACCGGGCTCGGTGTGCAGCCGAGTCTGACAATTGTTTGAGTTATCTGCAGGTAGTCTAAGCACGAAACGGTAGACCTGTAGCATCCGTGTGCGAGTGATGCTTAGTGCCACTGAAATAACGAAGCCGGCTAAGTCCAGTATAGGTTTGTCTTTGTGAGGACGTAGTACTGACATGCTCTGGTGACGCATCGACGTCACACTGCACTAAATGAATAAATTTGTTGTAAAACATGAAAGTTTTAATCCAAAGCACTAAAACTTGATGTAACTCCTTCCCTTAATCAAGCTATTCAAAGTTAACAAATTTTCAACTTATAGGATACTAAGGACCGAGTCCCCTGTTTTCAGCTGAAATAAGGCTGAAGTTAATCAGAGGTTAGAGGTTTAGTTTTTTTCGAGTTTGGGGTCATATGATACATTTCTGGAAAGCCTTGGAAGAGCTTTACAACTTTTCTGTTGAGGTCCAGAGGTGTTTCATCCTCTAACCAATCGAAAAATGCCGTAGAGTTGAAACTTTCCAGAAAACAGGGCAGAGCAAACACTCTCTGTAACTCTCTGTAAATTGAGCATAACTTCCTGCATAAAAATCCAAAAAATAGAACATGAGGTAGTTCTGAAAAGTTCATGAGATGGGTTACAACTTTGTAACATAAAGTTTTGTCAGATTGGGAGCAGAATTAACTGGAATTCTTGGATCAAATCAGTACCTAAAGCAGGGAGGTGCTGTCCAATTTCTCCAGAATATCTGTTAACTTTGACATCTCATAACTTTTGAACCAGGACAGATCTTAGGCCAAGCAAATACTTTCTGGAAAGCTATTGAAGTTATCTTTAATTTTGATGTTGAGCTCCAGAATTGGTTTTGCTTTAGCATGGTCTAAATCAGGTTGAAATGAAAACTAGTCAGGGCTGTCATGTTGGACAGCAGATCAGCAGTCAAATTTGTTTAAATTTCAACTATTTCCAAGTTGTATGAGTTCAATGACATGTATTATGTTATAACTCAATGGATTACTGTTCAAATAAATGTTTGACATTTCTCAAATATCTTTTTACAGATGGCAGCGGATAGACAGTTGGAGAACGGGTGGGTGGTGTCCCACTGTTCTCACCGCAGCGGCTATCCGGAAACGTTGAGGCAAATGCTTCAATATTTCGGGTATGACCAGATGCTGCAGTACTTCGCCAAAGAAGAAGGCGAGGAGGGGAACAAGACGTGTACAATCCATGTCGAGGTTCCTGCAGGGCCTACGCCACCCGGTTCGGCGCCGTTCACCGTTACGGTGAGAGGTAGACAACCGTAGGGTATGTGGCAAGTGGCAGCCCGTGACACCATCTCGCGTTTCTGCCAACTACACGTGAGAGCAATGGAGGGCACTCCATACACGCTTGTTTTGGTGGAGGGACGGGCTAATCACGTGTGGGAAGGGAGGTATATGGAGGCAACCGATCCGGGTTGTCCAAGGTACAATCCCGCGGAGGCAAACCTTAGTCTCCAATTGAGGGCTGGAAAAGCTGTGAAGGACAGCCAAGCGGTTCATACGGATTGTCTTGCTGCGAAGCTCAAGGAGAGCACAAGCCATGGAGACGATTTCGAGAGTGCTCACAGCGCACTCCGCAATGTGCTCCTTCCAACGATTAATCAACTGAACGAACAAAATAATCAGTTGCATTGTCTGAAGAAGGTGAAGAGGAAAAGCCGTGTCAACATCATGGATTTGCAACAGCAGATGGAGGCTCTGACCCAGCAGAAGGAGGTCCTTACTCAAGAGCGGGACGACGCTATTGAGGAGGGGCAAGGCTGGGAAGAGGACTACAACCAGGCCATGGACGAGGTGCACGCATTGCAGGACCTCGTACCTCCGGTAATGGGCATACAGGTGGTTGGTGCCGTACCCGTGGTCTTGGGTCTTCCGGCAATGGGGGAACTCAAGCCGGAAGAGGCGGTTGTGGACCCAGAGCCACCAGCATAGGTACCAGAGGAAGACGACCCGCTGGAGGTCGAGTTCTACTCCGAGTAGGGGGTTACCGTTGCCAAGCAGGGCAGCAAGAGTGATGTAACCAATACTTTTGTAATCGATGACATGTCGTGTAGACAGTAGTGCATGTATAGGTAGTGACGACATGAGCACGACTTCTCGGAGACCCGAGACTAATGTATCTTGTATAAAGTTTATGCTTTATCAATATATGTGAATGTTGTGCAAGTTATTAATGCGTCACTTCAAATACCTACTGTTTCATATGGAATTTTTAAGTATGACATGTGCTGATCGCTGCTGTTTTGAATTTCAGAATGACTCGTACTCGTGCCAACCTGGACGTTGGGGGTTTTATTCAAGGGGGAGAAACCTCCCAACAGCCTCCCGGGGACTCCTCAGGACAGCAACAGCCACAGCAAACACAGCCACCACCACCGCTAATGGTTACATTGCCGACATCGTTGCGGCAATGGCGGGTTCTCATCAGCAGCACACGGAGTTGCTGCAAACTCTCATCGCAAATACGTCTCGACCAGAGAGGCGTCAAGATTGTGAGGAGCGCCAACAGAGCTCCTACTCTGACTTTCTAGCGACTCATCCCCCGGTATTCTCAAGGGCGGATGAACCCCTCGATGCGGACAACCGGCTCCGCACGGTGGAGATGAAGTTCGGGCTGCTCCAAGTGAGTGAGCAGCGCAAGACTCAGTTCACGGGCCAACAGCTCCAGGGATCCACGAGTGCGTGGTGGGCGAACTACTGTGCTTCACAGCCCACCGATCGAGTTATGACCTGGGCGGAGTTCCGGACGGCCTTCAGGGCCTATCACATACCGTCGGGTCTCATGAAGAGGAAGACGCAGGAGTTCTTACGCCTGCAACAAGGGAGCCGAAACACGCTGGAATATTCCAGGGCGTTCAATGATCTTGTGCTCTACGCGTCGTATCACGCCGATACCTACGAGAAGCGGTGGGATCACTTCTACCAGGGGCTTAACCCGCTCCTGAAAGACAAGTTGGCGATGTTCAATCGTGGCAGCCTCAACGATATAATTGATGCTGCGATTGTTCAAGAAGACTCCGGCAAGGAGTTAGCGGCGGAAGAGAGGAAGCGAAGTGCACCGCAAAGCAGCGGAGAAGGAGGTGGTCCTTCTCAGAAATATCGGATGGCGAATCGCCCATCATCGGGTCCATGCTGGCAGCCACCACAGAGGCCGATGCCATTCCGCAGTCGGCCATATTCTTCACCGGAATTCAGGCCAGCAATGCCAGTCCCACCTCCGCAACAACAACAGCAGCAGCGGGCGATGCCGCATGCGTATGCACCTCAGCAGCGCATGCCGGGCTTTCGTTCCCCAAGCACCGGACCAGCAGCAGCCACATGCTACAAATGTGGTCGTCCAGGACACTTTATCAGCAGTTGTCCAGAACAACAAGGCGTCGGAGTTGCACCGCAACTTCCGCGGAGGAATCAGCCCCGGAACCCTACTAATGTGCGGCGGGCAAACCCTAGTTCCGGCACCGTCCACCAACTTGCCATAGAGGACGTGCCGGAGGGGGAGCCAATCCTTGCGGGTATGTTCCAACTCCACCAGCATCCTGCCATAGTATTATTTGATTCAGGTGCCACACACAATTTTATTAGCCAAGCTTTCATTGCTAAACACAGCTTGCAAATACTACCCACCGATAGTCCATATTTGATTTGTTCACCGGGTTTGAAGATTTCAGCAAGCGTAATGGTTTCCAAATCACCATTATGCTTAGCGTGTAGAGTGTACCCTACTTCTCTCATAATTTTAGAGGAACAGAAGGTCGATGTCATCCTATGGATGTCGTGGTTAACCCGCCACGGCGCTGTTTTAGACACCATCCTCCGGATTGTGCACCTGAACTCAGAAGTGTACGGATCTCACTCCTTATTTCTGGACAGTCCAGAAATAAAACTTCCAAGTGTCTATCAATCTACAACCATAAGATTGGAAGACATTCCAGTGGTCCGAGAGTTCCCTGACATGTTCCCGGATGATTTACCGGGGATGCCGTCCGACAGAGAGGTGGAGTTCAAGATTGAACTTGCACCGGGAACCATGCCAATATCCCGAAGGCCGTACAAGATGGCGCCCAAGGAGTTGGCTGAACTGAAGACCCAGCTAACGGACCTGCTGGAGAAGGGTTTTATTAGGCCAAGCTCCTCGCCATGGGGCTGTTCGGCATTATTTGTGAAAAAGAAAGATGAGACGTTGCGACTCTGTGTGGACTATCGTCCACTAAATACCGTAACCATCAAGAACAAGTACCCGTTGCCATGGATCCACATGTTGTTTGATCAGTTGGTCGAAGCAAAGATCTTCTCCAAGATGGACTTAAGATCCGGGTACCATCAGATTAAAATACGGGCTGAGGATATTCCGAAGACGGCTTTCTCGACGAGGTACGGACTTTATGAGTACCTGGTCATGTCCTTCGGCGCACCAATGCTCCAGCACACTTCATGTATTTGATGAACTCGGTATTCATGGCGGAGATGGATAAGTCTGTCGTGGTCTTCATCGATAACATATTGGTATATTCCAAGTCGGAGGAAGAACACAAGAAGCATCTGTGTATAGTCTTGCAACGGCTGCGGGATCACAAGCTATACGCGAAATTCAGCAAGTGCGAGTTTTGGATATCGCAAGTGCCTTTTCTCGGGCATATCATCTCAGCGGAGGGTATCGCTGTAGACCCGAGTGAGATCACACAAGTGCTAAATTGGAAGTCCCCGAGAACTGTTCATGAGGTACGGAGTTTCCTTCGACTCGCGGGATATTATCGGAGGTTCATTCTGAACTTCTCAAAGATTGCCAAGACTATGACGGAGCTGCTGAAGAAGTCTACCAAATATGTTTAGAGTCCAGCATGTGAAGCAGCATTCAATGCGTTAGTCAAGCACCTAACATCAGCACCGGTTTTGGCGCAGCCAGACACAACAAAACCGTTCGATGTGTACTGCGATGCATCCGGCATAGGGATTGGATGTGTGCTGATGCAAGACCGAAGGGTGGTCGCATATGGATCACGGCAGCTTAGAAACCATGAGCAGAATTATCCAACTCACGACTTGGAGCTCGCTGCCGTGGTACTTGCACTTAAAATGTGGAGGCACTACCTACTCGGTAACCTCGTACATTTATATACCGACCACAAAAGCATCAAGTACATATTCACTCAGAAGGAGATGAACATGAGGCAGAGAAGATGGTTAGAGTTGATAAAGGATTATGAAATAGAGATCCATTATCACCCTGGCAAGGCAAACGTAGTGGCAGATGCGCTGAGCCGCAAGTCACACGTCAACAATCTGACCACCACACCGTTGGAAGAGAGCAAACCACCACTACATGTGATTCCACATGGAGCTCTCTACAACTTAGCTTTGATCCCCACCATCCGTGAAGAGATAGCGGCAGCCCAGAAAAATGACAAGGGCATGTCACATTTGCGGAGACGTATAGACAGTGGGGAATTGAAATGTTTCCGGAAGGACGGAGACGGCGTACTATGGTTCAAGGATCGGATTGTCGTACCCCGTAACCCGGAGTTACGGAAGAAAATCTTTGATGAGGCTCACTTGTCAAAGTTTTCTATTCACCCTGGCAGCAACAAAATGTATCAAGAACTCAGAAGCAAGTTTTGGTGGACACGGATGAAGCGGGATATCGCAAAGTATGTGTCCGAGTGTGATACATGTAGAACGTTGAAGGCAGATCATATGCGAAAACCGGGACTGCTACAACCACTGGGCGTTCCTGCCTGGAAGTGGGAAGATGTGAGCATGGACTTCATCGTCGGTTTACACACCACCTTTCAGAAACATGATTCTGTGTGGGTGATCGTCGACCGGCTCACCAAAGTTGTCCATTTCATCCCGGTCAACACCAACTACAACGTTAAGAAGTATTCTGAACTGTACATCTCACGGATCCTATGCTTATACGGCGTACCCCGTACCATCATATCGGATCGGGGCACTTTATTTTTGTCCTGTTTTTGGGAGCAGCTACACGGTGCGTTGGGGACGAAGCTGATCCGTAGTTCAGCATACCACCCGCAGACCGATGGGAAAACCGAGCGGGTAAATAAAATTTTCGAAGATATGTTACGAGCTTGCGCCATCAACCACGGATGGAACTGGGATGGTCACTTGCCGTTGGCCGAGTTCTTGTACAACAATGGGTACCAGGCCAGCATCAAGATGGCGCCTTACGAGGCGCTATAGGGAGAAAATGCCACACACCACTGAATTGGTGTGAGTCTGGCGAAAGGGTTACCTTCGGGATTGATCTTGTCAACAACGCGGAGGAAAAGGATCGGCTGATTCAAGCAAATCTAAAAGCCGCTCAATCCCGACAGAAACAATATGCGGACCGGAGAAGACGCCCACTACAATTCGAAGTCGGGGATCACGTATATTTACGTGTGTCTCCAATGAAGGGCGTGAACAGATTCGGGGTGAGAGGAAAGTTGGCACCCCGATTCATCGGTCCATTTCAGATTACCGAAAGATGTGGATCGGTAGCATACCGGCTGAAATTACCAGAAGTACATTCCGGTGTGCACGACGTCTTTCATATTTCCCAGCTGAGGAAGTGTCTTAAGCTATCAACTACCATTCAGCTGGAGAACATAGAAGAACTGAAACCGGATCTCACGTATCGGGAGGAACCGGTTCAGATTATTTATGAAAAGGCCCGAACCACACGCAACCGTACGTTGTGGTTCTACAAGGTTCTATGGAGTAATCACTCCATGGACGAAGCGACATGAGAGAGCGAAGGATTTCTTCGTGCTAACTACCCCGACTTTTTCACGTCGCATATACGGTAATTTTCCACCGTCCTCTCTCTCATTTTCACCTTATAATCTCGGGACGAGATTCTTTTAAGGGGGGAGGAATGTAAGGGCTTATGTTTTTGGCACATATTCAAAGTGTCCATCACCACACACACACTTCATTTGAAGAAACATGATTAACACATTTGAAGAGCAAGTAACCACCATCAACATGATCATTAGAGAATAAACTCACAAAATGCAAAAGTGACATTTCCCACATGCATCATATAGGGGCTGGGCATATGAAAAGCTCCTACACCTTGTTAGGATTGTCCATGCCAAGTTTCACCCAAATTCAAAACCTTTTTGATGTCCTTTTGGGTACAACTAAAAAGAGGGTGGTTTGAACTCGAATTCAAATTCAAACTGTTTGTCTCCCATGAATTCAAAAGTGGGAGGCATATTCTTACTCAGCACATTTTTGTGAGCTCACACACCAATTTTCACTCCATTTGGAGTTGAGCTTGACATGAGCTAAGTTTAACAAATTCAAACTTTATTTGAATTTCAAACTGCGTATGTGCTGAAATTTTGTCAGACACTTCACAATTTGAATTCTACCAATTCCAAATGGGCATGTGGTAGATAATTCAAATCCTAAGGGGTATCAGGGGGATTACTGTTTGTAGCCGTGAGAGGAAGTTAATTTCAGATGTTAAAACTCGGGTGGGCCCACATGTCAGCTGCGCAGTTCAAAGAACCAACTGAAGACTTGATCTCGGTTTCTTGCGCCCGACCGAGCTGCCGCCACAGCGAGAAAACGGCGAGGACAGCAGCTGCTTGCCGCCCTGGCCGCTGAACCGCCTCCCTTGGTCCTTATCTAGGCGCACGAGCCGTCTCCGGTGCTTCTCACCGCTACACCGACGCGTTCTCACCCAGCAAACTGAAATCCTTCGCCGCTTAGTTGAGCTCTCGGTCCCTCGTCGTCCGGCCGATCCTGTGGCTTTCACGGCGATCTGAGGCCAGCACCGGGTGCGCCGAGTCTTCCTTGACGCCCTTGCGCCGGTGCTAGACCCTGAGCAACCCTTCCCGAGCTCCACCGTGATGTTCTTTCGTTCCCTGGTTCAGCTCGAGCCGCCGTCACGAGGATGACCCGTCCGGCCACCACAGCCCGCCGTTCTCCGAGCTGTGAATAGCAAAAAGGTTCGCCTTCAGGCCCTCTTCCATTACCGCAATTTAAAAGCCCAAGAAAAAGGGACTTGCAAAAACTTTTCTTCACCTCACAACACCACAGTTCTTGTTGTGGATATCTTAGGAAATATTGTGAAGAGCAAGTAACCTCCATCAAAAGAGTGATTAGAGGGGAAAGCCTCCACTTTCACAAAGTAGAATTTCTACACATGAACATGAGAGGTTGAGCTCACCCTTAGAACATAAAAAGTCTTGGGAAGGTTCAGTCCAAGTTTCAGGTAAATCCACCACTTTTTGAGGCACTTTTGGAGGTATTTGAAAAAGAGGCCAATTTGAATGCAAATTCAAATTGCAGCAACTTTCATCACTTGAATTCAAAAGTTAGCTTCATATTCAAACTCAGCATATTTTTCTGAGCTAGCCCACCAAATTTCATCCCCATTGGAGTTCATCTTGTCGGGAGCTAAATTTGCAATAATTCAAAACTGAATTTGAATTTCAGTTTAAACATGAAGCAAATTTAACCCGACAAAGTTTAAACTTAAGAAATCAAATTCAAACCAATACTTGGGGGCTAAGTCTCCCATTCAATGTTTAGTAGCTGGGGATATTTACAGCAGAAGGGGGAGAAAGAATTAGAGGGGAGAAGAGGGCCCACTGGTCAGCCACCCAGGGATCAAACCGACTCAGGCACGAGGTCGAACACCCCTACGGGCGACAGCGCACGGGGTCGACCCCGTCCCAACGCGGCCACCGCACGGTGAAAGAGCGGAGTCATCACGCCAGCGCGACGCTCGCTCGGCTGTTTTCACGGTGCCCCGGCTGCCCCAGCGTTCCCCCATCCACAATCGCCTCCGCGCTTCCTCGCCGCTCTCTGGTCGCCGGCGTCCGAGCAACCCAGGCACACTCGTGCCCGACGAGCAACACAAGAAAGAACCGCCTAGAGGTACTGATCCCAACCGTACTGACCTCGCCCTCTCTCTCGCACGGTCGGCGAAGAATTTGGGGGATTAGCGCGTCGAAGTGTTTAGAACCGAACCATGCGAAATCCGGAAATTCATAGCAAGTAAGCCACCACTCCCTAGACCGAGCTAAGGACGTGATCTAGACTCGCCCACGCGTCTCTGAGATCAGAAACCATCGAGTTTCATCGAGTATGGGCGATGTTCTTCGAGCTTTTTGCATCGGCTCCGATTTCCGGTCTAGGTCACTGGTGAGGTCGTAGTTGCAGCCGTTTTCACAGGGATCGGTGTCCATGTACGTGACCAGCAGGTGTCAGCGGAGCTCCCCGAGCAAACCGCATCGAAAAAGGTGCAGGGGATGCCGAGTTCGACGTTGCCGGTGAGCTCCCGGACACTGTTGCCGGCGGGAGCTCTGGTGAGGGCAACACCGTGTTCCCCAGGACGAGATAGGCACAGGCGGCGAGAATCAGCAAGTTCCGAGGACCGGAACCCCTCTCCGGTGAGCTCAGCGGCGGGATCGCGCGGGCGTCAGGAGGAGGAAGATGACTGGGGGCCACGCATGTCAGTGGCGATATTTTAAATCGTCGATCCGCTGTGGCCCGGGATCCAGTGTGGTGGCGCGGTAAGGGTCCTGTGGCCCCGTGTGGCGTGATTCCAGCAGCCGACACGTGTAGGAGGGACCCACAGTCAGAGTTTGAATGTTTCCCGAATTAATTTGAATTTCCAGATTTAGTTCAAACTTTAGAACCCCATAACTTTTGCCAGGAAGCTCCAAATTTAGTGATTCAAATTGGGTTGGATTCAAATTGCCTAGCTCTGTCCAAATATACAACCCAATTTGTATGAAACCCATTAATTAATCCTGGAAAATTCTTTAAAACTTCTCAGCAGAAGAATTTTAGAGGGAGTTTGGTTCATCCAAAAATCCCCAAATTTTGCCAGAATGTTCTTTAGGATGTTAGTGAACCCCTGTAAAAGTTTTGTGCCATTTGGAGTTGATTTGATCAGAACAATTCAAATTTGAAGGTGCTGTGTTCATTTGAATACAGAAACATTTCCAGAGAATTTACAAAACTTGGAAATTCAGTTCTGGTCAAATCTTAGCTACAAAAATACTAGGAAAATTCATGCAAACTCTATGAGCTATAATGGAAGTTTTATTTCACTAAGTTTGGCATGAACAGGGGTGTGATCTCAGAATTAATTCTTCTTTGCTTAATTGCTAAGAAAATTATTCTGAACAAACTACTCAATGAAAAGTGCTAAATTTTGGTCCAGAGGGTTTTCTTGTGACAAGGAACTCACACAAAAATTCTCAGCTCCATTGGAGCTCTGGATCACCCCTATTCTGTGGAACCACTTAAGGAATTAATATGGAAGAGAGGGAAAACCACTTAGCACTTAAGCATGTGCATAGGTCCAAACCCAAATCACTAACCCCCAGTTCCATTTTAAATTCTTGAACAGAGTTCCAGTTGTTAGAAACTGGTTATTAGAACTAATAGCAGAAGCATTACTATAAACCCATGTGCATATTCATTAACATGTAGTATTTCATTAACGTGTAGTCACTGAAGGCGAGGAAGCTCCGGAGGTTCTCGACTTCCTGCTTCCAGAAGAACTCACCCCTGACCAGCAGCAACAAGGCAAGCCCCGGTTTGCATTAAGCCTTTTATAAAGTTTTTACTTTGTTTACATACGTAGAGTGAAGGGTTTATGTGCATTAGGTGTAGGATGGATGAATACCCCACTTGCATGATACGAATTTTTCCATAAGAGTGAGGGTACTGTCTAAGATCTCGAGTAGACAGGCTATGCTTAATAATTCATAGAACTTCGGTACAAGTCGAGTAGTTGAAATCTACTCGCGAGTTAGGATTGGGACACACGGGACTGGTTCGAGTGATGTGAGATCACTTTAGTAATGAAAATGAGACTAGGCAGGGGCTAGGGCGCAGCAAGAGGAAGTCTTGTGTGCGCAGCCCTGTCCGTGTCGATTGAGGACCGAGCCGTGTGCGGCCCGGGATCCAGTGTGGTGACGCGGTAAGGGTCCTGTGGCCCCGTGTGGCGTGATTCCAGCAGCCGACACGTGTAGGAGGGACCCACAGTCAGAGTTTGAATGTTTCCCGAATTAATTTGAATTTCCAGAATTAGTTCAAACTTTAGAACCCCATAACTTTTGTCAGGAAGCTCCAAATTTAGTGATTCAAATTGGGTTGGATTCATCTTGCCTAGATTTGTCCAAATATACAACCCAATTTGTATGAAACCCATTAATTAATCCTGGAAAATTCTTTAAAACTTCTCAGCAAAAGAATTTTACAGGGAGTTTGGATCATCCAAAAATCCCCAAATTTTGCCAGAATGTTCTTTAGGATGTTAGTGAACCCCTGTAAAAGTTTCATGCCATTTGGAGTTGATTTGATCAGAAGAATTCAAATTCGAAGGTGCTGTGTTCATTTGAATACAGAAACATTTCCAGAGAATTTCCAAAACTTGTAAATTCAGTTCTGGTAAAATCTTAGCTACAAAAATACTTGGAAAATTCATGCAAACTGTATGAGCTATAATGGAAGTTTTAGTTCACTAAGTTTGGCATGAACAGGGGTGTGATCTCAGAATTAATTCTTCTTTGCTTAATTGCTAAGAAAATTATTCTGAACAAACTACTCAATGAAAAGTGCTAAATTTTGGTCCAGAGGGTTTTCTTGTGACAAGGAACCCACACAAAAATTCTCAGCTCCATTGGAGCTCTGGATCACCCCTATTCTGTGGAACCACTTAAGGAATTAATATGAAAGAGAGGGAAAACCACTTAGCACTTAAGCATGTGCATAGGTCCAAACCCAAACCACTAACCCCCAGTTCCATTTTAAATTCTTGAACAGAGTTCCAGTTGTTAGAAACTGGTTATTAGAACTAATAGCAGAAGCATTACTATAAACCCATGTGCATATTCATTAACATGTAGTATTTCATTAACGTGTAGTCGCTGAAGGCGAGGAAGCTCCGGAGGTTCTCGACTTCCTGCTTCCAGAAGAAGAACTCACCCCTGACCAGCAGCAACAAGGCAAGCCCCGATTTGCATTAAGCCTTTTATAAAGTTTTTACTTTGTTTACATACGTAGAGTGAAGGGTGTATGTGCATTAGGTGTAGGATGGATGAATACCCCACTTGCATGACCAGAATTTTTCCATAAGAGTGAGGGTACTGTCTAAGATCTCGAGTAGACAGGCTATGCTTAATAATTCATAGGACTTCGGTACAAGTCGAGTAGTTGGAATCTACTCGCGAGTTAGGATTGGGACACCCGGGATTGGTTCGAGTGATGTGAGATCACTTTAGTAATGAAAATGAGACTAGGAAGGGGCTAGGGCGCAGCAAGAGGAAGTCCTGTGTGCGCAGCCCTGTCCGTGTCGATTGAGGACTGAGCCGTGTGCGGCCCTGCTGAACAATTATTGAACGTACCGAAGGCATATCGGATATATGGGCCCCGATAAACCGATGTAGCCTAAACCTCCGGGCGTCGAGGCATAACGCACCGATTTATAGGTGTAGGCTGAGGGCTGCAAGGTGGAAATCTGCCAACGGGCATAGAAAGATGCTCCGTGTGGGGAACCTCCTGCTCGTTTCGGTGCGACTGGTTCGCCGTTTGGGCTGTTGGGTGAAAGGTTGTCCCGTACGACATCGAGTGAGCGTGCTGTGCAGCTCCACGGGTGGGCGTACGTGACGTGCTCTTTGGGTTTCCCTGCAGGTGTATATCGAGTCGATTTGCCGTCCCTCGCGGTGACGAGTACCGCTTGTTCACTGAGTCGTGACGTAGACTAATGAATGAAATGTTATGATTCAATATTGCTGCTATGATATAATTGTATTGCTATCTATGTGCCACCCAAAATTTCTTACTAAATTTCAGTTTTCCGAACTTTTAACTTGTGCTAAAAGATAAACTAAGGATGAACTTGTAGGCGTGTCCATTTGCTGCAATATTACTATCCTATGTCATTGTACACCTCATGTAGAGTTTCATGTTTAGGTAAGTCGGTTAAGCCTTGCTGAGCCTTCGTGCTCATGGTTGCTGCTTAAGTGTTTTTCAGGTGAGGAGCCACCCACGGACTCGGAGTACGAGTCCACCGGCGAGGGTTACCCTCCGTCGGGGACCACGGCTGAGTGGGAGCCGTACACGCCGCGCTGAGCTGAGACGTGCAGCTAGTGTGGGTTGCACTAGGGCTGGGCAACCAACTTTTGCTAGATAGGCGGGCACGAGTTGTAGAATAGTAGACTTCCGCTGTGTAATAAAGACAATAGTTTGTAACTGAGTATTGTACTGTTTGTACAGTTCAGTTGTTTTCCCATGTAATATAATATGTCCTTATGACGTGTGCTGTCGGGTGTCGCATCGTGCGGCACCACCCTCTGCGATCCTGGATGAGTGGATTCCGGTCCGCCACAGCCTGGTATCAGAGCTGCATTGGGGATAGCACAGTACTTAAGGACGGTATTAAGGGAAGAACTTAGGTTTACGGTGAGGAATCGGTAGTAGCCCATGTAAGGACTATACTAGCATAGTTACTTAAAGTGGCAAAGACTAACCTATGTGTTATAATTCTGAATTTCAATTATGTAACGACGCACCTACGTTTTGGTAAGAATGGTAAGGAACGCCACCGAAAGCGGTTCAATTTCGGTTAGCTCCCCTGACGAGGAACTTGGTTCAGGGATAGGTCTCACAGCTTGATGTGATACGTCAATATGAAACTCTTGGACTCCTCATGTTCCTGAGTTCATATGAAACGCTGATCCCTAGCGTGCATTAGGCAAGTAAGTGGAGACCCCATCGCGTGGTCAGTAACGCGAGAGTGCGTTCGTCTGGAAATAGCCTAGGTGGACATACGCAGCGCTTGCCATCGGCGTGCCCTGCAGGGCAGTAGGTGGTATCTGTTGGGTTGATAACATTCCCAACCGTGACGACCCGTTCATGACCTACTCGGGTTCCCCGTCATGTGGTGTTGAAACACGATCACGTACCTTGAGACGTGACCTAACTCAAGGACGGCCGTATGGCAATGATACGGGCGTTTGTATTTACTTTTAAATATGATCCTGCCTGAAATGAAACCAACCATTGAGTGCACCATTATTGTGTGGTCTTCTGCAGGTACTAACCACGTATGTATCCGTGTAGTAAACGTGTGTGAGAGACCGTTTAGTGCCACACTTGAGACGTATATACCGGTATAATACGGTTAGGATTTTCTTTTGTGAGGAACGTAGTACCGAGATATCATAGGCATATGCATGCAAAATAATGATAACAAGGAATTAAAATCTCTAGGTTCAACATTTAGGACCCTGGTTGGGTATAAGAATGGAATAGTGGAGCAGGATAGCCAAAGGGATGAAAAACAGAGTGCTCTGTTTTGGGCAGCAAGGTTGCTAAACTTCAACAGGGCATAACTCGCAGATCTTTTAGACCAGGGAGGTGTAGTATATAGTTCTGGGAAGGTATTTCAGTACTCTACAACTTTGTTGTAGACTTCCAGAGCTGAAACACACCTTAAGATGGCTTAAATCCCAGAGGAAGGTAAGCTGTTCAGAACCCGGACAGAGTTAAACACTCTCTGGACTGTTCTGTTTTTCAAACATAACTCCTAGTAGAAAAATAAAAAAAATTTCATATGATACCTCTAGAAAGAGTAGAAGATGTGTGACATCTTTGCAATTCAAAGTTTCTGAAATTTCAGCACAGATTTCAGTGGAAACTCGAATTGAAAACAGTAACTTCCAAGGGAGGTGCTGTTAAAATTCTTCCAGAAATTCTGTTGACTTTGAATTACTATAACTTTTTAACCAACGCTGATCTGAGGGCAAAGGAATACTCGTTGGAAATATACTGAAGTTAACTTTAACTTTGGTATTTAGCTTGAGTCATGAAAATGCCCAGAACCAGGTCAAAATCTTGGATATGTAGAAACTGGTCATCCTGGCTGAGGCATGACAGTTGAACTCATGGGAGAGATTGTTGTACCCTAGAAGTGGTTTAAGTGCTGTCAATGGGGTAGAACCTACTCATGAGAGCTTGTATTCAACTAGTGATAAATTTGAGTGTAGGTCTCACTCAAGTTTCTTTTACTAGAGACCATGTTTGTGTCGTATTGAAGATAAAAGGGGGGTATACGTGATGACAACGCGATAGTAACGTCTCGTAGTACCAAACCTAGTTGTGGTGAGCTTCCAACGGGGAGGTTCATCAAGTTGGAGTAAACTAGCTTGTATTTGGTCTGGTAATGGTGTAGCTTGTGCAAAGTTATTACATTATCTACACACGAGATGTATCGCGTGTTTTATTGTCATTATGTTTTTACGCCTATATTCATCGGACTGCATGCAATATGTTGCGGGACTGATGTTTATTGTCGTATGGTTGCAGATGGTTCGCACTAGGACCACGCATGAGGTGGGTGGCTCTAGCCAGCAGGGAGGCAATGACTCCCAGCCACCAGCCTACGACAGCACCCCGCAGCAGCCGCCACCACCGCCGCCTCCGCTTACTCTAGCAGATGTGATAGCGGCACTGGTGGGAGGTCGTGAGGAGCAGACCGACCTGCCCCGCACGATCGTGCAGAATACGTCCCAGTCGAGGGGACGTCAAGACAGAGGGCCTTGTGAGCCCCGCGAGGTGTCGTACTCGGATTTCATGAGTACGCACCCTCCAGTGTTCACCGAAGCTGAAGAACCACTGGAGGCCGACAACTGGCTGCGGACCATCGAGTCCAAGTTCAGGCTGCTCCAATGTACGGAGAGGCAGAAGACTCTGTTCGCAGCGCAGCAACTTCACGGTGCCGCTGGTGCATGGTTGGCGAACTATGTCGTCTCACGTCCGGCTGGCCATGCCGTGGAGTGGGAAGAATTCCGGGAGGCGTTCTGCGCCTATCATATCCCTCCCGGGATCATGAAGAGGAAGTTCGAAGAATTTTTGGAACTGAAGCAGGGCGGGAGGAGTGCCCATGACTACTCCCGTGCCTTCAACCATCTGGCACAATACGCGTCAGACTATATCTCCACTGAGGAGAAGAAGCGGGAACACTTCTATCGGGGGTTACACCCCGAGATGAAGACACATCTCATTCAGTGGAATCGCAGCAATTTCAATGACATAGTCAACGCTGCGATTATGCAAGAGGACGCTCAGCAGGAGTTGGCAGCTGAGCAGAGGAAGCGCAGCGCTCCACCTAGCAGTGGGGGTGGCGCTCCCCAGAAGTACCGGATGGTGTATCGGACGCCATCCGGGCAGCAGTGGCACCCACCGGCGCGATCTCAACAGTTTGGGGGACGTCCTTTTCAGTCACCTCCATTCCGTCTGACGATGCCACCACCAAGACAGCAGCAGCTGCAGCAGCAGACGGTACCCCGGGCGTTTCCACCGCCACAACGCGCCCCGGGTTTCCGTCCACCGATCAGCGGGGGACCGCCCCGTTTCACCTGCTTCACGTGTGGCCAGGCGGGCCACTTCGCGAAGGACTGTTCCCAGGGGCAGCAGAGCAGCGGGCAAGCCCAGTTCCAGGGTGGTGCTCGAGGCTGACCTCCGGTGAAGAAGGTTGGTCAGCAGACTGGGGGTGTCCGCAACCTCGACAATGAGGACGCCCCAGAGGGAGACAACGTGCTGGCGGGTACGTTCACTCTCAACCATCAAGCCATCATCATAATTTTTGATTCTGGTGCCACCCACAACTTCATAAGTGCATCATATGTGGGAAAGCATCAGCTGGAAGCTTGTCCAACCGAGTGTTCTTATATGATCTGTTCACCGGGAGGAAGGATTTCAGCAACGATGATGGTTCCAAAAGCACCACTGTGCTTAGGTGGGAAGATATATCCCACCACTATGATTATCCTTGAGGGGCAGAAGATTGATGCAATCTTGGGAATGTCATGGCTAAGCTACCATGGCGGTGTCCTGGAAACTTTAACACGGACGGTTCACCTCAAATCCCCATTACACCGTCTGCAGTCCCTCCTATTAGATAATCCAGTCCGAGAGGTTTCAGCGATCAACAATACTGAAGCCCTCAAGTTAGAGGACATCCCCGTAGTCCGGGAGTATCTCGACGTGTTCCCGGATGATCTTCCGGGCATGCCACCTGAGCGGGATGTCGAGTTCAAGATTGAACTTGCACCCGGGACTACGCCCATATCTCAGAGACCATACAAAATGGCTCCAAATGAGCTGGCTGAACTGAAAGAACAGCTCAATGATCTGTTGAGCAAGGGTTTCATTAGGCCGAGTTCCTCGCCTTGGGGATGCTCGGCGCTGTTTGTAAAGAAGAAGGACGAAACCCTGAGGCTGTGTGTAGATTACCGGCCGCTCAATGCCGTCACCATCAAGAATAAGTACCCACTGCCCCGCATTGACATTTTGTTTGATCAACTTGTGGGGGCAAGCATATTCTCAAAGATGGACCTTTGCTCTGGGTATCACCAGATAAAGATCCGGGCAGAGGATATCCCGAAGACGGCCTTCTCGACGAGATATGGATTATATTAATATCTCGTCATGTCCTTTGGTCTCACAAATGCTCCAGCCCATTTCATGTATCTCATGAACTCAGTGTTCATGCCGGAGCTGGACAAGTTCGTGGTAGTGTTCATCGACGATATCTTGGTTTACTCCAAGACAGAAGCCGAACATGCCGAACACTTGCGGATCGTTCTTCAACGATTGCGAGACCACAAGCTCTACGCCAAGTTCAGTAAATGCGAGTTTTCGATCAGCCAAGTGCCATTCTTGGGACATATCATCTCAGCGGAAGGCATTGCAGTTGACCCATGCAAGATAGAGCAAGTACTGAAATGGAAAGCTCCCACTTCAGTTCATGAAGTCAGAAGCTTCCTCGGGTTAGTGGGATACTATCGGAGATTTATTCCAAGCTTCTCCAAGCTCGCTAAGCCGATGACAGAATTGCTGAAGAAAGGGACAAAATATGTTTGGAACACGGCGTGTGAAGGAGCGTTCCAAGCATTGGTGAAGCAGCTCACCACAGCCCCGGTTTTAGCTCAGTCGGATACAACAAAGCCCTTCGACGTGTATTGTGACGCGTCTGGTATTGGGCTCGGCTGCGCGTTGATGCAGGAAGGACGTGTGGTCGCTTATGGCTCAAGACAACTTCGGAACCATGAGCAGCACTATCCGACTCATGATCCTGAGCTTGCTGCAGTGGTTTTGGCGCTAAAAATGTGGAGGCACTATCTCCTGGGGAATCTGGTGCATCTCTACACCGACCACAAGAGCTTGATGTACATCTTCACCCAGAAGGAGCTGAATATGAGGCAAAGGAGGTGGTTAGAATTAATCAAGGACTATGAGATTGAGATCCATTACTGAATGTGGCCTAGAGGGGGGGTGAATAGGCCTTTAAAAGATTCCTGCACACTTAATAGAGTTATCAGAAACTTGATTGACCGGACTAGTCCGGTTGTGTGGGCGGACTAGTCCGGTGTGCTGAATTTGTGAGTTAATTAAGTGTGTTTCAGAAATTTAATCTTTCAGCAGCGGAATGAGAATAACAGTTTTTATAAATTAAGTTTATTGTATGAATGCACGTGCAAACTTATAAGAAACTCAAATGATGATTAGCAAACTAGTGATCTAATGTATCAAAATGTAAAGTAAATGAGAGACAAAAGACACAAATTTTTACCGAGGTTCGATCTCACCAAGAGATCTACGTCCTCGTTGAGGAAGCTCACACAGAGCCGGGTTCCCAACCCTTTCCCTCTTCAAGTCACCACAAAGGCCGACTTGACTCCACTATCACGGGCAATCACCGAGTTTGTGGGGCTTCCTCACAAGTTGAGGGCTCCCACGAGAATTACAATAAGAACGTGATCAAATACACTCGAAAATAGTACAATGCAGAATATGAGTGTAGAAAGATCAAACCCCAAGAGCTCACAACGAAAGAACAACGATCTCCCAATCCCGAATCCAAGTGTTCAATTGATTTTGATCTTTTTGCACTTTAGATGTGTGGGGAGATGTGTTTTGGGCTCTTGGGACAAGGTGGCGGCGCTAGGGTTTGTGTTTGCTGCTGTATTAGTCGTGTCTCCCCTTTGGGAGGCCGTGGATCACCCATTTATATGGTTTCCAAAAGGTTGTCGTTGTAAAACCTAATACCGGACTAGTCCGGTATATGATCGGACTTATCCGGTCTACTTCCAGTGGGTTAACCGGACTAGTCCGGTCTAAAAACCGGACTTGTCTGGTGCTATTTGAAGTGGGGTTCTAGAAAGTTCAGCGGACTAGTCCTGTCGCTTGGATGGACTAGTTCGCAGTCCTCTAAAGAGAACAACAGAGACATGAGCGGACTAGTCCGGTCCAAAACCGGACTTGTCCGGTTGAGTTCCAGTAAGCTGACCGGACTAGTCCGGTCCATGGACGGACTAGTCCGGTGTTTAGTGGATTTTAGTTGATTATTAGCCCTTACCCTTACACAAAGGCATGAGCTCTTGGGATGTGTCTCTCACACACACCCTATACATTTACATCTACTTTGCTCTTCTAAATTCCACTAAAGTCTTCCTTTTCGGACAGCACTTTATTTTTCACCTTTTTGTGTGCACGAGCTAGTTCACTTTGTTTGTCCTGCGATAATTTCATTAGGATCTCATATGCTTGTCATCAATTAGCCAAAACCCACAAGGGATATCCTAGATGCACTTACAATCTCCCCCTTTTTGGTGATTGATGACAACTATTTGAGATATCACAATTGAGAATAAAAGGTTGATTTTCATAAGGTGTGCACATATGAGAATAATAAAGAATTCACAAAAAACTTCTCACATATGCACACACCTTATGGTGGGGTGCCTAACAGATGTGTGATAACCAAAATGTGATAAATTAAAGACAAACAATAGTGAACATATAAGTAGGCATTAGAGCATAGTGCATCACACATAAGAAAAGAAATAGTGCATTACAAGATTTTAAAATAGGTACATGTCCTTGATCACAAAAGAGCTTAATAACTAATACTAGATAGTTCGAGTCCAAATCTAATCTCAATCTCTTCCCCTTTGGCATCAAGGCACCAAAAAGGGAAAAATTGAGGGGAATCACTCATCGCTGCCTCCTCCTTCAGTCTCAGTCTGATCTTCATCTTCACCAACTTCGGCATCCACGGGAGCAGGATCTTCCTCTGAGTCCTCGGAGGCGGGCGGTGATCCAACGGGCTCAATCTCAAGCATTGCACAGATAGACTTGATATTGGCATTGACATACTGTTGATGTTTCTTCCTTGCAAGCTTTTCCTTGCGCTGCCTGTCTTCAATCTTGCGGCAGCAGGCAAAGATGGAGGAGAGCACCTTGAGGATGCCACTGGATGATTCTTGGGCAGGTGGAGACCTAGGAGGAGCAGCTGCAGATCTAGTGACATCATGAGCTTGCTTTGATCTCCTCTCCACTGGTGGAGAGGATGGGGCAGTTGGAGCCGGGGGGAGAGTGTACTCGGTGGGTTTTTGCGGCTTCAATACCGCATGCTTGACATCCTTGACGAACTCGAGTCCCGTCACTTTCTCAATCATGTACATGATATACGGTGCATATCCACAGGACCTATTGGGGGTGATTGAGATGTTCACGATGTCGTTGTGGATATACTCAAAAACATTGAATGGTCTCCTTCCACTAATGACCTTCATGAGAGTCCTCAAGGTCCCTTGTATAGTTCCTGCATCTCCATCCTTCAGAGCTATAGTCTTTCTCAAGACTCTATTGAGGACCACAAAGAAGGGCTTCAGATATTTGATGGTGGGAGGAACATATGGTATCCTTGTGTCATAGAGAAACTCAAGCTCTTCCTTCTCCAGGGGTTTCAGATTATGGATGACCAGTTCATGATCCAAAGTGTGTTGGAGGTGAAGAATCCTAGCAAATTCATCATAAGTGACACTATACTTTGAACCATGAGTCATCCAAGTAAGACTGTCTCCATCACCACGAGCAAAGTAGAGAGTGGAGTAAAACTGGGTAATGACTTCATTGTTCCAGTCATCCTCAAAGGATAGCAGGTCCGTCAGACCGTGCCTCTCTAAGGCCTCCACCATCTCACAAAAGGCAGGATACCTCTTCGACTTCAGGTATTCAACATTTAGCCATTGACTCTCTACTACAGGATTCTTCATCTTCATGTACACATGCTCGTAGTAGTCTGCATGGAAGTTGCTCCAGAACCTTGGATCAGAACATTGTTTAGGTCGGTCATACACTTCAATCTTCCTGAAGTTATCAGCTAGCTCACCCCCTTTTCCAGTGAAATCCTCACTTGAAGGCTGCCTGTTGCGATGAATGGGATTTTTCATTTTCAGAGGCCCAATGGGGCCACTAGCAAGTCCCTTCCCTTTATTGAGAACTCTTTTTGGCCCTGACGAGCCCTCAGCAGCATCTTTCCTTTGAGGCCTTTTGACAATGACTTTCCTCTTCTTAGGTAGATTGTCGTCGGAGGGTGGAGAGTGAGCATTGACATCATGTCTATTCTTCATCACTCCCTCCTTAGCTCTCCTCACTCTTTCACGTTGAACTTCTTCGTCAAGGTGAAAAGAGCCGTCATCTGAGCCTGAAGACATGATGCCTGATAAGGAGTTTAAGGATTAGATGCAAATGGACGCATTATCGACTTCAAATGGGAATGTAGGGGTTCAATTGTCAGAGACCGGACTTGTCCGGTTTCAGAGTGCGGACTTGTCCGGTGGACCGGACTTGTCCGCATCTGAGCGCCGGACTAGTCCGGCCTAGCATAAGAACCCTAATGTTTCATTTGAATCAAATCTCCTATCTAACGACACAAGGGCAGGAAAGTGGTAGGAATACATCTATTGAGGCAATGTACATCCTTTTGAAATCATAGGAAACTAGCTAGAACTAGAAAAGTTGAGATTTTGGTTTTAGGGGGGAATTTACCAAGATTTGAAGTTTCGCGTTGAAAGAGCAAGAATCTATCAGGATGAGTCCGGAGAGTAGAATCCCCTCGTCGAGAAGAGGCTTTTTCACGGAGAAAACTCCGAGTTTGAGGGCTCAACACGAAAATCACTTTGGGAGCTAGGGTTTAGGAGAGGGGGTGAGACAAAGTGCTTATGAGTGGAGAGGGATGGGTTTGGTCCGGCCAACTGCTTCTATATGCGATTGACCGGACTAGTCCGGTCATGGTAGCGGACTAGTCCGGTGCCCCTTGAAATGACCTAACCAGTTTCGTCTGTCCGGACTAGTCCGGTTGAAAATCGGACTAGTCCGTTTCCAACAGACCTGATACATTTATAGATGATTAATAGTGATCCAAGGACAATAATTTTGCAAATAGTCTTGGTGATTACGACCAGTAGGCAATCAGCAATCAAACAACGGTCATAATCCACAAGATTTCTTCATTAAAATAGTTTTCTGAGTAGAAAAGGAGAAGAGGAGCATTTTTAACAATACAAAGGAACATTTTAAGTTGCAACCAGGTATGCAATGTTTCAAGCCACATTTCAAGAGTCAAGAATGTTTAGCTCATTTCTTAGTTCACAAAACCTTTTCTCATCTAATGGTTTGGTAAAAATATCCGCATGTTGTTTTTCAGTCCTAACATGTGAATTCGTTTCTATTTCTAGATATCTATTTCTATATATTAGTAAAATAGCAATGTCACCTTTTAATGAATGATCTCTAAGAAAGTGATGACGGATATCTATGTGCTTAGTTCTTGAGTGCTCTACAGGGTTGTGTGCAATTTTTATAGCACTTTCATTATCGCATAGAAGCGGGATATGACTTAGATTGTAGCCGTAGTCCCTAAGAGTCTGTCGCATCCAAAGTAGTTGCGCACAACAACTACCGGCTGCAACATACTCCGCTTCCGCTGTGGAAAGAGCAATGGAGTTCTGCTTTTTAGATGACCAAGAAACTAGGGACCTACCAAGAAATTGACAAGTCCCTGACGTGCTCTTTCTATCGACTTTGCATCCTGCATAGTCGGCGTCGGAATACCCTATTAAGTTAAACTTGGATCCTTTGGGATACCAAAGGCCCAAGTTGGGTGTGTGCACAAGGTACCTTAGGATTCTTTTTACAGCAATTAAGTGACACTCTTTACGTGCGGCTTGAAACCTTGCACACATGCAAACACTAAGCATAATATCTGGCCTAGATGCACATAAATAAAGTAAGGAGCCAATCATGGACCGATATACATTTTGGTCCACATTTGGACCGTCTTCATTGAGGTCGAGATGTCCGTTGATGGCCATGGGTGTCTTGATGGGCTTGGCTTTGTCCATATTGAATTTCTTGAGAATGTCTTGTGTATATTTAGTTTGGCTTATTAATGTACCTTCTCTCAGTTGCTTCACTTGAAATCCCAAGAAGAACTTCAATTCACCCATCATTGAGATCTCGAACCTGTCTGTCATTATTTTGCTAAATTCTTCACAGAAGGACTTGTTAGTGGATCCAAAGATAATGTCATCAACATAAATTTGACATACGAATAAATGATCATCAAAATGTTTAGTAAAGAGTGTATAGTCAGCTTTACCAATTTTGAATCCATTTTGAGTCAGAAAATCTCTAAGGCACTCATACCAGGCTCGAGGAGCCTGTTTGAGGCCATAGAGAGCCTTACGCAGTTTATAGACATGGTTGGGATACTCGTGATCTTCGAACCCCGGTGGCTGTTCCGCATAGACTTCCTCCTTTATCGGACCATTGAGGAAGGCACTTTTGATGTCCATTTGATACAACTTAAAATTATGGTGAGTAGCATATGCCAATAAAATGCGAATGGACTCAAGTCTAGCTACAGGAGCGAATGTTTCATCGAAGTCCAAACCTTCCACCTGAGAATAACCTTTGGCCACCAACCTCGCTTTATTTCTTGTCACTACTCCATGTTCATCTTGCTTGTTCCGAAAGACCCATTTGGTTCCAACGATGTTCGCCCTTGGTCTTTCCACCAGCTCCCACACTTCATTTCTTTTGAAGTTGTTCAGCTCCTCTTGCATCGCAATCACCCAGTCTGGATCCCTTAAGGCTTCTTCTACCCTGTATGGCTCCAGAAAAGACACAAAAGAATAGTGTTCACAAAAATTTGCAATTTGAGATCTAGTAGTTACTCCCTTAGCAATATCTCCAATGATATTGTTGACAGGATGGTCTCTTTGCACACACAGATGTACTCTTGGGTGTGGAATTTGTATTGTTGCTTGTTCTTCATTGTCTTCATGTGTCATGTCTCCCCCTAGATCATTGCTTCCATGATCATCTTGATCTTCTTGACCTTCCTCAACCTGATCTTGTGTAGGAGCTCCCCCTTGATCATGGCTTCCTTGTTGAAATTCATCTTGTGTTTCCTCTCGTGGTAGGATATCACCAAGTGCCATTTTCTTCAGCGCTTCACATGGAGCTTCCTCCTTATCTAGCATAAACTTATCGACTTGCTCCACTTGTGAGCCGTTAGTTTCATCGAACACTACGTCACGTGCTACTTCAACAAGGCCGGACACCTTGTTGAAGACACGATAGGCGTAGGCATTCGATTCATATCCGAGCAAGAATCCTTCATCGGACTTCGAAGCGAACTTCGAGGCCCTTGGTTTCTTGTTCAGAATAAAATATTTGCAACCAAAAACTTTGAAATAAGAAACATTAGGCTTTTTACCCGTGAGAAGCTCATATGGAGTTTTCTTCAGTAGTCGATGAAGGTACAACAGATTTGTGGCATGACAAGCGGTGTTCACCTCTTCTGCCCAAAATCGGTCTGACGTCTTGTATTCATCCAACATTGTTCTCGCCATTTCGATCAATGTTCTGTTCTTCCTTTCGGCCACCCCGTTCTGTTGAGGAGAGTAGGGTGTCGAGAATTCATGCTTTATACCTTCTTCATTGAGATATTCTTCAACTTGGGTGTTCTTGAAATCTATCCCATTGTCACTTCTGATATTCTTTACGGTTGATGAGAATTCATTCTGAGCTCTTTTCAAGAACTTCTTGAGGATTCCCTGAGTTTCTGATTTATCATACAAGAAAAATACCCAGGTAAATCTTGAAAAATCATCAACAATTATTAAACCGTATTTGTTACCGCCGATGCTGATGTACGCAATTGGACCAAAGAGATCCATGTGGAGAAGTTCCAGCGGTCTAGCGGTGGTCATCACATTCTTGGCGGGGTGTGGTGCTCCAACCTGTTTTCCTGCTTGACAAGCGCTGCACGGCCTGTCTTTTTCAAAAACCACATCCTTAAGACCACGGATGTGACCGCCTTTTAGAAGTTTCTGCAGATTTCTCATTCCAACATGGGCTAGCCGTCTATGCCACAACCATCCCATGTTGGTCTTAGCAACCAAGCAAGTGTTGAGTTTGGCTTTATCTTTGTTGAAGTCAACAAGATAAAGCTTTCCCTTCAACAATCCCTTGAATGCAATCGAGCCATCGCTTCTTCTAAAGATGGTCACACCCTCATTAGTGAATAAACAGTTGTAACCTTTGTCGCATAGTTGAGATATTGATAAAAGATTATAATCTAGAGAGTCTATGTGTAAAACATTAGATAAGGTGTGTTGAGAGGATATTTCAATGTTACCACTACCAAGGACCTTTCCTTGGCTATTGTCTCCAAAGTATATACCTTCACTTGGATCCTTGTTGCACTTGTACTCCACAAACATACCTCTCTCTCCGGTCATATGATTTGTGCATCCTCTATCTAGCACCCACTTAGATCCGCCGGAGGAGTAAGCCTGCAAAATAGACTTATTCCTTGGTTTTAGGTACCCAAGCTTGCTTGGGTCCTCTCAGGTTAGTCACAAGAGTCTTGGGCACCCACACACAAGTTTTTAAGTTCTTGTGACGTGGCCCTGTATATTTAGCAATGACTCTTCCATACATGTTTTTCATGAGAACATAAGAAGCATCAAATGTACGGAACAATGTTTGTAACTCAGATTCATGGGATTTTTCTTTAACAAAAGTGATTCTATTCTTAGCATGATTAGGAGTAGACATGTGTTTGTTCCTGTCAAAACCAAGACCATCTTTGACATTGGGAGGTCTAGTGATCATATATGCACTTCGTGCATATTTGATCTTCTCCTTATCAAAGATGCCGTTTTGAGAAGAATGCATGTCATGAGAGGTTGAAGCATTAGAAATTACATTCTTCTTACTAGAGCAAGTGCAGGTTCTTATTGTTGTCGAACTCATGTCTTTGGAGGAAGAGCTCTTGGAGGAAGAGGAGTCACTTTGTTTGAGCGACTCAACTTGCACCTCAAGGATTTTGTTGACTTTTGACAAGTTAGCAAGTTCTTCCTTGATTGCAATGTGCGAGTCCTCTAACTTTGAGTAAGTTTCCTTACTCAAGGCTAGCTCTAACTCAAGTGACTCATTCTTCTCTCTTTCAAGCTCAAGAAGCTTTTCAACTTCTTGATATCTCTTCCTCTCACGGATGAGCATATCTTCTTGTCGGTTGACAAGTTCCTCCTTTTCAAAGATTTCGTTCGACAACATTTCCATTTTCTTTAAAGAAATTTTACTTAGCCCTCTAAACATTTCTTCATTATCACTAGAGCTATCAAAGTCATCAATGGAGGAATTTAGTACAGGAGGAGTAAGTCGAACCTTTTTCTTGCCTTCCTTAGCCATAAGACAAGTGTGGTTGTTCATGTCCCGTCCTCCCATGGTCGGAAAGAGTGTGGCTCTCATAGTTGGTTTCTTGACTGCGATAGTGGCCATCTCTTCTTCTTCATCGGAGGAGGACTCGTCGTTTGAGTCCCACTCCTTCCCAATGTGAGCTTGATGGACTTGTCTTCTTTTTCTGAAATTTTTATTTTCTTGAGATCTTGTTTCCTTCTTCTTTTTGTTTTCTTCATAAGTACATTCCACCATGAAGTGACCATACTCTCCGCAGTTGTAGCAAGTGCGTCGAGCCTTGGATTTTCCTTTATCCTTGCTTTTGCCTTCATGTGAATTGTTGTCGTGTCTTCTCTTCATCATGCGTTTGAACTTTTTGATGAAGAGTACCATTTCTTCGTCATCAAGATCGGTGCTCTCGTCGCTTGTATCTCCATCGTCTTGGTCTTCACGAGTTTCTTTGAGTTTGGGTCTGCACGATGCTTTGAGAGCAACTTCTTTCTTTTTGGATGAGGTGAGTTCGGCTAAGTCTTTGACGTATTGGGCTTCTTTCTCCATCATTTCATGATTTATGATCTTCCCTAGTAATTCATCGGGAGTCATTTTGTGAAAACTGGGGCTCTCTCTGATCATTGAGGAAAGTGTGACATTTCTTGGCATAAAGGCTCTAATCATTCTTCTGACCACTTCGTGATCTGTCCATTTCTTACTTCCATAAGCATGAATTTTGTATATGAGTGCTTTCATCTGGTTGTACATGTCTTGAGGTGATTCGCCTTCTTCAATAGCAAATCTCCCCAACTCTCCTTCAAGCATTTCGATTTTGGCTTCACGAACTGACCTATTTCCTTCGTGAGCTGTCTTGAGGGTATCCCAGATTTCTTTTGCACTTTCTAACCCATTGATCTTGATGAATTCCTCTCTGCTTAGTGATGATGTGATCACGGCGACGGCTTGTGCGTTTCTGTGAATCTCTTGTTCTTGTTCTGGAGTGAGTTCATCATCCGTGTCTGGAATATCTATGCCTGTGCAAACAATGTGCCACAGACTAGAGATCAGAGATATCAGATGCATCTTCATGTTGTACTTTCACATGGTATAGACACTTCCGTCAAACTGTGGAGGCCTTCCCATAGGAATCGAAAGATAGTGATTGTTTGAATTGAGACGGTTGTAGTTGTAAGGATACCGGGAGTAGTCGTGATGACCACTCCCAGTCGTCTTCTCTTCTTCTTTTCCCTTTTGTGCTAGCAGTTTTTTTTCTCAGGAGTGCTTTTAGCTGCCTCACTTCTTCATCATCATGTGGGCTGTCTTTCAGCACATCAAAGGCTTTAGCTTCTTGCTCCTCCTCATTGATGTTCATCTTTGGGATGTTGTTGTTCTTCTCAGAGGCCATGATCTCTCCGAGATGTGAGTCTCTTTGATGGAGAACCTGTCTCATACCAATTGATGTGGCCTAGAGGGGGGTGAATAGGCCTTTAAAAGATTCCTGCACACTTAATAGAGTTATCAGAAACTTGATTGACCGGACTTGTCCGGTTGTGTGGGTGGACTAGTCCGATGTGCTGAATTATGTGAGTTAATTAAGTGTGTTTCAGAAATTTAATCTTTCAGCAGCGGAATGAGAACAACAGTTTTTATAAATTAAGTTTATTGTATGAATGCACGTGCAAACTTATAAGAAACTCAAATGATGATTAGCAAACTAGTGATCTAATGTATCGAAATGTAAAGTAAATGAGAGACAAAAGACACGAATTTTTACCGAGGTTCGATCTCACCAAGAGATCTACGTCCTTGTTGAGGACGCTCACACAGAGCCGGGTTCCCAACCCTTTCCCTCTTCAAGTCACCACAAAGGCCGACTTGACTCCACTATCACGGACAATCACCGAGTTTGTGGGGCTACCTCACAAGTTGAGGGCTCCCACGAGAATTACAATAAGAACGTGATCAAATACACTCGAAAATAGTACAATGCAGAATATGAGTGTAGAAAGATCAAACCCCAAGAGCTCACAACGAAAGAACGACGATCTCCCAATCCCGAATCCAAGTGTTCAATTGATTTTGATCTTTTTGCACTTTAGATGTGTGGGGAGATGTGTTTTGGGCTCTTGGGACAAGGTGGCGGCGCTAGGGTTTGTGTTTGCTGCTGTATTAGTCGTGTCTCCCCTTTGGGAGGCCGTGGATCACCCATTTATATGGTTTCCAAAAGGTTGTCGTTGTAAAACCTAATACCGGACTAGTCCGGTATATGATCGGACTTGTCCGGTCTACTTCCAATGGGTTAACCGGACTAGTCCGGTCTAAAAACCGGACTTGTCCGGTGCTATATGAAGTGGGGTTCCAGAGAGTTCAGTGGACTAGTCCTGTCGCTTGGATGGACTAGTCTGCAGTCCTCTAAAGTGGACAACAGAGACATGAGCAGACTAGTCCGGTCCAAAACCGGACTTGTCCGGTTGAGTTCCAGTAAGCTGACCGGACTAGTCCGGTCCATGGACGGACTAGTCCGGTGTTCAGTGGATTTTAGTTGATTATTAGCCCTTACCCTTACGCAAAGTCATGAGCTCTTGGGATGTGTCTCTCACACACACCCTATACATTTACATCTACTTTGCTCTTCTAAATTCCACTAAAGTCTTCCTTTTCGGGCAGCACTTTATTTTTCACCTTTTTGTGTGCACGAGCTAGTTCACTTTGTTTGTCCTGCAATAATTTCATTAGGATCTCATATGCTTGTCATCAATTAGCCAAAACCCACAAGGGATATCCTAGATGCACTTACAATTACCACCCCGGCAAGGCAAATGTGATTGTCGACGCGTTGAGTCGGAAATCACATGTTCATAACCTCATCATTACCCCGGTGGAGGAGGAAGAGCCGAGTTTATACTTGGTTTCTTATGGATCGCTATACAACCTTGCCCTCATCCCTACCATTAGGGAGGACATCATTACAGCTAAGAACGATGATAAAGGCGTGGCACATCTCCGGAGACAGATAGATAATAGGGAGATCAAATGTTTCCGGAAAGATGACAAGGGGACGCTATGGTTCAATGACCGAATAGTCGTACCCCAGGATATGGAGTTGAGGAAAAAGATCCTCGATGAGGCTCACTTGTCTAAGTACTCTATTCATCCGGGCAACAACAAAATGTACCAAGATTTGAGAAAGAAATTTTGGTGGATATGGATGAAGCGGGAGGTAGTGCAGTACGTATCCGAGTGTGATACGTGTAGACGAGTGAAAGCTGATCATATGAAGAAATCAGGGCTGCTGCAACCCCTGAAGATCCCGGCATGGAAATGGGAAGATGTGAGAATGGATTTCATTGTGGGATTGCCCCTGACTTCCAACAAGCATGACTCCATTTGGGTAATCGTTGATCGGTTAACCAAGACGGCTCACTTCATCCCGGTGCAATCACATTACAATGCCGGCAAATATTCGGAGCTGTACATAGCAAAGATTTTGTGCTTATACGGGGTACCAAAGACCATCATCTCGGATCGAGGTGCACTGTTTGTATCTCGCTTTTGGGAGCAGCTGCACGCTGCATTGGGTACCAAGCTGATCAGGAGCTCCGCCTACCACACTCCGACAGATGGTCAAACAGAGAGGGTGAATCAAATTCTGGAAGACATGTTGAGAGCATGTGCCATCCACCATGGTAGGAACTGGGATGATCACTTACCCTTGGCGGAATTCTCGTACAACAACGGCTATCAGGCAAGTATCAAGATGGCACCCTACAAAGCTCTCTACGGTCGCAAATGCCGCACCCCATTAAATTGGTGCGAGTCCGGTGAAAGGGTCACATTCGGTGTTGATGTGGTGAACGACGCCGAAGAGCACGTTCGGACGATTCAAGCTAACTTGAGGGCCGCTCAATCGCGGCAGAAGAGCTACGCTGATAAGAGGCGTAGGCCATTGCACTTTGACATCGGTGAACACGTGTACCTCCGCGTGTCTTCGATGAAGGGCGTGCACCGGTTCGGTGTGAAGGGGAAGCTCGCTCCCCGTTTCATTGGACCCTATGCTATCACCGAGAAGTGTGGACCAGCGGCGTATAGACTGGAGCTACCGGCATCCCTTGCTGGTGTCCATGACATGTTCCATGTTTCTCAACTGAGAAAATGTCTAAAGCACACCGCTGCTGTTCCTACCGAAGACATCGGCGAGCTGCAACCGTACTTGACACATGATGAATATTCGGTGGCAATTCTTGATGAGAAAGCCAGAACCACGCGTAGCCGAACGTTGTGATTCTACAAAATACTCTGGAGCAACCACACCGCCGAAGAAGCGACGTGGGAGAGTGAGGAATTCCTTCGCTCAAACTACCCGGAGTTCATGGCGTCTCAGCACGGGTAAGTCCCTATTACATCGCTGTCTCTTCTTTTATAATCTCGGGACGAGATTCTTTTAAGGGGGGAGGGATGTAAAAGCCCAAGAAAAAGGGACTTGCAAAAACTTTTCTTCACCTCACAACACCACAGTTCTTGTTGTGGATATCTTAGGAAACATTGTGAAGCGCAAGTAACCTCCATCGAAACAGTGATTAGAGGGGAAAGCCTCCACTTTCACAAAGTAGGATTTCTACACATGAACATGAGAGGTTGAGCTCACCCTTAGAACTTAAAAAGTCTTGGGAAGGTTCAGTCCAAGTTTCATGTAAATCCACCACTCTTTGAGGCACTTTTGGAGGTATTTGAAAAAGAGGCCAATTTGAATGCAAATTCAAATTGCAGCAACTTCCATCACTTGAATTCAAAAGTTAGCTTCATATTCAAACTCAGCATATTTTTCTGAGCTAGCCCACCAAATTTCATCCCCATTGGAGTTCATCTTGTCAGGAGCTAAATTTGCAATAATTCAAAACTGAATTTGAATTTCAGTTTAAACATGAAGCAAATTTAACCCGACAAAGTTTAAACTTAAGAACTCAAATTCAAACCAATACTTGGGGGCTAAGTATCCCATTCAATGTTTAGTAGCTGGGGATATTTACAGCAGAAGGGGGAGAAAGAATTAGAGGGGAGAAGAGGGCCCACTAGTCAGCCACCCAGGGATCAAACCGACTCAGGCACGAGGTCGAACACCCCTACGGGCGACAGCGCACGGGGTCGACCCCATCCCAACGCAGCCACCGCATGGTGAAAGAGCGGAGTCACCACGCCAGCACGACGCTCGCTCGGCTGTTTTCACGGTGCCACGGCTGCCCCAGCGTTCCCCCATCCACAGTCGCCTCCGCGCTCAAACTTTTTCCTCGCCGCTCTCTGGTAGCCGGCGTCCGAGCAACCCAGGCACTCTCATACCCGATGAGCAACACAAGAAAGAACCGCCTCGAGGTACTGATCCCATCCGTACTGACCTCGCCCTCTCTCTCGCACGGTCAGCGAAGAATTTGGGGGATTAACGCGTCGAAGTGTTTAGAACCGAACCATGCGAAATCCGGAAATTCTTAGCAAGTAAGCCACCACTCCTTAGACCGAGCTAAGGACGTGATCTAGACTCGCCCACGCATCTCTGAGATCAGAAACCATCGAGTTTCATCGAGTATGGGCGACGTTCTTCGAGCTTTTTGCATCGGCGCCGATTTCCGGTCTAGGTCACCGGTGAGGTCGTAGTTGCAGCCGTTTTCATGGGAATCGGTGTCCATGTCCATGACCGGCAGGTGTCAGCGGAGCTCCCCGAGCAAACCGCATCAAAAAAGGTGCAGGGGATGCCGAGTTCGACGTCGCCGGTGAGCTCCTGGCCACTGTTGCCGGCGGGAGCACTGTTCCGGCCGTTGTCACGCTCTGGTGAGAGCAACACCGTGTTCCCCAGGCCAAGATAGGCACAGGCGGCGAGAATCAGCAAGTTCAGAGGACCGGAACCCCTCTCCGGCGAGAGCTCCGGCGAGCTCGGCGGCGGGATCGCGCGGGCGTCGGGAGGAGGAAGATGACTGGGGCCCCGCATGTCAGTGGCGATATTTTAAATCGTCAATTTGCTGAGGCCCGGGATCCAGTGTGGTGGCGCGGGAAGGGTCCTGTGTGGCGTGATTCCAGCAGCCGACACGTGTAGGAGGGACCCACAGTCAGAGTTTGAATGTTTCCCGAATTAATTTGAATTTCCAGATTTAGTTCAAACTTTAGAACCCCATAACTTTTGCCAGGAAGCTCCAAATTTAGTGATTCAAATTGGGTTGGATTCATCTTGCCTAGCTCCGTCCAAATATACAAGCCAATTTGTATGAAACCCATTAATTAATCCTGGAAAATTCTTTAAAGCTTCTCAGCAAAAGAATTTTAGAGGGAGTTTGGTTCATCCAAAAATCCCCAAATTTTTCCAGAATGTTCTTTAGGATGTTAGTTAACCCCTGTAAAAGATTCAGGCCATTTGGAGTTGATTTGATCAGAACAATTCAAATTTTAAGGTGTTGTGTTCATATGAATACAGAAACATTTCCAGAGAATTTCCAAAACTTGGAAATTCAGTTCTGGTCAAATCTTAGCTCCAAAAATACTAGGAAAATTCATGCAAACTCTATGAGCTATAATGGATGTTTTAGTTCACTAAGTTTGGCATGAACAGGGGTGCGATCTCAGAATTAATTCTTCTTTGCTTAATTGCTAAGAAAATCATTCTGAACAAACCACTCAATGAAAAGTGCTAAATTTTGGTCCAGAGGGTTTTCTTGTGACAAGGAACTCACACAAAAATTCTCAGCTCCATTGGAGCTCTGGATCACCCCTATTCTGTGGAACCACTTAAGGAATTTATATGGAAGAGAGGGAAAACCACTTAGCACTTAAGCATGTGCATAGGTCCAAACCCAAACCACTAACCCCCAGTTCCATTTTAAATTCTTGAACAGAGTTCCAGTTGTTAAAAACTGGTTATTAGGACTAATAGCAGAAGCATTACTATAAAACCATGTGCATATTCATTAACATGTAGTATTTCATTAACGTGTAGTCCCTGAAGGCGAGGAAGCTCCGGAGGTTCTCGACTTCCTGCTTCCAGAAGAAGAACTCACCCCTGACCAGCAGAAACAAGGCAAGCCCTGGTTTGCATTAAGCCTTTTATAAAGTTTTTACTTTGTTTACATACGTAGAGTGAAGGGTGTATGTGCATTAGGTGTAGGATGGATGAATACCCCACTTGCATGACCAGAATTTTTCCATAAGAGTGAGGGTAGTGTCTAAGATCTCGAGTAGACAAGCTATGCTTAATAATTCATAGGACTTCGGTACAAGTCGAGTAGTTGGAATCTACTCGCGAGTTAGGATTGGGACACACGGGATTGGTTCGAGTGATGTGAGATCACTTTAGTAATGAAAATGAGACTAGGCAGGGGCTAGGGCGCAGCAAGAGGAATTCTTGTGTGTGCAGCCCTGTCCGTGTCGATTGAGGACCGAGCCGTGTGCGGCCCTGCTGAGGAAGTATTGAACGTACCGAAGGCATATCGGATATATGGGCCCCGATAAACCGATGTAGCCTAAACCTCCGGGCGTCGAGGCATAACGCACCGATTTATAGGTGTAGGCTGAGGGCAGCAAGGTGGAAATCTGCCAACGGGCATACAGAGATGCTCCGTGTGGGGAACCTCCTGCTCGTTTCGGTGCGACTGGTTTGACAGTTGGGCTGTTGGGTGGAAGGTTGTCCCGTACGACATCGAGTGAGCGTACTGTGCAGCTCCACGGGTGGGCGTACGTGACGTGCTCTTTGGGTTTCCCTGCAGGTGTATATCGAGTCGATTCGCCGTCCCTCGCGGTGACGAGTACCGCTTGTTCACTGAGTCGTGACGTAGACTAATGAATGAAATGTTATGATTCAATATTGCTGCTATGATATAATTGTATTGCTACCTATGTGCCACCCAATATTGCTTACTAAATTTCAGCTTTCCGAACTGTTAACTTGTGCTAAAAGATAAACTAAGGATGAACTTGTAGGCGTGTCCATTTGCTGCAATATTACTATCCTATGTCATTGTACACCTCATGTAGAGTTTCATGTTTAGGTAAGTCAGTTAAGCCTTGCTGAGCCTTCGTGCTCACGGTTGCTGCTTAAGTGTTTTTCAGGTGAGGAGCCACCCACGGACTCGGAGTACGAGTCCACCGGCGAGGGTTACCCTCCGTCGGGGACCACGGCTGAGTGGGAGCCGTACACGCCGCGCTGAGCTGAGACGTGCAGCTAGTGTGGGTTGCCCTAGGGCTGGGCAACCAACTTTTGCTAGATAGGCGGGCGCGAGTTGTAGAATAGTAGACTTCCGCTGTGTAATAAAGACAATAGTTTGTAACTGAGTATTGTACCGTTTGTACAGTTCAGTTGTTTTTTCCATGTAATATAATATGTCCTTATGACGTGTGCTGTCGGGTGTCGCATCGTGCGGCACCACCCTCTGCGATCCTGGATGAGCGGATTCCGGTCCGCCACACGCAAGCCCCGGCGGCGGGACATAAACTACTCACACCGGAATTTCATGATTTAGTGACGGTATACAAAAGGGAGGCCCAGACTGATCTGCAAAATTCGTAGTACACACCGCACCACTCATACTCTCACGGAGGGAAGCACTTCTAGGTGCCCGTACGAGTCCATAGGAGCAGAAACCACGAAGAACCGTTGAGGAAAGCCACTGTTCTTTGAGTTTTAGGAGAATCCCCGATTTCCGGCCTAGGTCGCACGGTGACGACCCAGTACAGCCATTTAAGAGCTCGTGGAGCTCATTTCGACCTTTCCTAGGGTCCACTGGTGCTCGACGACCTTTTGTTCGATCGGTTGGGGTGCTAGGAGGTCCGGCCGACACGGCCGAAGTTCCTCCGAAGCTGCCGCTCGTCGCCGACCATGTGCCGGTGATTTTCATGACAAGCTGAGCCCAGCATCATGTTCCCCGGGGGGATTTTGGCAGAGGTGGCCAGAATCATGGAGTTTGGCGCACCACAGAGGCCACCGGCGAGCTCTCCGGCGAGGTGCCGCGGCGGCCGAGCGCGGGAGGCGGGAGGTAGACGAAGCCCCCGGCCCCACGCGTCAGCGGCCGATATTTTAAACCCTGGGATTCGCTGTGGCACGGATCGGGTGTGGCTGCGTGCGAAGAAATCCGCGGCCCCATGTGTCGACCGATGAGGAGTTGACACGTAGCCCCGGTCCAACGCACAGCGGTTTAATCTTTTTCCCGATTTTCAGATTTAGTTCAAACTTCAAACCCACATAACTTTGGCTAGGAAACTCCAAATCGAGTGAACCAAATTTTGTTGGATTCAGCTCTCTGAGTACTTTCCAGAAAATCAAGTTTCACTTCATTAAAATCCTTATTTCTCCAGAATTAATTCTTCAAAATTTAAAATGTTTAGAATTTTAAATGGATAACCCTTTGGTGGAAAATTCTAAAATTTCGCTGGGATGTTCACCAAAATATCCCTGAGCTACCATGAAAATTTCAGATCCATTTGAACTCATTTGATCCACATAATAGTGTGATTAATAAAACTGTTCCAGAGAAAATAGAAAATGTCCAGAAACATTTTCAGAATTCTCTGAAATTGTTTAGCTCATATCTTTAGCTAGGAACATTCAAATTAAGTGATACCAACTCCATTAGAACCCTCTGAAAATCTAGTTTTCAGAAAGTCATGGCTTGCTCCATGAAAATACCTAGAACACCCTAAGAGCTCTAATTAAGGTCAAGTACATAATTATTTGTGGAGTGCTCAAATGAGCTTTGCTGCAAATAAACTTGGCCAAGTCTCTGTTTAGGTTGTATCCAAACCACAGTAAAAATTTCAGAGTCATCGGGTCTGTGTAGTGAGATTTATAATCTTCACAAGTGTAAATTCAATTCGAATGCATTCAAATTAATACATGTACATGTTATCTCATGTAGTCGCTAAGGTTTAGGAGGAGCCTGCAATCTTAGACTTCGTCACTCTGGAAGAGCAGCTAGCCTACGACCAAGAGCAGCAAGGCAAGCTACGGTTTGTGTTAACCTGTTTACAATTTTTATTGTTTTGAGAACTTACTTTGAGTACCATTACTTCTTGCATTAGAGTGTTGTTTGAAAACCCAAATGCATAGCCAAGAAAACCATGGGTTGGAATTAGGATTGAAAACCCCGTTAGCTACTGCAATGCTAAGATAGGGTAGGATTCGGTACAAGTCGAGTAGTTGGAACTACTCGCGAGGATAGGCTAGAGGCACTCGACTCGGGTAGAGATAGCAAATGAAACACATGGCAAGAAAAATGAGACCGAGTGGAGAGTAAGAGTAATAGGACTTTGAGGCCTGGGTGCTATAGCTCCGCTTGTGTCGATTGAGGACCGAGCCGTGTGCGGGCCTGTTGAACAAGCTAGAACAGTACCGAAGACCTACCGGCTATATGGGAACCGGGAAATCGATGTAACTCCGGTAGCTGGGTATTGAGGCATTGCTTGTCGTTCAGAGGGTAGGTTGAGAGCTCGAGGTGTAAATCGGCTAGCGGCACGGAGATGCGTGTGCAAAGACCTCTTGCTCAGGACGATAGGACCGGTTCAATACTTGTCTGACGGGTGAAAGGTGGTTGCGTACGACGTCCGTGATGGTTGCTGCAAGCAACATCGAGTACGGGCGTACATGACGGGTTATTCGGGTAACCCTGCAGGTGTAAATCGATTATAATCACCGTCCCTCACGGTCAGTGAGTACCAATTGTTCACTGTACCGTGACGTAGAAAGAACAGGCTAGTTACATGTTAAAATGTTGCTGATCAAAAGATGGACTTTGATTGTTAATGATTTACTGTAGTTTAGAGCTAATTAAAGTTCCTTTCAACTTTGGGCAAAGTACATGAGAGAAATGTGTTTCTTGTTTGATTGCGGCTCTCTCGTGTGTCTTAGCGTAAGGTTCTCCACAACCTGCTGCAAAAACTTGAAAGTAAGTTCTACTAATTAGGTGAGTCCTTTGCAAATTGTTTTATCTCATGTACCTATCACCCCTCATGTAGAAGTTTCATGTGTAGGAGAGACGGGTCAGTCTTGCTGAGCCTTCGTGCTCACTGCTTGTGTTTGAAGCTTTTGCAGGGTTCTATGAGGAAGGGACTCGCGAGGAGGAGACGGAATCCCAGGAAGGGAACCCCGTCGAGTGGGAGTCGTGCACGCCGCCGTGTTAGTGTGCGTGCGTGCTAGCAAGGACACGTTCACAGGCTGAACATGAACTTGATGCGTAGTCTATGCCTGTGAGTGTAGACTGAACATATTTTGTTGTAAAAATATTCATAAACATGTTTATGTAATAAAACTTTGCTTCCGCTTTGTACCTTTGATGTGGGTTATTCGGTGCTGTGCAACGCAGCACCCCTCAGCGTGATCCTAACTCGACAAGACCGTGGGGTCGTGTCATAAATTAACCTAGCTAATGATATCATATTATAGGGAGTAAATCAGATGATTAATCCTGGTGTCAAGGTTACAATATATAGAGGGATTAGGGGAGGTAAAAGGACTATTATGCCCCTAACCCTAGTCACAGACAAAGGACTAAAATACCCCTAATAATCCCACTAATTACACAATCTAATAATAACGACTACCTGCCCCTTGAAAGAGGGCCCGGGGCTTGCCGCAGGGCCCCAGCGGGAACGACTTAAGATCGTAATTGACTGCTGGAGGTCCGCTCATCGTGGCTGTGCAATTTAAGCCGAGTATTAATAATCTTTTTTTTTGTTTTTAGCTGCGAAGGTTTGAAGCCAACCGGTATTTATCCTTTGATCGATGGCTGAGATCGATCAGAGGCTCAGGGGCTACTGACAGGGTTCCCGACCCGACCCCCTAGGAGGGGGCGGCAAATCTCTGCACGAGGGGGCTTCAAAGGAGCTAGCCTGAGCCCGATCTCAGAAGGAGACAAAGCGGATAGGATAGGGGTTCTGGTCCCAATCCCTGAGAAGAGTCGCAAGCCTCACACACGGCACTCAGGTGAAGTGAGAACCCCGAGGAGGAGGCTCGAGCCCGACCTTGGGTAGGCGAGGGGCAGGTGGCCTTCAGTGCGGAGCAGGCATCGTCCGGTTCAAGTGGGAAGGCACTCGAGTGCCATCCCTGGCAATAACATTGAATACCCGTCACCTCTGACGGGACAAAAGAGGAGAAGTACACGGTGCGCGTGTGCGCTCCGGTATGGTTTACCCCAATGACAAGACAGGAGCAGGTGAGGAAGCAGACTACGGATTAGGTGACTCCATCGAGTGGCCTTGCAGGCGCACGATGAGACATGATATCCCTGTACCCATGACCTCCTCCCCACTTGTAACGAGAGAATACATGAGCGAGTATTTAGAGAAGAGCTGGTTGACTCCCTAGGGACAAGCTCTCGCACTTGTAAAAGAACCACCCCATTCTTGAGAAAGAACAGCGAGACACCCTGGACTGGACGTAGGGCACCTTGTCTGAACTAGTATAATACCTTTGTTTTCTTAGTTAGGCCAACTCGAGGACGAAGACGTGGCACATTAGTTACTAGTCAGAAATCCAAACGCCGACAGTGTGCAAAATGTTTTTGAGGAGAAATAGCTATCCCTGTGAGGCTTTTAGGACTATGATAGTGTCATCCGTATATTATACCTATCACGAAGTCCTCTACTAGGTTGTTGCTCAAAGGTTGACTATTGACTCAATTGTCACATTCTTTATTGATGATATATTGGAGAAGCTCAGCTCCTACAACAAAGAGCAGCGGTGATAAGGGGTCTCTTTGTCTCATGCCTCTTCTATAGTGGAAGCTTTTTACTCGGTACAGCATTTAATAAGATTGAGGAAGTTGCCCATTAAGAATATCATTGGTTAATGAAATCTCACAAATTACAACATGTTTATTGAAGCACAAAAGAGGGAATAAAAAATTTAATTTAAAAAGGTTTGGGATCAATTCAAATATGATTTTTGAACATGGCATTTTAAAAATCACAATATGATCTCACATTGGAGTTTCTCATATCTTAATTAGGCAGGATACCAAATTTCATAAAGTTTGGAGCTAATTTGCTATTAAAATTAAACAATACATAAAGTGTAATTCAAATTCAAATTCTTAATTCTACAGTCAACTTTGTCCAAATCCCAATTGGATTGCACCATTGGATTCCTTATATTCAGTTTAGCATTGTTGCCAATTCTTACCACATTCAGAATCGGTTTACTATTTTAAACCGAATTTTCAAAGTGGATTAGAGATGAGGTGGGACCCACATTTCAGCAGTGAGTGTTCTGTTTTTGTTCCTCATGCTCACGCGCACGCTGATCGCTGGTGCTGCATTCCAGCGTGATCAGCTACTGGCGAGCTGCAGTAAAGACGCTGTGATCTTCACCTCACCGTTATATTTACCCCTCTCCACTTTGCCGGTAGAAAACCAATTTGCTTTGTGCTCTCCACGTTCGGTCACCCGAGCTTCTCACTGCCGTGCCCTCGGCTCACCGTCGGCCCGACGATCCAGCCGTTTTCTCGCGCCGCTCATAGAAGCAAAAAGGTGCGCTGTAGATCACTCTTGCTCACACTGCAAGCCGATCATCAAGTCTTTCATTGTGCTCAAAGTATTTTAAGTTTTATTCTCATTTAGTTCCTAAGAGCCGAAATGGTTTCGAGATAGAATTCATCGCACACACATTAGTGATGATTGTGTGCCTTAAGGATCATGTTCTAGACATCCTTGCGTATATGTAGGAGGAAAAATAACAAGGAAAGACCGAGGGGTTGCGAGTTTCACCGAGTGTTTGCCGCCGCTCGTGAAAACCTCTCGGGTCGCCGGTGAACTCTATGTTTTGGCTGTTGTCAACGGTTCCTTGGTTCATTTTCATGCTCCACATGACTCAGCGATGCTGTAGGACCAAAGCCAGATCGAAATAAGCGCTTCCAAGCTAGAACACATGCCAACGAGCTTCTAGCCGCTGTAGCCGTTGTGAGCACTCTTCCGGCCATCGCAGGGATGGGCTGAGGGCACCGGCATGTTCAGCGTGCTGAGTTAGTCTCTAGCGGTGAGTTTGGATTGTCTCAGTGGCCAGGAGCATCAGCGGTGAGCTCGCCGTCGAGCGCCGCCGCGGGCGCCGTTGGGCGTTGGGAGGTAGACGAAGGCGGTGGGTCCCGCGTGTAAGCGACTGAACTGAGGGCTCGAGATCGGCTGTGGCCGCGGGATCTTGTGCAGCTACGTGGTTAATTCAGTGGGCCACCGTGATGCTTCGTCCTGATTGGCCCATTTAAACCCAGTGGGCCCAATGTCAGTTTTAAACATTTCCAATAGGAAAATAATTCCAATTTGAGACCAGACTTTGGAAATTCATATCTTTCAGTAGAATTATCCAAAAATCCTCAAACCATTTTTTTAAATCCTTGTGACCATTACTTTTCAAGAACACCATTTAATTGGTATGAAAGTCACTGAAATTTTCTCCATAATTCCGTTAATTTAGATCTTTGAAAATTAATTCTAGGTGATCCACTGTATGGATAAATCCTAATTTTGGCAAAACATTCCTTTTGATATCCTTGATCTTCAATCCAAATTTCAGCTTCATTGGACATGTCTAAGTGGGGTAAGTAATGTAACTTTTCCCTATATCCCTAAAAAATCCAAAAAACAATTGAAACAATTTCAGAAAATAGCAAAAACTTGTAAAAAACATAAATTTCTGTAGAAAGCTTAGAAAAATGTGAATCTAAATTTGTTGGACTCCTTATACCAACAATGTATGAAATACCAACTTTTCTGCATGTCAAAGCCCCAATTATTTTTGGAATTATAGAGAAAATTAAAGCCTTAAGGATTTAATAAAAAGACATACTTGTTTACCAAATTCAGCTATATATATAATTTGTATTCATATAATTATTAAAATACTATTTTCAATTTTTTGCATATCGATTAGTCACCGAGCTAGAGGAGACTTCATAGCCCATCGACATCATCACTCTGGACACATACTTTAGTCCTCTGCAGCAACAAGGCCAGCCCTGGTTTGCAGTTAACAAGCTAATTTATTAACTTTTGATTTGTATCACATTATGAAGTAGGATATGGATGAGCATTAGGTCTAGGATGCTTGATACTCTAATTGCATGACCAGAGAATCCCATGGAGAGTTTGGTTAGTTATTAAGTCCTCACATAGCATATGCCATGCTAAATGTTGTATAGGAATCAGTACAAGTCGAGTAGTTGGAATCTACTTGCAAGTATAGGAATTTGGATTGCATGGGTTCGGTTCGAGAGCAAGATTCACTAAATAGAATGTTGAGAACGGGCAGGGGTTAGGAGCAACAGGATGTAAGGGCCCGTGAGCTGTAGCCTTGCCTATGTCAGTTAAGGATCGAGCCATGTGCGGTCCCGCTGAGCAAGTTTGAATGTACAAAAGGCATACTCGATATATGGGACCTAATAAATGATGTATTTTGTTCACCTTAGCATTGAGGCATAACCCACCGTCTTAAGTGTAGGTTGAGTGCAGCAAGGTGTAAATCCGCTAACAGGTAACCTCGAGGACGGGTGCTTCGTGTAGGGACCTCCTGTCCATAACAATGGGACCGGTTTGACGTGTAGGTGTCTTGTGAAAGGTTGTCTCGTACAGCATCAGGGAAGCGTGTTGTGCAGCTCCGAGTATGGGTGTACATGACGTGCTATTCGTGTATTCCTGCAGGTATATATAGATTCGAGTCGTCATCTCTCGCGGTTATTGAGTACTGCTTGTTCACTGGGTCATGACGTAGTAAATATTGTAGTGGAAATTACTGAAGCAAGGCTATTATGAATAATCTTTGTATTGCAACTTGTAAGCCACTGAAATATTGGTCACTAAATGTATGATTCATGAACTATTAGGCGATTCCATTTATGCAAACAGCTGTCCTAGTTTATTGGTTTGTCTAGCTTGTAGAGTTTATGTTAGTGGAGATGGTTTAGACTTGTTGAGCTATCGTGCTCATGGTCTTTGTATAAGTTTTTGCTGCAGGTCATCTTAATTTTGATGCTGCATATGATGACGGGTTCCCGGATGAGTCGTTACCCCTTTCGAGGTATACGGCTGAATGGGACACTGCACCCAGCCAAGAGTCGTTGGTGCTGCTACTGTGAACTGTCCACGGGCTAGACGCGTTCATTATTTTGCTTAGCTTAGACTTGAGAGCGTGAGCTAAGAATAAAGACTTCTGCTATAGGTAGATTTTGGATGTAAACTATTTTGTACACTTTACTATGTAAATTCAAGCTTATATTACGTAATATGTTTTCCTTTTGATGTGTGTTGTTGGGTGTCGCATTGCACGACACCATACAATGCGATTCCTGGAATGTCGGAACCCCGGGTCTTATCAGTTACGTCAATTCATTTTTAGGGCAAGCCAATACATTGTAGCATCTTAGTCATTGTGCAGTATTTAATGGTATAAAACGCTTTCTCAAAGTCTAGCTCGATGATCACTAGTTCTTTCTTTTATTTGTGGCATTGATTGATGTACTCATATGTCCAAGTGAGTCAATCTTGAATGATCCTAGTTTGATAAAACCATATTGATTTTTGTGGACGAGGTCGATGATGGATTTGAGCCTTCTTGACAAGATCTTCGTGATGAGTTTAAGCATTAAATTCATTAGGGATATCAGTCTGAATTTATTGACCAATTTTGGATTATATGACTTTGATATGAGTGTGATCAATAAAATATTGATTGTATGTAAGCTGGCCATACCATTGTGGAAATCCACGCAAAGCTGATATCAATTCTCTTTGATGATGGGCCAACGGAAGTGCATCTAGGCTTCCCGAGTGGGTTTTGGATGATTAATGACAAACAATTAAGGAACTGATGAGTTTGTAAGGAGTGTATGCAGATTTGAAAATAAAATGATGAATCCCTCAAAAAGGAAAAAGAAAAAGGCGTTAAAGACCTATACATAGAATTAGGGTTTAAATTTTGTTGAGTATAGGAAATGTCATACTATTAATTGTGACAGAACGTCAAGTATGTGTGAAAAAGTTTGAGGCTCAATATTTAGGGTTTTAGTTAAAAAGAAGGTGTATATATATCTTTTAAAAAGGGAATCCAGACTTGTCCGGACTAGAGTCCAGACCAGAGCTCGTACTAGTTCGCATAGCCCTTCGAAGAAGTCCATACTAGAATGTCCGGACTTATCTGGACTGGGGGTCAGTACTAGTCCAGACCCGGACTTGTCCAGAGTACCCCTGGAAAAGGAGGTACTGATGTGTTCAGACTTGTCCGAACTTGAGGTCCTGGCTAGTCCGGACCCGAACTTGTCAGGAGTACCCCTTGGAAATGGAGGTACTGATGTGTCCGGACTAGTCCGGATTTGTCCGGGATGGCATACAGAAAAGAAGGTTCTGATGTGTCCCGACTAGGGTTCGGACTAGAGTCCGGACAAGTCCGGACAGCTGGACTTGTCCGATGTTTAGTCCATGAATAAGGTTCTGATGTGTACAGACTTGTCTGGACTCAGGTCCGGACTTTGAATCCTTTCGAAGTTAAGTGTCCATTTGAATTAAGGGGACATCACTCAGTATAGTGTTGTTCCCATTACTAAATTGTGGACAAAATGCTTTATGTATCATTCTTTCAAAATTAGCACCTTCATCCATACTAATAATTTGATCATCAGTTGCTATATATATAGCAATTTCACTATGATCTATTTTAGGATCATACACCCAAGTACTTATAGGGCCATCTGCGTTGAAATTCAGTTCAGTCTACACTTCTCTGTCTTCTCGCATGGTAAACTTTTCCAAACATACAGAGTAATGGTGATTCAAGTGTCCCGTAGCACCACTTAAATCTGCAGTAAGATCCTTTTTTGCAGTGTATTTGCATGTTGTAGAAACAACAACCCACTTACCATCTCGAAATTCTTTGTTCATAGTGAAATGCTGCCAGCATTCCGCTGTAGTCCGTCGTCCCCTAGCTGTAGTAGATGATTTAGCAATTTTAGTTCTGGGGGCGGCGGTCACTGCAGATCAACGGAATAGCTCCCCTTTGCTGCATCCTGAAACTATAGGGTATCACCTCACATTGGATAGAATCCATCCAGACCATCCCTTACTCTCCCATATAGGGATGGCAATGGATCGGGTTCGGTTTTGGTGGAGCAAAAACCCGCCCGAAAAGAAAGAGGTTGCGGGTAGAATTTGAGACTTGCACCCGCACCCGCGGGTGAGAATTTACACCCGCACCCACACATGTCGGGTTTGACCTTTTTTATTAACATACAACAATGTTTCATAAATAATTCTAAAAAGTCATCCATTTTGAATGATAATACAAAAAAATATTAAGTTGCTTATAAAGATTGTAAATATAAGTTGCGATAAGTAAGATGAAATAATTAAATTATAGAAAATAATCAAAATTTGACTTTAAAATTATAAACATAAATTATTTCTGGTACCTGTCGGGTACCCGCGGGTGCAAGATAATTAGACCCACGGGTGGAAAATTCCACCCGCACCTGCACCCGCCGGGTACCGCAACCGCGGGTGGGATTGCCATCCCTACTCCCATACTTGGGGAGAGTTGGCGTGGATTAGAATACTTAGGCATGGACGGCAAAGCATGTTAATGACCATACCACGGCCATGGGAGTTGCGAGCGAGAGCCGAGCAGCGTCTACCAATGTGACGAGTCATGCTCGAGCACCCGGTGCCCCGACCAGCTTTTTGTGATGCCGTCGCTGCGAGTCGGTTCCGCCTCTTGTCTACTGGCGCCTAGTTGTATCGGACCGTCGACAGCCCAGCTTCTTAGTGCTCACCTATGAGGCCGTGATCTGTGAGCTTAGTGGCTCAGTGCTCACCCATGACCCATGTCCGCCGAGCGCTCCAGATATGCTATGAGAAGGACTATGACATGGCGTTGGGCCGATGGGTTTCTGTCGTACCACCGGGCTGTCACCGTATCTCAGGCTAAAATCGTGTCGTGCCGGCACAAAAATGACCCATAGTTCGTGTCGTGCTGCCTAGCGGGCCTGAAACCCAGGCACGACACGGCCTGATTCCTCATGGTGGGCCTTGGGCCATGTCAAATGCTCGTGCTACAACCCGCACAAAAATGAAGTTCTAGATAAATTATAGGGCCATGCTCCTTTCAATAATGTATTAATAGGAAAAGGAAAGAAGAGTCCAAATATAGAAGAGTTTAAACAGAACAACAAAATAAAAAAACTAAGACATTGGAGCTATCTATGTCTAGATTTTGGTGAAGTATTTCTTTCTTCTTTCATGGATAGCCAAGTTAATTCATGCATAAATTTATGCTTGCAATTCTCCACAGTAGGGTGTCTTATATTGAATAGTCAATCGTTTCAAGTACTCCATGGCATGTGAATAATAACTTCCATAAACAAAGGTACATCTAGAGCGAGACAGGTACAAATGTTTTTCATTAGATATGCCCCACTCTTATTATCCTGAATGACCAGCGCCGTTGTTACCCTTCTCATGCTGCTGCAAGCCCTTCTTGGTTGTGTCTAAAAGTAGCTCCTTCTCCCGCTGGTACCTTTCCATCCTATGCCTGATAAGAAGCTGTCTACTCAAAGCAGCTGTAGTAGATGTTTCCTCGAGTTTTACGATTCTCCTATTGAGCTCATTGATCTACACGGGGCAGTGGAAAAACAAAATAACAGAGTTACAGGTGGATTTCCTGTATCTAGAAATGTAAATGCACATTTCAAATGTATATCCAAATAGAGTGCTTTTGAAACGTTATCTTTGCCACAAGTTTAAGTGTAGTCTTTTTTAACTGTACCATTCACAAAACCGTTTGGATGCTTGGAGATTCTCTGGCAGAAACTTATGGGCTGCGATGTTTTCATAGGAAAGAACGGGTTCTTGAGTAGTTGTTTTTATAGAAAACCGAGGCTAGCAGGCTCCTGCAATCACAGCTCACCATTCTTCGGTTGTTACCGTCGAGCCTATTTAAACAAACTTCTTAGGCAACCTGCGTCATCCAGCAACCACATTACGTGCTTCCTGCCAGGCGTAACTGTTTAGCCTGTTTAAACAATCTTAAGAATCGCTTGATACTGCAATTACAGCACGCCATGCAAATTTGTACTCTATTGAGGGGATATTTTACGCCATGTTGGTATTAGTATAGAAAAAACAGTCTGCCTGAATGATAGCATTGGGATCAAAAACAGTGTTGGTTCATTAGTTTTCATTTTACTCGAAGAAAGTTTCTGCATCTGCTTTGATGCAAAAAAATTCAGATGTTTTCAACTTTGTAAGTTCTTGCGCAATTGAGGATGGTAACTTCCCAAACTGTAGATGTCGATAAATGATGACGCTGATCAAAGGGTAACATAGGGATCAAAAACAGTGTCAGTTCATTAGTTTTCATTTTACTTAAAGAAAGTTTATGGATCTACTTTGATGCATAAATTTTAGATCTTGTTAACTTTATAAGTTCTTGCTCAATTGAGGCTGATAACTTCCTTATCTTTTATATGTCCATAAATGATGATGCTAATCAAACAGATGACCCTATTTAAAATGAACTGAAGTCATCTAATTGATAGTCAAACAGTTAGGGCGCAATAAGGCAAGCTAGGGCAAACCACAAAAAGAAGTTCTAGATAAATATGAGGGCTAAGCCCCTTCTAATAGTATATTAATAAGAAAAGGAAAGAAACGTCCAAATACAGAAGAATGTAAAAAAGAACAACAAAAATAAAGAAATTAAGACATTGGATCTAGTCATGTCTTGATTTTTGTAAAGTATTTTTTGTTCGTTCCATGGATAGCCAAGGTGAATTCATGGATGAATTTATGCTTGCAATTCTCTACGGTATGGTGTCTTCTGTTGAATAGACAATCGTTTCAAATACTCAATGGCATATGAATGATAACCTCCATAAAGAAAGACACATCCAGACCGATACACACGAATGTTTTCATTCAGACATGCCCCTCTCATTATCCTGAAGGACCAGCAACGTTGTTACTCTTCTGGTGCTGCTGCAGGCCCTTCTTGATCGTGTCCAAAAGTTGCTCCTTCTCCTGTACCTTTCCATCCTATGCCTGATGAAAAGCTGTCTACTCGAGCCAGCTGCGGTAGCATTTTCCTCGAGTTTTTCGATTATCCTATTGAGCTCATTGATCTGCATAGGTCAATGGAATAACCAAACGGCATTAGTTGCAGGTGGGTAACCTGTATCTAGAAATGCACATTTCAAATACGAACCCTGGAAGAGTGCTTGCGGAATGTTTTGTTTTTTCTGCAAAGAAATTTGAATGATGCTGATGATAAATCTGGATCTTTGGTACAATCTTCCTTCTTCTCTTTAGATATTTTTATTTTAGACATTTCTAAGGCGCCTACTGTGGACTGTTTAGAGTGCCTCCATTGTTCCCTCTTCTGTATCTCGTTGCACAGACTTGTGTACATTGTGGCACGGGTGTCAGACGCTCCATCATATTTAGTAACCTGCAAAGACTCAAGAATAGCGGGATGGAATCCAGCCCAGTCGAAGGCTTTGGGGTACATTGTTGCACTGGTGCCAGACGCGTCATCATTTTCAGGAACCTGCGAAGATTCAAGAATAGCAGGATGGAATCCAGCCCGGTTGAAAGCTTTGGGTATGTCCACAGGCACATCCAGTTGAGAAGAGTCAAAGGATGCCTCTTCAGCTAAAAATGAAACAACGATATGATTACAATCCCATAGCTTTTAGGATGTGCATGAATATGAACAATTGTTCCACAGCATATATTACTTCCTCACTATTTCCAGCAGGGGTCGGCAGGGTTTCCTTTAGCGTTCCAACTTCGATCTCCTTTTGTGTATCATTGTTCGGTGGTGGTGCGCTTATGTTTGCACAGTTCGTCACACAATAGCCAGGCGATGTGTTCTTCAACCGTTCACTGTTGTCATTTTTCATTGTCTCCACCCTGCTGGCCTTAAAGCGGTGCACCCACTCGTGCATGCGCTTAATGAGACTGCAACAATGAGCTAACTGTTAACTGTTGTCCTGTATAATTATAATTCTTCCAGAAAGTCATTTGGTAAACTCACTTAGACTGTCCGCACTGGCATACGGCACAGTCTACTGGACTGAAGCTACCCAGGTCGGCGTGATTTTAGAAGCCCCACTGGCGTACTGAGCGTGCTACGTGATTTGCCAGATCGGGCCACCGCCATCACTTCCGCATGAAATTAGTACTGGGGAAAAGAAATGTGGGTCCTCTGCAGAGCCTGGCGTTGAATTCACGCGCGAGGTAGGAAAAAAATAGAATGAGGAATAGAGAAAATGAAAAGAAAAATGGAAACAAAAAAAAAGAGAAAAGGGGGAGTAAAGGAAATAAAATAAAAGGAAAAGAAGAGAGAAATGAAAAAAATAAAAATAAAAAGGAAGAAAAGGAGGAAAAATAAAATAAAATAAAAGGAAAAAAAGAAAATAAAATACAAGGAAAAAAGAAAAGAAAAGGGAAGGAAAAATAAAATAAAAAGAAAGTCAAGGATGAAAAGAATTATTAAATAATAAGTAATAGTTGACATGGAGTATGTTTAGAGTATGATGAGTATGGGAGCACGTTCTGAAAAACAGAGAATCTTTTAGAGTGTACTGGAAATAACTAAAAATATTCGTTTAGAGTAGATCTTTGGAGTACATCAGTGTGGATAGCCTTACTCATGATACATAGAGTCAGCTCTCTGGGTATGGCCATTGACATCAATATTGTGCGTGCTGTCGATTATCGCGGGTTGGGATTGCTCTTGGTCCGAGCGATGCAGATGCACAGCGAAATGTGCCATGTCGTTGTTCTTTGACAAGTTTGCAAGAAATATTGTGGATGCAAATCATAATGTTGAGCAGGAAATTAGTAGTATAGAAGAGACATGAATACATGCCATTGATCCAAGATGAGCCTCCTGTACCGGATCCCTGCACCAGCGATGCATCACGGATGCCGTAAGCAGCCCGATCGGAGGACGGCATCTGCGGTGACCGGACGTCTACGGTCCTTGGCGCCCGGTGGTGCGGACCCACAAGGATCCACCTGGTACTTGTGCATTTTCCTGAGAATCCTCCTCATCGGCATCAGGAGAAGTAGCCGCTGACTTGGCTCCGGTGGGCTCAGGTGGTGGTGAGGCACGAGGGCATTTGGCTTCCCTACGGTCTGGAGAGTCAGGAGTCCAAGTATCTCCATATAAAACTTAGAGATCACTTACTTCTCCATCCTTCATCCTCATCAGTCCATGCATTATAGCCTCCATCTTCTTCAGGAGATCACGTACATCCTGAAGTTCCTGCTGGCAGTTCTGTAGCCTGGTGCTGAGGCTAACTCCTTCTTCGAGGCTCACATCCATTTGTACAATGTTACAATCCTCTCCGATTAGTTCATAGCTGAATTCTGCACTTCCACTTTGTCGCCGTCGGGTGTACATGTGCTGAGTCCCTTCAAGACGTCCATGGTTGATGTAGCTTTGGCATGTGATCGCCTCCCAAGTAGCATTTTTCTCTGCTTCTGCCATGGTGGATCTCCATGCTCGTGAGTTGTGGATCTTGACCAGCATGTTCTCATGGTAGGTTCTTGCCTCCGACTTCCATTCCTCGTGTTCTGCACGAGAAACTCTAGTAGTGTCATAGTACACTACTAACTTGCCCGGTGTACCCAGCACAACGAAGAAGGTGTCTAAGGCGCTCCACCATGCCTTCTGTGGATTCCCCATGAGTTTGGTATATGGAAGGGTTATCCACATCATCAAGAGTGCATGCAGCCAGCTGGTGTCGAGGAACTCGTCCTCCAGTGGACTTACGGGCTGTGAGTCGCGTACGTGCCATCTGTTTCATGAAAAATTTCAAATGAGTTAGAAGAATAAATAATATAATATTCTTTTGAATGTAGATGAGGTTAGACAATATATATAAACAATCTAAATAACCTTTTTCTACTGAAGTCTTTTGTAAAATAGTTTTTACTAAAATACTAAGACTTATTTCATCCATTTCTAACTAGGCTTGCGTACTACAGGCAACCTTGCCTCTGATACTACTTTGTCACACCCGGTTTTCCATAAAGAACAACCGAGTATATTCTCACATGTATGCCAAGATTAGTTGACTCATACATGTGCCGACAAGAGTGTAATATCATTATATTACAAGCCAAGTTCAACGTATAACATAATATTACATCATAAGTCATAATAGACTAATAAAAGTGCTATTACACTAATTATACAAACAGCGGAAATCAACTATGTGGTGCTCCAAATCCACAGGCATTGCCCGGGGGTTTCGTGAGCCTAGAGCAGCTCTTCGGGATCAAAGTCCTCTTCATCGAAATCTATATCTTCATTTACACCTGAGCAGCATATGATATCCAACAAAAGCGAGTTTGAGTACCCAAAGGTACTCAACAAGTGTAGGAAAAGATGTTATGAAGGCTAGTAGGAAGAAAAGGGTAACTCAGTTAAGCACTATGCATTAAACCTAGACCTTAGCTTTAATTTAGCAACCTATATTACTAAGTGATCAATCCCACCTTCTTCATAGTTAACTCATTAATGTCAGGTTACACCACACAACAATCTTTTCCAACCCATAGCCATGTTTCTCTAATCATGGACAAGTCCAAGCCGCTCTTGACCGTGAGCACGACTGTCATGACAGTTTGGTTCTATGCAGAGATTGTATCACTTTACCAACAAGTAGTAATTTCATCCCCTATGGTCAGGTGGACTAAGAACCTCCTTGATATCCGTGGTTGCAAACCACATTGTAAGTGCATCTAGGATATCCCTTGTGGGTTTTGGCTAATTGATGACGAACATATGAGATCCTAATGAAACTATTAAGATGATTGCAGGATAAACAAAGTGAACTTGCTCGGCACACACACAAAAAGGTGAAAAATAGAGTGGTGCCCGAAAAGGAAGAAGTTAGTGAAATTTAGAGAAGCAAAGTAGATATAAATGTATAGGTGGTGTGTGAGAGAGACACATCCCAAGAGCTCATGACTTTGCGTAGGGGTAAGGGGTTTAAAAATCAACTAAAATCCACTGAAAACCGGACTAGTCCGTTCATGGACCGGACTAGTCCGTTTAACTGTCTGAAAGACGCAAACATAGTGCACCGGACTAGTCCGCCTTGTGAACCGGACTAGTCCGGTCAGGTCACTGGAACGCAACCGGACAAGTCCGGTTTTAGACCAGACTAGTCCGGTCATGTATCTGTTGTCCTCCTTAGAGGACTACGGACTAGTCCATCCAGCAAAAGGACTAGTCCGCTAAAGTTTCTGAAAACCCATCTCACATAGTACCGGACAAGTCCGGTTTGTGGACCGGACTAGTCCGGTTAACCCACTGGAAGTAGGCCGGACAAGTCCGATCATATACCGGACTAGTCCGGTAGTAGGTTTAACAACGGAAACTTTTTGGAAAAGCCTATAAAAAGAGGTCCTTCGGCTTTTCCCCTACAAGACATGACTCATACTGTCAAAACTTAAAACCCTAGCGCCGCCACCTGTCCCAAGAGCCCAAAAACACATCTCCCCACACATCTAAGGTGCAAAAAGGTGAAGATCAATAAAATACTTGGATTTGGGATTGGGAGATCGTCGTTCCTTCGTTGTGAGCTCTTGGGGTTTGATCTCTCTACACTCATATTCTGAATTGTAATCTTTTTGAGTGTATTTGATCAACTTCTCATTGTAATTCTTGTGGGAGCCCTCAACGTGTGAGGTAGCCCCATAAAAACGGTGATTACACTTGATAGTGAAGTCAAGTCGGCCTGTGTCGTGACTTGAAGAGGAAAAGGGTTGAGAACCCGGCTCTGTGTGAGCTTCCTCAACGAGGACGTAGATCTCTTGGTGAGATCGAACCTCGGTAAAAATTCGTGTCTTTTGTCTCTCATTTGGTTTACATCTTTACACATTAGATTACTAGTTTACTAGTCATCGTTTGAGTTCTTTACAAGTTTGCACGTGCATCCATACTATAAATTTAAGTTATAAAAACTGTTGTTCTTATTCCGCTGCTATAAGATAAAACTTGTGAGACACACTTAATCAACTCAAATATTTCAGCACACCGGACTAGTCCGCCCACACAACCGGACTAGTCCGATCAGTCAAATTTCTAACAACTTTATTAAGTGTGCAGGAATTCGTTAAAGGCCTATTCACCCCCCTCTAGTCCACATTCAATTGGTATCAGAGCCAAGTTCTCCATCAACGAGACTCACATCTCGGAGAGATCAATGGCCTCTGAGAAGAACAACGATATCCCGAAGACGAGCAACAACGATGAGGAGCAAGAAGCCAAAGCCTTCGATGTGCTGAAAGAAAACCCACATGACGATGAAGAAGTGAGGCAGCTAAAAGCACTCCTGAGAAAGAAACTGCTGGCACAAAAAGGAAAATAGGAAGAAAAGACGATGGGGAGTGGTCATCACGACTACTCCCGGTATCCTTACAACTACAACCGACTCAATTCAAATAATCATTATCTCTCTATTCCTATGGGAAGGCCTCCACAGTTTGATGGAAGTGACTACACCATGTGGAAGTACAACATGAAGATGCATCTGATATCCCTGAACCCTAGTCTGTGGCACATTGTTTGCACAGGCATCGATATTCCGGACACGGATGATGAACTCACCCCAGAACAAGAACAGGAGATTTACAGAAACGCACAAGCCGTCGCCGTGATCACATCATCACTAAGCAGAGAGGAATTCACCAAGATCGATGGGTTAGAAAGTGCAAAAGAAATCTGGGATACCCTCAAGACAGCTCACGAAGGAAATAGGTCAGTTCGTGAAGCCAAAATCGAAATGCTTGAAGGAGAGTTGGGAAGATTTGCTATTGAAGAAGGCGAATCGCCTCAAGACATGTACAACCGGATGAAAGCACTCATCAACAGAATTCGTGCGTATGGAAGTAAGAAATGGACAGATCACGAAGTGGTCAAAAGAATGATTAGAGCCTTCATGCTAGGAAACGTCACACTTTGCTCAATGATTAGAGAAAGCCCCGGGTTTCACAAAATGACTCCCGATGAGTTATTGGGAAAGATCATAAATCATGAAATGATGGAGAAATAGGCTCAATACGTCAAAGACTTAGCCGAGCTCACCTCTTCTAAAAGGAAAGAAGTTGCCCTCAAAGCAACGTGCAGACCCAAACTCAAAGAAACTCGTGAAGACCAAGACGATGGAGATACAAGCGATGAAAGCACCGATCTTGATGACGAAGAAATTGTACTCTTCATCAAAAAGTTCAAACGCATGATGAAGAGAAGACACGGCAACAATTCACATGAAGGCAAAAGCAAGGATAAAGGAAAATCCAAGGCTCGACGCACTTGCTACAACTGCGGAGAGTATGGTCACTTCATGGTGGACTGCACTTATGAGGAAAACAAAAAGAAGAAGGAAACAAGATCTCAAGAAAAGAAAAATTTCAGAAAAAGAAGACAAGCCCATCAAGCTCACATTGGGAAGGAGTGGGACTCAAACGACGAGTCCTCCTCCGATGAAGAAGAAGAGGTGGCCACAATCGCAGTCAAGAAACCAACTACGAGAGCCACACTCTTTCCGAACATGGGAGGACGGGACATGAACATCCATACTTGTCTTATGGCTAAGGAAGGCAAGAAAAAGGTTAGACTTACTCCTCCTATACTAAATTCCTCCATTGATGACTTTGATAGCTCTAGTGATAATGAAGAATTATTTAGAGGGCTAAGTAAAATTGCTTTAAAGAAAATGGAAATGTTGTCGAACGAAATCTTTGAAAAGGAGGAACTTGTCAACCGACAAGAAGATATGCTCATCCGTGAGAGGAAGAGATATCAAGAAGTTGAAAAGCTTCTTGAGCTTGAAAGAGAGAAGAATGAGTCACTTGAGTTAGAGCTAACCTTGAGTAAGGAAACTTACTCAAAGTTAGAGAACTCGCACATTGCAATCAAGGAAGAACTTGCTAACTTGTCAAAAGTTAACAAAATCCTTGAGGTGCAAGTTGAGTCCCTCAAACAAAGTGATTCCTCTTCCTCCAAGAGCTCTTCCTCCAAAGATATGCGCTCGACAACAGTAAGAACCAGCACTTGCTCTAGTAAGAAGAATGTAATTTCTAATGCTTTAACCCCACATGACATGCATTCTTCTCAAAACGGCATCTTTGATAAGGAGAAGATCAAATATGCAAGAAGTGCATATATGATCACTAGACCTTCCAACGTCAAAGATGGACTTGGCTTCGACAGGAATAGACACATGTCTACCTCTAATCATGCTAAGAATAGAATCATTTTTGTTAAAGAAAAATCCCATGAATCTGAGCTACAAACATTATTCCATACATTTGATGCTTCTTATGTTCTCATGAAAAACAAGTATGGAAAAGTCATTGCTAAATATACAGGGCCACGCCACAAGAACTTAAAAACTTGTGTGTGGGTGCCCAAGACTCTTGTGACTAACCTGAGAGGACCCAAGCAAGCTTGGGTACCTAAAACCCAGAAATAATTCTGTTTTGCAGGCTTACTCCTCCGGTGGATCTAAATGGGTGCTAGACAGCGGATGCACAAATCATATGACCGGAGAGAGAAGTATGTTTGTGGAATACGAGTGCAACAAGGATCCAAGTGAAGGAATATACTTTGGAGATAACAGCCAAGGAAAGGTCCTTGGTAGTGGTAACATTGAAATATCCTCTCAACACACCTTATCTAATGTTTTACATGTAGATTCTCTAGATTATAATCTTTTATCAATATCTCAACTATGCGACAAAGGTTACAACTGTTTATTCACTAATGAGGGTGTGACCGTCTTTAGAAGAAGCGATGGCTCGATTGCATTCAAGGGATTGTTGAAGGGAAAGCTTTATCTTGTTGACTTCAACAAAGATAAAGCCGAACTCAACACTTGTTTGGTTGCTAAGACCAACATGGGATGGCTGTGGCATAGACGGCTAGCCCATGTTGGAATGAGAAATCTGCAGAAACTTCTAAAAGGTGGTCACATCCGTGGTCTTAAGGATGTGGTTTTTGAAAAAGAAAGGCCGTGCAGCGCTTGTCAAGCAGGAAAACAGGTTGGAGCACCACACCCCGCCAAGAATGTGATGACCACCGCTAAACCGCTGGAACTTCTCCACATGGATCTCTTTGGTCCAATTGCATACATCAGCATCGGCGGTAACAAATACGGTTTAGTAATTGTTGATGATTTTTCAAGATTTACCTGGGTATTTTTCTTGTATGATAAATCAGAAACTCAAGGAATCCTCAAGAAGTTCATGAAAAGAGCTCAAAATGAATTCTCATCAACAGTAAAGAATATCAGAAGTGACAATGGGACAGAATTCAAGAACACCCAAGTTGAAGAATATCTCAATGAAGAAGGTATAAAGCATGAATTCTCGGCACCCTATTCTCCTCAACAGAATGGGGTGGCCGAAAGGAAAAACCGAACATTGATCGAAATGGCGAGAACAATGTTGGATGAATACAAGACGTCAGACCGGTTTTGTGCAGAAGTGGTGAATACCGCTTGTCATGCCACAAATCGGTTGTACCTTCATCGACTTCTGAAGAAAACTCCATATGAGCTTCTCACGGGTAAAAAGCCTAACGTTTCTTATTTCAAAGTTTTTGGTTGCAAATGTTTTATTCTGAACAAGAAACCAAGGGCCTCGAAGTTTGCTTCGAAGTCCGATGAAGGATTCTTGCTCGGATATGAATCGAACGCCTACGCCTATCGTGTCTTCAACAAAGTGTCCGGCCTTGTTGAAGTAGCGCGTGACGTAGTGTTCGATGAAACTAACGGCTCACAAGTGGAGCAAGTCGATAAGTCTATGCTAGATAAGGAGGAAGCTCCATGTGAAGCCCTGAAGAAAATGGCACTTAGTGATATCCTACCACGAGAGGAGACACAAGATGAATTTCATCAAGGAAGCAATGATCAAGGGGGAGCTCCTACACAAGATCAAGTTGAGGAAGATCAAGAAAATCAAGATGATCATGGAAGCAATGATCTAGGGGGAGACATGACACATGAAGACAATGAAGAACAAACAACTATACAAAATCCACACCCAAGAGTACATCAGTGTGTGCAAAGGGACCATCCTGTCAACAATATCATTGGAGATATTGCTAAGGGAGTAACTACTAGATCTCAAATTGCAAATTTTTGTGAACATTATTCTTTTGTGTCTTTTCTGGAGCCATACAGGGTAGAAGAAGTCTTAAGGGATCCAGACTGGGTGATTGCGATGCAAGAGGAGCTGAACAACTTCAAAAGAAATGAAGTGTGGGAGCTGGTGGAAAGACCAAGGGCGAACATCGTTGGAACCAAATGGGTCTTTCAGAACAAACAAGATGAACATGGAGTAGTGACAAGAAATAAAGCAAGGTTGGTGGCCAAAGGTTATTCTCAAGTGGAAGGTTTGGATTTCGATGAAACCTTCGCTCCTGTAGCTAGACTTGAGTCCATTCGCATTTTATTGGCATATGCTACTCACCATAATTTTAAGTTGTATCAAATGGACGTCAAGAGTGCCTTTCTGAATGGTCCGATAAAGGAGGAAGTCTATGTGGAGCAGCCACCGGGGTTCGAAGATCAGAAGTATCCCAACCATGTCTATAAATTGCGTAAGGCTCTCTATGGCCTCAAACAGGCTCCTCGAGCCTGGTATGAGTGCCTTAGAGATTTTCTGATTCAAAATGGATTCAAAATTGGTAAAGCTGACTATACACTCTTTACTAAACATTTTGATGATCATTTATTCGTATGTCAAATTTATGTTGATGACATTATCTTTGGATCCACTAACAAGTCCTTCTGTGAAGAATTTAGCAAAATAATGACAGACAGGTTCGAGATGTCAATGATGGGTGAATTGAAGTTCTTCTTGGGATTTCAAGTGAAGCAACTAAGAGAAGGTACATTTATAAGCCAAACTAAATATACACAAGACATTCTCAAGAAATTCAATATGGACAAAGCCAATCCCATCAAGACACCCATGGCCATCAACGGACATCTCGACCTCAATGAAGATGGTCCAAATGTGGACCAAAAGGTATATCGGTCCATGATTGGTTCCTTACTATACTTATATGCATCTAGGCCAGATATTATGCTTAGTGTTTGCATGTGTGCAAGGTTTCAAGCCGCACCCAAAGAGTGTCACTTAATTGCTGTAAAAAGAATCCTAAGGTATCTTGTGCACACACCCAACTTGGGACTTTGGTATCCCAAAGGATCCAAGTTTAACTTGATAGGGTACTCCGACGCTGACTATGCGGGATGCAAAGTCGATAGAAAGAGCACGTCAGGGACTTGTCAATTTCTTGGTAGGTCCCTAGATTCTTGGTCATCTAAATAGCAAAACTCCATTGCTCTTTCCACAGCGGAAGCAGAGTATGTTGCAGCCGGCAGTTGCTGTGCGCAACTGCTCTGGATGCAACAAACTCTTAGGGACTACGGCTACAATCTAAGTCATATCCCGCTTCTATGCGATAATGAAAGTGCTATAAAAATTGCACACAACCCGGTAGAGCACTCAAGAACTAAGGACATAGACATCCGTCATCACTTTCTTAGAGATCATTCATTAAAAGGTGACATAGCTATTTCACATGTTAGGACTGAAAAACAACTTGCAGATATTTTTACCAAACCATTAGATGAGAAAAGGTTCTGTGAACTAAGAAATGAGCTAAACATTCTTGACTCTCGAAATGTGGCTTGAAACATTGCATACCTGGTTGCAACTAAAATTGTTCCTCCGTACTGTCAAAAATGCTCCTCCTCTCCTTTGTACTCAGAAAACTATTCTTAATGAATAAATCTTATGGATTATGACCATTGTTTGATTGTTGATCGTATACTGGTCGTAATCACCAAGACTACTTGCAAAATTGTTGTCCTTGGATCACTATTAGTTATCTATATATATATCAAGTCTGTTGAAAACGGACTAGTCCGATTCCCAACCGGACTAGTCCGGAGAGACAACAATTAGGTTAAACTCAGGGGTACCGGACTAGTCCGCTACCAGGACCGGACTAGTCCGGTCAGTCGGATATAGAAGCAGTCAGCCGGACCAAACACCTCCCTCTCCACTCATAATTACTTTGCAACACCCTCTCTCCTAAACCCTAGCTCTCAAAGTGATTTCCGAGTTGAGCCCTCAAACTCGGAGTTTTCTCCGTGAAAAAGCCTCTTCTCGACGAGGGGATCCTACTTTCCGGACACATTCGGATTGATTTCCACTCCTTCAACGCGAATCTTCAAATCTTGGTAAATCCCCCCAAAACCCAAAATCTCAATTTTTCTAGCTCTAGCTAGTTTCCTTTGATTTCAAAAGGATGTACATTGCATAAATAGATGTATTTCTACCACTTTCCTACCCTTGTATCCATAGATAGGAGATTTGCTTCAAATAAAACACTCAAGTTAGGGTTCTTATGCTAGGCCGGACTAGTCCGGCGTCCAGATGCGGACAAGTCCGGTCCACCTGACTAGTCCGCACTCTGAAACCGGACAAGTCCGGTCCACCGGACTAGTCCGCACTCTGAAACCGGACAAGTCCGGTCTCTGACAGCTGAACTCCTACATTCCCATTTGAAGTCGATAAGGTGTCCGTTTGCATCTAATCCTTAAACTCCTTGTCAGGCATCATGTCTTCAGGATCAGATGACAGCTCTTTTCACATTGACGAAGAAGTTCAACGTGAAAGAGTGAGGAGAGCTAAGGAGGGAGTGATGAAGAAGAGACATGACGTCAATGCTCACTCTCCACCCTCCGACGACAATCTTCCTAAGAAGAGAAAAGTCATTATCAAAAGGCCTCAAAGGAAAGATGTTGCTGAGGGCTCATCAGGGCCAAGAAGAGTTCTCAGTAAAGGGAAGGGACTTGCTAGTGGCCCCATTGGGCCCTTGATATTGAAAAATCCCGTTCATCGCAACAGGCAGCCTTCAAGTGAAGATTTCACTGGAAAAGGGAATGAGCTAGCTGATAACTTCAGAAAGATTGAAGTGTATGGACGACCGAAACAATGTTCTGATCCTAGGTTCTGGAGCAACTTCCATGCAGACTACTACGAGCACGTGTACATGAAGATGAAGAATCCCGTAGTAGAGAGTCAATGGCTGAATGTTGACTACCTGAAGTCGAAGAAGTATCCCGCATTTCGTGAGGTGGTGGAGGCCTTAGAGAGGCACGGTCTGACGGACCTGCTATCCTTTGAGTATGACTGGAACAATGAAGTCATTACTCAGTTTTACTCCACCCTCTACTTTGCTCGAGATGAAGGAGACAGTCTTGCTTGGATGACTCATGGTTCAAGGTACAGTGTCACTTATGATGAATTTGCTAGGATTCTTCACCTCCAAAACACTTTGGATCATGAACTGGTCATTCATAATCTGAAACCCCTGGAGAAGGAGGAACTTGAATTTCTCTATGACACAAGGATGCCATATGTCCCTCCAACCATCAAATATCTAAAGCCCTTCTTTGTGGTTCTAAATAGAGTCTTGAGAAAGACGATAGCTCCGAAGGATGGAGATGTAGGAACTATACAAGGAACCTTGAGAACTCTCATGAAAGTCATTAGTGGGAGGAGACCATTCAATGTCTTTGAGTATATCTACAATGACATTGTGAACATCTCAATTACCCCCAATAGGTCCTATGGATACGCACCGTATATCATGTACATGATTGAGAAGGTGACAGGACTCGAGTTTGTCAAGGATGTCAAGCATACGGGGTTGAAGCCGCAAAAACCCACCGAGTACACTCTCCCTCCGGCTCCAGCTGCCCCGTCCTCTCCACAAGTGGAGAGGAGATCAAAGCAAGCTCATGATGACACTAGGTCTGCAGCTGCTCCTCCTGCTCTCCACCTGCCCAAGAATCATCTAGCGGCATCCTCAAGATGCTCTCCTCTATCTTTGCCTGCTGCCGTAAGATCGAAGACAGGCAACGCAAAGAAAAGCTTGCAAGGAAGAGACATCAACAGTACGTCAATGCAAATATCAAGTCTATCTGTGCAAAGCTTGAGATTGAGCCTGTTGGATCACCGCCTGCCTCCGAGGACTCAGAGGAAGATCCTGCTCCCGTGGATGATGAAGATGAAGATCAGACTGAGACTGACGGAGGAGGCAGCGATGAGTGACTTCCCTCAATTTTTCTCTTTTTGGTGTCTTGATGCCAAAGGGGGAGAGATTGAGATGGAAGATTGAGATTAGACTTGGACTATTTTTCTATCTAGTATTAGTCATTAAGATCTTGTGTGATCAAGGACATGTACCTAATCTTGTAATGCACTATTTCTTTTCCTATGTGTGAAGTACTATGCTCTAATGCCCACTTACATGTTCACTACTGGTTGTCTTTAATTTAGCACATTTTGTTTATCACACACCTGTGAGGCACCCCACCATAAGGTGTGTACATATGTGAGAAGTTTTTTGTGAATTCTTTATTGTTCTCATGTGTACGCACCTTATGAAAATCAACCTTTTATTCTCAATTATGATATCTCAAATGGTTGTCATCAATTACCAAAAAGGGGGAGATTGTAAGTGCATCTAGGATATCCCTTGTGGGTTTTGGCTAATTGATGACGAACATATGAGATCCTAATGAAACTATTAAGATGATTGCAGGATAAACAAAGTGAACTGGCTCGGCACACACACAAAAAGGTGAAAAATAGAGTGGTGCCCGAACAGGAAGAAGTTAGTGAAATTTAGAGAAGCAAAGTAGATATAAATGTATAGGTGGTGTGTGAGAGAGACACATCCCAAGAGCTCATGACTTTGCGTAGGGGTAAGGGGTTTAAAAATCACTAAAATCCACTGAAAACCGGACTAGTCCGTTCATGGACCGGACTAGTCCGTTTAACTTTCTGAAAGACGCAAACATAGTGCACCGGACTAGTCCGCCTTGTGAACCGGACTAGTCCGGTCAGGTCACTGGAACGCAACCGGACAAGTCCGGTTTTAGACCGGTTTTAGACCGGACTAGTCCGGTCATGTATCTGTTGTCCTCCATAGAGGACTACGGACTAGTCCATCCAGCAAAAGGACTAGTCCGCTAAAGTTTCTGAAAACCCATCTCACATAGTACCGGACAAGTCCGGTTTGTGGACCGGACTAGTCCGGTTAACCCACTGGAAGTAGGCCGGACAAGTCCGATCATATACCGGACTAGTCCGGTAGTAGGTTTAACAACGGAAACTTTTTGGAAAAGCCTATAAAAAGAGGTCCTTCGGCTTTTCCCCTACAAGACACGACTCGTACTGTCAAAACTTAAAACCCTAGCGTCGCCACCTGTCCCAAGAGCCCAAAAACACATCTCCCCACACATCTAAGGTGCAAAAAGGTGAAGATCAATAAAATACTTGGATTTGGGATTGGGAGATCGTCGTTCCTTCGTTGTGAGCTCTTGGGGTTTGATCTCTCTACACTCATATCCTGAATTGTAATCTTTTTGAGTTTATTTGATCAACTTCTCATTGTAATTCTTGTGGGAGCCCTCAACGTGTGAGGTAGCCCCATAAAAATGGTGATTACACTTGATAGTGAAGTCAAGTCGGCCTGTGTGGTGACTTGAAGAGGAAAAGGGTTGAGAACCCGGCTCTGTGTGAGCTTCCTCAACGAGGACGTAGATCTCTTGGTGAGATCGAACCTCGGTAAAAATTCGTGTCTTTTGTCTCTCATTTGGTTTACATCTTGACACATTAGATTACTAGTTTACTAGTCATCGTTTGAGTTCTTTACAAGTTTGCACGTGCATCCATACTATAAATTTAAGTTATAAAAACTGTTGTTCTTATTCCGCTGCTATAAGATAAAACAATTCAGCACACCGGACTAGTCCGCCCACACAACCGGACTAGTCCGGTCAGTCAAATTTCTAACAACTTTATTAAGTGTGCAGGAATTCGTTAAAGGCCTATTCACCCCCCCTCTAGGCCACATTCACACATTACACACTTCCTTTGGTGTGCGATCAGGAGATCACTACATGGCCTTTACAAAGGGTCTACCAGCAAGTACAAGCCCACTGAGGTTTCATCGCTGTAGTTCCTGGAAGTATACCCTCCCCTGTAGAAGCCCCCTCTTGAGTCTTGCAGTTCCCAAGGTAGTAAAAAATGGACTCCCATTCCCCGCACCATCGAAACACTCATACTATACCGGCAAACTCCTAATTAATTGGCCAAGCTGCCCCATCTCAGTCTTGTGGTGGCACTGTAAAGCCGAGTTAACTGTTCAATGAACCAGTCCTTAGAATCTAAGGCAGGCACTAACACTAACCCAAGTCTGGTGCACGAAGCACCATCAAAAACAACTAGCTTGTCTAGATTCCTATCACTATGACACACTCTTGTGTCTCTCATAAATATCACAAGACAAGTAATAACTATGTTTCATTCATTTTCTAAGCACTAAGCATGGCTAAGCACATAAAATGACAACTGACATAAACTGGTTTTGCAAGGAATCATAAAGGAATAAAACTAGTAAAACATCCTAAGCTGGATTTCTGAATGTAGCCTAGAGGGGGGTGAATAGGCTTTTCGACGCTTTGTTGAAACCTAAAACACTTAGTAGTCTATCAAATACAGGGAAATCGGACTAGTCCGGTAGAGTGTGGACTAGTCCATTTTCTAAACAGAGAAAAATCAGACTAGTCCGGTACTTGGCGGACTAGTCTGGTATACGTGGACTAGGGAGATCAAGATTGATCAATGTTCACTTCTAATACTTTATGCAGCGGAAATTAAACAATAACTTAGATGTATTGCAACAAAAATATAATGAATGATAGGAATCAACTTGATTTTAATGTTTGAACGTGAATTTCAAAGGATTGATTAAACACTCGGATATGATGAACAATTAATGAACAAGAGTGGGAGACAAGTGTTTATCCCGTGGTTCGATTCCACGAAGGCAATCTACGTACCCGTTGAGGAGTCCACTAAGGACCGGGTATCTCCAACCCTACCCTCGTCGAATCGCCACAAAGGCCGATTCTCTTCCACTAATCACAAAGGGCAATAAACTTGTTCAAGGGGCCTTCTCACAAGTTGAGGGCTCCCCAAGAAATACAACGAATAATTGAACACGTCTCAACACACTCAACAGATTAACAATTAACAATGAAAAGTGTGCGAGAGATCAAACCCAAGAGCTCAAGAGGTGTAGACCTAGTCTCTCCTTTGATCAATTGTCAATCCACAAGAATTAATCCTTATTGGGTTAGAATGTATAGAGAGAGGTGTATTTTGGGCTCTTGGGAGGTGTGACGGTGCAGGGGGGGTCAAAAGTTATGTTGGTGTGGCCATACACCTCTTTTTACAGTAGGGTTTCCAATAGGTACGTTAGGGTTTGCCATGTCCGGACTAGTCCGTGGTTGACTTCGGACTAGTCCGGTGTGCGGTGTTTAGAAATCCCTAAGTGTTGTGAGATATCGGACAAGTCCGTGATTGTGGACTAGTCCGTTTTCTGTCCAGAGACAAAATCAGACTTGTCCGAATGATATCGGACTAGTCCGTTTTCTGGTCAGAAAGAAAATCGGACTAGTCCGGACGTGTTGAAATTTTGCAGTTAGTTAGATTTCTTTCTCTTGAGCTCTTGGGGTGTGTTTCTCCAACACACTCTATACTAAGTGATCTATTTTTTTCAGTTCTTGAGCTCTTATCTCTTTGGATCCTCCTTCTCCTTTCTTTTTTCTTTTTTCTTCTTAATTTCTTTGAGAACCTGCGCTCATTCTCAACAATTTTGTTAGGATCCCATTTGTTTGTCATAAATCAACCAAAACCCACAAGGGGTGCCAAGATGCACTTTCAATCTCCCCCCTTTTTGGTGATTGATGACAACCAATTGAGATCTCACAAATATGACAATAAGAATTCCGATTTTCATAAAGTGTGCACATATTAGTTTTGAACAAAATAGGCAATGAAGACATGAAACATATGTACACTCTTTATGGTGGGGTGCAAAACTACATGTGTGAACAGTAATTTTGATGTGAATGTCATAATGAGCATAATCATCAAGGGTCTCAATCTTTCATAGCAGTTTTAACCATACATCATTCATCAAAAGCATAACATAGTCATCTCACAAAAGCATAATGATAACATAAGTTTTACAAACGCATAATGGTCGCATAAGTCTGGCACAAGCTCATCTCTTAAGCTAAGATACAAAAGGAATGACCTATGACCTAGGACTCCGACCTATGACTCCCACTCAATCTCTCCCCCTTTGGCATCAAGACAACAAAAAGAAGGAGAGGAGGGATTTACTTGTCCTTGCGGCTCACTCCTCGCTGTTGGTCCTTTCTTCATCTTCATCATCAGCCTGTGTTAGAGGAGGAGAGGAACTACTCGTCGTGCCAAAGTAGGCATGCTCTGAAGGAGAGAGAGGAGGAAGCTCTGAAACTCAGATGTAGAGTCCTCTGAGATGATCGGGGATCCAACGGGCTCAATCTCCAGTTTTTGGCATATTTCCTTGACATTGGCCTTCATGTATCTCATCTCTTCTTTTCTTGCCTTGTTCATCTTATGAATCTTCACCTCAGTTTTGCGCCAAGAACTGAAAATAGCAGCCAAAATCTTCATGATCCCACTGGAGGAACCTTTCTGTGGAGAGGCTCTAGTCTTGGATGCAGGCCTTGCATCTTCATGCGCTCTCTCTGGATGTTCTTCAGGTGATCCAGGTGAGGGAGCAGCTGGGAGGGAGGCCTGAGGAGGCTTCTGAGGCCTTAGAGCACTATGCTCTACATCCTTCACAAACTCAATTCCTGTGACTTTCTCAATTATGAACATCATGTAAGGAGCATGACCACAGGAACGGTTTGGTGTGCAGGATATGTTTACAATGTCGTTCCAAATATAGTCAAAGATATTAAATCTTCTCCTCCTGCTGATCACTCTCATCAAGGTTCTCAGATAACCTTGGACACTCCCGGCATCTCCATCCTTTGGAGCGATGGTCTTCCGGAGCACTCTGTTGAGAACAATGAAGAAGAGCGTCATGTTCTTGGTCGAGGGAGGATTGAATGGAAGTCAAGTATCATAAAGAAACTCCATCTTGTCCTTCTCCACCACTCCCAGATTGTGAATCACAATCTCATCATCCACGGTGTTCTCAAGATGCAGCAGTCTAGCAAACTCAGTGTAGGAGATTGTCTACTTGGATCCATGTGTCATTCAAGTCACTTTGTCTTCTCCATCATGAGCAAAGTGGCAGGTCGAGTAAAACTGGGCAATGATCTCATCATTCCAGTTGTACCTGAAGGCGAGCAGTTCCTTGAGTCCATGTCTCTCTGCAGCCTCTATGACCTCCTCAAAAGCTTCACAACTTTTTCTTTCAAAGTACGTCCAGTCGATCCATTGACTTCGGACCACTGGAGTCTTCATTTGGAAGTACACTCAACTGTAGTAGTCCGAGTGAAAATTACTCCAAAATCTCTTGTTGGCTGCCTTTTTGCCGGAGCTGTAGGCATCAACCTTCCTCAGGTTCCATGCCACTTCGCTCCCTTTACCATTGAATTTCTGCTCCGATGGATCTCTATTTCCCTGCCTTGGAGCTGTCATCTTCAGGGGACCAATTCGGTCGGAAGCAAGCCCCTTGCCCTTGACTTGGCGTTGAGCCGCCGAGCTAGAACCAGCCACATTTGCTCTTGAAGCTGGTCTCTTGATTGTGACCTTTCGGCGAACTCTAGGTGGGGTGAGCGAGGGCTCGTTAGCATGATCTTGTCTATTTTTGGAGCGAGACTCCGGATGATGAGATATTATATCTTGATCCATTTTGGCCTCAATGTCGGAGAGACTTTCATTTGATCCCGACATGATTTCTAACAAGGAAAATAAAATGGGCATGAATAATCAAGGATGACAAAGTGCATTGTGTTGCCATAAGCTAGGATTTCCTAACAAGATCTCTGAATCAGGGCATATCGGACTAGTCCGGTGTTCAGGGTCGGACTAGTCCGGAGTACCAGACTTGTCTGCCCTAATAATGGACTAGTCCGTTATGTGGCTGCTCAAGCCATAATTTGTTGAAATTTGAGATTATTCATTGCAAATGTGATCTAGGGTACATTGTAAAAGTCCAAGAAAAGGGACTTGCAAAAAAATTTCATCACCTCACAGCACCACAGCTTTTGTTGTGGATATTTTGTGAAGTCTTGTGAAGAGCATGTAACCTCCATCAAAAGGGTGATTAGACGGGAAAGCCCCAACTTTCACAAAGTAGGATTTCTACACATGAACATGAGAGGTTGAGCTCACCCATAGGCCTTATGTATTCTTGGGGAGGCTCAGTCCAAATTTCATGCAAATCCAACGCTTTTTGAGGCACTTTTGGAGGCATTTGAAAAAGATGCCAATTTGAATGTAAATTCAAATTGCAGAAACTTTCATCACTTGAATTCAAAAGTTAGCTTCATATTCAAACTCAGCACATTTTTCTGAGTTGGTCCACCAATTTTCATCCCAATTGGAGTTCATCTTGTCGGGAGCCAAATTTGCAAGAATTCAAAACTGAATTAGAATTTCAGTTCAAACATGAAGCAAATTTAGCCAACACAGTTTCAAACTTAAGAAACCAAATTCAAACTGTGACTTGGTGCTTAAGTCTCTCATTCAATGGAGAGTTGCTGAGATATTTGCAGCAGAAGGGGGAGAAAGAATTAGAGGGGAGAAGAGGGCCAACTGGTCAGTGAGTCACTTTATCTTGCAACCAAAGTCACCGGGGCTCTTCTCTCGGGTCTGACTCGAAGCAACCGACACACCTCCGGACGCCACCGCGTGAGCCACAGAGCACACCTCCTGCTTTCCCCCTAGAGCTGGCGAGCTGCTCCCGATTTGATCACCCCCGAGGCAGTCGGCCGCTCACAGAACCGCCACACCGAGGCTCGGTTTCTACCCACATGAGGAGAGAACCACGCTCACGCCGCTGTTTGCATTCGATCAAGAACCCAGCAAAACCAACGTGCAGAGCAGCTTCCGAGCAGAAAAATCACACCGGTCGCTCGTCCTCTACCTCCTCGGTGCAAAAACATTCGAGTTCAGCCCTTCCAACCCTAGCTCAGCGGGTCTTGGCAACAACCGAGGAAACTGTCGTACTCGGCTCACGGTGACAGCCCAACTGAGGGGCTTTCACGCCCAAGCTAGGACACCCATAGGAGCGTCGGAGCCCCCTGCTACTCCTCACCAAACCTCAACTCAAGCCGTGATCATTCGAGCAAGAATTTGGCGATTTACTCTCGGCTCGTGCAAGGTGACCTCGGGTGAGAAATCCTCAAAATTCGATAAAAATTCTTGTTTGTAGGCCACTAAACCTTGCACACATGAACTAGACTGGCTAGCAGTCAATTTCCCTTCACAACCCTAGCTAGAAAGCGGACGAGGTGCGAGGTATTTATGTCTTCCCGAGCTCAACCATGGCGGCATGGATCGGGCGCACGGTGAGAACCCATTTGGAGGTGTTTTCATGCGCCGGTCCTTGCTTGCCGTGCCTCCCTATCACCCACTGCTACTTTAGAGAAGATTGGCTGGGTTGTTGGCAGGCTAGGACCGCCGGGTGACGGTGCCGAACATCTCCCGAAGCCGCCTCACGTCGCCGGCACAGTTCTGATCCCCTAGCGCCCAACCCGAGCCCACAACCGAGTTCCGCGACCCCAAAAATCCCCGGTTGGCGTGTCTCCAGCCGGGAGACGGCCGGGAGCACAAAGCCGGCGAGGCGCCACCTCGGTCCGGCGAGGTGGGCGCGCGCGGGAAGAAACGCCGGAGGTTGAAGAAGGGTGGGGCTGGCCCACCTGTCAGTGAGTGTATTTAAAAACTGGGATTAGCTGTGGCTTAGGATCCGGTGCGGCTACACAGATAAAAACCCCGTAGCCTCATGTGTCCGCAAATCCTATTGGCTGCAGTTTAAACAGTGAGCCCAACAAGAATTTGCAATAGAAAACAATTCCAGATTCATCCCAACCTTTAGAAATTCATAACTTTGTGTAGGAAGCTCCAAATCCAGTGAACAAAATTTTGCTGGACTCATCTTTTTTAGTACTTTCCAGCAATACAAATTTCAGCTCATGAAAATTAATAGTTTTCCAGAATTAAATCCCTAAAATTTAAACTGTTAGGAATTTTATCTGGAGGATTACTTCATGAAAAATTCTGAAATTTGGCTGAGAGGTTCATTGAAAAATCCTTGAGTCACAGTAAAATTTTCAGACTCATCCAAGTTCATTTAGTCCCCCAAATGAGGTGATTAAGAGAACATCCCTTAGAAAATAGAAAAATGTACAGAAACATTTTTCAGATTTTCTCAAATCTTGTTTAGGGAACAACTTCCTCTAGAATTCTTCAAATGACATGAAACCAATTCCATTAGAACCATCTCAAATTCTAGTTTCCAGAAAGTAATGGTTGGGGCCATGAAAACCCATGGAATTACTTAGAGACTCTAATATTGATCAAATAGGCTTTTATTTGTACAAAGCTCAAATGAACTTTGTTAAAAATGAAACTTGGTCAAGACTCTGGTTAGAACCATACCAAGCCACCATAAAATTTCAGAGCCAAAGGGGAGGTCTAGCGAGAGTTATAGTAATTATTTATTCAAGTTTACACATTGCATTTGAATTGACATGTAGTGTCTCGTTAACGTGTAGTCGCTAAAGGCGAGGAGACTCCGGAAGTGCTCGACTTCCTTCTTCTGGACGAAGACCTAACCACTGACCAGAAGCAACAAGGCAAGCCCCGAGTTGCATTAACCCCTTTTATAAAGTTTTGCTTTGTTGACATATCTACACTGATGTCATTTTATAGGTGTAGGCTGAGGGCAGCAAGGTGGAAACCTGCTAACGGGCATAGAGAGATGCTCCGTGTAGGGAACCTCCTTCTCGTTTCGGTGCGACCGGTTCGACGGTTTGGCTATTGGGTGAAAGGTTGTCCCATACGGCATCGAGTGAGCGTGCTGTGCAGCTCCACGGTTGGGCGTATGTGACGTGCTCTTTGGGTCTCCCTGCAGGTGTATATCGAGTCGATTCGTCATCCCTCACGGTGAAGAGTACCACTTGGTCACTGAGTCGTGACGTAGGCTAATATATGAAACGTGATGATTCAATATTGCTGTTATGATATAATTGTATTGCTACTTGTGTGCCACCAATTATTGCTTACTAAATTTCAGATTCATGAACTGTTAACTTGTGGCTAAAAGATGAAATAAGGATGAACTTGTAGGCATGTCCGTTTGCTGCAATTTGACCGTCCCATGTTCATTGTTCACTACATGTAGAGTTCCATGCCTAGGCGAGTCGGTTAAGTCTTGTTGAGCCATTGTGCTCACGGTTGCTGCTTAAGTGTTTTCCAGGTGAGGAGCCACCCAAGGACTCGGGTTACGAGTCTACCGGCGAGGGTTACCCTCCGTCGGGGACCACGGCTGAGTGGGAGCCGTACACGCCACGCTGAGCTGAGGAGTGCAGCTAGTGTGGGTTGCCCTAGGGCTGGGCAACCGACTTTTGCTAGATAGGCGGGCGTGAGTTGTACAAATTAGACTTCCGCTGTGTAATAAAGACACTAGTTTGTAACTGAGTAGTGTACTACTTTGTACATTTCAGTTGGTTTTCTATGTAGTACAATGTATCCTTATGATGTGTGCTGTCGGGTGTCGCATCGTGCGGCACCACCCTCTGTGATCCTGGATGAGCGGATTCCGGTCCGCCACATACATGTAATACATCAATGAAGCATGTATTGACTAGAGGAGCTAATCTATTTGAGTAAAAACAAGGAACATCGAAGGTTCTAGGGTTTGGAGAGAAGTTTACCAAATCCTTCGATTCGAGGTGTTGAGGAAGTTTTTGATCCAGACTAGTCCGGGGTCTTTGATCCCTTGGCGTTGGAGAACGATTTCCACGGAAATTTTAGAGGTTTTGGTGGAGAACTTGCAAATTCACCTTGGGAGCACTTGATTGAGGATGGAGAGAGAGTTGGGAGGGTTATGAGCATGAAGGAGATTAGGTTTGAGCCGTCCTTAGGGTTATGGAGTCGAAATATCAGACTAGTCCGGACCATATTGGACTAGTCCGTTTTCTGTCCAGAGAGAAAATCGGACTAGTCCGTGGTTGTCCGGACTTGTCCGGACTAACGGACTAAGTGCAGACTAGTCTGTCAGTGCGTACTAGTCCGGGGTGACCACGGACTAGTCCGCGGTCCCTTGTACAAAGGTGTATAAAACTCTATTGGGAAATAAGGTACAAAGGCACAAGGTATTCTTGATGAATATGATCAGTAAACATACAACAATCAAGCTATGAAAATAATTCATCAAGATCAAGTAATTAACATAGTTTTTAAGAGAAAAAGAGAGAGATGATTTTTCAATATCATTAACATGATTTTGAGGATGGCATACAGATATGCAAGTTTTCAAGCCACGTTTCGAGCATCAAGGATATTTAGTTCATTTCGGAGCTCACAAAAGCGTTTTTCATCAAGTGGCTTGGTAAAGATATCGGCTAGTTGTTTTTCAGTGTTGACATGGGAAATGGCTATGTCTCCTTTCATTGATTGATCTCTCAAAAAATGATGCCGGATATCTATATGTTTGGTTCTAGAGTGCTCAACAGGGTTATGGGCAATTTTGATAGCACTCCCATTGTCACAAAGGAGTGGAATACGGCTCATATTGTAACCATAATCCCTTAGAGTTTGTCGCATCCAAAGGAGCTGTGCACAACAACTCCCGGCTGCAACATACTCCGCTTCGGCTGTGGATAGAGCAATTGAATTTTGTTTCTTGGAGGACCAAGAAACTAGGGATCTACCTAGGAATTGGCAAGTACCAGAAGTACTTTTTCTATCTACCTTACATCTGACATAATCTGCATCGGAGTATCCAATGAGATTGAATTCTGAACCTTTGGGATACCAAAGGCCTAGGTTGGGTGTATGAACTAAATATCTCAAGATCCTTTTAACGGCTGTTAAATGACATTCCTTAGGATTGGCTTGAAACCTTGCACACAGACATACACTCAACATGATATCAGGCCTAGATGCACATAGATAGAGTAGGGAGCCAATCATTGAACTATATACCTTTTAATCCCCATTTGGTTCGTCTTCATTTAGATGCAAGTGTCCATTTGTCGCCATGGGAGTCTTTATGGGTTTTGCTTTGTCCATTCCAAACTTCTTGAGAATGTCTTGAGTGTACTTTGTTTGGCTTATGAACGTCCCGTCCTTTTGTCACTTCACTTGGAATCCCAAGAAGTACCTCAGCTCTCCCATCATGGACATCTCAAATCTATCTGTCATAATCTTGCTAAATTCTTGACAAAAGGATTTGTTAGTTGAGCCAAATATTATATCGTCAACATAGATTTGGCAAATGAAGAGGTCATCATCAAAGTGTTTAGTAAACAAGGTGTAATCAGCTTTTCCGATCTTGAAGTCATTTTCAATTAAAAAATCTCTAAGGCACTCATACCAAGCTCTAGGATCTTGTTTGAGGCCATAGAGAGCTTTACGCAGTTTGAACACGTAGTCGGGGTGCTCTTGATCTTCAAAACTGGGTAGTTGCTCCACGTACACCTCCTCCTTGATCGGTCCATTGAGAAAGGCGCTTTTCACGTCCATTTGATAAATCTTGAAATCATGGTGAGTAGCATCTGCATGTAATATACGAATCGATTCAAGCCTAGCTACGGGAGCAAAAGTCTCATCGAAATCCAAACCTTCGACTTGTGAGTACCCTTTTGCCACAAGTCGTGCCTTGTTCCTTGTTACCACTCCATGTTCGTCTTGCTTGTTGTGGAAGACCCATTTAGTGCCGACGACGTTGGACTTGGGTCTCTCAACAAGCTCCCAAACTTCATTCCTTTTGAAGTTGTTTAATTCTTCTTGCATCGCCATCACCCAATCCGGATCTTTCAGTGCATCCTCAACCCTGTATGGTTCCAAAGGAGATACAAAGGAATAGTGTTCACAAAAATTAGCTATGCGAGATCGAGTTTCTACTCCCTTTTGGATGTCACTGATTATGTTGTCAACGGGGTGATCTCTTTAGATGCTTTGGTGTACTCTTGGATGTGGCACTTGTGGTCTTGAATCTTCATTATCATCTTCTTCTCCCCCTGGATAGTTGCCCTCATTGATGTTTTGGCCTTCTTGATTTTCTTGAGATTGATCTTGTATGGAAGCTCCCCCTTGATCATTTTCCTCCATCCGTGGTTCATTTTCTTCATTTGCATTTGAAGGTGGCACTTGTGGTCGAACATTGCCCAAAGCCATTCTTCTCAATGCTTGACATGGAGCTTCTTCTTGATCTAGCACGCACTGATCAACTTGCTCTTCTTGAGAGCCTTTAGTTTCATCGAACACTACGTCATGTGCTACTTACAAGTCTGGAGGTTTTTTTGAAGACATGATAAGCGTAGGAGTTCGAATCATAGCCAAGTAAGAAACCTTCATCGGACTTCGAAGCAAACTTCTAGGCCCTTGGCTTCTTATTTAAAATATAACATTTTGAACCAAAAACTCGAAAGTATGAAATATTTGGCTTGTTACCCGTGAGTAGCTCGTAAGAGGTTTTCTTGAGCATCCGATGAAGATATAGTCGGTTTATGGCGTGACAAGCGGTGTTGACTGCTTCAGCCCAAAACCTATCCGAAGTCTTGTATTCATCGAGCATTGTCCTCGACATCTCAATAAGAGTTCTGTTCTTCCTTTCGGCTACTCCGTTTTGTTGAAGAGTATATGGTGCTGAAAATTCGTGCTTTATTCCTTCTTCATCTAGATACTCTTCAACCTGAGTGTTCTTGAATTCTGTCCCATTGTCACTTCGTATGTTCTTGATTTTCAATGAGAATTCATTTTGGGCATGCTTGATGAATTTCTTGAGGGTTCCTTGAGTTTATGTCTTATCATGCAAAAAGAAAACCCACGTGACGCGTGAAAAGTCATCAACAATGAGTAGACCGTATTTATTACCACCGATGCTCATGTAGGCAACTGGACCAAATAAATCTATGTGAAGGAGCTCAAGGGGGTCTTGATGTAGTCATGACATTCTTCACGGGATGGGGTGCTCCTACTTGCTTTCCTGCTTGACATGCTCTACACGGCCTGTCTTTCTCAAAAACAACATCCTTTAAGCCTCGAATGTGATCGCCTTTGAGGAGTTTTTGAAGATTCCTCATACCAACATGTGCTAGCCGTCTATGCCACAGCCAACCCATGTTGGTCTTTGCAATCAAGCATGTGTCAAGTTCAGCTTTATCTTTGTTGAAGTCAACTAGATAAAGTTTTCCCTTCAACACACCCTTGAATGCAATTGTGTTATCACTCCTTCTAAAGACAGTCACACCCTCATTAGTGAATAAGCAATTATAACCCTTGTCACAGAATTGAGATATGGACAAAAGATTATAATCCAGGGAGTCAACATGTAAAACATGAGAGAGAGTATGTTGTGATGAAATTGCAATTTTACCGGTACCAAGCACTTTTCCTTGACTATTATCACCAAAGTAAATGTCTTCACTTGGATTTTCATTTTCTTCATATTCCATGAACATTCTTCTTTCTCTGGTCATGTGATTGGTGCATCCACTATCTAGCACCCATTTTGCTCCGCCGGATGAATAAGTCTACAAAAAATAAATTATGCCTTGGTCTTAGGTACCCAAGCTTGCTTGGGTCGTTTGAGGTTAGTCACAAGTGATTTGGGCACCGACACATGAGACTTGGTATTCCCATGGCGTGGCCCAACATACTTAGCATAAACTCTTCCAAGATTACTTTTCATAAGTACATATGAAGCATCAATGGTTCTAAATAGAAGTTGTTGTTCATATTGTTCACATTGTTGAATTTATCAACATTACTAAGCTTTGTAGTTTGAGAAGAGTTTCCCTTGACAAAGGCAATGCAACCCTTGTTATTCTTGTGGTTTCTAGCATTGTGCTTTTCACCATTAGAATATCCAATGCCATATTTGACATTAGGAGGTCTTGTGACCGAGTATGCACTGCGTGCATACTTGATCTTCTCCTTGTCAAATATGCCACTTTGAGAAGATTTCTTGTTCTTTGTCAAGTTTGGCTTTTTCTTCATGTTACTGTCATTTTTGGCACATGTACAAGTAATGATAGTTTCAGAATTTGTGTGTTGAAAATGTGAGCTAGTAGTTGATGAAGATGAATATCATTACTTGTACATGTGCCGACAACACCTGTCTCCAATGAGAAGGAAGATTTAGTCGGTACCTTTTGTTTACCTTCCTTTACCATTAGACAGGTGTTGTCGGTGTCCTTCCATGCGCCCATGGTTGGGAAGAGAGTGGATTTCTTGGTAGTCTTCTTTTATGGCTATGGTGGCCATCTCCTCTTCTTCTTCTTTAAATAAAGATTCATCATTGGAGTCCCACTCCTTCACTAGATGCGCTTGGCCATATTGCTTCTCCTTCTTGAACATTTTCATTGGTTGAGACTTGTTATCATCTGTCTTCTTCTTGTTTTCATCATGTGGACAATCTACTATGAAGTAATCGTATCCTCCGCAGTTATAGCATGCCCGTCTCATCTTGGGTCTTTGTTTGTCCCTTAGTCTTCCTTCATTTGAGCTGTTGCCCTTTCTTCTTCTCATCATTTTCTTAAACTTCTTCATGAACAAGATCATGTCTTCTTCATCGATATCACTGCTTTCATCATCGCTGTCGTCTTCTCCATAAGCTTCTCGAGCTTCCTTTGATACGGGTTTACAAGTTGACTTCAAGGCGACTCCTTTCTTCTTTGCCGATGTGAGATCGGCAATTTCCTTAACATGCTTGGCTTGCTTCTCCATCATCTCAAAGTTGATGATCTTGCCAAGAAGTTCGTCTGGGGTCATTTTCCGGTACCCGGGGCTTTCTCTGATCATTGAGCAAAGAGTTACGTTGCGAGGCATGAATGCTCTGAGAATCAGATTCACAACCTCATGATCATTCCACTTCTTGCTGCCATAAGCTCGGACTTTGTTGATAAGATTCTTTAGTCGATTGTACATATCTTATGGTGATTCATCTTCTTCTATAGCGAATCTTCCTAATACACCTTCAATCATTTCTATCTTGGCTTCCCGTACGTGACGATCACCTTCATGTGTATTCTGTAGTGTGTCCCATATCTCCTTGGCAATTTAGAGCCCATCCACTTTGGTGAACTCGTCTCGGCTTAGTGATGACGTGATCACAGCTGCAGCTTGAGCATTTAGATGAATGGCTTGTTCTTGGTTTGGGGTCAGCTCTTCATCATCATCCGGGATATCTATCCCTGTACACACTATATGCCACAAACTCGGATTAAGAGATATGAGATGCATTTTCATGTTTTGTCTCCACATTGAATAATCGTTTCCATCAAAGTAAGGTGCTTTCCCTAGGGTAATTGATAAGTAATGATTATTATGAGAATTCAAACGCTCATAATCAAAAGGATATCAGGAGTAGTCTGTGTGACTACCCCCTTTCTTCTTCTTTTCATAATCGGTGTTCTTCTTCCCTTTTGGGGAGATTGCCTTCTTCCGTAGAAGGGCCCTGAGTTGGAGCACCTCCTAATCATCGTCCTCACTGTCTTGAATGGCGTCGAGTAGCTTCTTTAGCTTTTGAGTCCTTTCATCATTTCTCTTTTCGTCGTCGATCTTCTTGTGTGCATCCTTGACGTCCATATCGTCTCTTCGAGCGGTGAGTCTCTTTTGAAGAATTGTGCTCTGATACCAATTGAATGTAGCCTAGAGGGGGGGTGAATAGGCTTTTCGACGCTTTGTTGAAATCTGAAACACTTAGTAGTCTATCAAATACAGGAAAATCGGACTAGTCCGGTAGAGTGCGGACTAGTCCATTTTCTAAACAGAGAAAAATCGGACTAGTCCGGTACTTGGCAGACTAGTCCGGTATACGTGGACTAGGCAGATCAAGATTGATCAATGTTCACTTCTAATACTTTATGCAGTAGAAATTAAATGATAACTTAGATGTATTGCAACAATAATATAATGAATGACAGGAATCAACTTGATTTTAATGTTTGAACGTGAATTTCAAAGTATTGATTAAACACTCGGATATGATGAACAATTAATGAACAAGAGTGGGAGACAAGTGTTTATCCCGAGGTTCGATTCTACGAAGGCAATCTACGTCCCCGTTGAGGAGTCCACTAAGGACCGGGTCTTCTCCAACCCTACCCTCGTCGAATCGCCACAAAGGTCGATTCTCTTCCATTAACCACAAAGGGCAATAAACTTGTTCAAGGGGCCTTATCACAAGTTGAGGGATCCCCAAGAATTACAACGAATGAATGAACACGTCTCAACACACTCAATAGATGAACAATTAACAATGATAAGTGTGCGAGATATCAAACCCAAGAGCTCAAGAGGTGTAGACCTCGTCTATCCTTTGATCAATTGCCAATCCACAAGAATTGATCCTTGGGTTAGAATGTATGGAGAGAGGTGAATTTTGGGCTCTTGGGAGGTGTGACGGCGCAAGGGGGGTCAAAAGTTATGTTGGTGTGGCCGTACACCTCTTTTTATAGTAGGGTTTCCAATGGGTACGTTAGGGTTTGCGATATCCGGTGTGCGGTGTTTAGAAAATCATAAGTGTTGTGAGATATCGGACTAGTCGGTGTTTTGCGGACTAGTTCATTTTCTGTCCAGAGACAAAATCAGACTTGTCCGGATGATATCGGACTAGTTCGTTTTCTGGTCAGAAAGAAAATCAGACTAGTCCGGTTGATATCGGGCTAGTCCGGACGTGTTGAAATTTGGCATTTAGTTAGATTTATTTCTCTTGAGATCTTGGGGTGTGTTTCTACAACTCACTCTATACTAAGTGATCTATTTTTTTCAGTTCTTGTGCTCTTATCACTTTGGATCCTCCTTCTCCTTTCTTTTTGCTCTTTTCTTCTTAATTTCTTTGAGAACCTGCGCTCATTGTCAACAATTTTGTTAGGGTCTCATTTGTTTGTCATAAATCAACCAAAACAACCAAGGGGTGCCTAGATGCACTTTCAATTTCATATTTAAGACATCATGCAAATAATCTAACTAATCATCCTAGAATAGGAGCAAAGTGGTCAAGGAACACTTGCCTTTGAATTGCAACTCAGAAATCTGGAAATATTGCTCTTGAAGATTAAGAAATGGGTCTTGTGACGGTTGTACCCTGTGCACACAAAACAATGCGAAACATGCAATAAGAAACTTAACAACACATTTCAATCATTTATATACTTAGTTATATATATATTATTTATTTCTATTTGTTTTCTTCATGTACATATGGCTTCATATTATTCTACATGTGTTTTGGAGTGAAAATAGATTACAACTTGACATATATATCTTTTACTTTACCTTTGTTATGGCAAAACATTCATTTTCTAATTTTGTAGTGATTTTTAATAATTTTTGAAGTGTATATATGCATATATACAAATTTTATTATATTTTTACACCTAAATACTGTTCTAAAAGTTTTATTACAACTATATCAAGAATATATACTGCTATTGTTGTATTTTCAGAATTTATATATGCATTTTAGATAATTTCCATAAATTTTCTGAAGTATATATTATTTTTATTTGAGATTCAGCATTAATTTATTACTTAGAATGCATTTTCAGCCTATATAAATAATTACTTTTAATTTCAGAACATATATTTGTACTGATATATGAAAACAGAATATTTTATGCAACTTTTATGATTTTCTAGAATTTATTTACACTAATTTCGCTAATTACATAATAAATAATGAATTTATAAACTCTTCTGGGCTAGTCTGTAGCATTTACAATTTTTCCAGGGTTCAAATCAAAGTTCTAGAGTCATTTTCCTAAATTACAGAGAAAACAGGGGCTATTGGGCTAATTTACAGTGATTTTCCTAATTTCTATTAAGCCTAGTGTTGAATCCGTAAAGCGCAGGGTGTATTTTATATTATTTTGAATCTCTAGGGGCCTAACTGTGAAAATCCCAACGGTAATAACCATTTTAAATGTGGGCCGTTGATCTCCAAATGGATGGCCCTAATTTTATAAACCGAAGGGGTACGCTCCCTTCTAATCCTAGCCGCACAATTGAAATCCGAGGACCCTGAGGCGGCCACGTCGCCCCCTACTCCCTGAACAGGGCGCACCGGCGGCGCTCGCCGGCGAGCGGCGGGGTCCTCGCCGGAATTTGTCGAGTTTTGCAAATTCTTTGCCTTTTCTTGATTTTTCTGCTCGGGAAGATAGAGGGGATGATGGAGAACTCATCTACGGGGTTCATTTGATATGGGAACGGCCGAAAGTGGTTGGCAACGGCGGGAGGCAGAAAACACTAGCGATCTTTGTCGACGAAGTGCTCCGGGCACGGTTCCTCGGAGTTTCTTGTCGGGAAAGCTTCCTCTCGACCTTGTGATGGCGTAGAAGGAGTCAGGACGAAGAAAATCATGTCGGTTGCAGCGAATTCAAAGAAATGGCGATGGAGGCGGTGAGTCTTACCGAGGGGAATCGGTTGGGATTTTGTGTGGGAAATTGGCCAGTGTTGGGTTGGTTTTTTAGAGGAGGAGAGGGCGGCGATGTGGGGCGTCGGTTGGAGAAGAGTCGCTAGATTTTAGCACATCACCGGAACAAATCGTGCACCTGTGATAATTGAGAGGAAAGAGATGGCAGCGGTTGCTTTGGAGAAGAAGCAACTGACATGTGGGGTCCACATGTCAGTGCATGGGAGAGGAGGGTTTTGATCACCTAGTGGAAAATGCAGGTGTTACAATTCTAGCCCCCTTAAAAGAAATCTCGTCCTCGAGATTTGGATTCACAAGGAAAATAGATTAGCAAATTGTGATTTAAGTTCGTCTTCTCTTTCCCATGTAGCTTCTGCCTCCGAATGATGTTTCCATTGAACTTTGTACATACGAATTCTTTTGTTTCTTGTAATCTTTTCCATCATGTCAAGAATCTTGACTGGGTACTCGGTATATGAAAGATCTTTTTGTACATCCAACTCATCCATTGGCAATTGTTCCTATGGAGTCCTTAAACACTTCTTAAGTTGTGAAACATGGAACACATCATGTACTTCCGATAATTGAGAAGGTAATTCCAATTGATATGCTACCTCTCCTTTGCGTTCCAGTATCTTGAATGATCCGATATACCAAGGTGCTAACTTTCCTCTTACTTTAAATCTTCAAAGTCCTCACATGGATGACACCTTGAGATACATATGGTCTCCTACTTCAAAAATTAGTTCTCTTCACCTTGTGTCTGCACAACTCTTTTGTCTTGTTTGAGCTATCTTTAAATTATTTGTGGATTTCTTTTACTTTCTTTTCTGCATCTCTTAATACCTGTGGCCCAAACACTTTATTCTCACCTATTTGATCCCAAATTCTTGTAAGAGAATTCCGCATATGGCAAATTCTTGTCCCAGCTTCTACTATTCTTGAGTGCACAAGCTCTAAGCATATCTTCAAGAATTTGGTTAGTTCTTTTCGTCTACCCATCAGTTTGCGAATGATATGCGGAACTGAAATTCAATCAAGTTCACATAGACTCATATAATTTCTAGCAAAATCTTGAAGTAAACTGTGTACCTCTATCTGACACTATCTTTTTGGGTACACCATGGAAGCATACTATTCTAGACATGTATAGTTCTGCTAATTTTGATCCGTTATAATTTTCCTTCACTAGTATGAAATGGGCAACTTTGGTCAATCTATGCACTATCACCCATATTGAATCATATCCTGTTTGTATCCTGGGCAAACCTAGTATGAAGTCCATTCCTATTTCTTCCCATTTCCATTCAGGTATTTTTAGTGGTTGTAACAATCCTGCAGGTCTTTGATGTTCTGCTTTAACTAACTTACATGTGTCGCACAATGCCACATGCTCTGCGACATCTCTTTTCATTCTGTACCACCAATTCGTACTCTTAAGATCATGATATATTTTTGTACTTCTAGGATGGATTGAATAATCGGAATCATGAGCCTCTTTTAAAATTAACTTTCTTATCTCCTTGATATCTGGTACACATATTCGTTTCCCATGCCACACTATACCTTGCTCATCTTCTCTAAATCCTGGAGCTTTGTTTTCTTTGATTAATCTCTTAATTTCTTGTATCTTTTCATCATTCTTTTGACCATTTCGAATATCGGTTCTAAAGTTGAATCAACTTCCATCGCTATGGCCTCAGTGTGATTCACAAGACTTAGATTTAATTTTACAAACTCTTCACAAAGTTTAGGTTGTAGATCTCTCGTGGTTAACATGTTAATATGAGTCTTCCTACTTAAAGCATCTACAACCACATTAGCTTTTCTAGGGTGATAATTTGTAACACCCCCAAAACATGCTAAAGAGGTGAATTTAAAATTTTTTGGACGTATTGCATGTGGTGCAGAAATTCAAATTCAAACTGGAATTCAAATTCAAATCAAAATAGAAAAGAAAAGGAAAAAAGAAAAAGAAAAAGAAAAACCCAACTGGCCAGTGGGCCGAAACCCACCAGCAGGCCCAATTTCCCACGCACCAGCCCAAGACCGCGCGCCCCCTCTCTTCCTCTCACTGACATGCGGGGCCCGCGTGTCATTCCCTACCTCCGGCGCACCCCCAACGGCCGGACTCTTCCCTCGCGCCCGATCGCAACAAACTCCGGAAACCCGCGCCCCCAGCCCGTCCCGGTCCCGGACGACTCCAACTCAATCCCAACAGACCGCCGCCCTCCCTCTTCTATATAAACACCGACAATCGCCTTGTTCCCCCCTCCCCCGATCGGCTGTTCTTCTCTCCGGTGAGAACCGAAGTTTCTACAGCCGATATCTTTCGATCCTTGCTCAAATTCCCTGATCTAACGTGCTGATCACGTTCCACCGCCGCCGGGGAGCCCTGCAGGTGAAGGAAACGAAGTGTCTTGCGCCCCAATGGCCCCCCCGATGTGTACTGAAGATCGTTGCTGTTGAAGCTCGCCGCCGACCGACTTCCAGGACCTCCGAGTGCTGGAAAACCCCTCGGTGAGCATCCCCTACCCCTCCGCAGACGATCCATGCAAAAAGATGCGAGTTCTAACGAGTAGCGGCAAAAGTCGAGGCTGCGCCGGCGAGATCGCCACCCCCCGTCGCCGCGCGCCGCCACCCGCGTGAGCTGGCTCTGGCCAGGGCGACGTGGCCCCTTGAGGGTCGTCTATTTTAAATCGCACGGTATAATTAAAACCCGCGCGTACCAGTTCGGCGATCTAATCTGAGCCGTCTATTTTAAATCGGACGGTCCACATCAGCCCCGCGTTATAAAGGCTGGGATTCTTACGCACTACCCCTGGGGATCTCGGAAAACACGAGCTAGCCCCGGAAACTTCTGATCTAGCCCCTGGAACTTCAGAAATTTTTGTAAATTCATTTAAAAATCAGTTTTAGCTCCTGGACTTAATAAAAATTAGGAAAAACCCCTCTGTTATGTGTAGTTAGACCCCTGTAAATTTATGAAATAGTAAATTAGACACTGTAGTAGATTGGATTTACCTTTTTGACCCTATATGATATTAAATTCAGAAATTTGAATATGTGACTAGGATTTAAATTTAAAAAGGGTAAGGCAAACACATGTGCAAATTCAAATTTAAACTCTCCTAGCACTTGGAAAACATTAGAATGAGTTAAAAATAGATTTTAGGCTGAAATGAATTTGCCTAAGTGTTGTTCATATTTATTAGTTCTAGAAACACATTTTTAGGCTAGGAAATAATTCTGAAAACTGATAAAATAAATTTAAATTAGTTCACATCAGAGGAGAAGTTCAAAAATATATTATTTAATATCTTAGATCAGAACCTATTCTGTTTAGATGACATGTCCTACTTTTTAATATTAAAACTCACTTTTAGGCATAGAAAAAAAATCTGAAAAATATAGGAAAATATGTATGCATAATTAGAAAATGATAAATAAAGTCTCCAAATCCAAAAACTTCAGTTTAGGATTTGGTAGAAGATCTGAAAACCTATTTGGAGTAGGAAATTACCTTTCATGCAAACTTGGTAGCTAAGAAGTGTATTAATTAAATATAAAGAATTTGTTCAAATTGGAAATTCATATAAAGTGTGCAAACAGAAATCTGAATACAAAAGTTAGAAATCATATACATATGTTTAAAAGTGCATGTAGGCCAAAAATCAACACATGTAGAGTAACCACAACACTTAGAAATGTGAGTGACTTTCATAGGTATGTATGTGTGGTTTGTATGAAGTGAAAGTGTGAACTATGTCTTATGGATTGTTGTTTTCTTTTGCTATGTGTATTGGCATGAGTAGAACCTGCCCCAGAGCAAGTTCTCCCCTTCCAAGAACAAGACTTTCCATTCCCAGAGCAGCAGGAAGAAGGCAAGTGTCCTTGACCACTTTGATCCTATAATACGATGTGTAGATAGAATTATTTGCATTGTCAATTGAAATATGAAACCCATGCTAGGAAGTTTCCCTAGAATTGCGTTACCTTGTTTCCTTGTAGCTTGGGTTAGGATCTATTTTATCATATCATTTATTTATATTCTTATGCTTAGCCATGCTTAGAATGGGATAATTGGGATACGAGATCATACATTTATTTACCTTACTCTTGAATGAGATATTATGAGTTATGTAGAGGTAGGGATCGAGCAAGTTGGATGATTTGGTTGGTGCTGGGTGCACGAGACTCGGGTTTGTGTTTAGTACTTGCCTAGATCCTAAGGACCGGTTCATGGAGCATGTAACCTGGCTTTACCGTGCCAACCACATGCTGAGATGGGGCAGCTTGGCCAATTAATTAGGTGTATCCCCGGCGTAGTATGGGTGTGTTGGATGGTGCGGGGAATAGGTGTCAGCTGGACTACCATATGAACCGCAAGGCTCAAGAGGGGGCCACTGCAGTGGGGTTGGAGCCTCTTGTATGCTGTTAGGGGTGAAACCTTAGCGGGCCCACGCTCGTCGGGAATCACTTTGTAAAGGCTTCGTAGTGATCTCTTGGCTACACACCTGGGAAGTGTGAAGGTGGTTCGCGGCCACTGGCATAATGGAGGTTCTTTTAGTACACCCGGCAACGGGGGATGAAATCACTACATGTGGGTACAGTGGTGCAAACTCTGCAGAGTCAAAACTGTCATGATAGTCGTGCTCATGGTCAAGAGCGTCTTGGACTTTTTCATGATTAGAGGATGATGAATTTGGATGTTTAGGATGTTAAGAGGGGAGCTTGACATTGGATATGATGTTATGGTTACTTGATTTTGATGATGGGTAGGGAGATTGGGACCATTTCACCTGTGTAGTAATGTAGGTGCTTAATAAGCTAAGGTGATAGGTATTAATTGCGTAGTGTTTTAACCATGAGTCAATCTCTCTTTGCTCCAGCCACGGTACTCAAACTTGCTTTTCTGTTGGTTTATATTGCTGAGAATGATGTGGTGTTTAATGACCAAGACTTTGGTCCCGAGGAAGGCTTCTAGGTTCACGGAGTCCCCCGGGCAACGCCTGTGACGGAGCCCATAAGATTTATGTTTCCGCTGTTGTTTTTATTTACAGATTATGAACTTATTATCGTCCATCGAGACGTATGCTATGTAAGACTTATTTATATTCAAACACCTGACTTGTAATAAATGATGCTTCACTATTTGTCATCACATGTATGAGAGAATGATCCTGGCATACATGTGGTATTCACTCGGTTGTTCGTCGGAGAAACCGGGTGTGACATAATTGATTCACGCATCAAAATCATTGATGAACTCCAACCATCTTCGTTGTCGAAGGTTGAGATCTTGTTGGGTGAAGATATACTTCAAACTCTTATGGTCCATATAGATCTCGGTTCTCTTACCCATTAAATAATGTCTCCATAGCTTCAATGCATGTAGAACTGCTGCTATTTCTAGATCATGGGTAGGGTAGTTCTTCTCATGCTTCCAAAGTTGTTAGGAAGCATAGGCAATAATATGCCCTTCTTGCATAAGAATACATCCCAATCCTTGCCGTGAAGCATCATAATAAACAGAAAATGCTTTTTCCATATCTGGCATAACCAAGACCGGGGTCGTGGTTAACTTCTTATTTAACTCTTGGAAGCTTGACTCACACTCAGGAGTCCATACGAAAGCAGCTCCTTTCTCTAATATTTTTGTGAGTGGTTTTGCAATCTTTGAAAATCCTTCAATAAATCTTTAGTAATAACCAGCCAATCCTAAGAAACTTCGTATCTCTCCGACATTCTCTAGTAACACCAGTTATCTTCTTTGGGTCTACATATATTCCTCCTTCAGATATAATGTATCCCAGGAAAACAACTTTCTTAAGCAAAAATTCACATTTACTGAATTTGGCATAAAATTGATTTTCTCTTAGCTTTTATAACACTATTTTCAAGTGTTTTTCATGCTTCTCCTCATTCTTTGAGTATATTAGGATATCATCAATGAACACTACCACAAATTTGTCCAAATATTTCATGAATATCTTATTCATAAGATACATGAAATATCCTGGAGCATTTGTTAATCTGAAGGGCATAACTGTATATTCATATAGTTCATACCTAGAGACAAATGCTGCCTTTGGAATGTCCAATTCTCTTATCCTTAGTTGATGATATCCTAAACGGAGGTCAATCTTAGAGAATACACATGCACCTCTCAATTGGTCAAACAAGTCCTCAATACGAGGTAAAGGGTACTTGTTTTTAATTTTCACTTCATTAAGTGCACGGTAATCTACACATAACCTCTTAGTTCCATCCTTCTTCGGTACAAATATGACCGAAGCTCCCCATGGTGAGGAACTAGGATGAATATACCCTTTCTCTGATAACTCTCGGATATGATCCTTGAGTTCTGCTAACTGTTGGGTATCCATTCTATATGGTCTTTTGTATATTGGAGCAGTACCAGGTACTAATTCAATAATGATTCTACTTCTTGATCTGGTGGCATACCTGGTAAGTCTTCGGGAAATACATCTGGAAATTTGTTGACAACCTTTATGTCTTCAATGGCTACCTTTGTCTTGTTGAGTTGAACATTCCAATATGGTACTTGAATGGATGTAACCTCAATCTTTGTTCCATACGTATGGGTTAACTCCACAGTTCTTGTTGCACAATGTATAACTCCTTTATACTTTGTCAACCAATCCATTCCCAAGATGATGTCTATCCCTTGTGATTCTATCACTATGAGATTTGCAAGGAATTCTACTCCATTCACTCCTAGGCTCACCTTAGGACGTAGTTGTTTTGTCTTTAATTCCCCTCAAGGAGAATTTACTACTAACACTCGATTCATAGATGCAATTGGTAGGTTGTGTCTTGTTATGAATTCTTTGGCTATGAATGAGTGTGTTGCACCAGAATCAAACAAAATTGTAGCAGGGTGTGTATTTGCAAAAAACATACCAATCACCATATCTAGTGCATCTTGTGTTTCTTCCATGGTCACATGGTTCACTTTGCCATGTACAGAATTCTATTGAGGTGGCTTCTTACTTGGGCACCTGTTAGCATAGTGTCCAGGTTCTCCATAATTGTAGCATTGGCAAGTGACCTTGGCTACTGTTGCCTTATTATTCTGTTGTATATTTGGATGACCTGATCCTACAGGACGGGGTTGAAAGGCAGGACATTGTTGTTGCACTTGTTGCCGCTGTTGCTGAGGTGGAAAAGTTGGATTCCATCCAGCATGATTGTAGTTCCTTTGTAACTGATTAGGAACCATTGGTCGGTTCATTGTTCCAGCTGGCGGTGATGAGAAACGAAGCCGACTGTTGCTGCCAGAAGACTGTCCTTGCCAAGTCATCTTCCTTTTACGATCTTCAACTAACTTTTGCCTCTTTCTTTCAACTATGAAAGCCATGTTGATGAGCTTCTGAAAACTCTCATAGTCACTGGAAGACATGGCATACTATATCTCTGAGTTTAATCCTTCTATTAAGCAGTCTTGTTTCTTTTCATCCGTTTCAATGTCGCCTGGTGCATAGCGAGATAACTGTGTGAACTTGGTAAGATACTCATGCACAGACATGCTTTCTTGTTCCAAACCCAGAAATTCCTTCCGCTTGTTCTTTATTTCAACCGCTGGTACGTAGTGATTGCGGAAGGCCAGCTTGAATTCATTCCATGAATTATTTTCTTGATCTTCATGAGCTTCTTTGTATGCAGTCGACTAGTCTGCTGCAGATCCATATAATTGATGAGAGGCAAAGAGTACCCTCTCACGCCCTTGACACTGTATGATCTACAACTTGTTCTCAATATTCTTGAGCCAATCATCATCTTCTGATGGTTCTATGGCACTGTCAAACCTTGGTGGCTGAGTATTGAGAAATTCACTCAATCTTGGTTGACGTGGTGCATTCTGACGGGTTGTTGCATGTTGGACACCACTTGCATCAAGTTCTGAATGAGTTGGTTCTGCATATTTAACATTTGTTGCATCATTTCTCCGTCTACTCTACGTGCAACTCTTGGGTGCCATTCAGGTAGAGGAAACCTTGCAGCATCATTATTGTTGTTTCCTTCATTGCGTCTTCTTCTGCCTGCCATCTATTGTGAAAAACTGTGTTTAGATTCAACTTATAATTATATAAATACTCTCCTAATTGCATATTATTATGCATATATCCTTAGTAGTCCACTCAAAAGATATAAAGATTTACTTAATTATTTGACAATCATGTTTAAAGCAAACATAACATTTATATTCATTAATAGTTATGTACATACGCCAACTAGGTTGTGAACATAAGCCTATGGCTTTCACAACTCACGTTACACACTAAGCAACAAACTACACCATCAACCTAAGCAACAAACCTAAGAAACAATTACACACTAAGTTTTATATAACAATATAAATACATACTACACGAGTTATTACATAGTTATGGACACCTATCCTAATTATCCCCTGGTACTTGTGCATTTTCTTGAGGATCCTCCTCATCTCCATCAAGAGAACTAGCCGCTGATTTGGCTCCGGTGGGCTCCGGTGGTGGTGAGGCACAAGGGCATTTGGCTGCCCTACGGTCTAGAGAGTCAGGAGTCCAAGTATCTCCATCTGAAACATAGAGATCACTTACTTCTCCATCCCTCATCCTCATCAGTCCACGCATTATAGCCTTCGTCTTCTTCAGGAGATCACATACATCCTAAAGTTCCTGCTGGCAGTTCTGTAGCCTAATGTTGAGGCTAACTCCTTCTTCGAGGCTCACATCCATTTGCACAATGTTACAACCCTATCTGATTGGTTCATAGCTGAATTCTACACTTCCACTTTGTCGCCGTGGGGTGTACATGTACTGAGTTCTCTCAAGACGTCCATGGTTGATGTAGCTTTGGCATGTGATCGCCTCCCAAGTAGCATCTTTCTCTGCTTCTGCCATGGTAGATCTCCATGCTGGTGAGTTGTGGATCTTGAGCAGATTGTTCTCATGGTAGATTCTTGCCTCCGACTTCCGTTCCTCGCGTTCCGCGCGAGAAACTCGAGCAGTGTCGTAGTACACTACTAACTTGTCGGTGTACCCAGCATAGCGAAGAAGGTGTCTAAGGCGCTCCACCATGCCTTCTGTGGATTCCACATGAGTTTGGTATGTGGCAGGGTTATCCACATCCTCAAGATTGCGTGCAGCCAGCTGGTGTCGAGGAACTACATCGCGTGCCATCTGTTTCATGAAAAATTATAAATGAGTTAGAAAGAATAAATAATATAATATTCTTTTGAATGTAGATGAGGTTAGACAATATATATAAATAATCTAAATAACCTTTTTCTACTAAAGTCTTTTGTAAAATAGTTTTTATTAAAATACTAAGACTTATTTCGTCCATTTCTAACTAGGCTTGTGTCCTACGGGCAACTTTGGCTCTGATACCACTTTGTCGCACCCGGTTTTCCATAAAGAACAACCGAGTATATTCTCACATGTATGCTAGGATCAGTTGACTCATACATGTGGACAAGAGTGTAATATCATTATATTACAAGCCAAGTTCAACGTGTAACATGATATTACATCATAAGTCATAAGAGATTAATAAAAGTGCTATTACGCTAATTATATAAACAGTGGAAATCAACTATGTGGTGCTCCAAATCCACAGGCGTCGCCTGGGGGTTTCGTCAGCCTAGAGTAGCTCTTCAGGATCAAAGTCCTCTTCATCAAAATCTTCATTTACACCTGAGCAACATATGATATCCAACAAAAGCAAGATGTTATGAAGGCTAGTAGGAAGGAAAGGCTAACTCTGTTAAGCACTATGCATTAAACCTAGACCTTAGCTTTAATTTAGCAACCTATATTACTAAGTGATCAATCCCACCATCTTCATAGTTAACTCATTAATGTCAGGTTACACCACCCAACAAACTTTTCCAACTGATATCCATGTTTCTCTAATCATGGACAAGTCCAAGCCGCTCTTGACCGTGAGCACGGCTCTCATGACAATTTGGTTCTCTGCAGAGATTGTAGCACTTCACCCATAAGTAGTGATTTCATCCCCTGTTGCAAGGTAGACTAAGAACCTCCCTGATATCCGTGGTTGCAAGCAACATTACACACTTCTTTTATTGTGCCATCAGGAGATCACTACATGGCCTTTGCAAAGGGTCTACCAGCAAGTACAAGCCCACTAAGGTTTCAACGCTGCGGTTCCTACCTCCCATGCAGAAGCCCCCTCTTTGGCCTTGCAGTTCCCAGGGTAGTCAAAAATGGACTCCCATTCTCCGCACCATCCAAACACTCATACTATACCAGAAAACTCCTAATTAATTGGCCAAGCTGCTCCATCCCAGTCTTGTGGTGGCAGTGTAAAGCCGGGTTAACTCTTCCATGAACCAGTCCTTAGAATCTAAGACAGGCACTAACACTAATCCAAGTCTCGTGCACGAAGCACCATCCAAAACAACCAGCCTGTCTAGATTCCTATCACTATGACACACTCTTGTGTCTCTCATAAATATCACAAGACAAGTAATAACTATGTTTCATTCATTTTCTAAGCACTAAGCATGGCTAAGCACATAAAATGACAACTAACATATTCTAACTACATCCCTCCATGGTTTTGCAAGGAATGATAAAGGAATAAAACTAATAAAACATCCTAAACTGGATTTCATATTGAAGACATCATGCAAATAATCTAACTAATCATCCTAGAATAGGAGCAAAGTGGTCAAGGAACACTTGCCATTGAATTGCTGCTCGGAAATCTGGAAATCTTGCTCTTGAATATTAAGAAATGGTTCTTTTGACGGATCTACCCATGTATATGCACATAAAACAATACAAAACATGCAATAAGAAACTTAACAACACATTTCAATCATTTATATACTTAACTATATACATATATTATTTATTTCTATTTGTTTTCTTCATCTACATATGGCTTCATAATATTCTACATGTGTTTTGGAGTGAAAACAGATTTCAAATTGACATATAAATATATATATATATATATCTTTTACTTTATCTTTGTTATGGCAAAACATTCATTTTCTAATTTTGTAGTAATTTTTAATAATTTTTAAAGAGTATATATGCATATATACAAATTTTATTATATTTTCAGACCTAAAAACTGTTCTAAAAGTTTTATTACAACTATTTCTAGAATATATACTGCTATTGTTGTATTTTCAGAATTTATATATGCATTTTAGATAATTTCCATAAATTTTCTGAAGTATATATTATTTTTATTTGAATTTCAGCATTAATTTATTACTTAGAATGCCTTTTCGGCCTATAGAAATAATTACTTTTAATTTTAGAGTATATATTTGTACTAAAATATGAAACAAAATATTTTATGCAACTTTTATGATTTTCCAGATTTATTTACATTAATTTGGCTAATTACAGAATAAATAATGAATTTATGAACTCTTCTGGGCTAGATTGTAACATTTACAATTTTTCCAGGGTTCAAATTAAAGTTCTAGAGTCATTTTCCTAAATTATAGAGAAAACAGGGGCTATTGGGCTAATTTATAGTGATTTTCCTAATTTTTATTAAGCCTAGGGTCAAATTTGTAAAGCGCAGGGTCTACTTTATATTATTTTGAATCTCCAAGGGCCTAACCATGAAAATCCCATCAATTATAACGGTTTTAAATGTGGGCCGTTGTTCTCCAAATGGATGGCTCTGATTTTATGAACTGAAGGGGTACGCTCCCTTCTAATCCTAGCCGCGCAATTAAAATCCGAGGGCCCAGAGGCGGCCACGTCGCCCCCTACTCACTGAACAGGGCGCAGCGGCGAGGCTCGCCGGCGAGCGGCGGGGTCCTCGCCGGAATTCGTCGGGTTTAGCGAATTCTTTGCCTTTTCTTGATTTCTCTGCTCGTGAAGATAGAGGGAATGATGGAGAACTCACCTACGGGAGGCGGAAAACACCGGCGATCTTAGTCGGCAAAGTGCTCCGGGCACGGTTCCTTGGAGTTTCTTGTCGGGAAAGCTTCCTCTCGGCCTTGTGATGGCGTAAAAGGAGTCAGAATGAAGAAAATCACATCGGATGCAGTGAATTCGAAGAAATGGCGATGGAGGCGGTGAGTCTTACCGACGGGAATCGGTTGCGATTTTGTGTGGGAAATTGGCCGGTGTTGGGTCGGTTTTATATAGGAGGAGAGGGCGGTGATGTGGGGGCGTCGGTTGGAGAAGAGTCGCTAGATTTTGTCACATGGCTGGAACAAATTGTGCACATGTGATAATAGAGAGGAAAGAGATGGCAGCGGTTGCTTTGGAGAAGAAGCAACTGACATGTGGGTTCCACATGTCAGTGAGAGGGAGAGGAGGGTTTTGATCACCTAGTGGAAAATGCAGGTGTTACACTAGCCCCTTTGAAAGCTTTGGGTATGTCCACAAGCATATCCAGTTGAGAAGAGTCAAAAGAGCTCTCCAAGTCGTCGCAAGCCCGCTCCCACATCGCAAGTTCAGACAGGGAGACTTCAAGAGTAAGGATGGGGCTCCCCGGTCGGCCACTGACGACAGTCCCGCCACGACAGGAGTAGGAACTTCACAAACAGAGCCAGGACCGCCCGAATGCAACCCCCGCCCAAAGGTCGAGCCCTTGGAAGGAAGAACTGACCCCTCCATGGCCGCAGCCGGAGCTGGTTCCTTGGCAGATATGGCCCCAAACTACCCAGGGATCAGTAAAAGGCCTGTTCCAGGAAGAGCGGGCGGAGCCGTAGCCAACTCATCGCCAACTGCCGCACCGTCCTGCGTAATAGGAGGCAGTAATTCCGGCCCCCCGGCACAGTCCTTATTTCGGCGGGAGGTGGTGATGTCAGATTTACAGCAAACCCGGTGGCGTCCATAACCGAGGCTCCAGCCAACGCCGAGTATATAGGGGCGACCGCAAGAGACGGTGACTACTCCCGCCTCATGACTGCCACCGGCGAACCGCCTCCACCGGTTTCCCGGTCGGAACGCGGACGCTCGGATCCAACCTCCTACACCACGAAAAACAATTACAAGTTTGCGCACCCTCACGGTCCAACGCCGTCACCACAGAGAGCAAACCCATACCTTTTGTAGTGACGCGGTATCGCCCCGACCTCAACTTCTGCGGTCGGGATTGGACCCGAAGAGACGGGCGGCTCACCTCTCACCTTCCTCTTCCTAAGCACCAGGTCGGGCGTGCGCTCAAACACCCGCTCCCGAGGGTCATCCCGAGCCAGGGATGACCCGCACCAGTCAACAAACGGACGAGCGGAGAGCGAGCCCACGACCAATGGAGGCATAGCAAGCCACAGCGTCATCCTAGAGGCTGCCCCGTGAGTTCCTTCATCCTCGCTGCCACCTCCGAGGATGGGAGCTCTGCCTTCGACTCACTCATCGGGTCCAAAGGGACGATATACTCCCATATCGGGTTCCCCCGGACCCGAAGGGGATGAAACCTTCGCTCCATGAAGACACAGAGAAGGGAAGCGCAGGTAAGGCCCCTCACCTGAAGGTCTTCGAGCTAGGGGAGAAGTGGCGCGAACACGGCCGCGTCCCCATCAGAGACGCTCTCACGCCAGAGGGCTTCGATACCAGAGGGATGCGGGTGAAGCGTGGAAGCTCCGGTGCTGCATTCTGGATGTAGAACCATCCATGGTGCCACCCCTTGAGCGAAGACCAAAGAGGGGCAGGGGAAATAGCGCATCTGCTGCGCGCGCGGTTGGATGCAGGCGCCATCGAAGTTAGAGAGCAGGGAATCGTTTGCTGAAGCCCACACCCAAAAGAAGAATTTCCACAAGTTCAGATCTGGCTGCACCTTCAGAAAGTCTTCACACAGAGTAATGAACACTGACATGTGGAGAATCCCATTCGGTGGCAGTTGATGCAGCTCGACGCCGTACTCTTCGAGAACCCTCGGAAGAAGGGGTGCGCCGGAATCCTGAAACCCCGTGTGTGAAACACGAAGGAGATGACTTTGTCGTTGTGTGGTGTGGGGACGCTCTCCCCCTTAGTGAGACGGATGGAGTAGGCCTCCCTCGACGAAAGCAATCCACGTGCGGCGTGCTAGGAGATTTGGCCAGAACTCGCGCGAGAGGTGGTACACGCAGACATGACGGACGAAAGGGAAGGGAACAAGTCTATGTTTTAGCCGAAGGCGCATGAAGAAAGGAGCACTACATGGAGTAGAGAAGCACGGAAGCGATATAGGCGATCCCGAAAGGGGACGTTTGGGTGGAAGGAGATATAAAGCTATCAAAGCGATACCAGGCCTGACAACCGTCAGGGGGCAGGCGATCGTTCATGTCACCTCGAAGAAACCATCGCCGTAATGCCACACAACTGCCCTCGGATTAAAACGGCCTAGGCGGCTAGGGAGTCGAGTCGAGCGGTACCTCCTCGATTCCCCATGATGAAACCGTTCCAAAGGCGCAGGGGCCCCACCAAGCAGTGACCATTTGGCCTCATGATGCAAGACCATGGCCATGATGCGGGAGCTGGGTTGGGCGGCGTCTCCCGAACTCCGCTGGACACAGAGGACGACACGACTACAAGAGGAAGGCATGTCTCTAGCTCGCATTACGAACACACCTTGAGCAGATATCTAATTAAACGCAGGCACCGAGCCCTGACCAGGAAGCCCCCGGGCGCGAAGCAGGGCCAATGGTTTCGACCGTCCAAATGAACAGGACGGATGGGTTTCACTCGGTTCTACCCGGTAGGCAACTCACCGAACCCAAGGGCTTGGCCATCAAGGAAAGCCCTCGATTTGCCTGACCCCTCTAACTCCCAAATGATTCACAGATGGGGGCGAGGCAAATTCGTCATAACTATTAGAGGCGCGTAAATCAAATGATTAATCCTGCTATTAAGGTTACAATATATAGAGGGATTAGGGGAGGGAAAAGGACTATTATGCCCCTAACCCGAATAATATCCAAAGGACTAAAATACCCATAATAATCCCATAATTACACAGTCTAACACTCAACCCCCCCCTCCCCCCCCCCCCCCCCCCCCGCAGTCCCAACATCTAGCCATAGCAGATGTTGAGACTGGACCGAAACTCGGAGAACAGCGACAATGGGAGGCCCTTCATGAAGATTTCGGCGAACTGTGACGTTGCCGGGATATGATGTACCCGAACCTCGCCACGTGCAACCCGCTCATGAACAAAGTGAAGATCAATCTCCACATGCTTCGTGTGCTGATGCTGAACCGGGTTGGTGGAGAGGTACACGGCGCTGATGTTGTCGTAGTAGATCAGAGTACTCCTGGCGATGGGGTGTGGAGCTCCTCAAGTAGCTGCTGAAGCCAATAAGCCTCAGCCACGCCGTTAGCCACGACGTGGTACTCCACGTCAGCACTCGAGTGTGAAACCACGTGTTGCCGCTTCGAGGACCAGGAGACGAGGTTACCGCCCAGGAAGACGGCGTAACCAGAGGTAGACCGGTGAGTGTCCGTGCAGCCTGCCCAGTCAGCATCAGTGTACACGATCAGCTCGGAGGCCGAGTCACGCCGGAGAAGGAGGCCGTAGTCGAGGGTGCCATGCAGTTTCCGAAGAATCCGCTTCACATCCGTGAGATGCACCCCCCTCGGGTCATGCATGTGAAGGCACACCTGCTGAACCGCGTAGCAGATATCTGACCTGGTGAAGGTAAGGTACTGAAGGGTCAGTGACAGGTGTCCCGTCGGTAGAGGAGACCTTCGCCTGGGTATCCACTGGAGTGGATCACGGCTTGCACAGTAAAAGTCCCAAAAATGTGAATGCAAAGAAACGGATGTTTGAGCATCATTGTGTTCGGATTCATGAAAAATGGGACATACAAAAACTTTCTTACACGGGATAGTATACATGGGGTTCAACAACATAGGTTCAAGGTTTCATTTGAATGTGTTGTACAAATGTTAAGTTAAATTCATGTATAAATCATACCTGTGTATGTGTGACGCCCTCAATTCTGTGGAAAACCACGGAACCGAGAACTAATGCATATGTGTGCCCAGGATGTTCATCACACATACACATACGTTCCACAAACTGAATTCAGATTATATATTACCACGAATAACAGAGTTTATTACAATTCCTCATGAGTCTTGGACTCATGCTCACAGCGGAAGTCTTATTTCTATGCAGCGGAAATCTTATTTAAATGCGGAAGCAAAAACTAATGCGGAAGCAAAACTAAGCAGAAGTGGCTCCATCTTTAATCCTTCCACAGGCAAGGTTGAGAACAGATCACACGCCATAATGTTCTACCTGGTCTTCATAGTAGTCTTCTCTTGCTGTTGATGGAGAAATAATAATGCAAGTTTGAGCACAATGATGTACTCAGCAAGTGCGGGAATAACACATGATATGCAGCTCATAAACAAGGTAGGTATAAAAGGCTTATTTGCAGAAAAGCAATCTTGTAAAACCATGATAAAACGGCAACTTTACTTTAGATGAATGTAATCCCAGCATATATTGAATTACCAACATACCTTCATCACTCCCCGTGTTCCATCCGAACATTAACCAATCTTTTATTCATACTCACGAATACCTCCTCGTATTCGCTACCATCTCATCTCATATATCAACCTCGTCTCGCACCGAGACCAATCTCATTTCATGACCCACCAGTCATGCAACCCTTTCATCATCCAGGCTTAACAATTCCAAACCAAACCATAACCAAACCCATAATCATAACCAAGAACCTTTCCAATAACCATTCCAATAACCATCTCATCTAATCATGGCAGTTTAGCCAGGTGCTCGTGACCGTAAGCTCGGCTATCATGATAGTTTTAATAACTCTGCAGAGTTTGCACCTCTTTACCCACAAGTTTGTGATTTCGTCACCCGTCGGCGACTGCAGAACCTCCATTATACCAGTACACAACCGTCGGTGTATGGTCAAGAGATCACAAAATAGCCTTTACAAAGGGGTTACTAGATGTATGGACTCACTAAGGTTTCACCGGCAGGCTAGAATCTCCAATTCTCCCACCCACGGGCCCCCTCTTGTGCCATGCAGTTCCCAGGGCAGTCCTCACTCGACTCCCATTCCCCGCGCCTTCCATAGTCCATAACATCCTAGCAACTTACCTAATTACTCAGCTAAGCCGCACCCATACTTGGCCTTGTGGTGGCACTGTTATCCTGGCATGTGCATGCATGAACCGGTCCTTAGATCTGCGGCAAGCAAAACCACCCTCTCATACTACCTCATTCACAAACCCAGGCTTGCCTAGATCTCCCTCCGATCCATGTTCATTATTAACATCAGTTTCCCCCTTATTATTATGAGTGCAGTTAGCTAAACACATCTATCTCGCTTCCCAATCCCATGGACTCAGCGAAGCATGAAACAAGAAAACCATACCCGACTCATAAACTTCCCAGGCGTCAAGGATGGTTTAATCAAAACTAGTAAACTCCTATAAAAAGGGTTTTCCCATCATGTTTGACTCAGCACACACACCTTTTCGCAAAACAAAATAGTTTTACCCAAAACATAGGATCAACATGGTCAAGGAGCACTTGCCTTGTTCTTGCGGTTCCGGTTGTCCTTGATTCTCAAAACCTTGTTGCTGCAGCTCGTCGTAGACAGCTTCCTGAGTTTGTCCTTCTTTGTAGGATTCATGTGCATGCAAATTCACAGCAATCAATATCATGCACAAACCCTAAACTAGATGTGATGATGCTCATGCATGCTATCCTATGATTTTTATTAGATTGGTGTGCCCTTGCATGGACAGAGGTGTTCTGATCAAAGGTGGTCGTGGCGATGATCTTGTCTTTAGATCAAACTGATCATCGAGTGATCTGCCCACGAGAAAGCTTCTGTTCGAATGGAATTGAAGAACAGATGCAAGAGATGGACACCATGATGTCGTAAGGTGGTATTGAAGTCCTACCTCACGCTTTTCTTGACTTCGAGGTCCTCCTTAGACCACTCGGTTCTTCTCAGATGATCTCCCTTGTTGTGCTTCGGCGATGTTTTGCTCGGCGAGTTAGGGCTAGGGTGCTAAGTCGTCGGCTCAGGAGTTGAAAGAGAAGTTCGTAGTTTCGGCCAGAGGTTTCGGGTTCTATTTATAATCGCGAAGAGAATAGTCCTAATCTGATTGGATCCCGAATAAGAGTCTTATTCAGATCTTTGTTAGATCCTGACGTCTTATCTTCGGTAACATCGTGGAGTTTAGATCGGTTTCCGTTGCGTACCGATATCTTCATGTGTAAAAACCGCTCCAGACTCGTTACCTCCGCGGTGATGAGCTCCAGAAGCTCCACGTGTCCTTCCGAGCCTGGTATCTCTTCTCCCGCAGAGACGAGCTCCGGTTGTGCCATGTGTCACGAGCGAGACCTCCCTCTTCTTCGGAGACGAGCTCCGCGCACGCCACGTGTTTTTGCGACGGACCTTCCGGTGATAAGCTCCGGTGGTGACACGTGTTCGATAGACCCGGACTTCTCTCTGAGATGAGCTCCGAGATTGACACGTGTCCTATAAAAAATGCCTTTGCTTCTTCCGCAGAGGCTAGCTCCGCGGGCAGCACGTGTCCCACAGGGTCGGACCTCTTTCCAATTGTGGAGGTGACCCCCGAGTCTGCCACGTAGCCTAGTTTAGCGTCGGACCTCTCCCAATCTCTCGGGGATGAGCTCCGAACGCGCCACGTGGTCTGCTGGCCGTGGAAGTTGCGTTTCGGTGTTCTCGGAGAGCTTTATTGGCCATCCTTTTGATACTTGTCTCTGTTTCTACTCTTCTTAAAATATTCTTCTTCTTCACATGCTGACACCCGAGATGAGGGTGTCACAGTATGAGAAAGAATAAAAAGCAGATCTTTAGACTCAAATGCTCACCTCAAATTCCCACCAAATTTTTGAATACACATGGAACCTCATACATTTGAAATTGAGGAAATAGATGGTGGCAACCTTCTGAGTTTAGGGTGAGCTAAAAAGGAGTTAATTATGATCATGTTCGAATCCGTGCTGAATTCAAAATGCAAAGGCAAATTCAAACTTAACTTGTGAGGTTCAGATTAGGACCAAGAGTGATCAAGCATGGGCTATGAGCAAATCAAATTTTTCACTCAAATCAAATGGGTCATCACAAACGAGGTTTTCATACTGTTGGTTCAAAGTTTATATTTGCAGCATCCAAATTTAAAATCTGATTCCACATTTGAAATCCTCAGCTCCAAATTTATGGAAATACAAAATTTTTACCACATTTGGAGGTATTTGGCTAAGTATTTGCAAGATGACGTGAAGTGGTATTTGAATTCAAATTCAAATTCGAACTTGGATGAAACTTTGCCGTAGGTCCAAATGAATTCCCAAATTTGAGTTCTACAAACCGGAATTTATCACCTACCGAAATAAGGAGATATTTGTGAGGATTTTTGGGGGGATAAGAAGAGGGAAAAGAGGGGTGGACCCCACATGTCCTAGAGCCAATTAAACTTGCACCTTAAGTCTCCACTCTCTGTTTGGACTCGAAGCAACCGACCCTTTCCCCGGCGCCACCGCATGCAACCCAGAGGCCACCTCCTGCTGCTGTGACGTGCTGGCGACCGCTCGTGCCCCCATCAGCGTGCGAGGTGATCCTTTTGCTCATGAAACAGAGACACCGTAGCCAGTTTCTCCTCGCATGGCAAAAGAACAGAGACCGAGCTGCCACCTTGGGCAGTCGATCGGGAGCCGCCGAAACTCGTGCCCATAGAGCTCCTTGAGCTACAAAACGGCACAGAGGAACCCGCTTCTACCTCCTCGGCACCAAACCGAGAGATTTCTGGTTGCCCTGACCAAGAACGACGTCGGCTTGCGGTGAACCGAGAACTACCCACGATCAGGCTCCCGTGGACAGCTCCACACAGCTTTGTTTCTGCTCGAGTAAGTACATCCACGGACACGCCGTCTACTCGTGCTACTCCTCCCAAAACCTCAGAGCACGCTGTGGATCATCGAGCTCCAATTCGGCGATTTGCTCTCGGCGCGGGCAAAGTGACCTTGGGTGAGAATTTAGCAAAATTCGATCGCAATTCATTTTTTTAGCCCACCAAATCATGCACACGTGCACTAGATTGGCTAGCGGTCGATTTTACTTCACAACCCTAGCTAGAAACCGATTGTACACGACCAATTTCAAGGTTTTACAAGCTCAAACACGGCGGCATACCTTGGGCAAACGGTGAAATCATAGTAGCTGACCTCGTTTGGATTCATGTCTAGCTTATACGAGTTCCACTGGTGCTTTAAAGCCAAAAACCCGAGAGTTTGGTGGGCTAGGACCACCGGCCGACGGTGCCGAACCTCTCCCGGGGCTGCCGCACATTGCCGGCATATTTCTGGTCCTTTAGCTCCACACCAAGCTCACGAATGGATTCCTTGACCTCAAAAATACCCAGGCAGCGAGTCTCTGGTCGGGAGGCGGCCGGAAACCCCACTCCGGTGAGGGGGGCGCCCGCGGGAAGTGGGAGCCGGGAGGAAGAAGAAGCTGGGTCAGGCCCACTGTCAGCGAACGTATGTTTAAAATGGGATTTAATGTGGCTCTGGATCCAGTGTGGCTGCACAGTTAAAACCCTGCGGCCCGTGTGTTCTCGCGTCTCACTGGTTGGGACTTAAACAGTGGGACCAGCTCCATTTCCAGTGGGGAAAATAATTCTAGATTTTGCCACAACTTTGGAAAATCATATCTTTGTGTAGGAATCTCCAAATTGAATGATTCAAATTGGGTTGGATTATTTTGCAAAGATATATCCAAATATGAACCCTAATTTTTATGAAAGTCAATAATAAATTCTGGAAAATTCTTTGAAATGTTTCTAAAAAATAATTATTGTTGGAGTTTGGTTCATCCAAAAATCCCCAAATTTTTCCAGAATATTCCTTAGGATGTTATTGAATTTCTAGCAAAATTTCAGCTCATTTGGAGTTGATCTGAGTAGGAATTTTCAGAGTACAATCTGCTGTGCTCAAAATTGTCCAGAAACTTTTTCAGAAAAATGATCTTCCTTTGTAAAATCAGTTCCAGGCAATCCTTATCTCCAAAATTCATAGGAAACTTTAAACATGATCCATGAATCATACTTGAAATTTTAGTTCACTTGATTGGGCATGAAAATGCTCATTACTCAAGAATTAATTCTTTTTATTAGAAATGCTTATGGAATTATTCTGGAGGAACTACTCAAGTAAAAGGTCTGAATTTTTTACCGAAGTACATTCTTGTGACCAGGAACTCACATGTAAAGTTTCAGCTCAAGTTGAGCCTTAGATCTCTCTGTTCTTGTTCTCCATGCTTATGTATGTGGGAAACACATAGAGAATTATGGGGGACACAATTTCCATCCACATTAGCTGAAATTTGGCAAGCTAAGTCCCAGTGTAGTTTATGACTTCCTGTAAAAATTTTGAAGTCATTGGAGATCAGGATATTTAGTTCTCTTCAAATCATTTCAACTCATGTCACATGTCCATTAGGAACCATAGAACATGTTAATGGAACTCCTTATGGACAGGTGGTTCTTCTTTAATTCCTCTGCACAACAGGGACAAGAACTTCATTCTTAGAATTCCCACACAGTTCCCTGTTATTACGAGGCGAGTCTTTACTTCTCTAAATTGCATTATGAATCTTATGCATGTACATATCGATAGCTCACGACAAAGGACGTCGACGGAGGCATCCCTTGACGTGTGAAACTGTTCATTAAGTTCAAGAGGCTCAAGGGATCAAAGATCACTAACTGCTTATATATACTACTATCCTGCAAAACAGGCAAGCTCCAGTTTGCATTTAACTGCTACTAAGTTTTTACTTTGTATACACTATGTCGGTTAGGGATGTATTGTGCATTAAGTCTAGATGTGTGATACTCCTCTTGCATGACCAGAAAACCTATGGAGCATTTGGGGTAGATGTCCTTCCACCGTGAAGAAACTGCCATTCTTAAGTAGGACTCGGTAGAAGTCGAGTGGTTGGACGCTACTTGCGAGTATAGGAAATTCAGAGCACAGGGGATTGGTTCAATAAGTTGTTAGCAAATTGAAAATAGACTGGGCAGGGTGTAGGAGCAACAGGACATGGGGGCCTGGGTGCTTTAGACCTCACCGTGTCGATTGAGAACCGATCCGTGTGTGGCCCCGCTGAACAAGTTTGAATGTACCAAAGGCATATCGGATATATGGGACCCGATAAACTGATGTAACCTATAGCTCCGGGCGTCGAGGCATAACGCACCGATTTATACGTGTAGGTTGAGGGTAGCAAGGTGGAAATCTGCTAATGGGCATAAAAAGATGCTCCGTGTAGGGAACCTTATGTCTGTTTGGGTGCGTCCGGTTTGACGTTTGGGCTGTTCGGTGAAAGGTTGTCCCGTACGACATAAGTGGAGCGTGCTGTGCAGCTCCGAGTATGGGCGTACGTGACGTGCTATTCGGGTATCCCTGAAGGTGTATAACGAGTAGATTCGCCGTCCCTCACGGTTATGAGTACCGCATGTTCACTGTGTCGTGACGTAGAGGTAACTTGCACTGAGATCAGAATTAGTCACCATTGGTTGAAGTTGATACTAGTAATGCAATGTTGTCTGTTATGAATAGGTTAGTGCAAATTTGATTCATTTCCACCATGAGCAAGTGACATTGGGAGAAAGCATTTCTTGTTTGATTGTGGACTCCCGATGTGAGGTGCCCAAGGTTATGCTTAACTTGATGCTAATAATATCTGAAAGTAAGGATCCATATTTAGGCGAGTTCTTTTGAAATTTACTATCCTATGTTATGTCTTTAACATCTTGTAGAGTTTCATGATTAGGGTTGACGGTTAAGTCTTGCTGAGCGTTATGCTCACAGATACTGCATGAGTTGTTTTGCAGTTAATAACACTACGCTGATGAGTACGGTTGTCCGATGAGACTCGGAACTCTCCGAGTGGTAAACTCATGGAAACCCTCTGCCGCTGCTATTGTAATTGCGTTGCTAGTGAGAAGGGTCTGCGGGCTGGATGTCTTCTCTGTTGGTTAGCTTAGATATGAGACGTGAGTTGTATTAGTCTTCCGCTATATATTATTTCGAGAAGTATTTGTAAAATTAACACTTTGTAAGCTTCCGCTTGATTTATGTAATATGATGCTTTATTATGTGTGCTGCTGGGTTCCGCATCGCACGGCACCACCCAATGCGATTCCCGGGCGAGTGGCACGGCCCCGTGATCGGGTGCGGGCCCTCACAGCGTGGTATCAGAGCCGCATTGGTAATAGCACACGGAATAAGGATCGTATTATGACAAAAACTTAGGATACGGTGAGGAATCGGTACTAGGCCCACATAAGGACTACTATATTAGCCTAATATAAAGGTGGCAACCTAACTTATGTGTTATGTCAGAAAATCATGCATCTCGGGACTTCATATGTCTTAGGGGTGCATGTAAGCGCTGTCCACCGGTGCGCACAAGCTGAAGGTTGGAGCCTCATGGGTGGCAGGTAACCCGGCCAGCTTTAGTATCCTCTACGACTCTTCATGTCCTTTGGGGTATTCGAGCAACGTCTTTCCCTGGCGTGCTACGGGCAAGTATGGGAGACCCTGTCACGTGTTTAGTAATGTGAACACATAGCTCAAGGCGTGTTTGGCTTGAGAACACCCGTGCGAGTGATGACGGACAGGTGTATGAAACTGTATTGGGACCGAGTTCGGTGTGCAGCCAGACCTGATGATTGTGTGTAACTTATGTAGGTGCTAACCACGAAACCATAGTCCAAGTAGAACATGTTTGCGAGTGATCGTCTTAGTGCCACCTATGGATACGTATATGCCGGTGTAAGCCGGTTAGGATTTTCTTTTGTGAGGCAACGTAGTACCGTCATATCTCTTATGGTGCATCGCCACCGTACTACACTTGATAATTTTCTTTCCTCCGAGAAATGATTCATGAGTAACTTTCAACTAAAACTGGAAGCTGGAAAACACATATTAGTTACTGAGCTCTTCATTTGAACTAAGCTTCAAAGGAGAGAATTGCTAGGCTCCATTTGATCTAAAAACGGAGTGCTCTGTTCTGGCAGAAACTTTTGCTGGAGTTTGACAGAGCATAACTCTGAGTATATTTACCCAATGGAGGTTTATGATACAGTTCTGGAAATATTTTAAGTGCTCTACAACTTCTATGTAGATCTCCAGAGCAAAATCACAAGCCAAATTGGTTGAATGTTCAGTTGAATGAAAACTGTCCAGAAATAGGACAGATTCAAAAACTCTCTGGACATTTCTGTATAACCCTCAAAAACTTTCTGTAGAAAAATCACTAAGGATCATATGACACACCACTGGAAAGGTTATCATATGTGCAACAATTTTGTAGTACTGAGTTTGTTCAGAATTGTATTGTATTTTGATGTACAACTGTGATAAAAACAGCCACATTCAGAGGAAATGCTGGCAATTTTATCCAGAAATTATGTCAACTTTGAGCAATCGTAACCTTTGATACAGGAATGATCTAGAGGTAAATAAATACTTGTTGGAAATATACTGAAGTTAACTTTAACTTTTGTATTCAACTTGAGTTATGAAAATGCTGTTAAACAGATCAAAATCGGGGTTAGGATAGAAGAGTCTGTCCTGTACAGCAAAGAGAACTGGTTAGGCCTACCACATGGAAGTGATTAAACTCGAGTACATTCCGGTGGCACGTGAATATACGATGTGTTTCCGATGAGTTACCGGGCATACCGGCCAACGGGACATTGAGTTCAAGATTGAACTGTAACAGCCCTAACTTTTGTAAAGTTTGATTTCAACTTATAAAACAAAGTTAAGGCGAAGAAAGGCTATAATTGTGTCACATGAAATGATGAACACACAAATGGACATGTGAGGGAGTTCAAAATTTCCTCTAGCCCATGCTCAACACATGTTAACCTAGGGGAAAGAATTAGACTCCCAAAAAACTCTAACTCATGTGCACCTCCTCTATGAGTAGAGTGGAGGAAATTTAAACGCAATTTGAATTCCTTTAAAAGTATTCTTATCCAGATTGTACAAATGTATCCAAAGGAATTCACCGATGCATTCTCCATGTATCAATGAGCTCATGATCCAAATTTGGATATTTTTGGAGCTCGTATACCAATTATTCCGGGAAATATGCGAGGGAGGGTTCAAATTCAAATTTGAATTTGAAAACTGAACCAAACGTGCTCAATTTTAAAATCTGATTTCAGATTAAAACTCTTCGTAATCTGTTTGATCTACTATCCAATTTTGGTTGAATTTGGATGAAGGCGGTGCGGGAAAATTAAAGCACGAAGAGGGGAGATATTTGGGGGCTGTGGCCCACATGTCATACATACGGTAAACAAACCGACTCAGTTTTTCCTTCTCTCCCGGCAACCGACCTCTCCCTGATCTTTTGCTCGATCCAAGCCATCACAGCAAGTGCAACAAGGCGAGTTTTCTTCTCCCAGCTCGATCTCAGCCCCGTGCTGCCTTTCTCCCGTGCGTTTGCCACCTGAGAAGAACACAGCGACCCCTCTGTTTCCTCCATCACACAGCCACCACTGAACTTCCATTGCTCGAGCTCCCCACAGAGAAAACCTTCTTCCCTGAGTGCTCTAGCCGGATGTGAACTTCCCTCCGCTGTTCCATGCTTGCTGGCGCCTAGAAGCAGCAAAGTTTCTCTGCTCCCGAGTTCAAACTCAGGCAACCAAAAACTGGACGCCGTGGACAGCCCAAACCAGAAGGGATCACGCCCAAGCAAGCCACCCCATCTGTGCACCAACAAGTCTAGTTTCTCACCTCCAAAGCTCAGCCCCAGCCATTGATCACAGAGGGAGAATTTCAAATTTTTCTCCCGGGCGGCAGAAACGGACCTTGAGGTAAGGAATTGTAAAATTCGTCCTCAATTCATGTTTGTTGGGTCTCAAACTTCACACACAGGTTGTTAACTGCCTAGCACACCTCCTCCATCGATTTTAGACCAAGAAATTGAGTGTAGAGTGAGCAATCCGAGCTCTTTTAGAGGGTATGCCGCTGGACCCTATCGGGTGCACGGTGCCGATAGCTTTAGAGCCATCTCCAGCTGGTTTAGACCTCATTCCGGTCTTCTACATGATCCCCTGGTGCTGTAGAGCCCAAGAACCGACCATTTGGTGGAGAATTCACCGTGCAAGACCTCGCCGGAGCTCTAGGGTTTGCTGTGACCGGTGCGCCCTATTTTCCGGCGAGTTTCAGCCGCCGGCGACCTCACCAACGTGTTCAGCGTGGGGAAATATGGGGGGGCGGCCAGCAGGGGGTCTGGAGGTGGCTGGGAACTTGTTTTCCGGCGACCTCGCCGGAGTGGGCCGCCACTTTGGGCGCGAGTCTGGAGGTTAGGGATGACAGGTGGGGCCCACTGTCAGCATTGAAACATTTTCCAGATTTTCCCACTCTAGTTCAAACTTTGGAGGGCCATAACTTTGTGTAGGAGTGTCCAAAAATTGTGAAACAAATTTTGTTGGATTCCTCTCAAAGAGTACTATCCAGGGGTGCAGACCAATGTGTATGAAAATCCCTGGATTTGGCTCATTAATTCATTTAAGTAAAACTTTGTATGAATTTTTACAGGAGTTCTGTTTATGGGAAATTCCCAAATTTGGACAGGACATTCTTCCAAAATTCCTTGAACTCCAGTAAAAATTTCAGAGGCATTGGACCTCATTTGCTTGGTCAAATGATGTGTTCATTCCTTATGTCTCTGAAAAATGGGAAAATGAACAGAGACAATTTCAGCTTTTCCCCAATCCTTGTAAAATCCATATCTCCATGTAGCAAACTCCAAAAATGGTAAAACCAATTCCTATGGACTCAGGACATTTTGTACTTCACAAAAAGTCCACTTTGCAGCATAGGAATGCTTAATATTTAGGGGGTAAAGGCAGATTAATGAAAATCACATAAGGAATTATTGTGATCACCTTGAGCCATTTCATGGGCTCAATCTTTGCACACTGCCTAAATATCTTCCAGAGAGGCTGTGGTTAAATTCTCGGCTTCATTGGACCTCTGGAACTTGAGCTACCATCTTTTAGGTATAAGTGTCCATATAATGGACTTAATCACATGGTGATTACTAGTATTTCTTTTCAACCTAGCATTCTTCTTCTCTAAGGTTTAGATCCAACAACAGAAACCTTGCTGTTGTTTGTGACGAGTTTTCTAAATTGCTTTTGAATACATGTGCATAAATCATCTTAATAGCACGTGACGTCGACGTTCGACGAGGACTCGACTCTGCAGCGAGGATCTCCATCTTGTGACGAGTTTGGCGGATTCTCCGGAGGAAGACTAACTTCTAGCTTCTAACAAAAACCGTTGAGCAAGGCAAGCCCCGGTTTGCATATCGTTACCGTTTTAAATTTTGCTTTACATCACATCATGTTTATTAGACTTGAGTGCATTATGTCTAGGATGATTGAAACCCACTTGCTTGCCTATTAAATCCATCATTTGAAGGTTTAGTGTAGGCTTTGCCTCGTTGTAGATGCTAGGCTAATATTGTAGCTAGCTCGGTAGAAGTCGAGTAGTAAAAAGCTACTCGCGAGAAAGTTCGAGTAATGGAGTTACTCGCGAGAGATAAATGATAAGAGCACCCTCATGAACATGAGATGGGGACGGGGATGTTCCTGTAGGATGGAGCGCTCAAGGTTGGTCTCGACCTGCGATGGGTGTGACAATGCTTGAGACCACATTTGGCCTGGACCGGGATGGTAAGGCAAATGTGGAGGTTGGTTGTAGCCCCGTCCGTGTCGGTTAAGGACCGTATGTATGCGGCCCTGCTGGACAAGATTGACCTGTACCGGATACATAGTGGGGTATGGGACCCATGAAACCGATGTAACTCGATGGACCGTGATATAGAAACTCATCCTTCGCGTGGGAATGGCGTTGAGAAGGCGGGAGGTGTAAATCCTTTAGCGGGCAACTTCGACGTGTCCGCGTAGAGGACCATCCTGCTCGGCGCGAAGCGTTTTTCTATGTCGGGGTGTCATGTGAAAGGTTGCTGCATACAACGTAAGAAAGAGCTCTTGAGAGAGTCTTTCGAGGCGGGTGTATGTGTCGTGTATTCCGGGTTGTTATTGATTCGAATCACCGTCGCTCGCGGAAGAGAATTGAGCATACTTGCCCACTGCGCCGTGACTTAGTAAAAAGATGAACTAAGTCTCTTTACTTGTTGTTTGTGGATTAATCACTGTATTGGAACCTTGACTGAAGTAGATATAGAGCCAACTAAATTTCATTTCCACCTTAGGCTAGCAACATCGGGATAAGCGTTTCTTGTTTGATTGTGGACTTCCGATGTTGTGAGGCGTGAGGACCACTAAAATGAAGGCTAAAAGAATCTGAATTTAAGGATCAAGTTTAGTCAAGATGCATTTTGCAAATTCCTATGCCTACTTTCTTACTGCCCCTGCATGTAGAGTTGCATGTTTAGGATTGACGGGTAAGTCTTGTTGAGCCTTAGTGCTCACGGTTGCTTCTAAGTTGTTTTTGTAGGTAGCAGGATGCCTGCTATGAAGAGGGTTGTCCGGTGAGACGACGAACCTCACGGTTCGTTCAACTCATCGGAAACCTAGCCGCTGCCTTACTTTGGTGAAGCTAGTAGGAAGCGTTCACGGGCTGAACGACTTCTCTTCGGCGTAGATAGGGTCGAGAGTGAGTAGTTTGTCCAGCAAATTTTAAATTCCGCTGCGTGTGTATATTATGTTGTAAAATAAATTACCTTGAGTACAAAATGGTGTCGTTATGTTTCTTACGCCTCTTTTCGTGCATGCTGTTGGGTGCCGCATCGCACGGCACCACCCACTGCGATTCCCGGGCCGGGCCTTCACAGACGTGGTATCAGAGCCGCATTGGGGATAGCACACATGAAAAGAGCATATTTTCAAAAACTTAGGGGTATACGAGTGAGGAACGTATAGTATGCCCACATAAGGAGTATTATTAGCATAGTTACTTAAGGTGGCAAGCTAACAGTGTGTTACTCTTCAGTATTTCAATTCTGTAACGACGCATCTACGTGGAGGTAAGAATGGTAAGGAACGCCACCGAAAGCGGATCAATTTCGGTTAGCTCACCCATACGAGGAAAGTAGTGTGGGATGTCCCGTTCAGCAATGGACGGGAAGTGAATATGTTTTCTAAGACTCTTCATGTCTTAGAGACATATGAAATGCACTAGTGTCCAGTGCGCAAATCCAGGGGCAAGAGGAGGAGACCCCATCGTGTGGTTTGTAACACGAAGTATGTTCTCTAGGACTCTTCATGTCCTATGAGGCTTACGGAAGCGCTGTTCCACCGGTGTGCTTTATTGCAAAGGTGTGGAGCCCCCATCGGGTGGTGAATAACCCGATCATGTACCTTGAGACGTGGCTTGACTCAAGGACGGCCCGTATGGCAATGATACGGGGCGTATGTTTTTACTATGATATGGACCTGCCTGAAATGATAAACCAATGTGTGCATCATTATTAAGTGGTTTTCTGCAGGTACCTTAATCACGTTAGTACATGTCGTGTAGACAACGTTTGCGAGTGATCGTTTTAGTGCCACCATTTGAAACGTATATGCCGGTATAAATCCGGATAGGATTTTAATTTGGTGAGGAAACGTAGTACCGTGATGTGTTTTGAAACTGCATAAAAAGGAATATTTGAAAATAAAAAGAGTAAATTTGTAGTCTAGCATTCTATTAGGGGTTAATGAACTCCTATATTGAACTAAGAGTCAATTGGGAGTATAGATTTATTCACAAAGACTTAGGAGAAACCTCCCCTGTTTTCAGCAAAAAAAATTTGCTGAAGTTTAACAGGACATAACTTTTGTTTGGTTGAACCAATGGAGGTGAGGGATACATTTCTGGAAGGCTATTCAAGTGTTCTACAACTCTTCAGTAGAACTCCAGATTAGAATCACCCTCCAAATGGATCAAATTCTCAGATGAGGGTGAACTGTCCAAAAACAGGGCAGACACCAATTTGCTCTCTGGAAATTTTTGTATTTCGACCATAACCTTTTGTAGAAAATCTTCTAAGGGTCAAGTAATACACCGTTGGAAAGCTTGTGATATATGCTATGACTTCGTAGTTCAAAGTTTCTCCAGATTTGGAGTTTAATTTTATGAAATCTTGCGGACAAAACAGCCACTTTCAAACGAGGTGCTGTAAAAAATTGTTCCATATTTCTGTTAACTTTGAAATATCACAACTTTTGATCCAGAACTTATATGAAGGCAAATGAATACTCGTTGGAAAGATATTGAAGTTAACTATAACTTTAATATTCAACTTGACACATGAAGTTGCCATCTTCATATTCAAATTCTGGGATTAAGACCAATTGGTCATTCTGAATAGAGTAGTGCTTATTGCCATTTAGCTTGGGACTTGTTGTGGACAGGGATGTTTTACACTTCTCTAAGCTCCATAACATATTCTTGAGTTATTTTTCAGTTTGTCCTACTGTTGGAATTAAGGGTTTGGACAAACTTGCTCACATCTGATAGATTTCAGTATTGTCGAACCCTAGTTAGCTTGTGTAATGCTGCAATATTGATGTGATGCTTTTACGGTTATGTTTTCAATTCAAGTTGAGTTTAAACTTTGAATTTTAACCGTAAATTGCTCACCCTTGCAGCATGGATCGTGCTCATTCCAGGAGTGAGGTTGGTGAGTCGAGTTATGGCGAAAGTAATTCGCTACGGCAAGAAGTGCCGACATCGTCAACCGGATTGGCGGAAATCTTGGCAAAGATGGCTGAGTCTCTGGATCTGTTGGTGCGACAAAGCATACGACAGGAGGCACTACAGCAAAATCCACCGCCAAGCACCTATTTGGATTTTCTAGCAAGACAACCACCGGTTTTCTCGGAAGCGAAAGAACCGTTGGAGTCGGCTCATTGGCTCCAATGTATTGAAGCCAAGTTCGATACGCTTGAGTGTGATGAATATCAGAAGACTCTATTTGCCGCTCAACAACTCCACGGAGCTGCTGGAGCTTGGTGGGCGGAGTACATCGCTACTCTTCCTGAAGGTCATGGAGTGACGTGGGATGAATTCCGGAATGTTTTCCGGGCACGTCACGTTTGTTCGGGAATTCTACGAACAAAGTATCAAGACTTTCTGGAGTTAAAGCAAGGCGAAAGGAGTGCGTACGAGTACTTCAAAGAGTTTGAAGACTTGATGCAATACGCAACTCATATGGTTGACTCGGAAGCGTTGAAGTGCGAGTATTTCTTCCGAGGTTTGAATGTCGAACTTAAGGAACAAGTGACCTTGTTCAATAACGGTATTTACATTGAGTTGGTAAATGCCGCTATCATTAAGGAAGACATGCATCTTCGTTGTGAAGCGGAGCTGAAAAGAAGTATACCGCCAGACAGCGATATCGAGGTTCGTCCGAACTATCGAGTGCGATATAACTCGTCAGTTAGGCAACAAATTCAGCCAGTGGTGCAACTCTCACAACCACGGCTGGAGTTGATCACATATGAGCCTCCACCTCAACAACAGCGGACAGAAATTATTCGTGCAACCCTACCGCAACCAGCTACGCACGAATTATCTCCACCTCGTGTTAGTAGAGAGCAGAGGATTTCTACAACACGAAACCGTCGTGGTGCTGAGCAGAGTCACACTCGTGTGTTGTCTCAGCAATGCTCAGATCAGCACCGTGAACCTTCACAGAAGAATCGCTTAAAAGCTGGCAGGGTTAATTACACTGCTATTGAGGATATTGCTAAAGGCGAACCAGTTTTGGCGGGCATGTTCACTTTACATGGACAGCCCATTTTCGTGTTATTTGATTCTAGGGCCACCCACAATTTTATGAGCAGAGACTATGTGCTGAAGAATAATCTTCCATTTAGCACAGTTAAGCATCCATTTCGTATCAGCTCACCCGGAGGCAAGATATCAACAGATGAGATGGTCTCTCGGGCACCGTTATGTTTGGGTGGAAACATCTATCCTGCGAGCCTTATCATACTCAAAGGCCAAAGGATTGATATTATCCTGGGGATGTCATGGTTGACACATTATGGAGCTATCTTTGACATCAGCTCTCGAACTGTCCAACTGAATTCCCCAATACACGGTTGCAACACATTGAATCTTGTGGATCCATCACAACAAGTTGCAGCAGTGCATCAGATTGAAGCTCCTAAAATTGAGGATATTCCAGTGGTATGTGAATATCCAGATGTGTTTCCCGAAGACTTTCCGGGCATGCCACCCGAACGTGATGTAGAGTTCAAGATTGAACTAGCACCGGGAACAACACCTATTTCTTGGCGACCATATAAAATGGCACCGAAGGAGCTAGCAGAATTGAAGGAGCAGCTTAATGACCTCATGGACAAAGGTTTTATATGCCCAAGTTCATCACCTTGGGGCTGTTCCGCACTCTTCTTGAAGAAGAAGGACGAGACTTTGAGACTATGCGTAGATTATCATCCATTGAATGCTGTCACTATCAAGAATAAGTATCCACTACCGCGCATTGACATTCTGTTCGATCAACTAGTGGGTGCTAAGGTATTTTCCAAGATGGATCTTCGGTCCGGGTATCACCAGAAAAAGATCCGGGCAGAAGATGTATCTAAGATGGCGTTCTCAATAAGATATGGTCTTTATGAATATCTTGTCATGTCCTTTGGGTTGACCAATGCTCCAGCTCACTTTATGTATCTCATGAACTCTGTGTTCATGCCGGAGTTAAATAAGTTCGTGGTGGTTTTCATCGACGACATCTTGGTCTATTCAAAGTCAGATGAAGAACACGCTGAACATTTGCGTATTGTACTCCAACGCTTGAGGGATCACAAGCTATATGCAAAGTTCAGTAAATGTGAGTTTTGGATCAGCAAAGTGCCGTTTCTTGGGCATATTATTTCAGCGGAAGGCATCGCTGTGGACCCAAGTAAAATCGAGCAAGTGCTGAATTGGAAATCTCCAACATCTGTTCATGAAGTGAGGAGTTTCCTAGGTTTAGCGGGTTACTACCGGAGATTTCCAAACTTCTCCAAAGTCGCTAAACCTATGACGGAGCTGTTGAAGAAAAGCACCAAGTATGATTGGAGCAATTCATGCGAACAAGCTTTTCAAACTTTAGTGAAGCATCTCACTACAGCTCCAGTTTTGGCCCAGCCGGACACAACGAAGCCGTTTGATGTTTATTGTGATGCATCCGGCATCGGTTTGGGTTGTGTGTTGATGCAAGAAGGACGTGTGGTCACGTATGGATCCCGACTGTGACACCCTCATCTCGGGTGTCAGCATATGTTCATGTTTATGGAAAAGAAAAACATTTTTAGAAAAGAGGGAACAGAAACAAGTATCAAAAGGATAGCCAGTAAAGCTCTCTGAGAGCGCCGAAGGCAACTTCCACGACCAGCAGACCACGTGGTGTGTTCGGAACTCATTCCCGAGAGATAGGGAGAGGTCCGACGCTAAACTGGATACGTGGCAGGCTCGGGGGTCACCTCCGCAATTGGAAAGAGGTCCGACCCTGTGGGACACGTGCTGACCGCGGAGATAGCCTCTGCGGAAGAAGCAAAGGCATTTTTCATAGGACACATGTCACCTTCGGAGCTAGTCCTCGCGGAAATAAGAGGACCAGTCGCGCGGGATACGTGTCAATCTCAAAGCTCATCTCAGAGAAGTCCGGATCTATTGAACACGTGTCGCCACCGGAGCTTATCTCCGGAGGTCTGTCGCTGCTGGACACGTGTCGACCTCGGGACATGTCCCTGAGGGAAGGAGAGGGGGAAGACCGGAACCCACACGTGGCGTGCGCGGAGCTCACCTCCGAAGAAGAGGGAGGTCTCGGTCGACTGACAAGCGGCAACCGGAGCTCGTCTCTGCGGACGAGGAGATACCAGGCCCGGAGGACACGTGGAGCTCCCGGAGCTCATCATCACGGAGGTAACGAGTTCTGCAGCGGCTGTTAATGCGTAAGGACACCGGTACGCAACAGAAACCGATCTAAACTCCACAATGCTACCGAAGATAAGACGTCAGGATCTAACAAAGATCTGAATAAGACTCTTATTCGGGATCCAATCAGATTAGGACTCTTCTCTTCCCGATTATAAATAGAACCCAAAATCTCTGGCCGAAACCACAAACCTCTCTTTCAACTCCTGAGCCAACGACTTAGAACCCTAGCCCTAACTCGCCGAGCAAAACATCACCGAAGCACAACAAGGGAGATCATCGGAGAAGAACCAAGTGGTCTGAGGAGGACCTCGAAGACAAGAAGAGCGTGAGGTAGGACTTCAATACCACCTTACGACATCATGCTGTTCATCTCTTTGCATCTGTTCTTCAATTCCTTTCGAACAGAAGCCTTTTCGTGGACAAATCACTCGATGATCAGTTTGATCTAAAAACAAGATCATCGCCACGACCACCTTTGATCCGAATACCTCTGACCATGCAAGCCATGCAAGAATACATACAGATCAATCTAATCAATCTAATCATAGGATAGCATGCATGTGCATCATCGCATCTAGTTTAGGGTTTTGTGCATGATATTGATTGCTGTGAATCTTGTATGCACGTGAATCCTACAATAGCAGGACAGGTTCAGGAAGCTGTCTACGACGAACTGCAGCAACAAGGTTTTGAGAATCAAGAACAACCGGAACCGCAAGAACAAGGCAAGTGCTCTTTGACCATGTTGATCCTATGTTTTGGGTAAAACTATTTTGTTTTGCGAAAAGGTGTGTGTGCTGAGTCAAACATGATGGGAAAACCCTTTTATAGGAGTTTACTAGTTTTGGTTAAACCACCCTTGTCACCTGGGAAGTTTTATAAGTCGGGTATGGTTTTTGTTTTATGCTTCGCTGAGTCCATGGGATTGGGAAGCGAGATAGATGTGTCTAGCTAACTGCACTCATAATAATAAGGGGAAACTTATGATAATAATGAACATGGATCGGAGGGAGATCTAGGCAAGCCTGGGTTTGTGAATGAGGTAGCATGAGATGGTGGTTTTGCTTGCCGTAGATCTAAGGACCGGTTCATGCATGCACATGCCAGGATAACAGTGTCACCACAAGGCCAAGTATGGGTGCGGCTTAGCTGAGTAATTAGGTAAGTTGCTAGAGTGTTATGGACTGTGGAAGGCGCGGGGAATGGGAGTCGAGTGAGGACTGCCCTGGGAACTGCATGGCACAAGAGGGGGCCCGTGGGTGGGAGAATTGGAGATTCTAGCCTGCCGGTGAAACCTTAGTGAGTTCATACATCTAGTAACCCCTTTGTAAAGGCTATTTTGTGATCTCTTGACCATACACCAACGGATGTGTACTGGTATAATGGAGGTTCTGCAGTCGCCGACGGGTGACGAAATCACAAACTTGTGGGTAAAGAGGTGCAAACTCTGCAGAGTTATTAAAACTATCATGATAGCCGAGCTTACGGTCATGAGCACCTGGCTAAACTGCCATGATTAGATGGGATGGTTACTGGAATGGTTATTGGGAAGGTTTTTGGTTATGGTTTTTGGTTATGGTTTGGTTTGGAATTGTTAAGTCTGGATGATGAAAGGGTTGCATGACTGGTGGGTCATGATATGAGATTGGTCTCGGTGCGAGACAAGGTTGTTTCATGAGGTGAGATGGTAGCGAATACGAGGAGGTATTCGTGAGCATGAGTAAAGGATTGGTTAATGTTCGGATGGAACACGGGAAGTGATGGAGGTATGTTGGTAATTTAACACATGCTGAGACTACATTCATCTAAAGTTAAGTTGCTGTTTTATCAATGGTTTTATAAATTTGCTTTTCTGCAAATCAGCCTTTATACCTACCTTGTTTATGAGCTGCATATCATGTGTTATTCCCGCACTTGCTGAGTACATCATTGTGCTCAAACTTGCATTATTATTTCTTCATCAACAGCAAGAGAAGACTACTATGAAGACCGAATAGAGCATTATGGCGTGTGATCTGTTCTCAACCTTGCCTGTGGAGGGAGTAGAGATGGAGCCACTTCTGCTTAGTTTTGCTTCCGCATTAGTTTTTGCTTCCGTATTTAAATAAGAATTCCGCTGCGTAAAAATAAAGACTTCCGCTGTGAGCATGAGTCCAAGACTCATGAGGTGATTGTAATAAACTCTGTTATTCGTGGTAATATATAATCTGAATTCAGTTTGTGGAACGTATGTGTATGTGTGATAAACATCCTGAGCACACATATGCATTAGTTCTCGGTTCCGTGGTTTTCCACAGAATTGAGGGCGTCACTGATTGGTATCAGAGCCACGGGTTGACAGTAGGTTACACGCCTAAATAGAAACCTTAGATTGATATTAGAATCACGGGTTAACAGCAAGTTATACCCCTAAATAGAAGCTACGCGGACCAAGGGAAGCATCCTAGGGTGAATAACTTAGATTGGCTTTGAAACCACCTTGGCATAGGGAACCATCCTTGAATAGGAGTTGAGTGGGCCCTTGTAATGATTATTTGTGAATTTGTGCTTAGTGTGAGTGGTGGGACGTCTCAAAAACGTTGTCCATATCCACACGTAAGAAGAAAGAGGAGTGAAATGCTTCGGCACTTGACCACATCCTCATAAGGACTAATATATATAGTCCAACTCCCCTTGATGCATATAGTTGAAAGGACCTATCTAACCTTCTAACCTTCTATTCTATTTCATTCCCCCTCACAGATGGTGAGAGGAAACGCCAGCCGAAGGAACGTCCAGGAAGATGACCCCGAGGAAGTTCCAGCCAACCTCGGAGCTGGCGAAAACAACCTAGAAATGTTGATGGCCATGCAAAACCAGCTTATGCAAACCATGATCCAAACTTTGGGTCAGTTGCAGGCCAACCAACACCCCGTTCCGGCACCACCGCCACCACCACCACCGGCTCATAACAGGCTGGGAGAGTTCATGAGGACTCGACCACCCACCTTTGCTCAAGCAAGCGATCCAATGGAGGCTGATGATTGGTTGAAATCCATGGAGAAGAAGCTTGCCATTGTTCAGTGCAACGACCTAGAGAAGGTTCTCTTTGTGTCGCACCAACTGATGGGAGCAGCTGCTGACTGGTGGGATGCCTTGAGCAACGCCCATGCCAACCCGGAGACAATCACTTGGACCGAGTTCAAGGAAAGTTTCCGCTCCCACTACATCCCTGTTGGCGTAATGATGCTCAAGAGGCAGGAGTTTGAAGGTCTCCGCCAAGGGCAGAAAAGTGTGAACGAGTATCTCAACAAGTTCATACAACTGTCCCGGTATGCCCCCGAAGATGTCAACTCAGATCAGAGGAAGCAGTACCTGTGCATGAGAGGGTTGAACAATGAGATCCAAGTTCAGCTCCTCAACAATGACTACGTAAGCTTCCAGAAGCTGGTTGATAAGGCTATTGTGGTTGAAAACAAGATCCGAGAGATCGAGCGCGAGTGCAAAAGGAAGATCCCATACCAACCCCAAGGGAGCAACGTACGACCTAAATACATGCCCCCTGCACCGCAGTATGGATCGACCACTCCTACGTACCGCCCTGGTCAGCCACCACAGCAACGGCCCGTTGCACCGGCACCTCGTGTGCCCATGCCTCCTGCGCCCCGGCCTAACAATGGCGCTCCTGTTCAAAACCCCCGCCTCAACGTACCTGCTGCCGTAGGCAACAGGGCATGCTTTGCATGCGGGGAAGTGGGCCACTTTGCTAACCAGTGCCCGAAGCGAGGCCCTGGACAGCAAGGTAACGCGCCCTAGCAGAACCAGCGACCAAACGGAGGGGACAACCAAGGGAACCGTGGACCGCAGAACTATGCTCGTGGCCACGTTAACCATGTCACTGCTGAGGAAGCACAACAGGCTGAGGACGTCGCAATTGGTATGTTCCTTGCCAACTCCAACCCAGCCACCATTTTATTTGATTCCGGAGCATCGCATTCCTTCATATCATCCAAATATGTTGCCAAACATCATCTACCCGTATCCCACCTAGAATGTGCTATGTTAGTTAATTCTCCCGGAGGAGAAATGAGGACTAGTATAGTATGTCCTAGGGTAAGCCTTAAAATAAGGGGGGTAGACTTCCTTGCCAACCTTATTGTCTTGGACTCCCACGGAATTGACATCATACTCGGAATGGACTGGTTAAGCAAGCACAATGGAGTAATCCAATGCGCTGAGAGAAGCGTGCAATTGACAAACGAACACGGTATCCGTGTCGAGTTTGAGTCAGCCCAGCAAGCACCCGAACGGGCAGATCTGAACCATGTTGAAGGGGTAGCATTGGACAACATTCCAGTGGTTCATGAATTTTCGGATGTGTTCCCGGAAGAACTTCCAGGTATGCCACCTGACCGGGATATTGAGTTTGCCATAGATTTGGTACCTGGAACTGCACCCATAGCTAAGAGACCATATAGGATGCCCGTCAACGAGTTAGTTGAACTAAAGAAGCAAATTCAAGAACAGTTGGAGAAGGGTTTTATCCGTCCAAGTTCGTCACCACGGGGAGCCCCGGTACTCTTCGTGGACAAGAAGGACGGAACCCAAAGAATGTGCGTGGACTACAGGTCTCTCAACGAAGTGACAATCAAAAATAAATACCCTCTGCCCCGTATAGAGGACCTGTTCGATCAAATGAAAGGCGCCCAAGTGTTCTCCAAGATTGATCTTCGGTCGGGATATTTCCAGCTGAAGATTAAGCCCTCTGATATACCTAAGACAGCCTTTCGGACGCGGTATGGTTCATATGAATATACCGTTATGTCCTTTGGATTAACGAATGCACCCGCATACTTCATGTACCTTATGAATAAGGTTTTCATGGAGTACTTGGACAAGTTCGTCGTGGTTTTCATCGACGACATTATGGTGTATTCAAAAAGTAAGGAGGAGCATGAAGAACATCTGAGATTGACCTTGCAGAAGTTGCGTGAGCATCAGTTGTATGCCAAGCTCAACAAGTGTCAATTTTGCCTTAAGGAAATATCTTTCCTAGGCCACATCATCTCCAAGGAAGGGGTATCGGTTGATCCTGGAAAGGTGAGAGATATTCTGAAATGGGACCAACCGAAGAGCGTGAGGGATGTTCGGAGTTTCCTTGGGATGGCAGGATACTATCGGCGCTTCATTAAAGACTTCTCTAAAATAGCAAAACCTATGACGGAGTTGCTAATGAAGGGAAAAGTCTTTCAATGGACACAATCCTGCCAAGAAAGTTTTGAGGAACTCAAGAAAAGGCTAACCACAGCACCAGTTCTGGTATTGCCAGACGTAAGCAAGAGCTTTGACATATATTGTGACGCATCCAAACAAGGGCTCGGGTGTGTACTCATGCAGGAAAGACAAGTGGTAGCCTATGCCTCACGACAATTAAAGAAGCACGAGCTTAACTATCCTACACATGATTTGGAGCTAGCAGCAGTGGTGCATGCATTTAAGATTTGGAGACATTATATCCTTGGTCATCGATGTGAGATCTATACAGATCATAAAAGCCTCAAGTACATATTTACACAAACAGACTTGAATTTGAGGCAACGTCGATGGTTAGAACTCATCAAGGATTATGATGTGGGAATCAACTACCACCCCGGGAAGGCCAATGTGGTCGCCGACGCATTGAGCAGAAAGGGAGCATGCCACCAACTCACGGTTCGGGAGCTACCACCCAAACTACGTAAGGAGTTCGAACGGTTACACCTCGGATTCTTGAATAGCATGGAAATGATGGAGATCCACTCCTCATTGGAGCAAGAAATAAGAAAGGGACAAGCAACGGACGAGGGGATCAAGGAAATCAAGGAAAGAATCCGACAAGGGATAGAGAAGGATTTCAAGGAGGATGAAAAGGGTACGCTTTGGCTAGGAAAAAGGATTTGTGTACCAAACCTAAAACACCTTCGCGACATGATATTGAAGGAGGCACATGATTCACCCTATTCCATACATCCAGGAAGCACCAAAATGTACAAGGATTTGAAAACTTGCTATTGGTGGGATGGTATGAAGAGGGATATAGCCGAATACGTTGCCCTATGCGACACATGCCAACGGGTAAAAGCCGAACATCAAAAACCTGCTGGGTTGTTGCAACCTTTGAAAATACCTGAATGGAAATGGGAAGACATCAATATGGACTTCATCATCGGACTGCCAAGGACTCAGTCAGGATACGATTCCATCTGGGTCATTGTGGACCGGTTGACGAAAACCGCCCATTTTCTTCCGGTAAAGACCAGTTACAACGTTACACAGTTGACAGAGTTGTACATGGAGAAGATCGTGTGCCGTCATGGAGTTCCAAAGAGGATAGTCTCAGATCGAGGTTCTCAGTTTACCTCTAGATTCTGGAGGAAGCTGCAGAAAGCCATGGGTACACGACTGGATTTTAGCTCTGCCTATCACCCACAAACAGATGGGCAAACCGAAAGGACGAACCAAATTTTGGAAGACATGTTGAGAGCTTGCGCCTTGAAACGTGGGCGTAGTTGGGATAGGAGTTTACCATATGCCGAATTCTCCTATAACAACAGCTATCAAGCTAGCTTGAAGATGTCGCCTTTCGAAGCCTTATATGGTAGACGGTGTAGAACGCCACTGTTCTGGAACGAGACTGGAGAGAACCAGGTGTTTGGACCCGAAGTACTACAAAAGGATGAAAAGCAAGTCCAAACGATACGGGAAAACATAAAGGCTGCTCAGTCACGACAGAAAGGCTATGCGGACAATAGGCGTAGAAAGTTGACCTTTGAAGTTGGAGACTACGTATACCTTAAGGTATCGCCTATGCGAGGCCAACGACGTTTTAACGTCAAAGGCAAACTAGCGCCTCGCTACATCGGACCATTTAAGATTTTGGGTAAGCGAGGAGAAGTAGCCTATCAACTAGAGCTCCCAAACCACCTCTGGGACGTACATGACGTGTTTCATGTATCCCAGCTCAAGAAGTGCTTGAGAATACCAGAGGAACAAGCGTCAATGGGAGAACTTAAACTTCAAGAGGACCTGACCTACGCAGAACACCCTGTCCGAATCTTGGACATAAAGGAAAGGGTCATCCGAAACAAAGTAATTCGATGGTGCAAGGTACAATGGAGCCATCATACTGAGGCTGAAGCCACATGGGAGCGTGAAGAGGATATTAAGGCTGAATTCCCCTATCTATTTTCTGCTAACGAATCTCGAGGGCGAGATTCAATTTAAGGGGGGTAGATTTGTGACACCCTCATCTCGGGTGTCAGCATATGTTCATGTTTATGGAAAAGAAAAACATTTTTAGAAAAGAGGGAACAGAAACAAGTATCAAAAGGATAGCCAGTAAAGCTCTCTGAGAGCGCCGAAGGCAACTTCCACGACCAGCAGACCACGTGGTGTGTTCGGAACTCATTCCCGAGAGATAGGGAGAGGTCCGACGCTAAACTGGATACGTGGTAGGCTCGGGGGTCACCTCCGCAATTGGAAAGAGGTCCGACCCTGTGGGACACGTGCTGACCGCGGAGATAGCCTCTGCGGAAGAAGCAAAGGCATTTTTCATATGACACATGTCACCTTCGGAGCTAGTCCTTGCGGAAATAAGAGGACCAGTCACGCGGGATACGTGTCAATCTCGAAGCTCATCTCAGAGAAGTCCAGATCTATTGAACACGTGTCGCCACCGGAGCTTATCTCCGGAGGTCTGTCGCTGCTGGACACGTGTCGACCTCGGGACATGTCCCTGAGGGAAGGAGAGGGGGAAGACCGGAACCCACACGTGGCGTGCGCGGAGCTCACCTCCGAAGAAGAGGGAGGTCTCGGTCGACTGACACGCGACAACCGGAGCTCGTCTCTACGGACGAGGAGATACCAGGCCCGGAGGACACGTGGAGCTTCCGGAGCTCATCATCACGGAGGTAACGAGTTCTGGAGCGGCTGTTAATGCGTAAGGACACCGGTACGCAACAGAAACCGATCTAAACTCCACAATGCTACCGAAGATAAGACGTCAGGATCTAACAAAGATCTGAATAAGACTCTTATTCGGGATCCAATCAGATTAGGACTCTTCTCTTCCCGATTATAAATATAACCCAAAACCTCTGGCCGAAACCACAAACCTCTCTTTCAACTCCTGAGCCGACGACTTAGAACCCTAGCCCTAACTCGCCGAGCAAAACATCGCCAAAGCACAACAATGGAGATCATCGGAGAAGAACCAAGCGGTCTGAGGAGGACCTCGAAGACAAGAAGAGCGTGAGGTAGGACTTCAATACCACCTTACGACATCATGTTGTTCATCTCTTTGCATCTGTTCTTCAATTCCTTTCGAACAGAAGCCTTTTCGTGGACAGATCACTCGATGATCAGTTTGATCTAAAAACAAGATCATCGCCACGACCACCTTTGATCCGAATACCTCTGACCATGCAAGCCATGCAAGAATACGTACAGATCAATCTAATCAATCTAATCATAGGATAGCATGCATGTGCATCATCGCATCTAGTTTAGGGTTTTGTGCATGATATTGATTGCTGTGAATCTTGTATGCACGTGAATCCTACAATAGCAGGACAGGTTCAGGAAGCTGTCTACGATGAACTGCAGCAACAAGGTTTTGAGAATCAAGAACAACCGGAACCGCAAGAACAAGGCAAGTGCTCCTTGACCATGTTGATCCTATGTTTTGGGTAAAACTATTTTGTGTTGTGAAAAGGTGTGTGTGCTGAGTCAAACATGATGGGAAAACCCTTTTATAGGAGTTTACTAGTTTTGGTTAAACCACCCTTGTCACCTGGGAAGTTTTATAAGTCGGGTATGGTTTTTGTTTTATGCTTCGCTGAGTCCATGGGATTGGGAAGCGAGATACATGTGTCTAGCTAACTGCACTCATAATAATAAGGGGAAACTGATGATAATAATGAACATGGATCGGAGGGAGATCTAGGCAAGCCTGGGTTTGTGAATGAGGTAGCATGAGATGGTGGTTTTGCTTGCCGTAGATCTAAGGACCGGTTCATGCATGCACATGCCAGGATAACAGTGCCACCACAAGGCCAAGTATGGGTGCGGCTTAGCTGAGTAATTAGGTAAGTTGCTAGAGTGTTATGGACTGTGGAAGGCGCGGGGAATGGGAGTCGAGTGAGGACTGCCCTGGGAACTGCATGGCACAAGAGGGGGCCCGTGGGTGGGAGAATTGGAGATTCTAGCCTGCCGGTGAAACCTTAGTGAGTCCATACATCTAGTAACCCCTTTGTAAATGCTATTTTGTGATCTCTTGACCATACACCAACGGATGTGTACTGGTATAATGGAGGTTCTGCAGTCGCCGACGGGTGACGAAATCACAAACTTGTGGGTAAAGAGGTGCAAACTCTGCAGAGTTATTAAAACTATCATGATAGCCGAGCTTACGGTCATGAGCACCTGGCTAAACTGCCATGATTAGATGGGATGGTTACTGGAATGGTTATTGGGAAGGTTTTTGGTTATGGTTTTTGGTTATGGTTTGGTTTGGAATTGTTAAGTCTGGATGATGAAAGGGTTGCATGACTGGTGGGTCATGATATGAGATTGGTCTCGGTGCGAGACAAGGTTGTTTCATGAGGTGAGATGGTAGCGAATACGAGGAGGTATTCGTGAGCATGAGTAAAGGATTGGTTAATGTTCGGATGGAACACGGGAAGTGATGGAGGTATGTTGGTAATTTAACACATGCTGAGACTACATTCATCTAAAGTTAAGTTGCTGTTTTATCAATGGTTTTATAAATTTGCTTTTCTGCAAATAAGCCTTTTATACCTACCTTGTTTATGAGCTGCATATCATGTGTTATTCCCGCACTTGCTGAGTACATCATTGTGCTCAAACTTGCATTATTATTTTTTCATCAACAGCAAGAGAAGACTACTATGAAGACCGAATAGAGCATTATGGCGTGTGATCTGTTCTCAACCTTGCCTGTGGAGGGAGTAGAGATGGAGCCACTTCTGCTTAGTTTTGCTTCCGCATTAGTTTTTGCTTCCGCATTTAAATAAGAATTCCGCTGCGTAGAAATAAAGACTTCCGCTGTGAGCATGAGTCCAAGACTCATGAAGGTGATTGTAATAAACTCTGTTATTCGTGGTAATATATAATCTGAATTCAGTTTGTGGAACGTATGTGTATGTGTGATAAACATCCTGGGCACACATATGCATTAGTTCTCAGTTCCGTGGTTTTCCACAGAATTGAGGGCGTCACACCGACAACTCAGGGGTCATGAGCAGAATTACCCGACGCACGACCTTGAACTAGCTGCAGTGGTCTTAGCATTGAAAATGTGGAGACATTATCTACTAGGCAATCTAGTACATCTCTACACTGACCACAAAAGCTTGAAGTACATCTTCACACAGAAGGAACTGAATATGAGGCAGCAAAGATGGCTCAAATTGATCAAGGATTATGAACTTGAAATTCATTACCACCCAGGTAAAGCGAATGTGGTTGCCGACGCACTTAGTCGGAAAGCCCACGTTCACCTTTAAGCCATGGCTGCACATGAAGAAGGAGAACCAAGCCTGCACTTAATTCCCTACGGATCGCTGTTCAACCTCGATCTTATTCCTACAATCCGAGATGAGATTGTAGAGGCTCAGAAGAGAGACAGGGGTATGTCTCATATCCGGAGGAGAGTGGACAGTGGTGAATTGAAGATGTTCCGCAAGGATGAAGATGGTACTCTATGGTTTAACAACCGAATAATTGTACCCCGAAACATGAAATTGCGGAGGAAGATACTAGATGAAGTGCATTTATCCAAGTACTCCATTCATCCGGGGAGCAACAAGATGTACCAGGACTTAAAATCTAAGTTCTGGTGGACACGGATGAAAAGAGAGATTGCGAAGTACGTATCCGAGTGTGATACGTGTCGGCGGGTTAAAGCCGACCATATGAGGAAAGCCGGACCACTTCAACCGCTGGAGGTTCCAGCATGGAAGTGGGAAGACATTAGTATGGACTTCATCGTCGGTTTACCCATGACCAGCAACAAGCATGATTCTATTTGGGTAATCGTCGATCGTTTGACCAAGACCGCTCGTTTTATTCCAGTCCATACTAAATATGTGGCAAAGAAGTATGCGGAGCTGTTCATCTAGAGAATTGTGTGTTTACACGGGTTCCCCGCACCATTGTGTCTGACCGAGGTGCGTTGTTCGTATCCAGATTTTGGGAGCAACTGCATGCTTCCTTGGGAACCAAGTTAATTCGGAGTTCAGCGTATCATCCGCAAACTGATGGTCAAACGGAGAGGATAAATCAGATTCTGGAGGATATGCTACGGCCATGTGTCATCAATCATGGGAAGAATTGGGATGACCATCTACCGTTAGCAGAATTCTCATATAATAACGGTTATCAATCCAGCATCAAGATGGCCCCGTACGAAGCTCCTTATGGCCGGAAGTGCCGCACACCACTGAATTGGTGTGAGTCCAGCGAGAGAGTGGTCTACAGGATTGATCTTGTGAATGAAGCCGAGGAACGAGTGCGAGTGATTCAAGCCAATTTAAAGGCTGCTTAATCTCGGCAGAAGAGTTATGCAGACAAAAGACGTCGACCTCTTCACTTCGACATCAGGGACCATGTTTATCTTCGTGTCTCTCCGATGAAAGGGGTTAATCTGTTTGGAGTGAAGGGAAAGCTTGCTCCGCGATTCATCGGGCCGTTTGCTGTCACTGAAATATGCGGACCCGTGGCCTATCGTCTGGAGTTACCGGCGTCACTTTCGGGCATTCACAATGTTTTCCACGTCTCTCATCTGCGGAAATGTCTTAAGTACCCAACCGCAGTTCATATGGAGAACATTGAGGATCTTCAACCGGATCTCACTTATTCTGAGTATCCGATACAGATTATTGACGAGAAGACTCGCGCCACAAGAAATCGGACATTGCGATTTTACAAAGTCTTGTGGAGCAACCACACCGCTGATGAAGCTACGTGGGAAAGCGAGGAATTTCTCCGTTTAAATTTTCCCGACTTGTTTGTACCATATGTCCAGTAGCCATTCTCCCTTCTTCTTTCTTTTTGTAATCTCGGGACGAGATTCTTTTAAGGGGGGAGGAATGTAACAGCCCTAACTTTTGTAAAGTTTGATTTCAACTTATAAAACAAAGTTAAGGCGAAGAAAGGCTATAATTGTGTCACATGAAATCATGAACACACAAATGGACATGTGAGGGAGTTCAAAATTTCCTCTAGCCCATGCTCAACACATGTTAACCTAGGGGAAAGAATTACACTCCCGAAAAACTCTAACTCATGTGCACCTCCTCTATGAGTAGAGTGGAGGAAATTTAAACGCAATTTGAATTCTTTTAAAAGGATTCTTATCCAGATTGTACAAATGTATCCAAAGGAATTCACCGATGCATTCTCCATGTATCAATGAGCTCATGATCCAAATTTGGATATTTTTGGAGCTCGTATACCAATTATTCCGGGAAATATGCGAAGGAGGGTTCAAATTCAAATTTGAATTCGAAAACTGAACCAAACGTGCTCAATTTTAAAATCTGATTTCAGATTAAAACTCTTCGTAATCTGTTTGATCTACCATTCAATTTTGGTTGAATTTGGATGAAGGCGGTGCGGGAAAATTACAGCACGAAGAGGGGAGATATTTGGGGGCTGTGGCCCACATGTCATACATACGGTAAACAAACCGACTCAGTTTTTCCTTCTCTCCCGGCAACCGACCTCTCCCTGATCTTTTGCTCGATCCAAGCCATCACAGCAAGTGCAACAAGGCGAGTTTTCTTCTCCCAGCTCGATCTCAGCCCCGTGCTGCCTTTCTCCCGTGCGTTTGCCACCTGAGAAGAACACAGCGACCCCTCTGTTTCCTCCATCACACAGCCACCACTGAACTTCCTTTGCTCCAGCTCCCCACAGAGAAAACCTTCTTCCCTGAGTGCTCTAGCCGGCTGTGAACTTCCCTCCGCTGTTCCATGCTTGCTGGCGCCTAGAAGCAGCAAAGTTTCTCTGCTCCCGAGTTCAAACTCAGGCAACCAAAAACTGGACGCCGTGGACAGCCCAAACCAGAAGGGATCACGCCCAAGCAAGCCACCCCATCTGTGCACCAACAAGTCTAGTTTCTCACCTCCAAAGCTCAGCCCCAGCCATTGATCACAGAGGGAGAATTTCAAGTTTTTCTCCCGGGCGGCAGAAACGGACCTTGAGGTAAGGAATTGTAAAATTCGTCCTCAATTGATGTTTGTTGGGTCTCAAACTTCACACACAGGTTGTTAACTGCCTAGCACACCTCCTCCATCGATTTTAGACCAAGAAATTGAGTGTAGAGTGAACAATCCGAGCTCTTTTAGAGGGTATGCCGCTGGACCCTATCGGGTGCACGGTGCCGATAGGTTTAGAGCCATCTCCAGCTGGTTTAGACCTCATGCCGGTCTTCTACATGATCCCCTGGTGCTGTAGAGCAAAAGAACCGACCATTTGGTGGAGAATTCACTCACCGTGCAAGACCTCGCCGGAGCTCTTTCCGGCGAGTTTCAGCCGCCGGCGACCTCACCAACGTGTTCAGCGTGGGGAAATATGGGGGGGCGGCCAGCAGGGGGTCTGGAGGTGGCTGGGAACTTGTTTTCCGGTGACCTCGCCGGAGTGGGCCGCCACTGCCCTGTTGGGCGCGAGTCTGGAGGTTAGGGATGACAGGTGGGGCCCACTGTCAGCATTTAAACATTTTTCCAGATTTTCCCACTCTAGTTCAAACTTTGGAGGGCCATAACTTTGTGTAGGAGTGTCCAAAAATTTTGAAACAAATTTTGTTGGATTCCTCTCAAAGAGTACTATCCAGGGGTGCAGACCAATGTGTATTAAAATCCCTGGATTTGGCTCATTAATTCATTTAAGTAAAACATTGTATGAATTTTTACAGGAGTTTTGTTTATTAGAAAATTCCCAAATTTGGACAGGACATTCTTCCAAAATTCCTTGAACTCCAGTAAGAATTTCAGAGGCATTGGACCTCATTTGCTTGGTCAAATGATGTGTTCATTCCTTATGTCTCTGAAAAATGGGAAAATGAACAGAGACAATTTCAGCTTTTCCCCAATCCTTGTAAAATCCATATCTCCATGTAGCAAACTCCAAAAATGGTAAAACCAATTCCTATGGACTCAGGACATTTTGTACTTCACAAAAAGTCCACTTTGCAGCATAGGAATGCTTAATATCTAGGGGGTAAAGGCAGATTAGTGAAAATCACATAATGAATTATTGTGATCACTTTGAGCCATTTCATGGGCTCAATCTTTGCACACTGCCTAAATATCTTCCAGAGAGGCTGTGGTTAAATTCTCGGCTTCATTGGACCTCTGGAACTTGAGCTACCATCTTTTAGGTTTAAGTGTCCATATAATGGACTTAATCACATGGTGATTACTAGTATTTCTTTTCAACCTAGCATTCTTCTTCTCTAAGGTTTAGATCCAACAACAGAAACCTTGTTGTTGTTTGTCACTTTTAGGTGTGAGTTAACTGGTACAACAGTTTTGAATCATTTTCTAAATTGCTTTTGAATACATGTGCATAAATCATCTTAATAGCACGTGACGTCGATGTTCGACGAGGACTCGACTCTGCAGCGAGGATCTCCATCTCGTGACGAGTTTGGCGGATTCTCCGGAGGAAGACTAACTTCTAGCTTCTAACAAAAACCGTTGAGCAAGGCAAGCCCCGGTTTGCATATCGTTACCGTTTTAAATTTTGCTTTACATCACATCATGTTTATTAGACTTGAGTGCATTATGTCTAGGATGATTGAAACCCACTTGCATGCCTATTAAATCCATCATTTGAAGGTTTAGTGTAGGCTTTGCCTCGTTGTAGATGCTAGGCTAATATTGTAGCTAGCTCGGTAGAAGTCGAGTAGTAAAAAGCTACTCGCGAGAAAGTTCGAGTAATGGAGTTACTCGCGAGAGATAAATGATAAGAGCACCCTCATGAACATGAGATGGGGACGGGGATGTTCCTGTAGGATGGAGCGCTCAAGGTTGGTCTCGACCTGCGATGGGTGTGACAATGCTTGAGACCACATTTGGCCTGGACCGGGATGGTAAGGCAAATGTGGAGGTTGGTTGTAGCCCCGTCCGTGTCGGTTAAGGACCGTATGTATGTGGCCCTGCTGGACAAGATTGAACTGTACCGGATATATAGTGGGGTATGGGACCCATGAAACCGATGTAACTCGATGGACCGTGATATAGAAACTCATCCTTCGCGTGGGAATGGCGTTGAGAAGGCGGGAGGTGTAAATCCTTTAGCGGGCAACTTCGACGTGTCCGCGTAGAGGACCATCCTGCTCGGCGCGAAGCTTTTTTCTATGTCGGGGTGTCTTGTGAAAGGTTGCTGCATACAACGTAAGAAAGAGCTCTTGAGAGAGTCTTTCGAGGCGGGTGTATGTGTCGTGTATTCCGGGTTGTTATTGATTCGAATCACCGTGGCTCGCGGAAGAGGATTGAGCATACTTGCCCACTGCGCCGTGACTTAGTAAAAAGATGAACTAAGTCTCTTAACTTGTTGTTTGTGGATTAATCACTGTATTGGAACCTTGACTGAAGTAGATATAGAGCCAACTAAATTTCATTTTCACCTTAGGCTAGCAAATCGGGATAAGTGTTTCTTGTTTGATTGTGGACTTCCGATGTTGTGAGGCGTGAGGACCACTAAAATGAAGGCTAAAAGAATCTGAATTTAAGGATCAAGTTTAGTCAAGATGCATTTTGCAAATTCCTATGCCTACTTTCTTACTGCCCCTGCATGTAGAGTTGCATGTTTAGGATTGACGGGTAAGTCTTGTTGAGCCTTAGTGCTCACGGTTGCTTCTAAGTTGTTTTTGTAGGTAGCAGGATGCCTGCTATGAAGAGGGTTGTCCGGTGAGACGATGAACCTCACGGTTCGTTCAACTCATCGGAAACCTAGCCGCTGCCTTACTTTGATGAAGCTAGTAGGAAGCGTTCACGGGCTGAACGACTTCTCTTCGGCGTAGATAGGGTCGAGAGTGAGTAGTTTGTCCAGCAAATTTTAAATTCCGCTGCGTGTGTACATTATGTTGTAAAATAAATTACCTTGAGTAACAAAATGGTGTCGTTATGTTTCTTATGCCTCTTTTCGTGCATGCTGTTGGGTGCCGCATCGCACGGCACCACCCGCTGCGATTCCCGGGCCGGGCCTTCACATGAACTGGCGCCGGAAACAACACCGATTTCATGAAGGCCGTACAAGATGGCACCCAATGAACTAGCGGAGTTGAAGGAGCAACTAAGTGAACTCATGAGCAAAGGTTTTGATACGAGCAAGCTCATCACCTTCGGGTTGCTCTGCGCTGTTTGTTAAGAAGAACGACGAGACACTAAGATTAAGGGTTGATTATCGTTCGCTCAATGCTGTCACTATAAAGAACAAGTACCCTGCACCACATCGATAGTTTATTCAATCAGCTAGTTGGTGCAAGTGTATTCTCGAAGATGGTTGGAGCTCATAAAAGGTAATGAAATCCAGATCCACTACCATCCGAGAAAAGCGAAAGTTGTTGCCGACATGTTAGTCGGAAGAACCCACGTTCACAACTTGGCGATTGCTGAGTTGGAAGAAGAGGAACCAAGTCTCTGTGTCATTCCGTATGGAGCACTTTATAACATTGCTCTCATTCCAACAATCATAGGAAAGATTGCTGAGGTTCAAAGGAGAGACAAGGGTATGTCTCACATACGAAGAGGAATAGACAACGGAGAGATGAGGTGTTTCGGAAGGACAATGAGGGTACTCTATGGTTTAAAGACCGTATGGTTATACCTCGTAATATGAAGTTCTCTACGGACGGAAATGTCGCACACCGTGTAACACCCCAAATTTTGATTCAAAACCCTAAACCATGTTCAGAGGGGAATTTAAAAATTTTTGGACGTGTTGCATGTTTTGCAAAAATTCAAATTCAAACTGGAATTCAAATTAGACTCAAAAAAGAAAAGAAATGGAAAAAGAAAAAGATAAAACGGGAAAAAACCGGCCAGTGGGCCGAAACCCGCCAGCCGGCCCAGTTTCCCCGGCGCCAGCCCGCCCCCGCGCGCCCGCGCTGTCTCTCACAGACGGGTGGGACCCACCTGTCATCCCTAACCCCGCGACCCCGGACTCTCCCGCGCGCGCGCGATCTTAACCGATTGGAAACCGCGTCCCTCAGCCCGAATTCCGGTCCCAGAAGAATCAAACTCGATCACAACCGACCCACCGCCCTTCCCCGGCTATAAAAACCCCAGCCCCGACCGGTTTTTCCCACGCGATCGCCGATTTTTACTCCGGTGAGCACCGAGACTTCGCCGGTGAATTCTGGCCGATCTAAGCTCGAAAACTCTGATCTAACTCGCTGGTCTTGATCCACCGCCTCCGGGGAGCATTGCAGGTGCAGAAAACTCGGAGAATTACGGTGTAAACACAGCGTCGACGAGCTTCGCCGTGGTTTTGCCTCGGACCTCGCCGCCGATCACTTTCCAGGACCCCCGAGCTCAAGAAAACCCCCGAGGTGAGATCCCTGACCTCCCCTCTATCGATCTATGCCATAAGATCACAGTTCTAGGCAGAATTCTCGAGGATCCGAAACTTTCCGGCGAGATCGCCGCTTCCCGCCGCCGTGCGCCGCCGGCAGCGCCGCCCGCGCTCGATCGGAGCGACGTGGCCGCTTGTGCGCCGTTTATTTTAAATCGCACGGTAGACTTTAAAACCCCGCGTACCGGTTCGATGTTATAATCTCAGCCGTCGGTTTAAAATCGGACGGTCCACGTCAGCCCCGCGTTATAAAGACTGGAATTCTTACGTGCTACCCCCTGGGGTTCTCGGGAAATAAGAGCTAGCCCCGGAAACTTCTGATCTAGCCCCTGGAACTCCAGAAAATCATGTAAATTCATTTAAAAATCAGTTTTAGCCCCTGGGCTTAATAGAAATTAGGAAAAACACCTCTGATAAGTGTAGCTAGACCCCTGGAAATTATGAAAATAATATTATAGACCCTGTAATGGGGTGAGTTCATTATTTTAGCTCTGTTTAGTATTTAATTTAGAAAATAGAATATGTAACTAGTGTTTAGAAATTAAAATGTGGGACAAACATAATTGTCAAAATTAATTAAAAACTTTCTCAGTACTTAGAAAACTTTGGAGTGAGATAAAAAATATATTGGGCTGAAATGAATCTGTTTCATTTAATATTCACATTATTTATTATAGGGACACATTTTTAAGTAAAGAATAGCTATAGAAAAATAGGGAAAATAATTATGAAATAGTTTACATCAGAGGCCAAGGTCAAAATATGTTATTCAATTATTTAGGACCAAAACCTATACTGTTTAGATGATGAGTATTACTAATTTCATAATAAAATACACAATTATGCATAGGAATATAAATCTGAAAATATAGCAACTAGTAAATGATAAATGGAGTTTTTAAATTTCAAAGAGTTCAGTTTAGGGTTGATAGAAATTATGAATGCACATATGGAGAAGAAACATACTTTTCTTACATACTTGGTAGTTTAATATAAGGAATTTATTTAAAACTGAAACACACACACACACACACACATATATATATATATATAGTATGTAAGTATAAATATGAACACCAAAGTAGGAGTCATACACATATAAATAAAAGTGTGTGCAAGCCACAGATCAACACACAAAGTAACCACAACACATATAATGGTGAATGAATTTCATAAATATGAATGTGTGGTTTGTATGAAGTAAGAAGTGTGAACTATGTCTTATGATTGTTGTTTTTCTTTTGCTATGTGTGATGGTATGAAGTAGAACCTGTTCAAGAGCAAGTTATTCCTTTCCAAGATCAGGACTACCCATTTCAAGAGCAGCAAGAAGGAGGCAAGTGTCCTTGACCACTTTGATCCTATGCTAGGATGTGTAGATAGAATTATTTGCATTGTCAAATGAAATATGAAACCCATGCTAGGAAAGTTTCCCTAGAATTGCATTACCTTGTTTCCTTGTAGCTTGGGTTGGGATTTATTTTATCATGTCATTTAATATTATGCATATGCTTAGCCATGCTTAGAATGGGATAATTGGGATATGAGACCATCAGTTTATATTACCATACTCTTGAATGAGATATTGTGAGTTATGTAGAGGTAGGGATCAAGGCAAGTTGGATTTTTTGGTTGTGTGCTGGGTGCACGAGACTTGGGTTTGTGTTTAGTACTTGCCTGGATCCTAAGGACCGGTTCATGGAGCATGTAACCCGGTTTTACAGTGCCAACCACATGCTGAGATGGGGCAGCTTGGCCAATTAATTAGGTGTATCCCCGGCGTAGTATGGGTGTGTTGGATGGTGCGGGGAATAGGTGTCAGCTGGACTACCATATGAACCGCAAGGCTCAAGAGGGGGCCACTGCAGCGGGGTTGGAGCCTCTTGTATGCTGTTAGGGGTGAAACCTCAGTGAGCCCACGCTCGTCGGGAATCCCTTTGTAAAGGCTTCATAGTGATCTCCTGGCTTCACACCTGGGAAGTGTGAATGTGGATCGTAGCCACTGGCATAATGGAGGTTCTTTTAGTCCACCCGGCAACGGGGGATGAAATCACTACATGTGGGTACAGTGGTACAAACTCTGCAGAGTCAAAACTGTCATGACAGCCGTGCTCACGGTCAAGAGCGGCTTGGACTTATTCATGATTAGAGGATTGATGGTTTTGGAAGTTGTGGATGTTAAGCAGGGAGCTTAACATTGGAAATGATGTTATGGTTATTGAATTATGATGTTGGGATGGGAGTTTGGGACCATTTCACCTGTGTAGTAATGTAGGTGCTTAATAAGCTAAGGTGATAGGCATTAATTGCGTAGTGCTTTAGCCATGAGTTCAACCTCTCCTTGTTCTAGCCATGCATGATATAATTTTTCCCACACTTGCTGAGTACCATTGGTACTCAACCTTGCATATTTGTTGGTTTATATTGCTGCTCTGGTCAAGATAATGAGGTGGTGTATAATGACCAAGATTTTGGACCCGAGGAAGGTTTTTAGGTTCATGAAGACCCCCGGGCAACGCCTGTGATGGAGCCCTAAAGAATAATATTCCGCTGCTAGTTTATTTACTTGTGATGAACTTATTATTGTCCATCGAGACATTTGCTATGTAAGACTTATTTATATCTGACACCTGGCTTGTAATAAATGATGCTTCACTATTTGTCATCACATGTATGAGAAAATGATCCTGGCATACATGTGATATTCACTTGGTTGTTCTTCGGAAGAACCGGGTGTGACACACCGCTGAAGTGGTGTGAGTACGGTGAAAGAGTACTGTTCAGGATTGATTTAGTCAACAAAGCCGATGACCGAGTTCGGTTAAGACAAGCGAAATTGAAGGCTGCACAATCTCGACAGAAAAGCTACGCTGATCAAAGGCGTAGACCATTGCATTTGATGTCGGAGAACATGTTTATCTTTGTGTGTCTCCGATGAAAGGAATTCACTGGTTCAATGTAAAGGGGAAATTTGCTCCCCGATTTTTAGGTCCATTTGCTATCACGGAGAAGTGCGGACCCGTAGCCTACTGGCTGTAACTACCGGCAAGCCTTGCTGGTGTTCACGACATATTTCATGGGTCACAGCTGCCGAAGTGCCTCAAATTTACTGCTGCTGTCCGCACCGAAGAAATCGATGAGTTGAGACCGGACCTTATGTACATCGAGCGACCGGTTCAGAATATCGATGAAAGGATCCGGAACACCTGGAACCAGATATTAAGATTTTACAAGGTGCTGTGGAGTAATCATACCACAGAAGAAACAACGTGGAAAGCGGAGATTACCTCCGCATGAACTATCCGGAACTTTTATCATCGTACAGCTTGGAATTACCTCTCCCGTGTCATTCTTCTTTTGGAGTCTCAGGACGAGATTCTTTTTAAGGGGGGAGGAATGTAAAAGTCCAAAAAATGTGAATGCAAAGAAACGGATGTTTGAGCATCATTGTGTTCGGGTTCATGAATAATGGGACTTACAAAAACTTTCCTACACGGGATAGTATACATGGGGTTCAACAACATGGATTCAAGGTTTCATTTGAATGTGTTGGACCAATGTTAAGTTAAATCCATGTATAAATCATACCTGTGTATAAAAAAGAATAAAAAGCAGATCTTTAGACTCAATTGCTCACCTAAAATTGCCGCCAATTTTTTTAATACACATGGAACCTCATACGTTTGAAATTGAGGAAATAGATGGTGGCGACCTTCTGAGTTTAGGGTGAGCTAAAAAGAGTTAATTATGATCATGTTCGAATCCATGCTGAATTCAAAATGCAAAGGCAAATTCAAACAGAAATTGTGAGGTTCAGATTAGGACCAAGCGTGATCAAGCATGGGCTAGGAGAAAATCAAAATTTTCACTCAAATTCAAATGGGTCATCACAAAGGAGGTTTTCAAACTGTTGGTTCAAAGTTTATATTTGCAGCATCCAAATTTAAAATCTGAATCCACATTTGAAATCCTCAGCTCCAAAATTTGGAAATACAAAGTTTTACCACATTTGGAGGTGTTTGACTAAGTATTTGCAAGAGGATGTGAAGTGGCATTTGAATTCAAATTCAAATTCGAACTTGGATGAAACTTTGCCATAGGTCCAAATGAATTTCCAAATTCGAGCTCTACAAATTGGAATTTATCACCTGCCGAAATGAGGAGATATTTGTGAGGATTTTCGGGGGGGGGGGTAAGAAGAGGGAAAAGAGGGGTGGACCCCACATGTCATAGAGCCAGTTAAACTTGTACCTTAAGTCTCCACTCTCTGTTCGGACTGGAAGCAACCGACCCATTCCCCAGCGCCACCGCATGCAACCCAGAGGCCACCTCCTGCTGCTGTGACGTGCTGGCGACCAGCTCGTGCCCTCATCAGCGTGCGAGGTGATCCTTTTGCTCACGAAACAGAGACAACGTAGCCAGTTTCTCCTCGCACGGCAAAAGAACAGAGACCGAGCTGCCACCTCGGGCAGTCGATCGGGAGCCGCACAAACTCGTGCCCATAGAGCTCCTCGAGCTACAAAACGGCAGCTTCTACCTCCTCGGCACCAAACCAAGAGATTTCCGGCTGCCCTGACCAAGAACGACGTCGGATTGCGGTGAACCGAGAACTACCCATGATCGGGGCTCCCGTGGACAGCTCCACACAGCGTTGTTCCTGCTCGACTCAGTACTTCCACGGACGTGCCGTCTACTCGTGCTACTCCTCCCCAAACCTAAGAGCACGCCGTGGATCATCGAACTCCAATTCGGTGATTTTCTCTTGGCATGGGCAAAGTGACCTCGGGTAAGAATTTAGTAAAATTCGATCGCAATTCATGTTTTTATCCCACCAAATCATGCACACGTGCACTAGATTGGCTAGCGGTCGATTTTACTTCACAACCCTAGCTAGAAACCGATTGTACACGACCAATTTCAAGGTTTTCCAAGCTCAAACACGGCGGCATACCTCGGGCACATGGTGAAATCATAGTAACCGACTTCAGTTGGATTCTATCTGGCTTCTACGAGTTCCACTGGTGCTTTAAAGCCGAAAACCTGAGAGTTTGGCGGCTAGGACCACAGGCCGACGGCGCCGAACCTCTCCCGAGTCCGCCGCACATTTCCGGCATATTTCCGGTCCTTTAGCGCCCACACCGAGCTCACCAATGGATTCCCTGACCTCAAAAATACCCAGGCAGCGAGTCTCCGGCTGGGAGCCGGCCGGAAACCCGACTCCGGCGAGCCACCACCTCGGTCCGGCGAGGGGGGCGCGCACGGGAAGAGGGAGCTGGGAGGAAGAAGAAGCTGGGTTGGGCCCACTGTCAGCGAACGTAGGTTTAGAATGGGATTTAATGTGGCTCTGGATCCAGTGTGGCTACACAGTTAAAACCCTGCAGCCCCGTGTGTTCTCGCGTCTCACTGGTTGGGACTTAAACAGTGGGACCAGCTCCATTTTCAGTGGGGAAAATAATTCCAGATTTTGCCACAACTTTGGAAAATCATATCTTTGTGTAGGAACCTCCAAATTGAATGATTTAAAATGGGTTGGATTAATTTTGCAAAGATCCATCCAAATATGAACCCCAATTTGTATGGAAGTCAATAATAAATTCTGGAAAATCTTTGAATTTTTATGAAAAAGAATTATTGTGGGAGTTTGGTTCATCCAAAAATCCGCGAATGTTGCCATAATATTCCTTAGGATGTTATTGAACTTCTAGCAAAATTTCAGCTCATTTGGAGTTAGTCTTAGTAGGAATTTCCAGACTACAATCTGCTGTGCTCAAAATTGTCCAGAAACTTTTTCAGAAAATGGTCTTCCTTTGTAAAATCGGTTCTGTGCAATAATTAGCTCCGAAATTCATAGTAAAATTCAGACATGTTCCATGAATCATACTTGAAATTTAAGTTCACTTTATTGGTCATGAAAATGCACATTACTCCAAAATTAATTCTTTTTAATAGAAATGCTTATGGAATTATTCTGGAGGAACTACTCAAGTAAAAGGTCTGAATTTTGTACCAAAGTACTTTATTATGCCCAGGAACTCACATGTAAAGTTTCAGCTCAAGTTGAGCCTTAGATCTCCCTGTTATTGTTCTACATGCTTATGTATGTGAGAAAAACATAGAGAATTATGGGGGACACAATTTCCATCCACATTATCTTAAATTTGGCAAGCTAAGTCCCTGTGTAGTGTAGGACTTCCTTTAAAAATTTCAAAGTCATTTGAGATCAGGATCTTTAGTTCTCATCAAATCATTTCAACTCATGTCACATGTCCATTAGGAACCATAGAACATGTTAATGGAACTCCTTATGGACAGGTGGTTCTTCCTTTAATTCCTCTGCACAACAGGGACAAGAACTTCATTCTTAGTACTCCCACACAGTTCCCTGTTATTGTCACACCCGGTTTTTCCGAAGAACAACCGAGTGAATATCACATGTATGCCAGGATCATTTCCTCATACATGTGATGACAAATAGTGAAGCATCATTTATTACAAGCCAGGTTCGAATATAAATAAGTCTTACATAGCAAATGTCTCGATGGACAATAATAAGTTCATCACAAGTAAATAAATTAGCAGCGGAATAATTATTCTCGTAGGCTCCATCACAGGCGTTGCCCGGGGTCTCCATGAACCTAGAAACCTTCTTCGGGTCCAAAGTCTTGATCATTATACACCATCTCATTATCTTGACCTGAGCAGCAATATAAACCAACAAATATGCAAGGTTGAGTACCGATGGTACTCAGCAAGTGTGGGAAAGTTATGTCATGCATGGCTAGAACAAGGGAAGGTTTAACTCATGGTTAAAGCACTATGCCATTAATACCTAGTACCTTAGCTTATTAAGCACCTACATTACTACACAGGTGAAATGATCCCAATCTCCCATCCCATCATCATAATCAAATAGCCATATCATCATTTCTAATGTTAAGCTCCCCGCTTAACATCCACAACTTCCAAAACCATCAATCCTCTAATCATGAATAAGTCCAAGCCGCTCTTGACCGTGAGCACGGCTGTCATGACAGTTTTGACTCTGCAGAGTTTGTACCACTGTACCCACATGTAGTGATTTCATCCCCCGTTGCCGGGTGGACTAAAAGAACCTCCATTATGCCAGTGGCCTCAAACCACATTCACACTTCCCAGGTGTGTAGCCAGGAGATCACTACGAAGCCTTTACAAAGGGATTCCCGACGAGTGTTGGCCCACTGAGGTTTCACCCCTAACAGCATACAAGAGGCTCCAACCCCGCTGCAGTGGCCCCCTCTTGAGCCTTACGGTTCATATGGTAGTCCAGCTGACACCTATTCCCCGCACCATCCAACACACCCATACTACGCCGGGGATACACCTAATTAATTGGCCAAGCTGCCCCATCTCAGCATGTGGTTGGCACGGTAAAGCCAGGTTACATGCTCCATGAACCGGTCCTTAGGATCCAGGCAAATACTAAACACAAACCCGAGTCTCGTGCACCCAGCACACAACCAAAACATCCAACATGCCTTGATCCCTACCTCTACATAACTCACAATATCACATTCAAGAGTATGGTAAAATAAATTGATGATCTCATATCCCAAATATACCATTCTAAGCATGGCTAAGCATATGCATAATAATAAATGACATGATAAAATAAATCCCAACCCAAGCTACAAGGAAACAAGGTGATGCAATTCTAGGGAAACTTCCTAGCATGGGTTTCATATTTAACATGACAATGCAAATAACTCTATCTACACATCCTAGCATAGGATCAAAGTGGTCAAGGACACTTGCCTCCTTCCTGCTGCTCTTGGAATGGGTAGTCCTGATCTTGAAAAGGGATAACTTGCTCTTGAGCAGGTTCTACATCATACCATCACACATACCAAAAGAAAAACAACAATCCATAAGACATAGTTCACACTTCCACTTCATACAAACCACATATTCATATTTATGAAAGTCTTTCACAATTATATGTGTTGTGGTTACTCTATGTGTGTTGATTTGTGGCTTGCATGCACTTTTAATCATGTGTATATGATTCCTACTTTTGTATTCACATTTATGCTTACATACTATGTATATGAGTTTCCAATTTAAATAAATTCCTTATATTCAATTACTACACCTTTTTGCTACCAAGTATGCATGGAAGGTATTTGCCTTCTCCATATGTGTCTTCAGAATTTCTACCAACCATAAACTGAATTCTTTGGATTTTAGAGACTCCATTTATCATTTTCTAGTTGCTATATTTTTAGATTTATTTCCTATGCCTAAATGTAAACTTTATTATGAAAATAACAAGACACATCATCTAAACAGAATAGGTTCTGATCTAAAATATTTACTAATATATTTTTGACCTTTTCCTCTGATGTAAACTATTTTACAATTATTTTCACTATTTTCAGAACTATTCTTTACTTAAAAATGTGTCCCTATACTAATAAATGTGAATAATAAATGAAACAGATTCATTTCAGCCTAAAATATATTTTTATCTCACTCCAAAGTTTTCTAAGTACTGAGAAAGTTTTTAATTTAATTTTGACAATATGTTTTGTCCCACTTTTTAAATTTTAAATACTAGCCACATATTCAATTTCCTAAATTAAATATCAAACAGGGCTAAAAAGTTAAACTCACCCCACTACAGGGTCTATAATATTATTTTAACTATTTTCAGGGGTCTAGCTACTCATAACAGAGGAGTTTTTCCTAATTTTTATTAAGTCCAGGGCTAAAACTGATTTTTAAATGAATTTACATGATTTTCTGAAGTTCCAGGGGCTAGATCAGAAGTTTCCGGGGCTAGCTCTTATTTCCCGAGAACCCCAGGGCGTAGCACGTAAGATTTTCAGTCTTTATAACGCGGGGCTGACGTGGACCGTCCGATTTAAAACAGACGGCTGAGATTATAACGTCGAACCGGTACGCGGGGATTTAAAGTCTACCATGCGATTTAAAATAGACGGCGCACAAGCGGCCATGTCGCTCTAACCGAGCTTGGGCGGCGCTCGTCGGCGGGAAGCGGCGATCTCGCCGGATACTTTCGGATCTTTGAGAATTCTTCCTAGAACTGTGATTGTATGGCATAGATCGGTGGAGGAGAGGTCGGAGATCTCACCTCGGGGGTTTTCTTGAGCTCGGAGGTCCTGGAAAGCGACCGGCGACAAGGTCCGAAGTGAAACCACGGTGAAGCTCGTCGGCGCTGTGTTTGAACCGCAAGTTACCGAGTTTTCTGCACCTGCAAGGTTCCCCGGAGGCGGTGGATCAAGTCCAGCGAGTTAGATCAGAATTTCCGAGCTTAGATCGGCCAGAATTCGCCGGAGAAACTCGGGTTCTCACCGGAGAGAAAATCGGCGGATCGCGTGGGAAAAACGGGACAAGGCTGGGGTTTTTATAGACGGGGGAGGGTGGTGGGTTTGTTTAGATCGAGTGGGAGTCCTCCGGAACCAGAATTCGGCCGGAAATCCGGTCGGTTGCGATCGCGCGCGCGCGGGTGAACTGTCCAAGTTTCGGACGATCGGGGGTTAGGGATGACAGGTGGGTCCCACCTGTCTGAGAGAGAGAGCGCGGGCACACGGCTGCGGGCTGGCGCGGGGGCAGGGTGGGCCGGCTGGTGGGTTTCGGCCCACTGGCCGGTTTTTTTTCTGTTTTCCTTTTTCTTTTTCTATTTCTTTTCTGTTTTGAGTTTAATTTGAATTCCAGTTTGAATTTAAATTGTTGCAACACATGCAACACGTCCAAAAATTTTTAAATTCCCCTCTTAACATGATTTTGGGTCTTAACAAGATTTTGGGGTGTTACAGCTCTACCCCCCCTTAAAAGAAATCTCGTCCTCGAGATTGGTGGTTCTAAGAAAACAATTCCGGAAATTGTGCCTTGAGCTCATCTTCCCGCTCCCAGGTGGCTTCCTCTTCTGAGTGATGCCTCCACTGCACCTTGCACATCCGGATTCTTTTATTTCTGGTGAGGCGTTCCATTGTCTCCAAAATCTTATATGGTCGCTCGGCATAAGACAAATCCTCAGCTACGTCCACTTCATTCATGGGTAACACCTCTTCAGACGTCCTCAGGCATTTCTTGAGTTGTGACACATGGAATACATCGTGCACATCCGATAGGTGAGCCGGCAATTCCAGTTGATACGCCACTTCGCCTTTCCTCTCCAGAACTTGAAAGGGTCCGATGTATCGAGGTGACAACTTCCCTTTCACCTTGAACCGACGAAGCCCACATCAAAGTCATTAATTAGCTCTAACCATCTCCTTTGTCTGAGATTGAGATCTGGCTGTGTGAAAATGTACTTCAAACTCTTATGATCCGTATATATCTCCGTCCTCTTCCCCATCAAATAGTGTCGCCAAATTTTCAACGCGTATACCACTGCGGCTAGTTCTAGGTCATGTGTAGGATAGTTTTTCTCATGCTTCCGAAGCTGCCGGGATGCATATGCTATGACATGCCCTTCTTGCATGAGAACACATCCCAACCCGTTTCCAGAGGCATCGCAGTACACCGTGAAATTCTTCTGCATATCTGGCAGAACCAACACTGGGGCTGTTGTCAATCTTTTCTTTATCTCCTGAAAACTCGTCTCGCACTGTGGCGTCCATGTGAATGTGATTCCCTTCTCCAACAGTTTTGGTGAGGGGTCTCGAGATCTTGGAGAATCCCTCAATAAACCGTCGATAGTATCCCGCCAATCCCAAGAAGCTTCGAACTTCCCTGACATTTTCAGGGGTCTTCCACTTCTGTATATCCTCGATTTTGGCAGGATCCACGGAGATTCCTCCCTCCGAGATTATATGTCCTAATAAGGGAACTCTCTTCAGCCAAACCTCACACTTGCCCAACTTGGCATATAGTTGGTGTTCTCTTAGCCTCTGCAACACCAACCTTAGGTGTTTCTCATGTTCTTCTTCATTTTTGGAGAAGACGGGAATGCCATATATGAAAACCACCACAAATTTGTCCAGATATTCCATGAATACCTTGTTCATGAGATACATGAAGTATGCCGGGGCATTAGTTACCCCGAAAGGCATGACAGTGTATTCATACAGTCCGTACCGAGATACGAAAGTTGTCTTGGGAATATCAGATTGCCTTATCTTGAGTTGGTGGTATCCCGACCTGAGATCAATTTTTGAGAACACACAAGCTCCCCTCAACTGATCAAACAAGTCTTCAATGCGGGGTAATGGGTACTTGTTCTTGATGGTTACCTCATTCAAGGCACGGTAATCCACGCATAACCTTTGGGTTCCGTCCTTCTTGGGCACAAATATCACCGGAGCTCCCCATGGTGAGGAACTAGGGCGAATATACCCCTTCTCCGTCAATTCTCTCAAATGATCCTTGAGTTCTTCTAGCTGCTTGGAGTCCATCCGATATGGTCTCTTGTATATCGGGGCTGTTCCAGGCACTAGCTCAATTGCAAATTCCACTTCACGATCGGGAGGCATACCTGGCAACTCCTCCGGAAAAACATCTGGATATTCCCTGATGGTCCTGATTTCCTCAACTTTCACCTCAACTTGATTTAATTTAATGTCCCTCCTAGGATCGTGTATTGTTATGAACTTTACTCTTGTGCCACTAGGGTGAGTTAGTTCTACCGTTCTGGTCGAACAATGGATGATTCCTTTATGTTTTGTCAACCAATCCATACCCAAGAAAATATCTATCCCTTGTGAATCTATCACTATGAGGTTAGCAGTAAATACTACCCCATTAATGTCTAGGTTCACCTTGGGACACACTTGTCTTGTCCTTATTTCTCCACCCGGAGAGTTTACGGCTAGCATATGGTTCATTTATGTGGTTGCTAGGTCATGCTTCTTAACAAACCCTTGAGCAATGAACGAGTGGGTAGCACCAGAATCAAACAGCAGGGTTGCAATGTGTAAATTGGCAGGAAACTTACCAACTACCACATCGGGTGCCTCTTGTGCTTCCTCCATAGTGACGTGGTTCACCCGTCCTCTCATTACATTCTGCTGTTGTGGCTGCGTGGGCTTCTTCTTTGGGCACTTATGGGCGTAGTGCCCCACTTCACCACAGCTAAAGCATTGCACCCCAACCTTAGGTGCTTGGCCTTTATTGTCTTGGGGTTGGTTTGGAGGTCCTTGCACTGCTGGTCGAGGTGGATATGCGGGGCGAGGCTGCTGTACAAACTGACGTTGTGGCTGTGCTGGTGCTGCGGAAGGCCTGTAGTTCGGGTTGTAACCTCTTGGTGCTGAGTAGGGTACCGCAGCACGGTTCGTCTGCCCTGCATGTTGCTGCATCAGACGTGGGCGAGTGTTGCTCCCTGAGGCTTGGTGTGACCACCCGACCTTCCTCTTGTTCTCATTTTCCAAGGCCTTTAGCTCCCTTTCTACCACAAACGCTCTGTCCACCATCTTTTGGAAGCTTTCATACTCATTTGAGGACATTGCACACTGCATTTCTGCGGTAAGTCCCTCCACGAAACAATCTTGTTTCTGCTCATCAGTCTCTATGTCCCGTGGGGCATAACGGGATAGTTGAGTAAATTTAGTGAGGTTCACCGTCATGTTTCCCTGCTGCAGTCCCAAAAACTCCTTCCTCTTGTTTTTGAGTTCACCTCTTGGGATGTAATGGTTGCGGAAGCTACGCTTGAACTCTTTCCAAGTGATGTTCTCAGGGTCATGATGGGCAGCCACGTAGGCGGTCCACCAATCAGCAGCAGGTCCATGCAACTGATGAGAGGCAAACAGCACCCTCTCATACCCTTGGCACTGTATGATCCTCATCTTGCTTTCAATGGTCTTTAGCCAATCATCTGCCTTCAGAGGTTCAGCAGCACTTGCAAACTTCGGAGGTTGAGTTCCTAGAAACTCACTCAACCTTGGTTGGCGTGGTGCAGCTTGTGGAGGTGGAACTTGATGCAAGTTGGCCACCACTTGAGTCAAGTTCTGGATGAGCTAATTCTGATTCTCCAGCATTTGGTGGAGGGGACCAACTCCTTCACAGCGACCATCCCGGTCCTGGCCTCCAGAAAGATGAGGGTTGCATGCCTCATCGTTGTTGTTGGCGGGGTTGGCAGCACGTCCTTTTCCTCTTCCGGCCATCTGGCAGAATCAACCAATGTTAATTTGAAAGCATTTAGTATCATCTTACTACTTTCATTTGTTTGTACTTTTGAAGTGTTGAGGCTTTGTTATACTTTTCCGAGGGTTTATTTCTCACACAAAAATAGATGCAATATTATTTCATGTGGGTTCACTCACCAAAGCAAAACAATCTAAAGACGAGGCTGTGGACAATTGCTCATGGCTTCCACAACTCACGTCACACACCAAGCATTAACACACCATTAACTTAACGTAACGACTTGACTATTCGACATCTTGCTAACTAAGGGAAAGACTCTACACTACTCGTTTTCTTGAGCTGGCTCCTCGGGATCTTCCTCATCATTTCGGCTGCCTTCTGACTCTGCTTTGGGTGGGTAGGCTGCTGGTGGAGAAGTGCGACGACGCCTGATCGCTCGGCGATCTGGGGAGTCAGGAGTCCATGTATCATTCACGGTGACACACAGTTCATTCCCATCTCCTCTTTCTCTCGCCCTCAAGCAGGCTCGAAGCAACGCCTCGGTTTCCTTCAGGGTGTCACAAACATCCTGAAGCTCCTGCTGACACTCCTGTAGTCGAGTGCTGAGCATAGCAGCATCCTCCAAGCACAAGTCCATGTGCTCATGGGAAGTCCCTTGCTGCACTGGCGGGTATTTGTACTCCGTGGTACCACTCTCACGCTGGAGGACATACATGTACTCAGTCCTGTCCAGGTGGCTGTAAGGGCCTCAGTTTTTGACACTCATTTGCAGTGTTCATCACCACACCACACACCTCATTTGAGGAAAAATGATGAACACAAATAAAGAGCAAGTAACAATTATCAACATGCTCATTAGGGAACAAACTCACACATTGCAAAAGTGGTACTTCCCACATGTGATATAGATGGGCTGGACATATGAAAACTCCTACACTTTGCTAAGGATGTCCATGCCAAGTTTCACCCAAATTCAAAACATTTTTGAGGTCATCTTGGGTGTAGATAGGAAAGGGGCAGTTTGAAAACATATTCAAATTCAAACTGTTTTCACCCACTGAATTTAAAAGTGGAAGGCATATTCTTGCTCAGCACATTTTTGTGAGCTCACACACCAATTTTCACTCCATTTGGAGTTGATCTTGACATGAGCTAAGGGGGAGAAATTCAAACTTTATTTGAATTTCAAACTGCACTTGTGCTGAAATTCATTCAAACCAAACCTCATTTGAACTTTGATCAATTCAAATGGCTCTTGGGTGAATAATTTGAATTGCCAAGGGTAGAATAGGGTTCACTGTTTACCACAGCTGTTAGGAATAAATTTCAGAGGTTAAAAGAGAAGTGGGACCCACATGTCAGCCTCTGTCTCAAAGCAAACCGACTGAACCACAGTTCAGTCGGTTCCCGGCAGCTGTGCGCGCGCGCCACCGAAGGGGGCAGCCGGCGCCAGCTCCTGCTGCGTGCCCCAAGCCGGAGACCAGACCGCCGGGCTATTTATTCCCTCCCCGGTGTGCTTCAGTCGCCATTCCTCGAGCTGCCGACGCACACGACTTGTTTTCCCACTACCATCGCCGCCGCTCGAGTTCCTGCTTGATCAAGCCGATCGCAGCTCCCTCTTTCCATTCCAAGGTCCCAGTAAGGTACTAGCAACCATCCTCCATCCTTCCCATTGATAGAAATCGATTGAAACCGAGTGATATCGGCTGTGCCGAAAGATCAAACTCGGAACTGGAAACCGCCGCACCTCGGGCTCTCGTGGACAGCCCAACCTGGGCGTTGTCATGCCCGAGCCAAGGCACCCTTGGACGCGCAAGTGATCGGTGCTGCTCATCCCCGAGCCACAGCTCGAGTGGTTGCTCACCGGCGGCGAATTTCCATTTTTCCCCTTTCTGTGTGCAGAACGACCCTCGGGTACGATTCTGTTTAATTCGTGCTCTAGAAAGGATTAGAGGGCCTCAGGCCACTCCCACACAAACTAGACACGGTGACGCACAAGTTGCCTTCACAACTCTGGGCCGGAGAACTTCTGTGCCCGGCGTAATTCAAGGTCTACTAATGGCGGAACGCACGGGGGGTATCGGGCGCACGGTGAGGACCTATTTCGGGCCTTCTCCGAGCTGCCCCGAGTTCATGTCGACCTTCTCTGAGGTCCACTGATGCTCCCCGACCGATTTCCCAAGTAGCTGAGGCACTAGGAGCATCAGCCGACATGGCCGAAGTCGTTCCGATATGGCGGCTCGTCGCCGACCATGCTCCGGCCGTTGTCATGAGCAGCTGACCCTCGGATCATGTTCCCCAAGTAAAAGTAGGCAGGGGCGGCCAGAATCAAGAAGTTTGAAGCTGTACAGCAGCCGGCGGCGAGCTCTCCGGCGAGGTCCCTCGGCGGCGGAGCGCGGGTGTCGCGAGGTTGAAGAAGGGGGTGGACCCCAGCTGTCAGCGGCCGATATTTTGAATCGGGATCCGGCTGCGGCCGGGATCGGGTGTGCTGGCGCGCAAAAGCCTTGTGGGCCGCGGTGTGCTGTCGCTTCGGCGTGCGACGCGTGTCCCCTGGGCCCACGCGCGAGTTTAAACTTTTCCCCGATTTTCAGATTTCCTTCAAACTTCAAATCCTTATAACTTTGGCTAGAAAGCTCCAAATTGAGTGAACCAAATTTTGCTGGATTCAGCTCTCTGAGTACTTTCCAGAAAATCAAGTTTCACTTCATGAAATTCCTTAATTCTCCAGAATTAATTCCTTAAAGTTTAAACTGTTAGGAATTTTAACTGGAGAATCATTTGGAGGAAAATCCTGAAATTTTGCTGAGATGTTCACCAAAATATCCTTGAACTACCATAAAAATTTCAGATCCATTTGAGCTCATTTAGTCCACCTAATGGTGTGATTAGTAAAACTGTTCCAGAGAAAATAGCAAATGTTCAGAAACATTTTCAGAATTTTCTCTGAAATTGTTTAGCTCATATCTTTAGTTAGAGACTTCCAAATTAAGTGAGACCAATTCCATTAGAACCCTCTGAAAATCTAGTTTTCAGAAAGTCATAGTTTGTTTCATGAAAATACCTAGAACACCCTAAAAGCCTTTAATTAAGGTCAAGGACATAATTATTTGTGGAGGGCTCAAATGAGCTTTGCTGCAACTAAAACTTGACCAAGTCTCTGTTTAGGTTGTAACCAAGCCACAGTAAAAGTTTCACAGTCATTAGGTCTATCTAGTAAAGGTTATAGACTTCACAACTTCAAAGTTAATACAAAAGCATTTAATTAATACATACATTGTTCTTATCATGTAGTCGCTAAGGTCGAGGAGGAACCCGAAGTCCTAGACTTCGTTACTCCGGAGGAACAGCTAGCCTACGACCAAGAGCAGCAAGGCAAGCCCCGGTTTGCATTAACCTTTTTACAAATTTTATTGTTTTGAGCACATACTTGTTTCCCTTTGTTCGTTGCATTAGAGTCTTGATTGGAAACCCAACTGCACAGCCAAGAAAACCATGGGTTGGGTTTAGGATTGAAAACCTCGTTAGCCACTGCATTGCTAGAATAGAGTAGGATTCGGTACAAGTCGAGTAGTTGGAACTACTCGCGAGAATAGGCTAGAGGCACATTGCTCGGGTAGAGATAGCACATGAAACACATGGCAAGAAAATGAGACCGAGCGGAGAGTAAGGGCAGCAGGACTTTGGGGCCTGTGTGCTGTAGCTCCGCTTGTGTCGATTGAGGACCGAGCCGTGTGCGGGCCTGTTGAACAAGCTAGAACAGTACCGAAGACCTACCGGCTATATGGGAACCGGGAAACTGATGTAACTCGGGTAGCTGGGTATTGAGGCATTGCCCGTCGTTCAGAGGGTAGGTTGAGAGCTCGAGGTGTAAATCAGCTGGCGGCACAGAGATGCGCGTGCAGGGACCTCTTGCTCGGGACGATGGGACCGGTTCAATATTTGGCTAACGGGTGAAAGGTAGTCGCGTACGGCGTCCGTGATGGTTGTTGTAGGCAACATCGAGTACGGGCGTACGTGACGGGTTGTTCGGGTAACCCTGCAGGTGTAAATCGATTATAATCGCCGTCCCTCGCGGTCAGTGAGTACCACTTGTTCACTGTACCGTGACGTAGAAAGAACAGGCTAGTTACATGTTAAAATGTTGCTGATTGAAAGTTGGATATTGATTGTTAATGATATGTTGTAGCTTAGTGCTAACTAAAGTTCTTTTCAACTTTGGGCAAAGTACATGAGAGAAATGCGTTTCTTGTTTGATTGCGGCTCTCTCATGTACCTTAGCGTAAGGTTTCCACAACCTGCTGCTAAAACTTGAAAGTAAGGTTCTACTAATTAGGCGAGTCCTTGCAAATGATTTTTACCTCATGTAACCCATTACCCTCATGTAGAAGTTCCATGTTTAGGTGAGACGGGTCAGACTTGCTGAGCCTTCGTGCTCACTGCTTGTGTTTGAAGCTTTTGCAGGGTTCTATGAGGAAGGGACTCCCGAAGAGGAGACGGAACCCCAGGAGGGGAACCCCGTCGAGTGGGAGTCGTGCACGCCGCAGAGTTAGTGTGTGTGTGTGCTAGCAAGGACACGTTCGAGGGCTGAACGTGCACTTGATGCTTAGTCTACGCCCGCGAGTGTGGACTAAACTTATTTTGATGTAAACATGTTAATAAACTTGTTTATGTAATAAAGCTTCCGCTTCCGCTTTGTACCTTTGACGTGTGTTATACGGTGTTGTGCAACGCAGCACCCCTCAGCGTGATCCTGGCTCGACAGGACCAGTGGGGTCGTGTCAGCGTGGTATCAGAGCTCGCTTGAGGTTTAACACAGTACAAAGGTCTTCTTTTTCAAAAATCCAGTGAGGAACGAGTTAGTAGCCCGTATAAGGATGTTATTAGTATATAGAAAGTGGCTTAGTAACCTATTTGTTATGTCGGAAAATCGTGCATCTCGGGACGTTCATGTCTTGGGGGGTGCACGTAAGCGCTGTCCACCAGTGCGCACAAGCTGAAGGGTGGAGCCCCACGGGTGGCAGGTAACCCGACCCGCTTTGATATCCTCTACGACTCTTCATGTCGTTTGGGGTATTCGAGCAACGTCTGTCCCTGGCGTGCGTGGTGCAACATGGGAGACCCCGTCACGTGGTCTGAAACGTGAACACGTAACTCAAGGCGTGTTTGGCTTGAGAACATCCGGGCGAGTGATGACGGCCGGATGTACCAACTGTATGGATTCCGGGCTCGGTGTGCAGCCGAGTCTGATGATTGGTTGAATTTCTGCAGGTAGCCTTACCACGAAACGGTAGACGTGTAGCATCCGTGTGCGAGTGACGAGTAGTGCCACTGAACTAACGAAGCCGGCTAAATCCGGTATAGGTTTTTCCTTTGTGAGGACGTAGAACCGACATAATCTGGTGACGCCTCGACGTCACACCCAACAAAATGAACAACTTCATTTAAAAACTTGAAGGTTTTGATCCAAAGTAGTAAAACTTGATGTAACTCCTTCCCTTGAACAGGATATTCAAAGTTAATAAGTTTTCAACTTATAGGATGTTAAGGACAGAGCACTCTGTTTTCAGCTAAATCAAGGCTGAAGTTAATCAGAGGTTAGAGGTTGAGTTCTTTCGAGGTTGGGGTCGTATGATACATTTCTGGAAAGCTTTGGAGGAGCTTTACAACTTTTCTGTTGAGTTCCAGAGGTGTTTCATCCCTTAACCACTCGAAAAATGCAGTAGAGTTGAAACTGTCCAGAAAACAGGACGGAGCAAAGACTCTCTGTAGACTCTCTGTAAATTAAGCATAACTTCCTGCATAAAAATCCAAAAATAGAAAATGAGGTAGTTCTGGAAAGCTTATGAGATGGGTTACAACTTTATGACAGAAAGTTTGGTCAGATTAGGAACAGAAGTAACTGAGATTGTTGGATCAAATCAGTACCTAAGGCAGGGAGGTGCTGTCCAATTGTTCCCAGAAATTCTGTTAACTTTGACATCTCATAACTTTTGAACCGGAGCAGATCTTAGGCCAACCAAATACTTTCTGGAAAGCTATTGAAGTTAACTTTAACTTTGATGTTGAGCTCCAGGACTGGTTTTGCTTTTAACCTGGCCTAAATCAGATTGTTATGGAAACTGGTCAGGGCTGTCATGGGAACAGCAGATCAGCAGTCAAATTTGTTTAAAAATTTGAACTATGTTTCCAAGTGTTAAGGGTTCAATGACATATCTTATGTTATAACTCAATGGTTTACTGTTTAAATAAATATTTGACATTTCTCAAATATATTTTTACAGATGGCAGCAGATAAACGGTTGGAGAACGGGTGGGTAGTTTCCCACTGCTCTGACCGTAGCGGCTACCCGGGAGCATTGTGGCTAATGCTCCAATATTTCGGGTACAACCAGATGCCGCAATACTTCGCCAAGGAAGAAGGCGAAGAGGGGAACAAGACGTGGACGATCCATGTCGAGGTTCCTGCAGGGCCTACGCCACCCGGTTGGGTGCCATTCACCGTCACGGTGAGAGGAAGACAACCGGAAGGGATGTGGCAAGTGGCAGCCCGTGACACTATGTCACGTTTCTGCCAACTACACGTACAGGCTATGGAGGGAACTCCATACGCACTCGTTCCGGTGGAGGGACGAGCTCAGCATGTGTGGGAAGAGAGGTACCTAGAGGCAACAAACCCGAGTTGCCCAAGGTACAACCCCGCGGAGGCAAATCTCAGCCTCCAAATGAGGGCGGGAAACGCTGTGATGGACAGCCAAGCTGTTCATACGGAGCATCTCGCCACCAAGCTCAAGGAGAGCACAAGCCGTGGAGATCATTTTGAGAGTGCTCACAGTGCACTCCGCAATGTGCTCCTTCCGACGATCAAGCGACTGAATGAACAACACAATCAGTTGCGTCGTCTGAAGAAGGCAAAGAAGAAGAGCCGTGTTGACATTGCGGCGTTGCAAGAGCTGGTGCAGACCCTAACCCAGCAGAATGAGGACATTCCAAAGACAGCTTTTTCGACAAGGTACGGACTTTATGAGTACCTGGTCATGTCCTTCGGCCTCACCAATGCTCCAGCTCACTTCATGTACTTAATGAACTCGGTGTTCATGCCGGAGCTGGACAAGTTTGTCGTGGTCTTCATCGACGACATCCTGGTATATTCCAAGTCGGAGGAAGATCACAAGAAACATCTGCGTATAGTCTTGCAACGGCTGCGGGATCACAAGTTATACGCAAAGTTCAGCAAATGCGAATTTTGGATATCGCAAGTGCCTTTCCTCGGGCATATCATCTCGGCGGAGGGTATCGCTGTGGACCCGAGCAAAATCACGCAAGTGCTGAATTGGAAATCCCCGAGAACTGTTCATGAGGTACGGAGTTTCCTCGGACTCGCGGGATATTATCGGAGGTTCATTCCGAACTTCTCGAAGATTGCCAAGCCAATGACAGAGCTGCTAAAGAAGGCTACCAAATATGTTTGGAGTCCAGCATGTGAAGCAGCATTCAAGGCTTTAGTCAAGCACCTAACATCAGCACCGGTTTTGGCGCAGCCAGACACAACAAAACCGTTCGATGTGTACTGCGATGCATCCGGCATTGGGCTCGGATGTGTGCTGATGCAAGACCGAAGAGTGGTTGCGTATGGATCACGGCAGCTTAGGAACCATGAGCAAAATTATCCCACTCACGACTTGGAGCTCGCTGCCGTGGTACTTGCACTGAAAATGTGGAGGCACTACCTACTCGGTAACCTCGTACATTTATATACCGACCACAAAAGCCTCAAGTACATCTTCACTCAGAAGGAGCTGAACATGAGGCAACGAAGATGGTTGGAACTGATAAAGGATTACGAGATAGAGATCCATTATCATCCGGGCAAGGCAAACGTTGTGGCAGACGCGCTAAGCCGCAAGTCACACGTCAATAATCTGACCATCACACCGTTGGAAGAGAGCGAACCACCACTACATGTGATTCCACATGGAGCTCTCTACAACCTAGCTTTGATCCCCACCATCCGTGAAGAGATAGCGGCAGCCCAGAAGAATGACAAGGGCATGTCACATTTGCGGAGACGTGTAGACAGTGGGGAGTTGAAATGTTTCCGGAAGGACGGAGACGGCGTCCTATGGTTCAAGGACCGGATCGTCGTACCCCGAAACCCGGAGTTACGGAAGAAAATCTTTGATGAGGCTCACTTATCAAAGTTTTCTATTCACCCCGGCAGCAACAAGATGTATCAAGAACTCAGAAGCAAGTTTTGGTGGACACGGATGAAGCGAGAGACTGCAAAATACGTGTCCGAGTGTGATACATGTCGACGGGTGAAGGCAGACCACATGCGGAAACCGGGACTGCTGCAACCACTGGGCATTCCTGCCTGGAAGTGGGAGGACGTGAGCATGGATTTCGTCGTCGGTTTACCCACCACCTTACAGAAACATGATTCTGTGTGGGTGATCGTCGATCGGCTCACCAAAGTTGCCCATTTCATCCCGGTCAACACCAACTACAACGCCAAGAAGTACGCTGAACTGTACATCTCACGGATCCTATGCTTATATGGCGTACCCCGTACCATCGTATCGGACCGGGGCACTTTATTTGTGTCCCGTTTTTGGGAGCAGCTACACGCTGCCTTGGGGACGAAGCTGATCCGTAGTTCAGCCTACCACCCGCAGACGGATGGGCAAACGGAGCGGGTAAATCAAATCCTAGAAGACATGCTACGAGCTTGCGCTATCGACCACGGCAAGAATTGGGATGATCACTTGCCATTAGCCGAGTTCTCGTACAACAATGGGTACCAAGCCAGCATCAAGATGGCGCCCTACGAGGCGCTATACGGCAGGAGATGCCGCACACCACTGAACTGGTGTGAATCTGGCGAGAGGGTTACCTTCGGGATTGATCTTGTCAACAACGCGGAAGAAAAGGTTCGATTAATTCAAGCGAACCTAAAAGCCGCTCAATCCCGACAGAAACAGTATGCGGACCGGAGGAGGCGCCCATTACAATTCGAAGTTGGAGATCACGTATACCTACGAGTGTCTCCAATGAAGGGCGTAAACAGATTTGGGGTGAGAAGAAAGTTAGCACCCCGATTCATCGGTCCATTCCAGATTACCGAAAGATGTGGATCGGTGGCATACCGGCTAAGATTACCAGAAGCACTTTCCGGTGTGCACGACGTCTTTCACATTTCCCAGCTGAGGAAGTGTCTCAAGCTATCAACTACCGTTCAGCTGGAAGACATTGAAGAACTGCAACCGGATCTCACCTATCGGGAGGAACCGGTGCAGATTATTGATGAAAAGGCCCGAACCACACGCAACCGTACGTTGTGGTTCTACAAGGTTCTATGGAGTAATCACTCCATGGACGAAGCGACATGGGAGAGCGAAGAATTCCTTCGCACTAACTACCCGACTTTTTCACGTCGCATATTCGGTAATTTTCCACCGTCCTCTCTCTCATTTCACCTTATAATCTCGGGACGAGATTCTTTTAAGGGGGGAGGAATGTAAGGGCCTCAGTTTTTGACACTCATTTGCAGTGTTCATCACCACACCACACACCTCATTTGAGGAAAAATGATGAACACAAATAAAGAGCAAGTAACAATTATCAACATGCTCATTAGGGAACAAACTCACACATTGCAAAAGTGGTACTTCCCACATGTGATATAGATGGGCTGGACATATGAAAACTCCTACACTTTGCTAAGGATGTCCATGCCAAGTTTCACCCAAATTCAAAACATTTTTGAGGTCATCTTGGGTGTAGATAGGAAAGGGGCAGTTTGAAAACATATTCAAATTCAAACTGTTTTCACCCACTGAATTTAAAAGTGGAAGGCATATTCTTGCTCAGCACATTTTTGTGAGCTCACACACCAATTTTCACTCCATTTGGAGTTGATCTTGACATGAGCTAAGGGGGAGAAATTCAAACTTTATTTGAATTTCAAACTGCACTTGTGCTGAAATTCATTCAAACCAAACCTCATTTGAACTTTGATCAATTCAAATGGCTCTTGGGTGAATAATTTGAATTGCCAAGGGTAGAATAGGGTTCACTGTTTACCACAGCTGTTAGGAATAAATTTCAGAGGTTAAAAGAGAAGTGGGACCCACATGTCAGCCTCTGTCTCAAAGCAAACCGACTGAACCACAGTTCAGTCGGTTCCCGGCAGCTGTGCGCGCGCGCCACCGAAGGGGGCAGCCGGCGCCAGCTCCTGCTGCGTGCCCCAAGCCGGAGACCAGACCGCCGGGCTATTTATTCCCTCCCCGGTGTGCTTCAGTCGCCATTCCTCGAGCTGCCGACGCACACGACTTGTTTTCCCACTACCATCGCCGCCGCTCGAGTTCCTGCTTGATCAAGCCGATCGCAGCTCCCTCTTTCCATTCCAAGGTCCCAGTAAGGTACTAGCAACCATCCTCCATCCTTCCCATTGATAGAAATCGATTGAAACCGAGTGATATCGGCTGTGCCGAAAGATCAAACTCGGAACTGGAAACCGCCGCACCTCGGGCTCTCGTGGACAGCCCAACCTGGGCGTTGTCATGCCCGAGCCAAGGCACCCTTGGACGCGCAAGTGATCGGTGCTGCTCATCCCCGAGCCACAGCTCGAGTGGTTGCTCACCGGCGGCGAATTTCCATTTTTCCCCTTTCTGTGTGCAGAACGACCCTCGGGTACGATTCTGTTTAATTCGTGCTCTAGAAAGGATTAGAGGGCCTCAGGCCACTCCCACACAAACTAGACACGGTGACGCACAAGTTGCCTTCACAACTCTGGGCCGGAGAACTTCTGTGCCCGGCGTAATTCAAGGTCTACTAATGGCGGAACGCACGGGGGGTATCGGGCGCACGGTGAGGACCTATTTCGGGCCTTCTCCGAGCTGCCCCGAGTTCATGTCGACCTTCTCTGAGGTCCACTGATGCTCCCCGACCGATTTCCCAAGTAGCTGAGGCACTAGGAGCATCAGCCGACATGGCCGAAGTCGTTCCGATATGGCGGCTCGTCGCCGACCATGCTCCGGCCGTTGTCATGAGCAGCTGACCCTCGGATCATGTTCCCCAAGTAAAAGTAGGCAGGGGCGGCCAGAATCAAGAAGTTTGAAGCTGTACAGCAGCCGGCGGCGAGCTCTCCGGCGAGGTCCCTCGGCGGCGGAGCGCGGGTGTCGCGAGGTTGAAGAAGGGGGTGGACCCCAGCTGTCAGCGGCCGATATTTTGAATCGGGATCCGGCTGCGGCCGGGATCGGGTGTGCTGGCGCGCAAAAGCCTTGTGGGCCGCGGTGTGCTGTCGCTTCGGCGTGCGACGCGTGTCCCCTGGGCCCACGCGCGAGTTTAAACTTTTCCCCGATTTTCAGATTTCCTTCAAACTTCAAATCCTTATAACTTTGGCTAGAAAGCTCCAAATTGAGTGAACCAAATTTTGCTGGATTCAGCTCTCTGAGTACTTTCCAGAAAATCAAGTTTCACTTCATGAAATTCCTTAATTCTCCAGAATTAATTCCTTAAAGTTTAAACTGTTAGGAATTTTAACTGGAGAATCATTTGGAGGAAAATCCTGAAATTTTGCTGAGATGTTCACCAAAATATCCTTGAACTACCATAAAAATTTCAGATCCATTTGAGCTCATTTAGTCCACCTAATGGTGTGATTAGTAAAACTGTTCCAGAGAAAATAGCAAATGTTCAGAAACATTTTCAGAATTTTCTCTGAAATTGTTTAGCTCATATCTTTAGTTAGAGACTTCCAAATTAAGTGAGACCAATTCCATTAGAACCCTCTGAAAATCTAGTTTTCAGAAAGTCATAGTTTGTTTCATGAAAATACCTAGAACACCCTAAAAGCCTTTAATTAAGGTCAAGGACATAATTATTTGTGGAGGGCTCAAATGAGCTTTGCTGCAACTAAAACTTGACCAAGTCTCTGTTTAGGTTGTAACCAAGCCACAGTAAAAGTTTCACAGTCATTAGGTCTATCTAGTAAAGGTTATAGACTTCACAACTTCAAAGTTAATACAAAAGCATTTAATTAATACATACATTGTTCTTATCATGTAGTCGCTAAGGTCGAGGAGGAACCCGAAGTCCTAGACTTCGTTACTCCGGAGGAACAGCTAGCCTACGACCAAGAGCAGCAAGGCAAGCCCCGGTTTGCATTAACCTTTTTACAAATTTTATTGTTTTGAGCACATACTTGTTTCCCTTTGTTCGTTGCATTAGAGTCTTGATTGGAAACCCAACTGCACAGCCAAGAAAACCATGGGTTGGGTTTAGGATTGAAAACCTCGTTAGCCACTGCATTGCTAGAATAGAGTAGGATTCGATACAAGTCGAGTAGTTGGAACTACTCGCGAGAATAGGCTAGAGGCACATTGCTCGGGTAGAGATAGCACATGAAACACATGGCAAGAAAATGAGACCGAGCGGAGAGTAAGGGCAGCAGGACTTTGGGGCCTGTGTGCTGTAGCTCCGCTTGTGTCGATTGAGGACCGAGCCGTGTGCGGGCCTGTTGAACAAGCTAGAACAGTACCGAAGACCTACCGGCTATATGGGAACCGGGAAACTGATGTAACTCGGGTAGCTGGGTATTGAGGCATTGCCCGTCGTTCAGAGGGTAGGTTGAGAGCTCGAGGTGTAAATCAGCTGGCGGCACAGAGATGCGCGTGCAGGGACCTCTTGCTCGGGACGATGGGACCGGTTCAATATTTGGCTAACGGGTGAAAGGTAGTCGCGTACGGCGTCCGTGATGGTTGTTGTAGGCAACATCGAGTACGGGCGTACGTGACGGGTTGTTCGGGTAACCCTGCAGGTGTAAATCGATTATAATCGCCGTCCCTCGCGGTCAGTGAGTACCACTTGTTCACTGTACCGTGACGTAGAAAGAACAGGCTAGTTACATGTTAAAATGTTGCTGATTGAAAGTTGGATATTGATTGTTAATGATATGTTGTAGCTTAGTGCTAACTAAAGTTCTTTTCAACTTTGGGCAAAGTACATGAGAGAAATGCGTTTCTTGTTTGATTGCGGCTCTCTCATGTACCTTAGCGTAAGGTTTCCACAACCTGCTGCTAAAACTTGAAAGTAAGGTTCTACTAATTAGGCGAGTCCTTGCAAATGATTTTTACCTCATGTAACCCATTACCCTCATGTAGAAGTTCCATGTTTAGGTGAGACGGGTCAGACTTGCTGAGCCTTCGTGCTCACTGCTTGTGTTTGAAGCTTTTGCAGGGTTCTATGAGGAAGGGACTCCCGAAGAGGAGACGGAACCCCAGGAGGGGAACCCCGTCGAGTGGGAGTCGTGCACGCCGCAGAGTTAGTGTGTGTGTGTGCTAGCAAGGACACGTTCGAGGGCTGAACGTGCACTTGATGCTTAGTCTACGCCCGCGAGTGTGGACTAAACTTATTTTGATGTAAACATGTTAATAAACTTGTTTATGTAATAAAGCTTCCGCTTCCGCTTTGTACCTTTGACGTGTGTTATACGGTGTTGTGCAACGCAGCACCCCTCAGCGTGATCCTGGCTCGACAGGACCAGTGGGGTCGTGTCAGTGGCGACGATAGATGTGACTCTGGCAGGTGATGGCCTCCCAGGTGACATCCTTCTCCGCATCGACCTGTGTTGCTCTACAGGCTGGAGAGCGGTGGATCTTAAGCAGCTGATTTTCGTTTATAATCCTCATCTCTGAACTACATTCTTCCCTCTTCTCACGGATGGTCCTGGTGGAGTTATAGTGGATGATTAGCTTGCCCATATTGCCGGCGGCTTCGAGCATACGTCGAAGACAGCGCAACAAGCCTCCTACTGCCAATCCGTAGGAAAGGTACATCATCGGACGTCTCTCCTCTCTTTCGGCAAGGGCAACTACGGGAACTCTCCCTCTTGTGGACTTGCGAGCGGTGCGAATCATGCGAACCATCTAAAAACAAAAAGAATTTAAACTTAGGTTAGATAAAACTTTTTAAACAAAATCCTATTTTGAATGAAAATTGGGGTAAGATGAAAAAAGTGACTCATTAAATAACACTTTTCAACACACATCTTACAAAAAAATAGTTTTTAAGAAAATAGGGCCCTTAAATACGTCCATTTCTACCTAGGTCCACGTTCCTACGGGCAACCTTGGCTCTGATACCACTTCTGTCACACCCGGTTTTTCCGAAGAACAACCGAGTGAATATCACATGTATGCCAGGATCATTTTCTCATACATGTGATGACAAATAGTGAAGCATCATTTATTACAAGCCAGGTTCGAATATAAATAAGTCTTACATAGCAAATGTCTCGATGGACAATAATAAGTTCATCACAAGTAAATAAATTAGCAGCGGAATAATTATTCTCGTAGGCTCCATCACAGGCGTTGCCCGGGGTCTCCATGAACCTAGAAACCTTCTTTGGGTCCAAAGTCTTGATCATTATACACCACCTCATTATCTTGACCTGAGCAGCAATATAAACCAACAAATATGCAAGGTTGAGTACCGATGGTACTCAGCAAGTGTGGGAAAGTTATGTCATGCATGGCTAGAACAAGGGAAAGTTATGTCATGCATGGAAGGTTTTCTAGTTGCTATATTTTTAGATTTATTTCCTATGCCTAAATGTGAACTTTATTATTAAAATAACAAGACACATCATCTAAACAGAATAGGTTCTGATCTAAAATATTTACTAATATATTTTTGACCTTTTCCTCTGATGTAAACTATTTTACAATTATTTTCACTATTTTCAGAACTATTCTTTACTTAAAAATGTGTCCCTATACTAATAAATGTGAATAATAAATGAAACAGATTCATTTCAGCCCAAAATATATTTTTATCTCACTCCAAAGTTTTCTAAGTACTGAGAAAGTTTTTAATTTAATTTTGACAATATGTTTTATCCCACTTTTTAAATTTTAAATACTAACCACATATTCAATTTCCTAAATTAAATATCAAACAGAACTAAAAAGTTAAACTCACCCCACTACAGGGTCTATAATATTATTTTAACAATTTTCACGGGTCTAGCTACTCATAACAGAGGAGTTTTTCCTAATTTTTATTAAGTCGAGGGCTAAAACTGATTTTTAAATGAATTTACATGATTTTCTGAAGTTCTAGGGGCTAGATCAGAAGTTTCCGGGGCTAGCTCTTATTTCCCGAGAACCCCAGGGGGTAGCACGTAAGATTTCCAGTCTTTATAACGCGGGGCTGACGTGGACCGTCCGATTTAAAACAGACGGCTGAGATTATAACGTCGAACCGGTACGCGGGGATTTAAAGTCTACCGTGCGATTTAAAATAGACGGCGCACAAGCGGCCACGTCGCTCTAACCGAGCGCGGGCGGCGCTGCCCGGCGGTGCACGGCGGCGGGAAGCGGCGATCTCGCCGGAGACTTTCGGATCTTTGAGAATTCTTCCTAGAACTGTGATTTTATGGCATAGATCGGTGGAGGAGAGGTCGGGGATCTCACCTCGGGGGTTTTCTTGAGCTCGGAGGTCCTAGAAAGCGACCGGCGACGAGGTCCGAAGTGAAACCATGGCGAAGCTCGTCGGCGCTGTGTTTGAACCGCAAGTTACCGAGTTTTCTGCACCTGCAAGGTTCCCCGGAGGCGGTGGATCAAGTCCAGCGAGTTAGATCGGAATTTCCGAGCTTAGATCGGCCAAAATTCGCCGGAGAAACTCGGGTTCTCACCGGAGAGAAAATCGGCAGATCGCGTGGGAAAAACGGGACAAGGCCGGGGTTTTTATAGACGGGGGAGGGCGGTGGGTTTGTTTAGATCGAGTGGGAGTCCTCCGGAACCAGAATTCGGCCGGAAATCCGGTCGGTTGCGATCGCGCGCGCGGGTGAACAGTCCGAGTTTCGGACGATCGGGGGTTAGGGATGACAGGTGGGTCCCACCTGTCTGAGAGAGAGAGCGCGGGCGCACGGCTGCGGGCTGGCGCGGGGGCAGGGTGGGCCGGCTGGTGGGTTTTGGCCCACTGGCCGGTTTTTTTCTGTTTTCCTTTTTCTTTTTCTATTTCTTTTCTGTTTTGAGTTTAATTTGAATTCCAGTTTGAATTTAAATTGTTGCAAAACATGCAACACGTCCAAAAAATTTTAAATTCCCCTCTTAACATGATTTTGGGTCTTAACAAGATTTTGGGGTGTTACAGTTATTAACGAGTCGAGTCTTTACTTCTCTAAATTGCATTATGAATCTTATGAATGTACATATCGAGACAAAGGACGTCGACGGAGGCATCCCTTGACGTGTGGATCTGTTCATTAAGTTCAAGAGGCTCAAGGGATCAAGAGGCCCAGGTCCCAGTAGCTACGACGATGGAGTCTGAGCCTCCGTGGCCGATCCCTATGATGTACAAGTGTAGCTAGACATGTTTTAGCTTCAAAAGTGTATGTTTCACTAACTTTGCTTATCACGAGATAGAATTGAGCAATTATGGCTAAGTTTGGCTATATTTTGCTAAAATATCCTAGATGTAGCTACGTTTGCTTATGTTTGGCTACGTTTGACTAATTTTGGCCTGGTTTGCTATAGTAATCTAATTTATCTTGATTTCAAGAAGTGTTGCTTATTTGTGCCACTTAAGAAGGCATCTGTGGCTCGCCAGCGCCTGTGGCTCCATCGGCGGCTGACATGAGGGGATGGCAACCTGCTGTCCATTCTGCTGGGCTAAGGCCTATGATAGCAAAGCACTAGCACATGAATAGTAATGAAATGATATGATCGTTTAGTATTTTAAGTTATTACCGGCATTGCCGCTTGTATCTGTGCATGGTAGCTAGCCTGATACTCCTCTCTGGCCTTCGCTAGCGCTTCTTTCTTCTGCAGCTTCTCCTGTGTCAGTTGTAGCTCCTCCTAGAAACTCTAGAGCTTCAGGTCCCTCTGCGACATCTGTCGACTGGGTCCAACGGACGAAGACTACACGGAGAAGCCCTTCGAAGGTCCTGCGTCCCTCGATTCAACCACTCCATAAAAATGGCAAAACTACAAAAAATATTAAGAGTAAGATTATGTTGCTCGAATTGACAGAAATAAAAAACAGCTAGCATCTCACCATCCATGGGCTTTTCCGCCACCGCTCGCATACACGGTGTTGACATCGATTGGTGCGTTATGGCAATCGTAGTCTTCACCGTGAATCTTTACCGTCTCCTCCCCATACTTCTACAAATACAAGAAAAACATGGAAACATGTCAATAGCAATATTAGTTACAAATAACTAAAAGTAACTCGAAGTATCACGAGTTGAGCTGTCGCCATCGGAGTGCACAGCTGGCCAGGTTGTGAAGGGTCACTTGCCATGTGACCTCTCTTCCGCACCTCAATGTCGCTCGATAGTTCACCAAGCTATTTTTCCTTGTAAGTACGAGTTAGTAGCATAAATATACTATAAATTTAGTTTTGTAGGCATTCTCCTTACCATTCATATAGCTAAACGTATATGCCCATAAAGACCATACATATGGCCTCCGGTAGACTCTCTACACTGTCAGGCCCTCTTGGACTTGGCGACGAAGTCCACGCTGGACCACAGCCGACAGAGGGCCTGGTAAGCCTCCGGACGGTCCTCCAACCAAGAAATACTCACCTGCATGCATTTAGTAATTGATTGAAATAATGTTGACACTACAAAATAAGAATGCCAGATTTAAAACACTACTAGTTTATCTCCACCTACTGCTCTCCATCAAGTACGTGTTGGAGCTGTCTCTGAACGCCACTAAGATCCTGCCCTTCACGCCTCTTCAAATATTCGTTTGTTGCTTGAATCGGGGCATAAGAGATCACTTGAGTAACAAGCTTCCCCGCGTTCTTGTTGAAGATGGCTCTCGCTTGCTCAGCGTCAGCTGGATCCTCCAAACGGAACCGTCTCTACAAGAAGACGGAAACGTAAGTGTTATTAAACATTCTAGTTATTGAAGAACTAAAATTCAAATAATGTATTTAACATACTTACAGAAGTCGACCCACACTGCACCCTGAGCAGTCCCGTACGTTCGGTCAGTAGCACGAGCGTAATCATCCCATGACTTGGCAGGGATACACTCGTCATCGCTGCTAGAGACCTCACCAGGGTAGTGCAAACGCACGAGATTCCCTAAGACAAGTTGACCTGTCTATGACATCCTCTACCCTCGAAGATAGTGTCCTCCCATCTGCTGCAAGTACAATTGTGCATTAAAGAAATTTAGCACTACTTAGTTTTCTAAAGCTATAACATAAGGGCTTCTTACCTATCACCAACAGGGCGAATAGCCGGCAGTGTTGGCAGCAAACATGTCGTATGCCGGAAAATCATGGACCGACCATAAGTACACAACTCGAAGGTTGAATTTCTGCTTCTTGTAACAGTCGTACACTTGGACTCCTGTCCACAACTGTTTCAACTCTTAGATTAGCGGTTGCAACATCACGTTCAGACTGTTCATGGAACATATGAATGAAGTCACCTTTGCTATGATAAATCTCGGCATTAGTCACTGAAACTTAGACAGATGCGAGGTTCCTGAGGCAGGAACATGATAAATCTCACATACGTGGAGATAGACGGATGCTTTACATGCCAAAGCAACAAAGAGCTATGAAGCTAAGCTAAGAATTACGAAAAGTAAAGAAAACGAAAGTAATTGACGAAGTTTGATTGTGTTGACGCTTGTTTTTCCTCGGTAGAATGCTGCCTTTGTATAGAAATGATACAAAGCAGAGATTCCATCTTCTAAGTTTGAACTAAGACTCAAACTTATCTCTAAGGCATGGATAAAAGTCGTGCAAAATCCTTCTAGAACGCAAACTTTAATATTTATACAGTTTTTAGTCTTCCAAAGAATGGCTAAGTCTTGCCCGGCCTTTCCATCTCGTGTTTTAGCCGTTTTAAGTTGCGCCTGTGAGGTAATGTGACGGCCGATCGCCCGAAAGCAACTGACACAATCACGCCATAGGATATTTGCACGGGATGGTGACACGCGATGCATCACCGCCACTTGAATATACAAGCGACATAATTTAAAAACAACATACATAAAGTTTTAAAGTGTCGTACATAGGTTAAACGTTGCAAAATACATGAGAGTAGCAAAATACGAGTAGTAACGGAGTATTCTCTCATAACGATATTTAGCAAAACGGCGTGCCATAGTCCAATGGCACGCCGCACTAGCAACACACAAATCAAGCCGGCGGCGACTCAGGCTCCCACTGTGCCACCCATCCCTCGGGCGGTGGTGCAATATTAGGGATGTCCTTATATGCATCATGCTCATCAAGGACAGACCCACTTGAAAAATAGGATCAATAAACCGGTAAGATACTAAGCGTAGCAAGACTTACCCGATGAAAATAATTTCTAGACCATACTAGTATGCAAGGCTCAAGTACTTGTTTCAAAAGGTAGTGGATAGCATAAAAGCATTAACATTAAGAGGGTGATCATATTTTAGCCTCAAGTTAATGGTTAATGGAAGTATAAACTTAATTAGCAACTATAACTAAACATACAAGGGTGCAAGCAAATTTGGAATTTATACTTACACAATCATCAAATCTCAATATCATGCCAGTTGTTACTACGCGACGATGACTTGAACAAGTGGACTCATTTTTACCGCGAGTGAACGGTGATTCGAACCAATGGTTTTATTCTGCGGAACATACCCGGAAAAATGACACATACACACTTTTGAAGACGCACAGCATGCTCACTCAAGGCGTATGTGCAAACCTTCCCCTCTTCGCCCAATGCCAAAAAAAGGTGACCAGCCCGGAAAAGGGTTCCCCACATGATGTCTCAGACATACCCCGTGCAGGATTACCTATTGTCCTCTCGATGCCTGACCAAGGTCGGTCGCAGGATCGTTCGACACGAGGTTCCGTGGTACGTTGGTTTACTAGTTCCCATAATAGCATCCTTCTGGTACAAAATCAATACTTGTTCAAGGGGCCGACTATGACACGGTCCTCAATCGACATGAGCAAGCTTATGCATACGACACCTATGTGCCCCTGCCCTACATGCTCACTCGGTCTCAAGTTTCATTAAAATATGATTAATCCACATAAAACCTCATGTGGACGCCATACCCCCATGAGTATCCCCCGCTTACTCATTCCTAGTGGTAGAACCTGGTGATTAGTTTAGCATGGGTATTTTATTAAAATGAACCTAAGCATCAACTTAGTGTGATTCAAGATTGTTTAGAAACATGATTATCAAATATAATAGTGGGTAGTAAGGTTTAAGAAATAACATCTTAAACATGCATATAGTTCTCACTTTAGTGTTTATGTGCCATTATGCAAATACTAGAATTAAAAAAGTTTCACACGGGCAATGGAGCTGAAATTTTTATGGAAAGCTTCTGGGATTATTAAAAGGGCTCTTTCAAATTTTGAGGTCAAACCAGTTAAGTGTGGACCCACAGTAAAAATAAAAAACAAATATACCTTATTATGCCACTGTTGTAATTAATATAGTTCTGAAAGAGCAATGAAGCTGAAATTTTATGGTGGTATAGCATATATAGGTGGAGCATGCTGGAAAAATTAGAGCTCAATCAAAGCAACAGAGGGCCCACAATTGAGATAATGTTGTTTAGAGAAATTAAATTACCCAGAAATTATTATGGGTTTTTATGATAAAACAATATCACAGATTTATAGATGATGATTTTATGGACTCAGCAACATTAGTTTCATCATTTTTGGAGTTTCTACAATTTTTTATGAATTTTTGAAGCGGGAAACTTTCTGGAATTTTTAAAGTGGCTGAGCCTGCTACACATAGCCACAGGGTGGCTGGGCGCACGGGATCTGGCGCTGGCCACACAAGATCCCAGCTGGAGCTCGACCAGCCATGGCTGGCGGCTGCTCAGGCTGCTCCTCGCCGGAAGTTCACCGGATGCCTCGCCGGAGCAGCGCCCCGGCAGCGGGGAGGAGCCCAGCCGGACTGCAGCGCCCAGGGCACCTCGCCACTGGGTAGCAGCAGCACCGGGGCGGGCTGCAGCACGCCGGCGACGAGCCCGCCATGGCGCGGAACATCCGTGGAGGCATACGCTCGTTCCTTGGTGAGAGAGATGGGGGAAATGGCACGGAGAGCTTCACCTTGAGGTAAGGAAGGCCGGCGTGTGGTTGGTTCGTGAGAAAATCATCCGAAAATGGGGCACACCTGTGAGGTCGAGGTGGTCCAAGGCCGGCGATGGAGGAGCTCGGTTTGCTACTGCAGTAGGGGTAAGAACGCAGGGGAAGGATGAGTGAACAAGGAGGGGCGACAGAGCTCAATGAAGGCGCCTTTAAGACCCTACGGCGCTGCCAGGAAGAGCAGCACACGCCATAAGCCTGTGGTAGCGTGCATGCAGCCTCCTGGGGAGAAAATAGAAGGATAGAGGTAGGACAAGACACTGACAAGTGGGGTCTGCTGCCAGTTTAATTTGTTTTCTCTGAATTGATCACAGCCACATAGTTAAAAATTCATATAAGGTTCCTCCATCCATAAACTAAATATTAGATGATTCAAAATTGGAATTACAGTTTTGTTTTTAGTAGAAGAATTGCTACAGTTAAAATTTGCGGTATTTGATTTGATTTAATTTCACTTTGCCTTTAAATTTTGATTTTTTTTCTCAACCGAGGTCTGATTTTGACAACATGAAAATGTTTGGAAACATCGAATGTTACAGGTAACTTGGTCTTCTCGGGTCGAACTCCCTCCTGGGCGCTTGTATCTTGAGTTTCCAAGATAAAATGGCTTCTCGCAAGTGATCCTTAGTCTCGGGTAGGTTCTCTCGTCGAAGATAATGTGCACCTTGAATCTTTGAGATAAAAGTCCCCGTGTTTTTCACCCGACCTGCAAAACTCACAACCATTTTTCACCCCCTACACATGCCCCCGTATTTTTGGTCAAACGGAGTATGCCAAAAACATCTTCCAAGCCAAGATTTACTAGATAAATCAGTTGCTTACCTTACAAGTCTTAGACATTTTAGCCTTCTTGCCACACACTCTGGTGGAATAGTTTCAAGTATCTCCCAATGATAGCTTTTCTCAAGTTTTCTCCTTGCAAGTTCTCTACAAAATAATCATTTCCAGGGACAATCCCCACAATGTTGAAGGGTCCCTCCTAACTCAGTAACCATTTTCCAAACTTCTTGTCTCGAGTTCCTAAGGGAAAAATTGTTCTCCATACTAAGTCTCTGACTTGGAACGATTTCTCTTGAACTCTTTTGTTGTAATACTTGGATACCCTGAGCTTTTCCTTCTCAATCTCTTTCAACGCTTCCATTCGGCCCTCAAACACATCATCTAGCTTGTCTATCATTAACTCTTGATAGTCCATGGTTGAAAGGTCATCTTGATGAGATACTCGACACATCTTCATCTTGATCTCCACAGGCAACACAACTTCTTGTCCATACACAAGCTCCAAAGGGGTCACCTTAGTGGCACCATGTCTTGATACTCTATGAACCCATAGAGCTTCGCTCGACGTCTCATGCCATCGTCTTGGATTCTCCCTAGTCTTCGTTTTGATGAGCTTGATTAATATCTTGTTGCTAGCCTTAGCTTGCTGTTGGTTTGAGCATAGTACGATGAAGAGTTCAACAGTTTTATTCAAATGATTCGGTAAACTCTTTAAACTGGCAGGATATGAATGCCCCTCCTCGGTTTGTAGTCAAAGTTTGCGGAATACTGAATCGATAGATAATATTCTCAAGGATAAAGCTTGTTACCTCTTTGTACGTGTTGTTCTTGAGTGGGACGGCCTCTGTTCACTTGGTGAAGTAGTCTGTGGCAACCAACACGAAATAGTGCTTCTTCGACGACGCAGGGTGTATCTCTTTGATGAAGTCAAGATCCCATCCTCGGAAAGACCACGACTTCACGAAGGGATGAAGCATACTAGACGGGGCTTGTTAGATGTCTCCTAACTTCTGGTAGGCTTCACACCCTTTGTAGTACCTGAAACAATCCTCTTGCATGGTCGGCCAATGAGAGCAGCTCGTTTGAGCATCCACTTCATCCTCTGGGCAGACTGTTGCATGCCACAAAGCCCTTCGTGCACTTCTCCTGCTTGATCGCTGTCTAGACATTTCAACAAGGGTCCATCCAAGATTCGGCGGTATAACTCGTCGTTGATCACCATGTATTTCAAAGCTTGGCGCCAAAACATCCTGTCTCTGCATGTGTTTGGGTCTTTGATGCACTGTATGATCACTGGCCTTCAGTCCTCCATAGCCAACACGTTTATCTCGGTCAAATTTCCTTGTTCTTCTCTAGTTTCATCATCCTTAGACAATGTCGGCCTTGTTTTCACGTGGAACTTCCCTTTTTTCATCTCATAGCCAGATGCCTATTGTGCCAAGTCATTTGCCTTCTGGTTCTCCTCTCTAGGGATGTGTTTAGCACAGAAAGTATTAAAGTCTTGATGATGTTCAGGCATCATTCTTGGTAATAATTCAAAGTTCCATCATAGAATTGGCTTTCACCAAAAACTTGTTGAATGATGAGCTTAGAATCACCAAAGGCTTCGATGTCTTTGATTCCCATATCAACCAGATGTTCTAAACCATTCAACAACGCTTCATACTCGGCTTGATGGTTGGTACACACAAAGTTTAGCCGAATAGAGAACTCATACGTCGTGTTTGTAGGTGAAGCCAACACATATACGGTCCCTTAACCTTTATCACAAACCAATTCATCAAAGAAGAGTTTCCATAGACATACCTCAACCATGCATTCCTCCTCGAGTTGCACATTGTGCTCCATGATGAAGTCAGATACAACTTGCCCCTTCTTAATCCGGAGAGGCTCAAACACCAGGTCATTTTCCACAATGAGTATGCCCATGTACCTATCCTGCAATTAGAATTGGTTGTTGCAACATGTGCTTGACAATGTCATGTTGACATGTCACCAAGCACGTACTAGGGAGGATATAGTGCCGAAATTTGGAACATGCATAATACAAAGATAATCACAGTTTTCAATGAAGGCATACCTGGTTTCAGCATCTAGAAGTCATCTACTCAAGTAATCCACAGAGTACTCCTTGCCTTGGCTTTCCTGAGTTAGAACGACCCCAATAACTTGGCTTTGAGCAGCTACATAGAGCCTAAAAGGCTGCCTCATCTCTGGTGCTCACAAAACTGGTGGCTTGATCAAATATTCTTTGATTCACTCGAAGGCCTTCCTCTGCTCTGCGCCCCAAGTGAACTCCTGTTCATGCTTGAGCTTCAAGTGTGGCATGAAGGAACAAATCTTGCCACCCAAATTTGCAATAAACCTCCTTAGGTAGTTTATCTTCCCTAGCAAACTTTGCACATCTTTTTTGCATGTCGGCTCTCCAATATTCTTGATGGCTTCCACTTTCTTGGGATCAATCTCTATGCCATGTTCATGCACGATGAAACCCAAGAAACGTCCAGCCGACACGCCAAACGCACATTTGAGAGTGTTCATCTTAAGGCCATACTTTCTCTTCCTCTCAAAGGCTATTTTTAAGCCGGTCATATGCCCTTAGAATACAGCTGACTTAACCACAAGGTCATCGATGTACACCTCAAGGATGTCTCCGAATATATCGTGGAAGATCAGATTCATATCCCTCTGTTATGTTGCACCGACGTCCTTCAACCTGAAGGTCATTACAACTCACTCAAAAAGTCCCACGAACCCGGGGAAACAAAAGGATGTCTTCGGCGTGTCTTTCTCGGCCATGAAGATCTGATTGTACCCCGCATTACCATCCAAGAAACTGATCATCTTGTGCCCTGAATCAATGTTGACCAGCACATCGGCAATGGGCATGGGGTACTCATCCTTTGGTGTAGCCCGGTTGATATCTTGGAAGTCTATGCAAATCCTAAGTTTACCTGTGTATTTCTTTTCTACAGGGACTATGTTTGACACCCATTCGGCATACCTGCAAGGCCAAATTAACATAGCTTGGAGTAGACGATTCACCTCTTTGTTGATCTTGTCGTGTATGGCCCGGTTGAATCGTCTGAAGGGTTGCTTGTGAGGTCTAAAACCTGGCTTGATCGGCAACTTGTGCTCCACAAGATCTCGGCTGAGCCCTGGCATCTCGGTGTACTGCCATGCAGAGCAATCCATATATTCTTTAAAGACTTGGCTGGCCTCTTGCTTCTGGGAACACCCGAGGTTCTTGTTGATGAAAGATGACCGATGTGCCGATCCCTTGCCAAGATTCACCTCCTCTTAACTCGTCCACAGAAGGAAACCCTTGCCCAAGTTTTCCCAAGTCGTCAAGATCCTCTACTAGCTCACCCATATCGTTCTTGCCTAAACGATATTGCTCGGTTTTATCCTGCAGCCAATTTAAATGACCTCGTTTATCTAGCATTTTCAGGTTACATTGCTAAGCCGAGTGAAATCAGTCGGCTTTATACACACGGGTACAAACCCGCCCCTTCCTACGCTCACAAAGTCATAGTCGGTTAAGTTCCGACCTGTGTGAGACACCTAATGTCCTCATGTTGATGGTCAGATGACTCGGCCATGGCCACACAAGCCGAGTTATCAGCTTCAATCACTTCTACTTCATTGCCAACCCACTGGACAAGACATTGGTGAAGTGCGGATGGAACACATCCATTGGCATGAATCCAATCTCGTCCAAGGAGTAGGTTGTACCGACTCCTCACATTGACAACTGTGAGATCCCACTTTTATACATATGGATCAGTACAAAGATTTGGAGTAAATTCAAATGATGAATTCAATTTGCAGCCAACCATGCATCAATGTCAATAGTGCAAATTCAAATCTGATTTTTTCTTCAAATCTTGTCAAATTTAAAATTTGACTTCACCAATGTGTTAACCTCATTTTTATTAACGTCTCTGCCAAAATTTATCAGTTTTAGACTTTGCTTGCTATATATTTGGATCAATTGAAGAGGAGGGATTCAAATCCAAATTCAAATATCCAAATTGCGATGCAGTCCATTTCTCAATCTGATTTCAGTTTGAATTCAAAAGGAGTTTATGACTTGGGCAATACGTTTAGACTTAAATACCAAGTGGATGGTGAAAAGATCAGCAGGAAATTTGGAAAAAAATTAGATGAAGGTGGGACCCACATGTCAGTGGCTGATAAACAGAAACCGACTCCACCTCACTCCCTCGGTTGTCTCGGCTGCCCACCGCCGGCCACATGAATTCCGGCCCGACCCCTTATCACCAGATCACGGTGAATTTTGTGCCCCAAAAGTCAAGAACACCGCCTGCTCTATCGTTCTCATCGCTGCTGAGTCGAGCTAATCCCATACACGCCCCGTTCTTCATTTTTGTGCGCAGCAGTTTTGCCGCCCGCCACTGATCACCAGCGACCGGGCATTCTAGACGTTTTTGTGTGCCACTCCCAAAGAGGAAAAGTGCACCTATGGATGCTGGTTCTTTCCCTGAAAACCTCGTTCCGTTTCATGCACTATCCAGCGAGTAATCACAGTTTTTCTCTGCACTGCACATTAGGAACTGAGCTCGATCATCGGTGGAATTATTTTTCCATGTGCAACCGTTGCTCGAGCTGTGCAGAAAACACATTCTAGGCAACCTAGTGCACCCCCTCAATCAATAGACGTTGAGTTTCATCAACCAGAGCCCGAGTTCTTCGTGTTTTTCTTGTCGCCGGTCAAAACAGGGAACCTCGCCGTCGGGGTCCTACTTGGGGCTGTTTTCACGGCCGTTGGGGTCCAGTTTCATGCTCAGCACCTCACCACGTTGATCTACGGCAAAACCACGTCGAAAAAGACGTAGAATCCAGTGAGTTCAATGTCGCCGACGAGATGCCTTCGTCGCACGCTAGGTTCCGGCCATCGCCGAGCTCCGTGGGGTGCACCAGCATATTCCCCTTGTGGAGTTGAGCACAGGCGGCGAGTTCAGCTGGAGAAGATGCCCTGGAACAACCAGCGGCGAGGTCTCCGGTGAAGCGCCGTAGCGGCCGCCGTGGGTGCCGCCGTGCGCGAGAGGTAGAAGACGATGGTGCGGGTCCCGCTAGTCAGTGACACACGGATGGCAGTGCAGATTCTCTGCGGTCCTGGTATCCTGTATGGCTACGCGTTAAATCATGTAGGCCAGCGTGCGGTCTCGTTGCCGTGTTGACACATGGCGCTAGACCCCAATGTCCGAAGTTTGAACTTTTTCATTTTTCGGTTTGAATTTCCCGATTTTGGCCAAACTTCAAAGAGCCATAACTTCCTGTAGGAGTGTCCAAAAATTGTGAATTTTTTGTTGGATTCCTTTCAACAAGTACTCTGCAATGGCTCAATTGGATTGGTATGAAAATTTCTGGAATTTTCTTCATAATCCTTCAAATTTAAATCTTTGAGATTTAATTCCAGATGACCCCTGTTATGGAAAATTACCAATTTTGGCCATAATGTCCTTCATAAATATACTGATCTCCAGTAAAAATTTGAGCAGCATTGGACTTGATTTACTGGGTCTAATGGTGTTCCAATTGCCTATGTTTCAGAAAAATAGGAAAAACATCAGAAATCAATATTAGCTTTTATCCAAACTTAGGAATTCCGTATCTCACTGTAGGAAGCTCCAAAACTAGTGAAACAAGTTCTCAAAGACTCAGAAATTTCTGAAGTTTATGAGAAGTTCAGTTTGTAGCATGACAAACTTTCAGATTTTGCTAATTAATTCAGAGAATGAAAATGACTAAGGGAATTCTTCAGAGCACAAACTTTATTAACTTTCTCTTAATATTGGTCAGCAGTTCCTGTATGTCATGTATGAAATTTTATAAAAAAATCCAGATTCAGTAGAGTTCATTTTATACAGATTTCACTCATGTCTTTAAAACTGCTCTTGTATACCTAATAAATTAATCATTTGCATTCTTTTGCATTTCGATTAGTTATCGAGCTCGAGGAGACACCGGAGGCCATCAAAGTGCTTCCCCCGGACACTGACATAATGCATCAAGGCAATCCCCGGTTTCATTTAACAACTTTAGCGAGTTTTTTATTTGTATCACTATAGTATGAGGGACATATGTGCATTAGATTTATATTGTTTTGATACCCCACTTGCATAACCAGATCATCCCAGGGACAGTGATGGTAGTGACTAAATCCTCGAGTGGTATATGCCATGCTCAATGTTTTATAGGATTCGGTACAAGTCGAGTAGTTGGAATCTACTCGCGAGAATAGGATTGGTTACATACGGGTTGGATCGAGATGTGAGGTTCACTTAAGCTATAAATTGAGACCGGGCAGGGGTCTAGAAGGCAGCAAGACGTGATCTTGCGTGCGTAGCCCTGCCTGTGTCAATTGAGGACCGATCCGTGTGCGGTCCCGCTGAACAAGTTTGAATGTATCGAAGGCATATCGGATATATGGGTTCCGGTAAACCGATGTAGCTTGTACCACCGGGCGTCGAGGCATAACGCACTGATTTATAGGTGTAGGTTGAGAGCAGTAAGGTGGAAATCCGCAAGAGTTGTTCCGTGTAGAGAACCTCCTGCCTGTTTCGGTGCAACCGGTTTGACGTTTGGGCTGTCGGCTGAAAGGTTGTCCCGTACGACATTGGTTGAGCGTGCCATCGCAGCTCCAAGTATGGGCGTATGTGGCATGCTATTTGGGTATCCCTGCAGGTGTATATCAAGTCGATTCACTGTCCCTCGCGGTCATGAACACTGCTTGTTCACTGTGTTGTGACGTAGTAAATACTTGAGCTGAATATGATGATTTACTTGCTGTTATGATATAATTGTATTGCAACCTGTTTATCACCAAATATTGCTCACTAAATTTCAAATTCATGAAAAATTAATCTGCTGCTAAAGAACGAATTAAGTACAAACTACTAGGCATGTCCTTTGCTGAAATTTACTATCTGATTATTGGTATAACTTGCATGTACAGTTTCATGCTTAGGTGAGTCGGATAAGTCTTGCTGAGCCATCGTGCTCACGGTTGCTGTTATAAGTGTTGTTGCAGGTGAGGATTATTCCGACTACGGGTTCGCCGGAGAGGCCTATCCCTTCTGGGACTACGGCCGAGTGGGAGCCCTGCACGCCTCCATGAAGAACTGTGCATGCTGCTAGTGTGGACTGTCCATAGGGCTGGACAGTCGACTTTTGCTTAGCATCGGCATAATGCTGGAGCATTTCTTATCTTCTGCTGTAGTTATTTATGTAAATTATTTGGTAAACTGAACAAGTTTGTATAAAGTTCGTAAAATTTCAGTAAGCTTTTGTATGTAATACTATTTCTTATTATGTGTGCTGTTGGGTGTCACATCGCACGATACCACCCTCTGCGATTCCTATAATGTACGGACCCCAGTCCGTGTCAACAATAAAGAAAGTTGTGGGAATTGTCTTGCTTCCTACCGTGAGCTCCACAGACAATACCCCATTGACCTATGTTGGGACCCAAGCAAAAACAATCAACATTGTGTTGTTCTTGATGAGGTCACTCTCTCGGTATCCATGTCTCTCATACATGGATATGGGCATTATGTTCACCCCTGCTCCCTCATCGACCAACATACGTCCAACTGGTGTTCCATCGATGTGTCCATGGATGTAGAAGGGATTCATGTGCTGGCTGAGCTGTTCTAGCTTCTCAAAAACCACGTTTTTAGCTCCTAGATCAAGCTCGGCCACCTCAACCTCCGGGATACAAAACTCAGCTGGTAAATGAAACACCATGTTTACCTCGACCTGGTTTTCATCTTTGCCCGTGATATCTTATTCGTTCTCATCGTTTCTAGCTTCCTCCTGGACAATCCTCTTCTCCTTCCAGGTCTTCTTAGTGGTCATTGGTCATGCCTGGTTGAAACAATGGTCCCTTTGCTCCTCCTTCCTTTTCTCAGCATGTTCTAGATCCCTCTGTCGTTGAACATGCCTCTCTGAGTCCTGTTGAGCCCTGTGGGGTACCATTGGGGTTCTAGCTTTGTTCCTGCAGCCACTGTCTTGATCACATCTTGCTTCATCCCCTCTTGCTTCACATCCCATCTGTTGAGTCATCTTGGGGCTGTCTTGGACTGGCCGGTTGATGTCCTGGGTTGTTGTGGTCGTGCACGTTCAACCAGCCTTTATATCTTGTGCTTGGGTGCTGGTGTGATACCTGGTCCGACGATGACTCTTCCCTCCGGAGACACCAGCCGAGAACGTTTGCTAGGAGGTCTTAGATCAACCCTGGTTCTCTCGGCTTTTCTTGGACCAACACCCCTCTTCAAGTTTGAGCTACCAACCTTAGGCCGTTTACCCAAACTTTGCTTTGTGAACTGACCTTCACTCCCCGGGTTGCTAGTGGCCAGTTCATCTTGGATCACACAAGGTACCGTACCAGACAACAACACTTGGTGTCCCGAGCTCGTGTTTTCCTTGATCTGGGTCTTCCCGGCGTGTATCTGAGGTTGAGTGGAAGAATCAACGCTTTTCTTTGGTTTTTGCTTTGGTTTCCAAGTTGCGGCGCTGCTTCCTCGCTTACCCGGATGTTGCTCCCGCACTCGAGGTTCCCAAACCTCTCGGGAGAGCGTTTTATGTTGGAAAATCACCGATCTCCCGAGGTAGCGCTGATCTCCAGGCTGTGCCTCCCGAGGTGCCGCTGTAATGAGAGCGTAAGTTGCACCTTGAGAAGGCTGTTTATATTGGAAATTCATCGGTTTCTCAAGATGTCGATGACTTCCAAACCCGGTTCTCCCGAGAGTGCTCCCCAGGCTTCTGTTGGTGAAGGTCTTGGACCCGTCACACTTGCAATCTTTCAGCCTGTGGAAGACACTTGTTGCTTGCTTCTTTCTGATGTATTTGGTGATCAAATACTCAATAGTTGGCTTGAATTGGGTCATATTTCTTGGATCGTTAAGCTTCCATATGCCGACTTCAGGGTTTCAAGGTTTGATCATCTTCTTTCGCAGATCATCAGACACAATCACGTTCCTTACATTGGTTGTGGATGCCTGATCGGTCCTCACAAGGATATTCTTCCCTTTGAAGTTCACCATGTTGACCGGGAAAGGATCCGTGTCCAGCTTCATTCGGAGTCTATTACCGAGTGTCAACCGGCCATCGTTTAGAGCCGATTGTACCTGCCGATGAAATAAGTTGTAGTCATTAGTTGAATGAGAATAGGAGTCATGCCACTTACAATAACGGTTTTGCCAGCTGCTTGGGTGTTGGAATGACATGTGCGTTCTTGAGCTTGATGACCCGGTTTTGCAATACCACGTCGAAGAGCTTGTCACACTTCATAACATCGAAGGTGAACTTCATCTCCTCCTTCTTCTCAAGGTTGGACTTCAAGAAAGTGCAAGCCAAGTGGTTGTTCTTGTTTTTTCAACCCACTCGGCCACACAAACCTCCAACTCCTCATTGCTGGCCGAGTCTTCCCCGAGCTGGTTGACAAGTTGCTTCTCTCGGTCCCTGTGGTTGATTTCCTTGATCTGGCCGTGTGCCTTAGCTTCTCTAGCTCAGTTCTCATGTGTCACAGCTCGCTGCAGGACTTAGTTAACATCTCCAAACTCAACGCCATCCGTCTTCTCCCTAAGATACGGTAGAATCCCTGCAAACGCTAGATCGTCCAAATCCTTCTCCCCTATTGTTAGGCTAAAGATTTGTTTATAGTTTCCCTAAACGGTTCGATGTACTCAGCCACAAGTTCATTATATTTTTGCCTCACTGCGGTTAGATGGAATGACCATAGCTCGGTTTCACCAGTCAACAAGTATTCGTGGAACATTTGTTCTAAATACATCTAAGTTCGGACAATGTTAGGAGCTAGTGAAGTAAACCAACTAAAAGCCGTATCGGTTAGGGACAAGGGGAACAATCTGATCGGTGTACATCTGTGATTCCTATGTCGTTGCAGTGGATCACGAATTTGCCTACATGTTCTTTAGTAGTTTTTGAATCCTCCCCACTAAACTTAGAGAAATCCGGCACCCAAAAGCCTCTAGGATACAGGACATTGTCATAGTGATCGGGGTAAGGCTTGCGGTAGTTTCTAATGGTTGCTCTGGTTGCTACACCAAGTTCTCTAAGCGTTCTGGCCACTTGATCTCTAAGTTCTTCCTGTGGTGCAATGTTCTATGGTACGGGAGGTTCAAATAAGTTGCAAGGTGTAACTTGTGGAGTGGGTGGAGGGAAGCACACGTTGGATACTGGCCCGAGCGGTACAACACTCCCCGTGGGTGGAATGACAGGTCCATATGCCATCGTTTTGTAGTATGGCTGCTGCACGTTCACGATTGGATGCCTAGCTTGCCCGTACGTTGGTGGCATGAAAGGTGACGACATGCTGGCTGTGTTACCTGCTGCGCTACTCGTGTTAGCATCTTTGCGTTTGCCCCCCACCTCGTATTGCATCTGTTGCATGGTAGATCGGATCTGCCGATAAAGGTTCCGATCTATTTTGTGCTCTACGTCGGCTTTGAACGTGTTAAAGGAATTCTTTAGCCTTTCCGCTACCTACGATGCCATCTGCTCTAGATCAGCTTTGTACTTAGTAGCAACCAATACATCTATAAGTTGAACGAGTTCTTCAAGGGATATCGGTGTGTTTACCTTGCGTGCTGTCGCCTTGAGTGTGTCAGTCCTGTGGACGATGCCTCCTCGTGTCTTCTAGAAACAAACAAGCTTGGTTTGCAGACATGCCATCTTCTCCTCCTGGATCTCCTGCTCTAGCTCCTTTTTGATTCGTTCACGGTCCTCCAGCGAGAGATCTTCGAGCTGGACGTTGATGACGTTGCTCACGTCGACAGCTTTGCCGTCGGCCTTCCTCCTAGACGCATCTGCCATGCTCTTCCCGGTTGTGATCGGTACAAGATAGTGCCGATCGTTGAGTAGATGCGTTCAGATGATGCGGCTGACGTCTCTCCCCAGCGGAGCCTCCAATTCTGTTCGTGGAACAGATGAACGGAGTCGCCTTTGCTTTGATAAATCTCGGCGTTAGCATCGAAACTTAGATAGATGCGAGGTTCCTGAGGCAGGAATGTGATAAATAACTCTCAGCAAAGCAACAAAGTGCTGTGAAGCTAAGCTAAGAACTACGAAAAGTAAAGAAAACGAAAGCAATTGATGAAGTTTTTTATTGTGTTGATGCTTGTTTTTCCTCAGCAGAATGCTGCCTTTATATAGACTCAATACAAACCAGAGATTCCATCTTCTAAGTTTAAAATAAGACTCAAACTTATCTCTAGAAGTCTATCTTGTCTCCAAGGCATGGACAAATGTCGTGCAAAATCCTTCTAGAATGCTTACTTTAATATTTACGGAGTTTTAAGTCTTCTCTAGAATGGCTAAGTCCTGCTCGACATTTGCATCTCGTGGTTTAGCAGGTTTAACTTGCAACCGCGGGGTAACTTGGTCTTCTCGAGTCTAAATCCCACCCGGGCGCTTGTATCTTGAGTTTCCAAGGTAAAATGGCTTCCAGCAAGTGATCCTTAGTCTCGGGTAGGTTCTCTAGCCAAAGATCATCAACACCTTGAATCTTCGAGATAAAAGGCTCCTTTTACCTTGTTTTCTGGCTCCTCCGACCTGCAAAACTCACAACCATTTTTCACCCCCAACACATGCAGGGACCAGGATGATCCGGTCTAGGTAGAATGAGGCAAAGGAACTTGAACTCATATTTCATACAAAGAGCAGGTGGTAGGTTAAACGGAATAGCAAAAACATGCCAACCTGAGTAAGGTGTGGCGTTTGTACTGAAAGGTGAGAAGCCATCTATCACTAACCTAATATGAACATTTCTCACATCACTGGAGAAGTCTGCATTGAAGCTGTCCAGCGCCTTCTATGCCTCACCATCGGATTGGTGCACCATCACTCGATCGTTGTCAGGCACACCTTCTTTGTTCCACCTCATGTGCCTAACAGTTCTCTTAAAAAGGAATAATCGATTCAACTGACGTGTGACGGGCAAGTAACGAAGTTGCTTATGTGCAACTTCTGTTGTCACCGTCGTCGTTAACAACTTCGAAAAATCTTGAGTTACCACACTTTAAGAACTTGTTGTCTTTGTTTTGGCACACATCAATCTTCTCATATTTCAAACTGACAGGGTTCTGTATTAAGACCCCCGGAGAAAGTCCGCGGGTAACCCATGAAGGATAATGACGCAGGCCCAAGCTTGGGAGGAGATGGGACGAGGAACCTGGGGTCGACCCCTTGGAAGGATGTAAGACCCGCCCTCGAGGAGGTTCCAAAAGGGAGCCTAAGCCCCAAAAGGAAGGGCCCAAGCCTGACCTCGGGTAGGAGTAAAGCAGGTGGCCTTCAATGCAAAGCAGACGCTGCTTCTGCCAAGTGGGAGGGTAATCAAGTACCCCCTGGCTCCGATATTGAATGCACGTCACCTCCGACAAGACCGAAGAGGAGTGGAATGCGGGGCGCGTGTGCGCCTCGGTATGGACTGCCCCCTGTCGATGGGACGAGAGAAGGTGCGGCAGCGGGCTACGGCTATGGTGACGTATGACGGGACAAGCCATTCTGGCGCCCACAACTTGCACAAGCCATTCTGGCGCCCACAACTTGCCTCCCCACCACGATACAGAGAGGGGGAGAGAGAAAGAGTATAATTAGGAGAGGCCTGCCGGTTCGAGAGGGCAGGCTCTCGCACTTGTAAGAACAACCCCCATTATTGAGTAAAAGCAAGCGAGGTACCACGGCTAGACGTAGGTCATTCTTGCTCGAACCAGAATAAATCTTTGTGTGTTCTTAGCTAGGCTGCCTGAAGATAGAACACGCGGTACATTCAATTACTATTCAGAAATCTGAAACACCGATAGTTGGTGCGCCAGGTAGGGGGACTACCACGCATTCCGTTCTCACAACCTCAATGGCTTCCTCACGACCAACTCTCGCACCTGGCACGACAATGCGCTTCAGCGACTTCGAGTTCACTGCCACTGTAGGCGGCAAGGAAGTGCCCGACTTCGCCCTCACCCACAAGGCCGTCCGTTTTGGGAACCTACACTTCTTCACCAACAGCTTTGGCACCCTCCGACTCTCCGCTAACTCGGGTGCCGTGTACAACGCTCCAGCGTCAGTGTTCGTGGGGATGATCGGGCACACCCCGATGTCCCTCCATCACATCCTTGAGTTTTACCCCAGCTCCAACGACGTCTCCGAAGGCGGTGAGCACCTCTTCCATGAGTGCCACATCGCCAAAACGGCCAACGCCTTGCAGCTGGCGACACCAACCAGTGCGAGCCCCCGGGGCACCCCTAAGTCATCAGAAATGCGGCACTGTGAGTTGGCCGACCAGCTCACAACACAATGCGCCGCCTCAAGGGCCCACCATGCTCGCCCCGGTCTCAGCTCGAGTTTGAATGACGGGCGCCTCCTCGCTCGACAGGTCCAGGTCGACATCATTAGCGATCACTGGGCCCCACACTTCCAAAGGGCCAGCCAAAATGTGGCAGCTGCCGCCACCATATTACGCGACATGCCAGAACCCGCCGACCCCAAAACTCGGAGGGCTCATTAAAACCTTGAGGCGCTCTTGGCTTCCGCCGTTCCCAGCAGGCTGATAGTTCCCTCGCGCAAGCCCGAGGATCTTTAGCCCGCAGCCAGAGCTGAAGGTTTGACCGGCACGGGATGAACCACTCCGGAACCCACACGCCGAGCCAAGCAACCGGGCCTGAAAGGGCCGGGTTGTCAACACCCTCATGCAACTCGGTGCGCGAGCATATGAGAGCTTATGACGTCCGTCGGATCCACGAAGCCAGGCAGCGAACTGAGGAAGGCCCCCCGAGGTCGCCTTCCATCTCCCGCCACAAAAGGCCTCGACAGGTTAGCCACCATGGCCGCAGGAGAGGACGGAGCCTAAGCCTTGGACCCTAGGCCCAAAAGCCTTTGGGATGGCGATACACAACGCTCCCTTCCCACAAAGGTTCTGGGCCCCAACCAACATGGGGAAATACGATGGGAAACTAACCCCGGTGTATGGTTGGAGGACTACCGCATTGCCTACCAAGCCGACAGAGCGGAGGACGACGACTTCATCATCCAGTACCTCCACATCTATCTAGCTGAGCCAGCGCGTGCATGGCTCGAGTACCTCCCCCCCCTCCCGACAGCATCCAAAACTGGGCTGAGCTCAGGGAATTATTTGTCGCTAACTTCCAGGGGACCTATGTGCATCCTGGTAACTCCTGGGACCAAAAGGGCCGCCGGTAGAGGCCAGACGAGACCCTGCGTCGGTACATCTGACGCTTCTTGAGGAAGTGCAACGAGCTTTCCGACGTCGTCAACGCAGACATCGTCGCGGCCTTCCTTTCAGGGACGACCTGCGAGTCCCTCGTGCATAAGCTTGGCTACCTTAAGCCAAGAAGCAGCAGGGACCTCCTCGACATCACCACAAACAATGCCTCCAGCAAGGAAGCGATCGGGGCCATCTTCGAAAAGCAAAAGCCAACGAACCCGGACATGGGGAGCAAGGAGCCACCCCATAAGGGCAACAAGAGGAGGCGAATGAATGACGACAGATGTCCTTTCCCGGCCAACAGTTGTTTGGACCTCGTTGCGGCCGTAGAGCACCGCAAAGGCAAGAGACTGGCCACAGGGTCGACCGACTACTTCGAGAGGCTCCTCGAGAAGCCATGCACCAACTACGCCTACCAGGTAAGGAACCTCCTCCAACACTAGGCCCTACTAAAACGCTTCATCAGCATGGAGGAAGATGAAGTGGAAGACAAGGTCAAGGGACCTGCCGAGGCAAGCCCCGAGCCTGACGAACCAAGCTTCCCCACACCAGAGGACTGTCTCATGATCTTCGGGGGGAGTCAAGCCTACGAGAGCTGCCGCAGGCAGAAGCTGACATCCCGTGAGGTTAGTATCGTCTCTCCTGCCATCCCAACCTTCCTGCGGTTGTCTGAAATGGCAGTTACTTGTGACCAATTGGACAATCCCGACCTCATTCCACAACCCGGGCGCTTCCCCCTAGTTGGGGATCCGGTCGTAGGCACGAAGCGCCTGACCAGGGTACTGATGGACGGAGGTAGCGGCCTCAACATACTCTATGTTGGGACCCTCGAGGCCATAGGGATCCCCTGCATGAGCCTCTGTCCGACCCGAACGCCCTTCCAAGGGGTCATCCCTCGCCAACAGGCCGTGCCGTTGGGGAAGATCGACCTCCCCGTCACTTTTGGGGACTTCACCTTCGAAGTCCCCGACTTCGAGGGCACCTATCAGGCCATCTTGGGAAGGCCAGCCTACACGAAGTTTTTGTCTATCCCGAACTACACATACCTCAAGATAAAGATGCCCAGCCCCAGGGGTATCATCACGACGGAGGCAAAGTTCTTGCATGCCCTGTTGTGCGAGCAACATGGTTGTGAACAGGCCGCAGCGGCGGCCGCAGCAGTGGCAGCCAGCTCGGCTTTTCGAGCAACAGCAAGAACTCCTCCTGACCAGTCCCAGTCGGGCCTCCGAAGGACACAAGGATGACCGACATCCATCCTGAGGGCCCGGCGAAGGCGGCACGGATAACATCTGCACCGCCCAGCAACTAGAAGAGGGGTACCATTCACCTTTAAAGCGTAGGCTAGGCCCACTAAAACTGTACTTGCAAAACCCCTTAGTTCGGCGGAGTTTATATATGGACGCCGACGCTTATCCATCTGTTGCGTTTTGAACTCTTAGCGATCCGGCACCTTTTCCCCTCACAACGAAGCCGGATCCGACCTCCGGCACCATGAAGCCCCCGCGTAAAGACTCGGTGCTCACATCAAAACTACGGTCCCCTATCTCTCTCAAAACCGAGCCGCGCGACCTACGGCTAAAGGGACAATGACAACCCCAAGCAATGGGACAATAAAAACCCTGAGCAAAGCCATGGTCCGAATGAGGAACAATGGACAAAGAGTTCGGGATCCTTTCCCTACCAAAACTGAGCCGTGCGACCTATGGCTAAGGGACAACGACAACCCTGAGAAAAAGCCATATCCCAAATTAGGTACAGCAGACAAAGATCCCGGGCCCCTTCCCATCTCGAAACTGAGCCACGTGACCTACAGCTAAGGAAACAACGACAACCCCGAGCGAAGGGACAACGACAACCCTGAGCGAAGCCATGGTCCAAACGAGGTACAACGGACAAAGAGCCCGGGCCCCTTTCCCTCTCGAAACTGAGCCGCGCGACCAACGGCTAAGGGGACAACGACAACCCTGAGCGAAGCCATGGTCCGTACAAGGCACAACGAAAAAAACGCATGGGCCCTCTCTTACCCAAGCCGAGTCGTGTGCCCTACGGCCAAGGGACCACGACAAACCACAGCGGAGACCATAGTCCGAACAAGGCGCAATGGATAAAGAGGGCCCATGTCGAGGAAGCCCGGACCCGATCATTCACGGGGCCGTGTCGCTCGCCCAAGGACCGCGTCGGGTGGTGCCGTGCGATGCGGCACCTAACAGCTCACGGGTCGAGGACAACATCATATTACACAAATCTGTTTTGCGGAAGCGTACAAGAGTATTTTACAAATACTTGTCTCAAAATAAACTACAGAGGAAGACTACAACTCTCATGACTCCTTTCTAGCTTAGCAACAAACAAACAGTACAGCCCGCGCACGTTTCTTACTAGCAACATGAAGAACAAACCGCAGCGGCGAGGATGCTGTTGAGTAACCACTCAGAGGTTTCCGAGTCTCATTGGCATCCCTTCTCATAAGCATGAAGTCTATACCTGCAAAACAACACGGATAGCATCCGTGAGCATAACGCTCAGCAAGACTTAACCGTCATCCTAGCCATGAAACTCTACATGAGGGTACAACATAAAGTGGGATGTCTTAATGCATAATAAACTCGCCTAAATGTGAATCCTTACTTTCAAGTGTTATTTGCAGCAATTTAAAAGTAATCTTGGGCACACCACATCGGGAGTCCACAATCAAACAAGAAACGCTTTCCCCCGATGTAATTTGCTCACAGTGGAAATGAATCGAGTTTGCTTTAACTATACATAAAAGATCCATCACAAATCTAGTATGAAAATTCCAACCATAATGATTAGTTCCTTTCTCATGCAAGTTCTTGCTACGTCACGACTCTGAGAACAAGTATGCTCGGTCCTTTTCCACGAGCGATGGTGATTCGAATCAATAACACCCGGACTACACGACTCGTACGCCCGTACTCGACGTTGCCTACAGCAACCATCACTGACATCATACGTTGCAGCCTTTTCCCCATTTCACCTACGTTGAATCGATCAAATTGCCCCGTACATTAGCCACTCTCATGGTGCACCTACTGACATGAGATGTCATGAGAATGTTACTCACATACTGCACACTGGCCGTTTCGCCTGAGGTGACCCGAAAAGGCTCAACGCAAGTTTCCCGAGGTACATCGGTTTACTGGGTCCCATATAGCCGGCATGAGTCCGGTACACAACTCAAACTTGCTCAACAGGGGCGCATACAGATCAGTCCTTGACCGACACGGACAGGTCTATAGCATCCAAGCCCCTATATCCTTCTGCCCCTACAACCTGCCGGTCTCAACTCTAACTTGCTAACAATTTTCTGAACCAATCCTGTATGCCCCTGTTGTTCCTGATCATGCGAGTAGCATCTCACCACTCAACCTCTACCGAACCTTACTTAAGCATGGCAGTTCTATACGGTGAAAGACACCTACCCAATATTCCATGGGTTCATTTGGTCATGCAAGAGGAGTATCAAAGAACTAGACCTAATGCACATTTCATATCTTAACCGAAAGAGTGAATACAAAGTAAAATTTTAAAAGCTGTTAAATGCAAACCGGAGCTTGCCTGTTTTGCAGAGTAGTCGTATATAATCAGTTAGTGATCGTTGCTGATCAATCCTTGATTCTTCGGAGTCTGATCCACTTCAATGAATCACTCCTTCGAATCCCCTTCGTTGTGATTCCTATTGACATGTATATGCACATGTTTTATAGAATGCAATGGAAAGAATTTAAGACTTGATTGCTTAAGAACAGAGGCCGTGTGGAAATGCCAAGAATGGCTTGTTTTGCCTCTGTTGTGCAAAGAATTATGAATGAACTAAATTGGTCTTAGTGTTTTAACTATACACTAACTAACTTTCCTAATGAACGTAAGAGGTGAGCTGAAAAGAATTGAATGCAACTGAAGAACAAGAACTCCAATGGCCTCAAAAAATTTACAGCATGTTCTATACTAACCATAGATTTAGCTTGCTAAATTGCAGCTAATGTGGGAAGAATATGTGTCTACCATAATTCCCACAAGAGTCTTATGTATTTTCCCATATACATAATCATGGAGAACAAGAACAGGGAGATCTAAGGCTCAACATGAGCTGATAATTTCCATGTGAGTTCCTGGTCACATGAAAGTAATTTGATCAAAATTTAGACCTTTTACTTGAGTAGCTCCTCCAGAATAATTCCTTAATCATTTCTACTCAAAAGATATAATTATGGATTAATGTGCATTTTGCTGCCCAATACAGTGAACTACAATTTCAAGTATGTCTCAGAGAGTTTACCTAAATTTTCTCGTGATTTTTTGGAGCTATGATTTGTCTAAAATGGATTTTACAAGTGGGCAACATTTTCTGAAAATGTTTCTGGACCCTTATGAACACAGCAGTGTGTATTTAGCAAATTCCTATTCAAATAATCTTCAAATGAGATGAAAATTTGCTAGAAGGTCAACAATATCCTAAAGAATATTCTGGCAAAATTTGAGGATTTTTGGATGAACCAAACTCCCTCAATAATTCTTTCTTAAGAAAACCTTCAAAGAATTTTCTAGAACTTAATTTGACTTCCGTACAAATTGGAGTTCATATTTGGATAGATCTTTGTAAAATGAATTCAACCCAATTTGAATCACTTAATTTGGAGATTCCTACACAAAGATATGATTTTCCAAAGTTGGGGCAATCTCTGGACTTGTTTTGCTATAGAAAATTGCTTGGGCCCATGGGTTTAAACTCCAGCCAATAGGAATTTAAGCCACACCGTGTCACACAGTTGTACCACGCAGCCACAGGGGATCCAAGCCACAACAGATATCCTTTTTAAAATTTTCAGACGCTGACAGCGGGGGCCGCCCCTTCTCCTTCCTCCTGCCGCCTCCGTCGCGCGCGTGCTGCTCAGCTCGCCGGCCCGACGCCGGAGTTCGCCGGCCCACCGTTTCCGGCTGCCGCCCGGGCTGAGGCTTGCCGCCAGTGAGTTTGGGATGTCGAAGAATACACCGGTGGGGTTCGCTAAGGCTGCCGGTGCTCGGAAAACGGTCGACGACGTGCGGCGGCCTCGGGTGCACTTCGACGCCATCGGCCAGCCTCTCTAGCTCGCCAAACACTCGACCAACAAGCTCTACAGCACCAAGGCACGACTAGGAAGCTTGACAAGGCCTCGAACTAGCTCGGAAACGGCCGCAAGTGGGTTGTCATCGAGCGCCCGCATCAGTTCCGCCATGAATACGCTCGGAAGACCTCAAAATCCGTCACTCCGAGGTGGTTTCTTGCTAGGGTTGCTAAAGGAGAAATGGTCGCCGGCTAGTCCGGCTCGTGTGTGCAGAGTTTGACGATCTACAGAGGATTAAAGGGTGAGAATTTTGGAGTTACGTACCGGACGCTCGGTTTGAAACCGTCGGGGCAAAGTTCCAAAATTCGCCGGCTATACTTCCCGGCTTGGCTTGAGGTTCGGGTGGAAGCAGCGCGGTGACTGTACGCTCCCGTTGCCGCCCTCACTCAGCCATGAAATACGCTGTGGAGAGCTGTCCACGAGTGCCCGATCACCGGTTCACTTTAGGTCACAGCGGAGGGGGTGTTTCAGGGCTCGGAAACGCCGGAACTCGGCTGTTTGTGCGTCGAGGAAGTGAGAAATGGGCTCGCGGTGCCATTTAGCAGCTCGGGGTGGAGTTGCAATCACGTTTTCCTGGTTTCCTGGTTGCTCCCGAGTGTGCAGCGGTGTGCTTCTCTGGTTGCGGTGTTTTGTGAGCGAGGAGGTAGCGAAGAGCAAATAGCTTGGTCTGTGGAGAGGTAATGATCACGTCGAGGGAAGAGAAAACCACACACACGGTGCCAGCGCTTGAGAGGAGAGCAGGAGGTGGAAGCCACAGCCCTCGGTGGCGCTCGGGAGGAGGCTACTCGCTGAGTTGAAAAAAGAGCACTATGGCTTCATTTGCAAGTCACAATTAGCTCACTGACTAGTTGGGTCCATGCCAAATTACCTCCCCAAAATATCTTCTCATGTTAATCTCTCAAATTCCAAAGTTTTGAAGTTTAAACATGGGCTAGCATTTCAATTCGCAAAATTCAGTTTGAATTTGCATAGCAAATGTGAATTCGATTTGAATTTGAAAATGCCTCTATTTAGTTCCTTTTTAGCCCACTCTAAAATTAAATCATTGCCCTCCAAAGCTTCCTCAATTCAAAACTATTTGGCTGCAAAAGTATTCAAAGGTTTGGCCACAATTTGTGGTGAACTTTGCATTCAGAAATCTGATTTTTAATCTTTCATGCAAAGAGGTATTTAAGTCCTTATTGGTTCAACACCTTCAAATGAAAATGTGAGCCTCTTTTTGGATGACATCCATGTAGCACTTTGCATGAAGAGAAGTTTTAGCAAGTCCCATTTTTCATGAATTTGCCACACATATGAATTCAAACCTCGGTTTGTTCATATATATTTTTGGGACTTTTACAGCCCACAGCCCGAGCCACCGACACGACCTGACTAAGAAAGATCTCTTGACCCTACATCAGTGAAGCCGTCGGCAAAGCCCCTTCCAAACAACCACAAGGCCGAACCTAGGGTAAGGGCGGTAAAGCGCTGCACCCAGACCCTTCCGAGCCCCTTAAATAACCTAGGCACCCGCATTAGGCAACAAAGTGGTCGACCGGTCTACCATCCAAAAAGAAGCATACGCACAAAGAAGCACCGCGCGACGGAAGGAGCAGACCAACCCTAGCACGATGCTCGGGGGGATACCCATCCACCAGAGGTCCAAACACCACCAAAATACCAAAAGCTTATCTCCATTCCACAAAGGGTGAGTCAGTATCCCCCACGAATTACAAAAGTGAAACGAAAACCCGAGGAGGAGCCCTAAACTACATAGAGGGACCGTCCATCCTTCGCTTCTCGTCCGCTTCACCCTTGATTGCCTTCTCCTGAACGAGCTCGACTAAGGAGAGTGCAGCCGGGGTAACCGCAACCCTAGCTTCTTCAGGATCCACCACCGGATCACTAAAGCCACGAAGAAGATGGAGATCAAGGGAAGGGTAGTGATACGCATGACCCCTAACACCACTCGGGCTCTGTAGAAAACCCCGGCTCCCCCAACACCCCGTCGTCGATCGTCCACCACGTCGAGTGCCCTGGCCAGCCGACCGGAATGCCCGACTCCGAACTGGTCGCCGAGCACCAAGTCGCAGATCGACCACCTGACACCCCGGAGGCTGGCGAGCTCCAATCGAAGCGCCGCAAAGTGCTGGGTGACTTGCTGGAGCCGTTTTGAAGTTTTGAAGTTTAAACGTGGGCTAGCATTTGAATTTTCAAAATTCAGTTTGAATTTGCATAGCAAATTTGAATTCGGTTCGAATTTGGAAATGCCTCTATTTAGTTCCTTTTTAGCCCACCCTAAAGTTAAATCATTGCCCTCCAAAGCTTCCTCTATTCAAAACTATATGGCTGCAAAAGTATTCAAAGGTTTGGCCACAATTTGTGGTGAACTTTGAATTTGGAAATCTGATTTTTAATCCTTCATGCAAAGAGGTATTTAAGTCCTTATTGGTTCAACATCTTCAAATGAAAATGTGAGCCTCTTTTTGGATGAACATCCATGTAGCACTTTGCATGAAGAAAAGTTTTAGCAAGTCCAATTTTCATGAATTTGCCACACATATGAATTCAAACCTCGGTTTATTCCTATATATTTTTGGGACTTTTACATTCCTTCCCCCTTAAAAGAATCTCGTTTCGAGATTACAAAAGAAGAACGAGACGGGAGAAGAAATTACAAACTGTACAAAGATAAAAGTTCCGGATAGTTGGTGCGGAGATAATCTTCACTTTCCCACGTCGCCTCTTGTGCGGTATGATTACTCCACAGCACCTTGTAAAACTTGATCGTCTGGTTCCAGGTTATCTGGGTCTTTTCATCCACAATCTGAACCGGTCACTCGGTGTAGGTAGGGTCCGGTATCAACTCGTCGATTTCTTCGGTGCGAACAGCAGCGGTAAATTTGAGGCATTTCTGCAGTTGTGACACAAGAAACACATCATGAACAACCGCAAGACTTGCCGGTAGTTCTAGCCGGTAGGCTACGGGTCGGCACGTCTCCGTGATAGCAAAAGGACCTATAAAGCGGGGAGCGAGTTTCCCCTTTACACCGAACCGGTGAATTCCCTTCATCGGAGATACACAAAGATAAATGTGTTCTCCGACGTCAAAATGCAACGGCCTACGCCTTTGATCAGCGTAGCTCTTCTGTCAGGATTGTGAAGCCTTCAGATTCTCTTGTATCAACCGAACTCGGTCTACGGCTTCATTCACAAGATCAACCTCGAACAGAAATCTTTCACCGGACTCACACCAATTCAGCGGTGTGCGACAATTCCAGCCGTAGAGAGCTTCATACGGTGCCATTTTTATACTCGCTTGATACCCGTTGTATGAAGACCCCACCAACGGTAAGTGATCATCCCAATTCTTACCGTGGTGGATGGCACATGCTCTCAACATGTCCTCAAGCACTTGGTTCACCGTCTCAGTTTGTCCATCGGTTTGAGGGTGATATGCGGAGCTCGTAATCAGCTTGGTGCCCAACGAGGCGTGCAGCTGCTCCCAAAACCGAGCAACAGACAGCGCACCTCGATCTGAAATAATAGTCTTTGGGACACCGTGTGAGCATATAATTCTGGAGATATACAACTCCACATATTGCCTTGCTCGATAATGAGTGTTCACCAGTATGAAATGAGCTGATTTTTTCAACCGGTCGACGATCACCCATATTGAGTCATGCTTCCGGGATGTGAGTGGTAATCCGATGATGAAATCCATACTCACATCCTCCCATTTTCATGCCGGTATCTTCAGAGGTTTTAGCGGTCCGGCTTTCCGCATATGATTAGTATTGACACGTCTACACGTATCACATTCAGATACGTATTTTGCGATTTCCCTCTTCATCCGCGTCCACCAAAATTTTTGTTTCAAATCTTGGTACATCTTGTTACTGCCGGGATGAATGGAAAACTTTGACAGGTGGGCTTCATCCAAGATCTTCTTACAGACTTTCATATTACGCGGTACCACTATATGGCCGTTAAACCATATCGTACCATTCTCATCCTTCCGGAAACATTTCACTTCTCCGTTGTCTAGTCTTCTCCGTATGTGAGACATACCCCTGTCTCTTCTTTGAGCCTCAACAATCTCTTCACGGATTATTGGAATGAGTGCAATATTATAAAGTGCTCCATACGGAATGACACGGAGACTCGGTTCTTCATCTTCCAACTCAGCAACTACCAAGTTGTGAACGTGGGCTTTCCGACTAAGCGCGTCAGCAACCACGTTTGCTTTTCCCGGATGGTAGTGGATCTCGATTTCATAAACTTTTATGAGCTCCAACCATCTCTGTTGTATTATATTCAGCTCCTTCTGCATGAAGATATACTTCAAGATTTTATGGTCGGTGTAGAGGTGGACAAGATTACAAAGCAAATAATGCCTCCACATCTTTAACGCCAACATCACAGCAGCAAGCTCGAGATCGTGAGTTGGATAATTCTGCTCATGGTTTCGCAGTTGACGAGACCCATAGGCGACTACATGCCCTTCTTGCATTAGAACACAGCCGAGACCGATGCCGGATGCATCGCAATAGACATCAAATGGCTTTGTTGTGTCTGGTGAGGAAGAACTGGAGCTGTTGTGAGATGTTTCACCAGAGTTTTGAATGCGGCTTCACATGCTGCATTCCACATGTAGTTAGTGCCCTTGTTCAGCAGCTTCATCATTGGTTTAGCAATTTTTGAGAAGCTCAGAATGAACCTCCGATAATACCCCACTAAACCCAGGAAACTTCAGACCTCATGGATAGATTTGGGAGATTCCCACTTCAGCACTTGTTTAATTTTGCTGGGGTCCACGGAAATGCCCTCTGCTGAAATAATATGGCCTAGGAAAGGCACTTTATCAATCTAGAACTCGCACATGCTGAACTTGGCGTATAATTGGTGCTCCATCAACCGTTGTAGCACGATACGCAAATGTTCAGCGTGCTCTTCTTCAGATTTGGAGTAAATATGTCGTCGATGAATACCACAACGAACTTATCTAACTCCAGCATGAATACCGAATTCATTAAGTACATGAAGTATGGCGGAGCATTGGTCAACCCAAATGACATGGCGAGGTACTCATAGAGTCTGTATCTCGTTGAGAAAGCTGTCTTCGGTATGACCTCCGATCGGATCTTGATTTGAGGATAGCCCGACCGAAGATCCATCTTCAAAAATACCTTTGCACCCTCAAGTTGGTCGAACAAGATGTCAATGCGGGGCAAAGAATACTTGTTCTTTATTGTGACAGCATTTAGAGGACGATAATCAACACATAGTCGCAGTGTTTCGTCCTTCTTCTTAACAAACAGCGCAGAGCAACCCCAAGGTGAAGAACTTGGTCGTATGAAACCCTTGCTCATGAGTTCATTTAGTTGCTCCTTCAACTCTGCTAGCTCGTTAGGTGCCATCTTTTAAGGCCTTCGTGAAATAGGTGTAGTTCTCAGCGCCAGGTCAATCTTGAACTCAACGTCCCATTTGGGTGGCATGCCCGGTAAATCATCGGTAAACACATCGGGATAATCACGTACCACCAGAATATCTTCAAGTTTAAGCGCTTCCATGTGGTAGGCCTCTGCCATATCTGGGTCTTCGCTGTCTAAAAACAGCGTGTGCTGTCCGTGAATCGGAGAGTCAATCTGGACAGTCTGGTTACTGATATTGAGAACGGCACCGTGATGATTTAACCAAGACATCCCCAATATTATGTCTATCTTCTGCCCATCCAACATAATCAGCGATGTTGGGTATATTTTTCCGCCCAAACACAAAGCTGCTCGGAACACAATCTGATTAGCAGAGATATTTCCTCCCGGCGAACGTATAAGATAACTCGTTGTGGGAGTATTGGTGGATAATTGGTGCTGATCCACGCATGTTTTGCTGATAAAATTGTGGTTGCACCGGAATAAAAAAGTATGAGCACGGGTACGTCATTCAAAGTGAACATTCCCGCTAACACTGGTGCTCCCTCTGGAACATCATCAATAGCAAGATGTTGCACACTCCCGGATTGCAATGCTGTTGTGTTTACTTGAACTTGTGGCGGCATACCACCTGATGATGATGGTTGTCCGCTGTTCAACAACTTCTCCCGGCATTCCTGCATAAAATGCCCATAACGATGGCAATAAGAACAAGGATGTTTCCCCGGTCCTTCGCTGACTTGCGGTTGAGAAGTTGATGTATTTGACTGCAGCAATGATGCACCAGGTATCATTCGTTGCTGCGGCAATGGTGGTGCCTCAGGACATGATTCTTGAGCGGGAAATCTGTACTGAGTTGATCTTACTGGTGCTTGCCATAGTTCATCGGATGGTGTGTGATACACCACACGGTATTTACGTGGAACAACTGGTGTGTCTTCTTGCACATCATCCCTGTCCCTCTTCTCTGCTTGACACTCAAGTGTCGCTTATTCTTGCAGCAGGGCAGCACTGATCAACTCGGTGTAATTGCCTTGATTGAACAAAGCCAACTTATCTTTTAATATGGCACTCAGGCCATGGAAAAAGTAGTCACACCTTGCAGCTTCGCTTGTCGCATAATCGGGAGCATATTGTGCCAAATGGTTAAACCGTTTGACATAATCAAGGACGCTCATGTCCCCCTGCTTCAAGTTCCTGAATTCCTGCTGCTGGGCCTTAATAAAACCCTTAGGAATGTGACGAGCATGGAATGCTTTACGAAATTCCATCCATTCCACTTGATGGCCTTCCAGAATGGTGGCGAGATAAGCGAACCACCAATTTCTGGCGGCTCTATGGAGCTGTTGAGCTGCAAATAATGTCTTCTGATAATCATCGCACTCGAACACTTCAAATTTGGACTCCATAACACGAAGCCACTGATCAGATTCCACTGGTTCGTTAGCTTACTTGAATATTGGCGGTTGAGTCGCCAAGAAGTCCAAATAGGCGTTCCGAGGTGGAACGACCTGTGGTGTACGTTGGAGCATGCCTTGCTGTACCAAGGCTTGGAGTAGCCTTGTGTTCTCTTGATTCGACTCGACCGTCTGAGCCATAACATCCGCCCATACCGTTGATGGTGGTGCCCGTGGTGGAGTCGAGTCATCGCCGTCTCGGCGAGAACCTTCAGCCCTACTCGGAGAACGAGTACGCACCATACTGCAAAATGACAATTTTCGAGGGGAGTCAAAACTTGATCTCAGCAGTATGTGGAAGTACGTAAAACATGAACATGCTAAAACCTTATTAAAGCATAACAAAAATTCATGTTTACACATCTTCCTAAAACCAACATAATCAGTCCCCTAGTCTGTTCAGAACATGCCTTTCTGCACTTAACCAAAATTTTGATCCGGTTTCCAGCATTTTCATAACTCAAGTTGAATACCAAAGTTGAGTTTAACGTCAATATCTTTTCAACGAGTACTCATATGACCCAAGATCATTTTTGGATCAAAAGTTATGATTGCTCAAAGTTGACAGAATTTCTGGATAAAATTTACCAGCATCTCCTTTGTATGTGGCTGTTTTTATCACAGTTGTACATAAAAATGGAGTACAGTTCTGAACAAACTCTGAACTACAAAATTGTTGCAAATTTCATAACCTTTCCAACGGTGTATCATATGACCCTTAGGTATTTTTTCTACAGAAAGTTATGGCTAATTTTCAGAGACATCCAGAGAAATTTGCAGCTGTCCTGTTTTCTGAACAGTTTGCATTCAACTGGACATTCAACCAGTTTGGCTTCTGATTTTGCTCTGGAGTTCTACAGAAAAGTTGTATAGAACTTAAAAACCTTTCCAGAACTGTATCATACACCTCCATTGGTCAAGCTACTCAGAGTTGTGCTCTGTCAAAGTACAGCAAAAATTTCTGCCAGAATACAGCACTCTGTTTTTGGATCAAATGAAGCCTAGCAAGTCTCTTCTTTGAAGCTTAGTTCAAATGAAGAGCTCAGTAACTAATATGTGCTTTCCAACATCCATTTTTAGTTTGAAAGTTAGTCATGAATGATTTCTTCATAGGAAAGAATACTATCAAGTGTAGTATGGTGGCGATACACTGTAAGACATATGACGGTACTACGTTGCCTCACGAAAGAAAAACCTAACCGGATTACACCGGCATATACGTATTCCTAGGTAGCACTAAGACTTCCACTCGCAAATGTGTTCTAGACGTACTATGGTTTTTGTGGTTAGTACCTGCATAATTCACACTCAATCATCAGGTCCGGCTGCACACCGAACCCGGTCCCAATACAGTTCATACACCTGTCCATCATCACTCGCATGGCTGTTCTCAAGCCAAACATGCCTTGAGCTACGTGTTCATGTTACTAACGAAATGACGGTGTCTCCCATACTTGCCCGTAGCACGCCAGGGAAGGGCGTTGCTCAAATACCCCAAACGACATGAAGAGTCGTAGAGGATACCCAAACTGGCCGGGTTACCTGCCACCCATGAGGCTCCACCCTTCAGCTTGTGCGCACTAGTGGACAGCGCTTAGGTGCACCCCCCAAGACATAGAACATCCCGAGATGCACGATTTTCCTACATAGCAAATAAGTTAGGTTGCCACCTTCATAATATGCTAATATAGTAGTCCTTATGTGGTCTAGTACCGTTATCTCACCGTATCCTAAGTTTTTAACGTAATATGATCCTCAATCCATGCGCTATTCCCAACATAACTCTGATACCACGGTATCGAGGAAGCCCGGACCCGATCATTCACGGGGCCGTGCCGCTCGCCCGAGGACCGCGTCGGGTGGTGCCGTGCGATGTGGCACCTAACAGCTCACGGGTCGAGGACAACATCATATTACACAAATCTGTTTTGCGGAAGCGTACAAGAGTATTTTACAAATACTTATCTCAAAATAAACTACAGCGGAAGACTACAACTCTCATGACTCCTTTCTAGCTTATCAACAAAGAAACAGTCCAGCCCGCGGGCGTTTCTTACTAGCAACAGGAAGAACAAACCGCAGCGGCGAGGATGCTCTTGAGTAACCACTCGGAGGTTTCCGAGTCTCATCGGCATCCCTTATCATAAGCATGAAGTCAATACCTGCAAAACATAATGTAAGGGCCTCAGTTTTGGCACACATTTGAAGTATTCATCACCACACCACACACCTCATTTGAGGAAAGATGATGAACACAAATGAAGAGCAAGTAACCACCATCAACATGCTCATTAGAGAACAAACTCACATATTGCAAAAGTGGTATTTCCCACATGTGATATAGGTGGGCTGGACATATGAAAACTCCTACACATTGCTAAGGATGTCCATGCCAAGTTTCATCCAAATTCAAAACCTTTTCGAGGTCATTTTGGGTATAGATAGAAAGAGGGCAGTTTGAAACCACATTCAAATTCAAACTATTTTTATCCCATGAATTTAAAAGTGGGAGGCATATTCTTATTCAGCACATTTTTGTGAGCTCACACACAAATTTTCACTCCATTTGGAGTTGATCTTGACATGAGCTAAGTGGGACAAATTCAAACTTTATTTGAATTCAAAACTGAGCTTGTGCTGAAATTCACTCAAACCAAACCCAATTTGAATCCTATTCAATTCAAATGGCTCAGGGGTGAATAATTTGAATCACCAGGGGTATTATGGGTCTCACTGTTTACAACAGTGATTAGGAGTAAATTTCAGAGGTTAAAACCCCGGGTGCGACCCACATGTCATAGAGGGAAGAAGGAGAAATGTCATAGAGCGAAGAAGGAGAAACTTGCACCCGAAGTCAGAGTCTCGGTGGGAAATTCCACCGAGCAGCTGTCGGCTGTGCCACCGAGCAGCTCCCGGTGCCACCAGCTGCTTCCTTCTCCGCGCGCTGGCGCCCAGGGCGGCTTGCTCGCGCCCCCACACGACCGGCACCGCCTCAGCCGAGCAGGAGTCGGCCGGCCTTATCTTCTCGCGGGCAAACCCGAGCAGCGGCATTGTTTCTCGCCGCAGCTCTCTGCTCAATCGGGAAAACCAGCAAAACCATCTCCTCCTTCGTCCCTGAACTGCTAGACAGCCACCTGAGGTCGCACTCCACCTCCCCAACGCCAGAAACCCCGAGCTCCGACCTCCTTTGCCCGAAAACGATCGCCAGCGCGGCAACCTAGCCTCAGCCGAGAGTCAGGCGCCCATGGGCAGCATTCCACAGGCGTTTTCACGGTCCAGCGAGAGAGGCAACAGGAGCGCGCGACCACCGTGCTGCTCTCCTCCAAGTTTGGAAGCCAACCGTGAAGAATCCGCAGAGAATTTCCAGTTTTTGCTCCGGCGACCGTAAACCGAGCTTCCGGTACGGTTTCTTTAAATTCTCGCTCTAAGATCTTTCGGAGGTCATCAAATCTTGCACATAGATGCTGGACTAGCCGGCGATCAAGTTCTTTTCTGCATCCGTAGCGTGAAACTGTCTAGGAGTGACGAATTTCGAGCTCGATCAAGGGCGGTCATGGCGGGCACGATAGGTCACACGGTACCGACCGACTTGCCGCCGTCCCTGAACCCTTTTGACACCTTGTCGAGCTTCCTAGAGGTACACTGATGCTGTAGGACCGTTTGTTCGAGGTGTTGGCGGGTTAGAACCCACGGTCGACGACGCCGAACCTCAACCGAGGCCGCGGCACGTCGCCGGGCTATTTCCGGTCACCCCCAGCCCGACCTGACACCACCGATGTGTTCCTCGACGTCGACAACCCCCTGGCGGCGAGTTTCAGACCATGGGAGGTCCGGCAGCGGCGATCCGGCGAGCTTCGAGTCTGCTCCGGCGAGGTCGGCGGCGCGGGCACGAGAGAACGGCGGGAGGAAGACGAAGCCGGCTGGCCCACGTGTCAGCGGCTGAAGAATTTAAATCGGGATCGGGTGTGGCCGGGGATCGGCTGTGCTAGCGCGCAAATACCCTGTGATCTCCGGTGTGCCGGACACCTCCGCGCTCGACACGTGTGGTATCCCCAATGTGCCGGACACCTCCGCGCTCGACACGTGTCCCCGCGGGCCCCGAGAGTTTAAACTTTTCCCCGATTTTCAGAATTCTTCCAAACTTCAAATCCTCATAACTTTGGCTACAGAGCTCCAAATCGAGTGAACCAAATTTTGCTGGATTCATCTCTCTGAGTACTTTCCAGCAAATCAAGTTTCACTTCATGAAATTCCTTATTTGTCCAGAATTAATTCCTCAAAATTTAAACTGTTGGGAATTTTAACTGGAGAATCCTTTGGAGGAAAATCCTGAAAATTTTGCTGGGATGTTCACCAAAATATCCCTGGACTACCATAAAAATTTCAGATCCGTTTGAGCTCATTTAATCCACCTAATGGTGTGATTAGTGAAACTGTTCCAGAGAAAATAGAAAATGTTCAGAAACATTTTCAGAATTTTCTCTGAAATTGTTTAGCTCATATATTTAGTTAGGAACTTCCAAATTAAGTGAGACCAACTCCATTAGAACCCTCTGAAAATCTAGTTTTCAGAAAGTCATAGTTTGTTTCATGAAAATCCTTAGAGCACCCTTAGAGTTCCAATTAAGGTCAAGGACATAATTAATTGTGGAGGGCTCAAATGAGCTTTGCTGCAACTAAAACTTGACCAAGTCTCTGTTTAGGTTGTTACCAAGCCACAGTAAAAGTTTCACAGTCATTAGGTCTGTCTAGCAAGGGTTATGGACTTCACAACTTCAAACTCAATACAAATGCATTTAAATTGATACATATATTGCTTCTATCATGTAGTCGCTAAGGTCGAGGAGGAACCCGAAGTCCTAGACTTCGTTACTCCGGAGAAACAGCTAGCCTACGACCAAGAGCAGCAAGGCAAGCTCCGGTTTGCATTAACCGTTTTGCAAATTTTTATTGTTTTGAGCACTTACTTGATTATTAATTCTTCGCATTAGAGTCTTGTTTGGAAACCCAATTGCATAGCCAAGAAAACCATGGGTTGGGTTTAGGATTGCAAACCCCGTTAGCTACTGCAATGCTAAGATAGTGTAGGATTCGGTACAAGTCGAGTAGTTGGAACTACTCGCGAGCATAGGCTAGAGGCACTCGACTCGGGTAGAGATAGTACATGACATACATGGCAAGAAAAATGAGACCGAGCGGAGAGTAAGGGCAGCAGGACTTTGGGGCCTGTGTGCTGTAGCTCCGCCTGCGTCGATTGAGGACCGAGCCGTGTGCGGGCCTGTTGAACAAGCTAGAACAGTACCGAAGACCTACCGGCTATATGGGAACCGGGAAACCGATGTAACTCGGGTAGCTGGGTATTGAGGCATTGCCCGTCGTTCAGAGGGTAGGTTGAGAGCTCGAGGTGTAAATCGGCTGGCGGCACTGAGATGCGCGTGCAGAGACCTCTTGCTCGGGACGATGGGACCGGTTCAATATTTGGCTGACGGGCGAAAGGTTGTCGCATACGGTGTCAGTGATGGTTGCTGTAGGCAACATCGAGCACGGGCGTACGTGACGGGTTGTTCGGGTAACCCTGCAGGTGTAAATCGATTATAATCGCCGTCCCTCACGGTCAGTGAGTACCACTTGTTCACTGTACCGTGACGTAGAAAGAATAGGCTAGTTACATGTTAAAATGTTGTTGATTGAAAGATGGACTTGATTGCTAATGACTTGCTGTAGTTTAGAGCTAACTAAAGTTCATTTCAATTTTGGGCAAAGTACATGACAGAAATGCGTTTCTTGTTTGATTGCGGCTCTCTCATGTGCCTTAGCGTAAGGTTCTCCACAAACTGCTGCTAAAACTTGAAAGTAAGGTTCCACTAATTAGGCGAGTCCTTTGCAAATGATTTTTACCTCATGTAACCCATCAACCCTCATGCAGAAGTTCCGTGTTTAGGTGAGACGGGTCAGACTTGCTGAGCCTTTGTGCTCACTGCTTGTGTTTGAAGCTTCTGCAGGGTTCTATGAGGAAGAGACTCCCGAGGAAGAGACGGAATCCCAGCAGGGGAACCCCGTCGAGTGGGAGTCGTGAACGCTCAGAGTTAGTGTGCGTGTGTGCTAGCAAGGACACGTTCAAGGGCTGAACGTGCACTTGATGCTTAGTCTACGCCCGCGAGTGTAGACTGGACTTATTTTGATGTAAACATGTTCATAACTTGTTTATGTAATAAAATTTCACTTCCGCTTTTTACCTTTGATGTGTGTTATACGGTGCTGTGCAACGCAGCACCCCTCAGCGTGATCCTGGCTCGACAAGACCGTGGGGTCGTGTCAGCGTTGGTATCAGAGCTCGCTTGAGGTTTAACGCACTAAAAAGGTCATCTTTTTCAAAAATCCAGTGAGGAACGAGTTAGTAGCCCGTATAAGGATGTTATTAGCATATAGAAAGTGGCATATTAACTATTTGATTATGTCGGAAAATCGTGCATCTCGGGACGTGTATGTCTTGGGGGGTGCACGTAAGCGCTGTCCACCAGTGCGCACAAGCTGAAGGGTGGAGCCCCACGGGTGGCAGGTAACCCGACCCGCTTTAGTATCCTCTACGACTCTTCATGTCGTTTGGGGTATTCGAGCAACGTCTGTCCCTGGCATGTGTGGTACAATTTGGGAGATCCCGTCACGTGGTCTGAAACGTGAGCACGTAACTCAAGGCGTGTTTGGCTTGAGAACATCCGGGGGAGTGATGACGGCTGGTTGTACGAACCGTATGGATTCCGGGCTCGGTGTGCAGCCGAGTCTGACGATTGCTTGAGTTTCTGCAGGTAGCCTGACCACGAAACGGTAGACGTGTAGTATCCGTGTGCGAGTGACGTTTAGTGCCACTGAATTAACGAAGCCGGGTAAGTCCGGTATAGGTTTTTCCTTTGTGAGGACGTAGTACCGACATAATCTGGTGACGCATCGACGTCACACCCCATTAAATGAACAACTTCATTTAAAACTTGAAAGTTTTGATCCAAAGTAGTAAAACTTGATGTAACTCCTTCCCTTGAACAAGATATTCAAAGTTAACAAGTTTTCAACTTATAGGCTGTTAAGGACAGAGCACTCTGTTTTCAGCTGAATCAAGGCTATAGTTAATCAGAGGTTAGAGGTTGAGTTCTGTCGAGGTTGGGGTCATATGATACATTTCTGGAAAGGTTTGGAAGAGCTTTACAACTTTTATATTGAGTTACAGAGGTGTTTCATCCCTTAACCAATCGAAAAATGCAGTAGAGTTGAAACTGTCCAGAAAACAGGGCAGAGCAAAGACTCTCTGTAAACTCTCTGTAAATTAAGCATAACTTCCTGCATAAAAATCCACAAATAGAAAATGAGGTAGTTCTGGAAAGCTTATGAGATGGGTTACAACTTTGTAACATAAAGATTTGTCAGATTAGGAACATAATTAACTGGAATTCTTGGATCAAATCAGTACCTAATGCAGGGAGGTGCTGTCCAGATTTCTCCAGAAATTCTGTTAACTTTGACATCTCATAACTTTGGAACCAAGACAGATCTTAGGCCAATCAAATACTTTCTGGAAAGCTATTGAAGTTGGCTTTAACTTTGATGTTGAGCTCCAGAATTGGTTTTGCCTTTAACATGGCCTAAATCAGGTTGAAATGGAAACTGGTCAGGGCTGTCATGGGAACAGCAGATGAGCAGTCAAAGTTGTTTAAAATTTGAACTATGTTTCCAAGTTTTAGGGGTTCATTGACATGTCTTATGTTATAACTCAATGGTTTACTGTTTAAATAAATATTTGACATTTCTCAAATATATTTTTACAGATGACAGCAGATAAACAGTTGGAGAACGGGTGGGTGGTTTCCCACTGTTCTCACCGTAGCGGCTACCCGGAAGCATTGTGGCAAATGCTCCAATATTTCGGGTATAACCAAAGGCTGCAGTACTTCACCAAGGAAGAAGGCGAAGAGGGGAACAAGACATGGACGATCCATGTCGAGGTCCCCGCAGGACCTACGCCACCCGGTTGGGTGCCGTTCACCGTCACGGTGAGAGGGAGACAACCAGAAGGAATGTGGCAAGTGGCAGCCCGTGACACTATGCCACGTTTCTGCCAACTATACGTGCAGGCTATGGAGGGCACTCCATACGCGCTCGTTCCGGTGGAGGGACGGGCTCAGCATGTGTGGGAAGAGAGGTACCGGGAGGCAACAGATCCGAGTTGTCCAAGGTACAACCCCGCGGAGGCAAATCTCAGCCTCCAGATGAGGGCGGGAAACGCTGTGATGGACAGCCAAGCTGTTCATACGGAGCATCTCGCCACCAAGCTCAAGGAGAGCACAAGCCGTGGAGACCATTTCGAGAGTGCTCACAGCGCGCTACACAAGGTGCTCCTGCCGACGATAAAGCGACTGAATGAACAACACAATCAGTTGCATCGTCTGAAAAAGGCGAAGAGGAAAAGCCGTGTCGACATCGTGGCGTTGCAAGAACTGGTACATAATCTGACCCAGCAGAACGAGGAACTTACTCAAGAGCGGGACGACGCTATTGAGGAAGGGCAAGGCTGGGAATAAGATTACATCCAGGCTATGGACGAGGTGCATGCTCTACGGGACCTCGTACCTCCGGTATTAGGTATACCGGTGGTCTTGGGTCTTCCAGAAATGGGAGAACCCGGGATGGGAGAAGAGGTGGTAGATCCAGAGCCACCAGCAGAGGTACCGGAGGAGGACGACCCGCAGGAGGTCGAGTTCTACTCCGAGTAGGGGGTTACAGTTGCCATGTAGGGCAGCCAGGGTAGTGTGACCCAACTTTTGTAATCGGTGACGTGTCGTGTAGACAGTAGCGTATGTATAGGTTGTGACGACATGAGCACGACTTCTCGGAGAGCCGAGAATAATGTATCTTGTATAAAGTTTATGCTTTATCAATATATGTGAATGTTGTGCAAATTAATCATGTGTCACTTCAATACCTACTGTTGCATATGGAAATTTTAAGTAAGACACGTGCTAATTGCTGCTGTTTTGAATTCCAGAATGACGCGTACTCGTGCCAACCCTGATGTTGGAGGTACTAGCCAAGGGGGAGAGACTTCCCAACCACCTCCCGAGGACTCCTCGGGGCAGCAGCAGCAACAGCAACAGCAAACACCGCCACCGCCATTGCCAACGGTTACATTGGCCGACATCGTCGCGGCAATGGCGGGTTCACATCAGCAGCACACGGAGTTGCTGCAGACTCTCATCGCCAATACGTCTCGCCCAGAGAGACGTCAAGACCGTGAGGAGCGTCAACAGAGCTCCTACTCCGACTTCCTGGCGACTCATCCCCCGGTATTCTCAGGGGCGGATGAACCACTTGACGCGGACAACTGGCTCCGCGCCATAGAGATGAAGTTCGGGCTGCTCCAGATAAGCGAGCAGCGCAAGACTCAGTTCGCGGTCCAGCAGCTCCAAGGATCCACGAGCGCGTGGTGGGCCAACTTCTGTGCTTCACAGCCCACCGACTGAGTGGTGACCTGGACGGAGTTCTGGACGGCCTTCAGGGCCTATCATATACCGCCAGGTCTGATGAAAAGAAAGACGCAGGAGTTCTTACACCTGCAACAGGGGAGCAGAAACGCGCTGGAATACTCCAGAGCGTTCAACGATCTCGCACTTTATGCGTCGTATCATGCTAATACCGACGAGAAGCGACGAGACCACTTTTACCAGGGGCTTATCCCGCTCCTGAAGGACAAGTTGGCGATGTTCAACCGCGGCAGCCTCAACGACATCATTGACGCTGCGATTGTTCAGGAGGACTCCGGCAAGGAGTTGGCGGCGGCAGAGCGAAAGCGAAGCGCGCCGCAGAGCAGCGGAGAAGGAGGCGGTCCTTCTCATAAGTTTTGGATGGTGAATCACCCACCATCAGGTCCACGCTGGCAGCCACCACAGCGGTCGATGCCATTCCGCAGTCGACCGTACTCTTCACCGGCATTCAGGCAAGCACTGCCAGTACCACCTCCACAACAACAGCAGCAGCGGGCGATGCCGCGTGCGTATGCACCTCAGCAGCGCATGCCGGGCTTTCGTCCCCCGAGCACTACACCAGCAGCGGCCACATGTTACAAGTGTGGTCGTCCAGGACACTTCGCGAGCAGTTGCCCGGAGAGGCAAGGCGGCGGAGTGGCACCGCAGTTTCCAAGGAGGAATCAACCCCGGAACCCTACTAATGAGCGGCGGGCAAACCCTAGGCCCGGCACCGTCCACCAGCTTGCCATTGAGGACGTGCCAGAGGGCGAGCCAATCCTTGCGGGTATGTTCCAATTCCACCAGCATCCCGCTATAGTACTGTTTGATTCAGGCGCCACGCATAATTTTATTAGCCAAGCTTTCTTTGCTAAACACAGCTTGCCAATACTACCCACCGATAGTCCATATTTAATTTGTTCACCGGGTGGGAAGATTTCAGCAAGCGTAATGGTTTCCAAAGCACCATTATGCTTAGCGGGTAGAATGTACCCCACGTCTCTCATTATCTTAGAGGGACAGAAGGTCGATGTCATCCTAGGGATGTCATGGTTAAACCGCCACGGCGTTTTAGACACCGTCCTTCGAGTCGTGCACTTAAACTCAGAAGTGCACGGGTCTCACTCATTATTTCTGGACAGTCCAGAAATAAAGCTTCCAAGCGTCTATCAAGCCACAACTATCAGATTGGAAGATATTCTAGTAGTCCGAGAGTTCCCTGATGTATTCCCGAATGATTTACCGGGAATGCCACCCGATAGAGAGGTGGAGTTCAAGATTGAACTGGCACCGGGAACCATACCAATATCCCGAAGGCTGTACAAGATGGCACCCAAGGAGTTGGCTGAACTGAAGACTCAGCTCACGGACCTTCTGGAGAAGGGTTTTAGTAGGCCGAGCTCCTCGCCATGGGGCTGTTCGGCATTATTTGTCAAGAAGAAGTATGAGACGTTGCGGCTTTGTGTGGACTATCGTCCATTAAATGCCGTGACCATCAAGAACAAGTACCCGTTGCCACGGATCGACATGTTGTTTGATCAGTTGGTCGAAGCAAAGATCTTTTCCAAAATGGACTTAAGATCCGGGTACCATCAGATTAAGATAAGGGCTGAGGACATTCCGAAGACAGCTTTCTCGACGAGGTACGGACTTTATGAGTACCTGGTCATGTCCTTCGGCCTCACCAATGCTCCAGCTAATTTCATGTACTTGATGAACTCGGTATTCATGCCGGAGCTGGACAAGTTTGTCGTGGTCTTCATCGACGACATTCTGGTATATTCCAAGTCGGAGGAGGATCACAAGAAGCATCTGCGTATAGTCTTGCAACGGCTGAGGGATCACAAGTTATACACAAAATTCAGCAAATGCAAGTTTTGGATATCGCAAGTGCCTTTTCTCGGGCATATCATCTCAGCAGAGGGTATCGCTGTGGACCCGAGCAAGATCACTCAAGTGCTGAATTGGAAATCCCCAAGAACTGTTCACGAGGTACGGAGTTTCCTCGGGCTCGCGGGATATTATCGGACGTTCATTCCGAACTTCTCGAAGATTGCCAAGCCAATGACAGAGCTGCTGAATAAGGCTACCAAATATGTTTGGAGTCCAACATGTGAAGCAGCATTCAAGGCTTTAGTCAAGCACCTGAAATCAGCACCGGTTTTGGCGCAGCCAGACACAACAAAACCGTTCGATGTGTACTGTGATGCATCCGGCATTGGGATCGGATGTGTGCTGATGCAAGACCCAAGAGTGGTCGCGTATGGATCATGGCATCTTATAAACCACGAGCAAAATTATCCAACCCACGATTTGGAGCTTGCTGCCGTGGTACTCGCACTCAAAATGTGTAGGCACTACCTACTCGGTAACCTCGTACATTTATATTCCGACCACAAAAGCCTCAAGTACATATTCACTAAGAAGGAGCTGAACATGAGGCAGCAAAGATGGTTAGAACTGATAAAGGATTACAAAATAGAGATCCATTATCATCCGGGTAAGGCAAACGTAGTGGCAGATACGCTGAGCCGCAAGTCACATGTCAACAATCTGACCATCACACCGTTGGAAGAGAGCGAACCACCACTACATATAATTCCACATGGAGCTCTCTACAACCTGGCGTTGATCCCCACCATCCGTGAAGAGATAGCGGCAGCCCAGAAGAATGACAAAGGCATGTCGCATTTGCGGAGACGTGTAGACAGTGGGGAGTTGAAATGTTTCTGGAAGGATGGAGACGGCGTCCTATGGTTTAAGGACCGGATCGTCGTACCCCGTAACCCGGAATTACGGAAGAAAATCTTTGATGAGGCTCACTTGTCAAAGTTTTCTATTCACCCCGGCAGCAACAAAATGTATCAAGAACTCAGAAGCAAGTTTTGGTGGACACGGATGAAGCGTGAGACTGCAAAATACGTGTCCGAGTGTGATACATGTCGAAGGGTGAAGGCAGACCACATGCGGAAACCGGGACTGCTACAACCACTGGGCATTCCTGCCTGGAAGTGGGAGGATGTGAGCATGGACTTCATCGTCGGTTTACCCACACCTTGCAGAAACATGATTCTGTGTGGGTGATCGTCGATCGGCTCACCAAAGTTGCCCATTTCATCCCGGTCAACACAAACTACAACGCCAAGAAGTACGCTGAACTATACAACTCACGGATCCTATGCTTGTACGGCGTACCCCGTACCATCATATCGGATCGGGCACTTTATTTGTGTCCCGTTTTTTGGGAGCAGCTGCACGCTGCCTTGGGGACGAAGTTGATCCGTAGTTCAGCCTACCACCTGCAGACGGATGGGCAAACGGAGCGGGTAAATCAGATCTTGGAAGACATGCTACGAGCTTGCGCTATCAACCACGACAAGAATTGGAATGATCACTTGCCGTTAGCCGAGTTCTCGTACAATAATGGGTACCAAGCCAGCATCAAGATGGCACCTTACGAGGCGCTATACGGTAGGAAATGCCGCACACCATTGAATTGGTGTGAGTCTGGCAAAAGGGTTACCTTCGGGATTGACCTTGTCAACAACGCGGAAGAAAAGGTTCGACTGATTCAAGCGAACCTAAAAGCCGCTTAATCCCGTAAGAAACAGTATGCGGATCGGAGAAGGCGCCCATTACAATTTGAAGTTGGAGATCACGTATATCTACGGGTGTCTCCAATGAAGGGCGTAGACAGATTTGGGGTGAGAGGAAAGTTGGCACCCCGATTCATCGGTCCATTCCAGATTACCGAAAGATGTGGATCAGTGGCATACCGGCTGAAATTACCAGAAGCACTTTCCGGTGTGCACGACGTCTTTCACGTTTCCCAGCTGAGGAAGTGTCTCAAGCTATCGACTACCGTTCAGCTGGAAGACATTGAGGAACTGCAACCCGATCTCACCTATCGGGAGGAACCGGTGCAGATTATTGATGAAAAGGCCCGAACCACACGCAACCGTACGTTGTGGTTCTACAAGGTTCTATGGAGTAATCACTCCATGGACGAAGCGACATGGGAGAGCGAAGAATTTCTTCGCGCTAACTACCCTGACTTTTTCACGTCGCATATCCGGTAATTTTCCACTGTCCTCTCTCTCATTTTCACCTTATAATCTCGGGACGAGATTCTTTTCAGGGGGGAGGAATGTAAGGGCCTCAGTTTTGGCACACATCTGAAGTATTCATCACCACACCACACACCTCATTTGAGGAAAATGATGAACACAAATGAAGAGCAAGTAACCACCATCAACATGCTCATTAGAGAACAAACTCACATATTGCAAAAGTGGTATTTCCCACATGTGATATAGGTGGGCTGGACATATGAAAACTCCTACACATTGCTAAGGATGTGCATGCCAAGTTTCACCCAAATTCAAAACCTTTTTTGAGGTCATTTTGGGTATAGATAGAAAGAGGGCAGTTTGAAACCACATTCAAATTCAAACTGTTTTTATCCCATGAATTTAAAAGTGGGAGGCATATTCTTATTCAGCACATTTTTGTGAGCTCACACACCAATTTTCACTCCATTTGGAGTTGATCTTGACATGAGCTAAGTGGGACAAATTCAAACTTTATTTGAATTCAAAACTGAACTTGTGCTGAAATTCACTTAAACCAAACCCAATTTGAATCCTATTCAATTCAAATGGCTCAGGGTTGAATAATTTGAATCACCAGGGGTATTATGGGGCTCATTGTTTACAACAGTGATTAGGAGTAAATTTCAGAGGTTAAAACCCCGGGTGGGACCCACATGTCATAGAGGGAACAAGGAGAAACTTGCACCCGAAGTCAGAGTCTCGGTGGGAAATTCCACCGAGCAGCTGTCGGCTGTGCCACCGAGCAGCTCCCGGTGCCACCCAGCTGCTCCCGGCTTGCTCGCGCCCCCACGCGACCGGCACCGCCTCAGCCGAGCAGGAGTCGGCCGGCTTTATCTTCTCGCGGGCAAACCCGAGCAGCGGCACTGTTTCTCGCCGCAGCTCTCTGCTCAATCGGGAAAACCAGCAAAACCATCTCCTCCTTCGTCCCTGAACTGCTAGACAGCCACCTGAGGTCGCACTCCACCTCCCCAACGCCAGAAACCTTGAGCTCCGACCTCCTTTGCCCGAAAACGATCGCCACCGCGGCAACCTAGCCTCAGCCGAGAGTCAGGCGCCCGTGGGCAGCATTCCGCAGGCGTTTTCACGGTCCAGCGAGAGAGGCAACAGAAGCGCGCGACCACCGTGCTGCTCTCCTCCAAGTTTGGAAGCCAACCGTGAAGAATCCGCAGAGAATTTACAGTTTTTGCTACGGCGACCGTAAACCGAGCTTCCGGTACGGTTTCTTTAAATTCTCGCTCTATGATCTTTCGGAGGTCATCAAATCTTGCACATAGACGCTGGACTAGCCGGCGATCAAGTTCTTTTCTGCATCCGTAGCGTGAAACTCTCTAGGAGTGACGAATTTCGAGCTCGATCAAGGGCGGTCATGGCGGGCACGATCGGTCACACGGTACCGACCGACTTGCCGCCATCCCTGAACCCTTTTGACACCTTGTCGAGCTTCCTAGAGGTACACTGATGCTGTTGGACAGTTTGTTTGAGGTGTTGGCGGGTTAGAACCCACGGTCGACGACGCCGAACCTCAACCGAGGCCGAGGCACGTCGCCGGGCTATTTCCGGTCACCCCCAGCCCGACCTGACACCACCGACGTGTTCCTCGACGTCGACAACCCCCTGGCGGCGAGTTTCAGACCATGGGAGGTCTGGCAGCGGTGAGCCGGCGAGCTCTGAGTCTGCTACGGCGAGGTCGGCGGCGCGGGCATGAGAGAACGGCGGGAGGAAGACGAAGCCGGCTGGCCCACGTGTCAGCGGCTGAAGAATTTAAATCGGGTTCGGGTGTGTCCGGGGATCGGCTGTGCTAGCGCGCAAATACCCTGTGAGCTCCGGTGTGCCGGACACCTCCGTGCTCGACACGTGTGGTATCCCCGGTGTGCCGGACACCTCCGCGCTTGACACGTGTCCCCGCGGGCCCCGAGAGTTTAAACTTTTCCCCGATTTTCAGAATTCTTCCAAACTTCAAATCCTCATAACTTTGGCTAGAGAGCTCCAAATCGAGTGAACCAAATTTTTCTGAATTCAGCTCTCTGAGTACTTTCCAGCAAATCAAGTTTCACTTCATGAAATTTCTTATTTCTCCAGAATTAATTCCTCAAAGTTTAAACTGTTTGGAATTTTAACTGGAGAATCCTTTGGAGGAAAATCCTGAAAATTTTGCTGGGATGTTCACCAAAATATCCCTGGACTACCATAAAAATTTCAGATCCATTTGAGCTCATTTAATCCACCTAATGGTGTGATTAGTGAAACTGTTCCAGAGAAAATAGAAAATGTTCAGAAACATTTTCAGAATTTTCTCTGAAATTGTTTAGCTCATATCTTTAGTTAGGAACTTCCTAATTAAGTGAGACCAACTCCATTAGAACCCTCTGAAAATCTAGTTTTCAGAAAGTCATAGTTTGTTTCACGAAAATCCTTAGAGCACCCTAAGAGTTCCAATTAAGGTCAAGGACATAATTAATTGTGGAGGGCTCAAATGAGCTTTGCTGCAACTAAAACTTGACCAAGTCTCTGTTTAGGTTGTTACCAAGACACAGTAAAAGTTTCACAGTCATTAGGTCTGTGTAGCAAGGGTTATAGACTTCACAACTTCAAACTCAATACAAATGCATTTAAATTGATACATATATTGCTTCTATCATGTAGTCGCTAAGGTCGAGGAGGAACCCGAAGTCCTAGACTTCGTTACTCCGGAGGAACAGCTAGCCTAAGACCAAGAGCAGCAAGGCAAGCTCCGGTTTGCATTAACCGTTTTGCAAATTTTTATTGTTTTGAGCACTTACTTGATTATTAATTCTTCGCATTAGAGTCTTGTTTGGAAACCCAATTGCATAGCCAAGAAAACCATGGGTTGGGTTTAGGATTGCAAACCCCGTTAGCTACTGCAATGCTAAGATAGTATAGGATTAGGTACAAGTCGAGTAGTTGGAACTAATCGCGAGCATAGGCTAGAGGCACTCGACTCGGGTAGAGATAGCACATGACATACATGGCAAGAAAAATGAGACCGAGCGGAGAGTAAGGGCAGCAGGACTTTGGGGCCTGTGTGCTGTAGCTCCGCCTGCGTCGATTGAGGACCGAGCCGTGTGCGGGCCTGTTGAACAAGCTAGAACAGTACCGAAGACCTACCGGCTATATGGGAACCGGGAAACCGATGTAACTCGGGTAGCTGGGTATTGAGGCATTGCCCGTCGTTCAGAGGGTAGGTTGAGAGCTCGAGGTGTAAATCAGCTGGCGGCACTGAGATGCGTGTGCAGAGACCTCTTGCTCGGGACGATGGGACCTGTTCAATATTTGGCTGACGGGCGAAAGGTGGTCGCGTACGGTGTCAGTGATGGTTGCTGTAGGCAACATCGAGCACGGGCGTACGTGACGGGTTGTTCGGGTAACCCTGCAAGTGTAAATCGATTATAATCGCCGTCCCTCGCGGTCAGTGAGTACCACTTGTTCACTGTACCGTGACATAAAAAGAATAGGCTAGTTACATGTTAAAATGTTGTTGATTGAAAGATGGACTTGATTGCTAATGACTTGCTGTAGTTTAGAGCTAACTAAAGTTCATTTCAAGTTTGGTCAAAGTACATGAGAGAAATGTGTTTCTTGTTTGATTGCGGCTCTCTCATGTGCCTTAGCGTAAGGTTCTCCACAAACTGCTGCTAAAACTTGAAAGTAAGGTTCCACTAATTAGGCGAGTCCTTTGCAAATGATTTTTACCTCATGTAACCCATCAACCCTCATGCAGAAGTTCCATGTTTAGGTGAGACGGGTCAGACTTGCTGAGCCTTCGTGCTCACTGCTTGTGTTTGAAGCTTTTGCAGGGTTCTATGAGGAAGGGACTCCCGAGGAAGAGACGGAATCCCAGGAGGGGAACCCCGTCGAGTGGGAGTCGTGCACGCCGCAGAGTTAGTGTGTGTGTGCTAGCAAGGACACGTTGAAGGGCTGAACGTGCACTTGATGCTTAGTCTACGCCCGCGAGTGTAGACTGGACTTATTTTGATGTAAACATGTTCATAACTTGTTTATGTAATAAAATTTCGCTTCCGCTTTGTACCTTTGACGTGTGTTATACGGTGCTGTGCAACGCAGCACCCCTCAGCGTGATCCTGGCTCGACAAGACCGTGGGGTCGTGTCACATATCGGATAGCATCCGTGAGCATAATGCTCAGCAAGACTTAACTATCACACTAGTCATGAAACTCTACATGAGGGTATAACATAAAGTGGGATGGCATAATGCATAATAAACTCGCCTAAATGTGAATCCTTACTTTCAAGTGTTATTTTCAGCAATTTAAAAGTAACCTTGGGCACGCCACATCGGACTCCACAATCAAACAAGAAACGCTTTCCCCCGATGTAATTTGCTCACGGTGGAAATGAATCGAGATTGGTTTAACTATACTCAAAAGATCCATCACAAAGCTAGTATGAAACTTCAAACCATAATGATTAGTTCCTTTTTCATGCAAGTTCTTACTACGTCACGACTGTGAGAACAAGTATGCTCAGTCCTTTTCTGCGAGCGACGGTGATTCAAATCAATAACAAACGGACTACACGACACGTACGCCCGTACTCGTCGTTGCCTGCAGCAGCCATCACTGATGTCGTACATGGCATCCTTTCCTCCGTTTCACCCATGTTGAATCGATCAAATCACCCCGTACAATAGCCACTCTCATGGTGCACCTACCGACATGAGATGTAATGAAAATGTTACCCACATACTGCACACCGGCCGTATCGCCTGAGGTGACCCGAAAAGGCTCAACACAAGCTTCCCGAGGTACATCGGTTTACTAGGTCCCATATTGCCAGCATGAGTCCGGTACACAACTCAAACTTACTCAACAGGGCCACACACAGATCGGTCCTTGACCGACACGGACAGGTCTATAGCACCCAAGCCCCTATGTCCTTCTGCCCCTACAACCTGCCGTTCTCAACTCTAACTTGCTAACAATTTTCTGAACCAATCCCGTATGCCCCTGTTGTTCCTGATCATGCGAGTAGCATCTCACCACTCAACTTCTACCGAACCTTACTTAAGCATGGCAGTTCTATATGGTGAAAGACACCTACCCAATACTCCATGGGTTCATTTGGTCACACAAGAGGAGTATCAAAGCACTAGACCTAATGCACATTTCATACCTTAACCGAAAGAGTGAATACAAAGTAAAAACTTAAAAGTTGTCAAATGCAATCCGGAGCTTGCCTGTTTTGCAGGGTAGTTGTATATAACCAGTTTGTGATCCTTGCTGATCAACCCTTGATTCTCCGGAGTCTGATCCACTTCAATGGATCGCTCCTTCAAATCCCCTTTGTTGTGATTCCTATTGACATGTATCTGCACAAGTTTTATAGAATGCAATGGAAAGAATTTAAGACTTCATTGCTTAAGAACAGAGGCTGTGTGGAAATGCCAAGAATGGCTTGTTTTGCCTCTGTTGTGCAAAGAATTATGAATGAACTAGATTGGTCTTAGTGTTTTAACTATACACTAACTAACTTTCCTAATGAACATAAGAGTTGAGCTGAAAAGAATTGAATGCAACTAAAGAACAAGAACTCCAATGGCCTCAAAACTTTTACAGCATGTTCTATACTAACCAGAGATTTAGCTTGCCAAATTGCAGCTAATTTTGGAAGAATATGTGTCTACCATAATTCCCACAAGAGTCTTATATATTTTCCCACATACATAAGCATGGAGAACAAGAACAGGGAGATCTAAGGCTCAACTTGAGCTGATAATTTACATGTGAGTTCCTGGTCACATGAAAGTAATTTGATTCAAAATTTAGACCTTTTACTTGAGTAGTTCCTCCAGAACAATTCCTTAAGCATCTCTACTCAAAAGAACTAATTATGGATTGTCATCGAGCGCCTGATCAGTTCCGCCATGAACTCGCTCAAAAGACATCAAAATCCGTCGCTACGAGGTGGTTTCATGCTAGGGTTACTCAAGGAGAAATGGTTGCCGGCTAGTCCGGCTCGTTTGTGCAAAGTTTGACGATCTACGGAGGATTAAAGGGTGAGAATATTGGAGTTACATACTGGACGCTCGGTTTGAAGCCGTCGGGGAAAAGTTCCAAAATTTGCCGGGTATACTTCCCGGATTGGCTTGAGCTTCGGGTGGAAGCAGCACGGATACCGTGCGCTCCCGTTGCCGCCCTCACTCGCCCGTGAAACACTCTGTGGTGAGCTGTCCACGAGCGCCCGATCACCGGTTCACTTTAGGTCGCCGCGGAGGGGGTGTTTTAGGGCTCGGGAACGCCGGAACTTGGCTGTTTGTGCATCGAGGAAGTGGAAAATGGGCTCGCGGTGCCGTTTAGCAGCTCAGGGTGGAGTCGCAAGCATGTTTTCCTTGTTTCCTGGTTGCTCCTGAGGGTGTGGCGGTGTGCTTCTCTGGTTGCGGTGTGTTGTGAGCGAGGGGGTAGCGAAGAGCAAATAGCTCGGTCTGTGGAGAGGTAAAGATCACACCGAGGGAAGAGAAAACCACACACACGGTGCCAGCGCTTGAGAGGAGAGCAGGAGGTGGCAGCCACAGCCCTCGGTGGCGCTCGGGAGGAGGCTACTCACTGAGTTGAAAACAGAGCACAAAGGCTTCATTTGCCAGTCACAATTAGCTCACTGACTAGTGGGGTCCACGGCAAATTTCCTCCCCAAAATATCTTCTCATGTTAATCTCTCAAATTCCAATGTTTTGAATTTTAAATGTGGGCTAGCATTTGAATTCGCCAAATTCAGTTTGAATTTGCATAGCAAATTCGAATTCGGTTTGAATTTGGAAATGCCTCTATTTAGTTCCTTTTTAGCCCACCCTAAAGTTAAATCATTGCCATCCAAAGCTTCCTCAATTCAAAACTATATGGCTGCAAAAGTATTCAAAGGTTTGGCCACAAATTGTGGTGAACTTTGAATTCGGAAATCTGATTTTTAATGTTTCATGCAAAGAGGTATTTAAGTCGTTATTGGTGCAACACCTTCAAAAGAAAATGTGAGCCTCTTTTTGGATGAACATCCATGTAGCACTTTGCATGAAGAAAAGTTTTAGCACGTCCCATTTTTCATGAATTTGCCACACATATGAATACAAACCTCGGTTTATTCATTACATTTTTGGGACTTTTACAGCCCACAGCCCGAGCCACCGACACGACCTGACTAAGAAAGATCTCTTGACCCTACATCAGTGAAGCCATCGTCAAAGCCCCTTCCAAACAACCACAAGGCCGAACCTAGGGTAAGGGCGGTAAAGCGCTGCACCCAGACCCTTCCGAGCCCCTTAAATAACCTCGGCACCCCCATTAGGCAACAAAGTGGTCGACCGGTAGACTACCATCCAAAAAGAAGCATACGCACGAAGAAGCACCGCCCGACGGAAGGAGCAGACCAACCCTCGCGCGGTGCTCGGGGGGCTACCCATCTACCAGAGGTCCAAACACAACCAAAATACCCAAAGCTTATATCCATTCCACAAAGGGTGGGTCAGTATCCCCCACAAATTACAAAAGTGAAACGAAAACCCGAGGAGGAGCCCTAATCTACACAGAGGGACCATCCATCTTTCACTTCTCGTCCGCTTCACCCTTGATTGCCTCCTCTGGAACAAGCTCGCTAAGGAGAGTGCAGCCGGGGTAACCGCAACCCTAGCTTCTTCAAGATCCACCACCGGATCATGAAAGCCACGAAGAAAATGGAGATCAAGGGAAGGGTAGTGATACAGCACGACCCCTAACACCACTCAGGCTCCGTAGAAAACCCTGGCTCCCCCGACATCCCGTCGTCGATCGTCAACCACGTCGAGTGCCCTGGCCAGCCGACCAGAGAGCCCGACTCCGAACCAGTCTCCGAGCACCAATTCGCAGATCGACCACCTGACACCTCGGAGGCTGGCGAGCTCCAATCGAAGCGCCACAAAGCAAGGGCGGCAGAAGGAGCGCACAGACTCCACGCTGCTTCCACCTGAAGCTCAAGCCACGTTGTGAGCTCTCGCCGGCGAATTTTGAGATTTTGCTCCGGCGGCCTCAACCCGAGCTTCCGGTACCGTTCCTTAAAATTCTCCTTCTCCACTCCTCCTTAAGTCATCAAACTTTGCACGTGTATGCTGGATTAGCCGGAAATCAATTCTCCTTTAGCATCCATCGCATGAAAACGCCTCGGAGCGACGGAATTCAAGCTCTACTAGGGGTGTTCGCCGCGGACCCATTCGGTTGCATGGTGAAACCGTAGTTGCGGCCACTCCCGAGGTACTCTGAGGTCGTGCCGATCTTACTAGAGCTGCGCTGGTGGTCTAGAGCCCATCGGTGCAAGTGCTGGCAGGCTGGAGACCTCGGGCGACAGCGCCGAACCACAACAGTAGCCGCCGCACGTCGCCGAGCTGGTTCCGGCCACCAGCAGCCCAAGCAGAGCCCACCATCATGTTCCTCGGTGCCCTAAACCCTCTGGCGGCGAGTCTCTAGCTGGGCGGCAGCCGGAAACACCGGTCCAGCGAGCATCCGTCTGCTCCGGTGAGGGGGGAGCGCGCGGGCGCGAGAAAGAAGGCGGGAGGAAGAAGAAAACGTGGGGCCCGGCTGTCAGCGGCTCATATTTTAAATCAGGATCGGGCTGCGGCTCGGATCCGGTGTGCTGGCATGCAGAAACTTCATAGACCCCGGTGTGCCGACGCCTCAGCGCACAACACGTGTCCCCGTGGCCCATCAGCGCACATCATCGCATACACATGCTCTAGCCGGCTAGCCACTTTACCCCGCCGTCCCGAGCTCACCGGCGCCTAGAAACAGCGAGGTTTCCACTGCTCCCGAGTTCAAACTCAAGGAATCGAAACTGGACGCTATGGACAGCCCAAACCAGAAGGGATCACGGCCAAGCAAGCCACCCATCTGTGCATCAAATAGTCTAGTTGCTCACCTCCAAAGCTCAACCCTAGCCATTGATCACAGAGGGAGAATTTCAAGTTTTCCTCCCGGGCGGCAGAAACGGACCTTGAGGTAAGGAATTGTAAAATTCGTCCTCAAATCGTGTTTGTTGGGTCTCAAACTTCACACACAGGATGTTAACTGCCTAGCACACCTCCTCCATCTATTTTAGACCAAGAAATTGAGTGTAGAGTGAGCAATCCGAGCTCTTTTAGAGGGTATGCCGCTGGACCCTATCGGGCGCACGGTGCCGATAGGTTTAGAGACCTCTCCAGCTGGTTTAGACCTCATGCCGGTCTTCTACATGATCCCCTGGTGCTGTAGAGCCCAAGAACCGACAATTTGGTGTTGAATTCACCGTGCGAGACCTCGCCGGAGCCCGAGGGTTTGCTGCGGCCGGTGCGCCCTTTTTTCCGGCGAGTTTCAGCCGCCGGCGACCTCACCAACGTGTTCAGCGTGGTGAAATATGGGGGGGGGGGGGCAGCAGGGGGTCTCAGATTCATTGGACCTATGGAACTTGAGCTACCATCTTTTAGGTTTAAGTGTTCATATAATGGACTTAATCACATGGTGGTTACTAGTATCTCCTTTTCACTCTAGCTTTCATAATCTCTAGGGTTGTAGATCCAACAAAAGAAACCTTGCTGTTGTTTGTCCCTTTTAGGTGTGTGTTAACTAGTACAACAGTTTTGAATGATTTTCTAAATTGCTTTTGAATACTTGTGCATAAACAATCTCAATAGCATGTGAAGTCGACGTTCGACGAGGACTCGACTCTGCAGCAAGGATCTCCATCTCGTGACGAGTTTGGTGGATTCTCCGGAGGAAGACTAACTCCTAGCTTCTAACAAAACCGTTGAGCAAGGCAAGCCCCGGTTTGCATATCGTTACCGTTTTAAATTTTTCTTTACTTCACATCATGTTTATTAGACTTGATATTGTGCATTATGTCTAGGATGATTGAAACCCACTTGCATGACTATTACATCCCTGAGTAGAAGGTTTAGTGTATGCTTTGCCTTGTTGTAGATGCTAGGCTAATGTTGTAGCTAGCTCGGTAGAAGTCGAGAAGTAAAAAGCTACTCGCGAGAAAGTTCGAGTAATGGAGTTACTCGCGAGAGATAAATGATAAGAGCACCCTCATGAATATGAGATGGGGACAGGGATGTTCCTGTAGGATGGAGCGCTCAAGGTTGGTCTCAACCTGCGATGGGTGTGACAATGCTTGAGACCACATTAGGCCTGGACCGGGATGGTAAGGCAAAATGTGGAGGTTGGTTGTAGCCCCGTTCATGTTGGTTAAGGACCGTATGTATGCGGCCCTGCTAGACAAGATTAAGCTGTACCGGATATATAGTGGGGTATGGGCCCCATGAAACCGATGTAACTCGATGGACCGTGATATAGAAACTCATCCTTCCCGTGGGAATTGCGTTGAGAAGGCGAGAGGTGTAAATCCTTTAGCGGGCAACTTCGACGTGTCCACGTAGAGGACCATCCTGCTCGGCGCGAAGCGTTTTTCTATGTCGGGGTGTCGGGTGAAAGGTTGCTGCATACAACGTAAGAAAGAGCTCTTGAGAGAGTCATTCGACGTGGGTGTATGTGTCGTGTATTCTGGGTTGTTATTGATTCGAATCACCGTCGCTCGCGAAAGAGGATTGAGCATACTTGCCCACTGCGACGTGACTTAGTAAGAAGAGGAACTAAGTCTCTTAACTTGCTGTTTGTGGATTAATCACTGTATTGGAACCTTGACTGAAGTAGATATTGAGCCAACTAAATTTCAATTCCACCTTAGGCTAGCAACATCGGGATAAGCGTTTCTTGTTTAATTGTGGACTTCCGATGTTGTGAGGCGTGAGGACCAATAAAATGAAGGCTAAAAGAATCTGAATATAAGGATCATTTAGTCAAGATGCATTTTGTAAATTCCTATTCCTACTGTCTTACTACCCCTGAATTTAGAGTTACATTTTAGAAGTGACGGTTAAGTCTTGCTGAGCCTTAGTGCTCACGGTTGCTTCTGAGTTGTTTTTGCAGGTAGCAGGATGCCTGCTATGAAGAGGGTTGTTCGGTGAAACGATGAACCTCACAGTTTGTTCAACTCATCGGAAACCTAGCCGCTGCCTTTCATTTGGTGAAGCTAGTAGGAAGCGTTCACGGGCTGAACGACTTCTCTTCGGCGTAGTTAGGGTCGAGAGTGAGTAGTTTGTCCAGCAAATTTTAATTTCCGCTGCGTGTGTACATTATGTTGTAAAAGAAATTATCTTGAGTAACAAAATGGTTCCGTTATGTTTTTATGCCTCTTTTCGTGCTTGCTGTTGGGTGCCGCACCGCATGGCACCACCCACTGCGATTCCCAGGCCGGGCCTCACAGTGTGGTATCAGAGCCGCATTGGGAATAGCACGCATGAAAAAAGCATATTTTTGAAAACTTAGGAGTATACGAGTGAGGAACGTATAGTATGCCCACATAAGGATTATAAATAGCATAGTTACTTAAGGTGGCAAGCTAACAGTGTGTTACTCTTCAGTATTTCAATTCAGTAACGACGCACCTACGTGGAGGTAAGAATGGTAAGGAACGCCACCGAAAGCGGATCAATTTCGGTTAGCTCACCCATACGAGGAAAGTAGTGTGGGATGTCCCGTTCAGCAATGGACGGGAAGTGAATATGTTTTCTAAGACTCTTCATGTCTTAGAGACATATGAATGGCACTAGCATCTAGTGCGCAAACCCAGGGGCAAGAGGAGGAGACCCCATCGTGTGGTTTGTAACACGAAGTATGTTCTCTAGGACTCTTCATGTCCTATGAGGCTTACGAAAGCGGTGTTCCACCAGTGTGCTTTATTGCAAAGGTGTGGAGCCCCCGTCGGGTGGTGAATAACCCGATCATGTACCTTGAGACGTGGCTTGACTCAAGGACGGCCCGTATGGCAATGATACGGGGCGTATGTTTTTACTATGATATGGACCTGCCTGTAATGACAAACCATTGAGTGCATCACTATTGAGTGGTTTTCTGCAGGTACCTTAACCACGTTACAACATGTCATTTAGAAAACGTGTGTGAGTGATCATTTTAGTGCCACCACTTGAGACGTATATGCCGGTATAAAGCCGGTTAGGATTTTTAATTTGGTGAGGAAACGTAGTACCGTGATGTGTTTTGAACTGCATGAAAAAGAAGGTTTGGAAAGAAAAAGAGTAAATTTGGAGTCTAGGATTCTATTAGGGGTTAATGAACTCCTATATTGAACTAAGAGTCAATTGGGAGTATAGATTTATTTACAAAGACTTAGGAGAAACCTCCCCTGTTTTTGGCAGAATTTTGCTGAAGTTGAACAGGACATAACTTTTGTTTGGTTGAACCAATGGAGGTGAGTATTACATTTCTGGAAAGCTATTGAAGTCTTCTAAAACTCTTCAGTAGAATCCAGATCATAATCACCTTCCAAATGGATGAAATTCTCAGAGGAGTGTGAACTGTCCCAAAACAGGGCGGCCACAAATTGCTCTCTGGAAATTTCTGTATTTCAACCACAACTTTCTATAGAAAAATTTCTAAGGGTCATGTAATACACCGTTGGAAAGCTTGTGATATATGCTATGACTTTGTAGTTCAAAGTTTCTCCAGATTTGGAGTTTAAAGTGATGAAATCTTGCGGACAAAACAGCTACTTTCAAAGGAGGTGCTGTCAAAATTGTTCCAGTTTTCTGTTAACTTTGAAATACGCAAATTTTTGATCCAGAACATATATGAAGGCAAATGAATACTCGTTGGAAATATATTGAAGTTAACTATAACTTTGATATTTAACTTGAGATATTAAATTGCCATTTTCATATATAAATTCTGGGGGTAAGACCAATTGGTCATTCTGAACAGAGTAGTGCTTATTGCCTATGTAACTTAAGACTTGTTGTGGACAGGGATGTTTCAGACTTCTCTAAGCTCCATAACATGTTCTTGAGTTATTTCTCAGTTTGTCCTACTGTTGGAATTAAGGGTTTGGACAAACTTGCTCACGTTTGATAGATTTCAGAATTGTCGAAACCCTGGTTAGATTATGTGTGCTGCATTATTGATGTGATGTTTTTACGGTTATGTTTTCAATTCAATTTGAGTTTAAACTTTGAATTTTAACCGTAAATTGCTCACTCTTGCAGCATGGATCATGCTCATTCCAAGAGTGAGGTTGGTGAGTCGAGTCACGGCGAAAGTAATTCGCCATGACAAGAAGTGCCGACATCATCAACCGGATTGGCGGAAATCTTGGCAAAGATGGCTGAGTCTTTGGATCTGTTGGTGCGACAAAGCATACATCAGGAGACACTACAGCAAAATCCCCGCCAAGCACTTCTCTGGAGGATATGCTACGGGCATGTGTCATCAATCATGGGAAGAATTGGGATGACCATCTACAGTTAGCAGAATTCTCATATAATAACGGTTATCAATCCAGCATCAAGATGGCCCCGTATGAAGCTCTTTATGGCCGGAAGTGCCGCACACCACTGAATTGGTGTGAGTCCAGCGAGAGAGTGGTCTACGGGATTGATCTTGTGAATGAAGCCGAGGAACGAGTGCGAGTGATTCAAGCCAATTTAAAGGCTGCTCAATCTCGGCAGAAGAGTTATGCAGACAAAAGACGTCGACCTCTTCACTTCGACCTCGGGGACCACGTTTATCTTCGTGTCTCTCCGATGAAAGGGGTTCATCGTTTCAGAGTGAAGGGAAAGCTTGCTCCGCAATTCATCGGGCCGTTTGCTGTCACTGAGATATGTGGACCTGTGTCCTATCGTCTGGAGTTACCGACGTCACTTTCAGGTATTCACAATGTTTTCCACGTCTCTCAACTGCGGAAATGTCTTAAGTACCCAAACGCGGTTCATACGGAGAACATTGAGGATCTTCAACCGGATCTCACCTATTCTGAGTATCCGATACAGATTATTGACGAGAAGACTCGCGCCACAAGAAATTGGACATTGCGATTTTACAAAGTCTTGTGGAGCAACCACACCGCTGATGAAGCCACGTGGGAAAGCGAGGATTTTCTCCGTTTAAATTTTCCTGACTTGTTTGTACCATATGTCCAGTAGCCATTCTCCCTTCTTCTTTCTTTTTGTAATCTCGGGACGAGATTCTTTTAAGGGGGGAGGAATGTAACAGCCCTAACTTTTGTAAAGCTTGATTTCAACTAATGAAACAAAGTTAAGGCGATGAAAGGCTATAGTTTTGTCACATGAAATGATGAACACAAATATGGACATGTGAGGGAGTTAAAAAATTTCTCTAGCCCATGATCAGAACATGTTAACCTAGGGGAAAGAATTAGACTCCCCAAAACTCTAACTCATGTGCACCTTCTCTATGAGTAGAGTGGAGGAAATTTAAATGCAATTTGAATTATTTTGAAAGGATTCCTATTCAGATTGTACAAAGGCCCATATGTGAGAGCATAGAAGCATTTCTCATGTATTCAAAAGCCTAAGTTTCACATTTGGAGAATTTTAGTTTTCATATACTATTTATTCCGGGGATTAAAAGAGGGCATGTTCAAATTCAAACTTGGATTTGAATTTTGAACCAAACAAACTCAATTTCAAAATCTGATTTCAGATTCGAATTCTTCATAATTCTTTTGACCTATCCTCCAAGTTCAATCGAATTCGGAGCTCATTTGCTATTTTAAATCGAATTGAGGGATAAGAAGCAAAATTGGGGCTGTGGACCCCACCGGTCAGTCTCACAAGAATGAAACCGACTCGGCTCTGTTCTTCATCGATGGAGCGCTCGACAGCAGCTCCTCCTGAGTCTCTGCCGATGCCACCTCCTGCTTCGATCTTTTGCCGGCCTAATCCACGCCCACGAGTGCAGAAACGCCATTTTGCCTTCTCCCAACCGAGCTCCCGCTCTCTGTTCGTCCTCCCGAGCAGAACAGCGCCCCTCCTTCTCTCGATCCTACACAGCCACCTGAGCGACGGATGATCGAGGTCTCCACAGAAAAGATCATTGCATACACATTCTCTAGCCGGCTAGCCACTTTACTCCGCCGTCCCGAGCTCACCGGCGCCTAGAAACAGCGAGGTTTCCACTGCTCCCGAGTTCAAACTCAAGGAACCAAAACTGGACGCCATGGACAGCCCAAACCAGAAGGGATCACGCCAAGCAAGCCACCCCATCTGTGCACCAACAAGTCTAGTTGCTCACCTCCAAAGCTCAGCCCTAGCCATTGATCACAGAGGGAGAATTTCAAGTTTTCCTCCCAGGCAGCAGAAACGGACCTTGAGGTAAGGAATTGTAAAATTTGTCCTCAAATCGTGTTTGTTGGGTCTCAAACTTCACACACAGGATGTTAACTGCCTAGCACACCTCCTCCATATATTTTAGACCAAGAAATTGAGAGTAGAGTGAGCAATCCGAGCTCTTTTAGAGGGTATGCCGCTGGACCCTATCGGGCGCACGGTGCCGATAGGTTTAGAGCCCTCACCAGCTGGTTTAGACCTCATGCCAGTCATCTACATGATCCCCTGATGCTGTAGAGCCAAAGAACCGATCATTTGGTGGAGAATTCACCGTGCAAGACCTCGCCGGAGCCCTAGGGTTTGCTGTGGCCGGTGCGCCCTGTTTTCCGGCGAGTTTCAGCCGCCGACGACCTCACCAACGTGTTCAGCGTCGGGAAATATGGGAGGGCGGCCAGCACGGGGTCTGGAGGCGGCTGGGAAGTGCTTTTCCGGCGACCTCGCCGGAGGGGCCGCCACTGCCCTGTTTGGCGCGAGTCTGGAGGTTAGGGATGACAGGTGGGACCCACTGTCAGGATTTAAATATTTTCCAGATTTTCCCACTTTAGTTCAAACTTTGGAGAGCCATTACTTTGTGTAGGAGTGTCCACAAATTGTGAAACAAATTTTGTTGGATTCCTCTCAAAGAGTACTATCCAGGGGTGCAGCCCAATGTTTATGAAAATCCCTGGATTTGGCTCATTAATTCATTTAAGGAAAATATTCTATGAATTTTTACAGGAGTTCTGTTTATTGGAAAATTCCCAAATTTGGACAGGAAATTTTTCAAAAATTCCTTGAACTCCAGTAAAAAGTTCAGAGGCATTGGACACTATTTGCTTGGTCAAATGATGTGTTCATTCCTTATGTCTCTGAAAAATGGGAAAATGAACAGAGACAATTTCAGCTTTTCCCCATTCTTTGTAAAATCCATATCTCCATGTAGGAAACTCCAAAAATGGTAAAACCAATTCATATTGACTCAGAATATTTTGTACTTCACAAAAAGTCTACTTTGCAGCATAGGAAAGCTTAATACCTAGGGGTAAAGGCAGATTAGTGAAAATAACATAAGGAATTATTGTGATCACCTTGAGCCATTTCATGAGCTCAATTTTAGCACACTGCCTAAATACCTTCCATAGAGGCTGTGCTTAAATTCTCAGCTTCATTGGACCTCTGGAACTTGAGCTACCATCTTTTAGGTTTAAGTGTTCATATAATGGACTTAACCACATGGTGATTACTAGTATCTCCTTTTCACCCTAGCTTTCATCATCTCTAGGGTTGTAGATCCAACAACAGAAACCTTGCTGTTGTTTGTCCCTTTTAGGTGTGAGTTAACTAGTACAACAGTTTTGAATGATTTTCTAAATTGCTTTTGAATACTTGTGCATAAACAATCTTAATAGCACGTGACGCCGACGTTCAATGAGGACTCGACTCTGCAGCGAGGATCTCCATATCGTGACGAGTTTGGTGGATTCTCCGGAGGAAGACTAACTCCTAGTTTCTAACAAAACCGTTGAGCAAGGCAGGCCCCGGTTTGCATATCGTTACCGTTTTAAATTTTGCTTTACTTCACATCATGTTTATTAGACTTGATATTGTGCATTATGTCTAGGATGATTGAAACCCACTTGCATGACTATTACATCCCTGAGTAGAAGGTTTAGTGTAGGTTTTGCCTCGTTGTAGATGCTAGGCTAATGTTGTAGCTAGCTCGGTAGAAGTCGAGTAGTAAAAAGTACTCGCGAGAAAGTTTGAGTAATGGAGTTACTTGCGAGAGATAAATGATAAGAGCACCCTCATGAATATGAGATGGGGACGGGGATGTTCCTGTAGGATGGAGCGCTCAAGGTTGGTCTCAACCTGCGATGGGTGTGACAATGCTTGAGACCACATTTGGCCTGGACCGGGATGGTAAGGAAAATGTAGAGGTTGGTTGTAGCCCCGTTCGTGTCGGTTAAGGACCGTATGTATGTGGCCCTGCTGGACAAGATTGAGCTGTACCGGATATATAGTGGGATATGGAACCCATGAAACCGATGTAACTCGATGGACCGTGATATAGAAACTCATCCTTCGCGTGGGAATGGCGTTGAGAAGGTGGGAGGTGTAAATCCTTTATCGGGCAACTTCGACGTGTCCGCATAGAGGACCATCCTGCTCGGCGCGAAGCGTTTTTCTATGTCGGGGTGTCGTGTAAAAGGTTGCTGCATACAACGTAAGAAAGAGCTCTTGAGAGAGTCTTTCGAGGCGGGTGTATGTGTCGTGTATTCCGGGTTGTTATTGATTCGAATCACCGTCGCCGTGGAATAGGATTGAGCATACTTGCCCACTGCGCCGTGACATAGTAAGAAGAGGAACTAAGTCTCTTAACTTGCTGTTTGTGGATTAATCACTGTATTGGAACCTTGACTGAAGTAGATATAGAGCCAACTAAATTTCAATTCAACCTTAGGCTAGCAACATCGGGATAAGCGTTTCTTGTTTGATTGTGGACTTCCGATGTTGTGAGGCGTGAGGACCAATAAAATGAAGGCTAAAAGAATCTGAATATATGGATCATTTAGTCAAGATGCATTTTGAAAATTCCTATTCCTACTGTATTACTACCCCTGCATTTAGAGTTACATGTTTAGAAGTGACGGTTAAGTCTTGCTTAGCCTTAGTGCTCACGGTTGCTTCTGAGTTGTTTTTGCAGGTAGCAGGATGCCTGCTATGAAGAGGGTTGTTTGGTGAAACGATGAATCTCACGGTTTGTTCAACTCATCGGAAACCTAGCCTCTGTCTTTCTTTGGTGAAGCTAGTAGGAAGCGTTCACGGGCTGAACGACTTCTCTTCGGCGTAGTTAGGGTCGAGAGTGAGTAGTTTGTCCAGCAAATTTTAATTTCCGCTGCGTGTGTACATTATATTGTAAAAGAAATTATCTTGAGTAACAAAATGGTTCCGTTATGTTTTTACGCCTCTTTTTGTGCTTGCTGTTGGGTGCCGCACCGCACGGCACCACCCACTGCGATTCCCGGGCTGGGCCTTACAGCGTAATGTAACAGCCCTAACTTTTGTAAAGCTTGATTTCAACTTATGAAACAAAGTTAAGGTGATGAAAGGCTATAGTTTTGTCACATGAAATGATGAACACAAATATGGACATGTGAGGGAGTTAAAATTTTTCTCTAGCCCATGATCAGAACATGTTAACCTAGGGGAAAGAATTAGACTCCCCAAAACTCTAACTCATGTGCATCTTCTCTATGAGTAGAGTGGAGGAAATTTAAATGCAATTTGAATTCTTTTGAAAGGATTCCTATTCAGATTGTACAAAGGCCCATATGTGAGAGCATAGATGCATTTCTCATGTATTCAAGAGCCTAAGTTTCAAATTTGGAGAATTTTAGTTTTCATATACTATTTATTCCGTGGATTAAAAGAGGGCATGTTAAAATTCAAACTTGGATTTGAATTTTGAACCGAACAAACTCAATTTCAAAATCTGATTTCAGATTCGAATTCCTCATAATTCTTTTGACCTATGCTCCAAGTTTGATCGAATTCGGTGCTCATTTGCTATTCTAAATCGAATTGAGGGATAAGAAGCAAAATTGGGGCTGTGGACCCCACCGGTCAGTCTCACAAGAATGAAACCGACTCGGCTCTGTTCTTCATCGACGGAGCGCTCGACAGCAGCTCTTCCGGAGTCTCTGCCGATGCCACCTCCTGCTTCGATCTTTTGCCGGCCTAATCCATGCCCACGAGTGCAGCAACGCTATTTTGCCTTCTCCCAACAGAGCTCCCGCTCTCTGTTCGTCCTCCCGAGCATAACAGCGCCACTCCTTCTCTCGATCCTACACAGCCACCTGAGCGACGGATGATCGAGGTCTCCACAGTAAAGATCATCGCGTACACATGCTCTAGCCGGCTAGCCACTTTACCCCGACGTCCCGAGCTCACCGGCGCCTAGAAACAGCGAGGTTTCCACAGCTCCCGAGTTCAAACTTCAGGAACCGAAACTGGACGCCGTGGACAGCCCAAACCAGAAGGGATCATGTAAGGGCCTCAGTTTTTGACACACAATTGAAGTGTTCATCACCACACACACACACACACCTCATTTGAGGAAAGATGATGAACACAAATGAAGAGCAAGTAACAATTATCAACATGCTCATTAGAGAACAAACTTACACATTGCAAAAGTGGTATTTCCCACATGTGATATAGATGGGCTGGACATATGAAAACTCCTACACTTTGCTAAGGATGTCCATGCCAAGTTTCACCCAAACTCAAAACCTTTTTGAGGTCATTTTGGGTATAGTTAGGAAGAGGGCAGTTTGAAACCATATTCAAATTCAAACTGTTTTTATCCACTGAATTTAAAAGTGGGGGGCATATTCTTACTCAGCACATTTTTGTGAGCTCACACACCAATTTTCACTCCATTTGGAGTTGATCTTGACATGAGCTAAGTGGGAGAAATTCAAACTTTATTTGAATTTCAAACTGAACTTGTGCTGAAATTCATTCAAACCAAACCTCATTTGAACTTTGATCAATTCAAATGGCTCATGGGTGAATAATTTGAATTGCCAAGGGTAGTATGGGGTTCACTGTTTACAACAGTGATTAGAAGTAAATTTCAGAGGTTAAAAGGAAGGGTGGGACCCACATGTCAGCCTCTACTTCAACACAAACCGACTGAGACTTTTCACTCGGGTCGCCGAGCCGCAGCGGTGATCGTCACCGAGGCCAGCCACCGCGCCACCAGCTGCTTGCCCACGCGCGGGCATGAGGCGGTGCAGAGCCTTCTTAAGGCGCCTGCCCCCCCCTCCTCGGCCGAGGTACCGACGTGTTTTCCCGCAAGAACCCAGCACTGGCCGAAAGTTTCCGCAGTTCGGACTTGATCGGAGGACGCCGATCGCAGCTCCCTCCTTCCACTCCAGAGTCCCAGCAAGGTACTAGAGACCTTCCTCCATCCTCCCCATTGCTAGAATTCGGTTGAAACCGATTGATATCGGCTGTGCCGAAAGATCAAACTCGGAACTTGGAACCGCCGCACCTCGGGCTCTCGTGGACAGCACAACCTGGGCGTTGTCACGCCCGGGCCAAGGCACCCTTGGACGCGCGAGTGACCGGTGCTGCTCATCCCCGAGCCACAGCTCGAGTGATTGCTCACCGGCGGCGAATTTCCACTTTTCCCCTTTCTGTGTGCAGAACGACCTTCGGGTACGATTCTGTTTAATTTGTGCTCTAGAAAGGATTAGAGGGCCTCAGGCCACTCCCACACGAGCTAGACACGGTAACGCACCAGTTGCCTTCACAACTCTGGGCCGGAGAACCTCTGTGCCCGGCGTAATTTAAGGTCTACTAATGGCGGAACGAACGGGGGGTATCTGGCGCACGGTGAGGACCTATTTTGGCCCATCCCCGAGCTGCCTCGAGCTCATGTCGACCTTCTCTGAGGTCCACTGATGCTCCCCGACCGATTTCCCAAGTAGCTGAGGTACCAGGGGAGTCAGCCGACATGGCCGAAGTCATTCCGATATGGCGGCCCGTCGCCGACCATGCTCCGGCCATTGTCATGAGCAGCTGACCCTAGAATCCGATTCCCCAAGTAAAAGTAGGCAGGGGCGGCCAGAATCAAGAAGTTTGGAGCTGTACAGCAGCCGGCGGCGAGCTCTCCGGCGAGGTCCCTCGGCGGCGGAGCGCGGGTGTCGCGAGGTTGAAGAAGGGGGTGGACCCCAACTGTCAGCGGCCGATATTTTGAATCGGGATCCGGCTGCGGCCGGGATCGGGTGTGCTGGCGCGCAAAATCCTTGTGGGCCGCGGTGTGCCATCGCCTAGGCGTGCGACGCGTGTCCCCCTGGGCCCACGCGCGAGTTTAAACTTTTCCCCGATTTTCAGATTTCCTTCAAACTTCAAATCCTTATAACTTTGGCTAGAAAGCTCCAAATTGAGTGAACCAAATTTTGCTGGATTCAGCTCTCTGAGTACTTTCCAGAAAATCAAGTTTCACTTCATGAAATTCCTTAATTCTCCAGGATTAATTCCATAAAGTTTAAACTGTTAGGAATTTTAACTGGAGAATCCTTTGGAGGAAAATTCTGAAATTTTGCGGAGATGTTCACCAAAATATCCTTGAACTGCCATAAAAATTTCAGATCCATTTGAGCTCATTTAGTCCACCTAATGGTGTGATTAGCAAAACTGTTCCAAAGAAAATAGAAAATGTTCAGAAACATTTTCAGAATTTTCTCTGAAATTGTTTGGCTCATATCTTTAGTTAGAAACTTCCAAATTAAGTGAGACCAACTCCATTAGAACCCTATGAAAATCTAGTTTTCAGGAAGGCATAGTTTGTTTCATGAAAATTCCTAGAACACCCTAAGAGTTCCAATTAAGGTCAAGGACATAATTATTTGTGGAGGGCTCAAATGAGCTTTGCTGCAACTAAAACTTGACCAAGATCTCTGTTTAGGTTGTAACCAAGCCACAGTAAAAGTTTCACAGTCATTAGGTCTGTCTAGCAAGGGTTGTAGACTTCACAACTTCAAAGTTAATACAAATGCATTTAAATTAATACATACATTGCTCTTATCATGTAGTCGCTAAGGTCGAGGAGGAACCCGAAGTCCTAGACTTCGTTACTCCGGAGGAACAGCTAGCCTACGACCAAGAGCAGCAAGGCAAGCCCCGGTTTGCATTAACCTTTTTACAAATGTTTATTGTTTTGAGCACATCTTTGAATACTGTTCTGTGCATTAGAGTCATGATTGGAAACCCAACTGCATAGCCAAAAAAACCATGGGTTGGGTTTAGGATTGAAAACCTCGTTAGCCACTGCATTGCTAGGATAGAGTAGGATTCGGTACAAGTCGAGTAGTTGGAACTACTCGCGAGGATAGGCTAGAGGCACATTGCTCGGGTAGAGATAGCACATGATACACATGGCAAGAAAATGAGACCGAGCGGAGAGTAAGGGCAGCAGGACTTTGGGGCCTGTGTGCTGTAGCTCCGCTTGTGTCGATTGAGGACCGAGCCGTGTGCGGGCCTGTTGAACAAGCTAGAACAGTACCGAAGACCTACCGGCTATATGGGAACCGGGAAACTGATGTAACTCGGGTAGCTGGGTATTGAGGCATTGCTCGTCGTTCAGAGGGTAGGTTGAGAGCTTGAGGTGTAAATCGGCTGGCGGCACGGAGATGCGCGTGCAGAGACCTCTTGCTCGGGACGATGGGACCGGTTCAATAGTTGGCTAACGGGTGAAAGGTAGTTGCGTACGGCGTCTGTGATGGTTGTTGTAGGCAACATCGAGTACGGGCGTACGTGACGGGTTGTTCGGATAACCCTGCAGGTGTAAATCGATTATAATCGCCGTCCCTCGCGGTCAGTGAGTACCACTTGTTCACTGTACCGTGACGTAGAAAGAACAGGCTAGTTACATGTTAAAATGTTGCTGATTGAAAGCTGGACATTGATTGTTAATGGTATGCTGTAGCTTAGAGCTAATTAAAGTTCTTTTCAACTTTGGGCAAAGTACATGAGAGAAATGCGTTTCTTGTTTGATTGCGGCTCTCTCATGTGCCTTAGGGTAAGGTTCTCCACAACCTGCTGCTAAAACTTGAAAGTAAGGTTCCACTAATTAGGCGAGTCCTTGCAGATGATTTTTACCTCATGCAACCCATTACCCTCATGTAGAAGTTCCATGTTTAGGTGAGACGGGTCAGACTTGCTGAGCCTTCGTGCTCACTGCTTGTGTTTGAAGCTTTTGCAGGGTTCTATGAGGAAGGGACTCCCGAAGAGGAGACGGAACCCCAGGAGGGGAACCCCATCGAGTGGGAGTCGTGCACGCCGCAGAGTTAGTGTGCGTGTGTGCTAGCAAGGACACGTTCAAGGGCTGAACGTGCACTTGATGCTTAGTCTACGCCCGCGAGTGTGGACTAAACTTATTTTGATGTAAACATGTTCATAAACTTGTTTATGTAATAAAATTTCCGCTTCCGCTTTGTACCTTTGACGTGTGTTATACGGTGCTGTGCAACGCAGCACCCCTCAGCGTGATCCTGGCTCGACAGGACCAATGGGGTCGTGTCAGCGTGGTATCAGAGCTCGCTTGAGGTTTAACACAGTACAAAGGTCTTCTTTTTCAAAAATCCAGTGAGGAACGAGTTAGTAGCCCGTATAAGGATGTTATTAGTATATAGAAAGTGGCTTAGTAACCTAATTGTTATGTCGGAAAATCGTGCATCTCGGGACGTTCATGTCTTGGGGGGTGCACGTGAGCGCTGTCCACCAGTGCGCACAAGCTGAAGGGTGGAGCCCCACGGGTGGCAGGTAACCCGACCCGCTTTAGTATCCTCTACGACTCTTCATATCGTTTGGGGTATTCGAGCAACGTCTGTCCCTGGCGTGCGTGGTGCAACATGGGAGACCCCGTCACGTGGTCTGAAACGTGAACACGTAACTCAAGGCGTGGTTGGCTTGAGAACATCCGGACGGGTGATGACGGCCGGGTGCACTAACTGTATGTATTCCGGGCTCGGTGTGCAGCCGAGTCTGATGATTGTTTGAGTTTCTGCAGGTAGCCTTACCACGAAACGGTAGACGTGTAGTATCCGTGTGCGAGTGACGAGTAGTACCACTGAACTAACGAAGCCGGCTAAGTCCGGTATAGGTTTTTCCTTTGTGAGGACGTAGTACCGACATAATCTGGTGACGCATCGACGTCACATCCAACTAAATGAACAACTTCATTTAAAAATTTGAAGGTTTTGATCCAAAGTAATAAAACTTGATGTAACTCCTTCCCTTGAACAGGATATTCAAAGTTAACAAGCTTTCAACTTATAGGATGTTAAGGACAGAGCACTCTGTTTTCAGTTGAAATCAAGGCTGAAGTTAATCAGAGGCTAGAGATTGAGTTATTTCGAGGCTGGGGTCGTATGATACATTTCTGGAAAGCGTTGGAAGAGCTTTACAACTCTTCTGTTGAGGTCCAGAGGTTTTTCATTCCTTAACCACTCGAAAAATGCAGTAGAGTTGAAACTGTCCAGAAAACAGGACAGAGCAAAGACTCTCTGTAAACTCTCTGTAAATTAAGCATAACTTCCTGCTTAAAAATCCAAAAATAGGAAATGAGGTAGTTCTGGAAAGCTTATGAGATGGGTTATAACTTTGTAACAAAAAGTTTTGTCAGATTAGGAACAGAATTAACTGGGATTCTTGGATCAAATCAGTACCTAAGGCAGGGAGGTGCTGTCCAATTGTTCCCAGAAATTCTGTTAACTTTGACATCTCATAATTTTTGAACCAGGACAGATCGTAGGCCAACCAAATACTTTCTGGAAAGCTATTGAAGTTAACTTTAACTTTGATGTTGAGCTCCAGGACTGGTTTTGCCTTTAACCTGGCCTAAATCAGATTGATATGGAAACTGGTCAGGGCTGTCATGGTAACAGCAGATCAGCAGTCAAATTTGTTTAAAAATTTGAACTATGTTTCCAAGTGTTATGGGTTCAATAACATATCTTATGTTATAACTCAATGGTTTACTGTTTAAATAAATATTTGACATTTCTCAAATATATTTTTACAGATGGCAGCAGATAAACGGTTGGAGAACGGGTGGGTAGTTTCCCACTGCTCTGACTGTAGTGGCTACCCGGAAGCATTGTGGCAAATGCTCCAATATTTCGGGTACAACCAGATGCCGCAATACTTCGCCAAGGAAGAAGGCGAAGAGGGGAACAGAACGTGGACGATCCATGTCGAGGTTCCTGCAGGACCTACGCCACCCGGTTGGGTGCCATTCACCGTCACGGTGAGAGGAAGACAACCGGAAGGGATGTGGCAAGTGGCAGCCCGTGACACTATGTCACGTTTCTGCCAACTACACGTGCAGGCTATGGAGGGCACACCATACGCACTCGTTCCTGTGGAGGGACGAGCTCAGCATGTGTGGGAAGAGAGGTACCTGGAGGCAACAGACCCGAGTTGCCCAAGGTACAACCCCGCGGAGGCAAATCTCAGTCTCCAAATGAGGGCGGGAAACGCTGTGATGAACAGCCAAGCTGTTCATACGGAGCATCTCGCCACCAAGCTCAAGGAGAGCACAAGCCGTGGAGATCATTTTGAGAGTGCTCACAGCGCACTCCGGAATGTGCTCCTTCCGACGATCAAGCGACTGAATGAACAACACAATCAGTTGCGTCGTCTGAAGAAGGCAAAGAAGAAGGGCCGTGTTGACATCGCGGCGTTGCAAGAGCTGGTGCAGACCCTAACCCAGCAGAATGAGGACCTTGCTCAAGAGCGGGACGACGCTATTGAGGAAGGACAAGGCTGGGAAGAGGACTACAACCAGGCTATGGACGAGGTGCATGCATTGCAGGACCTCGTGCCTCCGGTATTGGGCGTACCGGTAGTCTTGGGTCTTCCAGCCATGGGAGAGCCCGGAATGGGAGAAGAGGTGGTAGACCCCGAGCCACCAGCAGAGGTACCGGAGGAGGACGACCCACAGGAGGTCGAGTTCTACTCCGAGTAGGGGGTTACGGTTGCCAAGTAGGGCAGCTAGGGTAGCGTAACGCAACTTTTGTAATCGGTGACATGTCGTGTAGACAGTAGCGTATGTATAGGTAGTGACGACATGAGCACGACTTCTCGGAGATCCGAGAATGATGTATCTTGTATAAAGTTTATGCTTTATCAATATATGTGAATGTTGTGCAAGTTAATCATGCGTCGCTTCAATACCTACTGCTGTTTATGGAATTTTGAGTAAGACATGTGTTAATTGCTGCTGTGCTGAATTTCAGAATGACGCGTACTCGTGCCAACCCTGATGTTGGAGGTACTAGCCAAGGGGGAGAGACCTCCCAACCGCCTCCCGAGGACTCCTCGGGACAGCAGCAGCAACAGCAACAGCAAACACCGCCACCGCCACTGCCGACGGTTACATTGGCCGACATTGTCGCGGCAATGGCGGGTTCACATCAGCAGCACACAGAGCTGCTGCAAACGTTAATTGCGAATACGTCTCGCCCAGAGAGACGTCAAGATCGTGAGGAGCGCCAACAGAGCTCCTACTCCGACTTCCTGGCGACTCATCCCCCTGTATTCTCAAGGGCGGATGAACCACTTGACGCGGACAACTGGCTCCGCGCCATAGAGATGAAATTCGGGCTGCTCCAAATCAGCGAGCAGCGCAAGACTCAGTTCACGGTCCAGCAGCTCCAAGGATCCGCGAGCGCGTGGTGGGCCAACTTCTGTGCTTCACAGCCCACCGACCGAGCGATGACCTGGGCGGAGTTCCGGACGGCCTTCAGGGCCTATCATATACCGCCCGGTTTGATGAAGAGGAAGACGCAGGAGTTCCTACACCTGCAACAAGGGAGCCGAAACGCGCTGGAATACTCCAGGGCGTTTAACGATCTCGCGCTATATGCGTCGTATCATGCTGATACCGACGAGAAGCGGCGGGACCATTTTTACCAGGGGCTTAACCCGCTCCTGAAGGACAAGTTGGCGATGTTCAATCGCGGCAGCCTCAACGACATCATTGATGCTGCGATTGTTCAGGAGGACTCCGGCAGGGAGTTGGCGGCGGCAGAGCGAAAGCGAAGCGTGCCGCAGAGCAGCGGAGAAGGAGGCGGACCTTCTCAGAAGTTTCGGATGGTGAATCGCCCACCATCAGGCCCACGCTGGCAGCCACCACAGCGGTCGATGTCGTTCCGCGGTCGGCCGTACTCTTCACCAGCATTCCGGCCGGCACTGCCAGCACCACCGCAACAACAACAGCAGCAGCGGGCGATGCCGCGTGCGTTTGCACCTCCGCAACGCATGCCGGGCTTTCGTCCCCCGAGTACTCCACCAGCAGCGGCCACGTGTTACAAGTGTGGTCGTCCAGGACACTTCGCGAACAGTTGCCCGGAGAGGCAAGGCGGCGGAGTGGCACCACAGTTTCCAGGGAGGAATCAACCCCGGAACCCTACTAATGCGCGGCGGGCAAACCCTAGGCCCGGTACTGTCCACCAGCTTGCCATTGAGGACGTGCCGGAGGGCGAGCCAATCCTTGCGGGTATGTTCCAACTCCACCAGCATCCCGCTATAGTACTATTTGATTCAGGCGCCACGCATAATTTTATTAGCAAGCTTTCATTGCTAAACACAGTTTGCCAATACTACCCACCGATAGTCCCTATTTAATTTGTTCACCGGCTGGGAAGATTTCAGCAAGCGTAATGGTCTCCAAAGCACCATTATGCTTAGCGGGTAGAGTGTACCCCATGTCTCTCATTATCTTAGAGGGACAGAAGGTCGATGTCATCCTAGGGATGTCGTGGTTAAACCGCCACGGCGCTGTTTTAGACACCGTCCTTCGAGTCGTGCACTTAAACTCAGAGGTGCACGGTTCTCACTCATTATTTCTGGACAGTCCAGGAATAAAACTTTCAAGTTTCTATCAGTCCACAACTATCAGATTGGAAGACATTCCAGTGGTCCGGGAGTTTCCTGATGTATTCCCGGATGATTTACCGGGGATGCCACCCGATAGAGAGGTGGAGTTCAAGATTGAACTTGCACCGGGAACCATGCCAATATCCCGAAGGCCGTACAAGATGGCGCCCAAGGAGTTGGCGGAACTGAAGACTCAGCTCACGGACCTTCTGGAGAAGGGTTTTATTAGGCCGAGCTCCTCGCCATGGGGCTGTTCGGCATTATTTGTCAAGAAGAAGGATGAGACGCTGCGGCTTTGCGTGGACTACCGTCCATTAAATGCCGTAACCATCAAGAACAAGTACCCGTTGCCACGGATCGACATGTTGTTTGATCAGTTGGTCGAAGCAAAGATCTTTTCCAAGATGGATTTAAGATCCGGGTACCATCAGATTAAGATAAGGGCGGAGGACATTCCAAAGACAGCTTTCTCGACAAGGTACGGACTTTATGAGTACCTGGTCATGTCCTTCGGCCTCACCAATGCTCCAGCTCACTTCATGTATTTAATGAACTCGGTGTTCATGCCGGAGCTGGACAAGTTTGTCGTGGTCTTCATCGACGACATCCTGGTATATTCCAAGTCAGAGGAAGATCACAAGAAACATCTGCGTATAGTCTTGCAACGGCTGCGGGATCACAAGTTATACGCAAAATTCAGCAAATGCGAGTTTTGGATATCGCAAGTGTCTTTCCTCGGGCATATCATCTCAGCAGAGGGTATCGCTGTGGACCCGAGCAAGATCACGCAAGTGCTGAATTGGAAATCCCCGAGGACTGTTCATGAGGTACGGAGTTTCCTCGGACTCGCGGGATATTATTGGAGGTTCATTCCGAACTTCTCGAAGATTGCCAAGACAATGACAGATCTGCTGAAGAAGGCTACCAAATATGTTTGGAGTCCAGCATGTGAAGCAGCATTCAAGGCTTTAGTCAAGCACCTAACATCAGCACCGGTTTTGGCGCAGCCAGACACAACAAAACCGTTCGATGTGTACTGCGATGCATCCGGCATTGGGCTCGGATGTGTGCTGATGCAAGACCGAAGAGTGGTCGCGTATGGATCACGGCAGCTTAGGAACCATGAGCAAAATTATCCAACTCACGACTTGGAGCTCGCTGCCGTGGTACTTGCACTAAAAATGTGGAGGCACTACCTACTCGGTAACCTCGTACATTTATATACCGACCACAAAAGCCTCAAGTACATATTCACTCAGAAGGAGCTGAACATGAGGCAACGAAGATGGTTAGAACTGATAAAGGATTACGAGATAGACATCCATTATCATCCGGGCAAGGCAAACATTGTGGCAGATGCGCTGAGCCGCAAGTCACACGTCAATAATCTGACCATCACACCGTTGGAAGAGAGCGAACCACCACTACATGTGATTCCACACGGAGCTCTCTACAACCTAGCTTTGATCCCCACCATCCGTGAAGAGATAGCGGCAGCCCAGAAGAATGACAAGGGCATGTCACATTTGCGGAGACGTGTAGACAGTGGGGAGTTAAAATGTTTCCGGAAGGACGGAGACGGCGTCCTATGGTTCAAGGACCGGATTGTCGTACCCCGAAACCCGGAGTTACGGAAGAAAATCTTTGATGAGGCTCACTTATCAAAGTTTTCTATTCACCCCGGCAGCAACAAAATGTATCAAGAACTTAGAAGAAAGTTTTGGTGGACACGGATGAAGCGAGAGACGGCAAAATACGTGTCCGAGTGTGATACATGTCGAAGGGTGAAGGCAGACCACATGCGGAAACCGGGACTGCTGCAACCACTGGGCATTCCTGCCTGGAAGTGGGAGGACGTGAGCATGGATTTCGTCGTCGGTTTACCCACCACCTTACAGAAACATGATTCTGTGTGGGTGATCGTCGATCGGCTCACCAAAGTTGCCCATTTCATCCCGGTCAACACCAACTACAACGCCAAGAAGTACGCTGAACTGTACATCTCACGGATCCTATGCTTATAGGGCGTACCCCGTACCATCATATCGGACCGGGGCACTGTATTTGTGTCCCGTTTTTGGGAGCAGCTACATGCTGCCTTGGGGACGAAGCTGATCCGTAGTTCAGCCTACCACCCGCAGACGGATGGGCAAACTGAGCGGGTAAATCAAATCCTAGAAGACATGCTACGAGCTTGCGCTATCGACCACGGCAAGAATTGGGATGATCACTTGCCGTTAGCCGAGTTCTCGTACAACAATGGGTACCAAGCCAGCATCAAGATGGCGCCCTACGAGGCGCTATACGGGAGAAAATGCCGCACACCATTGAACTGGTGTGAGTCTGGCGAAAGGGTTACCTTCGGGATTGACCTTGTCAACAACGCGGAAGAAAAGGTTCGACTGATTCAAGCGAACCTAAGAGCCGCTCAATCCCGGCAGAAACAGTATGCGGACCGGAGAAGACGCCCATTACAATTCGAAGTTGGAGATCACGTATACCTACGAGTGTCTCCAATGAAGGGCGTAAACAGATTTGGGGTGAGAGGAAAGTTGGCACCCTGATTCATCGGTCCATTCCAAATTACCGAAAGATGTGGATCGGTGGCATACCAGCTGAGATTACCAGAAGCACTTTCCGGTGTGCACGACGTCTTTCACATTTCCCAGCTGAGGAAGTGTCTCAAGCTATCAACTACCGTTCAGCTGGAAGACATTGAAGAACTGCAACCGGATCTCACCTATCCGGAGGAACCGGTGCAGATTATTGATGAAAAGGCCCGAACCACACGCAACCGTACGTTGTGGTTCTACAAGGTTCTATGGAGTAATCACTCCATGGACGAAGCGACATGGGAGAACGAAGAATTCCTTCGCACTAACTACCCCGACTTTCTCACGTCGCATATCCGGTAATTTTCCACCGTCCTCTCTCTCATTTTCACCTTATAATCTCGGGACGAGATTCTTTTAATGGGGGAGGAATGTAAGGGCCTCAGTTTTTGACACACAATTGAAGTGTTCATCACCACACACACACACACACCTCATTTGAGGAAAGATGATGAACACAAATGAAGAGCAAGTAACAATTATCAACATGCTCATTAGAGAACAAACTTACACATTGCAAAAGTGGTATTTCCCACATGTGATATAGATGGGCTGGACATATGAAAACTCCTACACTTTGCTAAGGATGTCCATGCCATGTTTCACCCAAACTCAAAACCTTTTTGAGGTCATTTTGGGTATAGTTAGGAAGAGGGCAGTTTGAAACCATATTCAAATTCAAACTGTTTTTATCCACTGAATTTAAAAGTGGGGGGCATATTCTTACTCAGCACATTTTTGTGAGCTCACACACCAATTTTCACTCCATTTGGAGTTGATCTTGACATGAGCTAAGTGGGAGAAATTCAAACTTTATTTGAATTTCAAACTGAACTTGTGCTGAAATTCATTCAAACCAAACCTCATTTGAACTTTGATCAATTCAAATGGCTCATGGGTGAATAATTTGAATTGCCAAGGGTAGTATGGGGTTCACTGTTTACAACAGTGATTAGAAGTAAATTTCAGAGGTTAAAAGGAAGGGTGGGACCCACATGTCAGCCTCTACTTCAACACAAACCGACTGAGACTTTTCACTCGGGTCGCCGAGCCGCAGCGGTGATCGCCACCGAGGCCAGCCACCGCGCCACCAGCTGCTTGCCCACGCGCGGGCATGAGGCGGTGCAGAGCCTTCTTAAGGCGCCTGCCCTCCCTCCTCGGCCGAGGTACCGACGTGTTTTCCCGCAAGAACCCAGCACTGGCCGAAAGTTTCCGCAGTTCGGACTTGATCGGAGGACGCCGATCGCAGCTCCCTCCTTCCACTCCAGAGTCCCAGCAAGGTACTAGAGACCTTCCTCCATCCTCCCCATTGCTAGAATTAGGTTGAAACCGATTGATATCGGCTGTGCCGAAAGATCAAACTCAGAACTTGGAACCGCCGCACCTCGGGCTCTCGTGGACAGCCCAACCTGGGCGTTGTCACGCCCGGGCCAAGGCACCCTTGGAGGCGCGAGTGACCGGTGCTGCTCATCCCCGAGCCACAGCTCGAGTGGTTGCTCACCGGCGGCGAATTTCCACTTTTCCCCTTTCTGTGTGCAGAACGACCTTCGGGTACGATTCTGTTTAATTCGTGCTCTAGAAAGGATTAGAGGGCCTCAGGCCACTCCCACACGAGCTAGACACGGTAACGCACCAGTTGCCTTCACAACTCTGGGCCGGAGAACCTCTGTGCCCGGCGTAATTTAAGGTCTACTAATGGCGGAACGAACGGGGGGTATCGGGCGCACGGTGAGGACCTATTTCGGCCCTTCCCCGAGCTGCCTCGAGCTCATGTCGACCTTCTCTGAGGTCCACTGATGCTCCCCGACCGATTTCCCAAGTAGCTGAGGTACCAGGGGAGTCAGCCGACATGGCCGAAGTCATTCCGATATGGCGGCCCGTCGCCGACCATGCTCCGGCCATTGTCATGAGCAGCTGACCCTAGAATCCGATTCCCCAAGTAAAAGTAGGCAGGGGCGGCCAGAATCAAGAAGTTTGGAGCTGTACAGCAGCCGGCGGCGAGCTCTCCGGCGAGGTCCCTCGGCGGCGGAGCGCGGGTGTCGCGAGGTTGAAGAAGGGGGTGGACCCCAACTGTCAGCGGCCGATATTTTGAATCGGGATCCGGCTGCGGCCGGGATCGGGTGTGCTGGCACGCAAAATCCTTGTGGGCCGCGGTGTGCCATCGCCTAGGCGTGCGACGCGTGTCCCCCTGGGCCCACGCGCGAGTTTAAACTTTTCCCCGATTTTCAGATTTCCTTCAAACTTCAAATCCTTATAACTTTGGCTAGAAAGCTCCAAATTGAGTGAACCAAATTTTGCTGGATTCAGCTCTCTGAGTAATTTCCAGAAAATCAAGTTTCACTTCATGAAATTCCTTAATTCTCCAGGATTAATTCCATAAAGTTTAAACTGTTAGGAATTTTAACTGGAGAATCCTTTGGAGGAAAATTGTGAAATTTTGCGGAGATGTTCACCAAAATATTCTTGAACTACCATAACAATTTCAGATCCATTTGAGCTCATTTAGTCCACCTAATGGTGTGATTAGCAAAACTGTTCCAAAGAAAATAGAAAATGTTCAGAAACATTTTCAGAATTTTCTCTGAAATTGTTTGGCTCATATCTTTAGTTAGAGACTTCCAAATTAAGTGAGACCAACTCCATTAGAACCCTCTGAAAATCTAGTTTTCAGGAAGGCATAGTTTGTTTCATGAAAATTCCTAGAACACCCTAAGAGTTCCAATTAAGGTCAAGGACATAATTATTTGTGGAGGGCTCAAATGAGCTTTGCTGCAACTAAAACTTGACCAAGATCTCTGTTTAGGTTGTAACCAAGTCACAGTAAAAGTTTCACAGTCATTAGGTCTGTCTAGCAAGGGTTGTAGACTTCACAACTTCAAAGTTAATACAAATGCATTTAAATTAATACATACATTGCTCTTATCATGTAGTCGCTAAGGTCGAGGAGGAACCCGAAGTCCTAGACTTCGTTACTCCGGAGGAACAGCTAGCCTACGACCAAGAGCAGCAAGGCAAGCCCCGGTTTGCATTAACCTTTTTACAAATGTTTATTGTTTTGAGCACATCTTTGAATATTGTTCTGTGCATTAGAGTCATGATTGGAAACCCAACTGCATAGCCAAAAAAACCATGGGTTGGGTTTAGGATTGAAAACCTCATTAGCCACTGCATTGCTAGGATAGAGTAGGATTCGGTACAAGTCGAGTAGTTGGAACTACTTGCGAGGATAGGCTAGAGGCACATTGCTCGGGTAGAGATAGCACATGATACACATGGCAAGAAAATGAGACCGAGCGGAGAGTAAGGGCAGCAGGACTTTGGGGCCTGTGTGCTGTAGCTCCGCTTGTGTCGATTGAGGACCGAGCCGTGTGCGGGCCTGTTGAACAAGCTAGAACAGTACCGAAGACCTACCGGCTATATGGGAACCGGGAAACTGATGTAACTCGGGTAGCTGGGTATTGAGGCATTGCCCGTCGTTCAGAGGGTAGGTTGAGAGCTTGAGGTGTAAATCGGCTGGCGGCACGGAGATGCGCGTGCAGAGACCTCTTGCTCGGGACGATGGGACCGGTTAAATAGTTGGCTAACGGGTGAAAGGTAGTTGCGTACGGCGTCCGTGATGGTTGTTGTAGGCAACATCGAGTACGGGCGTACGTGACGGGTTGTTCGGGTAACCCTGCAGGTGTAAATCGATTATAATCGCCGTCCCTCGCGGTCAGTGAGTACCACTTGTTCACTGTACCATGACGTAGAAAGAACAGGCTAGTTACATGTTAAAATGTTGCTGATTGAAAGCTGGACATTGATTGTTAATGGTATGCTGTAGCTTAGAGCTAATTAAAGTTCTTTTCAACTTTGGGCAAAGTACATGAGAGAAATGCGTTTCTTGTTTGATTGCGGCTCTCTCATGTGCCTTAGCGTAAGGTTCTCCACAACCTGCTGCTAAAACTTGAAAGTAAGGTTCCACTAATTAGACGAGTCCTTGCAGATGATTTTTACCTCATGCAACCCATTACCCTCATGTAGAAGTTTCATGTTTAGGTGAGACGGGTCAGACTTGCTGAGCCTTCGTGCTCACTGCTTGTGTTTGAAGCTTTTGCAGGGTTCTATGAGGAAGGGACTCCCGAAGAGAAGACGGAACCCCAGGAGGGGAACCCCGTCGAGTGGGAGTCGTGCACGCCGCAGAGTTAGTGTGCGTGTGTGCTAGCAAGGACACGTTCAAGGGCTGAACGTGCACTTGATGCTTAGTCTACGCCCACGAGTGTGGACTAAACTTATTTTGATGTAAACATGTTCATAAACTTGTTTATGTAATAAAATTTCCGCTTCCGCTTTGTACCTTTGACGTGTGTTATACGGTGCTGTGCAACGCAGCACCCCTCAGCGTGATCCTGGCTCGACAGGACCAATGGGGTCGTGTCAGATCACGCCCAAGCAAGCCACCCCATCTGTGCACCAACAAGTCTGGTTGCTCACCTCCAAAGCTCAGCCCTAGCCATTGATCACAGAGGGAGAATTTCAAGTTTTCCTCCCGGGCGGCAGAAACGGACCTTGAGGTAAGGAATTGTAAAATTCGTCCTCAAATCGTGTTTGTTGGGTCTCAAACTTCACACACAGGATGTTAACTGCCTAGCACACCTCCTACATCTATTTTAGACCAAGAAATTGAGTGTAGAGTGAGCAATCCGAGCTCTTTTAGACGGTATGCCGCTGGACCCTATCGGGCGCACGGTGCCAATAGGTTTAGAGCCCTCTCCAGCTGGTTTAGACCTCATGCCGGTCTTCTACATGATCCCCTGGTGCTGTAGAGCCCAAGAACCGACCATTTGGTGGAGAATTCACCGTGCAAGACCTCGCCGGAGCCCTAGGGTTTGCTGTGGCCGGTGCGCCCTGTTTTCCAGCGAGTTTCAGCCGCCGGCGACCTCACCAACATGTTCAGCATGGGGAAATATGAGCGGGGGGGGGGGGGGGGGGGGGGCGGCCAGCAGGGGGTCTGGAGGCGGCTGGGAAGTGCTTTCCAGGCGACCTCGCCGGAGGGGCCGCCACTGCCCTGTTTGGCGCGAGTCTGGAGGTTAGGGATGACAGGTGGGACCCACTGTCGGCATTTAAATATTTTCCAGATTTTCCCACTTTAGTTCAAACATTGGAGAGCCATAACTTTGTGTAGGAGTGTCCAAAAATTGGGAAACAAATTTTGGATTCCTCTCAAAGAGTACTATCCAGTACTGCAGCCCAATGTTTATGAAAATCCCTGGATTTGGCTTATTAATTCATTTAATGAAAATCTTGTATGAATTTTAACAGTAGTTCTGTTTATTGGAAAATTCCCAAATTTGGATAGGACATTCTTCCAAAATTCCTTGAACTCCAGTAAAAATTTCAGAGGCATTGGACACAATTGGCTTGGTCAAATGATGTGTTCATTCCTTATGGCTCTGAAAAATGGGAAAATGAACAGAGACAATTTCAGCTTTTCCCCATTCTTTGTAAAATCCATATCTCCATGTAGGAAACTCCAAAAATGGTAAAACAAATTCCTATGGACTCAGGATATTTTTTACTTCACAAAAAGTCTACTTTGCAGCATAGGAAAGCTTAATACCTAGGGGGTAAAGGCAGATTAGTGAAAATAACATAAGGAATTATTGTGATCACCTTGAGCCATTTCATGAGCTCAATTTTTGCACACTGCCTAAATACCTTCCATAGAGGCTGTGGTTAAATTCGCAGCTTCATTGGACCTCTGGAACTTGAGATACCATCTTTAAGGTTTAAGTGTTCATATAATGGACTTGATCACATGGTGATTACTAGTATCTCCTTTTCACCCTAGCTTTCATCATCTCTAGGGTTGTAGATCCAACAACAGAAACCTTGCTGTTGTTTCTCCCTTTTAGGTGTGAGTTAACTAGTACAACAGTTTTGAATGATTTTCTAAATTGCTTTTGAATACTTGTGTATAAACAATCTTAATAGCACGTGACGTCGACGTTCGACGAGGACTCGACTCTGCAGCGAGGATCTCCATCTCGTGACGAGTTTGGTGGATTCTCCGGAGGAAGACTAACTCCTAGCTTCTAACAAAACCGTTGAGCAAGGCAAGCCCCGGTTTGCATATCGTTACCGTTTTAAATTTTGCATTACTTCACATCATGTTTATTAGACTTGGTATTGTGCATTATGTCTAGGATGATTGAAACCCACTTGCATGACTATTACATCCCTGAGTAGAAGGTTTATTGTAGGCTTTACCTCGTTGTAGATGCTAGACTAATGTTGTAGCTAGCTCGGTAGAAGTCGAGTAGTAAAAAGCTACTCGCGAGAAAGTTCGAGTAATGGAGTTACTCGCGAGAGATAAATGATAAGAGCACCCTCATGAATATGAGATGGGGACGGGGATGTTCCTGTAGGATGGAGTGCTCAAGGTTGGTCTCAACCTGCGATGTGTGTGACAATGCTTGAGACCACATTTGGCCTGGACCGTGATGGTAAGGCAAATGTGGAGGTTGGTTGTATCCCCGTTCGTGTCGGTTAAGGACCGTATGTATGCGGCCCTGCTGGACAAGATTGAGCTGTACCGGATATATAGTGGGGTATGGGACCCATGAAACCGATTTAACTCGATGGACCGTGATATAGAAACTCATCCTTCGCGTGGGAATGGCGTTGAGAAGGCGGGATGTGTAAATCCTTTAGCGGGCAACTTCGACGTGTCCGCGTAGAGGACCATCCTGCTCGGCACGAAGCGTTTCTCTATGTCAGGGTGTCGTTGAAAGGTTGCTGCATACAACGTAAGAAAGAGCTCTTGAGAGAGTCTTTCGAGGCGGGTGTATGTGTCGTGTATTCCGGGTTGTTATTGATTCGAATCACCGTCGCTCGCGGAAGAGGATTGAGCATACTTGCCCACTGCGCCGTGACTTAGTAAGAAGAGGAACTAAGTCTCTTAACTTGCTGTTTGTGGATGAATCACTGTATTGGAACCTTGACTGAAGTAGATATAAAGCCAACTAAATTTCAATTCCACCTTAGGCTAGCAACATCGGGATAAGCGTTTCTTGTTTGATTGTGGACTTCCAATGTTGTGACGCGTGAGGACCAATAAAATGAAGGCTAAAAGAATCTGAATATAAGGATCATTTAGTCAAGATGCATTTTGCAAATTCCTATTCCTACTGTCTTACTACCCCTGCATTTAGAGTTACATGTTTAGAAGTGACGGTCAAGTCTTGCTGAGCCTTAGTGCTCACGGTTGCTTCTGAGTTGTTTTTGCAGGTAGCAGGATGCTGCTATGAAGAGGGTTGTTCGGTGAAACGATGAACCTCACGGTTTGTTCAACTCATCGGAAACCTAGCCGCTGCCTTTCTTTGGTAAAGCTAGTAGGAAGCGTTCACGGGCTGAACGACTTCTCTTCGGCGTAGTTAGGGTCGAGAGTGAGTAGTTTGTCCAGCAAATTTTAATTTCTGCTGCGTGTGTACATTATGTTGTAAAAGAAATTATCTTGAGTAACAAAATGGTTCCGTTATGTTTTTACGCCTCTTTTCGTGCTTGCTGTTGGGTGCCGCACCGCACGGCACCACCCACTGCGATTCCTGGGCCGGGCCTCACAAGTGTGCTCAATATGAAGATGTGACCATCTCGAGTATGTGTTTGAGGTGTAGTGCCCACCTCAGGGGTGTAGTGCCCACCCCAGGGTTGTGGTGCCCAACCAAAATTCGTGTCCGAGATGTAGTGCCTATCTCGGGGGGATGTGGTGCCCATCCCCTAGTGTGTGCAGGATGAAGTGACCATCCTGCGGGTGTAGTGTCCACCCCAAAAGTGTGTGTAGGACGGAATAATTGTATCTCCATCCTTAATTAGTGTTAGTGTCCTAGAAAACATGATTAAGGGTGTAATTGTTAACTTAATCACGTTTTCTAGGAGATAAAAGGAATAGGGGGCTTGCAGATCCGAGAGAGGTGTTTGAGATAGAGTCCAATTTAGGATTAGAAGAGTTTGATTCGGTTTTAGGGGTGTGCCTTCTCTGTAATAGGTTATATATACCTGGGATTACCTAGAGGAATAAAAAGAGAAAAAGTTTAGAGGAATTTGTCCACGGATTTCCAACAATGATGTGCCCAAGATAGGCGATGGAGTCGGTGCCGAAAGTGCACTTTGATCTCTTGGCAAAGAGATGGTGCTGGTGGAGAATGCCGAGGACGGTGCACACATGGCGAAGGTGGTCAGTCCACGTGGTGCTGTAGATGACAATGTCATCGAAGAAGACGTGGACGAACCGTGGGAGGAATGGCCGCAAGATGTCGTTCATGAGTGCCTGGAACGTCACTGGGGCGTTGCACGACCCGATTGGCATGACTAGGAATTCATAAAGGCCATCATGTGTTCGGAACACCGTCTTGGAGATGTCCTCTTCTCGCATCCGAACCTGATGATAGCCGGAGCGGAGATCTAGCTTGGAGAATAAACGGGCGCCGTGGAGCTCATCAAGGAGTTCGTCGACCACGGGAATCGGGTATGCGTCCTTGACCGTGATGGCATTCAAGGCGCGATAATTGATGCAAAAACGCCAGGAGCCATCTGTCTTTCGTACCAGCAGCACCATAGATGAAAACGCCGATGAGATCCTGAGGATGATCTCCTGCTCGAGCATGGCTGCACATTGGTGTTCCAACTCATCCTTGTTTGCGGCGGGGTACCGGTAGGGCCGTCCTGCCACTGGTGCTGACCCTGGTAGTAGTGTAATGTTGTGGTCACGGGAACGTGGCAGCGACATGCCTTTAGGATCGGTGAAGACCCCAGCAAATGCATTGAGAAGGGCGGAAAGTAGATCGTCCCCGGTGCACGCTCGGATTGCCAGACTGGGCGGGCCCGCCTGGCCACGCCGGCACACCTGTTGGTCGCCTCGCCAGAAGGACATTATCAATGCCCCGAAGTCCCAGAGACGTGAGCCACTGTGTTCCCAGGACCATATCATAGCCGGCGAGGGGCAGGGCCGGTGTACAAGTCCGAGGGACCTCATCATTGATGCAGAATGTTGTGCCCCGGTACACGACTGGGCATGGTACGTGGTCGCCGTTGGCCACTGTGACCTGTAGTCTGCCGCCCGACCGAAGCATACGTGAGGTCCAGGAGAATGCGTCCTCGGCGATGAAGTTGTGGGTGGAGCCATAATCCAATGGGGCGAGGAGGGCAATGCCGCCGATATAGACGCACACTTGCATTGTTACGCTGGTGCGGATCCCGATAATTGCATAGACTGATTTGTGTGGCTCGTCCGAAGTTGGTTCGTCTGCCCCGGAGTCCTCATCATCATCTTCATACGCCAAGTCGAGGAGGAAGATGCATTGGCACACTCAATTGTGGCCACGCCCAAACTTCTCATTGCAGTTGAAGCAAAGACCCGAGCGGCGTCGCTCCTCCATCTCTGACTGGGATAGTCTCTTGATTTGTCGCCCCTCGACCGTGGCCGTTGTCTGTTGGGGAGGCGGCTCTGAACCGGACGCCGGGAGTGTGAGGCATGGCGAGGGCGTCGGTAGAAGACCCCGCTGTCTTTTAAGGTGCGGTTTGGCGCGGAGGCCCTCTCACACTGATCGCGCAGCTCCAGTTTGCGTGTGAGACTCATGGCGATGGCGAGCGACTGCGGGTTGTGGATCTCGATGTCCAGGCTGAGAGGCGGTTGTAGACCGGCGGTGAGGAGCTGCACTTTCTGGGTCTCAGTGAGTGCACCAGCGCGGGGAAGCAGGGCCTCAAACTGGTCCTGGTACTCAACGACCGAGCCTGTGCGCCTGCACGCCACGAGTTCGCCGAGCGGTTTGGAATGCAAGGGCGGTCCAAACTAGGTGTTGAGCAGCTCGGTGAAGCATCTCCATGATGGTGTGCCTTCATCACGTTGAAGCTGCATGAACCACGGCTGTGCCCCGGCCTCCAAGTTGTACGATGCCATCCACACTTGTTCCTCATCCGCGATGCATTGTTGGTAAAAGTAGGACTCACACCGATTGATGAATGCGAGGGGATCGGTTTTGCCATCAAACTTGGGAAAGTCCAACTTCTGGAAATGTGGCGGCCTGTCGTTTTGGTGCTCGCCGCCCTGCATCCTTCTGGGGCCCGATGCCGATGACTCGGTGGTGCGTTGTTTGATCGTATTGATCTTGGCTTGCAGGGACGCTGCTGTCTCGGTCAGCTTGGTGATGAGCACCCCATGATCGGCTAATGGTGGTGCTGCCATTGGCGTGGGTTCCGGTGATGTCGGAAGCGGCGGCGCGGCGGAAGCAGCCTCGTGCAGCGGCGGTGTGGTAGAGGAGGAGCGCCTGCATCATGATACCAGGTTTTCAAGGGCATTGGCGCCCAAGACGGCCGGACTCCAGCTACGAGATCGTTGCCACGGGAGGAGGCGCCAGCAGTTCTGCCCAGCGACCCGATGGTGGAAGATGGGATCGGAGGAAGGCAGAAAAGGAGGATTGGAAGGTAATACTTCTTTCTTATTCTTCAATGATCCTATTGCTTCTAATATATAGGCTTATAGCCAACTAACAAGGAAACAAACTCAATCTTATCTCTAACAACTCAAACTTATCTAACTGATTATTTTCCTAAAATCTTGCCTAGCCCCTCATTGTGGGCTGTTGCGCCAGATCCCTGGATCGGCGCTAGTATTTGCGGCCCCACGTGACAGTTGCAGTATGCAGCTTGATTGATGTCTTTTGCCTAGTAGGATACATTTTTAATTAATAGTTTTTATTGGGAAAGATATATATTGTATTTTTCTGAATCTACAGTTGATTATGGAGGTTGCTTTTAAGACAAGGGTTTTCCACATATATTCAATTCTTAAAATAAGAGTTTCATTGTCTTTTGGATTGTTTTCAGGAAGTTATGTTTGCTATTTTCCTTTTATTTCCTTGTAGCAAAGAAATATAATTTCTAAAGTCCTCGATTTCTTAGTCCTTTCAAGAATTGGTTTATAAGGATATCAACAAACTTAGTTCAAGGGATTGAATGTTGGACCAACCGACCAACTCGATCTCAGTTTATGGCCAAACCAAGCCCGGCCAGTCGTGCTCCTTGGCTCGGTAAAAGGGTGCAAGAATAAAAGGTCTTCCATTCACACTATATATGACAGTATAAGCTTGAGCTAGGTTTTCCTAATAGCATGTTCCCTGGAATCCCAAAAAAAATGGGTTGATCTCTGGTTATTCTATTAAAGCGATTTTTTTATGCGATGAAATAACCTGTATCCTGTGGGTATTATTGATAATGTGCACTGTGTCTAATAGCTAAAACTATTCCAGACTGTTCAAGACTTTCAGTAAATTATCGTTATTTGTAGCTTGCGCACATAGTATTCCTTCTCCTAAGAGGCTGCACTGAAATTAACATTTCATTCTTTACCACTGCAAGTCCTATCACGTATCACCTCGTTCTAATTCGGTCTTTCTGGTCACACAAGAAAATATTGAATTAGAAACGAAGTGATACATGAATGTGATAGGGTAAGGGCGTCACTGATTGAAGAGAAGCTAGTCCAACATAGATTGAGGTGGTTTGGGTATATCCAGTGGAGACATCTAGAAGAACTGGTTAAGAGTGACATTTTAAAGGGTAGGGAAAATATCAAGAGTGGCATAGGATGACCAAAGTTGACATGGAGTAGGTGGTAACACAAGACCTCAAAGATTGGAATGTACTTAGAGATGTAGCTCATGATAGGACTGCTTGGAAATCAGCAATTCATGTGTCAGAATCTTAGTTTACTCATACTTTGTTTACTCCTATCTCTTTTTTCTTTTACTTCCCTTTTAATTTTTTTTGTTAATATCATATCTAGCCTACCCTAATATGCTGGGGAAAATGTCTTTGTTGGTGTTGTTGTTGTCTGTTTGGTTTATTATTGCTCTTTTCCTCTCTCTTTTTATCTTTTTCCTTTGTCTTCCTTTAATTTTGTTTGTCCTTTTGTATTAGGTCTCGTGGGTTTCATCTTTAGCCTACCCAATTTACTTGGGACTAAAAGGCTTTGTTGTTTTTGTTGATTTTGTATCATTGCAAGTAATTTACTTCATCAATTGATTAGAGATTACATTTGTTAATATGTGTCTCTTGGATCTAGCAGCCCTGCACAAGCTGCAATGACCCAATGATCGTGAAACTTTGGATCGAATGTTGGAGATCGCCGAATCACCGTCGAGAACGAACACCTCGGAGGTCAGGATGGCGAGTGAACTGGGAGAGATTTGTGCTGCTTGAATTGGCAGCGTTTTCTGATGCATTGTTTGATTCATATAGCAATGAGAACAGCTACATGGTGGCAAAAACGTGGACGTTTCTTGCAGGAACAGAAGATGCGCTCTGGCGTTGAACGCTCACGAGCTCCACGGATGCGCACAACCAGAACGTGGCCGTGCACATGCAATCTAGCTAAACTTTAGGAAAGCAAAAACAGAATGAACGTCGTGTGCGGGAGTACAATCAACATTTCTCCCCTAATCCTACACATAATTAGACGGTGGCACCACGCTGATCTTGATGCAGAGTTCCTGGAACCGAACGCGCCCAAGAGCCTTGGTCAGAACATCCGCTAGTTGCTCTTGAGTGGAGATGTACACTAGCTTGATCCTTCCTTCGTCAATGCAGTCTCGAATGAAGTGGTAGCGCACATCGATATGTTTGTTTCACTCATGGAAAACAGTATTCTTACTCAGTGCAGTCGCAGGCTGGCTGTCGACCTTGAGCTCCGGCGCTTCAGCTGGTGCTCCGACCATGTCTGTCAAGAGAGGCGCTAGCCAAATTCCTTGACACTTGCCGTGGCCACCGCAATATATTCTGCCTCGCAAGATGAAAGTGCAACAACTCTCTGTTTTGATTATTGCCATGGGATTGGATTGCCTCCCAAGAAGTAGATAGCGCCACTTGTGCTCTTGCGAGAGTCAACGTCACCAGCCATGTCAGCATCACTATAGCCAATGAGTCTTGGAGGCTCTGTGCCATGCCTGGTGTAGTGCAGTCCATGCTTCCGTGTTCCAGCGACGTACCAAAGCACTCACTTGGCTGCAATGAGATTATCTTCTCATGGTTCCTCCATGAACCGGCTGAGATACCCGACGGCGAAGGAAAGGTCAGGCCTTGTGTGGAGTAGATAACGCAGTACCCCAATGACACTTCTGTACTCCGATGCATTCACCTTCTCCTCGGTGCTAGATTTTCTCAGTTTGAGCCTGCTTTCCAATGGAGATAGACTTGGGTTGCACATCCCAAGTCCGCACCGGTCTAGGAATTTCCCAGCATAAGCAGATTGACAGATGAAAATGCCATCGGGTCTTTGGTTTACCTCAATTCCGAGATAGTATGAGAGAAGGCCAGGATCACTCATTTGGAACTTGCTTTGCATCTCCAGCATGAAGGCTTTGATGTCGTTCGCACTTGTTCCGATGATGATCAAATCATCCACGTAGACACCTATGATCAGGCGCCCACTTCATTTGGTCTGAGTATACACACCATGCTCGGAGTTGCTTCTCCTGAAGCCAAGTGAAATCAGTGTGACATCTAGCTTTGTGTTCCAGGCTCGGGGAGCTTGACGCAAGCCCTACAATGCCTTGTGAAGACGGAACACCTTGTGCTCATCACCGGAAATAACAAAACCAGGAGGTTGCTCAATGTAGACCTCCTCCTTGAGCTCACCATTGAGAAACACACTCTTTACGTCCATGTGATGGACTTCCCACCGTTCGTGCGCTGCCAATGCCAACATCATGCGCACTGACTCCAGGCGTACCACTGGTGCGAAAACCTCGTTGAGATGTACACCGATGCGCTGGACGTAGCCCTTCGCCACGAGTCGAGCCTTGTATCGCACGATGTCGCCGCATTCATTTCTTTTCACTTTGTATACCCACTTGAGACCGATCGCACGGTGTCCAGCTGGGACAGTAGTCAATTACCAGGTCTTGTTGCTTTCAATTGCCCGCATTTCTTGGAGCATCGCTTCACGCCACGGCTTCTCCTTCTCTGCCTCGTCGAACGAAGTTGGTTCTTCTGCAGTAGTGAAGTTGAGCTTGTGATCATGTGCACCACATCCGAACGTGGGCGAGAACACTTCACTGAAGAGAGCACCCACTGCCCTAAAACGAAGAGGTGCATCACCATCTTGGTCCACATCGAGATCCTCATTGTCAAGTTCATGCAGTGGTGAGACGAACTCGACATTCCCGCCGGTTGCTGGTTCGACGGGTGGGGTCTCAGGTGGTGTAGGATTTTGATTGATGATCCAAATTCTAATGAAGATAAAAGAGGAAGGATTTCCGTAGTGAAGCGGAGGACCGTCGCCAGGAGGCTTGGATCGTCTAGGGTTAGGACTCTAAGTCGCCACCTATAAATATCCCTTGTGAGCCGCCGGTAGAGGCATGAAAAAGGATTGTAATCTCCCACGATTGTAAACCTCCTGATATAGTGATATTTGCCGGCCGGCGCCCGTGGTTTTTTCCACTTCGACATGGAGGGGTTTTCCACGTTAAAATCTGTGTCTCCTCTATTTCGATCTACACTTTCTTGTCGTCTGATTCTAACAAGTGGTATCAGAGCCAGAGTTTTGATCCCCTGTTCTAGGCTTCGTGCCGCCAGGCACATGGCATCAACGACGATGAAGTATGATCTTCCGCTGTTGGATTTCGACACAAGATTTTCATTGTGGCAAGTGAAGATGCGGGCAGTGCTGGCACATCATGATCTAGACGAATCCCTTGAGGGTTTCGGGAAGAACCAGAATGAGTGGACGGCCGAAGAGAAAAGAAAAGATCATAAGGCCTTATCTCATATCCATCTGCAACTTTCGAACAATGTTTTGCAGGAGTGCTTGGAGGAGCAAACCGCTGCCGCGGTTTGGTTGAAGCTAGAATCGATCTGCATGTCGAAAGATCTAACTAGCAAGATGCACATCAAGATGAAGTTGTTCACGCACATGTTGCAGGAAGGTGGATCTGTTCTCACACACATATCTGTGTTCAAGGAGATCGTTGCTGATCTGTTATCAATGGAGGTAAAATTTGAAGATGAAGACCTGGCTCTTCTTCTCCTCTGTTCACTTCCACCTTCATATGCAAACTTTCGAGATACTATTATATATAGTCGTGATACTCTAACCGTGGCCGAGGTCTATGAGGCTTTGACAGCAAAAGAAAAGATGAAACAGATGGTAAACTCGGAAGATGCTGGTCATTCTAACGGAGAGGCATTGACTGTTCGTGGCCAAAGTGAACAAAAGAAATCAAATTCAGGAAATAAATGTAACGCCAAGAAAAATCAAAGAAGTCGTTCCATGTCCAGGGGATGACGAGATGATAAATTTTGCCGGTACTGCAAGAAGGACAATCATGTCATCGATGATTGTTGGAAGCTCCAGAACAAAGAAAAGAGAAATAGAAAAAAGGGTAAGCCTGAAGGTAGTGCCTCCGTTGTCTCTGATGAGAATTCTGATAATGATACCGTACTCATTGCATTTGTTGGATGTGTCATTGAATATGCTCAATGGATACTTGATTCTGCTTCCTCATATCATGTCTGCACTAACAGAGATTTTTTTAGTGTTTATGAGCCTATACAGAAAGGTGGCATTATGAGGATGGGTGACAACATGGCATGGAGGTCACAGGCATTGGTACTGTTCAGATCAGAATGTTTGATGGGATTGTACGAACATTAACAGAAGTACGGCATGTGCTAACCATGTCCAGGAATCTCATCTCTCTTAGTACCCTCGACGTGAAAGGGTACAAATATTCCGCTGAAGGTGGAGTTTTGAAGGTAACCAAAGGTTCTCTCATTGTCATGAAAGGTGATTGAAAAGCTGCTAACTTATATGTTCTTCGAGGTAGTACATTTACTGCTAATGCCGTGGTTGCTCCTGATCAGTCTAATACCACTAAAATTTGGCAGATGCGTCTTGGGCATATGAGTGCACTTGGTTTGGCGGAATTAAGCAAAAGAGGCCTACTTGAATGTTGCAAGGCAGAATCACTTGACTTTTGTGAGCATTGTGTGTTTGGTATGCATAAAAGAGTCAAGTTCAATACTGCTATCCATAATACTAAAGGTATTCTTGATTATGTGCATGCTGATTTATGGGGTCCTTCTCGAAAAACATCTCATGGTGGTGCTAGTTACATGTTAACTATTATTGATGATTACTCACGTCGAGTTTGGCCATATTTTCTAAAGCATAAATCAGATGCACTTCAGTCATTCAAAGATTGGAAGGTTATGGTTGAAAAGCAAACAGAAAGGAAGGTAAAAATTCTAAGAACTTATAATGGCATGGAGTTCTGTTCTAGTGCATTTAAATATTATTGCAAGAAGGAAGGAATTGTGAGGCACCACACAATTCCATACACTCCTCAACAAAACGGTGTTGCGGAACGCATAAATAGAACAATAATTTCAAAGGCCCGTTGTATGCTTTCCAATTCGGGTTTAAGCAGAAAATTCTTGCAGAAGCTGCTTCCACGGCGTGCTACTTAATAAACCGTTCTCCTTCCATAAGTATTGATAAGAAAACTCCAATCGAGGTATGGTTTGGCTCACCTTGTGACTACTCTAAATTGAGAGTTTTTGGCTGCACTGCTTATGCACATGTTGATAATGGAAAACTTGAGCCTAGAGCTATCAAGTGCATTTTCTTGGGTTATGGTACTGGTGTCAAAGCTTATAAATTATGGGATACAAAAAAATAGAAGGCATTTTATAGTAGAAATGTTGTATTCAATGAGTCTACTATGTTCACAAATGACTTGGCTACTAGTTCTAATAACAAGAAACCTGAGACTATCAGCGTGCTGGTGGAGCTAGTTAATGATGATGTTGCTGCTCCAAGTCAAAGTGTTGTTGATGTTCACCCTGCTACTGAAGATTTGTCCCCTGCTACACATTCCTCACCTATTGTGCAACCACCACAGGAGTCTCTCACCGAAGCTCGGCCTCGCAGGGAGATTGTTCGCGCAACAAGGTGGATTGAAGAATGTAACGTTGCTTTTGCCTTGAGTGTTGCAGAAGAAATTGAAGGTGTTCATGAGCCTTCCAATTATATAGAAGCTATCTTGTCAGCTGATTGTACAAAGTGGATTGGTGCAATGCATGATGAGATGGAGTCACTTCAGAAAAATGGTACCTGGGAAATTGTTGCTTTGCCCACTAGCAAGAAGCCTATTAAGTGCAAGTGGTTTTATAAAAGAAAACAAGGAATGACTCCAAATGAACCTGCAAGGTATAAAGCAAGGTTAGTTGCTAAAGAATTTAGTCAAATTCCAGGTACTGATTATACTGATGTCTATTCTCCAGTTGTGAAGCACAGTTCTATTCGTACTTTCCTCAGTATTGTTGCTATGCATAATTATGAGCTTGATCAGCCAGATGTGAAAACCGTTTTTTTACATGGAGACTTCGAGGAGGACATTTACATGGACCACCCTGAGGAGTTCATTGTCCCTGGAAAAGAAGACTATGTCTGCAAGTTGAAGAAGTCATTATATGGCTTGAAGCAATCTCCAAGGCAGTGGTATAAGAGGTTTGATTCTTTTATGATTTCAAATCGCTTTGCTAGATCTCAGTTTGATAGTTGTGTATACATTAAAGTTGTTGATGGATCACCTATATACCTATTGCTATATGTTGATGATATGTTGATTGCTGCCAAGAGCAAGAAAGAAGTGACTATTTTAAAGGCACGCTTGAGTAGTACATTGATATGAAGGATCTTGGTGCTGCTAAGAAAATCCATGGCATGGAGATAATCAGGGATAGGAAATCCAGGCTTCTCTATTTGAGTCAGAAAAAATATATTGAAAAGGTCCTTCACCGCTTCAACATGGATAATGCTAAACCTGTGAGTACACCGTTGGCCCCTCATTTTGTTGGGTCTCTCATGTATGCTATGCTATGCTCACGTCCTGACTTATCACATGCTATGAGCGTTGTTACCAGATACATGTCTAACCTTGGCAAAGAACACTGAAAGGCAGTGCAGTGGATTTTTAGGTATTTGCGTGGTTCTTCTAGTGCTTGTTTGTGTTTTGAAAAGACTAGAGATGGTCTTATTGGCTATGTTGATGCTGATTATGCTGCTGATTTAGACAAGAGAAGGTCTCTCAAAGGATATGTTTTCACTGTTAGGGGCTGTGCTGTGAGTTGGAAAGCATGTCTACAAGCTACAGTTGCCTTGTCTACTACAGAGGCAGAATATATGGCTATCTCATAGGCATGTAAGGAGGCAATTTGGTTGAAAGGTATGTATTCTGAACATTGTCGATCTCAGTCTTGCATCACCTTACATTGTGATAGTCAAAGTGCCATATATCTTACCAAAGATGCTATGTTTCATGAGAGGACCAAACATATTGATATCAGGTATCACTTTGTGCGAGATACCATTGATCAAGGCACTATCAAAATTTGCAAAATCAGCACTCATGGTAATCTTGCAGACATGATGACAAAATCTGTTCCTATTGCTAAGTTTTTGCTTTGCTCAAACTTGGTTGGTATTACTAACTAGCCCCCAGTGGCTTTTGGCACCGGCAGTTGAATTGTTCATTGAGATGGAGGATTACTATTTTAAAGCTACAAGAAGGAATTTGTCTCAAGGTGGAGTTTGTTGATTGATGATCCAAATTCTAATGAAGATAAAAGAGGCAGGATTTCCGTAGCGAAGCAGAGGAAATCTGCCCATATGGCATATGGTGGGCTGCGCAGCAGCCAAGGCCCGCTCAGGACGCCGGGGGGGTGCCCCCCCCCCCCCCGCCGCGGTATGGATCGTCTAGGGTTAGGACTCTAAGTCACCACCTATAAATATCCCTTGTGAGCCACCGGGAGAGGCATGAAAAAGGATTGTAATCTCTCACGATTGTAAACCTCCTGATATAGTGATATTTGCCGGCCGGCGCCCGTGGTTTTTTCCCCTTCGACTTGGAGGGGTTTTCCATGTTAAAATCTGTGTCTCCTCTATTTTGATCTACACTTTCTTGTCGTTTGATTCTAACATAGGAGATGGTGACATGGAGGCTGGTGCAGCTGCATATTCGGTGGTGACCTCAGTAGTATACTCAATGATGAAAGGTTCGTCTTTTCTTGCCGAACTATCAGTTACGCCTTCCCAGCTCCATTGAGCTGCCTCATCAACGACGACATAGTGTGAAATGATGATGCATTCACGTACATGGTCGAAGCAGCGATATGCCTTGGAGCCGCTTTCGTAGCCAACAATGATAGTCTTGATGCTGCAATCTTCTAGTTTCTTGAGGTTCGGCCGCGAGCTCTTGACATGGGCAACGCAGCCAAACATCCAGAAGAAGTGTACCACCGGTGTCTGGCCGTGCCAGGCTTCATAGGGAGTCTTGCCATCGAGTGCACGCGTCAGAGCTCTGTTGAGAATGAAGATCGCTGTTGATACGGCCTCACCCCAGAAATGCCCTGGCAAAGCTTTGGCTTTCAGCATGCAGCGCGCCATGGTGACCACGCTCTGATTGCGCCGTTCAAGCACCCCATTCTGCTGCGGAGAATAGGGGGTGGTCAGATGCCGCTCGACGCTCCATTCGGTGCAGTACCGGCCAAACTCCACGGAGGTAAACTCTCCCCCCCCCCCCCCAAGGTCAGTTCGGAAGACCTTTAGCTTACTGCCGGTTTCAACCTCAACGGCAGCTTGAAAATTCTTGATTTCATCTGGTGCTTGATCCTTGCTCGAGAGAAGGCTAACCCACATAAACCGACTCATATTATCAACAAGCAATAGCAAGTACATGTTACCGCTGGGAGTTGTAGGCGTGATGGGACCACCGAGATTGCCATGAAGAAGGTCGAGGACATGTTCTGCTAGTCACCGTGCCTGAGTCGAGAACGGGTTCCGTCGCTGCTTACTGATGAGACAGCCTTCGCATACTTGATTCACCTGGTCAAGTGGCGGTAGCCCACACACCATTTGATTGTTCGCCAGCTTCCGTAGAGATGAGAAGTTTAGATGCCCGTATCGAGTGTGCCACTGCCAGGCCACCTCGGAGCTTCTGGCCGCCAGGCACACCGGGCGACCAACGTTCAACTCCAGGTTGTAGAGTCTTGACGGAGAGTGTTGTGCCTTGGCGAGGAGGCGTCGGTCTTGGTCGAATATACGTAGAATACCTCCACAGATATTCACACTGCATCCACCTTTGTCGAGCTGGCCAAGGCTTATGATGCTAGCCTTAAGGCTCGGGATGTAGTACACCCCGGTCAGCGTGCGATGCTCGCCATTCTTGCAGTTGAGGATGATGGACCCGCGCCCCTCGATCTGGGTGACTGATCCGTCACCGAATTTGACAGAGCCGGCAATGTGAGTGTCAAGCTCGGTGAAGAGTTCCTTAGACCCCATCATATGGTTTGTTGCGCCGGTGTCAAGTACCCATCGACGACGATCTTGCTCTTCCTTCGGCCCCAAGTCAGCATGAAGATGGTGCTCCTCGATCTCCAGGAATTGGCGTGAGGGGACCTTGGGAGATGTTGCAGACAGATCGGTCGTTAGCGATGCCGCAAGTTCAACATCATGGGCAAGGAGTAGACCTTGTTCTTCCTCCTCGACATGAGCCACGTTGGCCTCTTCATCTCGCTTCTTCTTCCAGCATTCTCTGGCCCAATGACCTTTCTTCCCACAGTAGGCGCACACGTCGCTCCGGCCTGCCTCGGACAACGTCTTGTTTCTTCTCCCGCCGACGTCCAACTTGCGGCCTCTCCCTCTGCTGCTGCTGCTTCCATGTTTGGAGCCAGACTTAAACCCAGCCCCTTCACGGTTCTTCATGTGCGCCATCCACTCTTCTTCAGTGAGAAGTAGACGACCGCCACTGTCCTTCGTGGGTGGTGACTTCTTGTGCTGCTCCACAGCGCGCAAGTGTCCGGTGGCTTCTTCTATTGACATGCTGTCGAGGTCGAGTAGCGTCTTGATTGAGATCGCAATCTGCTCCAGGTTGTCGGGGACACAGTGGAGCAGTTTCTTTATGACCTCCTCTCGTAAATGTCATCGCCGAGGACTCGCAGCTGGTTCGACAGGGTGGTGAGGCGTGCCGTGAAATCCTCCACTGACTCGCCGGACTTGAAGGTGATGTTGCCGAATTCTCGACGCAGCTTCCCGGCGTTGGCTTCCTTGACCCGATCGCCACCAATGCACACCTTCTGGATCGCCTTCCACGCTTCTCGGGCAGTCGGTTTTACCACCAGCCCAGCCTGCATCTCTGCCGGAACAGCCCGGAGCAGCGCCTTGAGAGCATTCCTGTCGTCACGGTACTCGACGTCGCGGTGCTCGATGGCGTCCCACAGGCCCGCTGCCTGCACATTGACGCGCATCACCAGTGACCACTCGGTGTAGTTCGTGCGCGTAAGCATGGGGTAAACGACGCCCGATGTTGACTTCTCGATGACGCGCTCGACGATGATTCCTCGTCCACTCTGGTGACGGTATTCGCGGCGTTGTGGCAGCGGCAGAGACTGGCGACGGTTGCAGAGCGACGACGGAGGCTGACTTGACATTTTCACCTGGAACGATCACGGCTTTGAGACCAAATGTTGGAGATCGCCAAATCACCGTCGAGAACGAACACCTCGGGGGTCAGGATGACGAGTGAACTGGGAGAGATTTGTGCTGCTTGTAGTGGCGGCGTTTTCTGATGCATTGTGTGATTCATATAGCAATGAGAACGGCTACATGGTGGCCAGAACATGGCCGTTTCTTGCGGGAACAGAAAACACGCTCTGGCGTTGAACGCTCACGAGCTCCACGGACGCGCACAACCAGAACGTGTCCATGCACATGCATTCTAGCTAAACTTTAGGAAAGTAAAAACAGAATGAACGTTGGAGTTCAATCAACATCGAACAGTACATTATAATAGGATACTCTTGAAAAAAAAAAGAATAAGCTGCTGCCCACATTTTTCCTTTGTCCGAAACTTTGGAACAAATAGTGCTATTATACTCATGGACATTATGGGAGGATATTCTTTTGAAAAAAGAATAACCCGTTACCCACATTTTTCCTTCATCTATACATTCTAGAAGCGATCCTGTTCAGCTATGCAGGTTTTAACCAGATTTATGGAATATCTGTCGAATTGGTTGAGAAGTGTAAATTGAGATTCCATAACCGTGTTCCTTTGTCTAGTTCTTTTCTTTGTGGGCTACAGAACAGTAGCACATTCGTTGTTTCTAGCCTTGACAATTGATGAGGATGTATTGTATTTTCATGTAAATTGCAGCACAAACCAAAGAAGAAACTCTGCCAGTGCTTCTAATTGTGTCATTTTGTTTTATTTTAGGTCCTACTGTCAATCTGCTCGCTGTTGACTGATCCAAACCCAGATGATCCGTTGGTTCCAGAGATAGCTCACATGTACAAGGTGAACCGAAACAATTATGAGACCACTGCAAGGAGCTGGACCCAGAAGTACGCAATGGGTTAGCTCTAATGCAACAGGCATATAAAGTCTATAGACATACTAATATTCAGCCTCTGTTATAGTGATGGAGTTTCTGGTACTGTAATAGCAGCTAAAGTATAGATAACGGTATGTCGGTAATTATTGCACATCTTATGAACATATGCATTAGTGTGCTTTCAAGATATAACGGGAGGTTGGCAAACTCGATGCTGATGCTGTGTGAACTAAGGTTTCCTGTTTTCCTCAGTATATGGCGCACGTAACGTCCTGCATTCTTGGTGCAGTATTGTCAGGTTCTGAGTGCAGCTGCTCGTGTGTCTCTGCTGATGACCTCCAGTCTGTTCGTGCCGGAGTCAGGTTCCTGTTGGTATAGCTGCAAAGACCCAATATTGTTTGTCTCGTATGATGTAAATACTGCAGCACGTTGGTTTTTTTCTGCTATATGCAATCGTGTGCCATATGAGATGGATTAAACGTACCCAGCGCCTTAAGGCTCTCTGGGGAAGGGACGAGACAGATTCAAGTCTTAGATAAATTCATGCAGCAAATTAAGAATTGTAAATTTCATTGGAAAAACAGTGCTGAAAGGATAGCCCACCTTTAGGACACGGTTAACTTGGATACCGTTATCAATTATCAAAATGTAACACGTCCAATGAGCAAAGCAGTAATATACTAATATAAGAGGAAATGACATTATGTCCCATTTCATGGGAAAAGATAACACCATTTAGCACCAAAGTACGAAAGGATCACATCCTATATCTTGCATTAATATATATTGTGTAATTTGTCATGGAGACAGAGACTCCATTCCTCGTTGATGAAGTAAAGTGCCTACTCAACACAACAAACATTTTTACATCATTGTAAGTTGAAAAATTTCTTGGAAGTAATAAAGGGTCGAGGAATCTTTATTTAGTACTATTGTAACATTGAAACACACCGATCATAAATAAATGTACCTAATGCAGTTAAGCCTACAATGAAAGAGGTTATTAGAGCTTTGTACGATATAAGTACTTACTTAAGGTGCCAATGCCAAAAGACTATTTTTTCCTTAATTTTTTGCACTGTTGCTTACACAAAGGAAAGGGTGCTTAAGTTTGCATCAGGTGTTTATTGTGTTCATCAAGGTTGTCGGAGTGTAAGCTGCGACACTCCTCCCAACCTGCTACAGGAGCAGCCCGCGGAAGTTCTTTGTATGGAGGGGCTTGGCGTCCCTAGCACGATCCGGCTCGAGAGAGCGGGTGAACACTGAGATTTACGTGGTTCGGGCCGTCAGAACATAATATCCTACATCCACGGGAGTGTTTGCTGTATTGCTTGCGCGTATGAGTGTGGGAGTCGCAGAGTTGCGAACTCTTTGTCAGGTGGACACCCCGGTCCTTTTATAGCCCAAGGTCGGGATGGTTACAGTGAGGCTTGGGGCCCGACAGGTGGCCCCAAAGCTGTATGAACCCTATACATGATCTAAGGTATCCACTACCCTGAGTAGAGTAGTCGGTGGGGAGTTAAGTCTCGCTGCCATAGTTATTAAGGCGGTAAGGCGACATACCCCCTTTTTATCTTTTAAGCGATAAGGTTAAGGCGAGCCGACACCTTAGTAATATATATATATATATATAGTCCAAATAAATAAGAATAAAAATAGTAATTAGTAAATAGAAAATCAATTTATATCTCAGCCCAACCCACTTTAGCCTCTTCTCTTCTCTACCTCAGCCTCAGCCCAGCCCATTTACCTTTTCTGAATCATGCATAAGGGTTACCTCCACATTGCGCCACCCTCTGCTCGCCCCTTCCCCCACTTCCCTCTCCTTGCCTGCCCCTCCCCCCGCCACGCTCTCCTTGCGTGACCCTCCCCCCTCCCCCGCCGCCGCTGCCTCCGTGTGCGCGGGCACCGCCACCTTCCCCTGGGATGTAAGAAGACCAGACGGATTATCCTCCGCCGGCGCTTTACCGCTTTAGCATCGCTTAAGAGATTCCTTAAAAACCTGGCTCGCCGCCTGGCGCGCTGAGCGCCCCTGTCCGTATGACAGTCGTTGATGAAGACGTCGTCTTGTCGCCGTGTCTTCTCGCTCTGCTGGGCAGCTCTGTCCCGCTGTCAAGCCTCGCCACCCTGTCTTGTCACCGTAATGATGATCGGGCACAGGACGGAGGCGTGCGCCATGCGCCATGCTTTTGGGGGAGGCGCGAGCATTGAGTGCATGGCCTAACAGTGCACTTCCTCCTTGACTTCGTCGACCCACGACCCACGACGGATCGTGGGTCACGTGGCGGCTCTGTAGCTCTCCTCAGCAGGGAGGATGTTCACCACCGACATGTGGCAGCCCCAGACCTCACTTCAGCGGGGAGGCTCGAGTTGGAGCCAAGGGCACGGGTCGGCTCCGGAGCCATCCTAAGCAAGGAGGAGGTTTGGAGCCATCCGACACATGGCAGCCTCGGACCATGCCTCAGTGGGGAGGCTCGGGCCGGAGCCAAGGGCACGTGTCGGCTCCGGAGCCCTCCTCAGCATGGAGGAGGTTCATAGCCCACCGACATGTGGCAGCTTCGGACCTCCCATCAGCGGGGAGGCTCGGGCCGGAGCCAATGGCATGTGTTGGCTCCGGAGCCCTCCTCAGCAGTGAGGAGGTTCGGAGCCCACTGACACGTGGCAGCCCCGGACCTCACCTCAGCGGTGAGGCTTGGGCTGGAGCCAAAGGCACGTGTCGGCTCCGGAGCCCAAGCGCACGTGGCAGCCCCGGGGCTGACCATGGGGCCAAAGACACGTGGCTATGCTAGTGCCCGCCTCAGCAGGGAGGCGGGGCCTAGGCTGTCTTTTTCTCTCCACGTGGGGGTACCCGTTTGCAGGGTACCGCCAGTGGCCCCTGGGCCCATCTCGGGGGAGGCAACGAGCCTGCAGGTGAGGCCTCCATCTTTCCCGTGTGGTGGCTTTGAACCTGCACTTTGGAAGCCAAAGTGGTGGCAATATTTTAGCGTAGAAGTCGTACCTGGGAGACGAAAAGGCTGCACGTCCTTGGCGTAGTGGGCGTACTTGATAGTCGAAGCGGCAGCACGTCGTCGGCGTAGTGGACGCGTGACTTCTTTTGACTAGCGGGTCGTGGCGACGTGCTCGAGGGGTTGCCCTGGGGTATTTACTGCAGCATCCCTCGGGTCGGCCGCTGCAGTTCCACCACGCCACTTTTCTTGGGAACCGTTGGACGTTCCCGAGAAGTACCCGCCTGGCCCCCTGCGTCTGACGGGTGGATGTGGGTCCCACCCGTCATTGAGGTGGCGGACTGTGCGCGGCGGTCGGAACCCAGATGTCGCTCCTGTTGCTCTGCCAGAGGTTGCGGATATAGAAAAGGAAGCCTTCTGGAGAAGGGCCATTCCTTCCTACCTTCTGCGATATCCGTCCTCCATCTGCTCGCTCGAAGCCTCCGCTCCCCAGCGCTGTCATCTTTATCACACCACCATGTCTTCCGGCCTCCGTTCTTCCAGGCTCCACAGCTATGGCGACATCGCACTTGTGAGGCGCCTGCTTGACTGGCAGTGTGACACCCGGTTCTGAAAAAAAGAACCAAGTGAATGCATATGTGTGCCCAGGATGTTCATCACACATACACATGTAATCCACAAACTGAATTCAGAATATAACCACGAATAAATAGTGTTGAAGTACTTTATTACAATGACTCAATGTCTCACTCATGCATCTCTAACTTATTCTTGCAGCGGAAGTCTCTAAACGACAGCGGAAATAACTAAACAGTAGGTTCCAGTCTTCAACTCCACAGGCATGTTCATGGTAGTCCGCATGTCTAGTACTCCACATATTCTTCGAAGTACTCATCTCCTGTAGCTGATGTTTATGTGGTAATGCAAGGGTGAGTACATGTCGTACTCAGCAAGTGCGGGAAAAGTATGACATGTAGCTTACAACAAGGTAGGAAATAAAATGGCTCATTGCAGCAAGCAAATTTTATTTCAAAAACATGATAAAAACAGCAACTAAGTCTAGATGAATTTAATCCCAATATAAACAAGTAAAACAGCAACATTCTTTCATCATAATTCACCAATTATCAAGTCTCGTCCAGCCATTAATCTTTCTCAAGTTCATCTCATGCTCATAAATATTCATAACCATCTCATATTTATATAGCCAAAACCAAACTCATTGTCATGACCCAAAACAGTCCCAAAACCAATCCAATTGACCATAACCATAACCGTACCGAATAACCATCCCAAGTTTTCCCTCTAATCATGGAAGTTGGTCAGGTGCTTGTGACCGGAAGCACGGCTATCATGATAGTTTTACACTCTGCAGGGGTGGCACCACTTTACCCACAAGTTCGTGATTTTTTCACCCGTCGGCGACTGCAAAACCTCTATTATACAAGTGCACAACCGTCGGTGTATGGCCAAGAGATCACAAAATAGCCTTTACAAAGGAGCTACTAGATGTATGGACTCGCTGAGGTTTCACCAGCAGGCTCAAATCACCATTCTCCCACCCACGGGCCCCCTCTTGTGCCATGCAGTTCCCGGGGCAGTCCTCCTCGACTCCCATTCCCGTGCCATCCACAGTCCATAACAAACTAGCAACACACCTAATTAATCAGCTAAGCCGCACCCATACTTGGCCTTGTGGTGGCACTGTTTTCCTGGCATATTCTTGCATGAACCGGTCCTTAGATCTACGGCAAGTACCACCATATCATCCAGCAACATTCACGAACCAAGCTTGCCTAGATCTCCCCGATTCCATGCCCATTAACATCATCAAGATCTCATCATCATTATTCATATGAGTGCAGTAGCTAGACATGTTTTATTTTAGCTTCCCATATCCCGTGAATTAAGCGAAGCAAAAAGGAAAAATGACCAAACCCAACTCATCAGCTCTCCCGGCGACAAGGATGGTTAACAAAACTAGTAAACTCCTATAAAAGGGTGTCCCATTAAGTTGACTCAAGCGTACGAGTTTTCGCAAACAAAATAGTTTCAAAACATGGGATCAATATGGTCAAGGGGCACTTGCCTTGCTCCCGTGGTTCTTGTTGCTCAAGCGTCTCGAAGTATTGGTGCTGTAGTTCCTCGTAGATGGCCTCTTGAGCTTGTCCTTCTACTCACAACCACACACATATAAAATTTACAGCAATCAATCATCATGCACAAACTTTACTCAAGATGCAATGGGGTAGATGAATGTAAATCCTACGGTGCTGTTTTATTAAACCAGTTTGTACGTGTTCTTGCATGTTTTAATTGGATTTCATGGGGTTTTATGATGAACAAGGGTGCTGGGATCAAGTGTGGACGTGGTGATGATCTTGACTCAAGATCTAGATCAATTCCACCGTCAAAAATTGATCAAAACACGATCTGTCCACACGCAAAAGTTTCTGCTCGAAGGGGGCAAAGAAAACTGATGCGTAGAAACAGCGGTGACGTCGTAAGATGGGTAATGGAGACCTATCTCACTTCCTTCTTGTGGCAGGGCCTTTCTCCTAGCGACGGCAGCAGCGGGGAATTTTTGTATGGAAGATTAGGGTAGGACAGATTGTCAGCTTCTTTTCCGGCGACGGCGAGGCGTGACGGGGTTCATCGGCGGGTCTCAATGACGGGGCTCGACAACAGGGCTCGACGGCGGGGCATGACGGCGGGGCTCGACGCGGGGGCTCGACGGTGGGGCCCATCAGCGGGACTCACTGGCGGGGCTCACCAGCGACCAAACTCCAGCAGGGGGGTGCCAACTCGGCGACTTGGAGGGGGAGGGTCTCTGTGACACCCTCATATCTGGTGTCAACATATATTCATGTTTTATGAAGAGAAAACATTTTAAGAAAAATAGGAACAGAGAAAATTATCAAAAGGATAGCCAGTAAGAGCCGAGTCCAGTTCACATAGAGCGCCGAAGAAAACTTCTGTGGCCGCTGGCCACGTGGCGTGTTCGGAGCTCATCCCTGCGAAGTGCGGAGAGGTCCGCCGCTAAAATGGCTACGTGGCAGGCTCGGGGCTCATCTCCAAAAAAAGGGGAGAGGTCCGACCCTGTGGGACACGTGTCGCCCACGGAGCTAGCCTCTGCGGAAGAAGCAAAGTAATTTTTCGTAGCACACATGTCACCTTCGGAGCTAGTCATCACGAAAATCAAAGGACCAGTCGCACGGGGTACGTGTCGATCTCGGAGCTCACCTCCAAGAGGTCCGGTTCTATCGAATACGTGTCACCACCGGAGTTTATCTCCGGGAGGTCGGTCGCTGCTGGACACGTGTCAACCTCGGAGCACGTCTCTGAGAAAAGAAGAAGGAAAGACCGGCACTAACACGTGGCGTGCGCGGAGCCACCTCAAAGTAAGAGAGGAGGCCCCGACCGCCAGGATACGTGGCGCACGCGGAGCTCACCTCCGAAGAAGAGGGAAGTCTTGCTCGCTTGACACGCGGCACAACCGGAGCTCGTCTCTGCGGAAAAGGAGATACCAGGCCCCGGAGGACATGTGGAGCTTCCGGAGTTCATCACCGCGGAGGTAACGAGTTCTGGAGCAGTTTTTATGCGTAAGAATACCAGTACCGACCTGAATTCCATGATGTTACTAAAGATAAGACGATTAGGATCCAACAACGATCTGAATAAGACTCTTATTTGGGATACAATCAGATTAGGGCTCTTCTCTTCCTGATTATAAATAGAACCCAGAACCTCTGGCCGAAACCACAAACTTCTTTTTCAACTCCTGAGCCGACGACTTAGAGCCCTAGCCCTATATCGCCGAGTATACCATCGCCGGAACCCAGCAAGGAAGATCTCCGGAGGAAAGCCAGAAGGGTCTGAGGAGGACCTCGAAACCAAGAAGAACGTGAGGTAGGACTCCTATACCACCTTACGACATCGTCGTGTTTTCTTTTGCATCTGTTCTTTGATTCCTTTCTAACAGAAGCCTTCTCGTGGACAGATCACTTGTAGATCAGGTTGATCTAAAGAAAAGATCATCGCCACGTCCACCTTTGATTCGAACACCTCTACCCATGCAAGCCATGCAAGAACACGAACAAACCAATCTAATGAAAACTAATCAAAAGATATTATGCATATGCATCATCGCATCTAGTTTAAGGTTTGTGCATGATATTGATTGCTGTGAATCTTGTATGCACGTGATCGGACCTAGCAGGACAAGCTCAGGGAGCTGTCTACGACGAGTTGCAGCAACAAGGTTTTGAGATCCAAGAACCACCGGAACCGCAAGAACAAGGCAAGTGCTCCTTGACCATATTGATCCTATGTTTTGGGTGAAACTGTTTTGTTTTGCGAAAAGGTGTGCGTACTGAGTCAAACATGATGGGAAATCCTTTTATAGGAGTTTAATAGCTTTGGTTAAACCTCCCTTGTCGGCAGGGAAGTTTATGAATCGGGTATGGTTTTTGCTTTATGCTTCGCTGAGTCCATGGGATTGGGAAGCGAGATAGATGTGTCTAGCTAACTGCAGTCGTAATGATATAAGAAACTGACGATGTTAATAAACATGGATCGGAGGGAGATCTAGGCAAGACTGGGTTTGTGAATGAGATAGCATGAGATGGTGGTTTTACTTGCCGTAGATCTAAGGACCGGTTCATGCATGCACATGCCAGGATAACAGTGCCACCACAAGGCCAAGTATGGGTGCGGCTTAGCTGAGTAATTAGGTAAGTTGCTAGAGTGTTATGGACTGTGGAAGGCGCGGGGAATGGGAGTCGAGTGAGGACTGTCCTGGGGACTGCATGGCACAAGAGGGGGCCCGTAGGTGGGAGAATTGGAGATTCTAGCCTGCCGGTGACACCTTAGTGAGTCCATACATCTAGTAACCCCTTTGTAAAGGCTATTTTGTGATCTCTTGATCATACACCGACGGTTGTGTACTGGTATAATGGAGGTTCTGCAGTCGCCGACGGGTGACGAAATCACAAACTTGTGGGTAAAGAGGTGCAAACTCTGCAGAGTCTTAAAACTATCATGATAGCCGAGCTTACGGTCACGAGCGCCTGGCTAAACTGCCATGATTCGTTGGGATGGTTATTGGGATGGTTCTTGGTTATGGTTATTGTTTTTGGTTATGGTTTGGTTTTGAGACTGATGAGTCCGGGTGTCAAGATGGTTGCATGACCGTTGAGTCGTGACAATGAGATGGGTCTCGGTATGAGGCAAAAATTGTTTATGAGATGAGATGGTAGCGAATATGGGAAGGTATTCGTGAGATGGTAGCGAATACGAGGAGGTATTCGTGAGTAAGAATAAAATTGGTTAATGTTTGGATGGAACACGGAAAAGTGATGGAGGTATGTTGGTAATTTAATACATTTTGGGATTACATTCATCTAAAGTTAAGTTGCTGTTTTATCATGGTTTTATAAATCTGCTTTTCTGCAAATGAGCCTTTTTATACCTACCTTGTTATGAGCTACATATCATGTGTTTTCCCACACTTGCTGAGTTCATCATTGTACTTAAACTTGCATTATTATTTCATCATCAGCAACAGGAGAAGCCTACTATGAAGACCAAGTGGAGCATTAAGGCATGTAATCTGTTCTCAACCTTGCCTGTGGAGGGAGTAGAGATGGAGCCACTACTGCTTAGATTCGCTTCCGCATTAGAATAAAGACTTCCGCTGCATAGAAATAAGACTTCCGCTGTGAGCATGAGTCTAAGACTCATGAGACATTGTAATAAACCCTGTTATACCTGGTAATATATATATTCTGAATTCAGTTTGTGGATCATATGTGTATGTGTAATGAACATCCTGGGCACACATATGCATTAGTTCTCGGTTCCGTGGTTTTCTACAGAATTGAGGGCGTCACAGATTGGTATCAGAGCCACGGGTTGATAGTAGGTTACACGCCTAGATAGAAAGCTCAGATTGATATTAGAGCCACGGGTTAGCCGTAGGTTACACCCCTAACTAGGAATCATAGATTGATATTAGACACAGATTGGTAGTTAAGCCCAGATGACCAAATGAAGCACCCTAGGACGCTTAGATTGGCCTTGAAACTACCTTGACATAGGAAGCCATCCTTGGGTAGGAGTTGTATGAGCCCTTACAATGATTGTTTTAATTGTGTGCTTAGTGTGAGTTGTGGGACGTTTCCAAACGTTGTCCATATCCACACGTAAGTAGAAAGAGGCGTGAGATGTTTCAGCACTTGTTCACATCCTCATATGGGCTAATATATATATAGTCCAACTCACCTTGATGCATATAGTTGAGGGAATCTACCTAACCTTCTAACATTCTATTCTATCTCTCTCATAGATGGTGAGAGGAAACACCGGCCGAAGGAACATCCGTGACAACCAAGAGGATGATCACGAGGAAGTTCCTGTTAACCCCGGAGCTGGCGAGAACAATCTGGAAAGGTTGATGGCCATGCAAAACCAGCTTATGCAAACCATGATCCAAACTTTGGGTCAGTTGCAGGCCAACAACAACCCTGTTCCGGCACCACCGCCACCACCACCGCCGGCTCATAACAGACTGGGAGAGTTCATGAGGACTCGACCACCCACCTTTGCTCAAGCTAATGATCCCATGGAGGCCGATGACTGGTTGAAATCTATGGAGAAGAAGCTTGCCATTGTTCAGTGCAATGACCGAGAGAAAGTTCTCTTCGCGTCGCACCAACTTACGGCCGCTGCAGACTGGTGGGATGCCCTGAGCAACGCTCATGCCGACCCATAGACGATCACTTGGACTGAGTTCAAGGAAAGTTTCCGCTCTCATTACATCCCTGCTGGTGTAATGATGATCAAGAGGCAGGAGTTTGAAGGTCTCCGCCAAGGACAGAAAAGTGTGAATGAGTATCTCAACAAGTTCACGCAACTGTCCTGGTACGTCCCCGAGGATGTCAACTCAGACCAGAGGAAGCAGTACCTGTTCATGAGAGGGTTGAATAATGAGATCCAGGTTCAGCTCCTCAACAATGACTATGTGAGCTTCCAGAAGCTGGTTGACAAGTCTATAGTAGTTGAAAACAAGATCCGAGAGATCGAGCGAGAGTGCAAGAGGAAGATGCCATACCAGCCCCAAGGGAGCAACGTACGACCTGTACATGCCCCCGGCAGCTCCGCAGTATGGATCGACCACTCCTGCATACCGCCCTGGTCAGCCACAACAGCAACAACTCGTTGCTCCAGCACCTCGCGTGTAACACCCCCAAAATTTTGATTCAAAGCCCTAAATCATGTTAAGAGGGGAATTTAAAATTTTTTTGACGTGTTGCATGTTTTGCAAAAATTCAAATTCAAATTGGAATTCAAATTAAACTCAAATCAGAAAAGAAATGGAAAAAGAAAAAGAGAAAACAGAAAAAAACCGGCCAGTGGGCCGAAACCCACCAGCCGGCCCAACTTACCCCGCGCCAGCCCGCAGCCGCGCGCCCGAGCTCTCTCACACTGACAGGCGGGACCCACCGATCTTCGTCTACCTCGCGCCGCGCCGAACTCCCCTGCGCCCGAATCGAAACCGATCGGGATTTCGACGTAAACCCCGCTGAATTCTGTTCGTAGCCGACGCGGACATGATCTAAACCACCCCGCCGCCTTCCCCCGTCTATAAAAACCCCGGCCTCGTTCTGTTTTTCCCCCCGCGATCACCAATTTTTACTCCGGTGAGAACCGAGACTTCTCCGGTGAATTCTGGCCGATCTAAGCTGGGAAACTCCGATCTAACTCGCTGGTCTTGATCCACCGCCTCCGGGGAACCTTGCAGGTGCCGAAAACTCGGTGACTTGCGGTGCAAACACAGCGCCGACGAGCTTCGCCGTGGTTTTGCCTCGGACCTCGTCGCCGATCACCTTCCAGGACCTCCGAGCTCAAGAAAACCCCCGAGGTGAGATCCCCGACCTCCCCTCTACCGATCTATGCCATAAGATCACAGTTCTAGGCAGAATTCTCGAGGATCCGAAAGTTTCCGGCGAGATCGCCGCTTCCCTCCGCCGTGCGCCGCCGGCAGCGCCGCTCGTGCTCGATCAGAGCGACGTGGCTGCTTGTGCGCCGTTTATTTTAAATCGCACGGTAGGGTTTAAATCCCTGCGTACCGGTTCGACGTTATAATCTCAGCCGTCGGTTTAAAATCGGACGGTCCACGTCAGCCCCGCGTTATAAAGACTGGAAATCTTACGTGCTACCCCCTGGGGTTCTCGGAAAATAAGAGCTAGCCCCGGAAACTTCAGATCTAGCCCCTGGAACTCCAGAAAATCATGTAAATTCATTTAAAAATCAGTTTTAGCCCCTGGACTTAATAAAAATTAGGAAAACACCTCTGAAAGTGTAGCTAGACCCCTGGAAATTCAGAAAATAATATTATAGACCATGTAATGGGGTGAGTTTATCTTTTTAGCCCTGTTTAGTATTTAATTTAGGAAATTGAATATGTAACTAGTGTTTAAAAATTACAAAGTGGGTCAAACATATTGTCAAAATTAAGTTAAAGACTTTCTCAGTGTTTAGGAAATTTTGGAGTGAGATAAAAACATATTTTGGACTGATTGAATCTGTTTAATTTATTATTCACAATTAGGGACACATTTTAAGTAATAAATAGTTTTAGAAAATAGGGAAAATAATTATGAAATAGTTTACATCAGAGGCAAAGGTCAAAATATGTTATTAAATTATTTAGGACCAGAACCTAGTTTAGATGATGTGTATTACTAATTTCATAATAAAGTACACAATTATGCATAGGAATATAAATCTGAAAATATAGCAACTAGTAAATGATAAATGGAGTTTTTAAAATCCAAAGAGTTCAGTTTAGGGTTGGTAGAAATTATGAAGGCACATATGGGGAAGAAAAATACTTTTCATACATACTTGGTAGTGAAAAGGTGTAGTAGTTGAATATAAGAAATTTATTGGAAACTCATATATATAGTATGTAAGTATAAATGTGAACACAAAAGTAGGAATCATATACACATGATTAAAAGTGCATGCAAGCCACAACTCAACACACATAAAGTAACCACAACACATATAATGGTGAAGGACTTTCATAAATGTGAATGTGTGGTTTGTATGAAGTAGAAGTGTGAACTATGTCTTTTGATTGTTGTTTTTCTTTTGCTATGTGTGATGGTATGATGTAGAACCTGCTCAAGAGCAAGTTATTCCTTTCCAAGACCAGGACTACCCATTTCAAGAGCAGCAAGAAGGAGGCAAGTGTCCTTGACCACTTTGATCCTATGCTAGGATGTGTAGCTAGAATTATTTGCATTGTCAATTTAAATATGAAACCCATGATAGGAAGTTTCCCTAGAATTGCATTACCTTGTTTTCCTTGTAGCTTGGGTTGGGACTTATTTTACCATGTCATTTATTATTATGCATATGCTTAGCCATGCTTAGAATGGGATATTTGGGACATGAGATCATCAGTTTATTTTACCATACTCTTGAATGAGATATTGTGCTTTATGTGGAGGTAGGGATCAAGGCAAGTTGGATGTTTTTGGTTGTGTGCTGGGTGCACGAGACTTGGGTTTGTGTTTAGTACTTGCCTGGATCCTAAGGACCGGTTCATGGAGCATGTAACCTGGCTTTACAGTGCCAACCACATGCTGAGATGGGGCAGCTTGGCCAATTAATTAGGTGTATCCCCGGCGTAGTATGGGTGTGTTGGATGGTGCGGGGAATAGGTGTCAGCTGGACTACCATATGAACCGCAAGGCTCAAGAGGGGGCCACTGCAGCGGGGTTGGAGCCTCTTGTATGCTGTTAGGGGTGAAACCTCAGTGGGCCCACGCTCGTCGGGAATCCCTTTGTAAAGGCTTCGTAGTGATCTCCTGGCTACACACCTGGGAAGTGTGAATGTGGTTCGTAGCCACTGGCATAATGGAGGTTCTTTTAGTCGACTCGGCAACGGGGGATGAAATCACTACATGTGGGTACAGTGGTACAAACTCTGCAGAGTCAAAACTGTCATGACAGCCGTGCTCACGGTCAAGAGCGGCTTGGACTTATTCATGATTAGAGGAGTGATGGTTTTGGAAGTTGTGGATGTTAAGCGGGGAGCTTAACATTGGAAATGATCTTATGGTTATTTGGTTATGATGATGGGATGGGAGATTTGGACCATTTCATCTGTGTAGTATTGTAGGTGCTTAATAAGCTAAGGTGATAAGTATTAATTGCATAGTGCTTTAACCATGAGTTCAACCTCTCCTTGTTCTAGCCATGCATGATATAATTTTCCCACACTTGCTGAGTACCATTGGTACTCAACCTTGCATATTTGTTGGTTTATATTGCTGCTCAGGTCAAGATAATGAGGTGGTGTATAATGACCAAGACTTTGGACCCGAAGAAGGTTTCTAGGTTCATGGAGACCCCCGGGCAACGCCTGTGACGGAGCCCTAAAGAATAATATTCCGCTGCTAGTTTATTTACTTGTGATGAACTTATTATTGTCCATCGAGACATTTGCTATGTAAGACTTATTTATATTCGACACCTGGCTTGTAATAAATGATGCTTCACTATTTGTCATCACATGTATGAGAAAATGATCCTGGCATACATGTGTTATTCACTTGGTTGTTCTTCGGAAAAACCGGGTGTGACAGTAGTGGTATCAGAGCCAAGGTTGCCCGTAGGAACGTGGATCTAGGTAGAAATGGACGTATTTAAGGGCCCTATTTTCTTGAAAACTATTTTTCAAAGGTGTGGATTGAAAAGTGTTATTTAAATGAGTCACTTTCTTCATCTTACCCCAGTTTTCATTCAAAATAGGATTTTTGTTTGAGAGTTTATCTAACCTAATTTTAAATTCTTTTTGTTTTAGATGGTTCGCATGATTCGTACCGCTCGCAAGTCCACAGGAGGGAGAGTTCCCGTAGTTGCCCTTGCCGAGAGAGAGGAGAGCCGTCCGGTGACGTACCTTTCCTACGGATTGGCAGTAGGAGGCTTATTGCGCCGTCTTCAGCGTATGCTCGAAGCCGCCGGCAATACGGGCAAGCTAATCATCCACTATAACTCCACCAGGACCATCCGTGAGAAGAGGGAAGAATGGAGTTCAGAGATGAGGATAATACACGAAAATCAGCTTCTTAAGATTCACCACTCTCCAGCTTGTAGAGCGACACAAGTCGATGCGGAGAAAGATGTCACCTGGGAGGCTATCACCTGCCAGAGTCACATCTATCGTCGCCACTTGGACAAAACTAAGTACATGTATGTCCTCCAACGTGAGAGTGGTACCATGGAGTACAAGTACCCGCCAGTGCAGCAAGGGACTTCCCATGAGCACATGGACTTGTGCTTGGAGGATGCTGCTATGCTCAGCACTCGACTGCAGGAGTGTCAACAAGAGCTTCAGGATGTCCGAGACACCCTGAAGGAAACAGAGGCGTTGCTGCGAGCCTGCTTAAGGGCGAGAGAAAGAGGAGATGGTGGACAGAGCATTTGTGGTAGAAAGGAAGCTAAAGGCCTTGGAAAATGAGAATAAGAGGAAGGCCGGGTGGTCACATCAAGCCTCAGGGAGCAACACCCGCCCACGTATGATGCAGCAACCTACGGGGCAGACGAGCCGTGCTGCGGTACCCTATTCAGCACCAAGAGGGTACAACCCAAACTAAAGGCCTCCCGCAGCACCAGCACAGCCGCAACGTCAGTTTGTGCAGCAGCCTCGCCCCGCATATCCACCTCGACCAGCAGTGCAAGGAGCCCCAAACCAACCCCAAGACAACAAAGGCCAGGCACCTAAGGTTGGGGTGAAATGTTTTAGCTGTGGTGAAGTGGGGCACTACGCCCATAAATGCCCAAAGAAGAAGCATGCGCAGCCACAACAGCAGAATGTAATGAGAGGACGGGTGAACCACGTCACTATGGAGGAAGCACAAGAGGCACCCGACGTGGTAGTTGGTAAGTTTCCTGCCAATTTACACATTGCAACCCTGCTGTTTGATTCTGGGGCTACCCACTCATTCATTGCTCAAGGGTTTGTTAAGAAGCATGACCTAGCAACCACACAAATGAACCATATGCTAGCTGTAAACTCTCCAGGTGGAGAAATAAGGACAAGACAAGTGTGTCCCAAAGTGAACCTAGACATTAATGGGGTAGTATTTACTGCTAACCTCATAGTGATAGATTCACAAGGGATAGATATTATTTTTGGTATGGATTGGTTGACCACACATAAAGGAATCATCCATTGTTCGACCAGAACGGTGGAACTAACTCACCCTAGTGGCACAAGAGTAAAGTTCATAATGATACACGAGCCTAGGAGGGACATTAAATTAAATCAAGTTGAGGTGAAAGTTGACGAAATCAGGACTATCAGGGAATATCCAGATGTTTTTCCGGAGGAGTTGCCAGGTATGCCTCCCGATCGTGAAGTGGAATTCGCAATTGAGCTAGTACCGGGAACAGCCCCGATATACAAGAGACCTTATCGGATGGACTCCAAGCAGCTAGAAGAACTCAAGGATCATTTGAGAGAATTGACGGAGAAAGGGTATATTCGCCCTAGTTCCTCACCATGGGGAGCTCCGGTGATATTTGTGCCCAAGAAAGACGGAAACCAAAGGTTATGTGTGGATTACCGTGCTTTGAATGAGGTAACCATCAAGAACAAGTACCCATTGCCTCGCATTGAAGACTTGTTTGATCAGTTGAGGGGAGCTTGTGTGTTCTCGAAAATTGATCTCAGGTCGGGATACCACCAACTCAAGATAAGGCAATCTAATATTCCCAAGACAGCTTTCGTATCTCGGTACGGACTGTATGAATACACTGTCATGCCTTTCGGGCTAACTAATGCCCCGGCATACTTCATGTATCTCATGAACAAGGTATTCATGGAATATATGGACAAATTTGTGGTGGTTTTCATAGATGACATTCTCGTCTTCTCAAAAAATGAAGAAGAACATGAGAAACATCTAAGGTTGGTGTTGCAGAGGATGAGAGAACACCAACTATATGCCAAGTTGAGCAAGTGTGAGTTTTGGCTGAAGAGAGTTCCCTTTTTAGGACATATAATCTCGGAGGGAGGAATCTCCGTAGATCCCACCAAAATCGAGGATATCCAGAAGTGGAAGACCCCTGAAAATGTCGGGGAAGTTCGAAGCTTTTTGGGATTGGCTGGATACTATCGACGGTTTATTGAGGGATTCTCCAAGATCTCGAGACCTCTCACCAAACTGTTGGAGAAGGGAATCACATTCACCTGGACGCCACAGTGCGAGACGAGCTTTCAGGAGCTAAAGAAGAGATTGAGAACAGCCCCAGTGTTGGTTATGCCAGATATGCAGAAGAATTTCACAGTGTACTGCGATGCCTCTGGAAACGGGTTGGGATGTGTTCTCATGCAAGAAGGACATGTCGTGGCTTATGCATCCCGGCAGCTTCGGAAGTACGAGAAAAACTATCCTACACATGACCTAGAACTAGCCGCAGTGGTACACGCGTTGAAAATTTGGCGACACTATTTGATGGTGAAGAGGACAGAGATATATACGGATCATAAGAGTTTGAAGTACATTTTCACACAGCCAGATCTCAACCTCAGACAAAGGAGATGGTTAGAGCTAATCAATGACTTTGATGTGGGCATCAACTATCATCCTGGGAAAGCAAACGTCGTGGCCGATGCTTTGAGTCAGAAAGTGCAGGTCAATAAGTTGAGCTTGAAGGACATGCCTGCAGAATTGAAGGACGAGGTTATAAGGCTCAATCTATGTCTAGTAAATAGTGGTGAAGCCATCGCCATGGAAGTGGACTCCACACTCGAGCGAGACATACGAGAGGGCCAAAAGAATGATGAGAAGATACAAGAGATCAGACAACTCATCAAGGAAAATAAAGCTCCTGGTTTTAGAGAGGATGAACAAGGAACGGTGTGGCACGGGAAAAGAATTTGTGTGCCAGAAGTAAAGGAGATCCGTGAATTGATTTTGAAGGAGGCTCATGATTCCGACTATTCCATTCATCCTGGGAGTACGAAGATGTACCAGGACCTCAAGAGCAGGTATTGGTGGTATGGCATGAAGCGAGATGTCGCAGAACATGTTGCCCTATGTGACACATGTCAGTTGGTGAAAGCAGAACATCAACGACCCGCGGGATTATTGCAACCACTCAAAGTGCCTGAATGGAAATGGGAAGAAATTAGCTTGGATTTCATCGTGGGATTGCCTAGGACCCAATCAGGGTATGATTCAATATGGGTCATCACTGATAGGCTAACCAAGGTAGCTCATTTCATCCCCGTGAAAGAAAGCTACAGCGGATCCAAATTGGCAGAATTGTACATGTCAAGGATCGTGTGTTACCATGGAGTGCCAAAGAAGATAGTGTCGGATCGAGGGACACAGTTCACCTCAAGATTCTGGCAGAAGTTGCACGAAACCATGGGAACCCATCTGAACTTTAGCTCTGCCTATCATCCCCAAACTGACGGGCAGACGGAGAGAACCAATTAGATCCTTGAAGATATGTTAAGGGCATGTGCACTCAAAAACAATAGGAGTTGGGACAAGAATTTACCGTATGCGGAATTTTCCTATAACAACAGCTATCAAGCTAGTATGAAGATGTCATCGTTTGAAGCTTTGTATGGAAGGAAGTGCAGAACTCCCCTATTTTGGAACCAAACAGGAGAAAGTAAAGTGTTTGGTCCAGAAGTGCTACAAGAAGCCGAAGCAAAGGTGAGGGAAATTCGCAACAACTTGAGGATAGCACAGACACGCCAAAAGAGTTATGCTGATGTACGAAGAAGAGAGCTCGTTTTCAACGTGGGAGACTATGTCTATTTTAAGGTGTCCCCTATCAGAGGGCTTCGTCGGTTCAAGGTGAAAGGGAAGTTGTCACCTCGATACATCGGACCCTTTCAAGTTTTGGTAAGGAAAGGTAAAGTGGCGTATCAACTAGAGTTACCAGCTCGTCTATCAGATGTGCACGATGTGTTCCATGTGTCACAACTCAAGAAATGCCTGAGGACGCCTGAAGAAGTGTTACCCATGAATGAAGTGGATGTAGCTGACGATTTGTCTTATGCTGAGCAACCATACAAGATTTTGGAGACAATGGAACGCCTCACCAGAAATAAAAGAATCCGGATGTGCAAGGTGCAGTGGAAGCATCACTCAGAAGAGGAAGCCACCTGGGAGCGGGAAGATGAGCTCAAGGCACAATTTCCGGAATTGTTTTCTTAGAAACACCAATCTCGAGGACGAGATTTCTTTTAAGGGGGGTAGAGCTGTAACACCCCCAAAATTTTGATTCAAAGCCCTAAATCATGTTAAGAGGAGAATTTAAAAATTTTTGGACGTGTTGCATGTTTTGCAAAAATTCAAATTCAAACTGGAATTCAAATTAAACTCAAATCAGAAAAGAAATGGAAAAAGAAAAAGAGAAAACAGAAAAAAACCGGCCAGTGGGCCGAAACCCACCAGCCGGCCTAACTTACCCCGCGCCAGCCCGCAGCCGCGCGCCCGCGCTCTCTCACACTGACAGGCGGGACCCACCGATCTTCGTCTACCTCGCGCCGCGCCGAACTCCCCCGCGCCTGAATCGAAACCGATCGGGATTTCGACGTAAACCCCGCTGAATTCTGTTCGTAGCCGACGCGGACATGATCTAAACCACCCCGCCGCCCTCCCCCGTCTATAAAAACCCAGGCCTCGTTCTGTTTTTCCCACGCGATCGCCGATTTTTACTCCGGTGAGAACCGAGACTTCTCCGGTGAATTCTGGCCGATCTAAGCTCGGAAACTCCGATCTAACTCGCTGGTCTTGATCCACCGCCTCCGGGGAACCTTGCAGGTGCAGAAAACTCGGTGACTTGCAGTGTAAACACAGCGCCGACGAGCTTCGCCGTGGTTTTGCCTCGGACCTCGCCGCCGATCACCTTCCAGGACCTCCGAGCTCAAGAAAACCCCCGAGGTGGGATCCCCGACCTCCCCTCTACCGATCTATGCCATAAGATCACAGTTCTAGGCAGAATTCTCGAGGATTCGAAAGTTTCCGGCGAGATCGCCGCTTCCCGCCGCCGTGCGCCGCCGGCAGCGCCGCCCGTGCTCGATCAGAGCGACGTGGCTGCTTGTGCGCCGTTTATTTTAAATCGCACGGCAGGGTTTAAATCCCCGCGTACCGGTTCGACGTTATAATCTCAGCCGTCGGTTTAAAATCGGACGGTCCACATCAGCCCCGTGTTATAAAGACTGGAAATCTTACGTGCTACCCCCTGGGGTTCTCAGGAAATAAGAGCTAGCACCGGAAACTTCAGATCTAGCCCCTGGAACTCCAGAAAATCATGTAAATTCATTTAAAAATCAGTTTTAGCCCCTGGACTTAATAAAAATTAGGAAAAACACCTCTGAAAGTGTAGCTAGACCCCTGGAAATTCTGAAAATAATATTATAGACCATGTAATGGGGTGAGTTTATCTTTTTAGCCCTGTTTAGTATTTAATTTAGGAAATTGAATATGTAACTAGTGTTTAAAAATTAAAAAGTGGGACAAACATATTGTCAAAATTAAGTTAAAGACTTTCTCAGTGTTTAGGAAATTTCGGAGTGAGATAAAAACATATTTTGGACTGAATTGAATCTGTTTAATTTATTATTCACAATTAGGGACACATTTTTAAGTAATAAATAGTTTTAGAAAATAGGGAAAATAATTATGAAATAGTTTACATCAGAGGCAAAGGTTAAAATATGTTATTAAATTATTTAGGACCAGAACCTCTTCTGTTTAGATGATGTGTATTACTAATTTCATAATAAAGTACACAATTATGCATAGGAATATAAATCTGAAAATATAGCAACTAGTAAATGATAAATGGAGTTTTTAAAATCCAAAGAGTTCAGTTTAGGGTTGGTAGAAATTATGAAGGCACATATGGGGAAGAAAAATAGTTTTCATACATACTTGGTAGTGAAAAGGTGTAGTAGTTGAATATAAGAAATTTATTGGAAACTCATATATATAGTATGTAAGTATAAATGTGAACACAAAAGTAGGAATCATATACACATGATTAAAAGTGCATGCAAGCCACAACTCAACACACATAAAGTAACCACAACACATATAATGGTGAAGGACTTTCATAAATGTGAATGTGTGGTTTGTATGAAGTAGAAGTGTGAACTATGTCTTATGATTGTTGTTTTTCTTTTGCTATGTGTGATGGTATGATGTAGAACCTGCTCAAGAGTAAGTTATTCCTTTCCAAGACCAGGACTACCCATTTCAAGAGCAGCAAGAAGGAGGCAAGTGTCCTTGACCACTTTGATCCTATGCTAGGATGTGTAGCTAGAATTATTTGCATTGTCAATTTAAATATGAAACCCATGATAGGAAGTTTCCCTAGAATTGCATTACCTTGTTTTCCTTGTAGCTTGGGTTGGGACTTATTTTACCATGTCATTTATTATTATGCATATGCTTAGCCGTGCTTAGAATGGGATATTTGGGACATGAGATCATCAGTTTATTTTACCATACTCTTGAATGAGATATTGTGAGTTATGTGGAGGTAGGGATCAAGGCAAGTTGGATGTTTTTTGTTGTGTGCTAGGTGCACGAGATTTGGGTTTGTGTTTAGTACTTGCCTGGATCCTAAGGACCGGTTCATGGAGCATGTAACCTGGCTTTACAGTGCCAACCACATGCTGAGATGGGGCAGCTTGGCCAATTAATTAGGTGTATCCCCGGCGTAGTATGGGTGTGTTGGATGGTGCGGGGAATAGGTGTCAGCTGGACTACCATATGAACCGCAAGGCTCAAGAGGGGGCCACTGCAGCGGGGTTGGAGCCTCTTGTATGCTGTTAGGGGTGAAACCTCAGTGGGCCCATGCTCGTCGGGAATCCCTTTGTAAAGGCTTCGTAGTGATCTCCACGCTACACACCTGGGAAGTGTGAATGTGGTTCGTAGCCACTGGCATAATGGAGGTTCTTTTAGTCCACTCGGCAACGGGGGATGAAATCACTACATGTGGGTACAGTGGTACAAACTCTGCAGAGTCAAAACTGTCATGACAGCCGTGCTCATGGTCAAGAGCGGCTTGGATTTATTCATGATTAGAGGAGTGATGGTTTTGGAAGTTGTGGATGTTAAGCGGGGAGCTTAACATTGGAAATGATGTTATGGTTATTTGGTTATGATGATGGGATGGGAGATTTGGACCATTTCACCTGTGTAGTATTGTAGGTGCTTAATAAGCTAAGGTGATAGGTATTAATTGCATAGTGCTTTAACCATGAGTTCAACCTCTCCTTGTTCTAGCCATGCATGATATAATTTTCCCACACTTGCTGAGTACCATTGGTACTCAACCTTGCATATTTGTTGGTTTATATTGCTGCTCAGGTCAAGATAATGAGGTGGTGTATAATGACCAAGACTTTGGACCCGAAGAAGGTTTCTAGGTTCATGGAGACCCCCGGGCAACGCCTGTGACGGAGCCCTAAAGAATAATATTCCGCTGCTAGTTTATTTACTTGTAATGAACTTATTATTGTCCATCGAGACATTTGCTATGTAAGACTTATTTATATTCGACACCTGGCTTGTAATAAATGATGCTTCACTATTTGTCATCACATGTATGAGAAAATGATCCTGGCATACATGTGTTATTCACTTGGTTGTTCTTCAGAAAAACCGGGTGTGACATCGCGTGCCCATGCCTCTGTGCCCCGACCTAACCATGGCGGTCCTGTTCAAAATCCCCGCCCCAACGTACCTGCTGCCGTAGGCAACAGGGCATGCTTTCCATGCGGGGAAGTAGGCCACTTCGCTAACCAGTGCCCGAGGAGAGGCCCTGGACAGCAAGGTAACGTGCCCAAGCAGAACCAGCGACCGAACGGAGGGGACAATCAAGGAAACCATGGACAACAGAACTATGCTCGTGGCCACGTAAACCATGTCACTGCCGAGGAAGCACAACAGGCTGAAGACGTCGTAATTGGTATGTTCCTTACCAACCCCAAACCAGCCACCATCTTATTTGATTCTGGAGCATAGCATTCCTTCATATCATCCAAATATGTTGCCAAACATCATCTACCCGTATCCCACTTATAATGTGCTATGTTAGTTAATTCTCCCGGAGGAGAAATGAGGAGTAATATAGTATGTCTGAAAGTAAGCCTTAAAATAAGGGGGGTAGACTTTCTTGCCAACCTTATTGTCTTGGACTCCCAAGGGATTGACATCATACACGGAATGGATTGGTTAAGTAAGCACAACGGGGGATCCAATGTGCTGAAAGGAGCGTGCAGTTGACCAACGAGCACGGTATTCGTGTCGAGTTTGAGTCAGCCCAGCAAACAGCCGAACGGGTAATTTTGAACCACGTCGAAGGAACAACCGTGGACAACCTTCCAGTGGTTCAGGAATTTTCGGACGTGTTCCAGGAAGAGCTACCAGGTATGCCACCTGACCGGGACATTAAGTTTGCCATAGATTTGGTGCCCGGAACCGCACCCATAGCCAAGAGACCCTATAGGATGCCCGTCAATGAGCTAGTAGAACTCAAGAAGCAAATTCAAGAGCAGTTGGAGAAAGGTTTTATACGCCCAAGCTCGTCACCATGGGGAGCTCCGGTGCTCTTCGTAGACAAGAAAGATGGAACCCAAAGGATGTGCGTGGATTATAGGTCTCTCAACGAGGTAACAATCAAGAACAAATACCCTCTGCCTCGTATAGAGGATCTATTTGACCAAATGAAAGGAGCCCGAGTGTTCTCCAAGATTGATCTTCGGTCGGGATACTTCCAGCTGAAGATTAAGCCCTCCGATATACCCAAGACACTACAGGATTCCCGTCAACATACGACGGCTAAAACCGTCGTATATAAAGCAGAAGCCGTCGTATATAGTTTATATATGACGGCAGTTGTTTATATACGACGGTTTGTGGCCGTCGTATATATTTTGTCGTATATATAGTTATATACGACGGCACCGTCGTATATAACAGTATATATACGACGGCCGCTTATATACAACGGCCCGTTTCGTGGACTTGGCCCAGTGGGCCAGGGCCTTTATATACGACGGCTGGGCCCTGGCTGTCGTATATAAGGCCTTATATACGACAGCCGCTGGGCCCTGGCTGTCGTATATAAGGGCTTATATACGACAGCCGCTGGACCGTGGCTGTCGTATATAAGACCTTATATACGACAGCCTGGCCCAGCCGTCGTATATAATTTAGGCTTATTTACGACGGCCCTGTACAGCGGCCGTTGTATATAAACTATATAGGCCGTCGTATATAAGCTTTTCCATTTTTTTAAAAAATAGAAAATGGCTAACCTAGCTCGATGGCCATCTACACATCCAAAGACAACAACAAAACAGTTTGATATATAAATTCACAACAAAGTGCAATAGTACACATCGACAATCACAAAGTTTGACATCCACGCAAATAAAAAGAAGATCACAAATCTATTGATTACTAGCCCCTCCACTACCTCCGGGAGCGAAGAAGTCATCCTGCCGCGGAGAACCTGGCGCCCTTAGCTGTGGCGATGGAGTCTGAGCCTCCGTCCCTGATCCCTGCGAAACAAAGTGACATATGTACAAGTTTATAATTGTTTTTCTAGGTTCATTAGGATTCTTAGCGGTTGGGGCTTCCACTTAATGTAACTTGCTTTTTGTACCTGTACTCCATGAAACTGCTCCTGGGGGTGGCGACGGCTCCAGCACGAACGGAGGTGGCTGCCACAACGGTATCTTGATTTGCTGCCCTTGCTGTCGAGCTAGCGCCTGCCATTTCAAACATTACAATTTACAAAACTAATTTAAATACAATGTAATTAAACTATAATTGTATGTTTCTTACTTCCATTGCCGCTTGCATTTGTGCCGTATAGGACGCATGGTACGCCATGGCAGCCCTGTTGTTCTCTCGCTCTCTCGCCAAGGCCTCCTCCTGCCGAGCCAAGCTCTCCCGAAGAGCCATGACTTCGTGATCTCTCTCGGTGACACGGCGGCTGGAGGAGCCTGCAGCCGAAGACTGCGAGGAGCTGCCTCTCGCAGGTCGTGCCTCCCTAGAGTTGACGACTCCAGAGAATATGGCAAGCCTAAAAAAACGAATCAATTCAAGGTAAAATTAAATAATCTTGAATTGAAAACAATGAAAGTAAATGAATTCACCTTCCGTGTGCTTTTCCACCTCCGCTTGCATACGCGGCTTGAGGGTCGATGTTCGGGGAGTTTTCCCAATCGAACCCTTCACCATGTATCCTCACAGCCTCTTGCCCATACCTAGTCTGAAAAACAATGAAATTATGTAAGTTCAACAACATATATAGTGTCAAATAATTTCAGAGGTCATGAAACTTACCAGGCGCTCCGCTGCGTACTGACTACACTGCTCCGGCTGAGAAGGGTCAGCGTGACCTCTCCTATAGACCGCAGTAGCACTCGGTCGCACGCCGGTCTCCTTTTTCCGTGAACATATGTTAGTACGAACAATACTACATTATGAATATTATAAAAACTACCAAGAAACTTACCATCCGTTTAGCCATTCGCACAAAACCTTGGACGCCCATACCGTGCTTCCCTGAGCTCCCTCTGGCATCTTGAGCCTTCTTGGACTTAGCGATGAACTCATCGCTAGCCCAATACCTGCAAAGGGCTCAGTAATCTTCAGTTCGTCCCTGTAACCAAGGGACACTAACCTGCACACATGCTTAGTTCATTAGGTGTTACTTAGCAATATTAATATGAACAATTTAAAGATTACCCAACCCACCTCTGCGTATTGCTCCTCCGTCAAGTACGTGCCGGAGGCGTCTCTGAACGACCCAACCTCATGGTCGTGGAGCTTTAAGTAGTCGTTAACTGCTTGACTCCGAGCATTCAAAAGCATTTGCATAACAAGCTTCCGAGCGTTCACTTCGAACACGGAGCGGGCGTGACCCATCTGCTCAGCCGGGTCCTCAAGGCGGTACCTGAGCTATAGGAAGCCAACACAGTTCGACATATACGCACATTAATATTTGAAGGAACATAAAGAATTGAAACTTCAAATATTTATGAAAGTTACTTACCCAAAAATCTGCCCACACGACTCCCTGTAGGTTGTCCTTCTCCGGGTGAGGAACGCGCGCGTAGTCGTCCCACGACGTAGCTGCACGTCCATCAATCGCACCGGGGTAGTGCAGACGCACTAAGTTCCCGATGCAACCGTTCACCGTCCTGTGGTGTTTCTGCCCGTCGTACGAGAGGTCCTCCCAAGAACTAAAAAGTCGTTTATTAAGTCATTAAGTAAGATCATAGTCTTTGAGAACAAATAGAAATGAATACTTTACTAATGTGTTAACTGTCTCCAACCGGACGAATAATTACCGGCTCTCTAGGAATAGGTGGAGGACCAACAAAGTTACTCCTCCTCGTGCGTCTCCTACACTACGGCACCACGTCTGGTGACCCAGAAGGCTGGTCACTGGACGTGTCCTCAGGCTGGGTGCCCTCGGGCTCGCTGGGCAGACTACCCTGGGGGTGGCTGCCGGAGGGCTGGCTACCAGAGGGCTCGCTGCCCGAGGGCACGCTGCGCTGCGTACCCGTCTCCTGAGGTGCCGCTCTGGCCTCAGACTCATAGTCCGAATCAGACTACAATGGTAAAGTAAGTAAGCTAAATTGAAAAAGTGATTTTAATAATTTTCTGCATTGTAGAAAAATTTATCTCTGTACGCTGTAAACTGACAACCCTGTCCCGCGACTCTGGACACGCACTTAACAGCTGAGTGCGTCTGCTCCTGCTGTAAGTGGAACCATAGAAGTAGTCGTCTCTCTCCTGTGAGGGGAGGAAACCCCTCACACTCTGCGCCTTCTTCCCCCTTTGAACCCTTTGAACCCTTGCTTGATGACATCCTAATCAGTTTACAAAGTAATTACTCCTAATCAGTTTCAAAAGTAATGTAAGCGATAATTAATGTCACTTTCATTTAAAAGAACATTACTCGTAATCAGTTTCAAAATTCATCAACATCATGATCATCAACATCACGATCATCAACATCGCGATCTGTCGTCTTGAGCTGTTTACGTTTCCGCTTTCGCATTGTAGATGTCTCTACATCTGCAACGTCTCCTACTAAGTTATCGAGTCCTGCACCAGACTCGACGATAAAAGAGTCTGGCAACTCTTCGTCTAGGTAAACTTCTTCAGTGTCTTCACTATCATGATAACCATCATCTCCAGCAGTATACAAGCGCTCACGAGGATTCACTTTATATACCACCCACCAAGTGCTAAGCTTCTTACATGGATAAGGTAGATAATACACTTGTTCCACTTGATGTGCAAGAACGTATGTATCTAAACCTCGTAAGCGTTCGTTGTGATTCACTTCCACCATGCCAAATTGATTTTCTTGAGTTCCATGATTGTTATCAAACCAATCACAATCAAAGAACACCACTCGAAGTTCTTTATTGCTAGCGAAAGTAAATTCCAGAATTTCGTTAATGATTCCATAGTAATTGGTTTCTTTCCCTTGTGAGTCGATTGCTCTCGTCACAACTCCGCAATTTAATGTTGCTGCGAGAGGACGAAGAGTTTCGAATTGAGTTGTATGGAATCGGAAGCCATTTACGTCATATCGACCATAGCTTCTAACTTTCACTAATCCATAAGATAGTTGTCGTAAATCTTGATGGATGTCTGTGTTCGCTAATACATAAGCTTGAAACCAGGATAAGAAATTAGGCCCTCCATTAATTCCAGCCCGTCGCATCGTTTCTACTTGCTTTCTCGTTGGTTGATGCTTATGTTTCCAGTTTTGGTTGTGGAACTCACTGTACACACAAAACACATGCCATCGACATTAGCATACATGTATTGGTAAATATAATAATCATCATAAATGTAAGAGAAACACTTGAAATATTTCTCCATGCCATCGATATTAGCATACATGTAGAGTAAAGCAGCAGTCCTTTCTCCTCCAGTAAAATCGTATGATGTGCTGCTGCCAACAGTAGTTCCCCTCGATTCAAAAATAGAGAGATCACTAACTGGTGGTTCGTCATCTACATTGTATCGCATTGCCGAAGTATTGACATTGTTTTCCTCTGCAAAGTAGAAACTAGAAAAGTAACCTACTTCCTTTAGAGTAAATGCTTCGGCAATGCACCCTTCAACCATTGCTCTGTTGCCAACCATAGTTTTCAAATATCTCAATGCTCTTTCAATATGGTACATCCATCTATATTGCACAGGACCACCAACTTTTGCTTCGAATGGAAGATGTATAAGAAGATGCTGCATTGGATTGATGAAACCAGGACGAAATATTTTTTCCATCTTACATAAAAGTACTGGTATCTCCTTCTCTAACTTCTCCATCATGTCTTTCGTTATTTCTTTGGCACATAACTGCCTATAGAATAATGATAGCTCAGCTAACACCTTCCACACCGCATCATCCAGATATCCCCGAAACATAACAGGTAAGAGTCTTTCCATTATTATATGATAGTCATGACTCTTCAACCCAGTGAGCTTTCCCGTTTTAACATTCACGGCTCGTCTCAGACTAGCAGCATAACCATCTTGGAATTTCAAAGTTTTCAACCATTCCATAACTTGTTTCTTTTCATTAGGTCGAAGCACGAAAGAAGCACGTGGCTTACCACCGCTTTCAGAGAGCTCAAGAGTAGGTCGATTACAAATCTCGGCCAAATCCTTTCGAGCCTTTAAGTTGTCTTTCGTTTTGCCCGTGATATCCATGCACGTGTTTATGATACATTCGGCCATATTACGCTCCTGATGCATTACATCAATATTATGCATCAGTATCAATGACTTCACATATGGTAGCTCCCAAACTCCACATACATGAGTCCAGTTGTGAACATTTTCGTAACCTACAAAGAATCCAGGGCGAGCTTCATCAGGGACTAGTGAGTCCAACACATCGGATACTTCACACCCGCTTAGGCGTTTAGGTGGTTCCTTAGTGACAACAATATCTTTTCTGAAGACATTCCTCTGTTGCCTAAATGGGTGGTTTCGAGGAAGCCAACGCCTATGACAATCAAAGTAGCTTATCTTGCCACCGTATGTAAGTCGAAAACACTCTGTGTCAGACGCACATATGGGACACGACAAACGACCATGTGTGCTCCATCCAGAAAACATGTCGTACGCAGGGAAATCATGGACAGACCACAAATAAGCAGCTCGAAGGTTGAATTTCTGCTTCTTGTAACAGTCATACGCTTCAACTCCAATCCACAACGTTTTCAATTCTTCAATCAATGGTTTCAACATCACATTGATACGTGATCCCGAATGATCTGGAACTGGTATAATGAGGCTAAGAAACATAAACTCGTACTTCATACAAAGAGAAGGTGGTAGGTTGTACGGAATAACAAAGACGGGCCAACAGGAGTATGGTGTGGCATTTGTACTGAAAGGTGAAAAACCATCCGTCGCTAACCCGATGCGAACATTTCTCGCATCACTAGCAAAAGCAGGATCAAAAGAGTCCAAAGACTTCCATGCATCACCGTCCGACGGATGAGTCAACACATCTTTGTTCTCATGCACACCTTCTTTGTGCCATCTCATGTGTCTGGCAGATCTTTTAGAAAGAAACAACCGCTTCAACAGAGGTGTCACAGGCAAGTAACGCAATTGCTTATGTGCAACTTCAGTCATTACTTTATCACCATCGTCATTGACAACTTCGACAAACCTCGATTTTCCACACTTTAAACAATTCTTCTCTTTGTCATTCTCTATCCAAAATAGCATGCAGTTATCTGGACACACGTCAATTTTTTCATATTTCATACCCAGTCCAGATAGTAATTTCGTTGAGTGATACATATCTTTGGGATGTTTATGAGGTTGTGGAAGAGCATCGCTGATAAGTTTCATCATATCATTGTAGCAATTATTAGAGAAGAAATACTTAGATTTGATTGCCTTAAATCTGGTCATGAAAGTAAGAAGAGTCATGTCAGTATGATCATGCAACACCTCTTCAGAAGCTTTCAAGAGATTAGAGAATGCGTCTGCCTCATTTGTGGGCGGATCCTCCGTTTGTATATCTTGTAACATCTCATCGATCCTGTGAACACCCGGACAATCATCATCATCTACATGAACGGCTCGAGGAGCAGACTCGCCGTGGAAACTCCAGACCTCATAATATGGCATGTAACCGTTTTTGCACAAGTATAATGACAATGTCGTTTTGTCCAAAAACTTAGTATTCCGGCATTTCGCACATGGACAATGAACTTTATCGGTCGTAGACAACGAGAACACTCGATCAATAAAGTCGTCTGTCCCGGCATACCACTCATCTGAGTGACCAGTTGCCTTGTTCCAACCGGTATACATCCAACTACGGTCTTCACTCATGTTTAACTCTGCAGTTTTAAGCCAAAGAATTTATAGTTAGTTTTATTATTTATTTATATTACGGACCTATATCTATTGGAAAGGATAGGTCCTAAACCCACCCAAGAGTGACCAAGACGAACATGCTTATAACAAGACACGAGGTCTAGATTCAGACGAAATTTTGGCAGCATAACCCCGCTGTTCTCCAACTGCACGTCCAAAAATGGAGCAGCGGAGAACATTAGGGTTACGCTGTCAAAACTACGTCCAAATCTAAACTCCGCGTCTCATTATAAGCACGCCCTCTCGGTCACTCCTAGGCTGTCCAACAAGGGACAATTCCAAACCTACACGCCTCACATGCGTAACACGTGTGAGACGGGCTGGTTCGAAACGGGTGACGCATATTGTAAAGGTTTACGTCAATCTTTCATTTTTGAGTGATTTCAAAAAGAGAGAGAGGAAAGAACAATAGAGAGAAGGAAAGAACCATAGTTGTTAAGGCATCGCTTAAGCGTCGCTTAAGCGGTAAGGCGCCTAGGGATCATAAGGCGTCCCATCACCTTAGATCCCGGCGTAAGGCAGGTGAATACGGCGGCGGCGCTTGCACACTAGGGAGGCGGCGGCGGCGCCCATGCACAGGATCTTGCGTTCGTATGAGGTTGAGTGCAGGCAGATCCGCGGCAGCCGGTCAATGGAGGCCGACGAGTGCCGGTAGATCGACAGTCCCGCGGCGGAGGAGGCCGAGCGCCGAAGGATTGGCAGTTCCGCGGCAGAGTGTCGGAGGCCGAGCGCTGGCTAAGCCGCGGGGGGGGGGGGGGGGGGGGAGGGGGATGGGAGATCGGAGGCAGAACGCCGCGGGGGGGGGAGGGGGTGGGGGGTAGGGCGAGGCGGCCTAGGTTGTTCACATCGTGCTTTTGTAGACGTATACGTTACCACTAAATGGGTCGTATCGGGCCCTAAGCCCATTTATGTACATATAGTACTTTTAAACACTCAAACAATCGAAACAATAATCAATTAAACTATTAACTCATATGCATTAATCATCTAAGCAATTAACAACTCATCTAAACAAACATAATTACCGTAGTTAACAAGCTTATCAATTCTAAGCAATTAAAAAAACACCTAGCTAGCAATTCAAATAAACATGGGCAATAATTAAACCTAAGCATATCAATTCATCTAAATCTAAGAAATTATCCACTAAACAATAAAAAACAAACAAGCATAATATAAACAATTGGTAATTAAAAAACCAAACTATCTAGATGGGGAGGGAGGCGGGCGACTTACCTCATGGTGGAGGCGGCGCGGCACGGTGCGGCTGACGGCGTGTGGAGGCGGACCGGCACGGTGTGGCGGCGCACAGCGCGGGGTGGAGGCTGGGGCGGGGACCTCCGGGGCAGCGGCGGCGGCTGTTGGGCGGGGTGGCGGCCGGGGCGCCGGCTGTCGGGGGCGGCCGAGGCGGCGGTGGGCGGGCGGCGGGTGGCGGCCGGGGCGCCGGCTGGCGGGCGGGGGGCGGCCGGGGCTTTGGCCGCTGGGGCGGCCGGGGCTTTGGCCGCTGGGGCGCCGGCTGGCGGGGGCGGCCAGGGCGGCGGCCGGGGATGCGGCCGCTGGGGCGGCCGGGGGGGCTGCCGGGGGGCGGCCGGGACGGCGGCCGGGGGGCGGCCGAGGCGGCGGCGGGCGCGCGGCGGCGGGCGGCCCGGGCTCGGGTCGGCGCGGGCGTGAATGCCCGCGCCGACCCGAGCCCCCGCGGGTATATAAGCCTTATTTACGACGGCCACACCATGGGCCGTCGTAAATAAGACTTATTTACGACAGCCTCGGTGTGGCTGTCGTATATAACTGCTATATATGACAGCCTAGGGTTGGCTGTCGTATATAACTGCTATATACGACAGCCTAGGGTTGGCTGTCGTATATAACTGCTATATACGACAGCAACGTACTAAACGACGGCAGTACTGTCATTTATAAACTTATATACGACAGCCTCGGCTGACCGTCATATGTAAGTTTATACACGACAGCTAGCCGTCGTATGTTGCCCTTTTTCCTGTAGTGAGACAGCCTTTCGAACACGGTATGGTTCGTATGAATATACCGTCATGTCTTTTGGGTTGACAAATGCACCTGCATACTTCATGTACCTTATGAACAAGGTTTTCATGGAGTACTTGGACAAGTTCGCCGTGGTTTTCATCGATGACATTATGGTGTATTCAAAGAGTGAGGAGGAGCATGAAGAACATTTGAGATTGACCTTGCAGAAACTGTGTGAGCATCAATTGTATGCCAAGCTTAACAAATGTCAATTTTGGCTAAAGGAAATATCTTTCCTAGGCCACATTATCTCCAAGGAAGGGGTATCGGTTGATCCCGAAAAAGTAAGAGATATTCTAAAGTGGGACAACCGCAGAGCGTGAGGGATATTCGGAGTTTTCTTGGGATGGCTGTATACTATCGACGCTTCATTAAAGACTTCTCTAAGATAGCAAAGCCTATGATGGAGTTGCTAATGAAGGGAAAGATCTTTCAATGGACACCAGCCTGCCAAGAAAGTTTTGAGGAACTCAAGAAAATGCTAACCACAGCACCAGTTCTGGTATTGCCAGACGTAAGCAAGAGCTTTGACATATATTGTGACGCATCCAGACAGGGGCTCGGATGTGTGCTCATGCAAGAAGGACAAGTGGTAGCCTATGCCTCATGGCAATTAAAGAAGCACGAGCTTAATTATCCTACACATGACTTGGAGCTAGCAGCAGTGGTGCATGCATTGAAGATTTGGAGACATTATATCCTTGGTCATCGATGTGAGATCTATACGGATCATAAAAGCTTCAAGTACATATTTACACAAACGGACTTGAATTTGAGGCAACGTCGATGGTTGGAACTCATCAAGGATTACGATGTTGGAATTAACTACCACCCCGGGAAGGCCAATGTAGTAGCTGATGCATTGAGCCGAAAGGGAGCATGTCACCAACTCACGGTTCGGGAGCTACCACTCGAACTACGTAGGGAGTTCGAACGGTTACACCTCGGATTTTTGAACAACATGGAAATAATGGAGATCCACTCTTCATTAGAGAAAGAGATAAAGAGGGCCAAGCAACGGATGAGGGAATCAAGGAGATCAAGAAAAGAATCCGACAAGGAATAGAGAAGGATTTCAAGAAGGATGAGAAGGGTACACTTTGGCTAAGAAAAAGGATTTGTATGCCTAACGTAAAACACCTCCGCGACATGATATTGATGGAGGCACATGATTCACCCTATCCCATACATCCCGGAAGTACCAAAATGTACAAGGACTTGAAAACTTGTTATTGGCGGGACGGTATGAAGAGGGATATAGCCGAATAAGTTGCCCTATGCAACACATGCCAACGGGTGAAGGCCGAACATAAAAAACCCGCTGGATTGTTGCAACCTTTGAAGGTACCAGAGTGGAAGTGGGAAGACATCAGTATGAATTTCATCGTCGGATTGCCACGTACTCAGTCGGGTTACGACTCCATCTGGGTCATCGTGGACCAATTGACGAAAACCACCCATTTTCTCCCTGTAAGGGCCAGTTACAACGTTGCACAATTAGCAGAGTTGTACATGGAGCAGATCGTGTGCCGACATGGAGTTCCAAAGAGGATAGTCTCTGATTGGGGTTCTCAGTTTACCTCTAGATTTTGGAGGAAGCTGCAGAAAGCCATGGGTACACAATTGGATTTTAGCTCCGCCTATCACCCACAAACTGATGGACAAACCGAAAGGACGAATCAAATTTTGGAAGACATGTTGAGAGCTTGCGCCTTGAAACGAGGGCGTAGTTGGGATAGGAGTTTACCGTATGCCGAATTCTCCTATAACAACAGCTACCAAGCTAGCTTGAAGATGTCGCCTTTCGAAGCATTATACGGTAGACGGTGTAGAACACCACTATTCTGGAACAAAACCGGAGAGAACCAGGTGTTTGGACCCGAAGTGCTACAAAAGGCTGAAAAGCAAGTCCAAACGATACGGGAGAACTTAAAGGCTGCTCAGTCACGACAGAAAGCCTATGCGGACAATAGGCGAAGGAAGCTGACTTTCGAAGTGGGAGACTTCGTATACCTTAAGGTATCGCCTATCCGAGGCCAACAACGTTTTAACGTCAAAGGCAAGCTAGCACCTCGCTACATTGGACCATTTAAGATTCTAGACAAGCAAGGAGAAGTAGCCTATCAACTAGAGCTCCCAACCCACCTCTCCGATGTGCATGACGTGTTTCAAGTATCCCAGCTCAAGAAATGCTTGAGAGTACCAGAGGAGCAAATACCGATAGAAGAGCTTGAACTTCAAGAGGACCTGACTTATGCTGAACACCCTGTCCGAATCTTGGATGTAAAGGAAAAGGTCACTCGGAACAAGGTGATTCGATGGTGCAAGGTACAATGGAGCCATCACACCGAAGCTGAATGTAACACCCCAAAATCCTGTTTAGAGGGGAATTTAAAAATTTTTGGCTGTATTGCATGTGTTGCAAAAATTCAAATTCAAACTGGAATTCAAATTAAACTCAAAACAGAAATGAAAAAAGAAAAAGAAAAGGAAAAAATAAACCCCCCCGGCCAGTGGGCCGAAACCCACCAGCCGGCCCATTTGTACCCGCGCCAGCCCGCAGCCGCGCGCCCCCCCTCTTTCCCACTGACATGCGGGGCCCGCCAACCCTTCTTCCTCCTCGCGCTTGCGCCCGCGCTCGGCAGGACTCTTCTCACCCCGAATCGAAACCGCCCCGGATCCTCGCGTATCCCAGCTGAATTTCGTTCGTGGACGACGCAAACTCGATCACAACCGAACACCGCCCTCCCCCGTCTATAAAAACCCCGGCATCGTCCCGTTTTTCCCCACGATTCGCCGATTTTTCTTCCGGTGAGAACCCGAGCTTCTCCGACGAATTCTGATCTAACTCGCTGGTCTTGATCCACCGCCTCCGGGGAACCTTGCAGGTGCAGAAAACTCGGTGATTTGCGGTTCAAACACAGCGCCGACGAGCCTCGCCGTGAATTCACCTCGGACCTCGTCGCCGATCGCTTTTCAGGACCTCCGAGCTCAAGAAACCCCCGAGGTGAGATCCCCGACCTCCCCTCTACCGATCTATGCCATAAAATCACAGTTCTAGGAAGAATTGACGAAGATCCGAAACTCTCCGGCGAGATCGCCGCCTCCCACCGCCGTGCGCCGCCGGACAGCGCCGCGTTATAAAGGCCGACGCGCTACCCCCTGGGGTTCTTGGAAAATAAGAGCTAACCCCGGAAACTTCTGATCTAGCCCTTGGAACTTCAGAAAATCATGTAAATTTATTTAAAAATCAGTTTTGACCCCTGGACTTAATAAAAATTAGGAAAACCCCCTCTGTTATGTGTAGCTAGACCCCTGAAAATTCTTAAAATAATATTATAGACCTTGTAGTGGGGTGAGTTTACCTTTTTAACCCTATTTGATATTAAATTTAGGAAATTGAATATGTGGTTAGTATTTAAAATTTAAAAGATGGGACAAACATATTGTCAATTCAAATTAAAAACTTTCCTAGTACTTGGAAAACCTTGAAGTGAGATAAAAATAGATTTTTGGCTGAAATGAATCTGTTTAATTGATTATTCACATTTATTAGTAATAGGGACACATTTTTAAGTAGAGAATAATTCTGAAAATTAGTAAACTAAATGTAAAATAGTTCACATCAGAGGAGAAGTTCAAAAATATATTATTTAATATTTTAGACCCAAAACCTATTCTGTTTAGATGAGGTGTCTTACTATTTTCATAATAAAGTACACATTTAGGCATAGGAAATAAATTTGAAAATATAGCAAGCTAGGTATAAATAATTAGAAAATGATAAATGAAGAATTCAGTTTTGGGTTGGTAGAAGGTCTGAAGACATATATGGAGTAGGAAAATACCTTTCATGCATACTTGGTAACTAAAAGGGTGTAGTAATTGAATGTAAGGAATTTATTTAAATTGGAAACTCATATATAGTATGCAAACATAAATGTGAATACAAAAGTAGAAATCATATACACATGTTTAAAAGTTCAAGTAAGCCAAAAATCAACACACATAGAGTAACCACAACACATAGAATTGTGAATGGCTTTCATAAATGTGAATGTGGTCTGTATGAAGTGGAAGTGTGAACTATGTCTTATGATTTGTTGTTTTCTTTTGCTATGTGTGATGGTATGAGTAGAACCTGCTCCAGAGCAAGTTCTTCCTTTCCAAGACCAGGACTACCCATTCCAAGAGCAGCAGGAAGGAGACAAGTGTCCTTGACCACTTTGATCCTATGCTAGGATGTGTAGATAGAATCATTTGCATTGTCAATTGAAATATGAAACCCATGCTAGGAAGTTTCCCTAGAATTGCATTATCTTGTTTCCTTGTAGCTTGGGTTGGGATTTATTTTATTATGTCATTTATTTACATGCTTATGCTTAGCCATGCTTAGAATGGGATATTTGGGATATGAGATCATCAGTTTATTTTACCATACTCTTGAATGAGATGTTATGAGTTATGTAGTGGTAGGGATCAAGGCAAGTTGGATGATTTGGTTGGTGCTGGGTGCACGAGACTCGGGTTTGTGTTTAGTACTTGCCTGGATCATAAGGACCGGTTCATGGAGCATGTAACCTGGCTTTACCGTGCCAACCACATGCTGAGATGGGGCAGCTTGGCCAATTAATTAGGTGTATCCCCGGCGTAGTATGGGTGTGTTGGATGGTGCGGGGAGTGGGTGTCAGCTGGACTACCTTATAAACCGCAAGGCTCAAGAGGGGTCCACTGCAGCGGGGTTGGAGCCTCTTGTATGCTGTTAGGGGTGAAACCTCAGTGGGCCCATGCTCGTCGGGAATCCCTTTGTAAAGGCTCCGTAGTGATCTCCTGGCTACACACCTGGGAAGTGTGAATGTGGTTCGTAGCCACTGGCATAATGGAGGTTCTTTTAGTCCACCCGGCAACGGGGGATGAAATCACTACATGTGGATACAGTGGTGCAAACTCTGCAGAGTCAAAACTGTCATGACAGCCGTGCTCACGGTCAAGAGCGGCTTGGACTTATTCATGATTAGAGGATGATGGCTTTGGAAGTTGAGAATGTTAAGCGGGGAGCTTAACATTGGAAATGATGTTATGGTTATTTGATTATGATGATGGGATGGGAGATTGGGACCATTTCATCTGTGTAGTAATGTAGGTGCTTAATAAGCTAAGGTGATAGGTATTAATTGCATAGTGCTTTAACCATGGGTTCAACCTCCCCTTGTTCTAGCCATGCATGACATAATTTTCCCACACTTGCTGAGTACCATCGGTACTCGACCTTGCATATTTGTTGGTTTATATTGCTGCTCAGGTCAAGATAATGAGGTGGTGCATAATGATCAAAACTTTGGACCTGAAGAAGGTTTCTAGGTTCATGGAGTCCCCCGGGCAACGCCTGTGATGAAGCCCACAAGAATAATTATTCCGCTGCTAGTTATTTACTTGTGATGAACTTATTATTGTCCATCGAGACATTTGCTATGTAAGACTTATTTATATTCGACACCTGGCTTGTAATAAATGATGCTCCACTATTTGTCATCACATGTATGAGAAAATGATCCTGGCATACATGTGATATTCACTCGGTTGTTCTTCGGAAAAACCGGGTCTGACAGAAGTGGTATCAGATCCAAGGTTGCCCGTAGGAACGTGGACCTAGGTAGAAATGGACGTATTTAAGGGCCCTATTTTCTTAAAAACTATTTTACAAGGTGTGTGTTGAAAAGTGTTATTTAATGGAGTCACTTTCTTCATCTTACCCCAACTTTTATTTAAAATAGGATTTGTGTTTAAAATTTTATCTAACTTATGTTTATATGCTTTATGTTTTAGATGGTTCGCATGATCCGCACCGCTCGCAAGTCCACCGGAGGGAGAGTTCCCGTAGTTGCCCTTGCCCTGGGAGAGGAGAACCGTCTGGTGACGTACCTCTCCTACGGATTGGCAGTAGGAGGCCTGTTGCGCCGTCTTCGACGCATGCTCCAAGCCGCCGGCAATATGGGCAAGCTAATCATAAACTACAGCTCCACCCGAACCATCCGTGAGAAGCAGGAAGAATGGAGTTCAGAAATGAGGATTATCCATGAAAATCAGCTGCTCAAGATCCACCGCTCTCCAGCTTGTCGAGCGACACAGGTCGATGCGGAGAAGGATGTCACCTCAGAGGCAATCACCTGTCAGAGTCACATCTACCGTCGTCACCTGGACAGGACTGAGTACATGTATGTCCTCCAGCGTGAGAGTGGTACAACGGAGTACAAGTACCTGTCAGTGCAGCAGGGGACTTCCCATGAGCACATGGACTTGTGCTTGCAGGATGCTGCTATGCTCAGCACTCGACTGCAGGAGTGTCAACAGGAGCTTCAGGATGTACGTGACACCCTGAAGAAGACTGAGGCATTGCTTCGAGCCAGCTTGAGGGCGAGAGAAAGAGGAGATGGGAATGAACTGTGTGTCACCGTGAATGACACATGGACTCCTGACTCCCCAGATCGCCGGGCGATCAGGCGTCGTCGCACTTCTCCACCAGCAGCCTCCCCACCCAAAGCGGAGTCAGAAGGCAGCCGCAATAATGAGGAAAATCCCGAGGAGCCAGCTCAGTGATACGAGTAGTGTAGAGTTTTTCCCTTAGTTAGCAAGATGTCGAATAGTCGAGTCGTTACATTAGTTAATGGTGTGTTAATGCTTGGTGTGTGACGTGAGTTGTGGAAGCCATGAGCGATTGTCCACAGCCTCGTCTTCAGATCGTTTTGGTTTGGTGTGTAAACCCACATGAATAATAGTGCATTTATTTCTGTGTGAGATATGAACCCTCAGAAAAGTATAACAAAGCTTCAACACTTCAAAGTACAAACAAGTGAAAGTAGTGAGATAATACGTAATACTTTAAATTAACATTTGGTTGATCATGCTAGATGGCCGGAAGAGGAAAAGGTCGTGCTTCCAACCCCGCCAACAACAATGATGAGGCCTGCAACACTCATCTTTCTGGGAGCCAAGACAGGAGTGGACGCCGTGAGGGAGTTGATCCCATCCACCAAATGCTTGAAAATCAAAATCAGCTCATCCAGAACCTGACTCAAGTGGTGGCCATCTTGCATCAAGTTCCACCTCCACAAGCTGCACCACGCCAACTAAGGTTGAGTGAGTTTCTAGGAACTCAACCTCCAAAGTTTGCAAGTGCTGCTGAACCTCTGGAGGCAGATGATTGGCTAAAGACCATTGAAAGCAAGATGAGGATCATACAGTGCCAAGGGTATGAGAGGGTGCTGTTTGCCTCTCATCAATTGCATGGACCTGCTGCTGATTGGTGGACCGCCTACGTGGCCGCCCATCATGACCCAGAGAACATCACTTGGGAAGAGTTCAAGCGTAGCTTCCGCAACCATTACATACCAAGGGGTGAACTCAAAAACAAGAGGAAGGAGTTCTTGGTTTTGCAGCAAGGTAACATGACTGTGAGGGAGTACCTCACTAAATTTACTCAACTCTCCCGTTATGCTCCACGGGATATAGAGACTGATGAGCAGAAACAGGACTGTTTCGTGGAAGGACTTACCGCAGAAATGCAGTGTGCAATGTCCTCCAACGAGTATGAAAGCTTCCAAAAGATGGTGGACAGAGCATTTGTGGTAGAAACGAAGCTGAAGGCCTTGGAAAATGAGAACAAGAGGAAGGCCGGGTGGTCCCACCAAGCCTCAGGAAGCAACACCCGCCCACGTCTGATGCAGCAACCCGCAGGGCAGACGAACCGTGCTGCGGTACCCTACTCAGCACCAAGAGGGTACAACCCGAACTACAGGCCTCCGGCAGCACCAATACAGCCACAATGTCAGTTCGTACAGCAGCCTCGCCCTACATATCAACCTCGACCAGCCGTACAAGGACCCCCAAACCAACCCCAAAAAAACAAAGGCCAGGCACCTAAGGTTGGGGTGCAATGTTTCAACTGTGGTGAAGTGGGGCACTACGCCCATAAGTACCCAAAGAAGAAGCCCACGCAGCCACAACAGCAGAATATAATGAGAGGACGGGTGAACCACATCACCATGGTGGAAGCGCAAGAGGCACCTGACGTGGTAGTTGGTAAGTTTCCTGCCAATTTACACATTGCAACCCTGTTGTTTGATTCTGGTGCTACCCACTCGTTCATTGCCCAAGGGTTTGTTAAGAAGCATGACCTAGCAACAACACAAATGAACCATATGCTAGCAGTAAACTCTCCAGGTGGAGAAATAAGGACAAGACAAGTGTGTCCCAAAGTGAACCTAGACATTAATGGGGTAGTATTTACTGCTAACCTCATAGTGATAGCTTCACAAGGGATAGATATTATCTTGGGTATGGATTGGTTGACCAAACATAAAGGAATCATCCATTGTTCGACCAGAACGGTGGAACTAACTCCCCCTAGTGGCACAAGAGTAAAGTTTATAACAATACAAGAGCCTAGGAGGGACATTAAATTAAATCAAGTTGAGGTGAAAGTGGAGGAGATCAGGACCATCAGGGAATATCCCGATGTTTTTCCGGAGGAGTTGCCAGGTATGCCTCCTGATCGTGAAGTGGAATTCGCAATTGAGCTAGTGCCTGGAACAGCCCCGATATACAAGAGACCTTATCGGATGGACTCCAAACAGCTGGGAGAACTCAAGGATCATTTGAGAGAATTGATAGAGAAGGGGTATATTCGTCCTAGTTCCTAACCTTGGGGAGCTCCAGTCATATTTGTGCCCAAGAAGTACGGAACCCAAAGGTTGTGCGTAGACTACCGTGCCTTGAATGAAGTGACAATCAAGAACAAGTACCCATTACCCCGCATTGAAGACTTGTTTGATCAGTTGAGGGGAGCTTGTGTGTTCTCGAAAATTGATCTTAGATCGGGATACCACCAACTTAAGATAAGGCAAACTGATATTCCAAAGACGGCTTTCGTATCTCGGTACGGACTGTATGAATACACAGTCATGCCTTTCGTGCTAACTAATGCCCCGGCATACTTCATGTATCTCATGAACAAGGTATTCATGGAATATCTGGACAAATTTGTGGTGGTTTTCATAGATGATATTCTCGTTTTCTCCAAAGATGAAGAGGAACATGAGAAACATCTAAGGTTGGTGTTGCAGAAGCTGAGAGAACACCAACTATATGTCAAGTTGAGCAAGTGTGAGTTTTGGCTGAAGAGAGTTCCCTTCTTAGTACATATCATCTCGGAGGGAGGAATCTCCATGGATCCCGCCAAAATCGAGGATATACAGAAGTGGAAGACCCCTGAAAATGTCGGGGACGTTCGAAGCTTCTTGGGATTGGCAGGATACTATCGACGGTTTATTGAGGGATTCTCTAAGATCTCGAGACCCCTCACCAAACTGTTGGAGAAGGGAATCACATTCACATGGACGCCGCAGTGCGAGACGAGTTTTCAGGAGTTAAAGAAAAGATTGACAACAGCCCCAGTGCTAGTTATGCCAGACATGTAGAAGAACTTTACGGTGTACTGCGATGCCTCTGGAAACGGGTTGGGATGTGTTCTCATGCAAGAAGGGCATGTCGTGGCTTATGCATCCCGGCAGCTCAGGAAGCACGAGAAGAACTATCCTACACACGACCTAGAATTAGTCGCAGTGGTACATGCGTTGAAAATTTGGCGGCACTACTCGATGGGGAAGAGGACAGAGATATATACGGATCATAAGAGTTTAAAGTACATTTTCACACAGCCAGATCTCAACCTCAGACAAAGGAGATGGTTAGAGCTAATCAATGACTTTGATGTGGGCATCAACTATCATCCTGGGAAAGCAAACGTCATGGCAGATGCTTTAAGTCGGAAAGTGCAGGTCAATAAGTTGAGCTTGAAGGACATGCCTACAGAATTGAAGGAAGAGGTTATAAGGTTCAATCTATGTCTTGTGAATAGGGGTGAAGCCATCGCCATGGAAGTGGACTCCACACTAGAGCAAGAAATACGAGAGGGTCAAAAGGATGATGAGAAGATACAAGAAATCAGGCAACTCATCAAGGAAAATAAAGCCCCTGTTTCAGAGAGGATGAACAAGGAACGGTGTGGCGCGGGAAAAGAATATGTGTGCCAGAAGTAAAGAAGATCCGTGAATTGATTTTGAAGGATGCTCACGATTCTGACTATTCCATTCATCCTGGGAGTATGAAACTGTACCAGGACCTCAAGAGCAGGTATTGGTGGTATGGCATGAAGCGAGATGTCGCGGAACATGTTGCCCTATGTGACACATGTCAGTTGGTGAAAGCGGAACATCAACGACCCGCGGGATTATTGCAACCACTCAAAGTGCCTGAATGGAAATGGGAAGAAATCGGCATGGATTTCATAGTGGGATTGCCTAGGACCCAATCAGGATATGATTCGATATGGGTCATCGTCGACAGGCTAACCAAGGTAGCTCATTTCATCCCCGTGAAAGAAAGCTACAGCGGATCCAAATTGGCAGAGTTGTACATGTCAAGGATCGTGTGTTACCATGGAGTGCCCAAGAAGATAGTATCGGATCGAGGGACACAGTTCACCTCAAGATTCTGGCAGAAGTTACATGAAACCATGGGAACCCATCTGAACTTTAGTTCTGCCTATCATCCCCAAACTGATGGGCAGACGGAAAGAACCAATCAGATTGTTGAGGATATGCTGAGGGCGTGTGCACTCAAAAACAATCGGAGTTGGGACAAGAACTTACCGTATGTGGAATTCTCCTATAACAACAGCTATCAGGCTAGTATGAAGATGTCACCGTTCGAAGCTTTGTATGGGAGAAAGTGCCAAACTCCCCTGTTTTGGAACCAAACAGGGGAAAGTAAAGTGTTTGGTCCCAAAGTACTACAAGAAGCCGAGGCGAAAGTGAGGGAAATTCGCAATAACTTGAGGATAGCACAGACACGACAAAAGAGCTATGCCGATGTACGGAGGAGAGAGCTCATTTTCAACGTGGGAGACTATGTCTATCTCAAGGTGTTCCCTATTCGAGGACTTCGTCGGTTCAAGGTGAAAGGGAAGTTGTCACCTCGATACATCGGACCTATTCAAGTTCTGGAGAGGAAAGGCGAAGTGGCGTATCAACTAGAATTACCGGCTCGCCTATCGGATGTGCACGATGTATTCCATGTGTCACAGCTCAAGAAATGTCTAAGAACGCTTGAAGAGGTGTTACCCATGAATGAGGTTGACGTAGCTGAGGATTTGTCTTATGCCGAGCAACCCTCCAAGATTTTGGAAACAATGGAACGCCTCACAAGAAATAAAAGAATCCGGATGTGCAAGGTGCAGTGGAAGCATCACTCGGAAGAGGAAGCCACCTGGGAGCGAGAAGATGAGCTTAAGGCACAATTTCCGGAATTGTTTTCTTAGAACCCCAATCTCGAGGACGAGATTTCTTTTAAGGGGGGTAGAGCTGTAACACCCCAAAATCCTGTTAAGAGGGGAATTTAAAAATTTGTGGACGTATTGCATGTGTTGCAAAAATTCAAATTCAAACTGGAATTCAAATTAAACTCAAAACAGAAATGAAAAAGAAAAAGAAAAGGAAAAAAATAAACCCCCCCGGCTAGTGGGCCGAAACCCACCAGCCGGCCCATTTGTTCCCGCGCCAGCCCGCAGCCGCGCGCCCCCCTCTTTCCCACTGACACGCGGGGCCCGCCAACCCTTCTTCCTCCACGCGCACGCGCCCGCGTTCGGCCGGACTCTTCTCACCCCAAATCGAAACTGCCCCGGATCCTTGCGTATCCCAGCCGAATTTCGTTCGTGGACGACGCAAACTCGATCACAACCGAACGCCGCCCTCCCCCGTCTATAAAAACCCCGGCATCGTCCCGTTTTTCCCCACGATTCGCTGATTTTTCTTCCGGTGAGAACCCGAGCTTCTCCGGCGAATTCTGCTCGATCTACGATTGGGAATTCTGATCTAACTCGCTGGTCTTGATCCACCGCCTCCGGGGACCTTGCAGGTGCAGAAAACTCGGTGATTTGCGGTTCAAACACAGCGCCGACGAGCCTCGCCGTGAATTCACCTCGGACCTCGTCGCCGATCGCTTTTCAGGACCTCCGAGCTCAAGAAAACCCCTGAGGTGAGATCCCCGACCTCCCCTCTACCGATCTATGCCATAAAATCACAGTTCTAGGAAGAATTGACGAAGATCCGAAACTCTCCGGCGAGATCGCCGCCTCCCGCCGCCGTGCGCCGCCGGGCAGCGCCGCCCGCGCTCGATCAGAGCGACGTGGACGGTTGTGCGTCGTCTATTTTGAATTGCACGGTAGAGTTTAAATCCCCGCGTACCGGTTCGATGTTATAATCTCAGCCGTCTGTTTTAAATCGGACGGTCCACGTCAGCCTCGCGTTATAAAGGTCGGGATTCTTACGCGCTACCCCCTGGGGTTCTCGGAAAATAAGAGCTAGCTCTGGAAACTTCTGATCTAGCCCCTGGAACTTCAGAAAATCATGTAAATTTATTTAAAAATCAGTTTTGACCCCTGGACTTAATAAAAATTAGTAAAAACCCATCTGTTATGTGTAGCTAGACCCCTGAAAATTCTTAAAATAATATTATAGACCTTGTAGTGGGGTGAGTTTACCTTTTTAACCCTATTTGATATTAAATTTAGGAAATTGAATATGTGGTTAGTATTTAAAATTTAAAAGATGGGACAAACATATTGTCAATTCAAATTAAAAACTTTCCTAGTACTTGGAAAACCTTGAAGTGAGATAAAAATAGATTTTTGGCTGAAATGAATCTGTTTAATTGATTATTCACATTTATTAGTAATAGGGACACATTTTGATGTAGAGAATAATTCTGAAAATTAGTAAATTAAATGTAAATTAGATCACATCAGAGGAGAAGTTCAAAAATATATTATTTAATATTTTACACCCAAAACCTATTCTGTTTAGATGAGGTGTCTTACTATTTTCATAATAAAGTACACATTTAGGCATAGGAAATAAATTTGAAAATATGGCAAGCTAGGTATAAATAATTAGGAAATGATAAATGAAGAATTCAGTTTTGGGTTGGTAGAAGGTCTGGAGACATATATGGAGTAGGAAAATACATTTCATGCATACTTGGTAACTAAAAGGATGTAGTAATTGAATGTAAGGAATTTATTTAAATTGGAAACTCATATATAGTATGCAAACATAAATGTGAATACAAAAGTAGAAATCATATACACATGTTTAAAAGTGCAAGTAAGCCAAAAATAACCACACATAGAGTAACCACAACACATAGAATTGTGAATGGCTTTCATAAATGTGAATGTGTGGTCTGTATGAAGTGGAAGTGTGAACTATGTCTTATGACTTGTTGTTTTCTTTTGCTATGTGTGATGGTATGAGTAGAACCTGCTCCAGAGCAAGTTCTTCCTTTCCAAGACCAGGACTACCCACTCCAAGAGCAGCAGGAAGGAGGCAAGTGTCCTTGACCACTTTGATCCTATGCTAGGATGTGTAGATAAAATCATTTGCATTGTCAATTGAAATATGAAACCCATGCTAGGAAGTTTCCCTAGAATTGCATTATCTTGTTTCCTTGTGGCTTGGGTTGGGACTTATTTTATTATGTCATTTATTTACATGCTTATGCTTAGCCATGCTTAGAATGGGATATTTGGGATATGAGATCATCAGTTTATTTTACCATACTCTTGAATGAGATGTTATGAGTTATGTAGAGGTAGGGATCAAGGCAAGTTGGATGATTTGGTTGGTGCTGGGTGCACGAGACTCGGGTTTTTTTTTAGTACTTGCCTGGATCCTAAGGACCGGTTCATGGAGCATGTAACCTGGCTTTACCGTGCCAACCACATGCTGAGATGGGGCAGCTTGGCCAATTAATTAGGTGTATCCCCGGCGTAGTATGGGTGTGTTGGATGGTGCGGGGAGTGGGTGTCAGCTGGACTACCTTATAAACCGCAAGGCTCAAGAGGGGGCCACTGCAGCGGGGTTGGAGCCTCTTGTATGCTGTTAGGGGTGAAACCTCAGTGGGTCCACGCTCGTCGGGAATCCCTTTGTAAAGGCTCCGTAGTGATCTCCTGGCTACACACCTAGGAAGTGTGAATGTGATTCGTAGCCACTGGCATAATGGAGGTTCTTTTAGTCCACCCGGCAACGGGGGATGAAATCACTACATGTGGGTACAGTGGTGCAAACTCTGCAGAGTCAAAACTGTCATGACAGCCGTGCTCACGGTCAAGAGCGGCTTGGACTTATTCATGATTAGAGGATGATGGCTTTGGAAGTTGAGGATGTTAAACGGGGAGCTTAACATTGGAAATGATGTTATGGTTATTTGATTATGATGATGGGATGGGAGATTGGGACCATTTCACCTGTGTAGTAATGTAGGTGCTTAATAAGCTAAGGTGATAGGTATTAATTGCATAGTGCTTTAACCATGGGTTCAACCTCCCCTTGTTCTAGCCATGCATGACATAATTTTCCCACACATGCTGAGTACCATCGGTACTCAACCTTGCATATTTGTTGGTTTATATTGCTGCTCAGGTAAAGATAATGAGGTGGTGTATAATGATCAAGACTTTGGACCTGAAGAAGGTTTCTAGGTTCATGGAGTCCCCCGGGCAACGCCTGTGATGGAGCCCACAAGAACAATTATTCCGCTGCTAGTTTATTTACTTGTGATGAACTTATTATTGTCCATCGAGACATTTGCTATGTAAGACTTATTTATATTCGACACCTGGCTTGTAATAAATGATGCTTCACTATTTGTCATCACATGTATGAGAAAATGATCCTGGCATACATGTGATATTTACTCGGTTGTTCTTCGGAAAAACCGGGTGTGACACTGAAGCCACATGGGAGCGTGAAGAGGATATCAAGGCAGAATTTCCCCATCTATTTTCTACTAACGAATCTCGAGGGCGAGATTCAATTAAAGGGGGTTATATTAGTGACACCCTCATCTCTGGTGTCAACATATATTCATGTTTTATGAAGAGAAAACATTTTAAGAAAAATAGGAACAGAGAAAATTATTAAAAGGATAGCCAGTAAGAGCCGAGTCCAGTTCACATAGAGCGCCGAAGACAACTTATGCGGCCGTTGGCCATGTGGCGTGTTCGGAGCTCATCCCTGCGAAGTGGGGAGAGGTCCACCGCTAAAATGGCTACGTGGCAGGCTCGGGGCTCATCTCCAAAAAAAGGGGAGAGGTCCTACCCTGTGGGACACGTGTCGCCCATGGAGCTAGCCTCTGCGGAAGACCCAAAGGCACTTTTCGTTGGACACATGTCACCTTCGGAGCTAGTCATCACGGAAATCAGAGGACCAGTCGCACGGGGTATGTGTCTATCTCGGAGCTCACCTCCGAGAGGTCCGGTTCTATCGAATACGTGTCACCACCGGAGCTTATCTCCGGGAGGTCCGTCGCTACTGGACACGTGTCAACCTCGGAGCACGTCTCTAAGAAAAGAAGAAGGAAAGACCGGCACTAACACGTGGTGTGTGCGGAGCCACCTCCGAGTAATAGAGGAGGCCCCGACCGCCAGGATACGTGGCGCACGCGGAGCTCACCTCCGAAGAAGAGGGAAGTCTTGCTCGCTTGACACACGGCACAACCGGAGCTCGTCTCTGTGGAAAAGGAGATACCAGGCCCCGGAGGACACGTGGAGCTTCCAGAGCTCATCACCGCGGAGGTAACGAGTTCTGGAGCGGTTTTTATGCGTAAGAATACCGGTACCGACCTGAATTCCACGATGTTACTAAAGATAAGACGATTAGGATCCAACAACGATCTGAATAAGACTCTTATTCGGGATACAATCAGATTAGGACTCTTCTCTTCCTGATTATAAATAGAACCCAGAACCTCTAGCCGAAACCACAAACTTCTTTTTCAACTCCTGAGCCGACGACTTAGAGCCCTAGCCCTATCTCGCCGAGTAAACCATCGCCGAAACCCAGCAAGGAAGATCGCCGGAGGAAAGCCAGAAGGGTCTGAGGTGGACCTCGAAACCAAGAAGAACGTGAGGTAGGACTCCTATACCACCTTATGACATCATCGTGTTTTCTTTTGCATCTGTTCTTTGATTCCTTTCGAACAGAAGCCTTCTCGTGGAAAGATCACTTGTATATTAGGTTGATCTAAAGAAAAGATCATCGCCACGTCCACCTTTGATTCGAACATATCTACCCATGCAAGCCATGCAAGAACACGAACAAACCAATCTAATGAAAACTAATCATAAGATAGCATGCATATGCATCATCGCATCTAGTTTAAGGTTTGTGCATGATATTGATTGCTGTGAATCTTGTATGCACGTGATCCGACCTAGCAGGACAAGCTCAGGGAGCTGTCTACGAAGAGTTGCAGCAACAAGGTTTTGAGATCCAATAACCACCGGAACCGCAAGAACAAGGCAAGTGCTCCTTGACCATATTGATCCTATGTTTTGGGCGAAACTGTTTTGTTTTGCGAAAAGGTATGTGTACTGAGTCAAACATGATGGGAAACCCTTGTATAGGAGTTTAATAGATTTGGTTAAACCTCCCTTGTCGCCAGGGAAGTTTATGAATCGGGTATGGTTTTTGCTTTATGCTTCGCTGAGTCCATGGGATTGGGAAGCGAGATAGATGTGTCTAGCTAACTGCACTCGTAATGATATAAGAAACTGACGATGTTAATAAACATGGATCGGAGGGAGATCTAGGCAAGACTGGGTTTGTGAATGAGGTAGCATGAGATGGTGGTTTTACTTGCCGTAGATCTAAGGACCGGTTCATGCATGCACATGCCAGGATAACAGTGCCACCACAAGGCCAAGTATGGGTGCGGCTTAGCTGAGTAATTAGGTAAGTTGCTAGAGTGTTATGGACTGTGGAAGGCGCGGGGAATGGGAGTCGAGTGAGGACTGCCCTGGGAAGTGCATGGCACAAGAGGGGGCCCGTGGGTGGGAGAATTGGAGATTCTAGCCTGCCGGTGAAACCTTAGTGAGTCCATACATCTAGTAACCCCTTTGTAAAGGCTATTTTGTGATCTCTTGACCATACACCGACGGTTGTGTACTGGTATAATGGAGGTTCTGCAGTCGCCGACGGGTGACAAAATTACAAACTTGTGGGTAAAGAGGTGCAAACTCTGCAGAGTCTGAAAACTATCATGATAGCCGAGCTTACGGTCACGAGCGCCTGGCTAAACTGCCATGATTAGTTGGGATGGTTATTGGGATGGTTCTTGGTTATGGTTATTGTTTTTTGTTATGGTTTGGTTTTATGACTGATGAGTCCGGGTGTCAACATGGTTGCATGACCGTTGAGTCGTGACAATGAGATGGGTCTCGGTATGAGGCAAAAATTGTTTATGAGATGAGATGGTAGCGAATACGGGAAGGTATTCGTGAGATGGTAGCGAATACGAGGAGGTATTCGTGAGTAAGAATAAGATTGTTTAATGTTTGGATGGAACACGGAAAAGTGATGGAGGTATGTTGGTAATTTAATACATTCTGGAATTACATTCATCTAAAGTTAAGTTGCTGTTTGATCATGGTTTTATAAATCTGCTTTTCTGCAAATGAGCCTTTTTATACCTACCTTGTTATGGGCTACATAGCATGTGTTTTCCCGCACTTGCTGAGTATATCATTGTACTCAAACTTGCATTATTATTTCATCATCAGCAACAGGAGAAGCCTACTATGAAGACCAAGTGGAGCATTAAGGCGTGTGATCTGTTCTCAACCTTGCCTGTGGAGGGAGTAGAGATGGAGCCACTACTGCTTAGATTCGCTTCCACATTAGTTAAATCGCTTCCGCATTAGAATAAAGACTTCCGCTGCATAGAAATAAGACTTTCGCTGTGAGCATGAGTCCAAGACTCATGAGACATTGTAATAAACCCTGTTATTCATGGTAATATATATATATATATTCTGAATTCAGTTTGTGGATCATATGTGTATGTGTGATGAACATCCTGGGCACACATATGCATTAGTTCTCGGTTCCGTGGTTTTCCACAGAATTGAGGGCGTCACAAGCTCCAAGTCGGCGACTTGGGGAGGTGGAGGGGGAGGCTGCGGCCAAAAAGGGGGGGGGCTGGTATTGTATTTATAAGAGGCAAAAAGAGGAGTCCTACTCCAATTGGAACTCAAACAAGAGTCCTAGTCAATTTGGAACTCAACCAACTTATCCCCTTTTGTTGGGTGCGGCAGCCTTGGGGATTTAATCCCCCAAACTGTGTGGAAAATTCCCCTCTTGTGGAAGTGGGAAATTTGAAAATTTTAGGGAAATTTGGGAATGGCTCATTTCAGCCATCTTTTTCCCATTCCTCACCATTTCTATGTCACTTGTTCCATTTCTACATTCCCCTCTCCATTTCTATGTCCCATTCTCCATTTCTACGTTCCCCTTTCCATTTCTATGTACCATTCTCCATTTCTACATTCCCCTCTCATTTCTATGCCCCATTCTCCATTTCTATATTTCCCTTCTTCATTTCTGTGGTTTTTCTTCCATTTCTATGGTTTCTTACTCCATTTCTATGGTTCTTTCTCCATTTCTATGGTTTTTTCTCCATTTCTATGGTTCTTTCTCCATTTCTATAGTTCTTTCACCATTTCTACCTCTTTTATAATGCTTCTCTTCATGAAAAATGTATGCAATGCGTGGAAATGAATTTGAGGGTGTTACAAACCTACCCCCCTTAAACTGAATCTCGCCCTCGAGATTCGATAGAGTGGAGAATAGATGAGGGAATTCTTCCTTGAGATCTTCCTCACGCTCCCATGTGGTTTTGGCTTCCGTGTGATGACTCCATTGTACCTAGCACCAATGGATCACTTTGTTCCTCGTGACCCTTTCCTTCACGTCCAAAATTTTGACGGGGTATTCCGCGTATGTCAGATCCTCTTGAAGGTCGAGTTTATCCATCGGTACTTGTTCTTCCGGTCCTCTTAAGCCCTTCTTGAGTTGGGATACGTGAAACACGTCGTGCACGTCGGAGAGGTGCGTTGGCAGCTCTAGTTGATAGGCTACTTCTCCTCGGTTGCCCAAAATCTTGAATGGCCCGATGTAGTGAGGTACTAACTTGCCTTTGACGTTGAACCCTCGTTGTCCTTGGATAGGTCATACCATAAGATACATGAAGTCTCCCACTTTGAAGGTCAATCTTCTTCGCCTATTGTCCGCATAACATTTTTGTCGTGACTGAGCAGCCTTCAAATTTTCTCGTATCGTTTGGACTTGTTTTTCAGCGTCTTGCAGCACATCGGGTCCAAACACTTGGCTTTCTCCGGTCTCATTCCAGAACAGCGGCGTTCTACTGTCTACGATACAATGCTTCAAAAGGTGACATCTTCAAGCTGGCTTGGTAGCTGTTGTTGTATGATAAATCAGCATACAGCAAGCTCCTATCCCAATTACACCCATGTTTCAAGGCGCAAGCTCTCAACATGTCTTCCAAAATTTGATTTGTCCTCTCAGTTTGCCCGTCGGTTTGCGGGTGATAAGCAGAGTTGAAATTCAGTCGTGTACCCATGGCTTCATGCAGCTTCTTCCATAACCTAGAGGTAAATTGAGAACCCTGATCTGAAACTATCCTCTTCGGAACTCCATGATGACACATGATTTGCTCCATATACAGCTCGGCTAGTTGTGCGACGCGGAACGTGGTTCTAACAGGAAGGAAATGGGCTGTTTTCATCAACCAGTTCACAATAACCCAAATAGAGTCGTAACCCGACTGAGTACGTGGCAGTCCGACTATGAAATCCATGCTGATGTCTTCCCACTTCAACTCGGGTACCTTCAATGGCTGCAACAATCCAGCAGGTTTTTGATGTTCGGCCTTCACTCATTGGCACGTGTCGCATAAGGCAACATATTCAGCTATGTCCCTTTTCATACCATACCACCAATAGCAAGTTTTCAGGTCCTTGTATATCTTTGTACAGCCAGGATGTATGGAATAAGGTGAGTCATGTGCCTCCTTTAATATCATGTCACGGATGTGCTTCACGTTAGGCACACAAATCCTTTTCCCTAACCAAAGCGTGCCTTTCTCGTCTTCCTTGAAATCCTTTTCTATGCCTGGAAGGATTCTTTCCTTGATTTCCTCATCCGTTGCTTGTCCATCTCGTATCTCTTGTTACAGCGAGGAGTTCAATTCTATCACCTCCATCTCGTTCAAGAACCCGAGATGTAACTTGTTCGAACTCCTTGCGCAACTCGGGTGGCAGCTCCCGAACCGTGAGTTGGTGACATGCTCCCTTTCGGCTCAACACATCAGCTACTACATTGGCCTTTCCGGGGTGATAGCTGATTCCAACATCATAATCCTTGATGAGCTCCAACCATCGACGTTGCCTCAAATTCAGATCCGTTTGCATGAATATATACTTGAGGCTTTTGTGATCCGTATAGATCTCACATCGGTGGCCAAGGATATAGTGCCTCCAAATCTTCAAAGCATGTACCATGGCTGCAAGTTCCAAGTCATGTGTGGAGGTAATTCAGCTCATGTTTCTTTAGTTGTCTCGATGCATAGGCTACCACTTGTCCTTCTTGCATGAGCACACATCCAAGCCCTTGTCTTGATGCGTCACAATATATATCGAAGCTCTTGCTCACGTCCGGCAATAGCAAAACCGGCGCTGTTGTTAATCTCTTCTTTAGTTCTTCAAAGCTTTCTTGACATGCTGGTGTCCACTGAAATGCTTTCCCCTTGATTAGCAAATCAGTCATAGGCTTCGCTATTTTGGAGAAATCCTTGATGAACCATGAATCATGGCTCAACTCATGACACCACTTGTCACAGCTCTGATACCACGCTGAGATGGCCCAACGCCGCCCGTTTAGTCACGGGGACGGAATTCTCGCCCGGGAATCGCATTGGGTGGTGCCGTGTTGTGCGGCACCCAACAGCACACATATAAGGAACAACCTGTGTTACCCGACTCGGGAATCTCTGGGTGTCACCGGACAACCTTCTTCTTAGCATCGATGTTAACCTGCAAAACCACTTATATAGCAAGCGTGAGCACATAGGCTCAACAAGACTGATCCGTCTCTCCTAAACAAGAAACTCTACATGCACGATGGTTGCAATTGGGTTAGTTAGATTTGCATAAAGGACTCGCCTAAAGTTGATCCCTAACTTTCAGATTTTTAAGCCTCATTGTGCAGACCTTGAGCCGAAAAGCATCGCAACTCCACAATCAAACAAGAAACACTTTGTTGCGATGCTCCTTGCACAAAGTGAAAGTAAAGTTTAATGAGCCTATCTCTAATTCAATCATGGTTACAATACACGTTACAGCACAGCCTTATCAAGTTCAAAAGATAACCAGTTCCAGTTGTTACTACGTCAAGATGCAGTGGACAAGTATGCTCATATAACCGCGAGCGACGGTGATTCGAATCAGTACACGCCCGGACTACACGACACGTACACCCGTACTCCGAGTTGCCGGCAGCAACCTCGACTGACATTGTACACGGCCACCTTTCCCAAGATCTTCCACATTGGACGCAATCCAATTGCCCCGAGTCCGCAAGCTCCCTCAAGGTACATACCCGCAGTGGTATGTTCTTAAGCGAGTTACCTCCTGCTACCCTGACGCTGAAAGCCTAAGGCAGTTGGAAAAGTTCCACTATGGATCTCCCAAGGTACATCGGTTTCCTGGGTCCCATATAGCCAGTATGTGCCCGGTACACAACTCAAACTTGTCCAACAGGGCCAAGCACGGACGGGCCTTAACCGACACAGGCAGGCCTATGCACCCCCGGTCCGCAGCCTGCTGCATCTAAACCTCCCTGCCCAGTCTCCATTTCATAGGGGTGAACTTTCCTCATCATTTCTATTCTTGACCCGCTCCGAATAAACCAGCCCTAAACTCGCGAGTAGATTCCAACTACTCGACTTCTACTGGATCTTTCTTACTAACATTAGCGTAGCCAAATCCACTCGAGGAGGTACTATTCTACCCTTTATCTCTTAGGTATTTCTGTTATGCAAGTGGGATTTTCAATATCAACTAGACTTAATGCAAACAAACAATCCAAACTATGATCTCTAGAAATGGCAATATTTTATGAAACTGTTCAAATGCAAACCGGGGCTTGCCTGTTTTGCAGGTGATTGAGATTACAATCAGTTAGTGATGATCACTTGTAGCTTGATCACTTGCTTTCCTTCCTCCTTGATCTTCACTTTAAGTCCTTCTCAAGTTCTTCACGTAGATGCTACACGATATGATCATGCATATGTATTTAATTGAAAATCTTTTGCTAATAAGATCTAATGACAGTTTTAAAACTGGAACTCTCTTTAAGACTTTAAAATGACACTGGTGCTAGTGGTTTGGGTTGGGTTTAAACACTATGATCAAATGTTGAGTGCCTTTCCCACTTATGTGTTGATCACCTTAAGAGGTTACACATGACAGTAGGGATCCAGAGCCCCAATGGAGCTGAAAATTTTCATGTGAGTTCCTTGTCACAAGAGAGTCATCTAGACCAAAAATTAGCACTTTTCATTGAGTGGTTTATTCCGAACAATTCTCTAAGTATTTAAAAAGAGATGAATTAATTCTAAGGTAACACCCATTTTCATGTCAAACTTAGTGGAATATAATTTCAATTATAGTTCATGGAGTCCGAATGAATTTTCCTAGGATTTTTGGAGCTAAGAATTACCCAGAATTGAATTTCCAAGTTTTGGAAATTCTCTGAAAATGTTTCTGTATTCATTTGAACAACGCAACTTGAAATCTGAATTTTCCTGAACAAATCAACTGCAAATGAGCTGACACTTTTACAGGAGTCTAAGAACACCTTAAAGAATATTCTGGCAAAATTTGAGGATTTTTTGGATAAACCAAACTCCCTCTAAAATTCTTTTGCCAAAAAGTTTAAAGAATTTTCCAGAATTAATTATTGTCTGTCATACAAATTGGGTTGCATATTTGGATAGAGTTTATCAATCTGAATCTAACCCAATTTGAATCCCTAAATTTGGAGGTTCCTAGCAAAAGTTATGCTCTTCTAAAATTTGGGGAATCTGGGATTTGAATAAATCTGGGAAAAGTGTAAAACTGACTGTTGGTCCAAGGAGCACACGTATCGCGCCCTGAAATAAGCCACACGGGGGTACAGAACAGTTTCCCGCGTTGCCACAATTAGTCCGGCGCCACAGAGTATCTAGCCCCTCCCTCGACTCACTGACACGCGGGCCCGGTGGTCTTCTTCAACCTCCAGCCGCCCGGATGAAGTTCGGCGGCGTTACTCCGATGAGCTAGCCCGTCAAAAGCCCCCTGAAAAGGTCCTACAGCACCAGTGAGGACTGGAGGTGCTTGGCATGGCGCACACGGGCTCAGGAATGGCTCCAATCTAGGGTTCACCGTGCGCCCGAACCGTCCCGCCAAAGGCGCCGTCGGAAAGATCAAAATTGCGCTGTGCACAGTGTGTGTCATGCTAGATTTCAAAAGCAAACTGGTGCACCCTCAAGTCTAGTCCGTGTGTGTGAAGTTTCGTGGTATCTAAACAAAAATCAATCGGGAATTTCACGGAATCATACCCAAAGGTCGGTTTGCACCAATCAGAAGAAAATCTCGAAATTCCCTGTGAATGATCCGCGGTCGGTCCTGAGCTTTGGGGGTGTGCTGCGTGGACGTCGTGCGCGTCCAGTGGTGTCCTAGCTCGGCCGTGACAAGCCGCGGTTGAGGCTGTCCACCAGAGCACCTGCTCTCGGTTCTATGGCGGCCGCCGCGGGAACTGGTTTATCTAGGTTTGGGGAAGTGGAGCTCACGTTGGAATGGCGCGAGGACGTTGGAGGAAGGTCTGTGGTGTGGTTTAGCTGCTCATCCGAATCTTCACGCGGGCTAGGCGGTGGCTGAGCGATTGTCGAGCGTTGGCAGCTCTGGTCTGTTTCTCGCGCGAGGAGGAAAGAACAGCGCCTGTTCTTCGGTACCGTGGAATAAAAGGAGCACGGCAGTGGGGTAAGGACGCCGAGGCAGCTCTCCAGCACGATGGAATTCAACAGGAGGTGGAGGCTTCGGTGCTGTGCGGTGTCGCCCGGTGGGAATTCGGCTCTGCCCGGTTGCTTCGCGTGGGAGTTGAAAAGCAGAGACTGTGTTCTACACTGAAGATCTTTTGCAATTTTCAGCTCCCTCAATGACATGTGGGTCCCACAGTTCAGAGCCTCCTTATCCTCTAAAATATCTCCCAAAATTGGCAAATGATGGAATTCAATTGTGGAAGTTTAAATCTGAGAGGCATTTGGACAATTGGGCAAGTTTCATCCAAATTCAAATATGCATTTGAATTCTTTGTTATTTAAAGTCCATTTTGGAAAATGGTTGCAAATCATTTCCATAAATCATGAAACTTTGCATACCCCCTAATCTGGACCCAAGGAATTCAAATATGAAATCTGATTTTTAAATTTGGCTGCTGCAAATGAGACTTGTAGCACAACAGTTTTGAAATTCATAGTGTTGCTCTCATTTGAATTTTGAGTTGAACAAGTTTGTTCCAAATCTGACTTTAGTTTTCTCACACATATGGGAACTTCCCATCTTGGTTTTTGACCCCCCTTGGGTTCCAAGTTTTCAAACAAACATTTGAACTTGTGTGAAGAAAGCCCTCATGTGGGTTATCACATGTGGAAAAATTTTAACAAGTCCCAAATTTTATACATATGAAACCAACATTTGCAAACAAGGGTTTCTTTGTATTCACATTTTTGGGACCTTTACATTCCTCCCCCCTTAAAAGGAATCTCGTCCCGAGATTACAAATGAAGAACGGAAAGGGAGGGTAATTACAAAGTTTATGACAAAAGTTCCGGATAGTTCTTGTGGATGTAATCTTCGGTCTCCCACGTCGCTTCTTCCGGGGTATGATTACTCCACAGGACTTTGTAAAATCTCAAAGTCCGGTTTCGGGTGATCCGGGTCTTCTCGTCGATAATCTGAATAGGGTGCTCATCATAGTCGATGTCTTTGGTGCGGACAGCAGCGGTAAACTTGAGACATTTACGCAGCTGGGACACGTGAAATATGTTGTGAATACCGGCAAGGCTTGCCGGTAGTTCCAGCCGGTAGGCTATAGTTCTGCACTTCTCCGTGATAGCAAACGGACCGATGAATCGGGGAGCAAGTTTCCCCTTGACACCAAACCGATGAATCCATTTCATCGGAGACACACGAAGATACACGTGCTCTCCGACATCGAAATACAGCGGTCGACGTCTCTGGTCCGCGTAGCTCTTTTGACAGAGGTTCTCTTGTATTATGCGAACTCTCTCTTCGGCTTCATTGACAAGATCAACCCCAAATGTTACTCGTTCACCGGATTCGCACCAATTCAACGGTGTACGGCACTTCTGGCCATATAGAGCTTCATATGGTGCCATTTTGATGCTCGTCTGATATCCGTTGTTGTACAAGAACTCCACCAGCGGTAAGTGATCATCCCAGCTCTTACCGTGGTGGATGGCACATGCTCTTAGCATATCTTCCAGTATTTGATTGACCCTCTCAGTTTGCCCATCAGTTTGAGGGTGATACGCAGAGCTTCGAATCAGTTTGGTCCCCAAGGATGCGTGTAGCTGCTCCCAGAAACGGGCTACGAACAGCGACCCTCTATCTGACACAATGGTACGGGGAACTCCATGTAAGCACAAAATCCGTGCTATGTACAGCTCCGCATACTGCTTTGCGTTATATCTTGTATGCACAGGGATGAAATGTGCTGATTTGGTTAACCGGTCCATGATTACCCAAATCGAATCATGGTTGTGGGAGGACATCGGCAACCCGACGATGAAGTCCATACTCAGGTCTTCCCACTTCCATGCCGGTACTTTCAATGGCTGCAACAGGCCTGACCTCTTCACGTGGTCGGCCTTGACTCTTCGACACGTATCACATTCTGAAACGTACTTTGCGACTTCACATTTCATACGTGTCCACCAAAACTTCTTTCGACGATCTTGGTGCATTTTATTGCTGCCCGGATGAATGGAAAATTTGGACAAATGAGCTTCATCCAAAATTTTCTTCCGTAGTCCCATATCCCAGGGTACTACAATCCGGTCATTGAACCACAAAGTACCATCCTGGTCCTTCCGGAAGCATTTCATCTCTCCGTTGTCTATCTTTCACCGTATGTGAGACATACCCTTGTCTTTTTGTTGCGCTTCAATGATCTCCTCTCGTATGGTAGGAATGAGAGCGAGATTATAGAGAGCTCCATACGGGATGACACGGAGGCTTGGTTCTTCATCATCTATTTCAGCAATAGTCAAGTGACGGATATGCGCCTTACGACAGAGCGCATCGGCGACCACATTCGCCTTTCCTGGATGATAACGAATCTCAAGTTCATAACATTTAATGAGCTCTATCCATCTTTGTTGCCTCATGTTCAATTCTTTCTGAGTGAAGATGTACTTCAAGCTCTTGTGGTCAGTGTAGAGGTGTACAAGATTTCCGAGCAAGTAATGCCTCCACATCTTCAAAGCAAGGACCACGGCAGCTAACTCAAGATTATGAGTTCGATAATGCTGCTCGTGATTTCTGAGTTGACGAGATCCATAAGCGACCACTCGTATTTCTTGCATCACGCAGCCAAGACCGATGCCAGATGCATCACAATACACATCGAAGGGCTTCGTCGTATCCGGCTGAGCAAGAACTGGGGCTGTTGTGAGATGCTTCACTAGGGTCTTGAAAGCTTGTTCACACCCAGCACCCCATACAAATCTGGTATTCTTCTTTAATAATTCTGTCATCGGTTTAGCAATTTTGTAGAAACCCGGAATGAACCTCCGGTAATTACCCGCTAAACCGAGGAAGCTTCAGATTTCATGCACTGACTTTGGTGACTACCATTTCGGTACTTGGATAATCTTACTCGTATCTACAGAGATGCCCTCCGCTGAAATGATGTGTCCGAGAAAAGGTACTTGATTAATCCAGAATAAACACTTGCTGAATTTTGCATAGAGCTGATGATCTCGCAATCTTCGTAGCACAATATGCAGATGTTCAGCTAGTTCTTCCTCTGACTTGGAGTACACCAAGATATCGTCGATGAAGACAACGACGAATCTATCAAACTCCGGCATGAACACTGAATTCATCAGGTACATAAAGTGTGCCGGGGCGTTGGTCAAACCAAAAGACATAACGAGATACTCATACAGCCCGTATCTCATTGAGAATGCCATCTTCGGAATATCTTCTGCCCAGATTTTAATCTGGTGATATCCGGACCGAAGATCCATCTTCGAAAATACCTTCGCACCCACTAATTGATCAAAGAGCATATCAATGCGAGGTAGTGGATACTTGTTCTTGATGGTAACGGCATTCAAAGGACGATAATCAACACAAAGCCATAGTGTTTCGTCCTTCTTCATGACAAACGATGCTGAACAACCCCAAGGTGACGAACTCGGTCGTATAAAGCCCTTGCTCATTAGGTCATTCAGCTGTGTCTTCAATTCTGCCAGTTCATTGGGTGCCATCTTGTACGGCCTTCGCGATGTCGGTGTTGTTCCCGGTATAAGTTCAATCTTGAACTCAACGTCTCGCTCGGGCGGCATGCCCGGTAAATCATCGGGAAACACATCCGGATACTCACGTACCACCGGAATGTCCTCGATCTTAACAGCTTCCGTGTGGTTCACTGTTGCAATCTGCTGCCGTGTAGCGCCCAGAATTAATATATGAAGACCGTGCTGTGGGGAGTTGAGCTCAATGCTCCTAGAGCTGATGTTAAGAACCGCATGGAGGTAATTCAACCACGACATCCCCAAAATGATGTCGATATTCAGACCCTCAAGAATAATGAGAGTCGTAGGGTATATCCTACCCCCCAAACAAAGAGGTGTTCGGGAGACAACCTCGCTTGCGGTACTGCTGCCCCCGGGCGAAGATATGAGGTATTGCCTCTTTGTATAAACTGTTTGGAGCTGATGTTGAGCCACAAAAGATTGGCTAATGAAGTTGTGTGTGGCACCGGAATCAAAGAGAATCAAAACCGGTAGCTGATTCAGAGAAAAGATCCCTGCTAAAGCGGCTTCTCCTTCTGGAACATCATCAATCACAGTATAGTGAATGTTGCCCCTTATCTGCCCTCCTGTCTGCAGATTGAGGTACGGGTCGTATTGTTGTAAATATGATGACCCGCAGCCTCTAGTTCCCTCCGGACAATGCCTAGCATAATGGCCCATACTCCTACAAGTGAAACACGGATGTCTCTCCGGTTCTTCGTTGACTTGCGGTTGGACGCTAGGTACACATGGCTGCAGCGATGGAGCACAAACCACCGTCTGATGCTGCGGCTGTGGAGGTGGTGCAAGTTGTAGAACTTGACCAGCAATCAATCTCTGAGGAGTTGATCGTACAGGTGGCCTCCATCTTTCACCGGGTGGTGTTTGATACACTAAACGGTACTTCTGAGGCACATAACTTGTGCTGGCCTGCTCGATCTCACTCATCTTTCTCTTCTCAGCTTGCCACTCAAGTGTCGGCTTCTCTTGAATGAAAGCCGCATCGACCATGTCGGTGTAGCTGCCATTATTGTGCATGGCCAACTTCTCCTGTAATATGGCACTCAGGCCATGGAAGAATAAGTCACACCATGCCTGTTCTTTCGCTACATATTCGGGAGCATATTGGGCCAAAAGGTTAAACCTTTTGACATACTCGAGGACACTCATGTCCCCTTGCTTCAAACCCAAAAATTCCTGCCGCTTTGCCTTGATAATACCTAGTGGTATATGACGAGCACGAAAGGCTTCACAGAACTCACTCCATGTTACTTGATGGTCATCCGGAATGGTGGCAAGATGATCAACCCACCAGTTTCCGTCGGCTCCATGGAGTTGCTGAGGGCAAACTTAGTTTTCGGGTAGTCATCATACTTGAATACTCCAAATTTGGACTCCATGACACGAAGCCACTGATCTGCTTCCACAGGTTAGGTAGCTTCAGTAAAGATTGGCGGTTGAGTCGCCAAGAAATCCAGATAAGCATTCCGAGGTGGAACGACTTGTTACGTGTTCTGGAGTACGCCTTGCTGTACCAAAGCTTGGAGTAAGCGTGTGTGTTCTTGCGTTGCTTCTTGGAGTAACCTAGTGTTCTATTGATTGGACTCAACGACTCAAGTCATAAGATCCACCGATCCCTTGGATGGTGGTTCCGACGGTGGAATAGAAGCATCACCGCCTTGGCGAGAACTCCCGGCCTTACTCCTAGAGCGAGTACGAACCGTACTGCAAAAATGTAGTTGAGATTAGTTAAACAAGAACTCAGCAGTATGTAAGACTAATGGAAACATGAATATGTCAAACTTTATGAAAGCAGTAACAAAATCCATGTTTACACAATTCCTTAGTAGGCATGGCTATGTAGCCTATCTGTACAGAACAGACCTTTATGCACTATCTCCAGATTTTGATCTAGTTACAAGCATTTTCATAACTCAAGTTGAATATCAAAGTTAAATTTAACTTCAGTATATTTCCAACGAGTACTCATATGCTTACAGATCATCTTTGGATTAAAAGTTATGATTTTCCAAAGTTGACAGAATTCCTGGATAAAATTTGCCAGCATCTCCTTTGTATGTGGCTGATTTTATCACAGTTGTATATGCAAATACAATAAAAATCTGAACAAACTTTTAACTACAAAAATGTTGCAAAATTCATAACCTTTCCAACAGTGTATCATAGGCTTCTTAAGTATTTTTCTACAGAAGGTTATGGCTTAAAAACATAAAGGTCCAGAGAGGTTTTGCTGCTGTCCTGGTTCTGGACAGTTTACCTTCCTCTGAACTTTCTACCCATTTAACATGTGATTTTGCTCTGGAGGTCTACAAAGAAGTTATAGAACACTTGAAATTATTTCTAGAACTGTATCATACACCTTGATTGGGTCAAGCTACTCAGAGTTATGCTCTGTTAAAGTTCAGCAAGAATTCCTGCTGAAAACAGAGCACTCTGTTTTTGAAATCTTTGAAGCCTAGTCTTCCTCTCATTTGATTCTTAGCTCAAAATAAGAGTTCAGTAACTAATATTTGTTTCAAACTTCCATTTTTAGTTGAAATTTAGTTCATGAGTCATTTCTTCAGAGGGAAGAGGTTATTAGGTTTAGTATGGCGTTGATGCACCATAAGAAGCATGTCGGTACTACGTAGCCTCACCAAAAGAAAATTCTAACTGGATTATACCGGCATATTCGTTTTACCAGTGGCATTAAAATGGTCACTCACAAACGTGCACTACACGAGATACGTACGTGGTTAGTACCTGCAAAAGAACACTCAATAGTGGTGCACTCAAAGTTTTTCTCATTTCAGGCAGTTCCATATCATACTAAAAACATAAGCCCCGTATCATTTCCATACGGGCCATCCTTGAGTCAAGCCACGTCTCAAGGTACATGGTCGCGTTTTCACACCACACGACAGGGAACCCGAGTAGAGCGTGAACGGATCGTCATGGTTGGGAATTTTATCAACCCAACAGATACCACCTACTTCCCTGCAGGGCACACCGATGGCAAGCGCAGCGTATGTCCTCCTAGGCTATTTCCAGATGAACATACTATCGCGTTACTGACCACACGATAGGGTCTCCACTTGCTTGCCTAATGCACGCTAGGGATCAGCGTTTCATATGAACTCAGGAACATGAAGAGTCAAAGAGTTTCATATTAACGTCTCACACCAAGCTGTGAGACCTATCCCTGAACCACTTTCCTCGTCAGGGGAGCTAACTGAAATTGAACTGCTTTCGGTGGCATTCCTTACCATGCTTACCAGAGCGTAGGTGCGTCGTTACCTAATAAAAATTCAGAATATTAACAAGTATGTTAGTCATGCCACTTTAAGTATCTATACTACTATAGTCCTTATGTGGGCCTAATATCGTTTCCTCACCGTATCCTAAATTTTTGTCGTAATACGATCCTTATTCCATGCGCTATTACCAATGCGGCTCTGATACCAACTGAAACAGGGGTCAGCTCATGACATCACTTGTCACAGCTCTGATACCACGCTGAGACGGCCCGACGCCGCCCGTTTAGTCACGGGGACGGGACACTCGCCCGGGAATCGCATTGGGTGGTGCCGTGCTGTGCGGCACTCAACAGCACACATATAAGGAACAATGTATTACATAAAACAATAGCGGAAGCTTACAAGTTTTTTCTTTGTAAATAATTTACAACAAGTAGCTACAGCGGAAGTCTATAACAACTCACGTCGAATAACTAAAGAGCACTCGAGATGAAGTCCAACCCGCGGACTTCTCTCACTAGCAACACGAAGACAACAGCAGCAGCTGGGTTCTCCCTGTGTTACCCGACTCAGAAGTCTCCGGGTCTCACCGGACAACCTTCTTCTTAGCATCGATGTTAACCTGCAAAACCACTTATATAGCAAGCGTGAGCACATAGGCTTAGCAAGACTGATCCGTCTCTCCTAAACAAGAAACTCTACATTCACGATGGTTGCAATTGGGTTAGTTAGATTTGCATAAAGGACTCGCCTAAAGTTGATCCTTAACTTTCAGATTTTTAAGCCTCATTGTGCAGACCTTGAGACGAAAAGCATCGCAACTCCACAATCAAACAAGAAACACTTTGTTGCGATGCTCCTTGCACAAAGTGAAAGTAAAGTTTAATGAGCCTATCTATAATTCAATAATGGTTGCAATACAAGTTACAGCACAGCCTTATCAAGTTCAAAAGGTAACCAGTTCCAGTTGTTACTACGTCAAGATGCAGTGGGCAAGTATGCTCATATAACCACGAGAGACGGCGATTCGAATCAGTACATGCCCGGACTACACGACACGTACACCCGTATTCTGAGTTGCAGGCAGCAACGTCGCAGTCCAACTGCCCCGAGTCCGCAAGCTCCCTAGAGGTACATACCCGCAGTGGTATGTTCTTAAGCGAGTTACCTCCTGCTACCCTGACGCCGAAAGCCTAAGGCAGTTGGAAAAGTTCCATTATGGATCTCCCAAGGTACATCGGTTTCCTGGGTCCCATATAGCCAGTATGTGCCCGGTACACAACTCAAACTTGTCCAACAGGGCCAAGCACGGACGGGCCTTAACCGACACAGGCAGGGCTATGCATGCACGTTCCGCAGCCTGCTGCATCTAAACCTCCCTGCCCGGTCTCCATTTCATAGGGGTGAACTTTCCTCATCATTTCTATTCTCGACCCGCTCCGAATAAACCAGCCCTAAACTCGCGAGTAGATTCCAACTACTCGACTTCTACCGGACCTTTCTTACTAACATTAGCGTAGCCAAATCCACTCGAGGAGGTACTATTCTACCCTTTATCTCTTAGGTATTTCTTGTTATGCAAGTGAGGTTTTCAATATCAACTAGACTTAATGCAAACAAACAATCCAAACTATGATCTCTAGAAATGGAAATGTTTTATGAAACTGTTCAAATGCAAACCGGGACTTGCCTGTTTTGCAGGTGACTGAGATTACAATCAGTTAGTGATGATCACTTGTAGCTTGATCACTTGCTTTCCTTCCTCCTTGATCTTCACTTTAAGTCCTTCTCAAGTTCTTCACGTAGATGCTACACGATATGATCATGCATATGTATTTAATTGAAAAGCTTTTGCTAATAAGATTTAATGACAGTTTTAAAACTGGAACTCTGTTTAAGACTTTAAAATGACACTGGTGCTAGTGGTTTGGGTTGGGTTTAAACACTACGATCAAATGTTGAGTGCCTTTCCCACTTAAGTGTTGATCACCTTAAGAGGTTACACATGACAGTAGGGATCCAGAGCCCCAATGGAGCTGAAAATTTTCATGTGACTTCCTTGTCACAAGAAAGTCATCTGGACCAAAAATTAGCACTTTTCATTGAGTGGTTTATTCCGAACAATTCTCTAAGTATTTAAACAAAGATGAATTAATTCTGAGGTAACACCCATTTTCATGTCAAACTTAGTGGACTATAATTTAAATTATTGTTCATGGAGCCTGAATGAATTTTCCTAGGATTTTTGGAGCTAAGAATTACCAAGAATTGAATTTCCAAATTTTGAAAATTCTCTGAAAATGTTTCTGTATTCATTTGAACAAAGTAACTTGAAATCTGAATTTTCCTGACCAAATCAACTCCAAATGAGCTGACACTTTTACAGGAGTCTAAGAACACCTTAAAGAATATTCTGGCAAAATTTGAGGATTTTTGGATAAACCAAACTCCCTCTAAAATTCTTTTGCCGAAATTTTTTAAAGTGTTTTCCAGAATTAATAAATGCCTGTCATACAAATTGGGTTGCATATCTGGATAGAGTTTGTCAATCTGAAGCTAACCCAATTTGAATCCCTTAATTTGGAGGTTCCTAGCAAAAGTTATGCTCTTCTAATTTTAAGGAAAATTTGGGATTTGAATAAATCCAGAAAACGTTTAAAACTGACTGTGGGTCCGGGGAGCACACGTGTCATGCCCTGAAATAAGCCACACGGGGCTACAGAACTGTTTCCCGCGTTGCTACAATTAATCCGGCACCACAGAGTATCTAGCCCCTCTCTTGACTTACTGACAAGCGGGCCCGGCGGTCTTCTTCAACCTCCAGACGCCCGCGTGCCGGAGCTTGCCGGTTTTCGTTCGTCCTGCCAATTCCCGAGCTGCTACTCGCCGCCAGGCCCTAACTTCATGCGAGGAACACAATGGGATGATCTTCCCGGACCGGCGACGTCCCTAAACCATCCCGCACCGGTGCAGCGGCTCGGATGAAGTTTGGCGGCGTTACTCCGATGAGCTAGCCCGTCAAAAGCCCCCTGGACAGGTCCTACAGCACCAGTGAGGACTGGAGGAGCTCGGCATGGCCACACACGGGCTCAGAAATGGCTCCAAGCTAGGGTTCTCCGTGCGCCCAAACCGTCCCGCCAAAGACGCCGTCGGAAAGATCAAAATTGCGCTGTGCACAGTGTGTGTCATGCTAGGTTTCAAAAGCAAACTGGTGCGCCCCTCAAGTATAGCCCGTGTGTGTGAAGTTTCATGGTATCTAAACAAAAATCAATCGGGAATTTCACGGAATCATACCCGAAGGTCGGTTTGCACCGATCGGAAGAAAATCTCAAAATTCCCTGTCAATGATCCGCGGTTGGTCCTGAGCTTCGGGGGTGAGCTGTGTGGACGTCGTGCACGTCCAGCGGTGGCCTAGCTCGGCCGAGACAAGCCGCAGTTGATGCTGTCCACCAGAGCACCTGCTCTCGGTTCTATGGAGGCCGTCGCGGGAACTGGTTTATCTCGGTTTGGGGAGGTGGAGCTCACGTTGGAATGGCGCGAGGACGTTGGAGGAAGGTCTGTGCTGTGGTTTGGCTGCTAAGCCGAAGTCTTCACACGGGCTAGGCGGTGGCCGAGCGATTGCTCGAGCGTCGGCAGCTCTGGGCTGTTTCTCGCGCTTGGAGGAAAGAACAGCGCCAGGTCTTCGGTACCATGGAATAAAAGGAGCACGGCAGTGGGGTAAGGACGCCGAGGCAGCTCTTCAGCACGATGGAATTCAACAGGAGGTGGAGGCTTCGGTGCTGTGCGGTGTCGCCCGGTGGGAAGTCGGCTCTGCCCGGTTGCTTCGCGTGGGAGTTGAAAAACAGAGACTGTGTTCTACACTGAAGATCTTTTTCAATTTTCAGCTCCCTCAATGACATGTGGGTCCCACAGTTCAGAGCCTCCTTATCCTCTAAAATATCTCCCAAAATTGGCAAATGATGGAATTCAATTGTGGAAGTTTAAATCTGAGAGGCATTTGGACAATTGGGCAAGTTTCATCCAAATTCAAATATGCATTTGAATTCTTTGTTATTTAAAGTCCATTTTGGAAAATGGGTTGCAAATCATTTCCATAAATCATGAAACTTTGCATACCCCCTAATTTGGACCCAAGGAATTCAAATATGAAATCTGATTTTTAATTTGGCTGCTGCAAATGAGACTTATAGCACAACAGTTTTGAAATTCATAGTGTTGCTCTCATTTGAATTTTGAGTTGAACAAGTTTGTTCCAAATCTGACTTTAGTTTTCTCACACATATGGGAACTTCCCATCTTGATTTTTGACCCCCCTTGGGTTCCAATTTTTCAAACAAACATTTGAACTTGTGTGAAGAAAGCCCTCATGTGGGTTATCACATGTGGAAAAGTTTTAACAAGTCCCAAATTTTATACATAAGAAACCAACTTTTGCAAACAAGGGTTTCTTTGTATTCACATTTTTGGGACCTTTACAAACCGGCGGTAGTATCCAGCCACCCCAAGGAAACTCCGAATATCTCTCACATTCTGCGGTTGGTTCCACTTCAGAACATCTCCCACTTTTCCGGGATCAACCGATACTCCTCCCTCGGAGATGATGTGGCCTAGGAACGATATCTCCTTTAGCCAAAATGACACTTGCTGAACTTAGCATACAATTGATTCTCTCGCAGTTTCTGCAATGTTAACCTCAAGTGTTCTTCGTGTTCTTCCTCGCTTTTCAAATACACAATGATATCGTTGATGAAAACCACGACGAACTTGTCCAAGTACTCCATGAAGACCTTATCCATGAGGTACATAAAGTATGTGGGTGCATTCGTTAATCCAAAGACATAACGGTATATTCATACAAACCATACCGTGTTCGAGATACAGTCTTGGGTATGTCGGAGGGCTTAATCTTCAGCTGGGAGTATCCCGACCGAAGATCAATCTTAGAAAAAATTCGGGCACCTTTCATTTGGTCGAACAGGTCCTCTGTGGGGGGCAGCGGGTATTTATTCTTGATCGTCACCTCATTGAGAGACCTATAATCCACACACATCCTTTGGGTCCCATCTTTCTGGTCTACGAAGAGCACGGGGGCTCCCCATGGTGACGAGCTTGGGTGTATAAAACCTTTTCTAGCTGCTCCTGAATTTGCTTCTTGAGCTCCACTAGTTCATTAGCGGGCATCCTATACGGCCGCTTCGCTAAATCAATAGCAAATTCAATGTCCCGGTCAGGTGGCATACCTGGAAGTTCTTCCGGGAACACATCTGAATATTCTTGAACCACCGGAATTCTTTCCAACGTTGTTTCTTTGATGTGGTTCAGCGCTGCCTTCTCGGTTGCAGGTTGGGATGCCTCGAACTCAATACGAGTACCGTGCTCATTTGTCAACTGCACGCTTCTCTCAGGACATTGAATCACTCCGTTGTGCTTGCTTAACCAATCCATTCCGAGTATTATGTCAATCCCTTGGAATCCAAGACGATAAGGTTGGCAAGAAAGTTTACCCCCCTTATTTTAAAGCTTACTTTCAGACATACTATATTTGTAGGAGCTAGAATTCAGATTTGAAAGAAGCAATTTACCAACTATATGCATCAAGGTGTATGAACTAAGTAACTTCTTTTATTAATATCAGCCTCTATGAGGATGTGAACAAGTGCCGAAGCATATCACATCTCTCTACTATGTGTGGATGTGGACTTTCACAGAAGCGTCCCAGAACACACATACAAGCACACAAACATAAGCAGTCATCACAAAAATTCAGCACACCACTCTTATTCAAGCTACTGCGGTCTAAGCGTTCTTATTACAACTTATTCAATGGAAACCTAAACTTAATCGTGAGAACCAGTGCTGTTCTCGCCGTGTGCCGAGCGTGGTCCATACATAGGCACACACCATGGTGATTCGGCAGTCCATGTAGGGATAGATGACGCTGGTGCTCCATTTGCTCTCGCGTTGGCACGAGTCTCCTCTTGTTTCTCCAGCAAATACAGCTTCTTGCGGAGGTAACAGATCTCTTCTTGTGCGCTTGCATAGCGGTTTCCGAACTCCACGAGCAACCTCTGAGACTTGTCATCAGATTGTAGGTTGGAAAGAGCTGTTACATGGGTCCAATGATCTCCCTTGTACCACTCTTCCAATACGGGTGCAGCTCAAAAGTGGTGTCCTCAAGCTGCTCATGGAAGGCGTACCACAGTCTGGTGAGTGCATCCCATGCAGCAACATCGATTGCATATGCCATTGTAGCTCTCCATGTGGGTGCGAAGTGCCGAGTGACAACCCTACCGTTAGATAGGATGGTTACGTCAGCCTTCCACTCTTCATGTCCGAGACGAGGGACTTTCTTGAGAAGATATTCTGGATATAAACTATAGCAATCCAGAAATTCTTTGAGCTCCCTAGATATATGTCCTCCTCACATTCCGTCGGACCGAAATTCTTGAACTGAATGGTTGGCCCATTCATCACCTTCATTATTGGTCTCAGCAAGGGGTGGCTCCTCCTTGGGTTCATCTCCTCCCGTCATAGCTTCATGAGGCTCCACGGGGTGTAAGTCCGCGGGAAACTCCTCCTGAGGTGCATACCAATGCCGTTCTTGTGGATCGTCCTCTATATCATCTTCGAATGGTTCCACCTCTTCTAGATCTTCTTCCTTATGCATAGAGCTATTGACTTCCTCTTCATCATGAGGTTCCATCTTCACCTCCTCCCAATATGGTCCATCGGACACCTCAATGGGGTTAAGTGCACTTCCACGTGGTGGTGGACGAATCCTTATGCGTGCTGTGCTCCTGATCACTGGCATCTATAAATAAGACATGAGAAGCTTTAGAGAAGGAAGAAATAACTCCAAAACTTTGGAAGTTATGAAGCAAGAAAGCAAAAGTGTTGCTGTGCAAAGAAGAGAAAAAGAGGGGCTGAAAATAGCACTTTGCGGTGGCTGAATTGACAAATAAAATGCAGCAGCAAGCAATTTTCGAAAATAACAGTTTAGAGGGGTGTGCCTATGTGTTTTTGAGTGTCTATTCTACCTAGGCTTGCATCCTACGGTCAACGTGGCTCTGATACCAATCTGTGACACCCGGTTCCAAAAAATAGAACCAAGTGAATGCATATGTGTACCCAGGATGTTCATCACACATACACATGTAATCCAAAAACTGAATTTAGAATATAACCACTAATAAATAGTGTTTAAGTAATTTATTACAGTAACTCAATGTCTCACTCATGGATCTCTAACTTATTATTGCAGCGGAAGTCTCTAAACGACAGCGGAAATAACTAAACAGCAGGCTCCAGTCTTCAACTCCACAGGCATGTTGACGGTAATCCGCACGCCTAGTACTCCAAATGTTCCTTGAAGTAGTCATCTCCTGTAGCTGATGTTTATGTGGTAATGCAAGTGTGAGTACATGTCGTACTCAGCAAGTGCGGGAAAAGTATGACATGTAGCTTACAACAAGGTAGGAAATAAAAAGGCTCATTGCAGCAAACAAATTTTATTTCACAAACATTATAAAAACAGCAACTAAGTCTAGATGAATATAATCCCAATATAACCAAGTAAAACAGCAACATTCTTTCATCATAATTCACCATTTATCAAGTCTCATCCAGCCATTAATCTTTCTAAAGTTCATCTCATGCTCATAAATATTCATAACCATCTCATATTCATATAGCCAAAACCAAACTCATTGTCATGACCCAAAACAGTCCCAAAACCAATCCCAATGACCATAACCATAACCATACCGCATAACCATCCCAAGTTTTCCCTCTAACATGGATGTCGGCCAGGTTCTTGTGATCGAAAGCACGGCTTTTATGATAGTTTTACACTCTGCAGAGGTGGCACCACTTTACCCACAAGTTCGTGATTTTGTCACCCGTCGGCGACTGCAAAACCTCCATTATACCAGTACACAACCGTCGGTGTATGGCCAAGAGATCATAAAATAGCCTTTACAAAGGGGCTACTAGATGTATGGACTCACTGAGGTTTCACCGGCAGGCTCGAATCACCATTCTCCCACCCACGGGCTCCCTCTTGTGCCATGCAGTTCCCAGGGCAGTCCTCCTTGACTCCCATTCCCCGCGCCATCCACGGTCCATAACAAGCTATCAACACACCTAATTAATCAGCTAAGCCGCAGCCATACTTGGCCTTGTGGTGGCACTGTTTTCCTGGCATATTCTCGCATGAACCGGTCCTTAGATCTACGGAAAGTACCACCATCTCATCCAGCAACATTCACGAACCAAACTTGCCTAGATCTCCATGATTCCATGCCCATTAACACTATCAAGATCTCATCATCATTATTCATATGAGTGCAGTAGCTAGACATGTTTTATTTCAGCTTCCTATATCCCGTGAATTAAGCAAAGCAAAAAGGAAAAATGACCATACCCGACTCATCAACTCTCCCGGTGTCAAGGATGGTTAACAAAACTAGTAAACTCCTGTAAAACGATGTCCCATCAAGTTGACTCAAGCGTACAAGTTTTCGTAACAAAACAGTTTCAAAACATGGGATCAATATGGTCAAGGGGCACTTATCTTGCTCCCGTGGTTCTTGTTGCTCAAGCGTCTCGAAGTCTTGGTGCTGTAGTTCCTCGTAGATGGCCTCTTGATCTTGTCCTTCTACTCACGACCACGCACATATAAAATTTTCAGCAATCAATCATCATGCCCAAACTTTACTCAAGATGCAATGGGGTAGATGAATGCAAATCCTATGGTGCTGTTTTACTAAACCAGTTTGTACGTGTTCTTGCATGTTTTAATGGGCTTTCATGGGGTTTTATGATGAACAATGGTGCAGGGATCAAGTGTGGATGTGGTGATGATCTTGACTCAAGATCTAGGTCAATTCCACTGTCGAAAATCGATCAAAACACGATCTGTCCACACGCAAAAGTTTCTGCTCGAAGGGGGCGAGGAAAACGGATGCGTAGAAACAGCGGCGACGCAGTAAGATGGGTAATGGAGACCTACCTCACTTCCTTCTTGTGGCAGGGCCTTTCTCCTAGCAACGGAAGCAGCGGGGAATTTTTCTATGGAAGATTAGGGTAGGACAGATCGTCGGCTTCTTCTCCGGCGACGGTGAGGCGTGACGGGGCTCGTCGGCGGGTCTCGACAACGGGGCTCGACGGAGGGGCTCGACAGCGGGTCTCGACGGCAGGGCTCGACGGCGGGGCTCGACGATGGGGCTCAATGGCGGGGCTCAACGGCGGGGCTCGAGGATGGGGCTCGACGGCGGGGCTCGACGGTGGGCTCGACGGCGGGGCTCGTCGGCGGGGCTCACCGGCGGGGCTCACCGGCGACCAAACTCTAGCAGGGGGTGCCAACTCTGCGACTTGGAGGGGGAGGGTCTCCAAGTCGGCAACATGGGGAGGGGGAGGCTGCGGCCAAAAACGGGGGGGGGGGGGGTCTGGGATTGTATTTATAAGGGGAAAAAAGAGGTGTTCTACTCCAATTGGAACTCAAACAAGAGTCCAAGTCAATTTGGATCTCAACCAACTTATCCCCTTTTGTTGGGTGCAGCAGCCTTGGGGATTTGGTCCCCCAAAATGTGCGGAAAATTCCCCTTTTGTGGAATTGGGAAATTTGGAAATTTTGGGGAAATTTGGGAATGGCTCATTTCATCTATCTTTTTCCCATTCGTCACAATTTCTATGTCACTTGTTCCAGTTCTACATTCCCCTCTCCATTTCTATGTCCCATTCTCCATTTTTACATTCCCCTCTCTATTCTATGTCCCATTCTCCATTTCTACATTCCCCTCTCCATTTTTATGCCCCATTCTCCATTTCTATATTTTCCTTCTCCATTTTTGTGGTTTTTCCACCATTTCTATGGTTCCTTCCTCCATTTCTATGGTTCTTTCTCCATTTCTATGGTTCTTTCTCCATTTCTATAGTTCTTTCTCCATTTCTACTTCTTTTATAAAATGCTTCTCTTCATGAAAAATGTATGCAATGCATGGAAATGAGTTTGAGGGTGTTACAGTAGCCACATTCGATGGAAAGATCCATCACAGGAGGCTCCCACTGATGGACATGCCACCCGGTGAGGTAGTTCTCTTCACATCGTACGTCCTTTTTGGGTTCGTGCTCCCTGCGTCGTCCTTCATCCTCGCCCTGCTGGAGGTGTTTGGGCTCCAGCTGCAGCACCTCACATTGCACGCCGTAGCTCTGGTGGCTGTCTTCGTCCACTTCTGCGAGATGTTCTTGTGTGTGTGGCCTTCGGTGCGTCTCTTCAGGGCATTCTTCTCCTTGAGGGCCTCGGGGAGAAGCACAAGACACATGGAGGCTTACTACTTCCAGCACCGAGGGAGGAACTCCGCGCCCCACGTCGCGCCCCTCACTCTCGGGAAGTGGGAGCAGTGGAGGGAGGATTGGGTGATCGCCCAGACTGACTTACACGACCGCCTAGAGCTGCCGTGTGGCCCGCCAATGGCCGAGATGGCCGTCTGGGACAAGATCCCCAACCTGCAGGACGCCTACATGCCAGTGCTGGACAGGATCAAGTACTTGGCGGAGGAAGGCCTGACCTCGTTAATGGTCCTGGCTGACTTCTTGTCCTGCCGGATCGCTCCTCTCCAGCAGCGCGTCCGTCCCGCCTGACAGTACACCAGGGAGGGCGACATGACCCGGTTGGTGCGCGGAGCGGGATTGTTGCCAGATCGGGAGATGCTGGGGAAAACTGTAGAAGCTCTCCTGCGATCCATTCTCCAATGACGCCATCACCCTGCCGGTGAGCTGTCAGCCCGTCTACCTGAACCCGCATGCGTGGTCGAGACTGCTGAAAGAACTGCCGACACTAGACGACATCGATGTCGCAGTGTGGCAGGTCGGTGATGCCTCGCGAGGCATAGAGATCCCCGTAGCGGATAGCGCCGGTGGCCAGGTGGGGCCTGCGCCGAACTTACTCCCAAACAGAGGGAAGGAGTCGGCTGGTAGATCTGCTCCTGTGGAGCGCCCTCGTTTACTGTCCAAGGATAACCTAGAGTCGAGCAGGGGCCGAAGTGGAGGCTGGTCAAGCTCCATTTTAGGCCACCAGGCGAGGGGTTCCTAGGCTTCCCGCGGTCCCGCACGGGCTCGGCGACTGGCGCCGGTGGAACCTCTGGAGCTACTGCTGCTGGAGCAGCCCCGGCGGCCGTGGGAAGGGTGTCTGGCGCTGCTGGAGCTTCAAGGAGCGCCCCCGACGCGCCTTCATTGCAAAAGAAGCCCTTGGACGCGTCCCCAACACAAGGAGCATCTACGGCATCGAGGTCCTCGGCAGGGAAGGCTCCTGCTACGCCGTCCTCAATGGCGAAGACCCCTGAGGTTCCGCCAGCTCCGAAGCCGATGGAGGCGACCTCAATGCTGGCGGGGGTGAGTGGCTCGAGCCCTCCGCATAAGAAGCTCCGCGCGGGGTGGAACCTCCATACCTCCATGTACGGCCCAACCTTTCTGTCCAGGTTGTTTCATGAGCCTCTGGATGGCGTAGTTGACTCTTGATGTTTCTTCTTGCAGTGCTCCTCCTCCTCCTCCTCCTCCTCCTCCTCCTCCTCCTCTTCCTCCTCCTCCTCCTCCTCCTCCTCCTCCTCCTCCTCCTCCTCCTCCTCCTCCTCCTCCTCCTCCTCCTCCTCCTCCTCCTCCTCCTCCTCCTCTTCCGCAGCAGTCCGGGAGCCGGAGCTCCTTTTCACCGAAGCTCCAATGCCGGCGGCAGTGCCTGAGCCCATTCCTCGGACGGCTCTGGATGTCGGCACCCGGGCCCCCGAGGCCAGCCAACCGGCGGGCGTGGATGCCTCTGGTAGCGGCGCGGCTGCTGCTGAGCGAGCTGCCAGCCCCGTTCTTTTCCTCTGTAGGATGCCGTGGTGGTAGCCTCACGGGAAGATGATGAACCGGAGGTTGTTGAGGCAGTCCCTCGCCTGGTGATGTTGAAGGATGTCCCACTCCCTAGGGTCGTGAGAGCAGTCCGCTCTAGTCTAGATCAGATGCATGACGTGCTCGAGCAGGAGTGGGCTGAGCTGAGGTCTGAGCGGGAGCGCCTCCGGGAATGGGATGACCTACTGAAGGTGCTGGTCCAGTCCGCCAGGGCACCGCAGGCTCGGGAGGAGCAGCTTGAGACGTGGGAGGAAGTCCTCGATGAGAAGGAGGCCATCATCGCCGACCTCCATAAGAATGCGGTGAGCCTCCTGGCTGAGGCCAAGGACCTCCATGCTACCGCTGATGCATGTCTCACTGGTTTGACTGAGCTCCGGGAGATGCTCCTTCGTCTGGAGATGGAGGCAGAGGCAAGGGAGAGGGAGCTCTCCGATAGTGTGGACACTCATGAGGAGGAGCGGGGGTGTCTGAAGAAACGGCTTCAAGGCGTCTGTGACCGGGAGCTTGCCTCTTCGGCAAAGGAGACTGACCTGGACGAGCGTACCGCATGGCTGGCCACCAAGGAGCAGGCCCTGGCTGCTATGGAGCAGGAGCTGGCCGCCCGGGAGCAGGAGCTCGCGAGGAGGAGTTCGGCGGGGGAGTTGGCTTCTTCCGCCATGGTGGTCTAAGACCTCCAGGCTTCTCTTGCCACTAGGGCAGATAAGGTCTGGGACTTCCTCGGCCATGCAGAAGCGGCATTGGAACCCTTCGGCTTTTGCCCCTTGCGCTCCAGTGGTCCGGCCCAGAACGTGAGCCAGGTGCTCCCTACCCTGGACTCGGTCGAGGAGAAGCTCCTGACGCAGGAGAACGTCATTGGGGAGCAACTGGAGGTCAAAGACAAGGCTCTAGCACAGCAGGTAGCAAAGCATGTGCTCTACTTCCTTCGGAGCTGCGACCGTAGAATCTCCCTAGAACCCGTGGTGTAGGGCCACATCACAGAGCTGTCGGGGGCGGCCAAATATGCCGTGGAAGAGGTCGCCCGACTTGTAGCTGCTAGGTTCCAGCGTGGATAACTGCTAGGTCTCCCTCTCGCCCTGTATCCTCCTATGTGTGCCGGAGCTTTGCCATTTAATAAAGACTCTTTTGCATCAAGTCTTGTGCTGTCTTGAGTTGTTGGTGTAGATTTCGGACCCTTGGAAGCGCAAAGGTCCGTAATGACTTAGCCGAGGTGGATAGCTCTTTGCCAATGTCGCGAGCTTGTTCCTCCGGGTCCTTAGCAACGTAAGGACCCAGAGTGCTCTAGCAGTGTGGCTAACACACCTCTCGGGTCCTTGGCAGTGCAAGGACTTGAGGGAACCTCGATCAGTATCTTCAGCTTGTCGTAGCTGGAGCCTCGAGTCTTCTGTTTGGTGCTGCAGCGGTGCGACATCCTGCCCGCATGGTTCACTGTGATGGCCACCTAGTAGGTGTGGCCCTTGAGTTGGGGCGCACCTACCGAGTAGACCGGAGGAGGCAGGACGTCAGCATCGATCCTCCTAGGAGTTCCAGGACGCCAAAGACATGTTCGAACCTGTAGACATGGCAGAAGAAAGGGAATAGTTGTGCTCTCTGGCCAGCCATTCCTGTTGTTAGATTTGTTGCGGCTTACGGTCCCCAGCTGAGCTGCAGGGCTTGGGTAATTCGATGTGGGTCGTCCAGGCTATGGTTAAAGCCTTGCTTAGGGGTATGAGCCGTCCGGTTCCCCGGTACTAAGCTATAGTGCTGGAGAGGCAGGGTGTGTATGCTGGGGGTACGGAACCAGGCAAAGCAGGCTACATACCCTGGACCTCCCGCTGGCGTAATCTTTCAAGGGAGGGACCATTCGACACCATAGGTCCCCCAGGCAATGAGACAACCAAAGGGTCCCAATTTATGTTTAAAACCTTACTCAGGGGTATGGGCCATCTGGTTCCCTGGTACTGAGTTGTAGCGCTGAAGAGGCAGGGCGTGCATGCTTGGGGTACGGAACCAGACAAAGCAGGCTACACACACTGGACCTCCCGCTGGAGTAAGCCTTTCGGGGGAGGGACCATACGGTGCCGTAGGTCCCCCGAGCAATGAGTCAAACACAGGACCCCTGTGTACACTATAGGTACCTCAAGCAGAACCGCCTGCAGAAGGATAGCACAACTCCTACTAAGGATAGCACAGGAAAAAGCAACTGGCGATACGGCCGGAGCAGTATGAAAAGAAAGCATGAAAAAGAAAGGGGGCAATGTCCGGGATCTGGTTACTTTTTTGTCCGTAGGCGTGTACCTTCCCGCCCCTAAGTACTCAGTTGTAGCACAGGGGAGGCAGTTTGGCACACTTAGGGTACGGAACCAGGCTAAGCAGGCTGCACGTCCTGAACCTCCCGCTGGCGTTAACCTTTCAGCGAGGAGACCTTCCAGTGTTATGGGACCTAGGACAAGCATGTAGGACAGGCTCCGGACATGCAATTTACAGTTGATATGCATGAGTGAGCACAAACTGTAAAGAGTACGTTGGGTAAGATAAATTTTTCTCATTTCAGGTTTTCTTCATAGGAGGAGACAGGCCGTACAAGAAGGCAGCGACCCGCTCCGGATGGAAAGAGTAGCCGGACTCCTCCGGAGCTTAGCTGTTCTAAGCATTGTTCCTAGACTCTATGACACCCTTTCAGAGAAAAAAGAATCCTACCGCTGCGCTAAGGGTAGAACTGACAGGGCGTTCTATGTTCTTGGATTGGGTAGAGGTACGCTATCCTCCATGGCTAAGCGGACGCACCTGGGGCAGCATACTTGTGTTGCTCGGAAGGGACCCTCCCAGCTGGGGAAGGTTTGTCATCCCTTCCCGAGAAAGTATTTGCTGAAGCACCAGGTGGCCCCACCTTGGGATGTCTACTCCGCGCGTACCGCTGCTGATATCGCCGGAGCGCTTGGTGCTGTAGCATGTTTCGAGCAGCTGCTAGCCACGTTTCCTCGTCTACGAGGTCGATATCTTGACACCGGAGCTGGTCCTGTGCAGCTTCGCCGTATGCTCGGACATGGAATGAGCCCATGGTGGTTTCCGCGGGTAGGGCAGCCTCGATCCCCTACACCAGTGTAAGAGGGAGTTTCCCTTGTCGCACGATGGGGGGAGATGTCTGGTTAGACGTGGAGCGCCTTGCGTTACTCGTTGTCAGTGTTGGAGTCGGTGTCGGAGTGGCTGTAGATGGCTTTCAATGCTCGCTCAGCGTCTTGATACTCCATCTCTTGCTCAGCGCTTGCCTCAGGTTTGTCTTGTTGTTTGCCCTCCCGCTGGCGGGAGGGTGTGCCGTCTTGACGCGGCCACTGTTGTTGCAGCTCACGGAAGCGCTTCACAAGCTTCTTGATCTCACGGCAGTCGCTGGCGCCGTGATTGTTGGAGTTGTGCATGGGGCACCACTAGGCGTCATCACTGGCAGACGACGGTCGTGGACGCTTGTCAGTGCGCAGGGCTCGGCCCCCACCGGCCGCTGCAAGGGCAGCAGTGGGTTCGCCGGCCAGAGGCTTGTTCTTGCCTCCGGTCTTGTTGTTCTTGCCGCTGCACGGAGCAACGGCTTCCCCGGCACTCCCTATCATGGAGGCAGGTCGAGAGTGCCAGTCCCATCCTTCTGCCGCCGTGGCACACTTGTTTTCCAGGCTGAAAAGCTCAGAGACGTCTTGCACGTCGTGTGTGGTTAAATCTCGAGCATCTTCTTGTCGCGGACGTCCTGCCGGAAGGCGACGACGACGGAGGTGTTGGAGATGCGGGGGATGGTGTTTCTAACCTGGGAGAACCGCTGGATGAAGGATCGCAGCGACTCCACATCGTGATGACGCAGGGCGTGGAGGTCGAGCTCGGTGCCGGGGCGCATGTAGAAACTCCCGAAGTTGGCTGTGAATCTCTAGCACAACTCCTCCCAGGAAGCGATGGAGCCTGGGGGAAGGTTCATGAGCCATGACCGGACAGTGCCGGTCAGGGCCACGGGGAAGTAGTTGGCCATGACGGCCTCATTCCCTTCTGAAGCAAGGATGGAGGTGGAGTAGATCTGCAGGAACTCGGCAGGGTTGACTGTCCCGTCGTATTTCTCCGGCAAGTGGGGATGGAACTTGGGTGGCCATACCACCATGCGAAGGTGTGGGGCGAGCGCCATACAGCCTCCGACTTCTCCTAGAGAGGCAGGGGCTTGCGGGGCGCGTCCTGCTGGTACGGCGCTCGGGGAGCTGTACTCTCCTTCATTGTTTTGACGCCTCTCTTGGCGTCGCTCGATGGTGGTACAACCATCCTCGCTTGCGTGGCGACAGTTTATCTCAACCCTAAGGTCACCTGTGGCCGTCACGCGCGTAGCTGCCATCCCACGGGCCACCGTCGGCATACGTGACTAGGCCAGCAAGGTTTTAGCCTGCTGTCTCCTGTAGGCAGGAGAATTCATGGCTGTGGCAACGAAGTGGTCGACGCCATGTCGCCGCTGCTCGGCCGCCTCGGGGTGGCGCCCTCACCCGGAGGGTTGTCGAGCAGGGTGCGTGCTGTGGCCAGCACACTCTACAGGCTTGGTCGTGGTGGTACTGTCGCCACCATCGGAGTAGAGGGCCGCCAGGAGGAAGCGACCACTGGTGGTGGTTGTGCCGAGGGCACGCCTAGTCGCTGGCCCGTCCAGACCTAGGCGCCTTGGGCGCCGCAGGGGCACCGACCGCCTGGTCTCCAGCTCGTCCGGATCTGGGCGCTGTAGGCACGCCGACCGTCTTTTTTCTGGGTGGACCAGATCTGCCCGCGCTGAAGCGGGAGGTGGCCTCATCGTCTGCCATTTAGAGACGACAGCGAGTTGGGGGATAAGTATCGCCAAGGGAGGTGATGTATACCATGGTCACTTAGAGAGCGCGAAAAGCCCCCTACCTGGCGCGCCAAATGTCGGTGTGTGAGCTGCGACACTCCTCCCGACCTGCTACAGGAGCAGCCCGCGGAGGTTCTTTGTTTGGAAGGGCTTGGCGTCCCTAGCATGATCCGGCTGCAGAGAGCAGGTGAACACCAAGATTTACGTGGTTTGGGCCACCGGAGCGTAATACCCTACGTCCACAGGAGTGTTTGCTGTATTGCTTGCGCGTATGAGTATGGGAGTCGCAGGGGTGCAAATCCTTTGTCAGATGGACACCCCGGTCCTGTTAGCCCAAGGCCAGGGTGGTTACAGTGAGGCTTGGGTCCCGACATGTGGCCCCAAAGCTGTATGAACCCTATACATGATCTACGGTTTCCGCTACCCTGAGTAGAGTAGTCGGTGGAGAGTTAAGTCTCGCCGCCTGGCGCACTGAGCGCCCCTGTCCGTATGGAAGGCAATGATGAATATGCCATCTTGTCGCTGCATCTTATCGCTCTTCTGGGCGGCTCTGTGCCATTGGGCGGCACTGTACCGCTGTAGCGCCTACCCGCCATGTCTTGTCACTGTAATGACGATCGGACGGAGGACGGAGGCGTGCGCCGTGCATCATGCTTCTGGGGAAGGCGCGAGCCTTGAATGCATGGCCTTACAGCGCACTTCCTCCATGACTTTGTCGACTCACGGACCACGATGGATCATGGGGCACGTGACTGCCCGGAACCCTCCTCAGCAGGAGGTTCAGAGCCCACCGACACGTGGCAGCCCCGGACCTCACCTCAGCGAGGAGGCTCCGGCCGGAGCCAAGGGCACATGTCGGCTCTGGAGCCCTCCTCAGCAGGGAGGAGGTTTGGAGCCCAACGACACATGGCAGCCCTGGACCTTGCCTCAACGGAGAGGCTCGGGCTGGAGCCAAGGGCACGTGTCGGCTCCGGAGCCCTCCTCAGCAGAGAGGAGGTTCGGAGCCCACCGACACATGGCAGCCCCGGACCTCACCACAGCGGGGAGACTCAGGCTGCTGCCAAGGGCATGTGTCGGCTTCGGGCCCTCATCAGCAGGGAGGAGGTTCGGAGCCCACCGACACGTGGCAGCCCCGGACCTCACCTCAGCAGGGAGGCTCGGGCCGGTGCCAAGGTCACGTGTTGGCTCCGGAGCACAAACGCACGTGGCATCCCGGCGCTGACCTCTTGGCCAAGGACACGTGGCTATGCTAGCGCCCGCCTGAATAGGGAGGCGGGGCCTGGGCTGTTTTTTTTCTCTCCACGCGGGGGTACCTGGTCTGCAGGGTACCGACAAAGGTAATTATATTTATTTAACCATAACAGTTGCGTCAACTTACTCTCTTACTAGGCCAAGAAAGTAATTAATTTGTTGTTATACATTTTGATTTTGTTGCATATTTTAGCTTGCTGTAATTGCATCTTGTGTTTGTTGCAAAGAAAATAATTACTTTGTTGTAATGTTCAAAGCATCTGTGCATTGGCATCTTTTTCGTTGCAAAAGAGTACACTTCTTTTTTGGAACATGGTTGCATAAATGTTGCCGCAGTTGCTACCGTTCCTGTTATGTTCCATAAGAGCAAATGTTTTTTGTTGTGACATGGTTCCTTGAATGTTCTTTGAATTGCACATGAAAAACATTTGTGTTACAAATTCTCAAAATGTTGCCACAATCTTTATAGTTGCAAGTTATTCTTTCTTGTATGCACTAGTATATTAATCGTGCCAACGCTGAAGTGATGCAAATCAAACAACAAAGTGTTGCTAACACTACAAAGTGTATGGAGGCAGTGACCTGAACTCTGTTAGTTTTGATTTCGTAGTATCTGTGGACTGATCCTTTCTCACGTGGCTAATTATTTTACCTTATTCTGAGATAGGGACTTATCCCATCTTTTACTGGAGCGACAGGATGGCCCGTGGACTGCCGTCACCGCTGCATCAAGTTCATCCGGTGCCAATTTCCATCTTCGTGAATCAATTCTACTAAATAACCAATCTCTAATCAGTCTTTATATCTAATTTGGATCAATTAGCATATTGATCCTAAAGTGAAACCTTCTGATTGTAGACATTAGCGATCATTTAGTTTATCAAACTCATCAGCTTCGTCGACTCCCTGCTACCACTCATCAATTAGAGACCATCTTGTGCACTTTTTCCATCCCAGCATAAGTTCATCCACTTGCTCAAAATCTGCTCCCAAATAACCTGCCAAAAACACCGCATTCAACTATTGAAACACATTTGAAATTCTTGTAGAGCATGCAGTTAGTCTTCCAAATCTTCTTTATCATAACAAAATTTCATTCCAAAACAGTATATAAATCTACACATATGTACATGTATTACGGCAAGATTCAAATTTATGGGCTTTCTAAAAAATTCCAAATTTATAACAAAAACTAGTGTCTTCAATGAACCTTGCGTACAGCACACAAGTAGTCTCAATTCAATTGCATCCTATCAAAACATTGACTGAAGGAGGGACAGTGAATGATTAGACCACTTACCTGTGTTGGTAATTCCAAATACAGATGGTGCCAGAATAAAGACTTGCCATTGTCTTGCATAGAACGGTCGGTACCCTGCAGACTGGGTACCCCCACGTGGAGAGAAAAAGACAGCCCAGGCCCCTCCTCCCTGCTGAGGCGGGTGCTAGCATACCCACGTGTTCTTGTTCCCAAGGTCAGCTCCGGGGCTGCCATGTGTGCTTGGGCTCCGGAGCCGACACGTGCCCTTGGCTCCGGCCCGTGTCACCCCACTGAGGTGAGGTCCGCGGCTGCCATGTGTCAGTGGGCTTCGAATCTACTCCCTATTGAGGAGGGCTCCGGAGCCGACACATGCCCTTGGCTCCGGCCCGAGCCTCCCTGCTAAGGTGAGGTCCGGGGCTGCCACATGTCGGTGGGCTGCGAACCTCCTCCCTGCTGAGGAGGGCTTTGGAGCCGACACATGCCCTTAGCTCCAGCCCTAGCCTCCCCGCTGAGGCTAGGTCCGGGGCTGCCACGTGTCGTTGGGTTCCGAACCTCCTCCCTGCCGAGGAGGGCTCCAGAGCCGACACGTGCCCTTGGCTCCTGCCCGAGCCTCCCCGCTGAGGCATGGTCCGGGGCTGCCACGTGTCGGTGGGCTCCGAACCTCCTCCCTGCTGAGGAGGGCTCCGGAGCCGACACGTACGCTTGGCTCCGCCCCGAGCCTCCCTGCTGAGGTGAGATCCGCGGCTGCCACGTGTCGGTGGGCTCTGAACCTCCTCCCTTCTGAGGTGGGCTCCGGAGCCGCCACGAGCCCCACGATCCGTTGTTGGCCGTGGGTCAACGATGTCAAGGAGGAAGTGTGCTGTCAGGCCGTGCATTCAAGGCTCGCGCCTTCCCCAGAAGCAATGACGCGCGACGCACGCCTCCGTCCTCCGCCCGATCATCATTACGTAACAAGATAGGCGGCAACGCCTGATAGCGGTACAGTGCTGCCCAACGGCACAGAGCCACCTAGCAGATCGAGAAGAAACGGCGACAGGACGTCGTCTTCATCATCGCCCGCCACATGGACATGGGCGCTCAGTGTGCCAGGCGGCGAGACTTAACTCCCCACTGACTACTCTACTAAGGGTAGTGGAAACCCTAGATCATGTATAGGTTTCATACAGCTTCAAGGCCACCTGTCAGGCCCTAAGCCTCACTGTAACCACCCCGGCCTTGGGCGATAAAAGGACCGGGGTGTCCACCCGACAAAGGGTTCGCAACCCTGCGACTCCCACACTCATACGCGTAAGCAATACAGCAAACACTCCCGTGGATGTAGGGTATTACGCTCCGGCAGTCAGAACCACGTAAATCTTGGTGTTCACCCGCTCTCTTGAGCAGGATCACGCTAGGGACGCCAAGCCCCTCCAAACAAAGAGCCTCCGCGGGCTGATCCTGTAGCAGGTTGGGAGGAGTGTCGCAGCTCACACTCCGACATTTGGCACGCAAGGAAGGGAGCTTTTTGTGCTCTCTAAGTGACCATGGTGAACATCACCTCCCTTGGCGAGACTTCTTGCCCAATTCATCGTCGTCTCTAGGTGGCTGACGATGAGGCCACCTTCCGCTCCAGGGCGGGCAGGTCTGGTCCAGCCGGAAAATAGACGGTCGTTGTGCCTATGGCGCCCTCGGCGCCAAGATCCGGCCGAGCCGGCAATCGGTGCCCCAGCGGCGCCCATGGTTCCCAGGTCTGGACGGGCCGGCGACCGCACGGTTGACGTGCCCTTGGCAATCAAACCACCAGTGGCCGCTTCCTCCCGGTGGCCCTCTACTCCGACGGTGGTGACAGTACCACCAGGACCAAGCCCGGAGAGTGCTGGCTGCAGCACGCACACTGCTCGACAACCCTCTGGATGAGGGAGCCACCCCCAAGGCGGCAGAGCAGTGGTGACACGACATCTACTACCTCGTTGCTGCAGCCATGAACTCTCCTGCCTACATGAGACAGTGCGTTGAACCCTCGCTGCCCCAGTCGCGTACACCGATGGTGGTCCGTGGGACCGCAGCTACGCACGTGATGGCCGCAGCTGACCTCAGGGTTGAGCTAAACCATCGCCACGCAAGCGAGGATGGTCGTGTCACCATCGAGCGACGCCGAGAAAGGCGACACAACCTCGAAGGAGAGTACGGCTCCCCGAACGCCGTACTAGCGGGGCACGCCCCGCAAGCCCCTGCCTCTCCAGGAGCAGTCAGAGGCTGTATGGCACTCGCCCCACACCTTCGCATAGTGGTATGGCCACCCAAGTTCCAGCCCCACTTGTCGGAGAAATACGACAGAATGGTCAACCCCGCCGAGTTCCTACAGATCTACTCCACCTCCATCCTTGCTGCAGGAGGGGATGAGGCCGTCATGGCTAACTTATTCCCCATGGCCCTGACCTGCACTGCCCGGTCATGGCTCATGCACCTTCCCCTAGGCTCCATCACATCCTGGGAAGAGTTGTGCTGGAGATTCACAGCCAACTTTGGTAGTTCCTACACGCACCCCGGCACCGAACTCGACCTCCAGCCGTGCGTCAGCGTGATGGGGAGTCGCTGCAGTCCTTCATCCAGCGGTTCTCCCAGGTTAGGAACACCATCCCAAACATCTCCATCGCCTCCGTCATTGCCGCCTTCTGGCAGGGCGTCCGCAACAAGAAGATGCTCGAGAAGTTAGCCACGCACAACGTGCAAGACGTCTCCGAGCTTCTCAGCCTGGCCGACAAGTGCGCCAGGATGGCGGAAGGCCGGGACTGGCATCCTCGACCTGCCTCCGCGGCAGGGAGTGACAGGGAAGCTATTGCTCCGTGCAGAGGAAAGAACAAGACCGGAGGCAAGAACAAGACTCTGGACAGGGCACCCACTGCCGCCCTTGCAGCGGCCGGTGGGGGCTGAGCCCCGCGCACCGACAAGTGTCCACAGCCGTCGTCCGCCAGCGATGACGGCTAGTAGTGCCCCGTTCACAACTCCAACCGTCACCGTGCCAGAGACTGTAGTGAGATCAAGAAGCTTGTGGGCGCTTTCGTGAGCTGCAACAACAGTGGCCGCGTCAAGACGGCACACCCTCCAGCCAGCGGGATTGCAAACAAAAGGTCAAACCTGAGGCCAGCGCTGAGCAAGAGATGGAGTATCAAGACGCCGAGCGGCCGTTCAAAGCCGTCTACAACCACTCTGACTCCAGCGCCGACAACGAACGATGCAAGGTGCTCCACGTCTAACCAGACGTCTCCCCCCATCGTACGAAAGGGTAAACGCCCTCTTACACTGGTGTAGGGGGTCGAGTCTGTGACGCCCGGTTCCGATAATAGAACCAAGTGAATGCATATGTCTGCCCAGGATGTTCATCTCACATACACATGTAATCCACAAACTGAATTCAAAATATAACCATGAATAAATAGGGTTTCAGTACTTTATTACAATGACTCAATGTCTCGCTCATGAATGTCTATCTTATTCTTGCAGCAGAAGACTATAAACGACAGCGGAAAATGACTAAACAGCAGGCTCCAACTTCAACTCCACAGGCATGTTGACGGTTGTTCGCATGCCTAGTACTCCACATGGTCCTCGAAGTACTCATCACCTGTAGATGATGTATATGTGGTAATGCAAGGGTGAGTACATGTCGTACTCAGCAAGTGCGGGAAAAGTATGACATGTAGCTTACAACAAGGTAGGAAATAAAAAGGCTCATTGCAGCAAGCAAATTTTATTTCACAAACATGATAAAAACAGCAACTATTTCTAGGTGAGTTAAAGCCCAATATATCCAAGTAAATCAGCAACATTCTTTCATCATAATGCACCATTTATAAAGTCTCATCCAGCCATTAATCTTTCTCAAATTCATCTTATGCTCATAAATATTCATAACCATCTCATATTCATATAACCGAAACCAGTTGACTCAAGCATACACGTTTTCGCAAAAAAAAAAACAGTTTCAAAACATGGGATCAATATGGTCAAGGGGCACTTGCCTTGCTCCCGTGGTTCGTGTTGCTCAAGCGTCTCGAAGTCTTGGTGCTGTAACTCCTCGTAGATGGCCTCTTGAGATTGTCCTTCCACTCACGACCACGCACATACAAGATTTACAGAAATCAATCATCATGCATAAATTTTACTCAAGATGCAATGGGGTACATGAATGCAAATCCTATAGTGCAGTTTTATAGAACCAGTTTGTAAATGTTCTTGCATGTTTTAATGGGCTTTAATGGGATTTTATGAGGAACAAGGGTGTAGGGATCAAGTGTGGACGTGGTGATGATCTTGACTCAAGATCTAGATCAATTCCACCATCAAAAATTGATCAAAACGCGATCTGTCCACACGCAAAAGTTTCTGTTCGAAAGGGGCAAAGAAAACGGATGCGTAGAAACAGCGGCGACATCGTAAGATGGGTAATGAAGACCTACCTCACTTCCTTCTTGTGGTAGGGCCTTTCTCCTAGCAACGGCAGCAGCGGGGGATTTTTCTATGGAATATTAGGGTAGGACAGATCGTCGGGCTTCTTTTCCAGCGACGGCGAGGCGAGACGGGGCTCGTCGGCGGGGCTCGGTGACGGGGCTCGACGACGGGGTTCGACGGCGGGGCTCGACGGCGAGGCTCGATGACAGGGCTCGACGGTGGGGCTCGTCGGCAGGGCTCGAAAGCGGGGCTCGTTGGCAGGGCTCACCAGCGGGGCTCACCGGCGACCAAACTCCGGCAGGGGGGTTGCCAACTCGGCGACTTGGAGAGGGGCTCCAACGTGGCAACTTGGGAGGGGGAAGGGGCTGCAGCCAAGGGGGGGCTGGGGGTTGTATTTATAAGGGGGAGAAAAGAGGAGTCCTACTCCAATTGGAGCTCAACCAAGAGTCCTAGTCAATTTAGAACATAACCAAAGAGTCCTAGGGATTTTTTCCCCTTTAGGCTGCGGCAGCATTGGGGATAAATTTCCCCCAAAATCTGGGGAAATTCCCCTTTTTGGAGAATTGGGGAATTTGGAAATTTTGGGGGAAATTTGGGAATGGCTCATTTCAGCTATCTTATTTCTATTTCTCTCCATTTCTATGTCCATTTTCCCATTTCTATATTTCCCTCTCCATTTCTATGTCCCTTTCTCCATTTCTATATTCCCTTCTCCATTTCTATGGTTCTTTCTCCATTTCTATTGTTCTTTCTCCATTTCTATTGTTCTTTCTCTATTTCTAGGGTTCTTTCTCCATTTCTAGGGTTCTTTCTCCATTTCTACTTCTTTTCAAATGCTTCTCTACATGAAAAATGTATGCAATGCATGGTAATGAATTTGAGGGTGTTACAAACCTATCCCCCTTAAACTGAATCTCGCCCTCGAGTTTCGGTAGAGTGGAGAATAGATGAGGGAATTCCGCCTTGAGATCTTCCTCACACTCCCATGTAGTTTCGACTTTCGTGTGATGGCTCCATTGTAACTTGCACCAACGGATCACTTTGTTCCTCGTGACGCTTTCCTTCGCGTCCAAAATCTTGACAGGGTGATCCGCGTAGGTCAGATCCTCTTGAAGTTCGAGCTTATCCATCGGTACTTGTTCTTCTGGTACTCTTAAGCACTTCTTGAGTTGGGATACGTGAAATACATCGTGCACATCGGAGAGGTGCGTTGGCAGCTCTAATTGATAGGCTACTTCTCCTAGCTTGCCCAAAATCTTGAATGGTCCGATGTAGCGAGGTGCTAATTTGCCTTTGACGTTGAACCGTCGTTGGCCTCGGATAGGTGATACTTTAAGATACACGAAGTCTCCTAGTTCGAAGGTTAATCTTCTTCGCCTATAGTCCGCATAACCTTTTTGTCGTGACTGAGCAGCCTTCAAGTTTTCTCGTATCGTTTTGACTTGCTTTTCGGCGTCTTGCAGCACTTCGGGTCCGAATACTTGACTTTCTCCGGTCTCATTCCAGAACAGCTGTGTTCTACACCGTCTACCATACAATGCTTCGAAAGGTGACATCTTCAAGCTGGCTTGGTAGCTGTTGTTGTATGAGAATTCAGCATACGGAAAGATCCTATCCCAACTACACCCATGTTTCAAGGCGCAAGCTCTCAACATGTCTTCCAAAATCTGATTTGTCCTCTCAGTTTGCCCGTCGGTTTGTGGGTGATAAGCGGAGCCGAAATTCAGCCGTGTACTCATGGCTTCATGCAGCTTCTTCCAGAACCTAGAGGTAAATTGAGAACCTCTATCTGAAACTATCCTCTTCGGAACTCCATGACGACACACGATTTGCTCCAGATACAGCTCGGCTAGTTGTGTGACGCTGTACTTGGTTCTAACAGCAAGGAAATGCGCTTTTTTCGTCAACCGGTCCACAATAACCCAAATAGAGTCGTAACCTGACTGAGTACGTGGCAGTCCGACTATGAAATCCATGCTGATGTCTTCCCACTTCCACTCGGGTACTTTCAATGGCTGCAACAATTCAGCGGGTCTTTGATGTTCGGCCTTCACTCGTTCGCACGTGTCGCATAAGGCAACATGTTTAGCTATGTCCCTTTTCAAACCATCCACCAATAGAAAGTTTTCAGGTCCTTTTACATCTTTGTACAGCCGGGATGTATGGAATAAGACGAGTCATGTGCCTCCTTTAATATCATTTCACGGATGTGCTTCACGTTAGGCACACTCTTCCTTAAAATCCTTTTCTATGCCTTGTCGGATTCTTTCCTTGATTTCCTTAATTTCCTCATCTGTTGCTTGGCCATCTCGTATTTCTTGTTCCAGCAAGGAGTTAAGTTCTATCACCTCCATCTCGTTCAAGAACCCGATATGTAACCGTTCAAACTCCTTGCGCAGCTCGGGCGGCGGCTCCCGAACTGTGAGTTAGTGACATGCTCGCTTTCGGCTCAAGCATCAGCTACTACATTGGCCTTTCCGAGGTGATAGTTGATTCCAACATCATAATCCTTGATGAGTTCCAACCATCTACGTTGCCTCAAATTCAGATCCATTTGAGTGAATATATACTTGAGGCTTGTGTGATCCGTATAGATCTCACATCGGTGGCCAAGGATATAATGTCTACAAATCTTCATGGCATGTACCACGGCTGCAAGTTCCAAGTCATGTGTGGGTTAATTCAGCTCATGTTTCTTTAGTTGTCTCGATGCATAGGCTACCACTTGTCCTTCTTGCATGAGCACACATCCAAGCCCTTGTCTTCATGCGTCACAATATATATCGAAGCTCTTGCTCACATCCGGCAATACCAAAACTGGCACTGTGGTTAATCTCTTATTTAGCTCCCCATAGCTTTCTTGACACGCCGGTGTCCAGTGAAATGATTTCCCCTTCATTAGCAATTCAGTCATAGGCTTTGCTATTTTGGAGAAATCCTTGATGAACCGGCGGTAGTATCTAGCCATCCCAAAGATACTCTGAATATCCTTCACATTCTGCGGTTCTCCCACATTTCCGAGATTAACCGGTACTCCTCCTTCAGATAAGATGTGGCCGAGGAACGATATCTCTTTTAGCCGAAATTGACACTTGCTGAACTTAGCATACAATTAATGCTCTCGCTGTTTCTGCAATGTTAACCTCAAGTGTTCTTCGTGTTCTCCCTTGCTCTTTGAATAAACCATGATATCATCGATGAAAACCACGACAAACTTGTCCAAGTACTCCATGAAGACCTTATTCATGAGGTACAAGAAGTATGCGGGTGCATTCGTTAACCCAAAAGACATAACGGTACACTCATAGGAACTATACCGTGTTCGAAATGCAGTCTTGTATATCAGAGGGCTTAATCTTCAGCTGAAAGTATCCCGACCGAAGATCAGTCTTCGAGAAAATTTGTGCACCTTTCATTTGGTCGAACAGGTCCTCAATGCGGGGCAGCGGGTATTTATTCTTGATCGGCACCTCGTTGAGAGACCTATAGTCCACACACATCCTTTGGGTCCCGTCTTTCCTGTCTACGAAGAGCACGGGGGCTCCCCACGGTGACGAGCTTGGGCGTATAAAACCCTTTTCTAGCTGCACCTGAATTTTCTTCTTGAGCTCCACTAATTCATTAGCAGGCATCCTATATGACCTTATTGCTATAGGTGCAGTTCCGGGCACTAAATCAGTGGCAAATTCAATGTCCCGGTCAGGTGGCATACCTGGAAGTTCTTCCGGGAACACATCTGAATATTTTTGAACTACAGGAATGCTTTCCAATGTCGCTTCTTCGACGTGGTTCAGCACTGCCTTCTCGGTTGCCGGTTGGGATGCCTCGAACTCAATACGAGTGATGTGCTCACTTGTCAGCTGCACGATCCTCTCAGCACATTGAATCACTCCGTTGTGCTTGCTTAGCCAATCCATTCCATGTACTATGGCAATCCCTTGGAATCCAATACAATAAGGTTGGCAAGAAAGTCTACCCCCTTATTTTAAGGCTTACTTTCGGACATACTATATTAGTCCTCTTCTCTCCACCGGGAGAATTAACCAACATAGTTTGTTTCATGTGTGATATGGGCAGGTTATACTTGGCAACATACTTGGATGATATGAATGAATGTGATGCTCCAGAATCAAATAAAACAGTGGCTGGGTTGGAGTTGGCAAGAAACATACCAATCACGACGTCCTCAGCTTGGGTTGTGCTTCCTCAGCGGAGACATGGTTCACATTGCCACGAGCATAGTTCTGCTATCCACGGTTACCTTGTGTAGCTCCTCCATTCGGCCGTGGGTTCTGTTTCGGTGCGTTGCTCGGCTGTCCAAGGCCCTTCTTGGGGCACTGACTTGCAAAGTGTCCCGCCTCTCCGCATGAAAAACATGCTTTGTTGCCCATAACAGCAGGAATGTTGGGGCGAGGCTGGTTTTGAGCATAAGCGCCGATGTTGGGACGGGGCGCAGGAGGCAAAGGCATACGGGGTTCTTGCATAACAGGGCGTTGCTGCGGTGGCTGATTAGGGCGAGCTGGATTTGCAGGGCGGAAAGTATAAGAGGACGAGCCATAATATGGTGCAGCTGGTGGCATGAAACGGGGACGTACATTGCTCCCTTGTGTCTGTCCTAGGTATGGCATCTTCCTCTTGCCCTCTTGCTCGATCTCACGGATCTTGCTCTCAACCACTATAGCTTTGTCAATGAGCTTCTAGAAGTTTGCATAATCATTGTTGAGCAGCTGAACTTGGATCTCATTTATCAATCCTCTCATGAACAAGTATTGCTTTCTTTGATCCAAGTTGACATCTTCTGGGGCATACCTTGACAGCAGCATGAACATGTTGAGGTACTCATTCACGCTCTTCCTTCCTTGGCGGAGACCTTCAAACTCTTGCCTTTTAAGCATCATGACTGCTGCAGGAACATAAGGAGAGTTTAAACTCTCCTTGAATTCAGCCCAAGTGATAGTCTCCTGGTTGAGATGAGCATTGCAAAGAGCGTCCCACCAGTCAGCGGCTGCTCCCATAAGTTGGTGCGATGCGAAGAGAACTTTCTCCCGATCATTGCACTGAACAATAGCAAGTTTATATTCCATGGACTTCAGCCAATCATCAGCCTCCATGGGATCATTGGCTTGTGCAAAAGTAGGCAGCCTAGTCCTCATGAAATCCCCCAATATGTTGTGAGCCAGCGGTGGTGGCGGTGGCGGCGGTGGGGGTGCAGGAACGATGTTAGGATTGTTGTTGTTGTTGTCCTGCAGCTGTCCCAATGTTTGTATCATTGTTTGCATGAGCTGGTTCTGCATAGCCATCAACCGTTCAAGGTTGTTTGCATCATCCCCGGGGTTAGCATTTTCAGGAACTTCAACATTGCCATCCTCCTGTGGTTCATTGTTGCCACGAGCGTTCCTCCTTTGACGGTTGGAGTTTTCCCTCACCATCTGTGAGAGATAGTAGAGTAGAATAGGAAATAGAAGTTTAGATTGATCCCCCATCTATATGCATCAAGGTGTATGGACTAAGTATCTTCCTTTATAAATTCCATCCTATATGAGGATGTGAACATGTGTCGAAGTATCTCACATCTCTCCACTATGTGTGGATGTGGACATTCGCCGAAGCATCCCACAACTCACATCAGCACACAAACCAAGCAATCATCACAAAAATTTCAGCACACTATTCTTATTTGACTCACGGTGATCTAAACGTTCCTATTACAGCTTTATTCAATGGAAACCTAAACTTAAACGTGAGAACCGGTGCTGTTCTTGCCATGTGACGGGGGTGGTCCATACATGGGCGCACGCCATGGTGAGTCGTCTGTCCATGTAGAGAAAGATGACGCTGGTGCTCCATTTGCTTCCGTGTTGGCACGAGTCTCCTCTTGTTTCTCTAGCAAATACAGCTTCTTGCGGAGGTAACGGATCTCTTCTTGTGTGCTTGCATAGCGGTTTCCTAACTCTACGAGCAACCTCTGAGACTTGTCAGCAGCTTGTGGGTTGGAAAGAGCTCCTACATGGTGTCCAATGATCTCCCTTGTACCACTCTTCCGATATTGGTGCAGCTCAAATGTGGTGTCCTCAAGCTGCTCACGGAAGGCGTAGCACAGTCCGGTGAGTGCATCCCATGCAGCATCATCGATAGATTCTGCCCTTGTAGCTCTCCATGTGGGTGCGAAGTGCCGGGTGATAACCCTACCGTTAGATAGGAGGGTTACTTCAGCCTTGCACTCTTCATGTCCGAGACGAGGGACTTTCTTGAGAAGATACTCTGGGTATAAGCTGCAGTAATCCAGAAACTCTTTAAGCTTCTTGGATATGTGTCCTCCTTCCATCCCGTCGGACCGGAATTCTTGAACTGAACAGTTGGCCCGTTCATCACCTTCATTATTTGCCTCAGCAAGGGTCTGATCCTCTTCGGATTCATCTCCTCCCAACAAAGCTTCATGAGGCTCCACAGGGTGTAAGCCCGCGTGAAATTCCTTCTGAGGTGCGTACCAATGCCGTTCTTGTGGATGATCCTCCATATCATCTTCGAATGGTTCCACCTCTTCTGGATCTTCTTCCTCATACATAGAGCTACTGACATCATCTTCATCATGAGGTTCCATCTTCACCTCCTCCCAATATGCTCCATCGGACACCTCAATGGGGTTACGTGCACTCCCACGTGGTGGTGGACGAGTCCTTATGCATGCTGTGCTCCTAATCACCGGCCTCTATAAATAAGATATGAGAAACTTTATAGAAGAAGAAGATAACTCCAAAACTTCAGAAGCTATGAAGCAAGAAAACAGAAGGTGTGGCTGTCCAAAGAAGAGAAAGAGAGGGGCTGAAAATAGCACTTTGCGGTTGTTGAATTGACAATTAAAGTGCAGCACCAAGCAATTTTCAAAAATAGCAGTTTAGAGGGGTATTCCTATGTGTTTCAGAGTGTCCATTCTACCTAGGTTTGCGTCCTACGGTCAACTTGGCTCTGATACCATTTTGTGACACCAGGTTCCAAAAACAGAACCAAGTGAATGCATATGTGTGCCCAGGATGTTCATCACACATACACATGTAATTCATAAACTGAATTCAGAATATAACCATGAATAAATAGTGTTTAACTACTTTATTACAATGACTCAATGCCTCACTCATGAATATCTAACTTATTCTTGCAGCGGAAGTCTCTAACGACAGCAGAAATAACTAAACAGCAGGCTCCAACTTCAACTCCATAGGCATGTTGACGGTAGTCCGCACGCCTAGTACTCCACATGGTCCTCAAAGTAGTCATCTCCTGTAGCTGATGTATATGTTGTAATGCAAGGGTGAGTACATGTCGTACTCAGCAAGTGCGGGAAAAGTATGACATGTAGCTTACAACAAGATAGGAAATAAAAAGGCTCATTGCAGCAAGCAAATTTTATTTCACAAACATGGTAAAACAGCAACTAAGTCTAGATGAATTAATTCCCAATATAACCAAGTAAATCAGCAACATTCTTTTATCATAAATCACCATTTATCAAGTCTCAACCAGCCAATAATATTTCTCAAGTTCATCTCATACTCATGAATATTCATAACCATCTCATATTCATATAACCGAAACCATTTTTATTGTCATGACCCAAAACAGTCCCAAAACCAATCCCAATGACCATACCCAAATGTCCATCCCAAGTTTTGCCTCTAATCATGGAAGATGGCCAGGTGCTTGTGACCGGAAGCACGGCTATCATGATAGTTTCACTCTGCAGAGGTGGCACCACTTTACCCACAAGTTTGTGATTTCATCACCCGTCAGCGACTAGAGAAACCTCCATTATACCAGTACACAACTGTCGGTGTATAGCCAGGAGATCACAAAATAGCCTTTACAAAGGGGCTACTAGATTTACGGACCCACTGAGGTTTCACGGGCGGGCTTGAATCTTCATTCTCCCACCCATGGGCCCCCTCTTGTGCCATGCAGTTCCCAGGGCAGTCCTTCTCGACTCCCATTCCCCACGCCATCCAACGGTCCATAACAAACTAGCAACACACCTAATTAATCAGCTAAGACGCACCCATATTTGGCCTTGTGGTGGCACTGTTTTCCTGGCATACTCTCGCATGAACCAGTCCTTAGATCTACGGCAAGTAAACCACCATATCATCCAGCAACATACACGAACCAATCTTGCCTAGATCTCCCTGATTCTATGCTCATTATCATCTTCAAGTTCTCATCGTCAGTGTTCATATGAGTGCAGTAGCTAAACATATTTTAATTCAGCTTCCCGTATCCCGTAAATTAAGTGAAGCAAAAAGGAAAAAATTACCATACCCGACTCATCAACTTTCCCGGCGACAAGGATGGTTAACAAAACTAGTAAACTCCTATAAAAGGTGTCCCATCAAGTTGACTCAAGCATACACATTTTCACAAACAAAACAGTTTCAGAACATGGGATCAATATGGTCATGGGGCTCTTGCCTTGCTCTCGTGGTTCGTGTTGCTCAAGCGTCTCAAAGTCTTGGTGCTGTAACTCCTCGTAGACGGCCTATTGAGATTGTCCTTCTACTCACGACCATACACATACAAGATTTACAGCAATCAATCATCATTCACAAACTTTACTCAAGATGCAATGGGGTAGATGAATGCAAATTCTATAGTGCAGTTTTATAGAACCAGTTTGTACGTGTTCTTGCATGTTTTAATGGGCTTTCATGGGATTTTATGAGGAATAAGGGTGTAGTGATCAAGTGTGGACGTGGTGATGATCTTGTCTCAAGATCTAGATCAATTCTACCATCAAAAATCGATCAAAACGCGATCAGTCCACACACAAAAGTTTGTTCGAAAGGGTCGAAGAAAACGGATGCGTAGAAACAGCGGCGACGTCGTAAGATGGGTAATGAAGACCTACCTCACTTCCTTCTTGTGGCAGGGCCTTTCTCCTAGCAACGGCAGCAGCAGGGGATTTTTCTATGGAAGATTAGGATAGGACAGATCGTCGGGCTTCTTTTCCGGCGACGGCGAGGCGTGACGGGGCTCATCGGCGGGGCTCGACGATGGGGCTCAACGACGGGGATCGACGGAAGGCCTCGACGGCGGGGCTCGACGGCGGGGATCGACGGCAGGGCTCATCGGCGGGGCTCACCGGCGACCAAACTCCGGCAGGGGGGTGGCCAACTCGGCGACTTGGAGGGGGGCTCCAACTCGGCGACTTGGGAGGGGGAAGGGGCTGCGGCCAAGGGGGGAGGGGATGGAGGTTGTATTTATAAGGGGGGGGGGGGGGGAAAGAGGAGTCCTACTCCAATTGGAGCTCAACCAAGAGTCCTAGTCAATTTGGAACTTAACCAAAGAGTCCTAGGGATTTTTCCCCTTTAGCCTGCGGCAGCATTGGGGATAAATTTTCCCCGAATGTGGGGAAAATTCCCCTTTTGGGGGAATTTTGAAATTTTGCTGGAAATTGGTGGAAATTTGGGAATGCCTCATTTTAGCAATCTTATTTCCATTTCTATGTCCCTTTTCCCATTTCTATATTCCCCTCTCCATTTCTATGTCCCTTTCTCCATTTCTATATTCCCTTCTCCATTTCTATGGTTCTTTCTGAATGTAGCCTAGAGTGGGGGTGAATAGGATTTTTGAATTTTTGTTAATCTCTGAAACACTTAATAGATTTGTCAAATACAAGGAAATCGGACTAGTCCAGTAGAGAGCGGACTAGTCCGTTTTCTACTCAGAGAAAAATCGGACTAGTCCGGTACTGTGCGGACTAGTCCGGTATGAGTGGACTAGAGAGATCAAAGCTGATCAATATTATCATTTCTAGTACCATTTGCAGCGGAAATTAATTGATAGCTCAGATGTATTACAACAGTTAAACAATGAATTACAGAGATCAACTTTGATTTCAATGCTTCAACGTGAATTTCACAAGATTAATTAAACACTAGAATATGATGAACAATAGATGAACACGAGTAAGAGACAAGATTTTATCCCGAGGTTCGATTCCACGAAGGAAATCTACGTCCCCGTTGAGAAGTCCACTAAGGACCGGGTCTTCACCAACCCTACCCTCGTTGAATCGCCACCGAGGCCAATTCTCTTCCACTAATCACAAAGGGCAAATAAATCATTCAAGGGGCCTTCTCACAAGTTGAGGGCTCCCCAAGAATTAAAATGAATGAACACAACCAAACACACTCAACAGATGAACAATAATTGAACAAGAGTTTGCCAGAGATCAAACCCAAGAGATCAAGATATGTAGAACAAGTCTCTCCTTTGACCAATTGCTAATCGCCAAAGATTTGATCCTTTTTGGGTTAGAATGTGTGGAGAGATGTGAATTTTGGGTTCTTGGGAGGTGTGACAGCGCAAGGGTCGAGTTTTGTTTGTTGGTATGGCCGTACACCTCTTTTTATACTGGGGTTTCCAAAGGTTACGTTAGGGTTTGCGATGTCCGGACTAGTCCGTGGTGGACTCCGGACTAGTCCGGTGTGTGGAAAACACTAAGTGTTGTGAGATACCAGACTAGTCCATAAGAGTGGGGACTAGTCCGATGTCTACTCAGAGATATATTGGACTAGTCCGGTCCATATCGGACTAGTCCATTTTCTAGTCAGAGAGAAAATCGGACTAGTCCGGTTGATATCGGACTAGTCCGCACATGCTGATTTTTGTGCAGTTAGTGTGATTTATTTCACTTGAGCTCTTGTGGTGTGTTTCTCCAACACACTCTATACTAAGTAATCTAATCTTTTCAGCTCCTGTGCTCTTATCAATTTGGATCCTCATTCTCCTTTTTGTTTGTGCTTTCTTCCTAATTTCTTTAAGAACCTGCGCTCATCTCAACAATTTTGTTAGGGTCTCATTTGTTTGTCATAAATCAACAAAACCCACAAGGGATACTGTAGGATCGAAGAGCACGTGAAAAGCTACCAGAGGGGGGTGAATGATAGATTAAAACTTTTCACAGCGGAAACAACAAAAACCCCTCAGCAAAAAATCAATCGGTTAAAGAAACGGTGTGTGCAAGTGTTTTCAAACGTGTTCAACCATGAAAAATCAAGTAGAGAGGTATAGAATCAAGTCACGGATCTAATGCAACAAGAATCACTTGAAAAAACGAAGTAAAACTTGACATACGATCAAAACATTAAACGAAGATCAATCTGTTCTACCTGATATAAAACAGATCTGCAACGCTGCAAAGAAACTCGTGTATCTCAAAAACTACAGATCTTAAGCTTGTGAAAATTTCACAGATGATATATAATTGAGTTGTGAAGACAACCCAAAAAGAATCACGTCAATCGGATCTGTAAAACTCGAGTTATGAACGAAACACCGAAGCAACATCGGTCTGTCCAGAAACTCGGCGAGAAAGACTTGACGAAAAACAAGTCAGACGAACAAGGCACAAAAGCTCCTCGAAACTATGAACTTTATTCAATAGAAACACAAGAGGAACAGCCCAAAGTTTTCTGCCCACGAGAGCTCTGGCCTCCCTTGATTTTATAGCCAGCCCTCAGGCTAAACAATCCAATCTAGGACTCCTACTCCTAATTGAACTCGTATCCTAACTTACCATAACTGCTCAGGACTCTCCTATTCGCAGATAGAAGCAATCGTGAGACTTCCAAACACCTTAGGAACGTCCTAAACATTCCTAAAACAACTCAACTTCGTGCCTAGCACGAAATCCTATCATAACCAACTCAAATCTTCCATATTTGAGCCATATCCGACTCAGCCTCAGCCTGAGTACGCAATCCAGCCGGTTGGACCTTTCCGACCAATTCTTTACGTCCACTTCTCTTCATCACGCCTTGGAACAATGTTGCCACGTCCATGCACTCCTTGCACACGTGCAAACACCTTCCAATGACGTACACGTAACCTTCATATGCACTGACCTTGATCCAAACATGTTGCGCGACCTCCCGATCAACTCAACCACAGCTCCTCCCGAACTTGGTTGTTGGAACCTCATCTCCTTCCTGAGACTAGTCCAAGGATCCCGTCACCAGCCATGTCTCGAACTCAAGCAACACCTGCACGTGAATAAACAACCAATTCTTCCGAGCACAAGTCCTCGACTTGACTCACGTTAGTTCGAAAACCACAACACCTTACATGAGCACGTCACATAAGCATGTTGCAAACCATATAAAATGATAACAGCCATAACCACCAAAACACACCAAAAACTTAGCAAATTAATACTAAGCAAACCTTCCCATAAAGCAAGATTGAAACATTGCGAGTTAAAAGCAAAAACAAGACGCTGCAGTTCTACGAGTTGAACTTCACGGGAGCTCCCTAAAAACAAGCTCCGGACCTCATAGAAGCTCTCCGGACCTTGCGTCGGACCTTGCCAACACTTGGCGGAACTAACAAAGAACTTGTCCGACCTTGCCACAGAAGAATGTTTTGGCAATATTCAAAACTTTGAATGTTAATGCTAACTTTTATCCTAATTGCCAATGTATTCAGCACACGTAGGTCTCGCGGATGCCTAGATGCACTTTCAATCTTCCCCTTTTTGGTGATTGATGACAACCAATTGATATCACACAAATATGATAAAAAATTCAGATTTTCATAAAGTGTGCACATATGAGCTTTGTGAAAAATAGGCAATGTAGACATAAGACATATGTGCACTCTTTATGGTGGGGTGAAAAACTATGTGTGTGAGCAATAATTTTGATGTGAATATCATAATGAACATAATCATAAAATCGTCAAGAGTCTCAATCCGACATAGCAGTTTTAAACATATACCATTAACCATAAGCATAACATAGTTATCATTTCACATCACATGTCCAAAAGCATAATGATATCATAAGTGTTACAAAAGCTCATTTCTTAAACTAGGACATAAAAAAAAAGTGCCTACGACCTAAGACTCTCCCTCAATCTCTCCCCCTTTGGCATCAAGGCACCAAAAAGAAGGAGATGAGGGATCTACTTGTCGTCGCCGGCTCACTCCTTGCTGTCGGTCCTTTCTTCGTCTTCATCATCAGGTTGAGGAGGAGGAGGAGAGGAACCACTCGTCGTGCCAAAGTAGGCACGCTCTGATGGAGAGAGATGAGGATGCTCTGTGACGTCAGATGCAGAGTCCTCTGAGATGACTGGAGATCCAATGGGCTCAATCTCCAGTTTTTGGCATATTGCTTTAACATTGGCCTTCATGTATCTCATTTCTTCTTTTCTTGCCTTGTTCATCTTATGAAGCTTCACCTCAGTTCTGCGGCAAGAACCAAAGATAGCATCAAAAAACTTCATAAGCCCACTAGGCGACCCTTTGTGAGGAGGGGCCCTAGTCTTGGATGAAGGCCTTTCATATTCTCGAGCTCTCTCTGGATGTTCTTCAGGTGATCCAGGTGAGGGAGCAGCTGGGAGAGTGGCTTGAGGAGGCTTCTGAGGCCTTAGAGCAGTGTGCTCCACATCCTTCACAAACTCAATTCCTGTGACTTTTTCAATCATGAACATCAAGTATGGTGCATAGCCACAGGAATGGTTTGGTGTGCTGTAACACCCCAAATTTTAATTCAAAACCCAAAACCATGTTCAGAGGAGAATTTAAAAATTTTTGGACGTGTTGCATGTTTTGCAAAAATTCAAATTCAAACTGGAATTCAAATTATAGTCAAAACAGAAAAGAAATGGAAAAAAAAAGAGAAACGGGAAAAAAACCGGCCAGTGGGCCGAAACCCACCAGCCGGCCCAGTTTCCCCGCGCCAGCCCGCCCCCGCGCGCGCCGCGCTGCCTCTCACCGACGGGTGGGACCCACCTGTCATCCCTAACCCGAGCCCCCGCGACCCCGGACTTTTTCCCCCCGAGCGCGCGCGATCTTAACCGATCGGGAAACCCGTTCCGCCGCCCGAATTCTGGTCTCAGAGGACTCCAACTCGATCACAACAGATCCACCGCCCTCCCCCGGCTATAAAAACCCCCGATCCGATCAGTTTTTCCCACGCGATCGCCGATTTTCACTCCGGTGAGCACCGAGACTTCGCCGGTGAATTCTGGCCGATCTAAGCTCGGAAACTCTGATCTAACTCGCTGGTCTTGATCCACCGCCTCCGGGGAACTTTGCAGGTGCAGAAAACTCGGAGAGTTACGGTGCAAACACAGCGCCGACGAGCTTCGCCGTGGTTTTGCCTCGGACCTCACCGCCGATCACATTCCAGGACCCCCGAGCTCGAGAAAACCCCCGAGGTGAGATCCCTGACCTCCCCTCTACCGATCTAGGCCATAAGATCACAGTTCTAGGCAGAATTCTCGAGGATCCGAAACTTTCCGGCGAGATCGCCGCTTCCTGCCGCCATGCGCCGCCGGCAGCGCCGCCCGCGTTCGATCAGAGCGACGTGGCCGCATGTGCGCCGTTTATTTTAAATCGCACGGTAGACTTTAAAACCCCGCGTACCGGTTCGATCTTATAATCTCAGCCGTCGGTTTAAAATCGGACGGACCACGTCAGCCCCACATTATAAAGTCTGGAATTCTTACGTGCTACCCCCTGGGATTCTCTGGAATTGAGAGCTAGCCCCGGAAACTTCAGATCTAGCCCCTGGAACTCTAGAAAATCATGTGAATCCATTTAAAAATCAGTTTTAACCACTGGACTTAATAGAAATTAGGAAAAACACCTCTGATAAGTGTAGATAGACCCCTGGAAATTATGAAAATAATATTATAGACCCTGTAATGGGGTGAATTCATTATTTTAGCCTTGTTTAGTATTTAATTTAGAAAATTGAATATGTAACTAGTGTTTAAAAATTAAAAGGGGGACAAACATAATTGTCAAAATTAATTAAAAACTTTCTCAGTACTTAGAAAACTTTGGAGTGAGATAAAAAAATATTTTTGGGCTGAAATAAATCTGTTTTATCTATTATTCACATTTATTAGTATAGGGACACATTTTTAAGTAAAGAATAGTTAAAGAAAAATAGGGAAAATAATTATGAAATAGTATACATCATAAGCCATGGTCCAAATATGATTTTAAATTATTTAGGACCAGAACCTAATCTGTTTAGGTGATGTGTATTACTAATTTAATAATAAAATACACAATTATGCATAGGAATATAAATCTGAAAATATAGCAACTAGTAAATGATAAATGGAGTTTCTAAAATACAAAGAATTCAGTTTAGGGTTGATAGAAATTGTGAAGGCACATTGTATGCAAGTATAAATGTGGACACCAAAAGTAGGAATCATATATATACATGGTTAAAAGTGCATGCAAGCCACAACTTAACACACATAAAGTAACCACAACACATATAATGGTAAAGAACTTTTATAAATATGAATGTGTGGTTTGTATGAAGTAGAGGTGTGAACTATGTCTTATGATTGTTGTTTTCCTTTTGCTATGTGTGATGGGATGAAGTAGAACCTGTTCAAGAGCAAGTTATTCCTTTCCAAGATCAGGACTACCCATTTCAAGAGCAGCAAGAAGGAGGCAAGTGTCCTTGACCACTTTGATCCTATGCTAGGATGTGTAGATAGAATTATTTGCATTGTCAAGTTAAATATGAAACCCATGCTAGGAAGTTTCCCTAGAATTGCATTACCTTGTTGCCTTGAAGCTTGGGTTGGGATTTATTTTTGTCATGTCATTTATTTACATGCATTTGCTTAGCCATGCTTAGAATGGGATATTTGGGAAATGAGAACATCAGTTTATATTACCATACTCTTGAATGAGACATTGTGAATTATGTAGAGGTAGGGATCAAGGCAAGTTGGATGTTTTGGTTGTGTGCTGGGTGCACGAGACTTGGGTTTGTGTTTAGTACTTGCCTGGATCCTAAGGACCGGTTCATGGAGCATGTAACCCGGCTTTACAGTGCCAACCACATGCTGAGATGGGGCAGCTTGGCCAATTAATTAGGTGTATCCCCGGCGTAGTATGGGTGTGTTGGATGGTGCGGGGAATAGGTGTCAGCTGGACTACCATATGAACCGCAAGGCTCAAGAGGGGGCCACTGCAGCGGGGTTGGAGCCTCTTGTATGCTGTTAGGGGTGAAACCTCAGTGGGCCCACGCTCGTCGGGAATCCCTTTGTAAAGGCTTCGTAGTGATCTCCTGGCCGCACACCTGGGAAGTGTGAATGTGGATCGTAGCCACTGGCATAATGGAGGTTCTTTTAGTCCACCCGGCAACGGGGGATGAAATCACTACTTGTGGGTACAGTGGTACAAACTCTGCAGAGTCAAAACTGTCTTGACAGCCGTGCTCACGGTTAAGAGCGGCCTGGACTTATTCATGATTAGAGGATTGATGGTTTTGGAAGTTAAGCGGGGAGCTTAACATTGGTAATGATGTTATGGTTATTGGATTATGATGATGGGATGGGAGATTGGGACCATTTCACCTGTGTAGTAATGTAGGTGCTTAATAAGCTAAGGTGATAGGTATTAATTACGTAGTGCTTTAACCATGAGTTCAACCTCTCCTTGTTCTAGCCATGCATGATATAATTTTCCCACACTTGCTGAGTACCATTGGTACTCAACCTTGCATATTTGTTGGTTTATATTGCTGCTCAGGTCAAGATAATGAGGTGGTGTATAATGACCAAGATTTTGGACCCGAGGAAGGTTTTTAGGTTCATGAAGACCCCCGGGCAACGCCTGTGATGGAGCCCTAAAGAATAAATATTCCGCTGCTAGTTTATTTACTTGTGATGAACTTATTATTGTCCATCGAGACATTTACTATGTAAGACTTACTTATATTCGACACCTGGCTTGTAATAAATGATGCTTCACTATTTGTCGTCACATGTATGAGAAAATGATCCTGGCATACATGTGATATTCACTTGGTTGTCCTTCGGAAAAACCGGGTGTGACAGAGGTGGTATCAGAGCCAAGGTTGCCCGTAGGAACGTGGACCTAGGTAGAAATGGACGTATTTAAGGGCCCTATTTTCTTAAAAACTATTTTCCAAGGTGTGGGTGGAAAAGTGTTATTAAAGGAGCCATTTTCTTCATCTTACCCGAACTTTCATTCAAAATAGGATTTTTGTTTGAGATTTTATCTAACCTAATTTTAAATTCTTTTGTTTTAGATGGTTCGCATGATTCGCACCGCTCGTAAGTCTACAGGAGGGAGAGTTCCCGTAGTGGCCCTTGCCGAAAGAGAGGAGAGTCGTCCCGTGACGTACCTTTCCTACGGATTGGCAGTTGGAGATTTGTTGCGCCGTCTTTGACGTATGCTCGAAGCCGCCGGCAATACGGGCAAGCTAATCATCCATTATAACTCCACCAGGACCATCCGTGAGAAGAGGGAAGAATGGAGTTCGGAGATGAGGATTATACACGAGAATCAGCTGCTTAAGATTCACCACTCTCCAGCTTGTCGAGCAACACAAGTTGACGCGGAGAAAGATGTCACTTGGGAGGCCATCACCTGCCAGAGTCACATCTATCGTCGCCACTTGGACAAAACTGAGTACATGTATGTCCTCCAACGTGAGAGTCGTACCACGGAGTACAAGTACCCACCGGTGCAGCAAGGGACTTCCCATGAGCACATGGACTTGTGCTTGGAGGATGCTGCTATGCTCAGCACTCGCTTGCAGGAGTGTCAACAAGAGCTTCAGGATGTCCGAGACACCCTGAAGGAAACGGAGGCGTTGCTGCGAGCTTGCTTAAAGGCGAGAGAAAGAGGAGATGGGAATGAACTGTGTGTCACTGTGAGTGATCCATGGACTCCTGACTCCCCGGATCGCCGAGCGATCAGGCGTCGTCGCACCTCTCCACCAGCCGCCTCCCCACCCAAAGCAGAGTCAGAAGGTAGTCGAAATGAGGAGGAAGATCCCGAGGAGCCAGCTCAAGAGGACGAGTAGTGTAGAGCCTTTCCCCTAGCTAGCAAGAGATTGAGTAGTCGAGTCGTTACGTAGTTAATGGTGTGATGATGCTTGGTGTGTGACGTGAGTTGTGGAAGCCACGAGCAATTGTCCACAGCCTCGTCTTCAGATTGTTTTGCTTTGGTGTGTGAACCCACAGGAAATAATAGTGCATTTATTTGGTGTGAGAAATAAACCCTCATAAAATTTTAACAAAGCCTCAACACCTCAAAGTACCAACAAATGAAAGTAGTAAGATGATACTAAATGGTATCAAATTAACATTTGTTGATTCTGCCAGATGGCCGGAAGAGGAAAAGGACGTGCTGCCAACCCCGCCAACAACAATGATGAGGCATGCAACCCTCATCTTTCTGGAGGCCAGGACCGGGGTGGTCGCCGTGAAGAAGTTGATCCTCTCCACCAAATGCTGGAGAATCAAAATCAGCTTATCCAGAACTTGACTCAAGTGGTGGCCAACTTGCATCAAGTTCCACCTCCACAAGCGGCACCACGCCAACCAAGGTTGAGTGAGTTTCTAGGAACTCAACCTCCAAAGTTTGCAAGTGCTGCTGAACCTCTGGAGGCAGATGATTGGCTGAAGACCGTTGAAAGTAAGATGAGGATTATTCAATGCCAAGGGTATGAGAGGGTGCTGTTTGCCTCTCATCAATTGCAGGGACCTGCTGCTGATTGGTGGACCGCCTACGTGGCCGCCCATCATGACCCTGAGAACATCACTTGGGAAGAGTTCAAGCGTAGCTTCCGCAACCATTACATCCCAAGAGGTGAACTCAAAAACAAGAGGAAGGAATTTTTGGGACTGCAGCAGGGAAACATGACTGTGAGGGAATACCTCACTAAATTTACTCAACTATCCCGTTATGCTCCACGAGACATAGAGACTGATGAGCAGAAACAAGATTGTTTCGTGGAAGGACTTACCGCAGAGATGCAGTGTGCAATGTCCTCCAATGAGTATGAAAGCTTTCAAAAGATGGTGGACAGAGCATTTGTGGTGGAAAGGAAGCTAAAGGCCCTGGAAAATGAGAATAAAAGGAAGGCGGGGTGGTCACATCAGGCCTCAGGGAGCAACACCCGCCCACGTATGATGCAACAACCTACGGGGCAGACAAGCCGTGCTGCGGTACCCTATTCAGCACCAAGAGGGTACAACACAAACTACAGGCCACCCGCAGCACCAGCACAGCCGCAACGTCAGTTGGTGCAGCAGCCTCGCCCCGCATATCCACCTCGACCAGCAGTGCAAGGACCCCCAAACCAACCCCAAGACAACAAGGGCCAAGCATCTAAGATTGGGGTGCAATGTTTTAGCTGCGGTGAAGTGGGGCACTACGCCCATAAATGCCCAAAGAAGAAGCCTGCCCCGCCACAACAGCAGAATGTAATGAGAGGACGGGTGAACCATGTCACTATGGAGGAAGCACAAGAGGCACCCGACGTGGTAGTTGGTAAGTTTCCTGCCAATTTACACCTTGCAACTCTGCTGTTTGATTCTGGTGCTACCCACTCGTTCATTGCTCAAGGGTTTGTTAAGAAGCATGACCTAGCAACCACACAAATGAACCATATGCTAGCCGTAAACTCTCCAGGTGGAGAAATAAGGACAAGACAAGTGTGTCCCAAAGTGAGCCTAGACATTAATGGGGTAGTATTTACTGCTAACCTCATATTGATAGATTCACAAGGGATAGATATTATTTTGGGTATGGATTGGTTGACCAAACATAAAGGAATCATCCATTGTTCGACCAGAACGGTGGAACTAACTCACCCCAATGGCACAAGAGTAAAGTTCATAACAATACACGAGCCTAGGAGGGACATTAAATTAAATCAAGTGGAGGTGAAAGTTGAGGAAATCAGGACTATCAGGGAATATCCAGATGTTTTTCCGGAAGAGTTGCCAGGTATGCCTCCCGACCGTGACGTGGAATTCGCAATTGAGCTAGTACCGGGAACAGCCCCGATATACAAGAGACCTTATCGAATAGACTCCAAGCAGCTAGGAGAGCTCAAGGATCATTTGAGAGAATTGACGGAGAAGGGGTATATTCGCCCTAGTTCCTCACCATGGGGAGCTCCGGTGATATTTGTGCCTAAGAAAGACGGAACCCAAAGGTTATGCGTGGATTACCGTGCCTTGAATGAGGTAACCATCAAAAACAAGTACCCATTACCCCGCATTGAAGACTTGTTTGATCAGTTGAGGGGAGCTTGTGTGTTCTCGAAAATTGATCTCAGGTCGGGGTACCACCAACTCAAGATAAGGCAATCAGATATTCCCAAGACAGCTTTCGTATCTCGGTACGGACTGTATGAATACACTGTCATGCCTTTTGGGCTAACCAATGCCCCGGCATATTTCATGTACCTCATGAACAAGGTATTCATGGAATATCTGGACAAATTTGTGGTGGTTTTCATAGATGATATTCTCGTCTTCTCCAAAAATGAAGAAGAACATGAGAAACATCTAAGGTTGGTGTTACAGAGGCTGAGAGAACACCAACTATATGCCAAGTTGAGCAAGTGTGAGTTTTGGCTGAAGAGAGTTCCCTTTTTAGGACATATAATCTCGGAGGGAGGAATCTCCGTAGATCCCGCCAAAATCGAGGACATCCAAAAGTGGAAGACCCCTGAAAATGTCGGGGAAGTTCGAAGCTTTTTGGGATTGGCTGGATACTATCGACGGTTTATTGAGGGATTCTCCAAGATCTCGAGACCTCTCACCAAATTGTTGGAAAAGGGAATCACATTCACCTGGACGCCACAGTGCGATACAAGCTTTCAGGAGCTAAAGAAGAGATTGACAACAGCCCAGTGCTGGTTATGCCAGATATGCAGAAGAATTTCACAGTGTACTGCGATGCCTTTGGAAATGGGTTGGGATGTGTTCTCATGCAAGAAGGACATGTCTTGGCATATGCATCCCGGCAGCTTCGGAAGCACGAGAAGAACTATCCTACACATGACCTAGAACTAGCTGCAGTGGTACACGCGTTGAAAATTTGGCGGCACTATTTGATGGGGAAGAGGACAGAGATATATACGGATCATAAGAGTTTGAAGTACATATTCACACAGCCAGATCTCAACCTCCGACAAAGGAGATGGTTAGAGCTAATCAATGACTTTGATATAGGCATCAACTATCATCCTGGGAAAGCAAACGTCATGGCCGATGCTTTGAGTCGGAAAGTGCAGGTCAATAAGTTGAGTTTGAAGGACATGCCTGCAGAATTGAAGGACGAGGTTATAAGACTCAATCTATGTCTAGTAAATAGTGGTGAAGCCATCGCTATGGAAGTGGACTCCACACTCGAGCAAGACATATGCGAGGGCCAAAAGAATGATGAGAAGATACAAGAGATCAGACAGCTCATTAAGGAAAATAAAGCTCCTGGTTTTAGAGAGGATGAACAGGGAACAGTGTGGCACGGGAAAAGGATCTGTGTGCCAGAAGTAAAGGAGATCCGTGAATTAATTTTGAAGGAGGCTCACGATTCCGACTATTCCATTCATCCTGGGAGTACGAAGATGTACCAGGACCTCAAAGGCAGGTATTGGTGGTATGGCATGAAGCGAGATGTCGCGGACATGTTGCCCTATGTGACACATGTCAGTTGGTGAAAGCTGAACATCAACGACCCGCGGGATTATTGCAACCACTCAAAGTGCCTGAATGGAAGTGGGAAGAAATCAGCATGGATTTTGTCGTGGGATTGCCTAGGACCCAATCCGGGTATGATTCAATATGGGTCATTATTGATCGGCTAACCAAGGTAGCTCATTTCATCCCTGTGAAAGAAAGCTACAGCGGAGCCAAATTGGCAGAATTGTACATGTCAAGGATTGTGTGTTACCATGGAGTGCCAAAGAAGATAGTGTCGGACCGAGGGACACAGTTCACCTCGAGGTTTTGGCAAAAGTTGCATGAAACCATGGAAACCCATCTGAATTTCAGCTCTGCCTATCATCCCCAAACTGACGGGCAGACGGAAAGAACCAATCAGATCCTTGAAGATATGTTAAGGGTGTGTGCACTCAAAAACAATAGGAGTTGGGACAAGAACCTACCGTATGCGGAGTTTTCCTATAACAACAGTTATCAAGCTAGTATGAAAATGTCACCGTTTGAAGCTTTGTATGGAAGGAAGTGCAGAACTCCCCTATTTTGGAACCAAACAGGAGAAAGTAAAGTGTTTGGTCCAGAAGTGCTACAAGAAGCCGAGGCGAAGGTGAGGGAGATTCACAACAACTTGAGGATAGCACAAACATGCCAGAAGAGTTATGCTGATGTACGAAGAAGAGAACTCGTTTTCAACGTGGGAGACTATGTTTATCTCAAGGTGTCCCCTATCAGAGGACTTCGTCGGTTCAAGGTGAAAGGGAAGTTGTCACCTCGATACATTGGACCCTTTCAAGTTTTGGAAAGAAAAGGCGAAGTGGCGTACCAACTAGAGTTACCGGTTCATCTATCGGACGTGCACGATGTGTTCCATGTGTCACAACTCAAGAAATGCCTGAGGACGCCTGAAGAGGTGTTACCCATGAATGAAGTGGATGTAGCTGAGGATTTGTCTTATGCCGAGCAACCATACAAGATTTTGGAGACAATGGAACGCCTCACCAGAAATAAAAGAATCCGGATGTGCAAGGTGCAGTTGAAGCATCACTCAGAAGAGGAAGCCACCTGGGAACGGGAAGATGAGCTCAAGGCACAGTTTCCGGAATTGTTTTCTTAGAAACACCAATCTCGAGGACGAGATTTCTTTTAAGGGGGGTAGAGCTGTAACACCCCAAATTTTGATTCAAAACCCAAAACCATGTTCAGAGGAGAATTTAAAAATTTTTGGACGTGTTGCATGTTTTGCAAAAATTCAAATTCAAACTGGAATTCAAATTATACTCAAAACAGAAAAGAAATGGAAAAAAAAGAGAAACAGGAAAAAAACCGGCCAGTGGGCCAAAACCCACCAGCCGGCCCAGTTTCCCCGCGCCAGCCCGCCCCCGCGCGCGCCGCGCTGCCTCTCACCGACGGGTGGGACCCACCTGTCATCCCTAACCCGAGCCCCGCGACCCCGGACTTTTTCCCCCCGAGCGCGCGCGATCTTAACCGATCGGGAAACCCGTTCCGCCGCCCGAATTCTGGTCTCAGAGGACTCCAAGTCGATCACAACAGATCCACCGCCCTCCCCCGGCTATAAAAACCCCCGATCCGATCAGTTTTTCCCACGCGATCGCCGATTTTCACTCCGGTGAGCACCGAGACTTCGCCGGTGAATTCTGGCCGATCTAAGCTCGGAAACTCTGATCTAACTCGCTGGTCTTGATCCACCGCCTCCGGGGAACTTTGCAGGTGCAGAAAACTCGGAGAGTTACGGTGCAAACACAGCGCCGACGAGCTTCGCCGTGGTTTTGCCTCGGACCTCGCCGCCGATCACATTCCAGGACCCCCGAGGTCGAGAAAACCCCCGAGGTGAGATCCCTGACCTCCCGTCTACCGATCTAGGCCATAAGATCACAGTTCTAGGCAGAATTCTCGAGGATCCGAAACTTTCCGGCGAGATCACCGCTTCCCGCCGCCGTGCGCCGCCGGCAGCGCCGCCCGCGTTCGATCAGAGCGACGTGGCCGCATGTGCGCCGTTTATTTTAAATCGCACGGTAGACTTTAAAACCCCGCGTACCGGTTCGATCTTATAATCTCAGCCGTCGGTTTAAAATCGGACGGACCACGTCAGCCCCGCATTATAAAGTCTGGAATTCTTACGTGCTACCCCCTGGGGTTCTCTGGAATTGAGAGCTAGCCCCGGAAACTTCAGATCTAGCCCCTGGAACTCCAGAAAATCATGTAAATCCATTTAAAAATCAGTTTTAACCCCTGGACTTAATAGAAATTAGGAAAAACACCTCTGATAAGTGTAGATAGACCCCTGGAAATTATGAAAATAATATTATAGACCCTGTAATGGGGTGAATTCATTATTTTAGCCTTGTTTAGTATTTAATTTAGAAAATTGAATATGTAACTAGTGTTTAAAAATTAAAAGGGGGACAAACGTAATTGTCAAAATTAATTAATAACTTGCTCAGTACTTAGAAAACTTTGGAGTGAGATAAAAATATATTTTTGGGCTGAAATAAATCTGTTTTATCTATTATTCACATTTATTAGTATAGGGACACATTTTTAAGTAAAGAATAGTTAAAGAAAAATAGGGAAAATAATTATGAAATAATATACATCATAAGCCATGGTCCAAATATGATTTTAAATTATTTAGGACCAGAACCTAATCTGTTTAGGTGATGTGTATTACTAATTTAATAATAAAATACACAATTATGCATAGGAATATAAATCTGAAAATATAGCAACTAGTAAATGATAAATGGAGTTTCTAAAATACAAAGAATTCAGTTTAGGGTTGATAGAAATTGTGAAGGCACATTGTATGCAAGTATAAATGTGGACACCAAAAGTAGGAATCATATATATACATGGTTAAAAGTGCATGCAAGCCACAACTTAACACACATAAAGTAACCACAACACATATAATGGTAAAGAACTTTTATAAATATGAATGTGTGGTTTGTATGAAGTAGAGGTGTGAACTATGTCTTATGATTGTTGTTTTCCTTTTGCTATGTGTGATGGGATGAAGTAGAACCTGTTCAAGAGCAAGTTATTCCTTTCCAAGATCAGGACTACCCATTTCAAGAGCAGCAAGAAGGAGGCAAGTGTCCTTGACCACTTTGATCCTATGCTAGGATGTGTAGATAGAATTATTTGCATTGTCAAGTTAAATATGAAACCCATGCTAGGAAGTTTCCCTAGAATTGCATTACCTTGTTGCCTTGAAGCTTGGGTTGGGATTTATTTTTGTCATGTCATTTATTTACATGCATTTGCTTAGCCATGCTTAGAATGGGATATTTGGGAAATGAGATCATCAGTTTATATTACCATACTCTTGAATGAGACATTGTGAATTATGTAGAGGTAGGGATCAAGGCAAGTTGGATGTTTTGGTTGTGTGCTGGGTGCACGAGACTTGGGTTTGTGTTTAGTACTTGCCTGGATCCTAAGGACCGGTTCATGGAGCATGTAACCCGGCTTTACAGTGCCAACCACATGCTGAGATGGGGCAGCTTGGCCAATTAATTAGGTGTATCCCCGGCGTAGTATGGGTGTGTTGGATGGTGCGGGGAATAGGTGTCAGCTGGACTACCATATGAACCGCAAGGCTCAAGAGGGGGCCACTGCAGCGGGGTTGGAGCCTCTTGTATGCTGTTAGGGGTGAAACCTCAGTGGGCCCACGCTCGTCGAGAATCCCTTTGTAAAGGCTTCGTAGTGATCTCCTGGCCGCACACCTAGGAAGTGTGAATGTGGATCGTAGCCACTGGCATAATGGATGTTCTTTTAGTCCACCCGGCAACGGGGGATGAAATCACTACTTGTGGGTACAGTGGTACAAACTCTGCAGAGTCAAAACTATCTTGACAGCCGTGCTCACGGTTAAGAGCGGCCTGGACTTATTCATGATTAGAGGATTGATGGTTTTGGAAGTTAAGCGGGGAGCTTAACATTGGTAATAATGTTATGGTTATTGGATTATGATGATGGGATGGGAGATTGGGACCATTTCACCTGTGTAGTAATGTAGGTGCTTAATAAGCTAAGGTGATAGGTATTAATTGCGTAGTGCTTTAACCATGAGTTCAACCTCTCCTTGTTCTAGCCATGCATGATATAATTTTCCCACACTTGCTGAGTACCATTGGTACTCAACCTTGCATATTTGTTGGTTTATATTGCTGCTCAGGTCAAGATAATGAGGTGGTGTATAATGACCAAGATTTTGGACCCGAGGAAGGTTTTTAGGTTCATGAAGACCCCCGGGCAACGCCTGTGATGGAGCCCTAAAGAATAAATATTCCGCTGCTAGTTTATTTACTTGTGATGAACTTATTATTGTCTATCGAGACATTTACTATGTAAGACATACTTATATTCGACACCTGGCTTGTAATAAATGATGCTGCACTATTTGTCATCACATGTATGAGAAAATGATCCTGGCATACATGTGATATTCACTTGGTTGTCCTTCGGAAAAACCGGGTGTGACATGTGCAGGATATGTTCACCATGCCATTCCAAATGTAATCGAAGGTATCAAATATTCTCCTCCTGCTGATTACTTTCATCAAGGTTCTCAAGTAACCTTGGACACTCCCGGCATTTCCATCCTTTGGAGCAATGGTCTTCAGGAGCACTCTGTTGAGAACAATTAAGAAGGGCTTCATGTTCTTGGTTGAGGGAGGATTGTATGGGAGTCGAGTATCATAGAGGAATTCCATCTTTTCCTTCTCCACAACACGAAGATTGTGAATCACAATCTCATCACTGCCGGTGTCCTCAAGGTGCAGCAGTCTGGCAAACTCAGTATAGTAAATTATGTACTTGGATCCATGAGTCATCCAAGTCACTTTGTATTCTCCATCATGGTCAAAGTGGCAAGTTGCATAGAACTGGGCGATGATCTCATCATTCCAGTTGTATCTGTAGGAGGGGTTGTGAGGATGAAGGAGATTGGGTCTGAGCCGGCCCTAGGGTTATGGAGTCAAAATATTGGACTAGTCCGTGGTTGTCCGGACTAGTCTGGACTAGCGGACCAAGTGCCGACTAGTCTGCAAGTGCAGACTAGTCCGGGGTGACCACGGACTAGTCCGTAGTCACTTGTACAGAAAAGTACAAAACACTTATATATATGTATTCAATGGTTCCTAATAAGAAATAGGGGACAAAGACACACAGATATTCTTGATGAATATGATCAGTTAACATACAACAATCAAGCTATGACCATAATTCATCAAGATCAAGTAACAAACATAGTTTTAGGAGAAAAATAGAGAGAGATGATTTTTCAACACAATTAACATGATTTTGAGGATGGCATACAGGTATGCAAGTTTTCAAGCCACGTTCCGAGCATCTATGATATTTAGTTCATTTCGGAGCTCACAAAAGCGTTTTTCATCAAATGGCTTGGTAAAGATATCGGCTAGTTGTTTTTCAGTGTTGACATGGGAAATGGCTATGTCTCCTTTTATTGAGTGATCTCTCAAAAAATGATGTGGGATATCTATGTGTTTGGTTCTAGAGTGCTTAACAGGGTTATGGGCAATTTTAATTGCACCCTCATTGTCACAAAGGAGTGGAATACGACTCATATTGTAACTGTAATCTCTTAGAGTTTGTCGCATCAAAGGAGTTGTACACAACAACTCCCGGCTGCAACATACTCCGCGTCGTGGATAAGACAATTGAATTTTGTTTCTTGGAGGACCAAGAAACTAAGGATCTACCTAGGAATTGGCAAGTACTGGAAGTACTTTTTCTATGTACCTTGCATCCGGCATAATCTGCATCGGAGTATACAATGAGATTGAATTTTGAACCTTTGGGATACCAAAGGCCTAGTTTGGGTGTATGAACTAAATATCTCAAGATCCTTTTAACGGCTGTCAAATGACATTCCTTATGATTGGCTTGAAACCTTGGACACAAACATACACTCAACATGATATCAGGCCTAGATGCATATAAATAAAGTAAGGAGCCAATCATGCAACGATATACTCTTTGATCCACATTTGGTCCATCTTCATTGAGATCCAAGTGTCCATTTGTCGCCATGGGAGTCTTTATGGGCTTTGCTTTGTCCATTCCAAACTTCTTGAGAATGTCTTGAGTGTACTTTGTTTGGCTTATGAATGCCCCGTCCTTTTTTTGCTTCACTTGGAATCCAAAAAGTACATCAACTCTCCCATCATGGACATCTCAAATCTATCTGTCATAATCTTACTAAATTTTTGACAAAAGGATTTGTTAGTTGAACCAAATATAATATCATCAACATAGATTTGGCAAATGAAGAGATCATCATCAAAGTGTTTAGTAAACAAAGTGTAATCAGATTTTACAATCTTGAAGTCATTTTCAATCAAAAAATCTCTAAGGCACTCATACTAAGCTCTAGGAGCTTGTTTGAGGCCATAGAGAGCCTTACGCAGTTTGAATACATAGTCGGGGTACTCTTGATCTTCAAAACCGGGTGGTTGCTCCATGTACACCTTCTCCTTGATCGGTCCGTTGAGAAAGGCGCTTTTCACGTCCATTTGATAAAGCTTGAAATCATGGTGAGTAGCATATGCAAGTAATATACGAATCGATTCAAGCCTAGCTACGGGAGCAAAAGTCTCGTTGAAATCCAAACCTTCGACTTGTGAGTACCCTTTTGCCACAAGTCGTGCCTTGTTCCTTGTTACCACTCCATGTTCGTCTTGCTTGTTGCGGAAGACCCATTTAGTGCCGACGACGTTGGACTTGGGTCTTTCAACAAGCTCCCACACTTCGTTCCTTTTGAAGTTGTTCAATTCTTCTTGCATCGTTATCACCCAATCCGGATCTTTTAATGCATCCTCAACCCTGTATGGTTCCAAAGAAGATACAAAAGAATAGTTTTCACAAAGATGAGTTGTGCGAGATCGAGTTATTACTCCCTTTCGGATGTCACTGATTATGTTGTCGACGGGGTGATCTCTTTGGATGATTTGATGTACTCTTGGATGTGGCACTTCTGGTCTTGAATCTTCATTATCATCTTCTTCTCCCCCTGGATAGTTGCCCTCATTGATGTTTTGATCTTCTTGATTTTCTTGAGGTTGATCTTGTATGGAAGTTCCCCCTTGATCATTTTCCTCCACCCGTGGTTCATTTTCTTCATTCGCATTTGAAGGTGGCACTTGTGGTCCAACATCGCCCAATGCCATTCTTCTCAATGCTTGACATGAAGCTTCTTCTTGATCTAGCACACATTGATCAACTAGCTCTTCATGAGAGCCGTTAGTTTCATCGAACACTACATCACGTGCTACTTCAACAAGTCCGGAGGTTTTGTTGAAGACACGATAAGCGTAGGAGTTCAAATCATAGCCAAGTAAAAAACCTTCATCGGACTTTGAAGCAAACTTCGAAGCCCTTGGCTTCTTACTTAAAATATAACATTTTGAATGAAAAACTTGAAAATATGAAATATTCGTCTTGTTACCCGTAAGTAGTTCATATGAAGTTTTCTTGAGTAACCGATGAAGATAAAGTCGGTTTATGGCGTGACAAGCGGTGTTAACCGCTTCAGCCCAAAACCTGTCCAAAGTCTTGTATTCATCGAGCATTGTTCTCGTCATCTCAATGAGAGTTCTGTTCTTCCTTTCGGCTACTCTGTTTTGTTGAGGAGTATATGGTGCTGAGAATTCGTGCTTTATACCTTCTTCATCTAGATACTCCTCAACTTGGGTGTTCTTGAATTCTGTCCCATTGTCACTTCGTATGTTCTTGATCTTCAATGAGAATTTATTTTGGGCACGCTTGATGAACTTCTTGAGGGTTCCTTGAGTTTCTGTCTTATCATGCAAAAAGAAAACCCACATGAAGAGTGAAAAATCATCAACAATGACTACACCATATTTATTACCACCGATGCTTATGTAAGCAACTGGACCAAATATATTCATGTGAGGAGCTCAAGCGGTCTTGTCGTAGTCATGACATTCTTCGCGGGATGGGGTGTTCCTACTTCCTTCCCTGCTTGGCACACTCTACACGGCCTGTCTTTCTCAAAAACAACATCCTTTAAACCTCAGATGTGATCGCCTTTGAGGAGTTTTTGAAGATTCCTCATACCAAAATGTGCTAGCCGTCTATGCCACAGCCAACCCATGTTGGTCTTTGCAATAAAGCATATGTCAAGTTCGGCTTTATCTTTGTTGAAGTCAACTAGATAAATTTTTCCCTTCAACACACCCTTGAATGCAATTGAGTTATCACTCCTTCTAAAGACAGTCACACCCTCATTAGTGAATAAGGAATTATAATCCTTGTCACATAATTGAGATATGGAAAAAAGGTTATAATCTAAGGAGTCAATGTCTAAAACATGAGAGAGAGTATGTTGTGATGAAATTGCAATTTTACCGGTACCAAGCACTCTTCCTTGACTATTATCACCAAAGTAAATGCCTTCGTTTGGATCTTCATTTTCTTCATATTTCATCGACATTCTTCTTTCTCGGGTCATGTGATTGGTGCATCCACTATCTAGCATCCATTTTGCTCCACCGGAAGAATAAGTCTACAAAAACAATTTATACCTTGGTCTTAGGTACCCAAGCTTGCTTGGGTCCTTTAAGGTTAGTCACAAGTGATTTGGGCACCCGCACATGAGACTTGGTGTTCCCATGGCGTGGCCCAACATATTTAGCATAAACTCTTCCAAAATTACTTTTCATAAGTACATATGAAGCATCAAAGTTCTAAATAGAAGTGGCTGTTCATATGTGTTCACAGTGTTAAATTTATTAACATTATTAAGTTTTCTAACTTGAGAAGAGTTTCCCTTGACAAAGGCAATGCAACCCTTGTTATTCTTGTGGCTTCTAGCGTTTTGCTTTTCACCATTAGAATATCCAATGCCATATTTGACATTAGGAGGTCTTGTGACCGAGTATGCACTGCGTGCATACTTGATATTCTCCTTGTCAAATATGTCACTTTGAGAAGATTGCTTGACCTTTGTCAAGTTTGGCTTTTTCTTCAAGTTAGTGTCACTTTTGGCACAAGCACAAGTAATACTAGTTTCAGATTTTATATGTTGAGAAGGTGAGCTTGAAGTGGATGAAGAACCATTTTTCTTAAGTGACTCAACTTGTACCTCAAGGATCTCATTAACTTTTGTTAAGTTAGCAAGTTCATCCTTGATGATGGTGTTTGAGTCTTTTAACTTCAAGCAAGCTTCCTTGCTTGAAGCTAACTCAAGTTCTAGTGATTTATTTCGTTTCTTTTCAAGTTAAAGAAGCTTTTTAATCTCAATATATTCCTCCTTTTGGGATATGATCATATCATCCTGACGATTGACTAACTTCTCCATATCGACAAGCTTATCAAATAGAAATTTCATCTTAGCAGCTGTCTTTTTGTCAAACCCCTAAGCATATATTCATTTTCATGACTGCTATCATCCTCACTAGAATTATCACTGTCACTAGTAAAAGAATGCGAGAAGGAAGAGTTAGTTCTTACCTTTCTTTTACCTTCCTTTGCCATTAGACAAGTGTTGTCGGTGTCCTTCCAAGCGCCCATGGTTGGGAAGAGAGTGGATTTCTTGGTAGTCTTCTTTATGGCTATGGTGGCCATCTCCTCTTGTTCTTCAGATGAGGATTCATCATTGGAGTCCTACTCTTTCCCTAGATGTGCGTGGCCATATTGCTTCTTGTAGGATCGAAGTACACGTGTAAAGCTACCAGAGGGGGGTGAATGGTAGATAAAAACTTTTCAGCGGAAGCAACAAAACACCCCTCAGTAGAAAACCGATCTGTTAAAGAAACCGTGTGTGCGACTAATCGAAACATGTTCAACTGTGACAAAACTAGTATATTGTATAGAATCAAGTCACGAATACGTCATAACAAGAATCATGAAAATCAGTTGAGAGAAACTCAAGTTACGATTGAAAGATCAAACAAAGGTCAATCTATCTTACGCGAGAAAAACAGTTCTGGAATACTGCAAAGAAACTCGTGTAGATCAGAAACCACAAATTCAATGACCGTGAAATTTTCACAGATGATAGATAATAAAGTTTTCAAGACAACCCATAAATAATCACATCAATTGGATCTGTAAAACTCGAGTTATGATAAAACCACAAAAGCAAGGTAGTGCTGAACAGAAATTCGACGAGAAAAACTTGTCTGAAACAAGTCGGACGAACAAGGCACAAAAGTTCCTTTAGAATACAAATTTTATTTATCAAAACACAAGAGGAACAGCCCCAAAGTCATGCTCTCCACGAGCCTTAGCCTCCCTTGCTTATATAACCAGCTCTATGGCCAATACAATTCAAACTAGGACTCCTAATCCGACTTGGATTCAAACTGTAACTTTCAAATACTGCTCAAGACTCCTCTATACGCAGATAGAAGCAATCTTAAGACTTCCAGACACCTTAAGAACGTCCCAAACATTTCTAAAATAACTCTACTTCATGCCTAACACGAAATCCTGTTATAACCAACTCGAAACTTTCCATAAACAAACCATAACCGCCTCAGCCGCAGCCTGAGCGCAAAATCCAGCCGGTTGAACCTTTTCAACCATATCTCCACTTCCATATCTCTTCACCACGCCTTGGAACCATGTTGCCACGTCCATGCACTCCTTGCACACGTGCAAACACCTTCCAACAACGTCCACGATACCTTCATATGCATTATTCTTGATCCAAACATGCTGCGCGACCTCCCGATCAACTCAACCACAATTCCTCCTGAACTTGGTTGTTGAACCTCATCTTCTCCCTAAGACTAGTTCAATGGATCCCGTCACCAGCCATGTCTTGACTCAAGTAACACCTGCACATGAATAAACAACCAATACTTCCAAGCACAAGTCCTCGACTTGACTCTCGTTAGTTCCGAAACTACATCTTACGTGAGCACCTCACATAAGCATGTTGTAAACCATAGCAAAATGATATCAGCCATAACCACCAAAACACACCAAAAACTTAGTAAAATATTACTAAGCAAACTTTCCATAAGAGTAAAGCAAGTTCGAAACATTGCAAGTTAAAAGCAGAACCATTGCAATCAAGCTCCGAACCTTACCAAAGCTAACCGGACCTTTAACCGGAGCTTACTAAAGCTAGTCGGACCCAGCGCCGGAGCTTACTAAAGCTTAGTCGGACCTAGCACGGAACTTACCAAAGCTAGTTGGACCTAGCACCGGAGCTAGCAAAAACAAGTCGGACCTAGCCAAAATAAGTCAGACCTAGACAAAGCAAGTTAGACGTTACGTCGGACCTTGCCAGAGCTACCCAAAACAAGTTGGACCTATCGTCGGACCTTGCAGGAGCTCGGACCTAGAGTCGGACTTTGTTAAAAAGGTGTTTTAGTAGTATTCAAAATTTGTATCGTCAAAGCCAATGTATTCAGCACACATAGGTCTCACAATCCCCCCTTGATGAATGCATTGGCAACACCACTTAAAATCTGAACATTGGCTTATTCACATGAAAAGTTTTGAAAACAATTTCCCCCCTTTCTAAATCAGAAATAAAATGAGAAGAAAAACAAAAATACCGAAAATTCTCCCCCTGAGAAGAATCGTGCCAAAACACTTGTGAATGTGTGCATTGTGTGATCAATTTCTCCTCCTTTGACAATGTATTCAGCAAGGTACAAAAGAGAAATTTTAATTTGTTATGAGCACATTATAACATATACATATAAAACAAAGCTAATCCAAATCATACTATCAAGTAACTTACACTAACACATCAATGAGATACATAAAGTGTTGTAAGCCATGCTAGAGATCAAGTGTAATTTTCAATTTAAGCAAGTCATGATCTCACAAACTTAACAATTTCAATACCTGAAAGCATGACACTTGTTGCTGCATTTTATTTAACATTTAAAGCACAAATTTTGATCTTATGACATTTGCAAGAGATTATATGCAGCATCAGCCTTATTCTAACCAACCAAGCCAAGCCTATGTCATTTGACAGTCAGAAGCTTAAAGACATGGTTCTAGTCATACACAACTCCTTTCAAATTCATATCTAAGTGCAATGATAAGCCATCTCAAAAGAAGAAGTGCGATGCATGCATATTCTCTTGATCTTTTCTCATTTTTTATTTGAACATAAAAACTCAACATGTGAGTTGATTACTTGATTAATTCTTTATGATTAAAAGCACTTGTGAGCATGCAACAAGATCAAAACAGAAAGAAAGTTCGATCATGACCAGATTTAGTGTAAGTAATTATTCCAATTACTAGACATGGTAAAAACTACAAAATGTATAACACGAGTAATGTAGTAAGAACTTTCAGCATAAAAAGGAATCACAAAGTCATATATGCATGAAATAATATGCTCATATTATTTTAATTTCAGATTCAGACATAGATTCCCATGTTTCAAAATTCTCCCTCAATTTAAGACATGAGGATGCATAACCCCTATTTCACTACGAATGTAAACAAAACGAGTGAAATCCAAAGGTTTTGTAAAAAATGTCAGCAAATTGTTGTTCTGTATCTACATGGTGAAGCACAATGTTCCCTTTTTCGACATTATCATGGAGAAAGTGATACCTAATGTCAATGTGCTTAGCTCTCGAATGTTGCACGGGGTTTTTAGCAATGCAAATGGCACTAGTGTTATCACAAAACAGTGGAACACTATCTAGATCAACCGCATAGTCCTTAAGTGTTTGAACAATCCAAAGAATTTGTGAGCAAGCACTAGCAGCAGCTACATATTCAGATTCGGCTGTGGATTGTGCAACTGAACTTTGTTTTCTAGAGGACCAGGCAACAAGTGAATTACCAAGAAAATGACAAGCACCAGAAGTACTTTTCCTATCAATCCTACAACCCCCAAAATCAGCATCGGAAAAAGCTTTCAATATAACAGTTGAGGAAGAAGGAAGAAAAATGCCAAATTCTTGAGTTCCATATAAGTACCTGAGAATCTTTTTGACAGCTTGACGATGCGAAGCACGTGGGGAGGCTTGAAACCATGCACAAAGACATACGGTGAATTGTATGTCCAGTCTTGATGCCGTGAGATACAAAAGTGATCCGATCATGCTTCTATATTCTTTTTGATCAACGGGATCACAATCTTCATCAAGTTCAAGTGTTGTTGCTGTTCCATTGGTGTCCGAAGAGGCTTGCTTTTGTCCATGTTGAAGCGCCTTAGGAGATCTTTTGTATACTTTATTTTATGCACAAAGGTACCCTCCTTGGTTTGCTTGATTTGCAGCCCCAAAAAGTACGTGAGTTCTCCCATCATACTCATCTCAAATTCTAAACTCATCATAGCTGAAAACTTGGACACAAGATCATGAGAAGCACAACCAAAGATAATATCATTCTCATACACTTGAACAAATAATGAGTCATTGCCATGCTTAAGCACAAAAATAGTTTTATCAACCTTGCCCATGGTAAACCCCTTTTCAAGTAAGAATGTTTTTAACCTATCATACCATGCTCTAGGGGCTTGTTTGAGACAGTACAAGGCTTTGGACAGTTTGTAAAAATGATTAGGAAAATTTGGATTTTCAAAACCAGGTGGTTTTTTGACATAAACCTCCTCATCTATGTAGCCATTAAGAAAAGCACCTTTAACATCCATTTGATATAGCATAAAACCTTTAGATCCAGCAAAAGCTAACAAAATTCTTATGGCTTATAATCTAGCAACAGGAGCAAAAGTTTCATCAAAGTCTAGACCTTCAACTTGTGTGAAACCATGAGCAACCAACCTAGCCTTATTCCTAACCACAACCCCATCCTCACTTTTTTATTTTTAAACACCTGTTTAGTTCCAATTAAAGTGTGACCTTGAGGTGGAGGTACAAGTTTCCAAACATTATTTCTTTTAAAATTTTATAACTCTTCTTGCATGGCAATAATCCAAGATTCAATAGTGAGTGCGTGTGATATATCTTTGGGTTCAAAAGAAGCAACAAAAGCAGAATGAGCATGAGAATTGGGGTCAAAAAACCTGGATCTTGTAGCTCGTTCATGCAAGCTTCCAATAATTTGTTGTGGAGGATGACTTTTGAGAATCCGGAGGGGAGTGGACACTTCACAAGCTTCTTCTTCTTCATATTCATCACAAATAGATGAGCTTGTGACGTGAGGAGGATCTGGACCAGCAATGGTAGTCGTCGGTGCTGGCTGTGAATCAAGATCAGGAGTTGGAACAATGTCATTAACTGCTGAATTTTCGGGCAGCAACACCACTTCTTCCTCTTCTTTAACGAAAATACTCTCCCCCTGCATATATGGATCCGGACCTGTAATATTTGAACTAGTACCTGGGCTAACTTCATCAAAAGAAACCTCACAAGTCTCCACAATTTTGTTAGTATCAAGTAAAAGCACACGGTAGCCTCTATTATGAGATGGGTAACCATGAAACATGCCATCAACAGATCTAGCTTCAAATTTATCAAGATTACCATGTTTATTAACAAAGCATTTGCAACCAAAGACCCTAAAGTGTGTGACACTAGGCCTATGTCCAAACCTGAGCTCATATGGTGTTTTACCTAGCTTAGCACGCAAGAAAACACGATTTGAGACATAACAAGCGGTTGCAATTGCATCAGCCCAAAATTTCCTAGGAGTTTGATATTCATCAAGCATAGTCCTAGCCATCTCAACTAAGGTTCTGTTCTTTCTCTCTACAACACCGTTTCGTTGAGGTACATATGGTGAAGAAAATTGATGATCTATTGCATTTTCAGCACAAAAGTGATCAAATGATTGATTTTTAAATTTGGTTCCATTATCACTTCTAATTGCTCTTAAAGATCCTGGGTGATCAATTGATAATCTAAGAAATAAAGTTCTAAAGTGACTAAAAGCTTCATTCTTAGATGCCATAAAGTAAACCCAAGAGTATCTAGAATAGTCATCAACAATCACAAGAACATACCATTTACCTCCGAAGGATTGAACACGTGAAGGTCCTACGGTGTCAAGGTGTAAAAGTTGACCCGGTTCAGTTGTCATGGTCATTGTGAGAGGAGCATGTGAACCTGCAACCATATTAGCATGTCTACAAGAAGAGCACATAATTTCTTTGTCCCCTTTAAGCTTAGGCAGCCCACGTTTGCGATCAAGAGCACTAACACACGTGATATGATTAAAGCGTACGTGACCAAGTCTACGATGCCAAAAATATAAATCTTTGGAATCATTTGCAACTAGACATCTATGCTTAGAGGAAGACATATCAAAATCAGCTTTAAAACTCTTTCAAACCGAGACATGTTAAAAATAAGCTCACTATTTGAACCTACAACTTTGGAGCAGTTTTTATTGAAAATAATTTCCAGATTTTCATTAGCAATTGTGAAACAGAATGCAAGTTGTATTTCAAATTTTTGACAAGTGCCACATCCTTCAAAGTGTAGTGATCATTTACTCTAAGCGAACCCTTGGCAACTATAGGAGTTGAAGAATTATCGGCAAAAGTAACATTCTCTACACATGACACAAAAGAGAGAGAGGAGAACCATTCTTTGTAACCAGTCATGTGGCGTGAGCAACCTGAATCCACAATCCAAATGTTCTCCTTCCTCAAGCGTATAACCTACATAGAAGCACAATACGTCGATGACTCAATACTGGGGTTAGTAAAAAGGCATTTAGGAATCCAGTACTGAGTCACACGATGTCCAACAGGAATAACATGCGAAAGCTGAGATAAAACAACAGGTTTATGAGTCAAAGTTTGAGATTTTTTGTTCTTAACTACTGACCTATGAGGTGTTACTTGTGTAGCACGAAAATCAGTAGCTCCGGAGGCAAAAACAGGAGGTCCGGAGGCAAAAACTGAAGCTCCGGAGGTAAACTTTGAATATTTCCGACTCATAACAGCAGGTTGCATGTTCCTGACATTCGGTTTAGTATGTGCAGCAAATTTTGCATGAGAGTTATAATATCTAGCTTGCATTCTTTCCTTTTTATGTTGTTTAGCTAGTCTATAACAAAAATCTATGACATGACCATCTCTACCACAATAGGTACAATGAAATTTAACTTTGTGTTCATGTCTAGATGAGCATGCAGTATACTTATTTGAACCCGAATGTGACAACACTCCTGCAGATTTAAAAACCACTTCTTTTTGTTTAGGAACTGTTTGAATCAAACCACTTCCTAATGATTTTACAATTTTAGGTGGATGTTCCTTAGCATGAGCATGTCAATCAAAACCTAAACCAGTTTTATCATTGCAAGACTTGGAAGAATTCAGCAGCAACTTTAGGTTCTTATTCCCATTACAAAACCGTTCTAATGTCTTATGCATATTATCAAGTTTATTTGATAGACCAAGGCAATTTTCAAATGAAGTTTTTCCTTTGAATTTGCAATTGGAACAATATTTAACTTTATGAGAACGTAAAGCATTGTTCAATATAGAAATTTCTTTCATAGCATCTTGTAGTTTCTTATCAAGATCATCGCAAGTAGAACAATGCAAATCAATTGTAGAACAACGAGCATCTTTCAAGTTTTTATCATTAAGTGCAGCAAGCTTTTTGTTCTTTTCGATTTCAAGTTCAAGTTTATCAAGTGTCGAGGTGTGTGCACTTCTTAGAGAGGACAATTGTTCATATATTAAATCACATGAGGAACAAGAATCATCACTAATAATCAAGGATTTTAAATGATTAATTTCAGATTCTAGTGACTCAATTTTAACAGCATTGTCCCTAAGCTTTTTGTCCTTTTTATTAACAATAATAGTGGCACGGTAAATAGCATCACACATTTCTTCGCAAGTAGGACATACCTCTTCGTTGTCACTGTTGTGTTCTGCATCCTCCATACTTGATTTTGATTTGCCCGCCATGAAGCACCAGTTTGCCAGATCATCTTCATCTTCATCACTTCCAATGTCTACATCACACGAGCCAAGTTCTTGAAGTGCGGTGATAAAACTGTTTATCAGTTTGCGTCCTGTAAAACTCTTCTTTTTCTTGTTGGTGTTGCCAAAAGAGGACTTGACTTTATTCTGCTTTTCATCATGGTTAGAAGGACCTGAAAGGTTAGGGCAATCTGTACGAAAGTGTCCTGTCTTACCACATTCAAAGCATCGTTGAGGTCCGGAGCTTCCTCTCCTTCTAGTTCTCACATTTTGCAATGCTTTTGAGAACCTAGTAGAAAGAAGTACTAGCTCCTCCTGTGGAAACTCCTCAATCTGTTCCAGGGTTAGTGAAGACAGCAAAGCAAGTGTATTGCTAGATGATTGGCCGGAGCTAGGCATATCACGTTGTGAGACAAATGCAATAGTCTTATTTGGGTTCTTACGTGATATAATGTCAATTTCATGAGTTTTTAGCTTAGAATAAAGCACATCTAATGTAAGAGTACTCATGACAGTGGATTCACGTATGGATGTTACATTCATCTCCCAAATTGACATGTCTAATGCACTTAGTAATTGCCTAGCATTTTCAGCATCTGAAAAATTAACATTGATGCTACGCAAGTTGCTGAGAATTTTATTAAAGCGAGCAAAGAGGTCATCAATGGACTCACCGGGTTGCATCCCAAAGCGCATGTATTCTTTCTTGAACATATCCTGTCTTACCTCCTTGATCGTGTTGGATCCTTCATGGTAATCACAAAGTGCTCTTCACACATCGTACGCCGATCGGAGGTGTGCAACACGGTCGAAGTCGCTCTGAGTTAGTCCTTGTATGATCAAGTTCTGAGCCTTGTTGTTGTCAACATATCTCATGTTTGTAGCCGTGACTTGATCGTTTGAAGGCACATCGTAAGGCTTGTACACCTTTTCCCATATTGCAAAGCCTTGCGCCTGGATGAAAGCTTCCATGCGTGCCTTCCAAAGCTGAAAATCAATACCACTAAACACACAAGGTTTGGCGGAGTATTTCTCCATGATGATTAGTCAAAACACGTGCAAATCACAAAGATTAGAGCAACCTGGCTCTGATACCAATTGTAGGATCGAAGTACACATGTAAAGCTACCAGAGGGGGGTGAATGGTAGATAAAAACTTTTCAACGGAAGCAACGAAACACCCCTCAACAGAAAACTGATCTGTTAAAGAAACCATGTGTGCGACTAATCTAAACGTGTTCAACTGTGACAAAACTAGTATAGATTGTATAGAATCAAGTCACGAAGACTTCACAACAAGAATCATGAAAATCCGTTGAGAGAAACTCAAGTTACGATCGAAAGATCGAACAAAGGTCAATCTGTCCTACGAGAGAAAACCGGTTCTGGAATACTGCAAAGAAACTCGTGTACAAATTCAATGACCGTGAAATTTTCACAGATGATAGATAATCAAGTTGTGAATACAACCCAAAAAGAATCACGTCAATTGGATCTGTAAAACTCGAGTTATAATAAAACCACCAAAGCAAGGTAGTGCTGAACAGAAACTCGACGAGAAAAACTTGTCCGAAACAAGTCGGATGAACAAGGCACAAAAGTTCCTTTAGAATACGAATTTTATTTATCAAAACACAAGAGGAACACCCCCAAAGTCGTGCTCTCCATGAGCCTTGGCCTCCCTTGCTTATATAACCAGCTCTATGGCCAATCCAATTCAAACTAGGACTCCTACTCCCACTTGGATTCAAACTATAACTTTCCAATACTGCTCAAGACTCTTCTACACGCAGATAGAAGCAATCTTAAGACTTCCAAACACCTTAGGAACGTCCCAAACATTCCTAAAACAACTCTACTTCATGCCTAACACGAAATTCTGTTATAACCAACTCGAAACTTTCCATAAACAAACCATAACCGCCTCAGCCGCAGCCTGAGCGCAAAATCCAGCCGGTTGAACCTTTTCAACCATATCTCCACTTCCATATCTCTTCACCACGCCTTGGAACCATGTTTCCACGTCCATGCACTCCTTGAACACGTGCAAACACCTTCCAACAACGTCCACGATACCTTCATATGCATTGTTCTTGATCCAAACATGCTGCGCGACCACCCGATCAACTCAACCACAATTCCTCCTGAACTTGGTTGTTGAACCTCATCTTTTCCCTATGACTAGTTCAATGGATCCCATCACCAGCCATGTCTTGAACTCAAGCAACACCTGCACATGAATAAGCAACCAATACTTCCGAGCACAAGTCCTCTACTTGACTCTCGTTAGTTCCGAAACTACAACATCTTACGTGAGCACCTCACATAAGCATGATGTAAACCATAGCAAAATGATATCAGCCATAACCACCAAAACACATAAAAAACATAGTAAAATAATACTAAGCAAACTTTACATAAGAGTAAAGCATGTTCCAAACATTGCAAGTTAAAAGCAGAACCGTTGCAATCAAGCTCCGAACCTTACCAAAGCTTACCGGACCTTGCACCGGAGCTTACCAAAGCTAGTCGGACCCAGCGCCGGAGCTTACTAAAGCTTAGTTGGACCTAGCATGGAACTTACCAAAGCTAGCCGGACCTAGCACCGGACCTAGCAAAAACAATTCAGACCTAGCTAAAATAAGTCATACCTGGACAAAGGAAGTCGGACCTTACGTCGGACCTTGCCGGAGCTACCCAAAACAAGTCGGACCTATCGTCGGACCTTGCAGGAGCTCGGACCTAGAGTCGGACCTTATTAAAAAGGTGTTTTGGTAGTATTCAAAACTTTTATCATCAAAACCAATGTATTCAGCACACATAGGTCTCACACTTCTTTTTCTTGAACATTATCTTTGGTTGAGGTTTGTTGTCTTTAGTCTTCTTCTTGTTTTCTTCATATGGACAATCTACTATGAAGTGATCATATTCTTCGCAGTTATAGCACGCCCGTCTCATCTTGGGTCTTTGTTTGTCCCTTTGTCTTACTTCGTTTGAGCTGCTACCCTTTCTTCTTCTCATCATTTTCTTGAACTTCTTCATGAACAAGATCATGTCTTATTCATCATATCACTACTTTCATCATGACTGTCTTGAATGGCGTCGAGTAGCTTCTTTAGCTATTGAGTCCTTTCATCACCACCTTTTTCATCGTCGATCTTCTTGTGTACGTCCTTGATGTCCGACATCGTCTCTTCGAGCGGTGAGTCTCTTTTGAAGAGTTTGGATCTGATACCAATTGAATGTAGCCTAGAGGGGGGCGAATAAGCTTTTCGAATTTTTGTTAATCCGTGAAACACTTAATAGATTTGTCAAATACAGGGGAATCGGACTAGTCCGGTAGAGTGCGGACTAGTACGTTTTCTACTCAAAGAAAAATCGGACTAGTCTGGTGTAAAGGTCCCAAAATATGCATACAAAGAAAACTCTTGTTTTCACAAAGAATGGTTTCATATGTATGAAAAATGGGACTTGTTTAAACTTTTTCACATGTGATAATACACATGGGAACCCTTTTCACCCACGTTTAAATCTTTATGTGAAAACCTGGAACCCAAGAGGGATCTAAAACCAAAGTAGGAAGTTCCCATAAGTGTGAGAAAGCCAAAGTCAGATTTTGAGAACAAATTGTTCCACTCAAAAATTCAAATGACAGTAACACAATGGTTCTCAAACTGTTGTATTAAAAAGCTCATTTGCAGCAGCCAGATCAAAGATCAGAGTTCATATTTGAATTCCTTAGGTCCAAATTAGGGGGTAGGCAAAGTCTCATAAATTTTTGAAGATGTTTGCTACCCATTTTTTCCCAAATGGACATAAATGTGCAATGAATTCAAATATACATTTGAATTTGGATGGAACTTGTCCAAATTACCCAACACAATACATGTTTGAATTCTCACCATTTGATTTCCAACATTTGCCAAAGTGTGGAAATATTTGTGAGAAAAATGAGAGGGTATAAGAAGGGACAGTGGGGCCCACATGTCATAGTGATATTTAGACTTACACACCAAGTCTCCTCTCTGTTCCTCACTCCACCGAGGCTTTGCTCCCGGACGACACCGAGCTGTTCGCGCCACCTCCCAAAAGCCACCTCCTGCTCCTCACCATGCTCTGGCACCAGGGTGTGAGTTTCCTCTCGACGTTATCCTCCCTCCCATACCGAAGCAAACGCAGTTTTCCTTCTCCTCTCTCACAAAATGCAAAGAACAGAGCCACCACGCCTCCAGCCCCTCGGTTGATCGCGCTGTGCATCTCCAACGAGTTGGACGCCCGGCTGAGCGTCTCAGAGCCTGCAGTGATGCCTTCTCGACATTTTCCGACCATCCTCAGGCCGTGGACGGCCGCCTACGACCAGTGCCGAACAGTTCATCGCCAGAAAAACACAGCCCGACGTCGCCCGCCTCGGCTACACGTCTCCCGGCCAGTCCAGCGCCTCTCCGACATGCTCAAGAGGCCACAGAGGTGCGCCATGAGGTATTGATCCTTCTCCTGTCGTCCTTTTGCTGTTCCCTGCCGCCGGCTAGCCGGAATTCGCATTTTACCGACGGAGCACGTGAAGAACCGGCGCTGTCCAACTCTCCAAATTAGCTCAAACCGCTTGATCATCCGTTCTACAATCCAAGACACAGAAACTAGCGACCCTAGCACCCTCCCATGCCGAAGCACGCATCAAACCGGCCATCCCATGCCCCGGGCGACAAGAATTCGCCGGCGGCGGCAAAAACGGGTCGGGTCTCCGGTGACCGACCTATTCCCGTCAATTGCTGCACGAACTGAGGTGTGTTCCATGCTCCACGAGCTCTGGTGATGCTGTAGGGCAAGGTAGCTCGCCGGGAGAAGCTTCAGACACGCCGGAACGCGTTGATGCCGAGCTCCCAAGCCGCCCCACTGGTGCCAACCTGTTTCCGGCCGTTTTCATGCGCGGAAACCTTGCCCGGCAGCTGCGCCATGTTCCAAGGAGCATGTATGGCGAAACTGGGGCTAATTTGGTGGAGAAATGAGAGAGAACAAGCCGCGTCACGCTCTCTGCCGGTGTGCACCCACGGGCTCTGGCGAAAGGTTGAAAAAGCACCTGACCGTGGGCCCCATGTTTGACTGTTCTGTTTAAAATCAAACAGAGAGTTGTTCAAACTTGGAAAATCCATAACATGGTGTAGGAAGGTCCAAAAATTCTGAAACAAAATTTTTTGGATTCCTCTCAAAGAGTACTATCCAGGGGTACAGCCCAATATTTATGAAAATCCCTGGTTCAGGCTCATTAATTCATATAAGGAAAATTTTGTAGGAATTTGTCCAGGTGTTTTGTGCATTGGAAAATTTCCAAATTTGGGCAGAAGATTCTTCCATAAATACTTGAACCCTAGTAAAATTTTCAGAAGCATTGGACCTCATTTGCTTGGCCAAATGTGGTGTTGATCTCTTGTGTCTCTGAAAATTGGAAATAATTAGAACAGATTGCAATTCCAGAATTTTCCCCAAACTTTAGAACCTCATAACTTTTGCTAGGAAGCTCCAAATTTAGTAATTCAAATTGGGTTGGATTCATCTTAAATAGATCTATCCAAATATGCAACCAAATTTGTATGAAACCCACTATTTAATTCTGTAAAATTCTTTAAAGCTTTTCAGCAAAAGAATTTTAGATGTAGTTTGGTTAATTAAAAAATCCTCAAATTTTTCCAGAATAGTCTTTAGGGTGTTAGGGGACTCCTGTAAAAGTTTTAGCTCAATTGGAGTTGATTTGGTCAGGGCAATTCAGATTTGAAGTTGCTGTGTTCAATTGAATACAGAAACATTTTCAGAGAATTTCCAAAACTTGGAAATTCGGTTCTGGGTAAATCTTACCTCCAAAATGCTAGGAAAATTCATGCAAGCTCTATGAACTATAATTGAAATTTTGGTTCACTAAGTTTGGCATGAACATGGGTGTTATCTCAGAATTAATTCTTCCTTGCTTAATTGCTTAGAAAATTGTTCTGAACAAACCACTCAATGAAAAGTGCAAGTTTTTGGTCCAGAGTACATTATTGTGACAAGGAACTCACATGAAAATTCTCAGCTCCATTGGAGCTCTGGATCATCCCTGTTCTGTTTAACCTCTTAAGGTGATCAATATAGAAGAGGGGGAAACCACTTAGCACTTAATCATGTGCTTAAATCCAAGCCCAAACCCCTAGCACCAGTGTCATTTTAAATTCTTAAACAGAGTTCCAGTTTTTAAAACTTGTCATTAGAACTTGTAGCAAAATCTTTACAATTGAACATATGTGCATATTCATTACGTGTAGCATCTACGTGAAGAACTTGAAGGCATTGGAGTAGAGATCAAAGAGGGAGGCAAGAGATCAAGCCAAGTGGTCTTCACTAACTGAGATATATATATTAGTTCCCTGCAAAACAAAGGCAAGCCCCGGTTTGCATCAAAACTTACAAGTTTTTATTTGTATTCACTTTATATGTCTAGCATTTAGTTTCTTGCATTAAGTCTAGATGGTATGAAACTCCAAATGCATGACCCAGAAAACCCTAGAGTATAATGTAGAGTAGGTTAACACTTGTTTATAACTGCTGATCTCAAGTCAACAAAAGTGGATTAAAAGAAGCAAAACTCGAGTGGGCATTTTCCTACTTGTGAACCGGGATTAAGGGGGATCAATCGGAAGAGTTGGGAATTGATCCTCATAGTTGGGAATGGAGACCGGGCAGTGGATGGAAGGCTCAAGGACGTGGTCCTGTGAACCTAGTCTATGTCTGAGTCGATTAAGGCCCGTTCTCGTGTGCGGCCCCGCTGGACAAGTTTGAGATGTGTACTGGATGCATACTGGCTATATGGGACCCAGGAAACCAATGTAACATGTTAAGCTAGGTGTCGAGACATACCTCACCGTCTGATGCCGATGCTGAAAGAATAGGGAAGTCGGCTCTACGAGGGTTTGCCTTAGAGAGACTTAATCCCAGTCGGTGGGACCGGTTCGACATTTGGGTGTCGTGTGAAAGGTTGCCACGTACGACGTCAATGATGGTGGCTGTGTGCAACGTCGTGTACGGGCGTACGTGTCGTGTCAGCCGGGTGTTTTTGATTGCAATCACCGTCGCTCGCGGTAGTGAGCATACTTGTACACTGAGTCGTGACGTAGTAATAAACTGGGAAACATTTAATATGCTTTGTGAGTAACCCTCATAATGGAGATGAGGAATGATCAAACCTTTTACTAAATTTATTTTCCACCTTGGGCTAGTAGCGTCGAGGCAAAGTGTTTCTTGTTTGATTGTGGAGTCTCGACATTAATAGCTAAGGTCTGTATGAGTCTACAATAGCTCTCTAAAGTTCCTTTCACCTCGGGCAAGTTACATCGAGACAAAGCGTTTCTTGTTTGATTGTGGAGTCTCGATGTAAATTGCGCAAGGGCTATAAAAGTTGCTAAACTGAAAGTAAGGACTCTCCTTTAGCTCAAGTTCATCTTTTGTACAAACTTCTATATTCGGCCTTCTATTTTCATCATGTAGAGTTTCATGACTAGGGAGATGGTTAAGTCTTGCTGAGCTTCGTGCTCACAGATACTGCATAAGTTGTTTTGCAGGTAATAACTGTACGCGGATATGTACGGGTGTCCGATGAGATTCGGAGCTCTCCGAGTGATGAACTCATGGCAACCCCTGCCGCTTCTATTGTGATAGTGTTGCTAGCAAGAAGGGTCCGCGGGCTGGACACCTTCTCTGTTGCTTAGCATAGGTATGAGATGTGAGTTGTAATACTCTTCCGCTGTAGAATATTTTGAGAAGTATTTGTAAAAATTTACACTTTGTAAGCTTCTGCTTGATTTATGTAATATGATGCTTTATTATGTGTGCTGTTGGGTGCCGCATCGCACGGCACCACCCAATGCGATTCCAGGGCGAGGTTCCCCGTCCCCATGAACCGGGATGACGGGCTCTCACAGCGTGGTATCAGAGCCGCATTGGTAATAGCGCACTGATTAAGGATCGTATTTCTACAAAAACATTGGATACGGTGAGGAAATGATATTAGGCCCACATAAGGACTATAGTAGTATAGTTACTTAAAGCGGCAGCACTGACATATTTGTTATAATTCTGAATTTTGATTATGTAACGACGCACCTACGCTCAGGTAAGCATGGTAAGGAACGCCACCAAAAGCGGTTCAATTTCGGTTAGCTCCCCTGACGAGGAAAGTGGTGCAGGGCTAGGTCTCACAGCTTGGTGTGAGACGTCAATATGAAACTCTTGGACTCTTCATGTTCCTGAGTTCATATGAAACGCTGATCCCTAGCGTGCATTATGCAAGTAAGTGGAGACCCCATCGTGTGGTCAGTAACGTGATAGTGTGTTCGTCTGGAAATAGCCCAGGAGGACATACGCAGCGCTTGCCATCGGCGTGCCCTGCAGGATAGTAGGTGGTATCCGTTGGGTTGATAACATTCCCAACAGTGACGACCCGTTCATGATATACTCGGGTTCCCCGTCGTGTGGTGTTGAAACACGATCACATACCTTGAGACGTGACTTAACTCAAGGACGGCCGTATGGCAATGATATGGGCGTTTGTATTTACTTTCAACTATGGAACTGCCTGAAATGAAACAACCTTTGAGTGCACCACTATTGAGTGTCTTCTGCAGGTACTAACCACATACGTATTCCATGTAGTACACGTGTGCGAGAGACCGTCTTAGTGCCACTGATTAAACAGATATGCCGGTATAAGCCGGTGTAGGATTTTCCTTGGTGAGGCTACGTAGTACCGACATGCTTTTTACGGTGCATCGACAACGTACTACACTTAATAACTCCTTCCCTATGAAGAAATAATTCATGAACCAACTTTCAACTAAAAATGGAAGTTTGAAACAAGTATTAGTTACTGAGCTCTTATTTTGAGCTAAGATTCAAATGAGAGAAGGTTCAGGTTTCAAAGATTTCAAAAACAGAGTGCTCTGTTTCTGGCAGGAATTCTTGCTGGACTTTAACAGAGCATAACTCTGAGTAGCTTGAACCAATTAAGGTGTATGATACAGTTCTGGAAATATTTTCAAGTGCTCTACATCTTTCTTGTAGACTTCCAGAGCAAAATTACACGTTAAGTGGGTGAAAAGCCCAGTTGAAGGCAAACTGTCGAGAACGAGGACGGCAGAAAAACCTCTCTGGACCTTTCTGTTTTTAAGCCATTACTTTCTGTAGAAAAATCCCTAAGGAGCCTGCGATACACCGTTGGAAAGGTTATGAGATATGCAACATTGTTGTAGTTCAAAGTTGGTTCAGATTCATATTGTATCTGTGTATACAACTGTGATAAAGTCAGCCGCATACAAAGGAGATGCTGGCGAATTTTGTCCAGGAATTCTGTTAACTTTGAGCAATCATAACTTCTGATCCAGAAATGATCTGGAGTCATGAGAGTACTCGTTGGAAAGCTATTGAAGTTAACTTTAACTTTGGTATTCAACTTGGGTTATGAAAATGCTTTTAAACGGATCAAAATCTGGGTTAGGACAGAAGAGTCTGTTCTTCACAGCAAAGAGAACGGTTGAAGGAGCAACTAAGGGAAACCATGAGCAAATGTGTTTTACCACCAAGATCATGACCTTGGGGTTGCTCTATGCTGTTTAGTAGGAAGAAGGATGAACCACTATGGCTTATTGTTGATTTTCGTCCGCTTAACATTGTGACAATCAAGGTCAAGTACCCGTTACCACAGATCGACATATTGTTTGATCAGTTGGTCAATGCAAGGATCTTTTCCAGGATGGACTTAGGATCAGGGTGCCATCAGATTGTAGTAAGGGAGGAGGCTATTGTGAAGACAGTTTTTCGACGAGGTACGGAGTTATGAGTACCTGCCATATTTCTTGGCCTTACCAACGCTCCGGCTCACTTCATGTACTTAAGGAACTCGGTATTCATACCGGAGCTGGACATGTTTGTCATGGTCTTCATCGACGACCTACTGGTTTATTCCAAGTCGGAGGAAGAATACGAGAAGCACCTACGTATAGTCTTGCAACGGCTGTGGGATCACAAGCTATACGTGAAATTCAGCAAGTGCGAAATTCCAGATATTACGAGTACTTTGTCTCGGGCATATCATCTCAGTGAAGGGTATCGTTGTAGACCCGAGTAATATCGCACAAGTACTGCATTGGAAGTCCCCGTGGTCTATTAACGAGGTACGGAAAAGTTCCTCGGAGTCACAGAATATTATCGGAGGTTCATTTCGAACTTCTCGAAGATTGCCAAGCCTAGGACATAGCTGCTGAAGAAGGCTACCAAATAAGTTTGGAGTCCAGCAGGTAAAGCAACGTTCAAAGCATTAGTGAAACACCTAACATCAGCACCGGTTTTGGTGCAGCCAGACACCACAAAACCGTTCGTTGTGTACTGCGATGCATCCGGCTTTGGACTATGATGTGTGCTGATGCAAGACTGAAGTGCGGTCGTGTATGGATCATGGCAACTTAGGAATCATGAGCAACACTACCCGACTCATGACTTAGAACTCACTGCCGTAGTACTCACACTCAAAATGTGGAGGCACTACCTACTCTGTGACCTCATGCATTTATATATCGACCACAAGAGCCTCAAGTACATATTCACTCAGAAGGAGTGGAACATGAGGCAGCAAAGATGGTTGGAGTTGTTAAAGGATTACGAAATAGAGATCCATTAGCACCCCGGCAAGGATAACATGGGCGAATGCAGGAGTCGCAAGTCACACGTTCACGGTCCAACCATCACCCCGTTGGAAGAGAGCGAGCCACCATTACGTATGGTTCACCCTAGAGCTCTCCTCGATTTAGCTTTTATCCCCACCATCCGTAAAGGAAGGATGGCAGCCCAGAAACATGACAAGGGCATGTCACAGTTGCGAAGATGTATAGACAGTGGGGAACTGAAATATTTCCGGAAAGACGGAGACAACGTCCTGGGGTTTAAGGACAGAATCGTCGTACCCCGTAAACCGGAGTCGAGGAGGAAAGATTTTTGACAAGGCTCACTTGTCAAGTTTCTTTTCACCACGATTCGTCGGTCCATTCCAGGTTTTTGGAATGATGTGGGTCAGTTGCACACCGGCTGGAATTACCAGCGATATTCCTCGGTGTGTACGACATCTTCCACATTTCTCAGCTGAGGAAGTGCCTCAAGTGTTCAACCACCATTCAGCTGGGAAATACCGGGGAACTGAAACCAGATCTCACACCTCAGGAGGGACTGGTTCATATCATTGACATAACAGACTAAACCACACGCAACCATACGTTGTGGTTCTATAAAGTTTTAGGGAGTGGTTACTCCAAGGTTGAAGCGACGTGGGAGAGCGAAGGATTTCTTCGCACCATTTATCCCGACTTTAAACGTGGCACGTTAGTTAATTTTCCACCATCCTCCCTCTCATTTTTTACCTTATAATCTCGGGACGAGATTCTTTAAGGGGGGGGGGTTGTAAAGGTCCCGAAATATGCATACAAAGAAAACTCTTGTTTTCACAAAGAATGGTTTCATATGTATGAAAAATGGGACTTGTTTCAACTTTTTCACATGTGATAATACACATGGGAACCCTTTTCACCCAAGTTTAAATCTTTATGTGAAAACCTGGAACCCAAGAGGGATCTAAAACCAAAGTAGGAAGTTCCCATAAGTGTGAGAAAGCCAAAGTCAGATTTTGAGAACAAATTGTTCCACTCAAAAATTCAAATGACAGTAACACAATGGTTCTCAAACTGTTGTATTAAAAAGCTCATTTGCAGCAGCCAGATCAAAGATCAGAGTTCATATTTGAATTCCTTAGGTCCAAATTAGGGGGTAGGCAAAGTCTCATAAATTTTTGAAGATGTTTGCTACCCATTTTTTTTCCAAATGGACATAAATGTGCAATGAATTCAAATATACATTTGAATTTGGATGGAACTTGTCTAAATTACACAACACAATACATGTTTGAATTCTCACCATTTGATTTCCAACATTTGCCAGAGTGTGGAAATATTTGTGAGAAAAATGAGAGGGGATAAGAAGGGACAGTGGGGCCCACATGTCATAGTGATATTTAGACTGACACACTAAGTCTCCTCTCTGTTCCTCACTCCACCGAGGCTTTGCTCCCGGACGACACCGAGCTGTTCGCGCCACCTCCCGAAAGCCACCTCCTGCTCCTCACCACGCTCTGGCACCAGGGTGTGAGTTTCCTCTCGACGTTATCCTCCCTCCCAGACCGAAGCAAACGCAGTTTTCCTTCTCCTCGCTCACAAAATGCAAAGAACAGAGCCACCACGCCTCCAGCCCCTCGGTCGATCGCGCTGTGCATCTCCAACGAGTTGGACGCCCGGCTGAGCGCCTCAGAGCCTGCAGCGATGCCTTCCCGACGTTTTCCGACCATCCTCAGGCCGTGGACGGCCGCCTACAACCATTGCCGAACAGTTCGTCGCTGGAAAAACACAGCCCGACGTCGCCCGCCTCGGCTACACATCTCCCGGCCAGTCCAGCGCCTCTCCGGCATGCTCAAGAGGCCACAGAGGTGCGCCATGAGGTATTGATCCTTCTCCTGTCGTCCTTTTGCCCTTCCCTGCAGCTGGCTAGCCGGAATTCGCATTTTACCGCCGGAGCACTGAAGAACCGGCGCTGTCCAATTTTCCAAATTAGCTGAAACCGCTTGATCATCCGTTCTACAATCCAAGACACCGAAACTAGTGACCCTAGCACCCTCCCACACCGAAGCACGCATCAAACCGGCCATCCCACGCCCCGGGCGACAAGAATTCGCCGCCGGCGGCAAAAACGGGTCGGGTCTCCGGTTACCGCCCTATTCCCTCCAATTGCTGCACGAACTGTGGTGCGTTCCATACTCCACGAGCTCTGGTGATGCTGTAGGGCAAGGTAGCTCGCCGGGGGAAGCTTCGGACGCGCCAGAACGCGTTGATGCCGAGCTCCCGAGCCGCCCGACTGGTGCCAACCTGTTTTCGGCCGTTTTCATGCGCGGAAACCTTGCCCGGCAGCTGCGCCATGTTCCAAGGAGCATGTAGGGCGAAACTGGAGCTAATTTGGTGGAGAAATGAGAGAGAACGAGCCGCGCCACGCTCTCTGCCGGTGTGCACCCGTGGGCTCTGGCGAAAGGTTGAGGAAGCACCTGACCGTGGGCCCCATGTTTGACTGTTCTGTTTAAAATCAAACAGAGAGTTGTTCAAACTTGGAAAATGCATAACTTGGTGTAGGAAGGTCCAAAAATTGCGAAGTCGGCTCTACGAGGGTTTGCCGTAGAGAAACTTGATCCTAGTCGATGGGACCGGTTCGGCATTTGGGTGTCGTGTGAAAGTTTGCCACGTACGACGTCAATGATGGTTGCTGTGTGCAACGTCGTGTATGGGCGTACGTGTCGTGTCAGCCGGGTGTTTTTGATTGCAATTACCGTCGCTCGCGGTAGTGAGCATACTTGTACACTGAGTCGTGACGTAGTAATAAACTGGGAAACATTTAATATGCTTTGTGAGTAATCCTCATAATGGAGATGAGGAATGATCAACACTTTCACTAAATTTATTTTCCACCTTGGGCTAGTAGCGTCGAGGCAAAGCGTTTCTTGGTTGATTGTGGAGTCTCGACGTTAATAGCGTAAGGTCTGTATGAGTCTAGAATAGCTCTCTAAAGTTCCTTTCACCTCGGGCAAGTTACATCGAGACAAAGCGTTTCTTGTTTGATTGTGGAGTCTCGATGTAAATTGCGCAAGGGCTATACAAGTTGCTAAACTGAAAGTAAGGACTCTCCTTTAGCTCAACTTCATCTTTTGTACACAATTCTATATTCAGCCCTCTATTTTCATCATGTAGAGTTTCATGACTACGGAGACGGTTAAGTCTTGCTGAGCTTCGTGCTCACAGATACTGCATAAGTTGTTTTGCAGGTAATAACTGTACGCGGATATGTACGGGTGTCGGATGAGACTTGGAGCTCTCCGAGTGGTGAACTCATGGCAACCCCTGCCGCTGCTATTGTGATAGTGTTGCTAGCGAGAAGGGTCCGCGCGCTGGACACCTTCTCTGTTGCTTAGCATAGGTATGAGACGTGAGTTTTAATAGTCTTCCGCTGTAGAATATTTTGAGAATTATTTGTAAAAATTTATACTTTGTAAGCTTCCGCTTGATTTATGTAATATGATGCTTTATTATGTGTGCTGTTGGGTGCCGCATCGCACGGCACCATCCAATGTGATTCCCGGGCGAGGTGCCCCGTCCCCATGAACCGGGACAACGGGCCCTCACATCCGGTACTGTGCGGACTAGTCCGGTATGCATGGACTAGAGAGATCAAGGTTGATCAATATTTCCACTTCTAGTACCCTATGCAGCAGAAATTAATTGATAGCTTATATGTATTATAATAGTGAAACAATGAATTACAGAGATCAACTTTGATTTCAATGCTTCAACATTTATTTCACAAGATTAATTAAACACTAGAATATGATGTACAATAGATGAACACGAGTAAGAGACAATATTTTATCCTGAGGTTCGATTCCACGAAGGAAATCTATGTCCCTGTTGAGGAGTCCACTAAGGACCTGGTCTTCACCAACCCTACCCTCGTTGAATCGCCACTGAGGCCGATTCTCTTCCACTAATCACAAAGGGCAAATAAATCGTTCAATGGGCCTTCTCACAAGTTGAGGGCTCCCCAAGAATTACAATGACTGAACAACACCAAACACACTCAACATATGAACAATAATTGAACAAGAGTGTGCGAGAGATCAAATCCAAGAGCTCAAGATGTGTTGAACAAGTCTCTCCTTTGACCAATTGCTAATCCCCAAAGATTTGATCCTTTTTGGGTTAGAATGTGTGGAGAGATGTGAATTTTGGGCTCTTGGGAGGTGTGACGGCGCAGGGGGTCGAGTTTTGTTTTGTTGGTATGGCCGTACACCTCTTTTTATACTGAGGTTTCCAAAGGTTATGTTAGGGTTTGCGATGTCCGGACTAGTCCGTGGTGGACTCCGGACTAGTCCGGTGTGCGGCCTGTTGAAAACCCTAAGTGTTGTGAGATACCGGACTAGTACGTAAGAGTGCGGATTAGTCCGATGTCTACTCAGTGATATATCGGACTAGTCGGGTCCATATCGGACTAGTCCGTTTTCTAGTCAGAGAGAAATTTGGACTAGTCCGGTTGATATGGACTTGTCCGCACATGCTGATTTTTGTGCAGTTAGTGTGATTTCTTTCACTTGAGCTCTTGTGGTGTGTTTATCCAACGCACTCTATACTAAGTAATCTAATCTTTTCAGCTCCTGAGCTCTTAGCAATTTGGATCCTCCTTCTCCTTTCTTTTTGCGCTTTCTTCCTAATTTCTTTAAGAACCAGCGCTCATCTCAACAATTTTGTTGGGGTCTCATTTGTTTGTCATAAATCAACCAAAACCCATAAGGGATGCCTATATGCACTTTCACTTTCTCAATTTCTATGGTTCTTTCTCCATTTCTATGGTTCTTTCTCCATTTCTAGGGTTCTTTTTCCATTTCTACTCCTTTTCAAATGCTTCTCTTCACGAAAAAAGTATGCAATGCATGGTAATGAATTTGAGGGTGTTACACCGGTGTACTGCCAGGCGGGCCGAATGCGCTGCTGGAGAGGAGCGATCCGGCGGGACAGGAAGTCAGCCAGGACCATCAACGAGGTCAGGCCTTCCTCCGCCAAGTACTTGATCCTCTCCCGCACCAGCGTGTAAGCGTCCTGCAGGTCAGGGATCTCGTCCCCGACGGCAACCTCGGCTATTGGCGGGCCACCCGGCAGCTCCAGGCGGTCATGGACGTCAGTCTGGGGCGATCTCCTAGTTCTCCCTCCAGTGCTCCCACTTCCTGGGAGTGAAGGGCGCGACATAGGGCGCGGAGTTCCTCCCTCGGTGCAGGAAGTAGTAAGCCCCAAGGTGGCTTGTGCTTCTCCCCGAGGCCCTCAAGGAGAAGAACACCTTGAAGAGCCGCACCGAAGGCCGCACGCACACGAACATCTCACGGAAGTGGATGAAGACGGCCACCAGACCGAGGGCGTGCGGCGTGAGGTGCTGCAGCTGGAGCCCATACACCTCCAGCAGGGTGAGGAGGAAGGACGATGCTGGGAGCACGAAACCGGACAGCAAGTACGAGGTGAAGAGAACCACCTCGCTGGTTGCATGTCAGTCAGCTGGACCCTCCCACGACGGATATTTCCGTCGAATGTGGTTGCTTGCTAGCCAAGGAGGCGCCTCACAAGTGGGATGTCGCCATCGCTGCGGAGCCTGGAAGAACGGAGGCAGGAAGACATGGTGGTGTGATAAAGATGAGAGCGCTGGGGAGCGGAGGCTTCAAGCACGCAGATTGAGGACGAAGATCCCAAAAGGCAGGAAGGAACTGCCCTTCTCCGGAAGGCTTCCTTTTCTACATCCGCAACCTCTGGTAGGGCAACAGGCGCGACGTCTGGGTTTCCACCACCGCGTGCAGTCCACCACCTTAATGATGGGTGGGACCCAGGTCTACCCCTCAGACGCTGTGGGGCAAGGTGGGTAACTTCTCGGGAACGTCCTGCAGTTCGCGAGAAAAGCGACGTGGTGGAACTGCAACAGCCGACCCAATGTCTGCCGCAGTAAATACCCTGGGTCAACCCCTCGAGCACGTCACCACGACCCGCCAGTCTGGAGCAGACACGCGTCCACTATGCCAATGACGTACTGCCACTTCGACTGTCAAGTACGCCAACTACGCCAAGGACGTGCAGACTTTTCGTCTCCCATGTACAACCACTACGCTAAAATCTCGCCACCACTACGGCTTCCAAAGTGCATGCTCAAAACCACCACGTGGGAAAGATGGAGGCCCCACCTGCAGGCTCGTTGCCTCCCACGAGATAGGCCCGGATGCCACTATCGGTACCCTGCAGACCAAGTACCCCCTCGTGGAGAGAAAAAGACAGCCCAGGTCCCGCCTCCCTGTTGAGGCGGGCGCTAGCATAGCCACGTGTCCTTGGCCCCGAGGTCAGCCCCGGGGCTGCCACGTGCACTTGGGCTGCATAGCTGACACATGCCCTTGGCTCCGGCCAGAGCCTCCCCGCTGAGGTGAGGTATAGGGCTGCCATGTGTCGGTGGGCTCCAAACCTCCTCCCTGCATAGGAGGGCTCCAGAGCTGACAAACGCCCTTGGCTCTGGCCCGAGCCTCCCCGCTGAGGTGAGGTCCAGGGCTGCCATGTGTCGGTGGTCTCCGAATCTCCTCCCTGCTGAGGAGGGCTCCGGAGCCGACACGTGCCCCTGCCTCCTGCCCTAGCCTCCCCGTTGAGGCAAGGTCCGGGGCTGCCACGTGTCAGTGGGCTCCAAGCCTCCTCCCTGCTGAGGAGGGCTCCGGAGCCGACACGTGCCCTTGGCTCCGGCCCGAGCCTCCCTGCTGAGGTGAGGTCCGGGGCTTCCACGTGTTGGTGGGCTCTGAACCTCCTCCTTGCCGAGGAGGGCTCCAGAGCCGCCATGTGCCCCACGATCCATCGTGGGTCATGGGTTGACAAAGTCAAGGAGGAAGTGCGTTGTCAGGTTGTGCATTCAAGGCTCGCGCCTTCCCCGGAAGCATGGCGCACGGCACATGCATCCATCCTCCACCCGATTATCATTACGGTGAAAAGACAGGGTGGCGAGGTGTGAAAGCAGTACAGTGCCGCCCAACAGAGCGAGAAGACGCGGCGACAATACGACGTCTTCATCATTGCCTGCCACACAGACAGGGGCGCTCAGTGTGCCAGGCGGCAAGACTTAACTCCCCACCGACTACTCTACTCAGGGTAGTCAAAACCCTAGATCATTTATAGGGTTCATACAGCTTCAGGGCCACCTGTCGGGCCCCAAGCCTCACTGTAACCACCCGGCCTTGGGCTATAAAATGACCGGAGTGTCCACCCGCCAAAGGTCCCATGTACAACCACTACGCTAAAATCTCGCCACCACTTCGGCTTCCAAAGTGCAGGCTCAAAACCACCACGTGGGAAAGATGGATGCCCACCTGCAGGCTCGTTGCCTCCTCCGAGATAGGCCCGGGTGCCACTATCGGTACCCTGCAGACCAAGTACCCCCTCGTGGAGAGAAAAAGACAGCCAAGGTCCCGCCTCCCTGTTGAGACGGGCGCTAGCATAGCCGCGTGTCCTTGGCCCCGAGGTCATCCGGGCTGCCACGTGCGCTTGGGCTGCATAGCTGACACATGCCCATGGCTCCGGCCAGAGCCTCCCCGCTGACACTCATACATACAAGAAATACAGCAAACACTCCTGTCGCTACCCTCAATACCAGGTACCCCCGCGCACAGGGTGAAACCCCCTAAGGACCTCGCCCCCTCCGTAGGGGCGAGCTCCGAAGGCGCCATGTGTCCAGTAGGGCCAGAGATCCTCTCTCCTCAGAGGATAGCTCCGGGCCTGCCACGTGGCTCAGGAGGGCGGAACCCGCCGCCTCCGCAGGGGCGAGCTATGAAGGCGCCATGTGTCCACTAGGGCCGGAGCTCCCCTCTCCTCAGAGGATAGCTCCGGGCCTGCCACGTGGCCTAGGAGGTCGGACCTCGCCCCCTCCGCAGGGGTGAGCTCTGAAGGCTCCACGTGTCCAGCGGGGCCGGACCTCCCCTCTCCTCAGAGGTGAACTCCGGGCCCGCCACATGGCCAGCAGAGCAGCGCTGTCTGCACGGCGTGGTAGGAAGCAGGAGTAAAGGGACGCCATGCCTTTACCGTACAAGGCATTCAAGACCCACGCCTTCCCAAGACGCGGAGGCGCGGCGCACGCCTGTCAGAAGACACTATGACCAGTCACAGTCAAGACAGGCGCATAGTGCCAGGAGCAACAGACCAATAAATGCTGCGACAAGACATGCCATGCCGCCCCTGCCATCACCGACAGCTACACGCTACACCTAGCCTGCGGCATGGGCAGGGTGGCAGTACGGTGACCTCGAAGCCAGCGCCAAGACTACATAGCTGGTAGGAAATCACCCCGGGGCCACCTGTCGTGCCCCGGGGCCCACCTTATAAGCCGCCCGAGCCTTGAGCTATAAAAGGCTCGGGTAGGCAACGTTACAAGGGGTTCGAACTCTCGTGAGTTCAGCTCCCTCTAGGTCATCAACATACTCAAGGAAATATGTGCTCCAAGCACTCCCATGGACGTAGGATTTTACGCTCCAGTGGCCCGAACCACATAAATCCCTGTGTCAATCATCTCCTTCCTTCGTCCACTCAGGAGAGACCCTCGCGAGAGGACTAGCCCCTCCGAAAAAGAACCTCCGCAGGCTGCCCAGAGCAGGCCCAGGGGAAGTGTCGACTGCAGACGCTTCGACATTTGGCACGCCAGGTAGGGGGCTTTTCCCTCTCGCGATGAGTCTACGCCGATGAAGATGTCCAAGCTTCCTTCAGAGGCATGCTCTTCGCGTCGTCGTTCCCGGCGAACTCCATCAACCCCAAGATCTGCAGCGGCACAGAGTGCCACTCAAGCAAGTGCACTAGCCACTGCAGAAGCGCTCCTGGATGATCCACCTGCTGCAGAAGCTCCTCAATTCTGTGGAAAAACCACGGAACTGATAACTGATGCATATGTGTGCCCAGGATGTTCATCACACATACACATATGTTCCACAAACTGAATTCAGAATATATATAACCACGAATAACAGAGTTTATTACAATGTCTCATGAGTCTTGGACTCATGCTCACAGCGGAAGTCTTAATCCAACAGCGGAAGTCTTATTTCTATGCAGTGGAAGTCTTCTAACTAGTGCGGAAGCAATCTAAGCAGTAGCGGTTCCCTCTCTACTCCATCCCCACAGGCAAGGTCGAGAACAGATTGCACGCCTAATGCTTCACTTTGTCTTCATAGTAATCTTCTCCTATTGCTGATGATGAAATAATAATGCAAGTTTGAGTACAATGATGTACTCAGCAAGTGCGGGAAAATATGATATGTAACTCATAACATGGTAGGTATAAAAAGGCTCATTGCAGAAACCAAAGTTATTTATCAAAAACCACGATAAAACAGCAACTTATCTTTAAGTGAATGTAATCCCAACATGTATTAAAATACCAATCATACCTCCATTATGTTCATTACCTTCCATGTCCCATCCAGACATCAATCAACCTCATTCTTGCATGTGTTCGCATGAACCGGTCCTTAGATCTACGGCAAGCAAACCACCATCTCATGCTACCTCATTCACAAACCCAGTCTTTCCTAGATCTCCCTCCGATCCATGTTCATTAGCAACATTAGTTTCTCATTATCATTAGGATTGCAGTTAGCTAGACACATCTATCTCGCTTCCCAATCCCATGGACTCAGCGAAGCATAAAAGCAAAAACCATACCCGACTCATAAACTTCCCTGGAGACAAGGGTGGTCCAACCAAAACTAGTAAACTCCTATAAAAGGGTTTCCCATCATGTTTGACTCAGCACACACAAACCTTTTCGTAAAACAAAACAGTTTCCCAAAACATAGGATCAATATGGTCAAGGGGCACTTGCCTTGTTCTGGTTGTTCCGGTTGCTCAAAATCTTGTTGTTGTAGTCCGTCGTAGGTAGCTCACTGAGCTTGTCCTTCTATACATGATCGTGCACATACAAGATTTACAACAATCAATATCATGCACAAACTTTAACTAGATGCGATGATGCATATGCATGCTATCCTATAATCAGTTTTTATTAGATCGGTTTGCACGTGTTCTTGCATGGTTCATGGATTTTATGATGAACAGAGGTGTTCGGATCAAATGTGTACGTGGCAATGAATTTGTCTTTAGATCTAGATCAAACCAATCAGCAAGTGATCTGTCCATGAAAAGATTCTGTTCGAAAGGAATCGAAGAATAGATGCAAAGAAAACGCGATGACGACGTAAGGTAGTATTGGAGACCTACCTTAAGTTCTTCTTGGTCTCGGGGTCCTTCTCTTAGCAAGACTGGTTCTTCTTGGTCTCGGGGTCCTTCTCTTAGCAAGACTGATCGTTGGGACTCTCTTCTGGCAATCTTCCTCGACTGAACTCCAGCGATCGGTTTACTTCGGTGTGTTGGGGGCTAGGGCTCTAAGTCGTCGGCTCAGGAGTTGGAGAAGAAGTTTGTGGTTTTGGCTAAGGGTTCTGGGTTCTATTTATAATCGAGAAGAAAGAGTTCTAATCTTATTGGACTTCGAATAAGAGTCCTATTCAAATTGTCTTTGAATCTTAACAACTTATCTTTAGTTGATTTGGTGCGGTGATATCGTGGAATTCAGGTCGGTTTCTTCTTCGTACCGTTATCTCTACGCATACAGAATAAAAAAAAACCGCTCCAGAAATCGTTACCTCTGTGGTGATGAGCTCCGGAAGTTCCACATGTCCACCGGGGCCTGGTCTCCCCCTTTCCGCAGAGACGAGCTCCGGTTGTGCCGCGTGTCAAGCGAGCGAGACCTCGCTCTCCTTCGGAGGTGAGCTCCGCGTGCGCCACGTATCCCAGCGGTCGGGTCCTCCACTCTATTCGGAGGTAGCTCCACGCACGCCACGTGTCAGTGCCGGACCTTCCTTCTCTCCGGAGGTGGCTCCGGGTGTGCCACGTGTCCTAACAGTGCCAGACTCGTTTTTTGCTCATAGACGAGCTCCGAGGTTGACACGTGTCCAACAGTGTCGGACCTCCCGGAGATAAGCTCCGGTGGCGACACGTGTCCAATAAGAACAGGACCTCTCGGAGGTGAGCTCCGAGATCGACACGTATCCCGCGTGACTGTTCCTCTGATTTCCGCGGTGACTAGCTCCGAAGGTGACACATGTCCTGCGGAACTGCCTTTTCTTCACTGTAGAGGCTAGCTCCTGGGGCAACACGTGTCCCACGGGGTCAGAACTCTCCCCCTTTGCAGGGATGAGCCCCGAGCCTGCCACGTAGCCAGTTTAGCAGCGGACCTCTCCCCACTTTGCAGGGATGAGCTCTGAACACGCCACGTGGCCAGCGGGCCGCGGGAGATGTTTTCGGCGCTCTCTGTGAACTGGATTCGGCTCTTTTTGGCTATCCTTTTGATATTTTCTCTGTTCCCACTTCTTTCAAAATGTTTTCTCTACATGAATCATGAATACATGCAGAAACCAAAAATGAGGGTGTCACAAATCTATCCCCCTTATGTTGAATCTCGCCCTCGAGATTCGTTAGTAGAGCATAGATGAGGGAATTCTGCCTTGACGTCTTCTTCACGCTCCCATGTGGCTTCAGCTTCGGTGTGATGGCTCCATTGTACCTTGCACCATCGGATCACTTTGTTCCTTGTGACCCTTTCCTTTACGTCCAAAATTCGGACAGGATGTTCCGCATAAGTCAGGTCCTCTTGAAGTTCAAGCTCTTCCATTGGTACTTGCTCCTCTGGTACTCTCAAGCACTTCTTGAGCTGGGATACATGAAACACGTCATGTACGTCGGAGAGATATGTTGGGAGCTCTAGTTGATAGGCTACTTCTCCTCGCTTGTCCAAAATCTTAAATGGTCTGATGTAGCGAGGTGCTAGCTTGCCTTTGACGTTGAAACGTCGTTGGCCACGGATAGGTGATACCTTAAGGTATAGAAGTCTCCTACTTCGAAGGTCAACTTCCTTCGCCTATTGTCCGCATAGCCTTTTTGTCATGACTGAGCAGTCTTTAAGTTCTCCCGTATCGTTTGGACTTGCTTTTCAGCTTCTTGTAGCACTTCGGGTCGAAACACCTGGTTCTCTCCAGTCTCGTTCCAGAACAGCGGCGTTCTACACCGCGTACCATACAATGCTTTGAAAGGCGACATCTTCAAGCTAGCTTGATAGCTGTTGTTATAGGAGAATTTGGCGTATGGTAAACTCCTATCCCAACTATGCCCACGTTTCAAGGTGCAAGCTCTCAACATGTCCTCCAAAATTTGGTTTGTCCTTTCGGTTTGTCCATCGGTTTGTGGGTGATAGGCGGAGCTAAAATCCAGTGGTGTACCCATAGCTTTCTGCAGCTTCCTCCAAAATCTAGTGGTAAACTGAGAACCTCGATCGGAGACTATCCGCCTCGAGACTCCATGACGGCACACGATCTGCTCCATGTAGAACTCGGCTAATTGTGAAACATTGTACTTGGCCCTTACTGGGACAAAATGGGCTGTTTTCGTCAATCGGTCCACGATAACCCAGATGGAGTCATAACTAGACTGAGTACGTGGCAATCCGACGATGAAATCCATACTGACGTCCTCCCACTTCCACTTGGGTACCTTCAAGGGTTGCAACAATCCAGCGGGTCTTTGATGTTCGGCCTTCACCTGTTGGCATGTGTCGCATAGGGCAACGTATTCGGCTATATCCCTTTTCATACTATCCCACCAATAACAAGTCTTCAAGTCCTTGTACATTTTGGTACTTCCGGGATGTATGGAATAGGGTGAATCATGTGCCTCTGTTAATATCATGTCACGGATGTGCTTCACGTTAGGCACACAAATCTTTTTTCCTAGCCAAAGCGTACCCTTCTCGTCTTCTTTGAAATCCTTCCCTATTCATTGTCGGATCCTTTCCTTGATCTCCTTGATCTCCTCATCCGTTGCTTGGCCATCTCTTATCTCTTGCTCCAACGAAGGGTGGATCTCCATCACTTCCATGTTGTTTAAGAATCCGAGGTGTAACCGTTCGAACTCCTTACGTAGTTCGGGTGGTAGCTCCCGAACCATGAGTTGGTGACATGCTCCCTTCCGGCTCAATGCGTCAGCTACTACATTGGCCCTCCCAGGATGGTAGTTGATTCCAACATCGTAATCCTTGATGAGTTCCAACCGTCGACGTTGCCTCAAATTCAGGTCCGTTTGTGTAAATATGTACTTGAGGCTTTTATGACCCGTATAGATCTCACATCGATGACCAAGGATATAATGTCTCCAAATTTTCAATGCATGCACTACTGCTGCTAGCTCCAAGTCATGTGTATGATAATTAAGCTCGTGCTTCTTTAATTGTCATGAGGCATAGGCTACCACTCGTCCTTCTTGCATGAGCACACATCCGAGCCCCTGTCTGGATGCGTCACAATATATGTCAAAGCTCTTGCTCACGTCAGGGAATACCAAAACCGGCGCTGTGGTTAGTCTTTTCTTGAGTTCCTCAAAACTTTCTTGGCATGCTGGTGTCCATTGGAAGGCTTTTCCCTTCGTTAGCAACTCCGTCATAGGCTTTGCTATCTCAGAGAAGTCCTTAATGAAGCGTTGGTAGTATCCAGCCATCCCAAGGAAACTCCGAATATCCCTCATGTTTTGCGGTTGGTTCCACTTCAGAACATCTCCCACTTTTCCGGGATCAACTGATACTCCTTCCTCGGAGATAATGTGGCCTAGGAACGATATCTCCTTTAGCCAAAATTAACACTTGTTAAGCTTGGCATACAATTGATGCTCACGCATTTTCTGCAAGGTAAATTTCAAATGTTCTTGATGCTCTTCCTCACTTTTTGAATACACCATAATGTCGTCGCTGAAAACCACGATGAACTTATCCAAGTACAATATTAAAACCTTGTTCATAAGGTACATGAAGTATGCGGGTGCATTTGTTAACCCAAAAGACATGACGGTATATTCATACGAACCATACAGTGTTTGAAAAGCAGTCTTGGGTATATCAGAGGGCTTTATCTTCAGTTGGAAGTATCCCGACCGAAGATCAATCTTGGAGAACACTCGGGCTCCTTTCATTTGGTCAAATAGGTCTTCTATATAGGGCAGAGGGTATTTGTTCTTGATTGTCACCTCGTTGAGAGACCTATAGTCCACGCACATCCTTTGGGTCCCATCCTTCTTGTCCATGAAGAGCACAGGAGCTCCCCATGGTGACGAGCTTGGACGTATAAAACCCTTCTCCAACTGCTCCTGAATTTGCTTCTTGAGTTCCACTAGTTCATTGACGGGCATCCTATAGAGTCTCTTTGCTATGGCTGCAGTTCCGGGTACGAAATCAATGGCAAACTCAATGTCCCGGTCAGGTGGCATACTTGGAAGATCCTCTAGAAACACGTCTGAGAATTCCTGAACCACTGGAATGCTGTCCAATGTTGCTCCTTCGACATGGTTCAAAATTGCCCTTTCGGTTGTTTGTTGGGCTGACTCAAACTCGACATGGATACCGTGCTCGTTTGTCAACTGCATGCTCCTTTCAGCACATTGGATTACTCCGTTGTGCTTTCTTAACCAATCCATCCCGAGTATTATGTCAAGCCCTTGGGAATCCAAGACAATGAGGTTGGCAAGGAAGTCTACCCCCCTTATTTTAAGGATTGCTTTCGGACATACTATATTAGTCCTCATCTCTCCACCGGGAGAATTAACTAACATAGCACATTTTAAGTGTGATATGGGTAGATTATGCTTGGCAACATACTTGGATGATATGAAGGAATGCTATGCTCCAGAATCAAATAAGATGGTGGCCGGTTTTTGAGTTGGCAAAGAACATAGCAATTATGACGTCGTCAGCCTGTTGTGCTTCCTCAGCAGAGATATTGTTCACGTTGCCGCGAGCATAGTTCTGCTGTCCACGGTTTCCTTGAATGTCCCCTCCGTTTGGTCACGGTTTCTTCTTGGGCACGTTGCCTTGCTGTCTAGGGCCTCTCCTCGGGCACTGGCTCGAGAAGTGTCCTGTTTCCCCGCATGCAAAGCATGCCCTATTGCCTACGGCAGCAGGTACGTTGGGTCGGGGGTTTTGAACAGGAGCGCCCATGTTGGGTCGGGGCACAGGAGGCAAAGGCACATGAGGTGCTTGTGCAATGGGTTGTTGCTGTGGTGGCTGACTAGGGCGGTATGCAGGAGCGGTCAATCCATACTGTGGTGCGGCTGGGGGCATGTACCGAGGTCGTACATTGCTCCCTTGGGGCTGGTATGGCATCTTCCTCTTGCACTCTCGCTCGATCTCTCGGATCTTGCTTTCAACCACTCTAGCCTTGTCAACCAGCTTCTGGAAGCTCGCGTAGTCATTGTTGAGGAGCTGAACCTGAATCTCATTGTTAAACCCTCTCATGAACATGTATTGCTTCCTCTGGTCTGAGTTGACATCTTCGGGGGCATACCGAGACAGTTGTGTGAACTTGTTGAGATACTCTTTCACGCTTCTCTGTCCTTGGTGGAGACCTTCAAACTCCTGTCTCTTGAGCATCATTCCACTAGCAGGGATGTAATGAGAGCGGAAACTATCCTTGAACTCAGTCCAAGTGATCGTCTCCGGGTTGACATGGGCATTGCATAGGGCATCCCACCAGTCTGCGGCAGCTCCCATGAGATGGTGCAACACGAAAAGAACCTTCTCTCGGTCATTGCACTGGACTATGGCAAGCTTCTTCTCCATGGATTTCAACCAGTCGTCGGCCTCCATGGGGTTGCTAGCTTGAGCAAAGGTGGGTGGTCGAGTCCTCATGAACTCTCCCAGTCTGTTATGAGCCGGCGGGGGTGGTGGCGGTGGTGCCGGAACGGGTTTGTTGTTGTTGGCCTGCAACTGACCCAAAGTTTGGATCATGGTTTGCATAAGTTGATTCTACATGGCCATCAACCGATCTAGGTTGTTCTCACCAGCTCCGGGGTTAACAGGAACTTCATCGTGGCCATCCTCTTGGTTGTCACAGACGTTCCTTCGGACGGCGTTTCCTCTCACCATCTGTGAGAGAGAACGAAATAGAATAGAAGGTTAGAAGGTTAGGTGGATCCCGTATATGCATCAAGGTGGATTGGACTATATATATTAGCCCATATGAGGATGTGAACAAGTGCCGAGGCATCTCACACCTTTTTCTACTTATGTGTGGATATGGAACGCTTTCAGACGTGCCATAACTCACACTAAGCACAAAATCACAAACAATCATCACAAGGGATCACACAACTCCTATTCAAGGCTTGTTCGATGGGAGTCGTATATCTCTTAGGGTGCTGCCAATCTGTGATCCAACTATGGCCTTTCCTAGGCTTGTATCCTATGTCAAGGTAGTTTCAAGGCCAATCTATGTACCCTAGGATTGCATCCTATGGTCAGCGTGGCTTAGCTTACCAATCTGTGTCTATCTAAGCGTATAACTTACCATCAACCCGTGGCTCTGATACAAATCTGTGACGCCCTCAATTCTGTGGAAAAACCACGGAACCGAGAACTGATGCATATGTGTGCCCAGGATGTTCATCACACATACACATATGTTCCACAAACTGAATTCAGAATATATATAACCACGAATAACAGAGTTTATTACAATGTCTTATGAGTCTTGGACTCATGCTCACAGCGGAAGTCTTAATCCAACAGCGGAAGTCTTATTTCTATGCAGCGGAAGTCTTCTAACTAGTGCGGAAGCAATCTAAGCAGTAGCGGTTCCCTCTCTACTCCATCCCCACAGGCAAGGTTGAGAACAGATTGCACGCCTAATGCTCCACTTTGTCTTCATAGTAATCTTCTCCTGTTGCTGATGATGAAATAATAATGCAAGTTTGAGTACAATGATGTACTCAGCAAGTGCGGGAAAATATGATATGTAGCTCATAACAAGGTAGGTATAAAAAGGCTCACTGCAGAAAGCAAAGTTATTTATCAAAAACCACGATAAAACAGCAACTCATCTTTAAGTGAATGTAATCCCAACATGTATTAAAATACCAATCATACCTCCATTATGTTCATTACCTTCCATGTCCCATCCAGACATCAATCAACCTCATTCTTGCTTACGAATACCTCCTCGTATTCGCTACCATCTCACGAATACCATCTCGTATTCGCTACCATTTCATCTCATAAACAACTTCGTTTCCCACCGAGATCAATATCGTTGCCATGACTCAACAGTCATGCAACCCATCTTATCACCCGGACTCAACAGTCCCGAAAACAAAACCAAAACCAACCCTTCCAAAACCATAACCAATAACCATATCCAATAACCATCCCAACTAATCATGGAAGTTGGCCAGGCGCTCGTGACCGTAAGCTCGGCTATCATGATAGTTTTAGGACTCTGCAGAGTTTGCACCTCTTTACCCACAAGTTTGTGATTTCATCACCCGTCGGCGACTGCAGAACCTCCATTATACCAGTACACAACCGTCGGTGTATGGTCAAGAGATCACAAAATAGCCTTTACAAAGGGGTTACTAGATGTATGGACTCACTAAGGTTTCACCGGCAGGCTAGAATCTCCGATTCTCCCACCCACGGGCCCCCTCTTGTGCCATGCAGTTCCCAGGGCAGTCCTCACTCGACTCCCATTCCCCGCGCCTTCCACAGTCCATAACAATCTAGCAACTTACCTAATTAGTCAGCTAAGCCACACCCATACTTGGCCTTGTGGTGGCACTGTTATCCTGGCATGTGCTCGCATGAACTGGTCCTTAGATCTACGGCAAGTAAACCACCATCTCATGCTACCTCATTCACAAACCCAGTCTTGCCTAGATCTCCCTCCGATCCATGTTCATTAACAACATCAGTTTCTCATTATCATTACGAGTGCAGTTAGCTAGACACATCTATCTCGCTTCGCAATCCCATGGACTCAACGAAGCATAAAAGCAAAAACCATACCCGACTCATAAACTTCCCTGGCGACAAGGGTGGGCTAACCAAAACTAGTAAACTCCTATAAAAGGGTTTCCCATCATGTTTGACTCAGCACACACAAACCTTTTCGTAAAACAAAACAGTTTCCCAAAACATAGGATCAATATGGTCAAGGGGCACTTGCCTTGTTCATGTTGTTCCGGTTGCTCAAAATCTTGTTGTTGTAGTCCATCGTAGGTAGCTCCTTGAGCTTGTACTTCTATACATGATCACGCACATACAAGATTTACAACAATCATTATCATGCACAAACTTTAACTAGATGCGATGATGCATATGCAATGCTATCCTATAATCAGTTTTTATTAGATCAGTTTGCACGTGTTCTTGCATGGCTTGCATGGATTTTATGATGAACAGAGGTGTTCGGATCAAAGTTGGATGTGGCGATGACCTTGTCTTTAGATCTAGATCAAACCGATCAGCAAGTGATCTGTCCACAAAAAGCTTCTGTTCGAAAGGAATCGAAGAACAGATGCAAAGAAAATGCGATGACGTCATAAGGTAGTATTGGAGACCTACCTTACGTTCTTCTAGGTGTCGGGGTCCTTCTCTTAGCAAGAGAGATCGTTGGGACTCTCTTCCGGCGATCTTGCTCGACTGAACTCCGGCGATGGGTTTACTTCGGTGAGTTGGGGGCTAGGGCTCTAAATCGTCGGCTCAGGAGTTGGAAAAGAAGTTCGTGGTTTTGCCAAGGGTTCTGGGTTCTATTTATAATTGGGAAGAAAGAGTTCTAATCTGATTGGACTTCGAATAAGAGTCCTATTCAAATTGTCTTTGAATCATAACAACTTATCTTTAGTTGATTTGGTGCGGTAATATCATGGAATTCAGGTCGGTTTCTTCTTCGTACCGATATCTCTACGCGTACAGAATCAAAAACAAACCGCTCCAGAACTCGTTACCTCTGCGGTGATGAGCTCCGGAAAATCCACATGTCCACCGGGGCCTTGTCTCCCCCTTTCCGCAGAGACGAGCTCCGGTTGTGCTGCGTGTCAAGCGAGCGAGACCTCCCTCTCTTTCCGAGGTGAGCTCCGCGTGCACCACATATCCTGGTAGTCGGGTCCTCCTCTCTATTCGGAGGTGGCTCCGCGCACGCCACGTGTCAGTGCCGGACCTTCCGTCTCCCTGGAGGTGGCTCCAGGTGTGCCACGTGTCCTAACAGCGCCAGACTCCTTTTTTGCTTATAGACAAGCTCCGAGGTTGACACGTGTCCAACAGTGTCGGACCTCCCGGAGATAAGCTCCGGTGGCGACACGTGTCCAATAGAACAGGACCTCTCGGAGGTGAGCTCCGAGATCGACACGTATCCCGCGCGACTGGTCCTCTGATTTCCTCGGTGACTAGCTCCAAAGGTGACACATGTCCTGCGGAACTTCCTTTGCTTCTCCGTAGAGGCTAGCTCCGGGGGCAACACGTGTCCCACGGGGTCGGACCTCTCCCCCTTTGCGGGGATGAGCCCCGAGCCTGCCACTTAGCCAGTTTAGCGGCGGACCTCTCCCCACTTCGCAAGGATGAGCTCCGAACACACCACGTGGCCAGCGGGCCGCGGGAGTTGTCTTCGGCGCTATCTGTGAACTGGATTCGGCTCTTTTTGGCTATCCTTTTGATATTTTCTCTGTTCCCACTTCTTTTAAAATATTTTCTCTATATGAAACATGAATACATACAGAAACCAAACTTGAGGTTGTCACAGCCCAGCAGTGGATCCGCGACGTAAACTACCTCGTCGCTACTGCCGTCAACCCTCCGCTGCGGCAAGGACGACGCCCTGCTCAACCAGGTGTCTCGCTGTCGCGCACACCAACGGTTGACAGGCAGATGGCAGACTCCAGTTCTACCAGGCTCTCAACGGCAGACCTGAGGGAAGAACCGGAGCGACGTCGCTTGGGAGAAGACGCTCGCGTAACCATCGAGCGACAGCGACAAAGGCGTCGCATCAAAGAGGCCGACTACAGCACGTCGACCGCCTCAACTCAACCTGGGCCGCAGATGTTCACCACGCAACCTCTGGCCCAGGCGTACGCCATGCAGCATATGCAGCAACCATATGTCCTGCAGTCGGCGCCCCTGTATATGGTCCTCTAATGCCCATGCCGGGGTACACCGTGCCAGCAGTCGTCCAAGGGTTTGCGGCACCAAGACCTGCAGCAGCAGCGACCGGGTGTGCAGCCTTGGCGCCCCACCTTTGCTTTGCAAAGTGGCCACGCAAGTTCCGGCCACAGCTGCCAAAGAAGTACGAAAGAAGCGGCAACCTGGCAGAGTTCCTGCAGGTCTACTCTACTGCCATCCTAGCCGCAGGAGGGGATGAAGCCGTCATGGCAAACTACTTCCCTGTCGCCTTGACCGGCCCGGCGAGGTCATGGTTCATGAACCTGCCCCAGTATTCCATAACCTCCTGGGCGGAGCTGTGCATACAGTTCACGACGAACTTCAGCAGCTCCTACACGTGTCCCGGCACGTAGCTGGACCTCCACGCCGTACGACAACAACCGGGAGAATCTCTGTGCTCCTTCATCTAGAGGTTCTCCCATGTATGCAATACCATCCCCCACATCCCAGATGCATTAGTGGTGGTTGCATCCGACAGGGTGTGAGGGACAAGAAGATGGTCGAGAAGTTGGCCACCAGGGAGGTGAAAGACGTCTCAGAGCTCTTCAGCCTCGCCGACAAGTGTGCCAGAGCAGAAGAAGGGCGTCACTGGAACGCACAGCCAGCCTCCAAAGCCAGAAGACAGCCCGAAGATGGCAGAGTTCAAACTGAACTCCCGACCACATCAGACAGTCAAGAGCAAAGCACCGACTAACTTCGTGGTCTGGTGGACGCCACCACCAAGCATCCCAGGGGGCCCCGAAAGTGGAGAACCGGAGCGCCGAGCACCGGCCTTCACCTAGCCTCACTGGATGTTCTACTCCGACGGCGCGCTACTCCTCATGCCAATGGGGGGAGCGGTTTGGGTACCTTGGACCTATGCCATGTACGGCATGCCGACGACACCGTCGCCAACAACCTGTCAATGAAGGCCTCCACCAGAGCCCCGGAGCCCCAAGGAGCCTTCGATGGGACGTTGCCGTGACTCATAGCCCGGAATGCCGAACCGGGCGAAGGGGATGAGACCAACACCTCGAATCTGGTGGTCCCAGCGGCCCTGTAGCCATGGTGCCCACCAAAGGATCATATGCGCCACTGGGGACTCCGTGCTACCCAGCGCCCAAGATCCAGAAGCTCAAGTAGCCCCGATGCATGGACCACGAAGGTCCCGGACTTCTTAAAAGACAACATCCTTCCTGATGAACGTGCATCCACTGAACGGATTGTGCAGATGGCTAAAAGCTACACGCTGGTATCTTTATCAGCGTGGCGCCGACGGCATCCTATTGCGGTGCATAACCCAGGAGGAAGGCTGCGACCTGCTCGCAGTAATCCACGGAGGCGAGTGCTGGGAACGCTCATCATCCCACACGCTGGTCGGTTAAGCCATCATGCATGGCTCGTACTGACCGAGAGCCACCTGGACGCCGTAAAGCCGGTTAGGAGATGCAAGGCGTACCAGGTCCATGCCGAGCAGACCCACACAACCGGTGCAGACGCTGCACCCAGTACCGTCGGGGGGTACCGGCTCCTCTACGTTGGGGGCCAGCCGGACATCCCCGAGCCGGGTCGCGGGAACTGCCCTTCTACCTGGTATGCGGGGCCAAAGACGTGCTTCCCCCCAAGTTTGCCATGGGGGTCCCCTCCGTATCCGAGCATACGACGAAGCCACGAAGGACCCGCTCTGCGTGAGAACGTCTACCCCGTCGATGAGACAAGATGGCAAGCAACGCTCCGGATCGCACGGTCCTGGCGGGAGCTCCAGCGCTACCACCGCGGGTCCCTGCATGGGAGCACGAGGCAGGTGCTCCAGCCCTACCTCTGTAAGTCCTACCACACTTACTCAGGTGTTCATTTAAATTACGCATTAATTTATATGATCACCTCCCCGCGCTCTAGACAGTGTACGCGCGTTGTACACTCGCCCCTCCTTTCTCACTCTCATAACTAGTCGGCATTTGCTATCCTGCCGAGTGCGGTCGTGCTTGAGGTACCTGCCAAAGGCCCGGGGGCCTCCCGGACCTCCCCCAGTTAGGGTACTGTGATGCCAGTCGGTCTCCTCCAGGAAAAGACCTATGCCAGAGTGGGAGGTCCAGGAGCCTTGCTTTGCCGGATCCTGCACCCAAAGCATGCGCACTCTGCCTCCCCAGAGCTACGGTCTGAGTACTAGGGGCCGGGCGGTTACACCCTGACTACGGCGGGAGCCGGGTGTCCGGGACCAAGTGCACTGGATGGCCTAAGCTCTGTATACCAGCCCGGGACTGTAAGCCAAATAAGACTAAGAGACAAGGAAAGGAGGACCTCTGAGCAGGACCGGACCTCACCCCCTCAGCAGGGGTGAGCTCCGAAGCCGGACCTCGTCTCCCCCTCCTCGGAGGTGAGCTCTGAAGCCGGACATCATGCGCCCCCCTAGGCCTGAGCTCTGATGCCGGCCCTCGCCCTCTCCTCAGAGGCGAGCTCCGATGCCGGACCTCACCCTCTCCTCAGACGCTGAGCTCCGATGACCTCCGGAGCTCACGCCGTCCGCTGGCCTGAGCTCCGATGACCTCCGGACCTCACGCCCTTCGCTGGCCTGAGCTCCGATGACTTCCGGACCTCTGCCCCCACAGTAGGGCCGAGCTCCGATGCCAGACCTCGCCCTCTTCTCAGAGGCGAGCCCTGATGCTGGACCTCACGCCCGTCACTGGCCTGAGCTCCGATGACCTCCGGACCTCACGCCCATTGCTGGCCTGAGCTCCGATGACCTCCGGACCTCACGCCCATCGCTGGCCTGAGCTCCGATGACCCCCGGACCTCACGCCCATCGCTGGCCTGAGCTCCGATGACCTCTGGACCTCACGCCCTTCGTTGGCCTGAGCTCTGATGACTTCTGGACCTCCGCCCCCACAGTAGGGCCGAGCTCCGATGCCAGCCCTCGCCCTCTTCTCAGAGGCGAGCCCTGATACCGGACCTCATGCCCATCGCTGGCCTGAGCTCCGATAACCTCCGGACCTAACGCCCATCGCTGGCCTGAGCTCCGATGACCTCCGGACCTCACGGCCATCGCTGGCCTGAGCTCCGATGACCTCCGGACCTCACGCCCATCGCTGGCCTGAGCTCCGATGACATCCGGACCTCACGCCCACCGCTGGCCTGAGCTCCGATGACATCCGGACCTCACGCCCACCGCTGGCCTGAGCTCCGATGACCTCCAGACCTCACGCCCACCGCTGGCCTGAGCTCCAATGATCTCCGGATGTCACGACCACCGCTGGCCTGAGCTCCGAAGACCTCCGGACCTCACACCCACCGCTGGCCTGAGCTCCGATGACCTCTGGACCTCACGCCCACCGCTGGCCTGAGCTCCAATGACCTGCGGACCTCATGCCCACCGCTGGCCTGAGATCCGATGACCTCCGGACCTCACGCCCCACAGCTGGCCTGTGCTCCGATGACCTCCGGACCTCACGCCCTCCGCTGGACTGAGCTCCGATGACTTCCGGACCTCACGCCCTCCACTGGCCTGAGCTCCGATGCCGGACCTCTACCTCTCCTCAGAGGCAAGCTCCGAAGCCCGACCTCCCCCTTTCACAGGGCTGAGCTTCGATGCCAGAACTCGCCCCCTCAGCAGGGGTGACCTCTGATGCTTGTTTACACCCCCTCCACAGGGGTGAACACCGAAGCCGAACCTCTACCTCTCCTCAGAGGCGAGCTCCAAAGCCGGATCTCCCCCTTACACAGGGCTGAGCTCCGATGCCAGACCTCACCCCCTCAGCAGGGTTGACCTCTGATGCCAGTCTACACCCCCTCCACAGGGGTGAACACCGAAGCCGGATCTCTACCTCTCCTCAGAGGCGAGCTCCAAAGCTGTCGAGACCCTACCAATGCAGGGAATACTCAAGACAAGAAAGTGCGCGGGAAGAAGAAGGCCCCACCCCGGGATCGTTACCTCCCCTGAGGTGGGCCCGAGGGCCACTATCGTGTAAGGGCCTCAGTTTTTGACAAAAAATTGAAGTGTTCATCACCACACCACACACCTCATTTGAGGAAAGATGATGAACACAAATGAAGAGCAAGTAACCACCATCAACATGCTCATTAGAGAACAAACTCACACATTGCAAAAGTGGTATTTCCCACATGTGGTATAGGTGGGCTGGACATATGAAAACTCCTACACTTTTCTAAGGATGTCCATGCCAAGTTTCACCCAAATTCAAAACCTTTTTGAGGTCATTTTGGGTATAGTTAGAAAGAGGGCAGTTTGAAACCATATTCAAATTCAAACTGTTTTTATCCCATGAATTTAAAAGTGGGAGGCATATTCTTACTCAGCACATTTTTGTGAGCTCACACACCAATTTTCACTCCATTTGGAGTTGATCTTGATATGAGCTAAGTGGGACAAATTCAAACTTTATTTGAATTCAAAACTGAACTTGTGCTGAAATTCACTCAAACCAAATCCAATTTGAATTCTACTCAATTCAAATGGCTCATGGGTGAATAATTTGAATTTCCAGGGGTAGTATGGGGTTCACTGTTTACAACAGTGATTAGGAGTAAATTTCAGAGGTTAAAATGGGTAGTGGGATCCACATGTCAGCCTCTACTTCAAATCAAACGGACTGAGACTTTTCTCACTCGGTTAACCGCGCCGCCACTGCGATCGCCACCGAGGGAAGCCGCCGTGCCAGCAGCTGCTTGGCCACGCGCGGGCGTGAGGTGGTGCAGAGACTTCTTAAGGCACCTTTCCCCCTCCTCGGCCGAAGCATCGCCGTTCTTCCCCCGCAAGAACTCAGCGCCGGCCGAAACTTTCCACAGCTCGGAATCGATCGGAGAGCGCCGATCACAGCTACCTCCGTCCCCTCCAGAGCCCCGGCAAGGTACTAGAGACCTTCCTCCGTCTTCCCCGCTGCTAGAATTCAGTTGAAACCGATTGATATCGGCTGTGCCGAAAGATCAATTCGGTGACTTAGAACCGCCGCACCTCAGTCTCCCGTGGACAGCCCAACCAGGGCGTTGTCACGCCCGAGCCAAGGCACCCTTGGACGCGCTGGTGACCGGTGCTGCTCACCCCCGAGCCACAGCCCGAGTGATTGCTCACCGGCGGCGAATTTCCAGTTTTCCCCTTTTGGTGTGCAGAACGACCTTCGGGTGTGATTCTGTCAAATTCGTGCTCTAGAAAGAATTAGAGGGCCTCAATCCGCTCTCACACAAACTAGACACGGTAACGCACAAGTTGCCTTCACAACCCTTGGCCGGGGAACCTCTGTACCTGGCATAATTCGAGGTTTACCAACGGCGGAACAAACGGGAGGCATCGGGCGCATGGTGAGGACCTACTTCGGGCCTTCCCCGAGCTGCCTCAAGCTCATGTCGACCTTCCCTGAGGTCCACCGATGCTTTGCGACCGGTTCCTCGAGTAGTTGAGGTGCTAGGGCAGTCAGCCGACACGGCCGAAGTTTTTCCGAGGCGGCGGCTCGTCGCTGACCATGTACCAGCCGTTGTCATGACTAGCTGACCCCAGAATCCTGTTCCCCGAGTGAAAGTAGGCAGGGGCGGCCAAAATCGTGAAAATTTGGAGCTGTACAGAAGCCGGCGGCGAGCTCTCCGGCGAGGTCCCTCGGCGGCGGAGCGAGGGCGTCGCGAGGTTGAAGAAAGGGGTGGACCCCAGCTGTCAGCAGCCGATATTTTGAATCGGGATCGGGCTGCGGCCGGGATCGGGTGTGCTGGCGCGCAAAATCCTTGTGGGCCGCGGTGTGCTGTCGCCTCGGCATGCGACGCATGTCCCCAGGGCCCACCCGCATGTTTAAACTTTTCCCCTGATTTTCAGATTTCCTTCAAACTTCAAATCCTTATAACTTTGGCTAGAAAGCTCCAAATTGAGTGAACAAAATTTTGCTGGATTCAGCTATCTGAGTACTTTCCACCAAATCAAGTTTCACTTCATGAAATTCCTTATTTCTCCAGAATTAATTCCTCAAAATTTAAACTGTTTGGAATTTTAACTGGAGAATCCTTTGGAGGAAAATCCTGAAATTTCGCTGGGATGTTGACCAAAATATCCCTGACCTACCATAAAAATTTCAGACCCATTGGAGCTAATTTATTCCGCCTAATGGTGTGATTAGTGAAACTGTTCCAGAGAAAATAGAAAATGTTCAGAAACATTTTCAGAATTTTTTCTGAAATTGTTTAGCTCATATCTTTAGTTAGGAACTTCCAAATTAAGTGAGACCAACTCCATTAGAAACCTATGAAAATCTAGTTTTCAGAAATTCATAGTTTGTTTCATGAAAATCCTTAGAGCACCCTAAGAGTTCCAATTGAGGTCAAGGACATGATTAATTGTGGAGGGCTCAAATGAGCTTTGCTGCAACTAAAACTTGACCAAGTCTCTATTTAGGTTGTAACCAAGCCACATTAAAAGTTTCACAGTCATTGAGTCTGTCTAGTGTGACTTATAAGCTTCACAAGTTGAAACTTAATACAAATGCATTCAAATTAATACATGTACCTCTCTTATCATGTAGTCGCTAAGGTCGAGGAGGAACCCGAAGTCCTAGACTTTGTAACTTCAGAGGAGAAGCTAGCCTACGACCAAGAGCAGCAAGGCAAGCTCCGGTTTGCATTAACCGTTTTACAAATTTTTATTGTTTTGAGCACTTACTTGATTATTATGAATCTTCGCATTAGAGTCTTGTTTGGAAACCCAACTGCATAGCCAAGAAAACCATGGGTTGGGTTTAGGATTTCAAAACCCTGTTAGCTACTGCAATGCTAAGATAGTGTAGGATTCGGTACAAGTCGAGTAATTGGAACTACTCGCGAGCATAGGCTAGAGGCACTCGACTCGGGTAGTGATAGCACATGAAACACATGGCAAGAAAATGAGACTGAGCGGAGGGAAAGGGCAGCAGGACTTTGGGGCCTGTGTGCTGTAGCTCCGCTTTTGTCGATTGAGGACCGAGCCATGTGCGGGCCTGTTGAACAAGCTAGAACAGTACCGAAGACCTACCGGCTATATGGGAACCGGGAAACCGATGTAACTCGGGTAGCTGGGTATTGAGGCATTGCCCGTCGTTCAGAGGGTAGGTTGAGAGCTTGAGGTGTAAATCGGCTGGCGGCACTGAGACGCGCGTGCAGAGACCTCTTGCTCGGGACGATGGGACCGGTTCAATATTTGGCTGACAGGCGAAAGGTGGTTGCGTACGGCGTCCGTGATGGTTGTTGTAGGCAACATCGAGTATGGGCGTACGTGACGGGTTGTTCGGGTAACCCTGCAGGTGTAAATCGATTATAATCGCCGTCCCTCACGGTCAGTGAGTACCACTTGTTCACTGTACCGTGACGTAGAAAGAACAGTCTAGTTACATGTTAAAAATGTTGCTGATTGAAAGATAGACTTGATTGCTAATGACTTGCTGTAGTTTAGAGCTAACTAAAGTTCATTTCAACTTTGGGCAAAGTACATGAGGGAAATGCGTTTCTTGTTTGATTGCGGCTCTCTCATGTACCTTAGCGTAAGGTTCTCCATAACCTGCTGCTAAAACTTGAAAGTAAGATTCTACTAATTAGGCGAGTCCTTGCAAATGATTTTTACCTCATGTAACCCATCACCCCTCATGTAGAAGTTCCATGTTTAGGAGAGACGGGTCAGACTTGCTGAGCCGTCATGCTCACTGCTTGTGTTTGAAGCTTTTGCAGGGTTCTATGAGGAAGGGACTCCCGAAGAGGGGACGGAACACCAGGAGGGGAATCCCGTCGAGTGGGAGTCGTGCACGCCACAGAGTTAGTGTGCGTGTGTGCTAGCAAGGACACATTCAAGGGCTGAACGTGGACTTGATGCGTAGTCTACGCCCGTGAGTGTAGACTGGACTTATTTTGATGTAAACATGTTCATAAACTTGTTTATATAATAAAATTTTGCTTCCGCTTTGTACCTTTGACGTGTGTTATCCGGTGCTGTGCAACGCAGCACCCCTCAGCGTGATCCTGGCTCGACAGGACCATTGGGGTCGTGTCATGTCGGTACCCTCAATACCGGGTACCCCCGCGCACAGGGTGAAACCGCCTCAGGACCTCGCCCCCTCCGCAGGGGCGAGCTCCGAAGGCACCACATGTCCAGTAGGGCCGGAGCTCCCCTCTCCTCGGAGGATAGCTTCGGGCCTGCCCCCTGGCCCAGGAGGCCAAACCCCGCCACCTCTGCAGGGGCGAGCTCCGAAGGCGCCACGTGTCTAGTAGGGCCGGAGCTCCCCTCTCCTCACAGGATAGCTCCGGGCCTGCCACGTGGACTAGGAGGCCAGACCTCGGCCCCTCCGAGAGGTGAGCTCCGAAGGCTCCACGTGTCCAGCGGGGACGGACCTCCCCTCTCCTCAGAGGTGAGCTCCGGGCCCGCCACGTGGACAGCAGAGCAGCGCTGCCTGCCCGGCGCGGTAGGCAGCAGGAGTAAAGGCGCGCCATGCCTTTACCGTACAAGGCATTCAAGACCCGCGTCTTCCCAAGACGCGGAGGCGCGGCGCACGCCTGTCAGAAGACACTGTGACCAGTCACAGTCATGACAGGCGGACAGTGCCAGGAGCAGCAGACCAATAAATGATGCGACAAGACATGCCCTGCCGCCCCTGTCATCACCAACATCTACACGCTACACCTAGCCTGCGGCATGGGCAGGGTGGCAGGACGGCAACCTCTAAGCCAGCGCCAAGACTACGTATCTGGTAGGAAATCACCCCGAGCCACCTGTCGGGCCTCGGGGCCCACCTTCTAAGCCGCCCAAGCCTTGAGCTATAAAAGGCTCTGGTAGGCAACGTTACAAGGGGTTCGAACTCTCGTGAGTTCAGCTCCCTCTAGGTCATCCACATACTCAAGGAAACCAGTGCTCCAAGCACTCCCGTGGATGTAGGGTTTTACACTCCGGCAGCCCGAACCACGTAAATCCCTGTGTCAATCATCTCCTTCCTTCGTCCACTCCGGCAAGACCCTCGCGAGAGGACTAGACCCTCAGAAAAAGAACCTCCGCGGGCTGCCCAAAGCAGGCCCGGGGGAAGTGTCGACCGCAGACGCTTCGACAACTCCCATGGACATAGTGTATTACTCTGGCGGCCTGAAGCACGTAAATCTCTGTGTTCACCAGCTCTCTCTTGCCGGATCACGCTAGGGATGCCAAGCCCCTCCAAACAAAGAAACTCCGAGGGCTAAACCTGTAGCAGTTTGGTAGGAGTGTAGTAGCTCACACTCTGACATTTGGCACGCCAGGAAGGGGGCTTTTCGCTCTCTCTAGGCGACCATGGTGAACGTCACCTCCCGTGGCAAGACTTCTCGCCCTACACGTCCTCGTTTCCAGGCGGGAGACGACGAGGCCACCCCTTGCTCCAGGGCCAGCGGGACTGGCCTAGCCAGCAATCAAACAGCCGGCACACTCTACGTAATGTACGGAGGTTCTTCCAATGTCTCGTCCCTGTGGGCCGTCAAGACCGTGCGTCGAGCGGTGGCGGCAGCTGCTCCAACCCCTAGGACGGCACCACACAAGTGGATGGAGGCGCTGATCAGCTTCGATGCCTCCGACTGCCCCAAGAACATGGCAGGCACCGGGCAGCTGCCTCTCCTCGTCGTGTCGACCATCTCCAACATGAAGCTCTACCATGTGCTGATCGATGGCGGGGCATCCCTCAACGTTATCAGCCTCGCAGCCTTCAAGAAGCTGCAGATCCCTATGTCCTAGCTTACCATCTCGAGACCATTCTCGGGGGTAGGCCGGTACCCAATTTTCCCATGTGGTATCATCTCCCTCTCGACGACGTTCAGGACGCCTGAGAACTACTGCATGGAAAGCATCATCTTCAACATTACGGAGATCAGTCTCCCCTTCAATGCCAATCAGAAGGCAGACCCTGTACCGATTCATGGCAGTAGCCCACAACGGCTACCTGATCCTAAAGATGCCAACCCTGAGGGGTGTCCTCAAGATCTGCGGTGACCGCACTACGGCTATCTCAGTGCTGGAGAAGCTCCAAGCGCTGTCAGCTGCGCAGGAGGCTGCTTCCGGTTGCGCAGAAGCTAGCCGGCGGCCTCCAAGCATGCGTCAGCGAGGGATGACATCTGCACCCCGTGTGCAGCCCTCGGACAGCGAGGATGTACCAGTCAAGGTCGTCCAAGTCGGTCTTGATGCCGCCCAGACCACCCGAATCACTGGGAGTCTGGGCGACAAATAGGAAGACGCGCTTGTCACCTTCCTCCGGGCTAATGTTGATGTGTTTGCATGGCAACCGTTGGAAATGAACAGGATCCCCATGGAGGTGATTGAGCACCAACTGAAGATCCACCCTGACGCCAGGCCAGTCCAACAGGAGCCTCGGAAGCAATCCATTGAGTGGCAAGACTTAATCCGCGAAAAGATCAAGAAGTTGCTCGATGCAGGCTTCATTTGAGAGGTCCACAATCCTCGATGGTTGGCCAACCCTGTTTTCATTCCCAAGGCTGGCAAGAAGATTCGGATGTGCATCGATTACACCACCCTCAATAAGGCATGCCCAAAGGATCCGTTTCCTCTCCCCCGTATAGACCAAATAGTGGATTGTACATCCGGCTGTGATCTAGTGTGTTTCCTAGACGCGTATTCAGGTTTCCATCAAATACCTATGTCTAGGGAAGATGAAGAGCATACAACCTTCATCACAGTAGATGGTCTATACTGCTATGTGTCCATGCCTTATGGTCTTAAGAATGCCCTTCCCACTTTTGTACGATCAATGCACAAAACGTTTAGGAATATCATTCGTGACCTGGTACAAGTGTATGTCGATGACATCTTAGTAAAGGTTAAGTCGCAAGCATTTCTGCTCGACAACCTAGCCCTAGTCTTCGACAAGCTGCGTTCGACACGCACGAAGTTGAACCCGGACAAGTGTATCTTCGGCATCTCTATCGGGAAGTTACTTGGTTTTTTGGTCTCACTCCGAGGAATTGAAGCTAACCCAGAGAAGATTAAGGCGATAGAGCTGATGCGGCCCCCTGCTCGCATCAAGGACATGCAGAAGCTTACCAGATGCTTGGCTGCGCTCAGTCGGTTTATCTCTAGACTGGCTGAGCGAGCTCTTTCGTTATTGAAGCTCCTGTGCAATTCTTGATGAGGACATCACAACAGTGGATACTCACATTGATATACAAGGACCAATCACAAGAGCACGAGCACAGTTACTAAATCAGCAGGTGAACTCGTTCCTAACTTCCTACCCATGTGAGTTTGAGAATGGATTGCTATTTAATGATTTAACTTCTATTAGAAACCATGGACATGATCAAACAGTAAAGGGAGGAGGATTTGGGGACGTGGAGAACCAGATAGGACGTCCACAAGTTGATGGAAACAGTCGCAAACTCGGACTCGAGTTCAACTCGGAGTCCATGAGCAATCCATCTTAAGACAGACGCCCAGGATGCATACGGACTCCGTTTTTGACGTTCTACATATGCATGCAAATATGAGAAGATAAACTTTCCAATGGTTCTGGTCCCACATTAAAATTCGCCAGGAGTCATTGGGAATTTATGAAACAAGTCGAATTCGGAGTTCTGTCCGGTGTTGCACCACTGTATTGGGCTTTTGGGCCTTGTATCCTGTATGAGTCCATTGGGGATGCGTCTAAGGGTTTTATGGATGAACCCTAGCCTTTAAGTACTGCAGCCGCCGTCATATTCAGTGGGTTTTGCTTAGATTAAACACTTTCGCCGTTCTACGGTTTGTGAGACCCACTTTTTTTTGACACGAGGAACTCACCATGAATCCACTAATTGCTGCTGCTTCCGTTATTGCTGCTGGATTGGCTGTAGGGCTTGCTTCTATTGGGCCTGGAGTTGGTCAAGGTACGGCTCTTGTGTTCTCGGTTGCACCTGCAGGGATAGCCTTCTTGGCGAGGTCAAGCGTGTGAAGCACGGATGATAACCAACGGAGCAGTGATTGCAGGGGTATTCGGGTCTGCTCGAGTGCCTTGGATCATCAACGTCGAGATCTGCACCTCAATCGACCTACCTTTCAGAAGATCGGGCCTAAACTACTCATCATTTGGTATCAGATTTCAGGTTGCCAGTGAGGTACTTTGATTTCGCACTAGATTAGTTTTTGTTTTTCATACCTAGAGTCCACAGAAAAAGCCACAAAAAATCATATCGTGTTTAACGATTCCTAGACCATAGTGCCTGCAAGTTTCGTTTTTCAGTTTGCATTCGTATCGTCGAGTCTTGTTGCTGGTTTAGCATTTTGTTTTTGGGTCATAGTTATCGTTGTTCTTCCTTGTTTTTCTTGCTGCTCACCTATTCCACAATCCCTAAACAACAAACCGAGCCAACAAGATCATCGGTTTGCCCTAGCTAGCTGCCTTGCGTGAACTCCCACATCGCCAGCCCTACAACAGGTGACAAACCATTGTGTCAGTCCTTCTTGATTCATCACACAACATCCCATCATTCGTTGTTACTAAATTCCAATTGTTTTTCATATCCTATTGCGAGATCTTTTTTCAAAACCGAGGTTGAATCAACATAAAAAACAGTAACCCGTGTAGCCTACCTTAAGACAGCCATAACTTTTGCATACGAACTCGAAATCGGGCGTTTTTTTTTTCAAATTGATCTACTAAAAATTTTGCTACCGATTTTCCACGGCTTCGCCGTGTTTGGCCAAATTTCCCTCGGAAGATAGACTATCCGGCCTCCGAATTTTCAGCCCTAATTTTAAAGAATCTTCCTGATTTTCTATAGGCCACATCTTACATCCAATTGAGCTGCAAAGTTGAGTGCTTTCTATTTTCGTGCTCTCGGGTAAACAAAAAATATCAAAAAAATAAAAAAAGAAAAAAATAGTGAAGAGAGCACAGATATTAAAGCATTGACAGCACACACTTGAAAACAGTTGGCCTATACACTTGTGCTGTACTTCTTGGTTATCTCTTTCTGATTTTCTATTTGCCTTTCTACTGCCTTGTATTGTGCTAGGCCTAGAACACTTGTTAACCAGCAACAGTTCCAACATTGAATACTTATTCAACTTTGTTTGTTGTTAATGATTTTTTGTTGCTTATTAGCCACCATATTGTGCCATCCAAGCTCCACTTTTCCTCTTGAGCAGAACAGGTACCTTTGCAATCACTCCACGCTTTATTGGTTCTCACCGTCCACAGTTTATCACCTGCTGTGTCGGTAAGAACACTTGTAAGAACGTGGTAAGACGCTTGAGAGAGAGATTGTTTCCTTCCTTCCACTTTTCACATTGCCACTATCCTTTATAGTTGATAGGGATGACATATTTTTGTTGTCTTTTGTTTACTACTAACAATAGCAGAAGATAAAAGGGATGATGAATGTGTTCAACATGCTGAGTTGCGTGACATGATGAGGGAAATGACAGATATGTTCACCAAAACCCAAGCATCGACAGAGGTGTCATTGACGACCTTGAATCGCAAACTTGCTGATCTTGGTGTTCGGATGGATAGAGGCGCGGCTGCCTCTCGCTGAAGATCGTGAAGACGGTGCTTATAATATGGAAGATCATAACAATCAACCACGACTTCCACTTTATCTACGATGTATCCGAGGTAATAATCATTATAATTACAATGATCGTCATAACAATTTTAATCGCCCTCTTGATGATCCTTTTGCTAAAGTCAAATTTACTATACCCTATTTTTCTGGTGCTTATGATGCTGGGGCATATCTTGATTAGGAGATGACAGTAGAGCAGAAATTTAATGCCCACCTTGTTCCTGAACAACATAGAGTTCGTCAAGCCACTAGTGAGTTTAAGGATTTTGCTATCATATGGGGGAATGAACTAGTTAAAACTAGAACTGATCCTCCAACATGGGATAGATTAAAGGAAGCTATGCGTGTTCGTTTTGTTCCTCCTTCTTTTCAGCGGGACCTTCGCAAAAAATTGCAGCGCTTAGACCAAGGTAACAGGTCCGTAGAGGAGTAGTATCAAGAGTTACAAAAGGGTATGTTGCGCTGTGGGGTAGTAGAGGACATGGATGATAAAATAGCTCATTTTTATGGGGGGGGGGTAGAGGCGTGAAATTCAGGACATTGTTGATTATAAGGAATATGATACTGTTAACAGATTATTTCAGTTGGCTATGTTGGCAGAAAAAGAATTGCAGGGCCGCCAACAGAAGCAGCACCAACGCACAAGGAGAACCTTCACACCGCGTTTGACATCTACACCATCCAAAACAGCACCATTTTCGAGTTTTCCTACTGCCACTACAACATCCAATTGTGGCCAACGAACTTCATCTACTGCTCCATTTTCTCGCGCGCCGGAGGGCAGCAAGACGACACTATTCAAGCCTACATCTTCCACTCCTTCCACGAGTCGAACTTCCAACATTAAGTGTCACCGCTGCCAGGGAGTTGGTCATGTGATGAAAGATTGCCCTAGCAAACGAGCATACATAGCACGAGATGATGGTGGGTATGATAGTACTTCGGATGTTGAAGATGAATATTCTCTTGCTACTAACGTTGCAGGACCAAAAGATGACCACTATAGCACAGATGAAGAGGTACTTGGTACTGCAGCAACGGAAAATTATAGAAGCATAATTGTGCAGCGTGCTTTGAGCTCCAAAGTTGAGGCGGATGACAAGCTACAGCGACATAATCTTTTTCACATGTTTCTCATCGTCAAGGACTGCCGTGTGCACACTATAATTGATGGAGGGAGGCAGTTGCAATAACTTGATGAACACGGATGTGGTCAGGAAACTTGGGTTGACAACAATAGCACACCCTCATCCATACCACATTCAGTGGTTCAACAACAGTGGTAAGGTTAGGGTAACACAAACAGCGAAAGTACATTTTTCAATTGGTTCTTACCATGATTTTGCCAATTTTGATGTCGTACCTATGGATGCTTGTTCTCTTTTGTTGGGACATCCTTGGGAATTTGATACGGATGCTATTCATCATGGTAGAACTAATAAATATACTCTAATGCATAAAGGAAAGAAAATCACTTTGCTTCCTATGACTCCTGCTGAAATTGTACATTTGGAGAAAAGTAAAACACGTGATGATAAGGCAACAAAATCACTAGACTCTAAAAAACAGCAAGTAATTAATTTAAAATCACCTCCACTGCTCACAACTAAATCTGACCTTGCTGATTTATTTAATACCAAGGGGATGTACTACACTTTAGTATGCAAAGAAGCCATGTTTTTGCTTCATGAAGTGTCCATTGCATTGCCCCCTGCTGCTGCTAACCTTTTGCAGGATTTTGCGGATATGTTTCCCTCTGAGATACCCCCTGGATTACCACCTATGAGTGACATTGAACATAAGATCGACTTGATTCCAGGGGCAAGTTTGCCAAATCGTGCGGCGTACAGGGCGAATCCGGAAGAGACAAGGGAAATTCAGCGACAAGTTCAAGATCTTTTGAACCGCGGGTATATTCGTGAAAGCCTTAGTCCTTGTTCTGTTCCTGTTCTTTTGGTTCCTAAGAAAGATGGTAGCTGGCGCATGTGTGTTGATTGTAGAGCAATTAATAACATCACCATTCGATATCGTTATCCTATTCCTCGCTTAGATGACATGCTTGATGAATTGAGTGGTGCTATTATTTTCACAAAATTGACTTGCGTAGTGGTTACCACCAAATTAGAATGGCACTAGGAGATGAATGGAAAACTGCATTTAAAACCAAGTTTGGACTTTATGAGTGGTTAGTCATGCCTTTTGGTTTAACTAATGCACCTAGCACTTTTATGCGATTAATGAACGAGGTTTTACATGCTTTTATTGGAAAATTTGTGGTGGTTTACTTCGATGATATCCTCATTTACAGCAAGTCATATGATGAACATCTTAATCATTTACGTGCTATTTTCAATGACTTGAGAGATACACGTTTGTTTGGTAACCTCGAAAAGTGTGTCTTTTGCACCAATCGAGTTTTGTTTCTTGGATATGTCGTTTCATCGCAGGGAATTGAGATGGATGAGGCAAAAATTGTGGCGATCACTAGCTGGCCAACTCCATCGACCGTCACACATGTGCGTAGTTTTCTTGGTCTTGCAGGTTTTTATCGACGCTTTGTGCGGGATTTCAGCACCATTGCAGCACCTCTCCATGAACTGACGAAGAAGGGAGTGCAATTTCGATGGGGCGAACAGCAGAAACAAACTTTTGATGTTCTCAAATCAAATTTTACACAAGCACCATTGGTACAACTTCCTGTTTTTGACAAGACATTTGAGCTAGAATGTGATGCAAGCGTCATTGGTATTGGAGGTGTTCTCATACAAGGTGGTAAACCCGTTGCATTCTTTAGTGAAAAATTGCATGGTCCTTCTCTGAATTATTCTACTTATGATAAGGAATTGTATGCCTTAGTGCGAGTTCTACAAACTTGGCAACATTACCTGTGGTCTAAGGAGTTCGTCATACATTCCGATCATGAATCTTTGCAGTATCTTAAGTGTCAAACCAATATGAATAAACGACATGCTAAATGGATTAAGTTCATAGAATCGTTTCCATACATCATTAAGCATAAGAAAGGGAAGGAGAATGTTATTGCAGATGCATTATCTAGACGTTACACCATATGCTGTCCCAACTTGATCATAAAATATTTGGTTTGGAAACAATAAAAGGATTATATCCTACTGATTTGGACTTCAAATATGCCTTTGGTAATTGTAGAGAAGGAAGAACTTGGAATAAATATGTACTACGGGAGGGCCTCCTCTATCGTGCTAACAAGCTATGTGTTCCTGCTAGTTCTGTTCGCCTATTACTTTTGCAGGAAGCACATGGAGAAGGTTTGATGGGACATTTTGGAGTGAAGAAAACTGAGGACATGCTGGCCACACACTTCTTTTGGCTAAAGATGAGACGTAATGTCGAGCGCTACGTGTCACGGTGCACTACTTGCAATAAAACTAGGTCTCGACTTAACCCACATGGTCTTTATATGCCTCTTCCTGTTCCTAGTGTACCTTGGCAGGATATTTCCATGGATTTTGTTTTGGGATTGCCTAGGACTAAGAGGGTGAGGGATAGTATTTTTTTGGTTGTTGATCATTTCTCCAAAATGGCACATTTTATACCTTGTCATAATAATGATAATTCCTCACATATTGCTGATTTATTTATGACAGAAATTATTCGTTTATATGGTGTGCCAAATACCATTGTTTCTGATCGTGATGCAAAAATTTTAAGTCATTTTTGGAGAACTTTGTGGTATAAATTGGGAATCAAGCTGCTGTTTTCAACCATATGTCACCCACAAACCGATGGACAAACTGAGGTAGTAAATCGTACTCTATCCACTATGTTATGGGCTGTTTTAAAAACAAATTTAAAGGGTTGGGAGGATTGTTTACCACATGTAGAATTTTCTTACAACAGGTCAGTTCACTCTACTACAAAGGAAAGCCCATTCCAGGTAGTGTATGGTTTCAATCCCCATGCTCCTATTGATTTATTACCTTTGCCTCCTTCTGAAACTATAAATTTGGATGCTAAACAACCATCTGAATTCATTATTAAGATGTATGAAACTACAAAGAAAAATATTGAAAGGATGAATGAGAAGTATAAAATTTCTGGTAGTAAAGGTAGAAAAGAAGTAAAACTTGAACCAGGGGACTTGGTATGGCTACATTTGAAAAAAGAACGATTTCCTCACTTGAGAAAATCTAAAATTATGCCACGAGCTGCTGGTCCTTTAAGATTGTTGAAAAGGTCAATGACAATGCATATAAGCTTGAGTTCCCTCCGGATTTTGGGGTTAGTCGCACATTTAACGTTTCAGATTTACGACCATACTTGGGAGAAGAAGATTATCTTGAGTCGAGGACGACTCTGATTAAAGAGGGGGAGGATGATGAGGACATCACAACAGTGGATACTCACATTCATATACAAGGACCAATCACAAGAGCATGAGCACGGTTACTAAATCAGCAGGTGAACTCGTTCCTAACTTCCTACCCATGTGAGTTTGAGAATGGATTGCTATTTAATGATTTAATTATTATTAGGAACCATGGACATGATCAACAAGTAAAGGGAGGACGATTTGGGGACGTGGAGAACCAGATGGGACGTCCACAAGTTGATGGAAACAGTCGCCAACTCGGGCTCGAGTTCAACTCGGAGTCCAGGAGCAGTCCATCTTAAAACGGATGCCCATGATGCATATGGACTCCGTTTTTGACGTTCTACATATGCATGGAAAGATGAGAAGATAAACTTTCCAATGGTTCTGGTTCCACATTAAAATTAGCCAGGAGTCATCGGGAATTGTTGAAACAAGTCGAATTTGGAGTTCTGTCCGGTGTTGCACCACCGTATTGGGCTTTTGGGCCTTGTATCCCGTATGAGTCCATTAGGGACGCGTCTAATGGTTTTATGGACGAACCCTAGCCTTTAAATACTGCAGCCGCCAGCCATATTCAGTGGGGTTTTCTTAGATCAAACACTTTTGCAGTTCTACGGTTTGTGAGACCCCAATTTCGCAATTTCAGATTGCATCTTCATCGTTCTTGCTTGTGTTCTCGGTTGCACCTGCAGGGATAGCCTTCTTGGCGAGATCAAGCGTGTGAAGCATGGTTGATAACCAACGGAGCAGTGGTGTAGTGATTGCAGGGGTATTCGGGTCTGCTCGAGTGCCTCGGATCATCAACGTCGAGATCTCCACTTCAATCGACCTACCTTTCTGAAGATCGGGCCTAAACTAGTCATCAATTCTGGTCCATTCGTTTGGACCGAGGAGGCAGATGAGGCATGCCAGGAGGTGAAGTTCCTTACGATGCTACCGATCATGGTAGCCCCGGAATAAGGTGAGCCTCTGCTTCTTTACATCGCTGCAACAACTGAGGTTGTGATCATTTCTAGTCACGGAGCGGCCAAAATTCCATCGGCCTCCGGTCCCAGGCGAGGCTCCTGCTGCCGTTGGTCTGGAGTCCCAGGACTCAGCTCTGCAGGAGACTATAGGGACGGGGAAATAGTCAGGTCCTAATGATTCGGACCTGAAGATCAATGCATATGCGGGTCAAAACTAACGAATGCAGTCTCGAACCCGGGGGCCTGAGGGCCCCGAGTCCAGAGTCTCCCCAAGAAGATCTAGTAAGGTCTCAGCCAGCTAGGCCTGACAACCGGTGCACATCTGTGACGCCCGGTCCCGTAAACACGGAACCCAGCTAATGCATATGTGTGCCCAGGATGTTTAACACACATACACATGTAATCCACAAACTGAATTCAGAATATAACCACAGTAATAGGGTTTAAGTACTTTATTACATCAATCCCTAACTCATTCTTGCAGTGGAAGTGTAACACCCTCAATTTCATATTCATGCATTGCATATAGAAAAACATTATAAAAGAAATATAAATGGGAAGAATCATAAAAATGGGAGAAAGATAGCTGAAAAGAGCCAATTCTAATTCGCCGAGGAGCGCCGTCGACACTTCCTGCGGCCTGCTGGCCACGTGGCAGGATGGGAGCTTGTCGCTGCGGAAAAGCAAGGTCCAGCACCGCTGGACACGTGTCGCCTTCGGAGCTAGTCTCTGCGGAGAAGAGAGGCTCAGCCCCGCCGGACACATGTCGACTTCGGAACACACCCGTGCGGAAGGGATGAGGTCCGCCCCACGGGACACGTGTCGCTCTCGAAGCTCGCCTCTAAGAGGTCCGTCTCACGGGACACGTGTCATTCTCGGAGCTCGCCTCCAGGGGGGCCGACACTGCTGGACACGTGTCACCCTCAGAGCTTATCTCCGAGAGGTACGGTCCCGATGGACACGTGTCATCCTCGGAGCTCACCTCCGAGAAGTAGGGAGGTCCGACGTTGTTAGACACGTGTCGACCTCGGAGCTTGTCTCTGAGTAGAAAGGAAGTCCGGCGCTGCTCCACACGTGGCACTCTCGGAGTTCTCCTCTGAGGAGATGGGAGGTCCGGAACTAACACGTGGCACTCTCGTAGTTTGCCTCTGAGGAGAGGGGAGGTACGGAACTGACATGTTGCACTCTTGGAGTTCGCCTCTGAGGAGAGGGGAGGTCCGGAACTGACATGTGGCATTCTCGGAGCCCACCTCCGAGGAGAGTGGAGGTCCACCACTAACACATGGCGCGCGCGGAGCTCGCCTCTGAGGAGAGGGGAGGTCCCGCCCGCCAGACACGTGGCACATGCAGAGCTTGCCTCTGAGAGAGAGGGAAGTCCCGCCCGCCAGACACGTGGCGCACCCGGAACTTGTCTCTGCGGGAAAGGGAGGCCAGGCCCCCGCTGGACACGTGGCGTCACCGGAGCTCACAACTGCGGAGATATGAGGTCCTTAGGCGGTTTTTCCTTCTGTGCACACGGGAATACCCGGTACTGAGGAAACCAACACGATTCACGTTGACACTGCATCCAAATCAATTGGAGATAAGTTGTTAAGATCCAAAACAAATTGAATAGGACTCTTAATTGAAATCCGATCGAAGTAGGACTCTTCTTTTCCTGTTATAAATAGAAACGAAACCTCCCTTGGCCGTAACCCCTCTTCCAAGTCGACAACTTAGAGGCCCTATCCCCCAACTCGCCGAGTTAAACCCCTTGCCAGAGTTCAGTCGCTGGTGAGCACCGCCGACGAGCCCCGTCATGCCCGCCGTTGCTAGAAGAGAGCCGAAGATCTGTCCTACTGCCGTTGCTAGGAGCAAGTCCGAGGTAGGTCTTCGTTACCACCTTACGACATCATCGTGGTTTTCTTCGCATCTGTTTTTCTTAGAACAGAAGCTGTTTCGTATGGACAGATCATGTGTTGATCGGTTTTTGACGGTGGTATTGATCTAGATCTTGAGTCAAGATCGTCACCACATCCACACTTGATCCTTACACCATTGTTCACCATAAAACCCCATGCAAGCCTATTAAAACATGCAAGAACACGTACAAACTAAACTGCACCATAGGATCAGCATGCATCTACACCATTGCATCTTGAGTAAAGTTTGTGCATGATGATTGATTGCTATGAATCTTGTATGTGTGTGATCGTGAATAGAAGGACAAGCTCAGGGAGCTATCTACAAAGGACTACAGAACCAAGACTTCGAGACACCTGAGCAACAAAAGCCATAGGAACAAGGCAAGTGCCCCTTGACCATATTGATCCCATGTTTTGGAAACAGTTTTGTTTGCGAAACCATGTATGCTTGAGTCAATGTGATGGGACACCCTTTTATAGGAGTTTACTAGTTTTGTTAACCACTCCTGTCGCCGGGAAAGTTAATGAGTCGGGTATGGTCATTTTTCCTTTTTTCTTCGCTAATCTACGGGATATGGGAAGCAAAATAGAACGTGTTTAGCTACTGCACTCATATGAATAATGATAAGGAGAACATGATAATGAGCATAGAATCGGGGGAGATCTAGGCAAGCTTTGTTCGTGGATGTGGTAGAATGAGATGGTGGTTTACTTGCCGTAGATCTAAGGACCGGTTCATGCCAGCACATGCCAGGAAAACAGTGCCACCACAAGGCCAAATATGGATGCGGCTTAGCTGACTAATTAGCTAAGTTGCTAGATTGTTATGGACCGTGGAAGGCGCGGAGAATGGGAGTCGTGAGAGGACTGCCCTGGGAACTACATTGCACAAGAGGGGGCCCGTAGGTGGGAGAATGGTGATTCGAGCCTGCTGGTGAAACCTTAGTGAGTCCATACATCTAGTAGCCCCTTTGTAAAGGCTATTTTATGATCTCTTTTTGGCCATACACTGACGGTTGTGTACTAGTATAATGGAGGTTCTGCAGTCACCGACGGTGACGAAATCACAAACTTGTGGGTAAAGTGGTGCAACCTCTTAAGAGTGTAAAACTATCATGATAGCCGTTCTTACGGTCACAAGCGCCTGGCCAACTCACATGATTAGATGGGATGGTTATTGGGATGGTTGTCGGAATGGTTATTGGTATGGTTATGGTATGGTTTTGGAATTGGTGTCGGGACTGTTGAGTCTTGGTAATGAGATTGGTTTCGGGACTGTTAAGACATGACAATGAGTTTTGGTCTCGGTTATGAGATGGATATGAATATGAGATGGTTATCATGAGAATGAGATGAAGTTGAGAAAGATTAATGGTTGGTTGAAACATGGAAAGTGATGAATTATGAAGGAGGTATATTGATGTTTTACTTAAATATATGTTGGGATTAAATTCACTTAAAGATAGTTGTTGTTTTTATCATGGTTGTGAAATAAACTTTGCTTTCTGCAATGAGCCTTTTTATTTCCTACCTTGCTGTAAGCAACATGTCATACTTTTCCCGCACTTGCTGAGTATGACATGTAATCACCCTTGCATTATCATATAAACATCAGCAACAGGACAGGAGTATTTCGAAGACCATGTGGAGTATTAGGCATGCGATCTACTGTCAACTTGCCTGTGGAGTTGGAGATGGAGCCGCTGCTGCTGTTTAGTTGCTTCCGCTATCATTAGAGACTTCCGCTGCTAGAATAAGTTAGAGACTTCCGCTGCTAGAATGAGTTAGAGATTCATGAGACATTATAATAAAGTACCTCAACACTTATTATTCGTGGTTATATTCTGAATTCAGTTTGTGGATTACATGTGTATGTGTGATGAACATCCTGGTCACACATATGCATTAGCTGGGTTCCGTGTTCTACGGGATCGAGCGTCACAGATTGGTATCAGAGCCACGTTGACTGTAGGATGCAAGCCTAGGTAGAAGTCATAGATTTGCATCAGAGCCACATTGACAGTAGGACGCAAGCTTAGGTAGAATGCACAGATTGGCATCAGAACCACATTGACCTTAGGGCGCAAGCCTAGGTAGAATGGACCACCCCGTCACATGGCGGGAACAGCACCAGTTCACATGATTAAGTTTAGGACCCCCATTGAATAAGCTTGACTAGGAGTGGTGTGAACTTTTGTGATGATTGCTTGTGTTTGTGTGCTTAGTGTAAGTTGTGGGATGCTTCAGCATTGTCCATATCCACACATAGTAGAGAGATGTGAGATGCTTCGGCATGTGTTCACATCCTCATATAAAAGTAAATATATTTAGTTCAGACACCTTGATGCATATAGCTGGGGTAGCAACCTAAACTTATCTTTTCTAATTCTACCCAACTCTCTCTCACAGATGGTGAGGGAAAACACCAGCCGACAAAGGAGGAACGTTCGTGGCAACCAGGAACCACAAGAGGACGGCCACGATGAAGTTCCTGAGAATGTCAACCCTGGGGCTGGTGAAAACAACCTGGAACGGTTGATGGCTATGCAGAACCAGCTCATACAAACTATGATCCAAACTTTGGGTCATCTGCAAGCCAACAACAACAATCCTAACCCCGTTCCTGCACCACCACCGCCACCACCACCACCACCGCCGGCTCAAGACCGACTGGGAGAGTTCATGAGGACTCGGCCGCCTATTTTTTTACAACCTAATGATCCCATGGAGGCCGACGATTGGTTGAAGTCCATGGAGAATAAGCTTGTTATAGTTCAGTGCAATGATCGGGAGAAAGTTCACTTCGCATCGCACCAACTTATGGGAGCAGCCGCTGACTGGTGGGACGCTCTTTGCAACGCTCATGTCGACCTAGAGACTATCACTTGGGTGGAATTCAAAGAGAGTTTCTGCTCTCATTACGTCCCTGCTGGAGTCATGATGCTAAAAAGGCAAGAGTTCGAAGGTCTCCACCAAGGCAGGAAGAGCATGAATGAGTACCTCAACAAGTTCACGCAGCTGTCAAGGTATGCCCCCGAGGATGTCAACTCGGATCAAAGGAAGCAATACTTATTCATGAGAGGGTTGAACAATGAGATCCAAGTTCAACTGCTCAACAATGACTATGCAAACTTCCAGAAACTTGTTGACAAAGCTATAGTGGTTGAGAGCAAGATCCGTGAGATCGAGCAAGAGGGCAAGAGGAATATGACATACCAGCCACAAGGGAGCAATGTACGTCCCCGTTTCATGCCCCCAGCTGCACAACAGTATGGCTCGTCCGCTTCTACTTTTCGCCCTAATCCACCACCGCAGCAACGTCCTGTCATGCAAGCACCCCGTGTGCCTTTGCCTCCTGCACCCTGCCCAACCATGGGGGCTTATGCTCAAAACCACCCCCGCCCCAACGTCCCTGCTGTCCTGGGCAATAAGGCATGCTTTGCATGCGGAGGGACGGGACACTTTACAAGTCAGTGCCCGAGGAAAGGTCTTGGACAGCCAAGCAACATGCCCAAGGAGAACCCACGGCCGAACGGAGGAGCCAATCAAGGCAACCATGGACAGCAGAACTACACTCGTGGCAACATGAATCATGTCTCCACTGAGGAGGCGCAACAGGCTGAGGGCGTCGTGATTGGTATGCTCCTTGCCAACTCCAATCCAGCTACTGTTTTATTTGATTCCGGAGCATCGCATTCATTCATATCATCCAAGTATGTTGCCAAGTATAATCTGCCGATATCACACATGAAATATACTATGTTAGTTAATTCTCCCGGTGGAGAGATGAGGACTAATATAGTATGTCCAAAAGTGAACCTTAAAATAAGGGGGGTAGACTTCCTTGCCAACCTTATTGTCTTGGATTCTCAAGGGCTTGATATAATACTGGGAATGGATTGGTTAAACAAGCACAACGGAGTGATCCAATGTGCTCAGAGGTAGCTTATCAACTGGAGCTCCCAACGCACCTCTCCGACGTGCATGACGTGTTTCATGTATCCCAGCTCAAGAAGTGCTTGAGAGTACCAGAAGAACAAGTACCGATGGATGAGCTTGTGCTTCAAGAGGATCTGACCTATGTGGAGCACCCAGTCCAAATTTTGGACGTGAAGGAAAGGGTCACGAGGAACAAAGTGATCCTTTGGTGCAAGGTACAGTGGAGCCATCGCACGGAAGCCGAAGCTACATGGGAGCGTAAGGAAGACCTCAAGGCAGAATTCCCTCACCTATTCTCTACTCTATCAAATCTCGAGGGTGAAATTCAGTTTAAGGGGGGTAGGTTTGTAACACCCTCAATTTCATATTCATGCATTGCATATAGAAAAACATTATAAAAGAAATAGAAATGGGAAGAATCACAAAAATGGGAGAAAGATAGTGTGGCGGACAGGAATCCGCTCTCCCAGGATCGTAGAGGGTGGTGCGCACGATGCGACACCTGACAGCACACATCATAAGGACACCTTTTATTACATGGGAAACCAACTGAACCGTACAAACAGGTACAATCTTCAGTTATAAACTATTGTTTATATTACACAGCGGAAGTCTAAATTGTACAACTCACGCCCGTCTATCTAGCAAAAGTCGGTTGCCCAGCCCTAGGGCAACCCACACTAGCTGCACTCCTCAGCTCAGCGCGGCGTGTACAGCTCCCACTCAGCCGTGGTCCCCGACGGAGGGTAACCCTCGCCGGTGGACTCGTAACCCAAGTCCGTGGGTGGCTTCTCACCTGAAAAACACTTAAGCAGCAACCCTGAGCACGATGGCTCAACAAGACTTAACCGACTCACCTAGGCATGAAACTCTATATGCAGAGTACAATAATAGGGGATGGTAAGACTTCGGCAAATGGACACGCCTATAGTTTATCCTTAGTTCATCTTTTAGCCACAAATTAACAGTTCATGAATATGAAATTTAGTGAGCAATATTCGGAGGCACATATGTAACAATACAATTGTATCATAACAGCAATATTGAATCATCACATTTCATACATTACCCTACGTCACGACTCAGTGAACAAGCGGTACTCGTCACCGCGAGAGACGGTGAATCGACTCGATACACACCTGCAGCGAGACCCAAAGAGCACGTCACGTACGCCCACCCGTGGAGCTGCACAGCACGCTCACTCGATGTCGTACAAGACAACCTTTCACCCAACAGCCCAAACGTCGAACCGGTCGCACAGAAACGGACAGGAGGTTCCCTTCACGGAGCATCTCTCTATGCCCGTTAGCGGATTTCCACCTTGCTGCCGTCAACCTACACCTGTAAATCGGTGTGCTATGCCTCGATGTCCGGAGGTTTAGAATACATCGGTTTATCGGGACCCATATATCTGATATGCCTTCGGTACGTTCAATACTTGCTCAGCAGGGCCGCACACGGATCGGTCCTCAATCGACACGGACAGGACTGCGCACACAAGACTTTCTCTTGCTGCGCCGTAGCCCCTGCCTAGTCTCATTTTCATAACTAAAGTGATCTCACATCACTCGAACCAAACCCGTGTGTCCCAAGCCTAACTCGCAAGTAGATTCCAACTACTCTACTTGTACCGAAGTCGTATGAATCATTAAGCATAGCCTGTCTACGCGAGGTCTTAGACACTACCCTCACTCTTATAGCCAAATTCTGGTTATGCAAGTGGGGTTCCATCCATCCTACACCTAATGCACATTCATACTTCACACTAGACATGTAAACAAAGCAAACATTTATAAAAAGGGTTAATGCAAACCAGGGCTTGCCTTGTTGCTGCTGGTCAGTGGTTAGGTCTTCGTCCGGAAGAAGGAAGTCGAGCACTTCCGGAGTCTCCTCGCCTTCAGCGACTACACGTTAACCATATGCCATATGTCAATTTAAATGCAATGTGTAAACTTGAATAAGTAATTACTATAACTCTATCTAACCCTCCCCTTTGGTTCTGAAATTTTTATGGTGGCATGGTAGGGTCATAACCAGAGTCTTGACCAAGTTTTATTTGAAACAAAGTACATTTGAGCTTTGTACAAATAAAAGCCTATTTGATCAATATTAGAGTCTCTATGTAATTCCAGGGTTTTTCATGGCTCCAACCATTACTTTCTGGAAACTAGAACTTAAGATGGTTCTAATGGAATTGGTTTCATGTCATTTGAAGAATCCTAGAGAAAGTTGTGCCCTAAACAATATTTGAGAAAATCTGAAAAATGTTTCTATACATTTTTCTATTTTCTCAGGGCAGTCCTATTAATCACCCCATTAGGGGGAATAAATAAACTTGGATGAGTTTGAAAATTTTACTGTGACTCAAAGATTTTCCAATGACCCTCTCAGCCAAATTTCAGCAATTTTCATAAAGTAATTCTCCAGATAAAATTTCCAACAGTTTAAATTTTCGGGAATTAATTCTGGAAAACTATTAGGTTTCATGAGCTGAAATTGGTATTGCTGGAAAGTACTCAGAATTCTGAGTTCAGCAAAATTTGGTTCACTGGATTTGGAGTTTCCTAGCAAAGGTTCTAACCATTTGAAGATTGAACCAAATCTGAAAAATTCAAATAAAGTTTAAACTGTCGGGTGGGGTCCCCGGGCTACGTGTCAGCATCCCAGCTAACCCACACAGGATCCCGCAGAATCACCCGCGCAGTCGCACAGGATTCCGGCGCCGCAGCAAATCCGGGGTACTCTCAGCAGAGACCGACACACGAGGCCCACGAGGCTTCTTCAACCTCGTGCTCCCACGGCTCCCGGCCGCCCACCTCGCCGGAATACTCGCCGCCGGGCGTTCTGCTGCCCGACCTCTGACGAAACTCACCACCTGTGCATATCTCGGCCTGGGGAACATGGTGGTGCCCTGACCAGAGCTCGGCAACAGCCGGAACAGTGCTCCCGACGGTAACAGCGGCCGGGAGCTCATCGGCGACGTCGAACTCGGCGTCCCCTGCATCTTTTTCGACGTAGTTTGCTCGGGGAGCTCCGCTGACACCTGCTGATCACAGACATGGGCACCGATCCCCGTGAAAATGGCTGCAACTATGACCTCACCGGCGAGGTGCCCTGTTCTCCGCCACCGAGCCAAAATTTTGACAGAACTAAGGCCCTAGTGCATGGAACTGGCTGCTACTTGATCGAGGAGGTGCGCTAGGTATTCTAGAGCATGTGTATGCTATATCTTGATCGGTGGTTGCTCCTGTGCAACAAATTTCGCCATAGACCAAATTCTAACCCTAACATGTACCGAGGAGGAAAACAAGGAATTCTCTCTCAACATCGCCGGAACTGGCGCATGGTTTCCTCCTACGGCTTCAGCACAAGTAGGCGCACCTTTTCTTCTCTGTTGACGGCGCGTGAAACCGTAGGGATCTGCCGGTCGCCGGCGATCAGAGGAGGCGGCGTCGAGTTCTTGCGCGGACACAGGAGAGTAGCTCGGTATCTGCTCGTGTTCACTCGGGAAACCGAAGGAGAGGCGAAGAAGCTCGTGCGCTGGCCTTTGAGCCACAATTTTTAATTGTGAGGTGGACGCCCGAGCGCTGCTGGCGGTCGGGGCGCGGTCGTGCTGGCGTGCGTGTCTTCGGTCAAAGGAAATATGACCCGAGTGAAAACTTCAGAGTGAAGTCTGCTGACTTGTGGGCCTCCTCTCTAATTTCTTTTTCCCACTTTTTCATTTCTGTTTTTGCTGAATATATCCCCAGCTACTCACCATTGAATGTGAGACTTAGCCCCTAAGTGTTGGTTTGAATTTGAGTTCTCAAATTTGAACCTTGTTTGGCTAAATTTGCTTCCTGTTTGAACTGAAATTCAAATTCAGTTCTGAATTCTTGCAAATTTAGCTCCCGACAAGATGAACTCCAATGGGGATGAAAATTGGTGGATTAACTCAGAAAAATATGCTGAGTTTGAATATGAAGCTAACTTTTGAATTTAAGTGATGAAAGTTGCTACAATTTGAATTTACATTCAAATTGGCCTCTTTTTCAAATACCCCCAAATGTGCCTCAAAAGTGTTGGATTTGCATGAAGTTTGGCCTGAACCTTCCCAAGACTTTTCAAGTTCTAGGGGTGAGCTCAACCTCCCATGTTCATGTGTAGAAATCCTACTTTGTGAAAGTTAGGGCTTTCCCCTCTAATCACCCTTTTGATGGAGGTTACTTGCTCTTCACAATTCTTTACAAGATATCAACAACAAAAACTGTGGTATTGTGAGGTGATGAAAAGTTTTTGCAAGTCCCTTTTCTTGTGCTTTTACAGATAGCTGAAAAGAGCCAATTCCAATTCGCCGAGGAGCGCCGTCGACACTTCCCGCGGCCTGCTGGCCACGTGGCAGGCTGGGAGCTTGTCGCTGCGGAAAAGCGAGGTCCAGCCCCGCGGGACACGTGTCGCCTTCGTAGCTAGTCTCTGCGGAGAAGAGAGGCTCAGCCCCACGGGACACGTGTCGACTTCGGAACAAACCCCTGCGGAAGGGATGAGGTCCGCCCCAGGGGACACGTGTCGCTCTCGGAGCTCGCCTGTGGGAGGCACGACACTGCTGGACACGTGTCACCCTCGGACCTCGTCTCCGAGAGGTCCGGTCCCGATGGACGCATGTCATCCTCGCAGCTCACCTCCGAGAAGTAGGTAGGTCCGACGCTGTTAGACACGTGTCGACCTCGGAGCTCGTCTCTGAGGAGAAAGGAAGTCAGGCGCTGCTGGACACGTGGCACTCTCGGAGTTTGCCCATGAGGAGAGGGGAGGTCCGGAACTGATACGTGGCACTCTCGGAGCCCACCTCTGAGGAGAGGGGAGGTCCAGCACTGACACATGGCGCACGCGGAGCTCGCCTCTGAGGAGAAGGGAGGTCCCACCCGCCAGACACGTGGCGCACGCGGAGCTTGCCTCTGAGAGAGATGGATGTCCTGCCCGCCAAACACGTGGTGCACCCGGAGCTTGTCTCTGCGGGAAAGGGAGGCCAGGCCCCCGCTGGACACGTGGCGTCACCGGAGCTCACCACTGCAGAGATACGAGGTCCTTAGGCGGTTTTTCCTTCTGTGCACGCGGGAATACCCGGTACTGAGGAAACCGACATGATTTTCACGTTGACATTGCATCCAAATCAATTGGAGATAAGTTGTTAAGATCCAAAACAAATTGAATAGGACTCTTATTTGAAATCCGATCGAAGTAGGACTCTTCTTTTCCTGTAATAAATAGAATCGAAACCTCCCTTGGCCATAACACCTCTTCCAAGTCGACAACTTAGAGGCCCTAGCCCCCAACTCGCCGAGTTAAATCCCTTTCCGGAGTTCAGCCGCCGGTGAGCACCGCCGACGAGCCCCGTCACGCTCGCCGTCGCCGGAAGAGAGCCGACGATCTGTCCTGCTGCCGTTGCAAGGAGAAAGGCCGAGGTAGGTCTTTGTTACCACCTTACGACATCATCACGGTTTTCTTCGCATCTGTTTTTCTTTGAACAGAAGCTGTTTCATGTGGATAGATCACGTGTTGATCGGTTTTTGACGGTGGTATTTATCTAAATCTTGAGTCAAGATCATCACCACGTCCACACTTGATCCTTACACCCTTCTTCACCATAAAAACCCATGCAGGCCTGTTAAAACATGCAAGAACACGTACGAACTAAACTGCAACATAGGATCAGCATGCATCTACACCATTGCATCTTGAGTAAAATTTGTGCATGATGATTGATTGCTGTGAATCTTGTATGTGCATGATCGTGAGTAGAAGGACAAGCTCAGGGAGCTATCTACGAAGGACTACAGCACCAAGACTTCGAGACACCTGAGAAACAAAAGCCACAGGAACGAGGCAAGTGCCCCTTGACCATATTGATCCCATGTTTTGGAATCTGTTTTGTTTGCGAAAATATGTATGCTTGAGTCAACGTGATGGGACACCCTTTTATCGGAGTTTACTAGTTTTGTTAACCACCCTTGTCGCCGGGAAAGTTAATGAGTCGGGTATGGTCGTTTTTCCTTTTTGCTTCGCTAATCTACGGGATATGGGAAGCGAAATAAAACGTGTTTAGCTACTGCACTCATATGAATAATGATAAGGAGAACTTGATAATGAGCGTAGAATCGGGGAAGATCTAGGCAAGCTTGATTCGTGGATGTGGTAGAATGAGATGGTGGTTTACTTGCCGTAGATCTAAGGACCGGTTCATGCCAGCACATGCCAGGAAAACAGTGCCACCCCAAGGCCAAATATGGGTGCGGCATAGCTGACTAATTAGATAAGTTGCTAGATTGCTATGGACCGTGGAAGGCGCGGGGAATGGGAGTCGAGAGAGGACTGTCCTGGGAACTGCACAGCACAAGAGGGGGCCCGTAGGTGAGAGAATGGTGATTCGAGCCTGCTGGTGAAACCTTAGTGTGTCCATACATCTAGTAGCCCCTTTGTAAAGGCTATTTTGTGATCTCTTGGCCATACACCGACGGTTGTGTACTGGTATAATGGAGGTTCTGCAGTCGCCGACGGGTGACGAAATCACAAACTTGTGCGTAAAGTGGTGCAACCTCTTAAGAGTGTAAAACTATCATGATAGCCGTGCTTACGTTCACAAGCGCCTGGCCAACTCACATTATTAGATGGGATGGTTATTGGGATGCTTGTCGGAATGGTTATAGGTATGGTTTTGGAATTGGTTTCGGGACTGTAGAGTCTTGGTAATGAGATTGGTTTCGGGACTGTTAAGACATGACAATGAGTTTTGGTCTCAGTTATGAGATGGATATGAATATGAGATGGTTATCATGAGAATGAGATGAAGTTGAGAAAGATAAATGGTTGGTTGAAACATGGAAAGTGATGAATTATGAAGGAGGTATGTTGCTGTTTTACTTAAATATATGTTGGGATTAAATTCACTTAAAGATAGTTGCTGTTTTTATCATGGTTGTGAAATAAACTTTGCTTTCTGCAATGAGCCTTTTTATTTCCTACCTTGCTGTAAGCTACATGTCATACTTTTCCCGCACTTGCTGAGTACAACATGTACTTACCCTTGCATTATCTTACAAACATAAGCAACAGGAGAGGAGTATTTCGAAGACCATGTGGAGTATTAGGCTTGCAATCTACCGTCAACTTGCCTGTGGAGTTGGAGATGGATCCGCTGCTGCTGTTTAGTTGCTTCCGCTATCGTTAGAGATTTCCGCTGCTAGAATAAGTTAGAGACTTCCGCTGCTAGAATGAGTTAGAGATTCATGAAACATTGTAATAAAGTACCTCAACACTTATTATTCGTGGTTATATTCTGAATTTAGTTTGTGGATTACATGTGTATGTGTGATGAACATCCTGGGCACACATACGCATTAGCTGGGTTCCGTGTTCTACGGGACCGGGCGTCACAGGAAGTCTCTAACTTATTCTAGCAGCGGAAGTCTCTAAAGATAGCGGAAGACATCTAAACAGCAGCGGCTCCATCTCCAATTCCACAGAAAAGTTGACGGTAGTTCTGCACGCCTAGTACTCAACGTGATCTTTGAAGTACTCCTCTCCTGTTGCTGATGTTTGTATGATAATGCAAGGGTGAGTACATGTCGTACTCGGCAAGTGCAGGAAAAAGTATGACATGTAGCTTACAGCAAGGTAGGAATAAAAAGGCTCATTGCGGAAAGCAAAGTTTATTTCACAAACATGATAAAAACAACAACTATCTTTAAGTGAATTAAATCCCAACATATACCCAGTTAAAACAGTAACATACCTCCATCATATTTTACCACATACCAAGTCTCATACAGCCATTAATCTTTCTCAACATCATCTCATGCTCATGATAACCATCTCATATTCATATCCATCTCATGCCGAGACCAAAACTCATTGGCATGTATTAACAGTCCTGAAACCAATCCCAAAAAAAAAATATCATAACCACACCAATAACCAAACCAATAACCATCCCATCTAATCATGTGAGTTGGCAAGGCGCTTGTGACCGTAAGCACAGCTATCATGATAGTTTTACACTCTTAAGAGGTGGCACCACTTTACCCACAAGTTTGTGATTTCGTCACCCGTCGGCGACTACAGAACCTCCATTATACCAGTACACAACCGTTGGTGTATGGTCAAGAGATCACAAAATAGCCTTTACAAAGGGGCTACTAGATGTATGGACTCGCTAAGGTTTCACCAGCAGGCTCGAATCACCATTCTCCCACCTACGGGCCCCCTCTTGTGCCATGCAGTTCCCAGGGCAGTCCTCCCTCGACTCCCATTCCCCGCGCCTTCCACGGTCCATAAAAGTCTAGCAACTTACCTAATTAGTCCGCTAAGACGCACCCATATTTGGCCTTGTGGTGGCACTGTTTTCCTGGCATGTGCTGGCATGATCCGGTCCTTAGATCTATGGCGAGTAAACCACCATCTCATTCTACCACATCCACGAACCAGCTTGCCTGGATCTCCCCCGATTTCATGCTCATTATCAAGTTCTCATTTTCATTATTCATATGAGTGCAGTAGCTAGACACGTTCTATCTCGCTTCCCATATCCCGTAGATTATTGAAGCAAAAGCAAAAACGACCATACCCGACTCATCAACTTTCCTGGCGACAAGGGTAGTTAACAAAACTAGTAAACTCCTATAAATGGGTGTCCCATCAAGTTGACTCAAGCAACCACGTTTTCGTAAAAAAAAACAGTTTCCAAAACATGGGATCAATATGGTCAAGGGGCACTTGCCTTGTTCCTGTGGCTTTTGTTGCTCACGTGTCTCAAAATCTTGGTGCTGTAGTCCTTCGTAGGTAGCTTCGTGAGCTTGTCCTTCTACTCACGACCACGCACATACAAAATTATAGCAATCAAACATCATGCACAAACTCTACTCAAGATGCAATGGTGCAAATCCTATGATGCTGTTTTATTTAGATCAGTTTGTACGTGTTCTTGCATGTTTTACTGGCTTGCATGTGGTTTTATGGTGAACAAGGGTGTAAGGATCAAGTGTGGACGTGGTGATGATCTTGACTCAAGATCTAGATCAATTCCACCGTTAAAAACCGATCAACACGTGATCTGTCTACACGAAACAGCTTCTGTTCGAAGAAAAACAGATGCGAAGCAAACCTCGATGGTGGTAACGAAGACCTACCTCGGCCCTCATTCCAGCAATGGCAGCAGGACAGTTCTTCGGCTCTCTTCTGGCGACGGCGAGCGTGACGGGGCTCGTCAGTGGTGCTCACCGGCGACTGAACTCTGTCAAAGGGTGGAACTCGGCAACTTGGAAGCTAGGGTCTCCAAGTCGTCGAAAAATAGGTACGTGGTTGTGGCCAGGGGTTTTGGGTTATATTTATAACAGGAAATGAAGAGTCCTACTTCGATCGGATTTCAAATAAGAGTCCTATTCAATTTATTTTGGATATTAACAACTTATCTCCAATTGATTTGGTGTGGTAGCAACGTGGAAATCGTGTCGGTTTCCTCAGTACCGAGTATTCCCACGCGCACAGGGGAAAAACCGCTTAAGGATCTCGTCACCTCCACAGTGGTGAGCTCCGGAGGCGCCATGTGTCCAGCGGGGGCCGGGCCTCCCTTTTCCTCAGGGACGAGCTCCGGTTGCACTGCGTGTCTGGTGGACGGGACCTCCCTCTCTCTCAGAGGCAAGCTCCGCGTGCGCCACATGTCTGGCGGGTGGGACCTCCACTCTCCTGAAAGGCGAGCTCTATGTGCGCCACGTATCAGAGTCGGACCTCCCTTCTCCTTGGAGGAGGGATCCGAGAATGCCACGTGTCCAGCAGCGCCGGACTTCCTTTCTCCTTAGAGACAAGCTCCGAGATCAACACGTGTCCAGCGGGGTGGACCTCTCGGAGATGAGCTCCGAGAGTGACACGTTTCTAACAGCGTTGGACCTCCCTTCTCCTCGGAGGTGAGCTCCGAGGACGACACGTGTTCAGCAGGGTCGGACCTCCCGGAGGTGAGCTCCGAGGGTGACACGTGTCCCACGGGATCGGACCTCTCGGAGGTGAGCTCCGAGCCTGCCACGTGTCCTGTGGGGCTGACCTCATCCCTTCTGCAGGGGTTAGTTCCGAAGTCGACACGTGTCCCGCGGGTTGAGCCTCGCTTCTTCCGCAGGGACTAGCTCTGTAGTCAACACGGGTCACGCGGGGCTGAGCCTCGCTTCTCCGCAGAGACTAGCTCCGAAGGCAACACATGTCCAGCGGGGTCGGACCTCGCCCCTTCTCCTGAGGCGAGCTACACCGTCTACCATACAATGCTTTGAAAGGTGACATCTTCAAGCTGGCCTGATAGCTGTTATTGTATGAGAACTCAGCATACGGCAAGCTCCTATCCCAACTATGTACATGTTTCAAGACACAGGCTCTTAACATGTCTTCTAAAATCTGGTTTGTCGTCTCAAGTTTGCCCGTTGGTTTGCGGGTGATAAGCGGAGCTGAAATCCAGTCGTGTACCCATAGCTTCATGCAGCTTTTTCCAGAACCTAGAGGTAAATTGGGTACCCCAATCTGAAAATATCCTCTTCGGAACCCCATGACGGCACATGATTTGCTCCATGTACAGCTCGGCTAGTTCTACGACGCGGTACATGGTTCTAACAGGAAGAAAATGTGCTGTTTTCGTCAATCGGTCCACAATAACCCAGATGGAGTCGTAACCCGACCGAGTACGTGGTAATCCGATGATGAAATCCATGCTGATGTCTTCCCACTTCCACTCGGGTACTTTCAATGGTTGCAACAGTCCAGCGGGTCTTTGATGTTTGGCCTTCACCCGTTGGCACGTATCGCATAAGGTGACATACTCAGCTATGTCCCTTTTCATACCATCCCACCAATAACAAGTTTTCAGGTCCTTGTACATCTTTGTACTGCCGGGATGTATGGAATAAGGTGATCGTGTGCCTCCATTAATATCGTGTCGCGGATGTGCTTCACGTTAGGCACACAAATCCTTTTTCCTAACCAAAGCGTACCCTTCTCGTCTTCCTTGAAGTCTTTTTCTATGCCTTGTCGGATTCTTTCCTTGATCGCCTTGCTTTCCTCATCTGTTGCTTGGCTATCTCGTATCTCTTGTTCCAGCGAAGAATGGAGTTCCATCACTTCTATCTCATTCAAGAACCCGTGATGTAACCGTTCGAACTCCTTGCGCAGCTCGGGCGGTAGCTCCCGAACCATGACGTTGTGACATGCTCCCTTTTCGGCTCAATGCATCAGCTACTACATTGGCCTTTCCGGGGTGATAGTTGATTCCAACATCATAATCCTTGATGAGTTCCAACCATCGACGTTGCCTCAAATTCGTTTGGGTGAATATGTACTTGAGGCTTTTGTGATCCGTATAGATCTCACGTCGGTGGCCAAGGATATAATGTCTCCAAATCTTCAATGCATGCACCACGGCTGCGAGTTCCAAGTCATGTGTGGGGTAATTCAGCTCGTGTTTCTTTAGTTGTCTCGACGCATAGGCTACCACTTGTCCTTTTTGCATGAGCACACATCCAAGCCATTGTCTTGATGCGTCACAATATATGTCAATGCTCTTGCTCACATCCGGCAATACCAAAACCGGCGCTGTGGTCAGCCTTTTCTTGAGCTCCTCAAAGCTTTCTTGACACATGGGTGTCCACTTAATGCTTTTCCCTTCATTAGCAATTCAGTCATAGGCTTTGCTATTTTGGAGAAATCCTTGATGAACCGGTGAGAGTATCCGGCCATCCCAAGGAAACTCCGAATATCCCTCACGTTCTGCGGTTGGTTCTATTTCAGAACATCTCCCACTTTTCCGGGATCAACCGATACTCCTTACTCGGAGATGATGTGGCCTAGGAACGATATCTCCTTTATCCCAAATTGACATTTGCTGAACTTGGCATACAATTGATGCTCTCTTAGCTTCTGCAATGTCAATCTCAAGTGTTCTTCATGTTCTTCCTCACTTTTCGAATACACCATGATATCGTCAATGAAAACCACGACGAACTTGTCCAAGTACTCCAAGACCTTATTCATGAGGTACATGAAATATGCAGGTGCATTCGTTAACCCGAAAGACATAACGGTATATTCATACAAACTATACCATGTTCAAAAGGCAGTCTTGGGTATTTCGGAGGGCTTAATCTTCAGTTGGAAGTATCCCAACCGAAGATCAATCTTGGAGAAAATTAGGGCACCTTTCATTTGGTCGAATAGGTCCTCTATACGGGGCAGCGGGTATTTATTCTTGATCGTCACCTCATTAAGAGACCTATAATCCACACACATTATTTGGGTCCCATCCTTCTTGTCTACGAAGAGCACGGGGGCTCCCCATGGTGACGAGCTTGGGCGTATAAAACCCTTTTCTAGCTGCTCCTGAATTTGCTTCTTAAGTTCCACTAGTTAATTAACGGGCATCCTATAGGGCCTTTTCCCTATGGGTGCAGTTCCAGGTACTAAATCAATGGCAAACTCAATGTCCCTGTCAGGTGGCATACCTGGATGTTCTTCCGGGAACACGTCCAAAAATTCTTGAACCACCGGAATGCCTTCCAATGTTGCTTCTTCGACGTGGTTCAATGTTTCCTTATCGGTTGCAGGTTGGGCTGACTCGAACTCAATACGAGTACCGTGCTCTTTTTTCAACTGCACGCTCCTCTCGGGACATTGGATCACTCCGTTGTGCTTGCTTAACCAATCCATTCCAAGTATTATATCAAGCCCTTGATAATCCAAGACAATAAGGTTGGCAAGGAAGTCTTCCCCCCTTATTTTAAGGTTTACTTTTGGACATACTATATTAGTCCTCATCTCTCCACCGGGAGAATTAACCAACATAGTATATTTCATGTGTGATATGGGCAGATTATACTTGGCAACATACTTGGATGATATGAATGAATGTGATGCTCCGGAATCAAATAAAACAGTAGCTGGGTTGGAGTTGGCAAGGAACATAACAATCACGACGTACTCAGCCTGTTGCGCTTCCTCAGCGGAGACATGATTCACGTTACCACGAGCGAAGTTTTGCTGTCCACGGTTACCTTGATTAGCTCCTCCGTTTGGCCGTGGGTTCAGCTTGAGCGCGTTGCTTGGCTGTCCCGGGCCTTTCCTCGGGCACTGACTTGCAAAGTGTCCCGTCTCTCCGCATGCAAAGCATGCCTTGTACAGCAGGAACGTTAGGGCCGGGGTGGTTTTGAGCATAAGCACCCATGTTAGGACGGGGCGTAGGAGGCAAAGGCACACGAGGTGCTTGTATGACAGGACGTTGCTACGGTGGTGGATTAGGGCGAAAAGTAGAAGCGGATGGGCCATACTGTGGTGCAGCTGGGAGCATGAAACGGGGACGTACATTGCTCCCTTGTGGCTGGTATGGCATCTTTCTCTTGCTCTCTTGCTCGATCTCACGGATCTTGCTCTCAACCACTATAGCCTTGTCAACAAGTTTCTGGAAGTTCGCATAGTCATTGTTGAGGAGTTGAACTTGAATCTCATTGTTCAACCCTCTCATGAACATGTATTGCTTCCTCTGATCCAAGATGACATCCTCGGGGGCATACCTTGACAGCTGCGTGAACTTGTTGAGGAACTCATTCACGCTCTTCCTGCCTTGGCGGAGACCTTCGAACTCTTGCCTTTTTAGCATCATGACTCCAGCAGCGACGTAATGAGAGCGGAAACTCTCTTTGAATTCCGCCCAAGTGATAGTCTCCTGGTCGACATGAGCGTTGCAAAGAGTGTCCCACCAGTCAGCGGCTGCTCCCATAAATTTGTGCGATGCGAAGAGAACTTTCTCCCGATCATTGAACTGAACAATAGCAAGCTTCTTCTCCATGGACTTCAACCAATCATCGGCCTTCATGGGATCATTAGCTTGTGCAAAAGTAGGCGGTCGAGTCCTCATGAACTCTCCCAGTCGGTTGTGAGCCGGCGGCGGCGGTGGTGGTGGCGGTGGTGGTGCAGGAACGGGGTTAGGATGGTCGTTGTTGTTGGCTTGCAGCTGACCCAAAGTTTGGATCATTGTTTGCATGAGCTGGTTCTGCATAGCCATCAACCATTCAAGGTTGTTTTCACCAGCCTCGGGGTTAACATTCTTAGGAACTTCAACGTGGTCATCCTCTTGTGGTTCCTGGTTGCCATGAACGTTCCTCCTTTGTCAGTTGGAGTTTTCCCTTACCATCTGTGAGAGAGAGTTGGGTGGAGTAGAAATTAGAAGTTTAGATTGATCCCCCCTAAACTGTATGCATCAAGGTGGATGGACTAAATATATTTACTTTTATATGAGGATGTGAACACATGCCGAAGCATCTCACATCTCTCTATTATTTGTTGTTATGGACCTTCGCCGAAGCGTGCCACAACTCACACTAAGTACTCAAACACAAGCAATCATCACAAAAGTTCAACACACCGCTCCTATTCAAGCTTCTATGGTTTAAACGTTCCTATAGGTTTTAGGGTGTCCATTCTACCTAGGCTTGCATCCTACGGCCAAGGTGGTTCTGATGCCAATCTATGCATTCTACCTAGGCCTGCGTCCTATGGTCAATGTGGCTCTGTTGCAAATCTGTGACTTCTACCTAGGCTTGCGTCCTACAGTCAACGTGGCTCTGGTACCAATCTGTGACTAGGCCTGCGTCCTACAGTCAATGTGGCTCTGATACCAATATGTAATTCCCGGTCCCATAAACATGGAACCCAGCTAATGCATATGTGTGCCCAGGATGTTTAACACACAAACTGAATTCAGAAATAACCACAGTAATAGGGTTTAAGTACGTTATTACATCAATCCCTAACTCATTCTTGCAGCGGAAGTCTCTAGCTTATTCTAGCAGCGGAAGTCTCTAAACGATAGCGGAAGACATCTAAACAGCAGCGGCTCCATCTCCAATTCCACAGGCAAGTTGACGGTAGTTCTGCACGCCTAGTACTCCACGTGATCTTCGAAGTACTCCTCTCCTGTTGCTGATGTTTGTATGATAATGCAAGGATGAGTACATGTCGTACTCAGCAAGTGCTGGAAAAAGTAAGACATGTAGCTTACAGCAAGGTAGGAATAAAAAGTCTCATTGCGGAAAGCAAAATTTATTTCACAAACATGATAAAAACAGCAACTATCTTTAAGTGAATTAAATTCCAACATATATCCAATTAAAACAGTAACATACCTCCATCATATTTTACCACTTATAACGTCTCATCCAGACATTAATCTTTCTCAACATCATCTCATGCTTATGATAACCATCTCATATTCATATCCATCTCATACCGAGACCAAATGTAATTGTCATGTATTAACAGTCCCGAAACCAATCCCAAAAAAAAATACCATAACCACATCAATAACCAAACTAATAACCATCCCATCTAATCATGTGAGTTGGCCAGGTGCTTGTGACCGTAAGCACTGCTATCATGATAGTTTTACACTCTTAAGAGGTGGCACCACTTTACCCATAAGTTTGTGATTTCGTCACCCGTCAGCGACTGCAGATCCTCTATTATACCAGTACACAACCATCGGTGTATGGTCAAGAGGTCACAAAATAGCCTTTACAAAGGGGCTACTAGATGTATGGACTCACTAAGGTTTCACCAGCAGGCTCGAATCACCATTCTCCCACCTACGGGCCCCCTCTTGTGCCATGCAGTTCCCAGGGCAGTCCTCTCTCGACCCTCATTCCCCACGCCTTCCACGGTCCATAACAATCTAGCAACTTACCTAATTAGTCAGCTAATCCGCACCCATATTTGGCCTTGTGGTGGCACTGTTTTCCTGGCATGTGGTGGCATGAACCGGTCCTTAGATCTATGGCAAGTAAACCACCATCTCATTCTACCACATCTACGAACCAAGCTTTCCTACATCTCCCCCGATTCTATGCTCATTATCAAGTTCTCATTATTATTATTATTCATATGATTGCAGTAGCTAGACACGTTCTATCTCACTTCCCATATCCCGTAGATTAGCGAAGCAAAAGCAAAAACGAGCATACCCGACTCATCAACTTTCCTGGCGACAAGGGTGGTTAACAAAACTAGTAAACTCCTATAAAAGGGTGTCCCATAAAGTCGACTCAAGCAACCACGTTTTCACAAAAAAACAGTTTCCAAAACATGGGATCAATATGGTCAAGGGGCACTTGCCTTGTTCCTGTGGCTTTTGTTGCTCACGTGTATCGAAATATTGGTGCTGTAGCCCTTCGTAGGTAGCTTCCTGAGCTTGTCCTTCTACTCACGACCATGCACATACAAAATTATAGCAATCAAACATCATGCACAAACTCTACTCAAGATGCAATGGTGCAAATCCTATGATGTTGTTTTATTTAGATCAGTTTGTACGTGTTCTTGCATGTTTTACTGGCTTGCGGTGATGATCTTGACTCAAGATCTAGATCAATTCCACCGTTAAAAACCGATCAACAAGTGATCTGTCCACACAAAACAGCTTCTGCTCGAAGAAAAACAGATGCGAAGAAAACCGTGATGGTGGTAATGAAGACCTACCTCGGCCTTCCTCATAGCAATGGCAGCAGGACAGTTCATCGGCTCTCTTCCTGCGATGGCGAGTATGACGGGGCTCGTCGGAGGTGCTCACCGGCGACTGAACTCCGGCAAAGGGTGGAACTCGGTGAGTTGGAAGCTAGGGTCTCCAAGTCATCGAAAAATAGGTACGTGGTTGCGGCCAGAGGTTTTGGGTTCTATTTATAACAGGAAAAAAAGAGTCATACTTCGATCAGATTTTAAATAAGAGTCCTATTCAATTTATTTTGGATCTTAACAACTTATCTCCAATTGATTTGGTGTGGTAGCAACGTGGAAATCATGTCGGTTTCCTCAGTACCGAGTATTCCCGCGTGCACAGGAGAAAAACCGCTTAAGGATCTCGTCACCTCCGCAGTGGTGAGCTCCGGAGGCGCCATGTGTCCAGCGGGGGCCGGGCCTCCCTTTTCCTCAGGGGCGAGCTCCGGTTGCGCCGCATGTCTAGCGGATGGGACCTCCCCTCTCCTCAGAGGAGAGCTCCGTGTGCGCCACGTGTCATTGTCAGACCTCCCTTCTCCTCGGAGGTGGGCTCCGAGAATGCCACATGTCCAGCAGCGCCGGACTTCCTTTCTCCTTAGAGACGAGCTCCGAGGTCGACACGTGTCCAGCGGGGTGGACATCTCGGAGACAAGCTCCGAGAGCAACACGTGTCTAACAGCATCGGACCTCCCTTCTCCTCGGAGGTGAGCTCCGAGGACGACACGTGTTCAGCAGGGTCAGACCTCCCAGAGGTGAGCTCCGAGGGTGACACGTGTCCCATGGGATCGGACCTCTCGGAGGCGAGCTCCGAGCCTGCCACATGTGCTGCAGGGGCGGGTTGAGCCTCGCTTCTTCCGCAGGCACTAGCTCCGTAGTCAACATGTGTCACGCGGGGCTGAGCCTCGCTTCTCCGCAGGGACTAGCTCCGAAGGCAAAACATGTCCAGCAGGGTCGGACCTCGCCCCTTCTCCTAAGGCGAGCTCCGAGCCTGCCACGTGGCCAGCAGTGCCGGACCTCACCCCCTCCACAGGGATGAGCTCCGAAGACATCACGTGGTCAGCAGGCTGCGGGAAGTGTTGACAGCGCTCCTCGGCGAATTGAAATTGGCTCTTTCAGCTATCTTTCTCCCATTTTTATGATTCTTCCCATTTCTATTTCTTTTATAATATTTTTCTATATGCAATGCATGAATATGAAATTGAGGGTGTTACAACATCTGGGTCCGAGCTCCCAGAGTGGATTTCCAGACCCGGGGGTCGGGGGCCCCCGAGTTCTGAACTCCTACAAGAGGACGCATCGGACCCCTCTGGGAGGGTCCGGACTATCGAGCGTATAGTCTACTTCATCAGCGAGGTGCTCCACGATGCCAAGACAAGATATTTAGAGGTGCACAAGCTTCTCTATGCAGTCCTCGTTGGATCAAGGAAGCTACGCCGCTACTTCCAAGCTCACGAGATCTCGGTGGTCACCTCGTACTCACTAAGAATTGTCCTCCACAGCCCCAATGCAACCGGAAACATAGCCAAATGGGCTGTGAAGCTGGCAGAGTTTGAGCTGGACTTCATGCCGCGCCATGCGGTTAAGAGTCGGGCACTAGCTGACTTCGTGGCAGAGTGGATGTCGCCACCGTGCCGCCCAGGGGGCCAACACATCGGTGGACTAGAGCAAAGAGCTCCGGTTTTCACTAGGCCTTACTGGACTCTCTTCTTCGACGGCTCCTCGGGCAAGCAAGGTGCCATAGCATGCGAGGAGCCATCTCCGAAGGAGAAGGAGGTCTTGCTCGCTTGACACGTGGCACAACCGAAGCTCGTCTCTGCGGAAAAAGGGGGGACCAGGTCCCAATGGACACGTGGAGCTTCCGGAGCTCATCACCGAGGAGGTAACGAGTTCTGAGCGTGTTTTTTTTGGATTCTGTACGCGTAGAAATATCGGTACGGAGGAGAAACCGACCTGAATTCCACAATGATACCGCACCAAATCAACTAAAGATAAGTTGTTAAGATTCAACGACAATCTGAATAGGACTCTTATTCAAAGTCCAATCAGATTAGGACTCTTCTCTTCCCAATTATAAATAGAACCCAGAACCTCTGGCCGAAACCACGAACTTCTTTTTCAACTCCTAAGCCGACGACTTAGAGCCCTAGCCCCAACTCGCCGAAGTAAGCCATCGACGGAGTTCAATGAGGAAGATCGCCGGAAGAGAGCTCAACGATCTGAGAAGGACCCAAGACCGAGAAGAACGTAAGGTAGGTCTCCAATACCACCTTACAACATCGTTGTGTTTTCTTTGCATCTGTTCTTCGATTCCTTTCAAACAGAAGCTTTCTCGTGGACAGATCACTTGTTGATCGAGTTGATCTAAAGACAAGGTCATCGCCACGTCCACATCTGATCCGAACATCCCTTTTCATCATAAATCCATGAAAGAACACGTACAAACCGATCTAATAAAACTGATCATAGGATAGCATGCATATGCATCATCGCATCTAGTTAAAATTTGTGCATGATATTGATTGCTGTGAATCTTGTATGTGTGCGATCCTGTATAGAAGGACAAGCTCAGGGAGCTGTTTACGACGAGCTGCAACAACAAGGTTTCGAGATACAAGAACAACCAGAACCGCAAGAACAAGGCAAGTGCTCCTTGACCATATTGATCCTATGTTTTGGGAAAAAATGTTTTGTTTTGCGAAAAGGTGTGAGTGCTGAGTCAAACATGATGGGAAACCCTTTTATTGGAAGTTTACTAGTTTTGGTTAAACCACCCTTGTCACCAGGGAAGTTTATGAGTCGCGTATGATTTTTGCTTTATGCTTCGCTGAGTCCAGGGATCGGGAAGCGAGATAGATGTGTCTAGCTAACTGCACTCGTAATGATAAATGAGAAACTGATGTTGTTAATGAACATGGATCGGAGGGAGATCTAGGCAAGCCTGGGTTTGTGAATGAGGTAGCATGAGATGGTGGTTTACTTGCCGTAGATCTAAGGACCGGTTCATGCATGCACATGCCAGGATAACAGTGCCACCACAAGTCCAAGTATTGGTGCGGCTTAGCTGAGTAATTAGGTAAGTTGCTAGATTGTTATGGACTGTGGAAGGCGCGGGGAATGGGAGTCGAGTGAGGACTGCCCTGGGAACTGCATGGCACAAGAGGGGGCCCGTGGGTGGGAGAATTGGAGATTCTAGCCTGCCAGTGAAACCATAGTGAGTCCATACATCTGGTAGCCCCTTTGTAAAGGCTATTTTGTGATCTCTTGGCCATACACCGACGGTTATGTACTGGTATAATGGAGGTTCTGCAGTCGCCGATGGGTGACGAAATCACAAACTTGTGGGTAAAGAGGTGCAAACTCTGCAGAGTTCTTAAAACTTTTATGATAGCCGAGCTTACGGTCACGAGCGCCTGGCCAACTGCCATGATTAGTTGGGATGGTTCTTGGTTATGGTCATTGGTTATGGTTTTGATTATAGTTTTGGTTTTCAGGACTGTTGAGTCTCGGTGATAAGATGGGTTGCATGAATGTTGGGTCATGGCAACGAGATTGGTCTCGGTGTGAGACGAAGTTATTTATGAGGTGAGATGGTAGCGAATACGAGGAGGTATTTGTGAGCAAGAATGAAGTTGGTTAATGTTCGGGTGGAACATGGAAAGTGATGGAGGTATGTTGGTAATTTAATACATGCTGGGATTACATTCACCTAAAGGTTGAGTCGCTGTTTTATTATGGTTTTGATAAATAACTTTGCTTTCTGCAATGAACCATTTATACCTACCTATCATGTTTTCCCACACTTGCTGAGTACATCATTGTACTCAAACTTGCATTATTATTTCATCAGCAGCAGCAGAAGGAGATTTCTATGGAGACCAAGTGGAGCATTAGGCGCGTAATCTGTTCTCAACCTTGCTTGTGGAGGGAGTAGAGATGGAGCCACTTCTGCTTAGATTTGCTTCCGCATTAGTTAGATTGCTTCTGCATTAGAATAAAGACTTCCGCTGCATAAAAATAAGACTTCCGCTGTGAGCATGAGTCCAAGACTCATGAGACATTGTAATAAACTCTGTTATTCGTGGTAATATTTATTCTGAATTCAGTTTATGGATCATATGTGTATGTGTGATGATCATCCTAGGCACTCATATGCATCAGTTCTCGGTTCCGTGGTTTTTCCACAGAATTGAGGGCGTCACAGATTGGTATCAGAGCCACGGGTTGACAGTAGGTTACACGCCTAGATAGAAATCATTGATATTAGAGCCACGGTTGACAGCGAGTTACACGCCTAAATAGGAAATACAGATTGGTATCAAAAGCCACAGATAGGGGTAGATTACACACCTAGGTACAATCACAGATTAGTATCAGACACAGATTGGTAGCTAAGCCACGCTGACCAAAGGAAGCACCCTAGGATGCGTAGATTGGCCTTAAAACTACCTTGACATAGGAAACCAGCCTTGAATAGGAGTTGTATGAGCCCTTGTCATGATTGTTTGTGAATTGTGTGCTTAGTGTGAGTCGTGGGACGTCTCAAAGCATTGCCCATATCCACACGTAAGAAGAAAGAGGTGTGAGATGCTTCGGCACTTGTTCACATTCTCATATGGGCTAATATATATAGTCGAACCCGAATTGATGCATATAGGGGATCTACCTAATATTCTAACCTTCTATTCTATTTCGTTCTCTCCCACAGATGGTGAGAGGAAACGCCGGCCGAAGGAACATCCGTGACAACCAAGAGGATAACTACGATGAAGTTCCTGTTAACCCCGGAGCTGGTGAGAATAACATGGAACGGTTGATGGCCATGCAGAATCAGCTTATGCAAACCATGATCCAAACTTTTGGTCAGTTGCAGGCCAGCAACAACCCCGTTCCGGCACCCCCGCCACCACCACCGCCGGCTCACAACAGACTGGGAGAGTTCATGAGGACTCGACCACCCACCTTTGCTCAAGCTAGTGAACAATGAGATCCAGGTTCAGATCCTCAACAATGACTACGTGACCTTCCAGAAGCTGGTTGACAAGGCTATAGTGGTCGAAAGCAAGATCAGAGAGATTGAGCGAGAGGGCAAGAGGAAGATGCAGTACCAGCCCGAAGGGAGCAATGTACGACCTCGGTACATGCCCCCAGCCACACCACAATATAGATCGACCACCCCTGTATACTGCCCTGCTCAGCCACCACAGCAACGACCCGTTGCACCAGCACCTCGTGTGGCCTTGCCTCCTGCGCCCCGACCTAACAATGGCGCTCCTGTTCAAAACCCCCGCCCCAACGTACCTGCTGCCATAGGCAACAGGGCATGCTTTGCATGCGGGGAAATAGGACACTTCGCGAACCAGTGCCCAAGGAGAGGCCCTGGACAGCAGGGCAACGTGCCCAAACAGAACCCGTGACCGAACAGAGGGGACAATCAAGGAAACCGTGGACAGCAGAACTATGCTCGCGGCAACGTGAACCATGTCTCTGCTGAGGAAGCGCAACATGCTGAGGACGCCGTAATTGGTATGTTCCTTGCCAACTCCAACCCAACCACCATCTTATTTGATTCTGGAGCATCACATTCCTTCATATCATCCAAGTTCGTTGCCAAGCATAATCTACCCATATCACACTTAAAATGTTCTATGTTAGTTAATTCTCCAAGAGGAGAGATGAGGACTAATATAGTATGCCCGAAAGTAAGCCTTAAAATAAGGGGGGTAGACTTCCTTGCCAACCTCATTGTCTTGGATTCCCAAGGACTTGACATAATACTCAGGATGGATTGGTTAAGCAAGCACAACGGGGTAATCCAATGTGCTGAAAGAAGCGTGCAGTTAACAAATGAGCACGGTATCCGTGTCGAGTTTGAGTCAGCCCAACAATCCACTGATAAGGCAATCTTGAACCACGTCGAAGGAGCGACACTGGACAGCATTCCAGTGGTTCAGGGATTCTCGGACGTGTTTCCAGAGGAGCTTCCAGGTATGCCCCCTGATCGGGACATTGAGTTTGCCATTGATTTGGTACCCGAAACTGCACCCATAGCAAGGAGACCCTATAGGATGCCGGTCAATGAACTAGTAGAACTCAAGAAGCAAATTCAAGAGAAGTTGGAGAAGGGTTTTATTCGTCCAAGCTCGTCACCATGGGGAGCTCCTGTGCTCTTCGTAGACAAGAAGGATGGGACCCAAAGGATGTGCGTGGACTATAGGTCTCTCAATGAGGTGACAATCAAGAAAAAATACCCTCTGCCCCGTATAGAGGACCTATTCGACCAAATGAAAGGAGCCCGAGTGTTCTCCAAGATTGATCTTCGGTCGGGATACTTCCAGCTGAAGATTAAGCACTCCGATATACCCAAGATAGCCTTTCGAACACGGTATGGTTCGTATGAATATACCGTCATGTCTTTTGGATTAACAAATGCACCCGCATACTTCATGTACCTCATGAACAAGGTTTTCATGGAGTACTTGGATAAGTTCGTCGTGGTTTTCATTGACGACATTATGGTGTATTCAAAAAGCGAGGAGGAGCATGAAGAACATTTGAGATTGACCTTGCAGAAAATGCGCGAGCATCAATTGTATGCCAAACTTAACAAGTGTCAATTTTGGCTAAAGGAAATATCGTTCCTAGGCCACATTATCTCCAAGGAAGGGGTATCGGTTGATCAAGGAAAAGTGAGAGATTTTCTGAAGTGGGACCAACCGCAAATCGTGAGGGATATTTAGAGTTTTCTTGGGATGGCTGGATACTATCGATGCTTCATTAAAGATTTCTCTAAGATAGCAAAGCCTATGACGGAGGTACTAATGAAGGAAAAAGTCTTCCAATGGACACCAGCGTGCCAAGGAAGTTTTGAGGAACTCAAGAAAAGGCTAACCACAGCACCGGTTTTGGTATTGCCGGACGTAAGTAAGAGCTTTGACATATATTGTGACGCATCCAGACAGGGGCTCGGATGTGTTCTCATGCAAGAAGGACAAGTGATATCCTATGCCTCACGACAATTAAAGAAGCACGAGCTTAATTATCCCATACATGACTTGGAGCTAGCAGCAGTAGTGCATGCATTGAAGATTTGGAGACATTATATCCTTGGTCATCGATGTGAGATCTATACAGATCATAAATACCTCAAGTACATATTTACACAAACGGACTTGAATTTGAGGCAACGTCAATGGTTGGAACTTGTTGAAGTGTGTAGCCGACACTTCACCCGGGCCTCCTCTGGGCAGCCCGCGGAGGTTCTTTTTCGGTGGGGCTAGTCACTCACGGAGAGCTTCAGCGTTAGGGACGATTGAGGGAGAAGCTTGACACGGGGATTTTACGTGGTTCAGGCTGCCGGGGCTTAAAACCCTACGTCCACGGTGAGCAGAGTTGCTCGCTGTATTGCTTGCTGCTCAGAACCGGAGTCCTGAGCTTGAGGGTGTAAGATGTCAAATGGCTAGAGTGCGAGAGTGCATAAGAGGCGAACCCTCGCTAACGTTGCCTACCCGAGCCTTTTATAGTCCAAGGTCCGAGCGGCATACAAGGTGGGCCCGAGACCCGACAGGTGGTCACGGGGAGATTGCCTGCCATCTACCATATCTGCAGTTACGCCGGTAGTTGTCTCTGGCGAGGGCTTCCGAGTCTTTGTTCTGCCGCCCTGCCCATGCCGCAAGCTAGTCGTAGTGGTTGATTATGGCAGGGGCAGCAGGGGATGTCTTGTCGCTGTGTTTATTGGCGGGCAGGCTCTGACATGACGTGCCAGTCTGCGATGTGAATGGGCGCAACGGCACCTGACAGAGGCGTGCTCCGCGTCTCCGCGCCTTGCGAAGGCGCGGGTCTTGAATACCTTGTACAGGCAAGGTATGGCGCGTCTTTACTCTTGCTGCCTACCGCGCGGGGGCAGGCAGCACTGCTCTGCTGGCCACATGGTGGGCCCCGAGCTCTCCTCTGAAGAGAGGGAGGTCCGGCCCCGCGGGACACGCGGAGCCTTCGGAGCTCTCCCCGCGGAGGGGGGAGGTCCGGCTTCTGCTGGCCACGTGGCGGGCCCGGAGCTCTCCTCTGAGGAGAGGGAGGTCCGGCCCCACAGGACACATGGAGCCTCCGGAGCTCTCCCAGCGGAGGGGGGAAGTCCTGCTCAGTTGGCCACGTGGCGGGTCCGGAGCTCTCCTCTAAGGAGAGGGAGGTCCGGCCCCGCTGGACACATGGCGCCTTCGGAGCTCTCCCTGCGGAGAAGGGCGAGGTCCTTAGGCATTTTCCCCTGTGCACGGGGGTACCCCGTATTGAGGGTATCGACAGTGGCCCCCAGGCCCATCTCGGGGGAGATAGCGAGCCCGAGGTGGGGCCTCCGTCTCTTCCATTCCACGCACCTTATCTAAGACCTGCATTGACCGTTGCCAGAGCAGGAACAGTCGCGGGATCGTGGGAGCGTGTGCCCCACATGATGGCTGCTTTTACTGCGGCGGTTCCTAAGGCTGCCACTTCTGCACATCGCAGCGCTTTTTCGGGAACCGCCGAAGCATCGTGCCGGCTCGTCTCCTTGGGAGACTGACTTCTTGGCCCACCGCTCCAGCTGGACGGCTTGGGTCCACTTGTCATGGACGCTTGGTCTTGGAGCCGAAGCGGTTGCCCAAGCGGCGTATTCGAAGAGTTTCGAATCGCTTTGAATCGCACCTGGGATGTTTAAAAGGGGATCTTACCCGCATCGCGGCTTCCCTTTGCACTTCCCAGCGCTTGCTTCTTCCTTGAGTTCTTACGACCTTGTTTTCCCTGTCGTTGAGCTTCCTCCTGCCATGGCTTCCAACCTGCCTCCGTCGCGTCTTGCTCGGTCGGCCGAGCTCGGATCAGTGCGCAGGCTGCTGGGCTGGCACACGGAGGAGCAGAAGAGCCAGCTCCGCCTGGGATCTCTCCCCCTGCTCCTGGAGAAGGGGGAAATAGTCTTCTTCACTGCCTACGCCATGGCAGGGTTTGTCCCGCCAATTTCTTCCTTCTTTGTCACGCTGCTGGAGACGTACGGTCTCCATCTCCACCACCTTTCCCCCAACTCCTTCGCGATGGCCGCCGTCTTCGTCCATTTCTGCGAGATGTTCGTGGCGGTGCACGCTTCAGTGACGCTCTTCTGCTACTTTTTCGTGTTGCGGATGACCGGGCGCAGTTCGAAGACCCAGCTGGGGGCGTACTACTTCCAGCATCGCTGCAAGGATCCGAAGGCCTCTTGGTACCTTCTACCTTTCGGTGCGTCGAGGTGGGAAAACTGGAGGGAGAACTGGATGATCATGCAGATCGACGAGCACGATCGCCTGCAGCTCCCAACTGCCGGCCCAACCACCGAGCGTCGCTTCTGGGAGGAGACCCCGGAGCTGGAGCAGGAGTACTCACTGGTCTTGGAGTGGATCTGGTTCCTGGCCAATGAGGGGCTGACGTCCCTGATGGTGCTGGTGGATTTCTTGTCGTGCCGTATTGCGCCCTTGCAGCAACGCAACCGCCCGGCGTGGTACTACACCGGCGAGCTCGACTGCACCAGGCTGGAGAGGGGTCTCGGCTCCGATCCTTCTAATGAAGAGCTGTACGAGATGGTGGCCAAGGTGAGCAGCGACTACGTCACCGGCGGCGACCTCGCCTTCCCGGCCTCTGGCACTCCCCTCTTCTTGGAGCCGCAGAGGAGGGCGGAGCTGCTGCTGTAGATGCCGAATCTCGATGACATTGAGATCGCCGTTTGTCAGGTTGGGGATGCCCTCCGGGCGATCTCGATTCCCGCGATCGAGCGCTCCGGGATGGAGCGCGAGGCGTCTGTCGCTTTCCAACCTGCACCGAGGGCCGACAGGGCTCAGACCGCCGACAAGGGGAAGGGAAAGGAGCCAGCCTCCAGGCAGCCAGAGAAGAAACGTGCCCGGTCTCCTCCGAGGGCGTCGCTTGCGCCGAGCCAGGGGGTGGGGGTACCCTTGCGCCCATCTCCCGGAGGCACTGGTTCGTAGGGTGGCGACCAAAAGAGACCTCGGGTCTCGCACTCCGGCGGGTCTCTTCTCGGACAGCGGCGGTCCAAGGAGCCCCAGGCGTCCCGCCACCCTTCTTCAGGGGGGGGGGCTTCCAGGAAGGATGCCGGTGGGCGATGCCCGGGAGTGTGCTGGGGGCTCAGATGCCACAGCCAGCGAGCGTTCTGGCTGCAGGTCCTGGTGGTTCTGCCCCGGCCCAGAGGCCGGGGCTCCAAGCCCGTTGGAGCGCTCACGCTGCCCAGTAAGTGTTGCTCTTTCTGGCTTGTAGAAATAGTGTTCCTTTCTCCCCTCTTAGCCTGAGAGCTTCCTTTGTCTGCAGGGACTCACCGGCTGCCGGGAGCGAGCCTATTCCCCGGCCATCTCCAGTCAGCGGAGGCTCTGTGCCGCAGCATCCGGGAACTGCGGTGGTTCCGACGGCCCCCAAGTCGGCGGGGGCTTCTTCTGTTCCGGCAGGTTCGCCCCCTGCGGTGGCGGCGGCAGCACCTGCTCGTCCTCCTTCGCCAGCCCGGAAGTCCGGTGCTGAGGCTGGAGTGGCTGCTGTGGGCGCAGCTGCTGGCCCTCTGGCTTCCCCGGGTCAGCGTCTCGCCTCAGCTGTCGAGGCACCAGCACCTTCACCGGTAGTGGACGCGACGGAGGAGGTCAGGGGCGTGGCTCCTGCTCCCGCCGCCTCGCTGCCATATGGGATGCCTTGGGGCATGCTCAGGCTGGCGTCCGACAGGTCCAGGCCGCCTTTGAGCGGGAGCGGGAGGTGCTGGCTGGAGAGAGGGAGCGCCTCCTTAGCTGGGAGCATCTCCTGCAGCAGCGGACCCAGGAGGCTAAGGCAGAGCTCGACTCGAGGCAGTCGAGGCTTGACGCCATGGGGGCTCTGCTCGACGCTCAGAAGAGGGCCGTCAACCGCCTGGGCTCAGAGACCCGGCGGCTCCGTGCTACTTTCCGTGAAGCTCAGGCCAAGGCCGAAGCGCGCTCCACTGCCGTGGAGGAGTTGCGGCTGCAGGTAGCTCGCCGAGATTGTGCCGTCGCAGATCGGGAGCGTGCCGTGGCGGCCGAGGAGGAGAAGGTCGCCGCACGGCTGGAGGCCAGAGAGGGCGATCTGAGGGCTCGGGCCGAGGAGCTGGAGCTCCGCGAGTCGGCTGCTGCCGCGAGGGAGGAGCGATCCTCCCGGGAGCGCCAGGCGACGCTGGATCGCGAGCTGGCGGCCCGCCAAGAGGTGGAGAAGCTCCAGGCTTTGCGGTCTGTCAAGGCCCGGGCGGTCTGGAGCTTTGTTACTGAGGCAAGGTCCGTGTAACACCCCAAAACCTGTTAAGAGGGGAATTTAAAAAATTTTGGACGTATTGCATGTGGTGCAAAAATTCAAATTCAAACTGGAATTCAAATTAAACTCAAAACAGAAATGAAAAAGAAAAAGAAAAAGAAAAAGAAAAAAATAAACCTCCCCGGCCAGTGGGCCGAAATCCACCAGCTGGCCCACTCACCCCCGCACCAGCCCGCAGCCACGAGCCCCCCCTCTTTCCCACTGACACGCGGGGCCCGCCATCCTTCTTCCACCTCGCGCCCGCGCTCGGCCGGCCGGGACTCTTCTCACCTCCGAATCAAAACCGCCCCGGATACTCGCGTATCCCAGCCAAATTTTGGTTCTGGACGACGCAAACTCGATCACAACCGAACACCGCCCCTCCCCGGCTATATAAACACCGGCATCTTCCCGATTTTCACCCACGATCAGCCGCTTTTCTTTCCGGTGAGCACCCGAGTTTCTCCGGCCAATTTCGCTCGATCTTCGCTCGGGATTTCTGATCTAATGCGCTGATCATGATCCACCGCCTCCGGGGAATCACGCAGGTGCAGAAAACTCGGTCGTTTGCGCTTCAAACACAGCGCCAACGAGCCTCACCGTGAATTCACCTCGGACCTCGTCGTCGACCGCTTTCCAGGACCTCCGAGCTCAAGAAAACCCCCGAGGTGAGATCCCCGACCTCCCCTCTACCGATCTATGCTATAAAATCCCAGTTTTAGGAAGAATTTACGAAGATCCGAAGCTCTCCGGCGAGATCGCCGCCTCCCGCCGCCGGGCAGTGCCGCCTGCGCTCGATCAGAGCGACGTGGCCACTTGTGCGCCGTCTATTTTAAATCGCACGGTAGAATTTAAATCCCCGCGTACCGGTTCAACGTTATAATCTCAGCCGTCAGTTTTAAATCGGACGGTCCACGTCAGCCCCGCGTTATAAAGGCCAGGAATCTTATGCGCTACCCCCTGGGGTTCTCGGAAAATACGAGGCCCGGAAACTTCTGATCTAGCCCCTGGAGCTTCAGAAATTCATGTAAATTCAATTAAAAATCAGTTTTAGCCCCTGGACTTAATAAAAATTAGCAAAATCCCTCTGCCATGCATAGTTAGATCCCTGGAAATTCTTAAAATAATATAATAGACCCTGTAGTGGGGTGAGTTTACCTTTTTAACCCTATGTGATATTAAATTTGGGAATTTGAATATGTGATTAGTATTTAAAATTTAAAAGATGGGACAAACACATTGTAAATTCAAATTTAAAACTTTCCTAGTACTTGGAAAACTTTGGAGTGAGATAAAAATAGATTTTTGACTGAAATGAATCTGTCTAATTGATTATTCACATTTATTAGTTATAGGGACACATTTTTAAGTAGAGAATAATTCTGAAAATTGATAAAATAAATTTAAATTAGTTCACATCAGAGGAGAAGTTCAAAATATATTATTTAATATTTTAGACCAAAACCTATTCTGTTTAGATGAGGTGTCTTACTATTTTCATAATAAAGTTCACATTTAGGCATAGGAAATAAATCTGAAAATATAGCAAGCTAGGTATGAATAACTAGAAAATGATAAATGAAGTTTCCAAAATCCAAAGAATTCAGTTTAGTGTTTGTAGAAGGTCTGAAGACACATTTGGAGTAGGAAAATACCTTCCATGCATACTTGGTAGCTAAAATGTGTATCAATTGAATATAAGGAATTTATTTAAATTGGAAATTCATATATAGTATGCAAACATAAATATGAATACAAAAGTAGAAATCATATGCACATGTTTAAAAGTGCATGTAAGCCCAAAATCAACACACATAGAGTAACCACAACACATAGAAATGTGAATGGCTTTCATAAATGTGAATGTGTGGTTTGTATGAAGTGGAAGTGTGAACTATATCTTATGGACTGTTGTTTTCTTTTGCTATGTGTGATGGTATGAGTAGAACCTGCTCCAGAGCAAGTTCTTCCTTTCCAAGATCAGGACTACCCATTCCCAGAGCAGCAGGAAGAAGGCAAGTGTCCTTGACCACTTTGATCCTATACTAGGATGTGTAGCTAGAATTATTTGCATTGTCTATTGAAATATGAAACCCATGTTAGGAAGTTTCCCTAGAATTGCATTACCTTGTCTCCTTGTAGCTTGGGTTGGGAATTATTTTATCATGTCATTTATTTATATGCTTATGCTTAGCCATGCTTAGAATGGGATAATTGGGATATGAGATCATCAATTTATTTACCATACTCTTGAATGAGATATTAAGAGTTATGTAGAGGTAGGGATCGAGGCAAGTTGGATGATTTGGTTGGTGCTGGGTGCACGAGACTCGGGTTTGTGTTAAGTACTTGCCTGGATCCTAAGGACCGGTTCATGGAGCATGTAACCTGGCTTTACCGTGCCAACCACATGCTGAGATGGGGCAGCTTGGCCAATTAATTAGGTGTATCCCCGGCGTAGTATGGGTGTGTTGGATGGTGCGGGGAATAGGTCTCAGCTGGACTACCATATGAACCGCAAGGCTCAAGAGGGGGCCACTGCAGCGGGGTTGGAGCCTCTTGTATGCTGTTAGGGGTGAAACCTTAGTGGGCCCATGCTCGTCGGGAATCCCATTGTAAAGGCTTCGTAGTGATCTCCTGGCTACACACCTGGGAAGTGTGAATGTGGTTCGTAGCCACTGGCATAATGGAGGTTCTTTTAGTCCACCCGGCAACGGGGGATGAAATCACTACATGTGGGTACAGTGGTGCAAACTCTGCAGAGTCAAAACTGTCATGACAGCCGTGCTCACGGTCAAGAGCGGCTTGGACTTATTCATGATTAGAGGATGATGGCTTGGAAGTTGTGGATGTTAAGCGGGGAGCTTAACATTGGAGATGATGTTATGGTTATTTGATTATAATGATGGGTTGGGAGTTTGGGACCATTTCATCAATGTAGTAATGTAGGTGCTTAATAAGCTAAGGTGATAGGTATTAAATGCGTAGTGCTTTAACCATGAGTTCAACCTCTCCTTGTTCTAGCCATGCATGACATAACTTTCCCACAGTTGCTGAGTACCATCGGTACTCAACCTTGCATATTTGTTGGTTTATATTGCTGCTCAGGTCAAGAAAATGATGTGGTGTTTCATGATCAATACTTTGGACCCGAAGAAGGTCTCTAGGTTCATGGAGTCCCTAGGGTAACTCCTGTGATGGAGCCCACAAGAATAATATTCCGCTGCTATTTTATTTTCTTGTTATAAACTTATTGTCGAGACATATGCTATGTAAGACTTATTTATATTCGACACCTGGCTTGTAATAAATGATGCTTCACTATTTGTCATCACCTGTATGAGAAAATGATCCCGGCATACATGTGATATTCACTCGGTTGTTGTTCGGAGAAACCGGGTGTGACAAACATGGTATCAGAGCCAAGGTTGCCCGCAGGAACGTGAACCTAGGTAGAAATGGACGTATTTAAGGGCCCTATTTTCTTAAAAACTATTTTACGAGGTGTGGGTTGAAAACTGTTATTTAATGGAGTCACATTCTTCATCTTACCCCAACTTTTATTCAAAATATGATTTTTGTTAAAAATTTTATCTAACTTAAGTTTAAATGCTTTATGTTTTAGATGGTTCGCATGATTCGCACCGCTCGCAAGTCCACAGGAGGGAGAGTTCCCGTAGTTACCCTTGCCCAAAGAGAGGAGAGCCATCCGGTGACATACCTTTCCTACGGATTGGCAGTAGGAGGCTTGTTGCGCCGTCTTCGACGCATGCTCCAAGCCGCCGGCAATACGGGCAAGCTAATCATACACTATAGCTCCACCAGAACCATCCGAGAGAAGAGGGAAGAATGGAGTTCAGAGATGAGGATTATCCATGAAAATCAGCTGTTCAAGGTCCACCGCTCTCCAGCTTGTCGAGCGACACAGGTGGATGCGGAGAAGGATGTCACCTGGGAGGCAATCACCTGTCAGAGTCACATCTATCGTCGTCACCTAGACAGGACTCAGTACATGTATGTCCTCCAGCGCGAGAGTGGTACCACGGAGTACAAGTACCCGCCAGTGCAGCAGGGGACTTCCCATGAGCACATGGACTTGTGCTTGGAGGATGCTGCTATGCTCAGCACTCGATTGCAGGAGTGTCAGCAGGAGCTTCAGGATGTTCGTGACACCCTGAAGGAAACCGAGGCGTTGCTTCTAGCCTGCTTGAGGTCGAGAGAAAGAGGAGATGGGAATGAACTGTGTGTCACCGTGAATGACACATGGACTCCTGACTTCCCAGATCGCCGGGCGATCAGGCGTCGTCGCACTTCTCCACCAGCTGCCTCCCCACCCAAAGCGGAGTCAGAAGGCAGCCGCAATAATGAGGAAGATCCCGAGGAGCCAGCTCAGTGATACGAGTCGTGTAGAGTCCTTCCCCATAGTTCAGCAGGTTATCGAGTAGGCGAGTCAATACCTTAGATTATAGTGTGTTAATGTGTGGTGTGTGACGTGAGTTGTGGAAGCCATGAGCAATTGTCCACAACCTCGTCTTCAGGTTGCTTTGCTTTGATGTGTGAACCCCTATGAAATTAATAGTGCATTTATTTTTGCGTGATACATGAACCCTCAGAAAAATATAAATACCACAAGGCCTCAACATTACTGACACGACCCCATTGGTCCTGTCGAGCCAGGATCACGCTGAGGGGTGCTGCGTTGCACAGCACCGTATAACACACGTCAAAGGTACAAAGGTGAAGCGAAATTTTATTACATAAATAAGTTATGAACATGTTTACATCAAAATAAGTTCAGTCTACACTCGCGGGCGTAGACTAAGCATCAAGTGCATGTTCAGCCCTTGAACGCGTCCTTGCTAGCACACACGCACACTAACTCTGCGGCGTGCACGACTCCCACTCGACGGGGTTCCCCTCCTGGGGTTCCGTCTCCTCTTCGGGAGTCCCTTCCTCATAGAACCCTGCAAAAGCTTCAAACACAAGCAGTGAGCACGAAGGCTCAGCAAGTCTGACCCGTCTCACCTAAACATGGAACTTCTACATGAGGGTAATGGGTTACATGAGGTAGAAATCAGTTGCGAGGACTCGCCTAATTAGTAGAACCTTACTTTCAAGTTTTAGCAGCAGGTTGTGGAGAACCTTACGCTAAGGCACATGAGAGAGCCGCAATCCAACAAGAAACGCATTTCTCTCATGTACTTTGCCCAAAGTGGAAATGAACTTTAGTTTGCTCTAAACTACAGCAAGTCATTAGCAATCAAGTCCATCTTTCAATCAGCAACATTTTAACATGTAACTAGCCTGTTCTTTCTACGTCACGGTACAGTGAACAAGTGGTACTCACTGACCGCGAGGGACGGCGATTATAATCGATTTACACCTGCAGGGTTACCCGAACAACTCGTCACGTACGCCCGTACTCGATGTTTCCTACAACAACCATCACGGACGCCGTACGCGACTACCTTTCGCCCGTTAGCCAAATGTTGAGCCGGTCCAATCGTCCCGAGCAAGAGGTCTCTGCACGCGCATCTCAGTGCCGCCAGCCGATTTACACCTCGAGCTCTCAACCTACCCTCTGAACGACCAGCTATGCCTCAACACCCAGCTACCCGAGTTACATCAGTTTCCCGGTTCCCATATAGCCGGTAGGTCTTCGGTACTGTTCTAGCTTGTTCAACAGGCCCGCACACGGCTCGGTCCTCAATCAACACAAGCGGAGTTATAGCACACAGGCCCCAAAGTCCTGCTGCCCTTACCCTCCGCTTGGTCTCATTTTCTTGCCATGTTGTTTCATGTGCTATCTCTACCCGAGCAATGTGCCTCTAGCCTATTCTCGCGAGTAGTTCCAACTACTCGACTTGTACCGAATCCTACCCTATCCTAGCAATGCAGTAGCTAACGGGGTTTGCAATCCTAAACCCAACCCATGGTTCTCTTGGCTATGCAGTGGGGCTTCCAAACAAGACTCTAATGCACAGAATAAAGGAAACAAGTATGTGCTCAAAACAATAAAAATTTATAAAAAGGTTAATGCAAACCGGAGCTTGCCTTGCTGCTCTTGGTCATAGGCTAGCTGTTCCTCCGGAGTAACGAAGTCTAGGACTTCGGGTTCCTCCTCGACCTTAGCGACTACATGATAGAAACAATATATGTATTAATTTAATGCATTTGTATTAAGTTTGAAGCTGTGAAGTCTATAACCTTTGCTAGACAGACCTAATGACGGTGAAACTTTTATTGTGGCTTGGTTACAACCTAAACAGAGACTTGGTCAAGTTTTAGTTGTAGCAAAGCTCATTTGAGCCCTCCACAATTAATTATGTCCTTGACATTAATTGGAACTCTTAGGGTGTTCTAAGGATTTTCATGAAACAAACTATGACTTTCTGAAAACTAGAATTTCAGAGGGTTCTAATGGAATTGGTCTCACTTAATTTGAAGGTTCCTAGCTAAAGATATGAGCTAAACAATTTCAGAGAAAATTCTGAATATGTTTCTAAACCTTTTCTACTTTCTCTGGAACAGTTTCACTAATCACACCATTAGGTGGATTAAATGAGCTCCAATGGGTCTGAAATTTTTATGGTAGTTCAGGGATATTTTGGTGAACATCCAAGCAAAATTTCAGGATTTTTCTCCAAAGGGTTCTCCAGTTAAAATTCCTAACAGTTTAAATTTTGAGGAATTAATTCTGGAGAATTAAGGGTTTTCATGAAGTGAAACTTGATTTGCTGGAAAGTACTCGGAGAGCTGAATCCAGCAAAATTTGGTTCACTCAATTTGGAGCTTTCTAGCCAAAGTTATGAGGAGTTGAAGTTTGGAAGAATTCTGAAAATCGGGGAAAAGTTTAAACTCTCGGGCCCGTGGGGACACGTGTCGAGCGCGGAGGTGTCCGGCACACCGGAGATACCACGCGCGTCGAGCGCGGAGGTGTCCGGCACACCGGAGCTCACAGGGTATTTGCGCGCCAGCACAGCCGATCCCCGGCCACATCCGATCCCGATTTAAATTCTTCAGCCGCTGACACGTGGGCCAGCCGGCTTAGTTTTCCTCCCGCCGTTCTCTCGCGCCCGCGCCGCCGACCTCGCCGGAGCAGACTCGGAGCTCACCAGCTCGCCGCTGCCGGACCTCCCATGGGCTGAAACTCGCCGCCAGAGGGTTGTCGATGTCGAGGAACACGTCGGTGGTGTCAGGTCGGGCTGAGGGTGACCGGAAATAGCTCGGCGACGGGCCGCGGCCTCGGTTGAGGTTCGGCACCATCGACCGTGGTTTATAAACCCGCCAACACCTCGAACAAATGGTCCTACAGCATCAGTGTACCTCTAGGGAACTCGACAAGGTGTCAAAAGGGTTCAGGGATGGCGGCAAGTCGATCGGCACCGTGTGACTGATCGTGTCCGCCATGACCGCCCTTGATCGAGCTCGAAATTCGTTACTCCTAGACAGTTTTACGCTACGGATGCAGAAAAGAACTTGATCGCCGGCTAGTCCAGCGTCTATGTGCAGGATTCGATGACCTCCGAAAGATCATAGAGCGTGAATTTAAAGAAACCGTACCAGAAGCTCAGTTTAAGGTTGCCGGAGCAAAACTGAGAATTCGCCGGCGAGAGTTCACGGCGTGGCTTGAGCTTCAGGTGGAAGCAGTGTGGAGTCCATGTGCTCCTGTTGCCGCCCTTGCTCGGCCGTGGAAGTGGTTGCAGCATGCTGCCCGCGTGAGACCGATCGCCGTCCTTCAGCTAAACTGCGGCGGACGTCGTTGGTCACGGGAACAGAGGCCGAAACCCGGTGGTCCAGGCGTTCGGAGGGTGGTGCGCGACCTCCGGTGGCTGTCTAGCAGCTTAGAAACGAAGGAGATTGTTTTGCTGGTTTTTCCCGATTGAGCAGAGAGCTGCGGCGAGAAACAATGCCGCTGCTCGGTTTTGCCCGCGAGAAGATAAAGCCGGCCGACTCCTGCTCCGTGGAGGCGGTGCCGGTCGCATGGGGGCGCGAGCAAGCCGCCCTGGGCGCCAGCGCGCGGAGAGGGAAGCAGCTGGTGGCGCCGGTAGCTGCTCGGTGGCACAGCCGACAGCTGCTCGGTGGAATTTCCCACCGAGACTCTGACTTTGGTTGCAAGTTTCTCCTTCTTCCCTCTATGACATGTGGGTCCCACCCGGGGTTTTAACATCTGAAATTTACTCCTAATCACTGTAGTGAACAGTGAACCCCATAATACCCCTGGTGGTTCAGATTATTCACCCTTGAGCCATTCGAATTGCATAGGATTCGAATTGGGTTTAGTTGAGTGAATTTCAGCACAAGTGCAGTTTTGAATTCAAATGAAGTTTGCATTTGCCCCACTTAGTTCACGTCAAGATCAACTCCAAATGGAGTGAAACTTGGTGTGTGGGCTCACAAAAATGTGCTGAGTAAGAATATGCCTCCCACTTTAAATTCATGGGATAAAAACAGTTTGAATTTGAATATGGTTTCAAACTGCCCTCTTCCTAATTATACCCAACATGACCTCAAAAAGGTTTGGAATTTGGGTGAAACTTGGCCTGGACATCCTTAGCAAAGTGTAGGAGTTTTCATATGTCCAGCCCCCTTATATCTCATGTGGGAAATACCACTTTGGCAATGTGTGAGTTTGTTCTCTAATGAGCATGTTGATAATTGTTACTTGCTCTTCATTTGTGTTCATCATCCTGCCTCAAATGAGGTGTGTGGTGTGGTGATGAACACTGCAAATGTGTGTCAAAAACTGAGGCCCTTACATTCCTCCCCCCTTAAAAGAATCTCGTCCCGAGATTATAAGGTGAAAATGAGAGAGAGGACGGTGGAAAATTACCAGATATGCGACGTGAAAAATTCGGGGTAGTTAGTGCGAAGGAATTCTTCGCTCTCCCATGTCGCTTCGTCCATGGAGTGATTACTCCATAGAACCTTGTAGAAACACAACGTACGGTTGCGTGTGGTTCAGGCCTTTTCATCAATAATCTGCACCGGTTCCTCCCGATAGGTGAGATCCGGTTGCAGTTCTTCAATGTCTTCCAGCTGAATGGTAGTTGATAGCTTGAGACACTTCCTCAGCTGGGAAATGTGAAAGACGTCGTGCACACCGGAAAGTGCTTCTGGTAATTTCAGCCGGTATGCCACCGATCCACATCTTTCGGTAATCTGGAATGGACCGATGAAGCGGGGTGCTAACTTTCCTCTCACCGCAAATCTGTTTACGCCCTTCATTGGAGATACCCGTAGATATACGTGCTCTCTAATTTCGAATTGTAATGGGCGCCTTCTCCGGTCCGCATATTGTTTCTGACGGGATTGAGCGGCTTTTAGGTTCGCTTGAATCAGTCGAACCTTTTCTTCCGCGTTGTTGACAAGGTCAATCCCGAAGGTAACCCTTTCGCCAGACTCACACCAGTTCAATGGTGTGCGGCATTTCCTACCGTATAGCGCCTCGTAAGGTGCCATCTTGATGCTGGCTTGGTACCCATTATTGTATGAGAACTCGGCTAACGGCAAGTGATCATCCCAATTCTTGCCGTGGTTGATAGCGCAAGCTCGTAGCATGTCTTCTAAGATTTGATTTACCCGCTCCGTTTGCCCATCCGTCTGCGGGTGGTAGGCTGAACTACGGATCAGCTTCGTCCCCAAGGCAGCGTGCAGCTGCTCCCAGAAACGGGACACAAATAAAGTGCCCCGATCCGATATGATAGTATGGGGTACGCCGTACAAGCATAGAATCCGTGAGATGTACAGTTCAGCGTACTTCTTGGCGTTGTAGTTGGTGTTGACCGGGATAAAATGGGCAACTTTGGTGAGCTGATCAACGATCACCCACACCGAATCATGTTTCTGCAAGGTGGTGGGTAAACCGACGATGAAGTCCATGCTCACGTCTTCCCACTTCCAGGCAGGAACGCCCAGTGGTTGTAGCAGTCCCGGTTTCCGCATGTGGTCTGCCTTCACCCTTCGACATGTATCACACTCGGACACGTATTTTGCAGTCTCTCGCTTCATCCGTGTCCACCAAAACTTGCTTCTGAGTTCCTGATACATCTTGTTGCTGCCGGGGTGAATAGAGAACTTTGATAAGTGAGCTTCATCAAAGATCTTCTTCTGTAATTCCGGGTTTCGGGATACGACAATCCGGTCCTTGAACCATAGGACGCCGTCTCCGTCCTTCCAGAAACATTTCAGTTCCCCACTGTCTACACGTCACCGCAAATGTGACATGCCCTTATAATTCTTCTGGGCTGCCGCTATCTCTTCACGGATGGTGGGGATCCAAGCTAGGTTGTAGAGAGCTCCGTGTGGAATCACATGTAGTGGTGGTTCGCTCTCTTCCAACGGTGTGATGGTCAGAGTATTGACGTGTGACTTGCGGCTCAGCGCATCTGCCACTACGTTTGCCTTGCCCGGAAAAGGGTTTTATTAGGCCCGGCCTCCCCCGTCTATAAAAACCCCGGCCCCGTTCTGTTTTTCCCACGCGATCGCCGATTTTTACTCCGGTGAGAACCGAGACTTCTCCGGTGAATTCCGACCGATCTAAACTCGGAAACTCCGATCTAACTCGCTGATCTTGATCCACCGCCTCCGGGGAACCTTGCAGGGGCAGAAAACTCGGTGACTTGCGGTGTAAACACAGCGCCGACGAGCTTCGCCGTGGTTTTGCCTCGGACCTCGCCGCCGATCACCTTCCAGGACCTCCGAGCTAAAGAAAACCCCCGAGGTGAGATCCCCGACCTCCCCTCTACCGATCTATGCCATAAGATCACAGTTCTAGGCAGAATTCTCGAGGATCCAAAAGTTTCCGGCGAGATCGCCGCTTCCCGCCGCCATGCGCCGCCGGCAGCGCCGCCCGCGCTCGATCAGAGCGACGTGGCCGCTTGTGCACCGTTTATTTTAAATCGAACGGTAGACTTTAAAACCCCGCGTACCGGTTCGGCGTTATAATCTCAGCCGTCGGTTTAAAATTGGACAGTCCACATCAGCCCCGCGTTATAAACACTGGAATTCTTACGTGCTACCCCCTGGGGTTCTCGGGAAATAAGAGCTAGCCCCGGAAACTTCAGATCTAGCCCCTGGAACTCCAGAAAATCATGTAAATTCATTTAAAAATCAGTTTTAGCCGCTGGACTTAATAAAAATTAGGAAAAACACCTCTGATAAGTGTAGCTAGACCGCTGGAAATTATGAAAATAATATTATAGACCCTGTAATGGGGTGACTTCATTATTTTAGCCCTGTTTAGTATTTAATTTAGAAAATTGAATATGTAACTAGTGTTTAAAAATTAAAAAGTGGGACAAACATAGTTGTCAAAATTTAGTTAAATATTTTCTCAGTGTTTAGGAAATTTAGGAGTGAGATAAAAACATATTTTGGACTGAATTGAGTCTGTTTAATTTATTATTCACAATTAGGGACACATTTTTAAGTAATAAATAGTTTTAGAAAATAGGAAAAATAATTATGAGATGGTTTACATCAGAGGCAAAGGTCAAAATGTGTTATTAAATTATTTAGGACCAGAACCTACTCTGTTTAGATGATGTGTATTATTAATTTCATAATAAAGTACACATTTATGCATAGAAAAATAAATCTGAAAATATAGCAACTAGTAAATGATAAATGGAGTTTCTAAAATCCAAAGAATTCAGTTTAGGGTTTGTAGAAATTCTGAAGGCACATATGGAGAAGAAAAATACTTTTCATACATACTTGGTAGAGAAAAGGTGTAGTAGTTGAATATAAGGAATTTATTTAAAGTTTGAAACACATATATATATATATATATATATATATAGTATGTAAGTATAAGTGTGAACACCAAAGTAGGAATCATATACACATGAATAAAAGTGTATGCAAGCCACAAATCAACACACATAGAGTATCAACAACACATATAATGGTAAAGAACTTTCATAAATGTGAATGTGTGGTTTGTATGAAGTAGAAGTGTGAACTATGTCTTATGATTGTTGTTTTTCTTTTGCTATGTGTGATGGTATGATGTAGAACCTGCTCAAGAGCAAGTTATTCCTTTCCAAGATCAGGACTACCCATTTCAAGAGCAGCAAGAAGGAGGCAAGTGTCCTTGACCACTTTGATCCTATGCTAGGATGTGTAGCTAGAATTATTTGCATTGTCAATTGAAAATATGAAACCCATGTTAGGATGTTTCCCTAGAATTGCATTACCTTGTTTCCTTGTAGCTTGGGTTGGGATTTATTTTATTATGTCATTTATTTACATGCATATGCTTAGCCATGCTTAGAATGGGATATTTGGGATATGAGATCATCAGTTTATATTACCATACTCTTGAATGAGATATTATGAGTTATGTAGAGGTAGGGATCAAGGCAAGTTGGATGTTTTGGTTGTGTGCTGGGTGCACGAGACTCGGGTTTGTGTTTAGTACTTGCCTGGATCCTAAGGACCGGTTCATGGAGCATGTAACCTGGCTTTACAGTGCCAACCACATGCTGAGATGGGGGCAGCTTGGCCAATTAATTAGGTGTATCCCCGGCGTAGTATGGGTGTGTTGGATGGTGCGGGGAATAGGTGTCAGCTGGACTACCATATGAACCGCAAGGCTCAAGAGGGGGCCACTGCAGCGGGGTTGGAGCCTCGTGTATGCTGTTAGCGGTGAAACCTCAGTAGGCCCACGCTCGTCGGGAATCCCTTTGTAAAGGCTTCGTAGTGATCTCCTGGCTACACAACTGGGAAGTGTGAATGTGGTTCGTAGCCACTGGCATAATGGAGGTTCTTTTAGTCCACCCGGCAACAGGGGATGAAATCACTACATGTGGGTACAGTGGTACAAACTCTGCAGAGTCAAAACTGTCATGACAGCCGTGCTCACTGTCAAGAGCGGCTTGGACTTATTCATGATTAGAGGATTGATGGTTTTGGAAGTTAAGCGGGGAGCTTAACATTGGAAATGATGTTATGGGTATTGGATTATGATGATGGGATGGGAGAGTGGGACCATTTCACCTGTGTAGTAAGGTAGGTGCTTAATAAGCTAAGGTGATAGGTATTAATTGCGTAGTGCTTTAACCATGAGTTCAACCTCTCCTTGTTCTAGCCATGCATGACGTAACTTTCCCACACTTGCTGAGTACCATTGGTACTCAACCTTGCATATTTGTTGGTTTATATTGCTGCTCAGGTCAAGATAATGAGGTGGTGTATAATGACCAAGACTTTGGACTCGAAGAAGGTTTCTAGGTTCATGGAGACCCCGGGCAACGCCTATGATGGAGCCCTACAGAATAATATTCCGCTGCTAGTTTATTTACTTGTGATGAACTTATTATTGTCCATCGAGACATTTACTATGTAAGACTTACTTATATTCGACACCTGGCATGTAATAAATGATGCTTCACTATTTCTCATCACATGTATGAGAAAATGATCCTGGCATACATGTGATATTCACTTGGTTGTTCTTCGGAAAAACCGGGTGTGACAGAAGGTGGTATCAGAGCCAAGGTTGCCCGTAGGAACGTGGACCTAGGTAGAAATGGACGTATTTAAGGGCCCTATTTTCTTAAAAACTATTTTCCAAGGTGTGGGTTGAAGAGTGTTATTTAAGGAGTCATTTTCTTCATCTTACCCCAAATTTTCATTCAAAATAGGATTTTTGTTTAAAAAAAAAGTTTATCTAACCTAATTTTAAATTCTTTTTGTTTTAGATGGTTCGCATGATTCGCACCGCTCGCAAGTCCACAGGAGGGAGAGTTCCCGTAGTAGCCCTTGCCGAAAGAGAGAAGAGCCGTCCGGTGACGTACCTTTCCTACGGATTGGCAGTAGGAGGCTTATTGCGCCGTCTTCGGCGTATGCTCGAAGCCGCCGGCAATACGGGCAAGCTAATTATCCACTATAACTCCACCAGGACCATCCGTGAGAAGAGGGAAGAATGGAGCTCAGAGATGAGGATAATACACGAAAATCAGCTGCTTAAGATCCACCACTCTCCAGCTTGTAGAGCGACACAGGTCGATGTGAAGAAAGATGTCACCTGCGAGGCCATCACCTACCAGAGTCACATCTATCGTCGCCACATGGACAAAACTGAGTACATGTATGTCCTCCAACGTGAGAGTGGTACCACGGAGTACAAGTACCCACCAGTGCAGCAAGGGACTTCCCATGAGCACATGGACTTGTGCTTGGAGGATGCTGCTATGCTCAGCACTCGACTGCAGGAGTGTCAACAAGAGCTTCAGGATGTCCGAGACACCCTGAAGGAAACGGAGGCGTTGCTGCGAGCTTGCTTAAAGGCGAGAGAAAGAGGAGATGGGAATGAACTGTGTGTCACCGTGAATGATACATGGACTCCTGACTCCCCGGATCGCCGAGCGATCAGGCGTCGTCGCACTTCTCCACCAGCAGCCTCCCCACCCAAAGCAGAGTCAGAAGGTAGCCGAAATGAGGAGGAAGATCCCGAAGAGCCAGCTCAAGAGAACGAGTAGTGTAGAGTCTTTCCCTTAGCTAGCAAGAGGTCGAGTAGTCGAGTCGTTACGTAGTTAATGGTGTGATAATGCTTGGTGTGTCACGTGAGTTGTGGAAGCCATGAGCAATTGTCCACAGCCTCGTCTTCAGAATGTTTTGCTTTGGTGTGTGAACCCACATGAAATAATAGTGCATTTATTTGGTGTGAGATATGAACCCTCGTAAAAGTATAACAAAGCCTCAACACTTCAAAGTACGAACAAATGAAAGTAGTAAGATGATACAAAATGCTTTCAAATTAACCTTGATTGATTCTGCCAGATTGCCGGAAGAGGAAAAGGACGTGCTGCCAACCCCGCCAACAACAATGATGAGGCATGCAACCCTCATCTTTCTGGAGGCCAGGACCGGGGTGGTCGCCGTGAAGAAGTTGATCCTCTCCACCAAATGCTGGAGAATCAAAATCAGCTCATCCAGAACTTGACTCAAGTGGTGGCCAACTTGCATCAAGTTCCACCTCCACAAGCTGCACCACGCCAACCAAGGTTGAGTGAGTTTCTAGGAACTCAACCTCCAAAGTTTGCAAGTGCTGCTGAACCTCTGGAGGCAGATGATTGGCTGAAGACCATTGAAAGTAAGATGAGGATCATACAGTGCCAAGGGTATGAGAGGGTGTTGTTTGCCTCTCATCAATTGCATGGACCTGCTGCTGATTGGTGGACCGCCTATGTGGCCGCCCATCATGACACTGAGAACATCACTTGCGAAGAGTTCAAGCGTAGCTTCCGCAACCATTACATCCCAAGAGGTGAACTCAAAAACAAGAGGAAGGAGTTTTTGGGACTGCAGCAGGGACACATGACGGTGAGGGAATACCTCACTAAATTTACTCAACTATCCCGCTATGCCCCACGGGACATAGAGACTGATGAGCAGAAACAAGATTATTTTATGGAAGGACTTACTACAGAGATGCAGTGTGCAATGTCCTCAAATGAGTATGAAAGTTTCCAAAAGATGGTGGACAGAGCATTTGTGGTAGAAAGGAAGCTAAAGGCCTTGGAAAATGAGAATAAGAGGAAGGCCGGGTGGTCACATCAAGCCTCAGGGAGCAACACCCGCCCACGTCTGATGCAGCCACCTGCAGGGCAGACGAACCGTGCTGCGGTACCCTACTCAGCACCAAGAGGGTACAACCCGAACTACAGGCCTCCGGCAGCACCAGCACAGCCGCAACGTCAGTTTGTGCAGCAGCCTCGCCCCGCATATCCACCTCGACCCGCAGTGCAAGGACCCCCAAACCAACCCCAAGACAACAAAGGCCAGGCATCTAAGATTGGGGTGCAATGTTTCAGCTGTGGTGAAGTGGGGCACTACGCCCATAAATGCCCAAAGAAGAAGCCTGCGCCGCCACAACAGCAGAATGTAATGAGAGGACGGGTGAACCACGTCACTATGGAGGAAGCACAAGAGGCACCCGACGTGGTAGTTGGTAAGTTTCCTGCCAATTTACACCTTGCAACTCTGCTGTTTGATTCTGGTGCTACCCACTCGTTCATTGCTCAAGGGTTTGTTAAGAAGCATGACCTAGCAACCACACAAATGAACCATATGCTAGCCGTAAACTCTCCAGGTGGAGAAATAAGGACAAGACAAGTGTGTCCCAAAGTGAACTTAGACATTAATGGGGTAGTATTTACTGCTAACCTCATAGTGATAGATTCACAAGGGATAGATATTATTTTGGGTATGGATTGGTTGACCAAACATAAAGGAATCATCCATTGTTCGACCAGAACGGTGGAACTAACTCACCCCAGTGGCACAAGAGTAAAGTTCATAACGATACACGAGCCTAGGAGGGACATTAAATTAAATCAAGTGGAGGTGAAAGTTGAGAAAATCAGGACTATCAGGGAACATCCAGATGTTTTTCCGGAGGAGTTGCCAGGTATGCCTCCCGACCGTGAAGTGGAATTCGCGATTGAGCTAGTACCGGGAACAGCCCCGATATACAAGAGACCTTATCGGATGGACTCCAAGCAGCTAGAAGAGCTCAAGGATCATTTGAGAGAATTGACGGAGAAGGGGTATATTCGCCCTAGTTCCTCACCATGGGGAGCTCCGGTGATATTTGTGCCCAAGAAAGACGGAACCCAAAGGCTATGCGTGGATTACCGTGCTTTGAATGAGGTAACCATCAAGAACAAGTACCCATTGCCTCGCATTGAAGACTTGTTTCATCAGTTGAGGGGAGCTTGTGTGTTCTCGAAAATTGATCTCAGGTCGGGATACCACCAACTCAAGATAAGGCAATCTGATATTCCCAAGACAGCTTTCGTATCTCGGTACGGACTGTATGAATACACTGTCATGCCTTTCGGGCTAACCAATGCCCCGGCGTACTTCATGTACCTCATGAACAAGGTATTCATGGAATATCTGGACAAATTTGTGGTGGTTTTCATAGATGACATTCTCGTCTTCTCCAAAGATGAAGAAGAACATGAGAAACATCTAAGGTTGGTGTTGCAGAAGCTGAGAGAACACCAACTATATGCCAAGTTGAGCAAGTGTGAGTTTTGGCTGAAGAGAGTTCCCTTTTTAGGACATATAATCTCGGAGGGAAGAATCTCCGTAGATCCCGCCAAAATCGAGGATATCCAGAAGTGGAAGACCCCTGAAAATGTCGGGGAAGTTCGAAGCTTTTGGGGATTGGCTGGATACTATCGACGGTTTATTGAGGGATTCTCCAAGATCTCGAGACCTCTCACCAAACTGTTGGAGAAGGGAATCACATTCACCTGGACGCCACAGTGCGAGACGAGCTTTCAGGAGCTAAAGAAGAGATTGACAACAACCCCAGTGTTGGTTATGCCAGATATGAAGAAGAATTTCACAGTGTACTGCGATGCCTCTGGAAATGGGTTGGGATGTGTTCTCATGCAAGAAGGACATGTCGTGGCATATGCATCCCGGCAGCTTCGGAAGCACGAGAAGAACTATCCTACACATGACCTAGAACTAGCCGCAGTGGTACACGCGTTGAAAATTTGGCGGCACTATTTGATGGGGAAGAGGACCGAGATATATACGGATCATAAGAGTTTGAAGTACATTTTCACACAGCCAGATCTCAACCTCAGACAAAGGAGATGGTTAGAGCTAATCAATGACTTTGATGTGGGCATCAACTATCATCCCGGGAAAGCAAACGTCGTGGCCGATGCTTTGAGTCGGAAAGTGCAGGTCAATAAGTTGAGCTTGAAGGACATGCCTGTAGAATTGAAGGACGAAGTTATAAGGCTCAATCTATGTCTAGTGAATAGTGGTGAAGCCATCGCCATGGATTTGGACTCCACACTAGAGCAAGACATACGCGATGGTCAAAAGAATGATGAGAAGATACAAGAGATCAGACAACTTATCAAGGAAAATAAAGCTCCGGGTTTTATAGAGGATGAACAAGGAACGGTGTGGCACGGGAAAAGAATCTGTGTGCCAGAAGTAAAGGAGATCCGTGAATTGATTCTAAAGGAGGCTCATGATTCTGACTATTCCATTCATCTTGGGAGTACGAAAATGTATCAGAACCTTAAGAGCAGGTATTGGTGGTATGGTATGAAGCGAGATGTCGCGGAACATGTTGCCCTATGTGACACATGTCAGTTGGTGAAAGCAGAACATCAACGACCCGTGGGATTATTGCAACCACTCAAAGTGCCTGAATGGAAATGGGAAGAAATCAGCATGGATTTTGTCGTGGGATTTCCTAGGACCCAATCCGGGTATGATTCAATATGGGTCATCATTGATAGGCTAACCAAGGTAGCTCATTTCATTCCCGTGAAAGAAAGCTACAGCGGATCCAAATTGGCAGAATTGTACATGTCAAGGATCGTGTGTTACCATGGAGTGCCAAAGAAGATAGTGTCGGACCGAGGGACACAGTTCACCTCGAGGTTTTGGCAGAAGTTGCATGAAACCATGGGAGCCCATCTGAACTTCAGCTCTGCCTATCATCCCCAAACTGACGGGCAGACGGAGAGAACCAATCAGATCCTTGAAGATATGTTAAGGGCATGTGCGCTCAAAAACAATAGAAGTTGGGACAAGAACTTACCGTATGCGGAGTTTTCCTATAACAACAGCTATCAAGCTAGTATGAAGATGTCACCGTTTGAAGCTTTGTATGGAAGGAAGTGCAGAACTCCCCTATTTTGGAACCAAACAGGAGAAAGTAAAGTGTTTGGTCCAGAAGTGCTACAAGAAGCTGAGGCAAAGGTGAGGGAGATTCGCAACAACTTGAGGATAGCACAAACACGCCAAAAGAGCTATGCCGATGTACGAAGAAGAGAGCTCGTTTTCAACGTGGGAGATTATGTTTATCTCAAGGTGTCCCCTATCAGAGGACTTCGTCGGTTCAAGGTGAAAGGGAAGTTGTCACCTCGATACATTGGACACTTTCAAGTTTTGGAAAGGAAAGGCGAAGTGGCGTATCAACTAGAGTTACCGGTTCATCTATCGGACGTGCACGATGTATTCCATGTGTCACAACTCAAGAAATGTCTGAGGACGCCTGAAGAGGTGTTACCCATGAGTGAAGTGGATGTAGCTGAGGATTTGTCTTATGCCGAGCAACCATACAAGATTTTGGAGACAATGGAACGCCTCACCAGAAATAAAAGAATCCGGATGTGCAAGGTGCAGTGGAAGCATCACTCAGAAGAGGAAGCCACCTGGGAACGGGAAGATGAGCTCAAGGCACAATTTCCGGAATTGTTTTCTTAGAAACACCAATCTCGAGGACGAGATTTCTTTTAAGGGGGGTAGAGCTGTAACACCCCAAAATTTTGATTCAAAACACTAAATCATGTTAAGAGGGGAATTGAAAAATTTTTGGACGTGTTGCATGTTTTGCAAAAATTCAAATTCAAACTGGAATTCAAATTAAACTCAAATCAGAAAAGAAATGGAAAAAGAAAAAGAGAAAACAGAAAAAACCGGCCAGTGGGCCGAAACCCACCAGCCGGCCCAACTTACCCCGCGCCAGCCCGCAGACGCGCGCCCGCGTTTTCTCACGCTGACAGGTGGGACCCACCCGGGCTTCGTCTTCCACCTCACGCCGCGCCGGACTCTCTCTCACCGAATCCAAACCGATCGGAACTGCTGCGGATCACAGCCGAATTTCGCTCGAGGAGGAAACGGACATGATCTAAACCACCTCGCCGCCCTCCCCCGTCTATAAAAACCCCGGCCCCGTTCTGTTTTTCCCACGCAATTTTTACTCCGGTGAGAACCGAGACTTCTCCGGTGAATTCCGGCCGATCTAAGCTCGGAAACTCCGATCTAACTCGCTGATCTTGATCCACCGCCTCCGGGGAACCTTGCAGGTGCAGAAAACTCGGTGACTTGCGGTGTAAACACAGCGCCGACGAGCTTCGCCGTGGTTTTGCCTCGGACCTCGCCGCCGATCACCTTCCAGGACCTCCGAGCTCAAGAAAACCCCTGAGGTGAGATCCCCGACCTCCCCTCTACCGATCTATGCCATAAGATCACAGTTCTAGGCAGAATTCTCGAGGATCCGAAAGTTTCCAGCGAGATCACCGCTTCCCGCCACCGTGCGCCGCCGGCAGCGCCGCCCGCGCTTGATCAGAGCGACGTGGCCGCTTGTGCGCCGTTTATTTTAAATCGCACGGTAGACTTTAAAACCCCGCGTACCGGTTCGGCGTTATAATCTCAGCCGTCGGTTTAAAATCGGACGGTCCACGTCAGCCCTGCGTTATAAAGACTGGAATTCTTACGTGCTACCCCCTGGGGTTCTCGGGAAATAAGAGCTAGCCCCGGAAACTTCAGATCTAGCTCCTGGAACTCCAGAAAATCATGTAAATTCATTTAAAAATCAGTTTTAGCCCCTGGACTTAAAAAAATTAGGAAAAACACCTCTGATAAGTGTAGCTAGACCCCTGGAAATTATGAAAATAATATTATAGACCCTGTAATGGGGTGAGTTCATTATTTTAGCCCTGTTTAGTATTTAATTTAGAAAATTGAATATGTAACTAGTGTTTAAAAATTAAAAAGTGGGACAAACATAGTTGTCAAAATTTAGTTAAAGATTTTCTCAGTGTTTAGGAAATTTAGGAGTGAGATAAAAACATATTTTGGACTGAATTGAGTCTGTTTAATTTATTATTCACAATTAGGGATACATTTTTAAGTAATAAATAGTTTTAGAAAATAGGGAAAATAATTATGAGATGGTTTACATCAGAGGCAAAGGTCAAAATGTGTTATTAAATTATTTAGGACCAGAACCTATTCTCTTTAGATGATGTGTATTATTAATTTCATAATAAAGTACACATTTATGCATAGAAAATAAATCTGATAATATAGCAACTAGTAAATGATAAATGGAGTTTCTAAAATCCAAAGAATTCTGTTTAGGGTTGGTAGAAATTCTGAAGGCACATATGGAGAAGAAAAATACTTTTCATACATACTTGGTAGAGAAAAGGTGTAGTAGTTGAATATAAGGAATTTATTTAAAGTTTGAAACATATATATATATATATATAGTATGTAAGTATAAGTGTGAACACCAAAGTAGGAATCATATACACATGAATAAAAGTGTATGCATGCCACAAATCAACACACATAGAGTATCCACAACACATATAATGGTAAAGAACTTTCATAAATGTGAATGTGTGGTTTGTATGAAGTAGAAGTGTGAACTATGTCTTATGATTGTTGTTTTTCTTTTGCTATGTGTGATGGTATGATGTAGAACCTGCTCAAGAGCAAGTTATTCCTTTCCAAGATCAGGACTACCCATTTCAAGAGCAGCAAGAAGGAGGCAAGTGTCCTTGACCACTTTGATCCTATGCTAGGATGTGTAGCTAGAATTATTTGCATTGTCAATTGAAAATATGAAACCCATGTTAGGATGTTTCCCTAGAATTGCATTACCTTGTTTCCTTGTAGCTTGGGTTAGGATTTATTTTATTATGTCATTTATTTACATGCATATGCTTAGCCATGCTTAGAATAGGATATTTGGGATATGAGATCATCAGTTTATATTACCATACTCTTGAATGAGATATTATGAGTTATGTAGAGGTAGGGATCAAGGCAAGTTGGATGTTTTGGTTGTGTGCTGGGTGCACGAGACTCGGATTTGTGTTTAGTACTTGCCTGGATCATAAGGACCTGTTCATGGAGCATGTAACCTGGCTTTACAGTGCCAACCACATGCTGAGATGGGGCAGCTTGGCCATTTAATTAGGTGTATCCCCGGCGTAGTATGGGTGTGTTGGATGGTGCGGGGAATAGGTGTCAGCTGGACTACCATATGAACCGCAAGGCTCAAGAGGGGGCCACTGCAGCGGGGTTGGAGCCTCTTGTATGCTGTTAGGGGTGAAACCTCAGTAGGCCCACGCTCGTCGGGAATCCCTTTGTAAAGGCTTCGTAGTGATCTCCTTGCTACACACCTGGGAAGTGTGAATGTGGTTCGTAGCCACTGGCATAATGGAGGTTCTTTTAGTCCACCCGGCAACGGGGGATGAAATCACTACATGTGGGTACAGTGGTACAAACTCTGCAGAGTCAAAACTGTCATGACAGCCGTGCTCACGGTCAAGAGCGGCTTGGACTTATTCATGATTAGAGGATTAATGGTTTTGGAAGTTAAGCGGGGAGCTTAATATTGGAAATGATGTTATGGGTATTGGATTATGATGATGGGATGGGAGAGTGGGACCATTTCACCTGTGTAGTAAGGTAGGTGCTTAATAAGCTAAGGTGATAGGTATTAATTGCGTAGTGCTTTAACCATGAGTTCAACCTCTCCTTGTTCTAGCCATGCATGACATAACTTTCCCACACTTGCTGAGTACCATTGGTACTCAACCTTGCATATTTGTTGGTTTATATTGCTGCTCAGGTCAAGACAATGAGGTGGTGTATAATGACCAAGACTTTGGACTCGAAGATAGTTTCTAGGTTCATGGAGACCCCGGGCAACGCCTGTGATGGAGCCCTACAGAATAATATTCCGCTGCTAGTTTATTTACTTGTGATGAACTTATTATTGTCCATCGAGACATTTACTATGTAAGACTTACTTATATTCGACACCTGGCTTGTAATAAATGATGCTTCACTATTTGTCATCACATGTATGAGAAAATGATCCTGGCATACATGTGATATTCACTTGGTTGTTCTTCGGAAAAACCGGGTGTGACACTGGTGGACGGTGCCGGGCCTAGGGTTTGCCCGCCGCGCATTAGTAGGGTTCCGGGGTTGATTCCTCCCTGGAAACTGCGGTGCCACTCCGCCGCCTTGCCGCTCTGGGCAACTGCTCGCGAAGTGTCCTGGACGACCACACTTGTAACATGTGGCCGCTGCTGGTGGAGTGCTCGGTGGACGAAAGCCCGGCATGCGTTGCTGAGGTGCAAACGCACGCGGCATCGCCCGCTGCTGCTGTTGTGGTTGCGGTGGTGCTGGCAGTGCCGGACGGAATGCCGGTGAAGAGTACGGTCGACTGCGGAATGGCATCGACCGCTGTGGTGGCTGCCAGCGTGGACCTGATGGTGGGCGATTCACCACCCAAAACTTCTGAGAAGGACCGCCTCCTTCTCCACTGCTCTGCGGCGCGCTTCGCTTTTGCTCTGCCGCCGCCAACTCCTTGCCGTAGTCCTCCTGAACAATCGCAGCATCAATGATGTCGTTGAGGCTGCCGCGATTGAACATCGCCAAGTTGTCCTTCAGGAGCGGGTTAAGCCCCTGGTAAAAATGGTCTCGCCACTTCTCGTCGGTATCAGCATGATACGACGCATATAGCGCGAGATCGTTAAACGCCCTGGAGTATTCCAGCGCGTTCCGGCTCCCTTGTTGTAGGTGTAAGAACTCCTGCGTCTTCCTCTTCATCAGACCTGGTGGTATATGATAGGCCCTGAAGGCCGTCCGGAACTCCGTCCAGGTCATAACTCGGTCGGTGGGCTGTGAAACACAGAAGTTGGCCCACCACGCGCTCGCGGATCCTTGAAGCTGCTGGACCGCGAACTGAGTCTTGCGCTGCTCGCTGATTTGGAGCAGCCCGAACTTCATCTCTATGGCGCGGAGCCAGTTGTCCGCGTCAAGTGGTTCATCTGCCCTTGAGAATACCGGGGGATGAGTTGCCAGGAAGTCCGAGTAGGAGTTCTGTTGACACTCCTCACGGTCTTGACGTCTCTCTGGGCGAGACGTATTCGCAATTAAAGTTTGCAGCAGCTCCGTGTGCTGCTGATGTGAACCCGCCATTGCCGTGACTATGTCGGCCAATGTAACTGTTGGCAGTGGCGGTGGCGGTGTTTGCTGTTGCTGTTGCTGCTGCTGCCCCGAGGAGTCCTCGGGAGGTGGTTGGGAGGTCTCTCCCCCTTGACTGGTACCTCCAACATCAGGGTTGGAACGAGTACGCGGAGTAAGCAACAGTAGGTATGGAAGTGACACATGATTAATTTGCTCAACATTTACATATATTGATAAAGCATAAACTTTATACAAGATACATTATTCTCGGGTGTCCGAGAAGTCGTGCTCATGTTGTCACTACCTGTACATACGCTACTGCCTACACGACATGTCACCGATTACAAAAGTTGGGTTACACTACCCTAGCTGCCCTACTTGGCAACCGTAACCCCCTACTCGGAGTAGAACTCGACCTCCTGTGGGTCGTCCTCCTCCGGTACCTCTACTGGTGGCTCTGGATCTACCACCTCTTCTCCCATTTCGGGTTCTCCCATTGCTGGAAGACCCAAGACCACTGGTACGCCTAACACCGGAGGTACGAGGTCCTGCAATGCATGCACCTCGTCCATAGCCTGGTTGTAGTCCTCTTCCCAGCCTTGTCCTTCCTCGATAGCGTCGTCCCGCTCTTGAGCAAGGTCCTCATTCTGCTGGATTAGGGTCTGCACCAGCCCTTGCAACGCCGCGATGTCAACACAGCTCTTCTTCTTTGTCTTCTTCAGACGACGCAACTGATTGTGCTGTTCATTCAGTCGCTTGATCGTCAGAAGGAGCACATTGCGGAGTGCGCTGTGAGCACTCTCGAAATGATCTCCACGGCTTGTGCTCTCCTTGAGCTTTGTGGCGAGATGCTCCGTATGAACAGCTTGGCTGTCCATCACGGCGTTTCCCGCCGTCATCTGGAGGCTGAGATTTGCCTCCGCGGGGTTGTACCTTGGGCAACTCGGGTCCGTTGCTTCCAGGTACCTCTCTTCCCACACATGCTGAGCTCGTCCCTCCACCGGAACGAGTGCGTATGGAGTTCCCTCCATAGCCTGCACGTGTAGTTGGCAGAAACGTGACATAGTGTCATGGGCTGCCACTTGCCATATTCCTTCCGGTTGTCTTCCTCTCACCGTGACGGTGAATGGCATCCAACCGGGTGGCGTAGGTCCTGCAGGAACCTCGACATGGATCGTCCACGTCTTGTTCCCCTCTTCGCCTTCTTCCTTGGCGAAGTATTGTGGCATCTGGTTGTACCCGAAATATTGGAGCATTTGCCACAATGCTTCCGGGTAGCCGCTACAGTCAGAACAGTGGGAAACCACCCACCCGTTCTCCAACTGTTTATCTGCTGCCATCTGTAAAAATATATTTGAGAATTGTAAAATATTTATTTAAACAGTAAACCTCTGAGTTATAACATAAAACATGTCATTGAACCCATAAAACTTGGAAACATAGTTCAAATTTTAAACAAATTTGACTGTTGATCTGCTGTTCCCATGACAGCCCTGACCAGTTTCCATTTCAACCTGATTTAGGCCATATTAAAGCAAAACTAATTCTGGAGCTCAACATCAAAGTTAAAGATAACTTCAATATCTTTCCAGAAAGTATTTGCTTGGCCTAGGATCTGTCCTGGTTCAAAAGTTATGAGATGTCAAAGTTAACAGAATTTCTGGAAACCATTGGACAGCACCTCCCTGCCTTAGGTACTGATTTGATCCAAGAATCCCAGTTACTTATGTTCCTAACCTGACAAAACTTTCTGTTACAAAGTTGTAACCCATCTCATAAGCTTTCCAGAACTACCTTATTTTCTATTTTTGGATTTTTATGTAGGAAGTTATGCTTAATTTACAGAGAGTCTACAGAGAGTCTTTACTCTGTCCTGTTTTCTGGACAGTTTCAACTCTACTGCATTTTTCGAGTGGTTAAGGGATGAAACACCTCTGGACCTCAACAGAAAAGTTGTAAAGCTCTTCCAAAGATTTCCAGAAATGTATCACATGACCCCCAACCTTGAAATAACTCAACCTCTAACCTCTGATTAACTTCAGCCTTGATTCAGCTAAAAACAGAGTGCTCTGTCCTTAACAACCTATAAGTTGAAAACTTGTTAACTTCGAATATCTTGTTCAATGGAAGGAGTTACATCAAGTTTTACTACTATGGATCAAAACCTTCACGTTTTTAAATGAATTTGTTCATTTAGTTGGGTGTGACGTCGATGCGTCACCAGATCATGTCGGTACTACGTCCTCACAAAGAAAAACCTATACCGGACTTAGCCGGCTTCGTTATTTCAGTGGCACTAAACGTCACTCGCACATGGATGCTACACGTCTACCGTTTCGTGGTCAGGCCACCTGCAGAAACTCAAACAATCGTCAGACTCGGCTGCACACCGAGCCCAGAATCCATACAGTTCGTACACCCGGCCGTCATCACTCGCCCGGATGTTCTCAAGCCAACGACGCCTTGAGTTACATGTTCACGTTTCAGACCACGTGACGGGGTCTCCCATGTTGCACCACGCACGCCAGGGACAGACGTTGCTCGAATACCCCAAACGACATGAAGAGTCGTAGAGGATATCAAAGCGGGTCGGGTTACCTGCCACCCGTGGGGCTCCACCCTTCAGCTTGTGTGCACTGGTGGACAGCGCTTACGTGCACCCCCCAAGACATGAACGTCCTGAGATGCACGATTTTCCGACATAACAAATAGGGTAATATGCCACTTTCTATATGCTAGTAACATCCTTATACGGGCTACTAACTCGTTCCTCACTGGGTTTTTGAAAAAGAAGACCTTTGTACTGTGTTAAACCTCAACCTGGCTCTGATACCAGCGCTGACACGACCCCATTGGTCCTGTCGAGCCAGGATTACGCTGAGGGGTGCTGCGTTGCACAGCACCGTATAACACACATCAAAGGTACAAAGCGGAAGCGAAATTTTATTACATAAACAAGTTATGAACATGTTTACATCAAAATAAGTTCAGTCTACACTCGCGGGCGTAGACTAAGCATCAAGTGCACGTTCAGCCCTTGAACGCGTCCTTGCTAGCACACACGCACACTAACTCTGCGGCGTGCACGACTCCCACTCGACGGGGTTCCCCTCCTGGGGTTCCGTCTCCTCTTCGGGAGTCCCTTCCTCATAGAACCCTGCAAAAGCTTCAAACACAAGCAGTGAGCACGAAGGCTCAGCAAGTCTGACCCGTCTCACCTAAACATGGAACTTCTACATGAGGGTAATGGGTTACATGAGGTAGAAATCAGTTGCGGGGACTCGCCTAATTAGTAGAACCTTACTTTCAAGTTTTAGCAGCAGGTTGTGGAGAACCTTACGCTAAGGCACATGAGAGAGCCGCAATCAAACAAGAAACGCATTTCTCTCATGTACTTTGCCCAAAGTGGAAATGAACTTTAGTTAGCTCTAAACTACAGCAAGTCATTAGCAATCAAGTCCATCTTTCAATCAGCAACATTTTATCATGTAACTAGCCTGTTCTTTCTACGTCACGGTACAGTGAACAAGTGGTACTCACTGACCGCGAGGGACAGCGATTATAATCGATTTACACCTGCAGGGTTACCCGAACAACCCGTCACGTACGCCCGTACTCGATGTTGCCTACAACAACCATCACGGACGCCGTACGCGACTACCTTTCACCCGTTAGCCAAATGTTGAGCCGGTCCAATCGTCCCGAGCAAGAGGTCTCTGCACGCGCATCTCAGTGCCGCCAGCCGATTTACACCTCGAGCTCTCAACCTACCCTCTGAACTACCAGCTATGCCTCAACACCCAGCTACCCGAGTTACATCAGTTTCCCGGTTCCCATATAGCCGGTAGGTCTTCGGTACTGTTCTAGCTTGTTCAACAGGCCCGCACACGGCTCGGTCCTCAATCGACACAAGCGGAGCTATAGCACACAGGCCCCAAAGTCCTGCTGCCCTTACCCTCCGCTTGGTCTCATTTTCTTGCCATGTTGTTTCATGTGCTATCTCTACCCGAGCAATGTGCCTCTAGCCTATTCTCGCGAGTAGTTCCAACTACTCGACTTGTACCGAATCCTACCCTATCCTAGCAATGCAGTAGCTAACAGGGTTTGCAATCCTAAACCCAACCCATGGTTCTCTTGGCTATGCAGTGGGGCTTCCAAACAAGACTCTAATGCACAGAATAAAGGAAACAAGTATGTGCTCAAAACAACAAAAATTTATAAAAAGGTTAATGCAAACCGGAGCTTGCTTTGCTGCTCTTGGTCATAGGCTAGCTGTTCCTCCGGAGTAACGAAGTCTAGGACTTCGGGTTCCTCCTCGACCTTAGCGACTACATGATAGAAACAATATATGTATTAATTTAATGCATTTGTATTAAGTTTGAAGCTGTGAAGTCTATAACCTTTGCTAGACAGACCTAATGATGGTGAAACTTTTATTGTGGCTTGGTTACAACCTAAACAGAGACTTGGTCAAGTTTTAGTTGTAGCAAAGCTCATTTGAGCCCTCCACAATTAATTATGTCCTTGACCTTAATTGGAACTCTTAGGGTGTTCTAAGGATTTTCATGAAACAAACTATGACTTTCTGAAAACTAGATTTTCAGAGGGTTCTAATGGAATTGGTCTCACTTAATTTGAAGGTTCCTAGCTAAAGATATGAGCTAAACAATTTCAGAGAAAATTCTGAAAATGTTTCTAAACCTTTTCTACTTTCTCTGGAACAGTTTCACTAATCACACCATTAGGTGGATTAAATGAGCTCCAATGGGTCTGAAATTTTTATGGTAGTTCAGGGATATTTTGGTGAACATCCCAGCAAAATTTCAGGATTTTTCTCCAAAGGGTTCTCCAGTTAAAATTCCTAACAGTTTAAACTTTGAGGAATTAATTCTGGAGAATTAAGGGTTTTCATGAAGTGAAACTTGATTTGCTGGAAAGTACTCGGAGAGCTGAATCCAGAAAAATTTGGTTCACTCAATTTGGATCTGTCTAGCCAAAGTTATGAGGAGTTGAAGTTTGGAAGAATTCTGAAAATCGGGGAAAAGTTTAAACTCTCGGGCCCATGGGGACACGTGTCGAGCGCGGATGTGTCCAGCACAACGGAGATACCACACGCGTCGAGCGCGGAGGTGTCCGGCACACCGGAGCTCACAGGGTATTTGCGCGCCAGCACAGCCGATCCCCGGCCACATCCGATCCCGATTTAAATTCTTCAGCCGCTGACACATGGGCCAGCCGGCTTAGTCTTCCTCCCGCCGTTCTCTCGCGCCCGCGCTGCCGACCTCGCCGGAGCAGACTCGGAGCTCAACGGCTCGCCACTGCCGGACCTCCCATGGGCTGAAACTCGCCGCCAGGGGGTTGTCGACGTCGAGGAACACGTCGGTGGTGTCAGGTCGGGCTGATTGTTACCGGAAATAGCTCGGCGACGGGCCGCGGCCTCGGTTGAGGTTCAGCACCGTCGACCACGGTTTCTAAACCCGCCAACACCTCGAACAAACGGTCCTACAGCATCAGTGTACCTCTAGGGAACTCTACAAGGTGTCAAAAGGATTCAGGGATGGCGGCAAGTCGATCGGCACCGTGTGACTGATCGTGTCCGCCATGACCGCCCTTGATCGAGCTCGAAATTCGTTACTCCTAGACAGTTTTACGCTACGGATGCAGAAAAGAACTTGATCACCGGCTAGTCCAGCGTCTATGTGCAGGATTCGATGACCTCCGAAAGATCATAGAGCGTGAATTTAAAGAAACCGTACCGGAAGCTCAGTTTAAGGTTGCCGGAGCAAAACTGAGAATTCACCGGCGAGAGTTCAGGGCGTGGCTTGAGCTTCAGGTGGAAGCAGTGTGGAGTCCGTGCGCTCCTGTTGCCACCCTTGCTCGGCCGTGGAAGTGGTTGCAGCGTGCTGCCCGCGTGAGACTGATCGCCGTCCTTCAGCTAAACTGCGGCGGTCGTCGTTGGTCACGGGAACAGGGGCCGAAACCCGGTGGTCCAGGTGTTGGGAGGGTGGTGCGCGACCTCCGGTGGCTGTCCAGCAGCTTAGGAACGAAGGAGATTGTTTTGCTGGTTTTTCCCGATTGAGCAGAGAGCTGCGGCGAGAAACAATGCCGCTGCTCGGTTTTGCCTGCGAGAAGATAAAGCCGGCCGACTCCTGCTCCGTGGAGGCGGTGCCGGTCGCATGGGGGCGCGAGCAAGCCGCCCTGGGCGCCAGCGCGAGGAGAGGGAAGCAGCTGGTGGCGTCGGTAGCTGCTCAGTGGCACAGCCGACAGCTGCTCGGTGGAATTTCCCACCGAGACTGACTTTGGTTGCAAGTTTCTCCTTCTTCCCTCTATGACATGTGGGTCCCACCCGGGGTTTTAACCTCTGAAATTTACTCCTAATCACTGTAGTGAACAGTGAACCCCATAATACCCCTGGTGGTTCAGATTATTCACCCTTGAGCCATTCAAATTGCATAGGATTCGAATTGGGTTTAGTTGAGTGAATTTCAGCACAAGTGCAGTTTTGAATTCAAATGAAGTTTGAATTTGCCCCACTTAGTTCACGTTAAGATCAACTCCAAATGGAGTGAAACTTGGTGTGTGGGCTCACAAAAATGTGCTGAGTAAGAATATGCCTCCCACTTTAAATTCATTGGATAAAAACAGTTTGAATTTGAATATGGTTTCAAACTGCCCTCTTCCTAATTATACCCAACATGACCTCAAAAAGGTTTGGAATTTGGGTGAAACTTGGCCTGGACATCCTTAGCAAAGTGTAGGAGTTTTCATATGTCCAGCCCCCTTATATCTCATGTGGGAAATACCACTTTGGCAATGTGTGAGTTTGTTCTCTAATGAGCATGTTGATAATTGTTACTTGCTCTTCATTTGTGTTCATCATCCTGCCTCAAATGAGGTGTGTGGTGTGGTGATGAACACTGCAAATGTGTGTCAAAAACTTAGGCCCTTACAATTACAAAGTGGAAACAAGTAAAATTGGTAAGATAATACGTAATGCTTTAAATTGACATTTGGTTGATCATGATAGATGGCCGGAAGAGGAAAGGGTCGTGGTGCCAACCCCGCCAACAACAACGATGAGGCCGGCAACCCTCATCTTTCTGGAGGCCAAGACAGGGGTGGTCGCCGTGAAGGAGTTGATCCCATCCACCAAATGCTTGAGAATCAAAATCAGCTCATCCAGAACCTGACTCAAGGGGTGGCCAACTTGCACCAAGCTCCACCTCCATAAGCTGCACCACGCCAACCAAGGTTGAGTGAGTTTCTGGGAACTCAACCTCCAAAGTTTGCAAGTGCTGCTGAACCCCTGGAGGCAGATGACTGGCTAAAGACCATTGAGAGCAAGATGAGGATCATACAATGCCAAGGGTATGAGAGGGTGCTCTTTGCCTCTCACCAATTGCATGGACCTGCTGCTGATTGGTGGACCGCTTACGTGGCCGCCCATTATGACCCTCAGAACATCACTTGGGAAGAGTTCAAGCGTAGCTTCCGCAATCATGACATACCAAGGGGTGAACTCAAAAACAAGAGGAAGGAGTTCATGGGATTGCAGCAAGGAAACATGACTGTGAGGGAATACCTCACTAAATTCACTCAACTATCCCGTTATGCCCCACGGGACATAGAGACTGATGAGCAGAAACAGGATTGTTTCGTGGAAGGACTTACCGCAGAAATGCAGTGTGCAATGTCCTCCAACGAGTATGAAAGCTTCCAAAAGATGGTGGACAGAGCATTTGTTGTAGAAAGGAAGCTGAAGGCCTTGGAAAATGAAAACAAGAGGAAGGCCGGGTGGTCGCACCAAGCCTCGGGTAGCAACACCCGCTCACGTCTGATGCAGCAAAACGCAGGGCAGACGAGCCGTGCTGCGGTACCCTACTCAGCACCGAGAGGGTACAACCCGAACTTCAGGCCTCCGGCAGCACCAGCACCACCACAACATCAGTTTGTGCAGCAGCCTCGCCCTACATATCAACCTCGACCAGCAGTACAAGGACCCCCAAACCAACCCCAAGACAACAAAGACCAGGCACCTAAGGTTGGGGTGCAATGCTTTAACTGTGGTGAAGTGGGGCACTACGCCCATAAGTGCCCAAAGAAGAAGCCAGGGCAGCCGCAACAGGAGAATGTAATGCGAGGACGGGTGAACCACGTCACCATGGAGGAGGCGCAAGAGGCACCCGACATGGTAGTTGGTAAGTTTCCTGCCAATTTACACATTGCAACCCTGCTGTTTGATTCTGGTGCTACCCACTCGTTCATTGCTCAAGGGTTTGTTAAGAAGCATGATCTAGCAACAACACAAATGAACCATATGCTAGCAGTAAACTCTCCAGGTGGAGAAATAAGGACAAGAAAAGTGTGTCCCAAGGTGAACCTAGACATTAATGGGGTAGTATTTACTGCTAACCTCATAGTGATAGATTCACAAGGGATAGATATTATTTTGGGTATGGATTGGTTGACCAAACATAAGGGGATCATCCATTGTTCGACCAGAACGGTTGAACTAACTCACCCTAGTGGCACAAGAGTAAAGTTCATAACAATACAAGAGCCTGGGAGGGGCATTAAATTAAATCAAGTTGATGTGAAGGTGGAAGAGATCAGGATCATCAGGGAATATCCAGATGTTTTCCCGGAGGAGTTGCCAGGAATGCCTCCTGATCGTGAAGTGGAATTCGCAATTGAGCTAGTGCCTGGAACAGCCCCGATATACAAGAGACCTTATCGGATGGACTCCAAGCAGCTGGGAGAACTCAAGGATCATTTGAGAGAATTGACGGAGAAGGAGTATATTCGTCCTAGTTCCTCACCATGGGGAGCTCCAGTGATATTTGTGCCCAAGAAGGACGGAACCCAAAGGTTATGCGTAGACTACCGTGCATTGAATGAAGTAACCATCAAGAACAAGTACCCGTTACCCCGCATTGAAGACTTGTTCGATCAGTTGAGGGGAGCTTGTGTTTCTCAAAAATTGATCTCAGGTCGGGATACCACCAACTTAAGATAAGGCAAACTGATATTCCCAAGACAACTTTCGTATCTCGGTACGGACTGTATGAATACACCGTCATGCCTTTCGGGCTAACTAATGCCCCAGCATACTTCATGTATCTCATGAACAAGGTATTCATGGAATATCTGGACAAATTTGTGGTGGTTTTCATTGATGACATTCTCGTCTTCTCCAAAGATGAAGAGGAACATGAGAAACATCTAAGGTTGGTGTTGCAGAAGCTGAGATAACACCAACTATATGCCAAGTTGAGCAAGTGTGATTTTTGGCAGTAGAGAGTTCCCTTCTTAGGACATATAATCACGGAGGGAGGAATCTCCATAGATCCCGCCAAGATTGAGGATATACAGAAGTGGAAGACCCCTGAGAATGTCGGGGACGTTCGAAGCTTCTTGGGATTGGCTGGATACTATCGACGGTTTATTGAGGGATTCTCCAAGATCTTGAGACCCCTTACCAAACTGTTGGAGAAGGGAATCACATTCGCATGGACGCCGCAGTGCGAGACGAGTTTTCAGGAGTTAAAGAAATGATTGACAACAGCCCCAGTGCTAGTTATGCCAGATATGCAGAAGAACTTTTCGGTGTACTGCGATGCCTCTGGAAACGGGTTGGGATGTGTTCTCATGCAAGAAGGGCATGTCGTGGCTTATGCGTCCCGGCAGCTCCGGAAACACGAGAAGAACTATCCCACACATGACCTAGAACTAGCCGCAGTGGTACACGCATTGAAAATTTGGCGGCACTACTTGATGGGGAAGAGGACAGAAATATATACGGATCATAAGAGTTTAAAGTACAGTTTCACACAGCCAGATCTCACCTTAGACAAAGGAGATGGTTAGAGCTAATCAATGACTTTGATGTGGACATCAACTATCATCCTGGGAAAGCCAACGTCGTGGCAGATGATTTAAGTCGGAAAGTGCAGGTCAACGGGTTGAGCTTGAAGGACGTGCCTGCAGAATTGAAGGACGATGTTATAAGACTCAATCTATGCCTGGTGAATAGTGGTGAGCCATCGCCATGGAAGTGGACTCCACACTAGAACAAGACATACGCGATGGTCAAAAGAATGACGAGAAGATACAAGAAATCAGACAACTCATCAAGGAAAATAAAGCTCTTGGCTCCAGAGAGGATGAACAAGGTACGGTGTGGCACGGGAAAAGGATCTGTGTGCCTGAAGTAAAGGAGATCCGTGAATTGATTTTGAAGGAGGCTCACGATTCCGACTATTCCATTCATCCTGGGAGTACAAAGATGTATCAGGACCTCAAGAGCAGGTATTGGTGGTATGGCATGAAGCGAGATGTCGCGGAACATGTTGCCCTATGTGACACATGTCAGTTGGTAAAAGCAGAACATCAACGACCCGCGGGATTATTGCAACCACTCAAAGTGCCTGAATGGAAATGGGAAGAAATCAGTATGGATTTCATAGTGGGACTGCCTAGGACCCAATCAGGATATGATTCGATATGGTTCACCGTCGCCAGGCTAACCAAGGTAGCTCATTTCATCCTCGTGAAAGAAAGCTACAGCGGATCCAAATTGGCGGAGTTGTACATGTCAAGGATCGTGTGTTACCATGGAGTGCCCAAGAAGATAGTGTCGGATCGAGGGACACAGTTCACCTCAAGGTTCTGGCAAAAGTTGCATGAAACCATGGGAACCCATCTGAATTTTAGCTCTGCCTATGATCCCCAAACTGACGGGCAGACGGAAAGAACCAATCAGATTCTTGAGGATATGCTGAGAGCGTGTGCACTCAAAAACAATCGAAGTTGGGACAAGAACTTACCGTATGCGGAGTTCTCCTATAACAACAGCTATCAGGCTAGTATGAAGATGTCGCCGTTTGAAGCTTTGTATGGAAGGAAGTGTAGAACTCCACTATTTTGGAACCAAACGGGGGAAAGCAAAGTGTTTGGACCCGAAGTACTACAAGAAGCCGAGGCAAAAGTGAGGGAAATTCGCAACAACTTGAGGATAGCACAGACAGGACAAAAGAGCTATGCCGATGTACGAAGAAGAGAGCTCGTTTTCAACGTGGGGGACTATGTCTATCTTAAGGTGTCCCCTATCCGAGGACTTCGTCGGTTCAAGGTGAAAGGGAAGTTGTCACCTCGATACATCAGACCCTTTCATGTTCTGGAGAGGAAAGGCGAAGTGGCGTATCAACTAGAATTACCGGCTGGCCTATCGGATGTGCACGATGTATTCCATGTGTCACAGCTCAAGAAATGTCTGAGAACATCTGAAGAGATGTTACCTATGAATGAGGTTGACGTAGCTGAGGATTTGTCTTAAACCGAGCAACCATCCAAGATTTTGGAGACAATGGAACGCCTCAAAAGAAATAAAAGAATACGGATGTGCAAGGTGCAGCGGAAGCATCACTCGGAAGAGGAAGCCACCTGGGAGCGAGAAGACGAGCTTAAGGCACAATTTCCGTAATTGTTTTCTTAGAACCACCAATCTCGAGGATGAGATTCCTTTTAAGGGGGGTAGAGCTGTAACACCCCAAAACCTGTTAAGAGGGGAATTTAAAAATTTTTGGACGTATTGCATGTGGTGCAAAAATTCAAATTCAAACTGGAATTCAAATTAAACTCAAAACAGAAATGAAAAAGAAAAAGAATAAACCTCCCCGGCCAGTGGGCCGAAACCCACCAGCCGGCCCACTCACCCCCGCGCCAGCCCGCAGCCGCGCGCCCCCCCTCTTTCCCACTGACACGCGGGGCCCGCCATCCTTCTTCCTCCTCGCGCCCGCGCTCGGCCGGCCGGGACTCTTCTCACCTCAGAATCAAAACCGCCCCGGATACTCGCGTATCCCAGCCGAATTTTGGTTCTGGACGACGCAAACTCGATCACAACCGAACACCGCCCCTCCCCGGCTATATAAACACCGACATCTTCCCGATTTTCACCCACGATCAGCCGCTTTTCTTTTCGGTGAGCACCCGAGTTTCTCCGGCCAATTTCGCTCGATCTTCGCTCGGGATTTCTGATCTAACGCGCTGATCTTGATCCACCGCCTACGGGGAATCACGCAGGTGCAGAAAACTCGGTGGTTTGCGCTACAAACACAGCGCCGACGAGCGTCGCCATGAATTCACCTCGGACCTCGTCGCCGACCGCTTTCCAGGACCTCCGAGCTCAAGAAAACCACCGAGGTGAGATCCCCGACCTCCTCTCTACCGATCTATGCCATAAATCCCAGTTTTAGGAAGAATTTACGAAGATCCGAAGCTCTCCGGCGAGATCGCCGCCTCCCGCCGCCGCACACCGCCGGGCAGCGCCGCCCGCGCTCGATCAGAGCGACGTGGCCGCTTGTGCGCCGTCTATTTTAAATCGCACGGTAGAATTTAAATCCCCGCGTACCGGTTCGATGTTATTATCTCAGCCGTCAGTTTTAAATCGGACGGTCCACGTCAGCCCTGCGTTATAAAGGCTGGGAATCCTACGCGCTACCCCCTGGGGTTCTCGAAAAATACGAGCTAGCCCCGGAAACTTCTGATCTAGCCCCTAGAGCTTCAGAAATTCATGTAAATTCAATTAAAAATCAGTTTTAGACCCGGACTTAATAAAAATTAGCAAAACCCCTCTGTCATGCATAGTTAGACCCCTGAAAATTCTTAAAATAATATAATAGACCCTGTAGTGGGGTGAGTTTACCTTTTTAACCCTATGTGATATTAAATTTGGGAATTTGAATATGTGATTAGTATTTAAAATTTAAAAGATGGGACAAACACATTGTAAATTCAAATTTCAAACTTTCCTAGTACTTGGAAAACTTTGGAGTGAGATAAAAATAGATTTTTGGCTGAAATGAATCTGTCTAATTGATTATTCACATTTATTAGATATAGGGACACATTTTTAAGTAGAGAATAATTCTGAAAATTGATAAAATAAATTTGAATTAGTTCACATCAGAGGAGAAGTTCAAAATATATTATTTAATATTTTAGACCAAAACCAATTCTGTTTAGATGAGGTGTCTTACTATTTTCATAATAAAGTTCACATTTAGGCATAGGAAATAAATCTGAAAATATAGCAAGCTAGGTATGAATAACTAGAAAATGATAAATGAAGTTTCCAAAATCAAAAGAATTCAGTTTAGGGTTGGTAGAAGGTCTGTAGACACATTTGGAGTAGGAAAATACCTTCCATGCATACTTGGTAGCTAAAATGTGTATCAATTGAATATAAGGAATTTATTTAAATTGGAAATTCATATATAGTATGCAAACATAAATATGAACACAAAAGTAGAAATCATATGCACATGTTTAAAAGTGCATGTAAGCCCAAAATCAACACACATAGAGTAACCACAACACATAGAAGTGTGAATGGCTTTCATAAATGTGAATGTGTGGTTTGTATGAAGTGGAAGTGTGAACTATGTCTTATGGATTGTTGTTTTCTTTTGCTATGTGTGATGGTATGAGTAGAACCTGCTCCAGAGCAAGTTCTTCCTTTCCAAGATCAGGACTACCCATTCCCAGAGCAGCAGGAAGAAGGCAAGTGTCCTTGATCACTTTGATCCTATACTAGGATGTGTAGCTAGAATTATTTGCATTGTCAATTGAAATATGAAACCCATGTTAGGAAGTATCCCTAGAATTGCATTACCTTGTTTCCTTGTAGCATGGGTTGGGAATTATTTTATCATGTCATTTATTTATATGCTTATGCTTAGCCATGCTTATAATGGGATAATTGGGATATGAGATCATCAATTTATTTACCTTACTCTTGAATGAGATATTATGAGTTATGTAGAGGTAGGGATCAGGCAAGTTGGACGATTTGGTTGGTGCTGGGTGCACGAGACTCAGGTTTGTGTTAAGTACTTGCCTGGATCCTAAGGACCGGTTCATGGAGCATGTAACCTGGCTTTACCGTGCCAACCACGTGCTGAGATGGGGCAGCTTGGCCAATTAATTAGGTGTATCCCCGGCGTAGTATGGGTGTGTTGGATGGTGCGGGGAATAGGTGTCAGCTGGACTACCATATGAACCGCAAGGCTCAAGAGGGGGCCACTGCAGCGGGGTTGGAGCCTCTTGTATGCTGTTAGGGGTGAAACCTCAGTGGGCCCATGCTCGTCGGGAATCCCTTTGTAAAGGCTTCGTAGTGATCTCCTGGCTACACACCTGGGAAGTGTGAATGTGGTTCGTAGCCACTGGCATAATGGAGGTTCTTTTAGTCCACCCGGCAACGGGGGATGAAATCACTACATGTGGGTACAGTGGTGCAAACTCTGCGGAGTTAAAACTGTCATGACAGCCGTGCTCACGGTCAAGAGCGGCTTGGAATTATTCATGATTAGAGGATGATGGCTTGGAAGTTGTGGATGTTAAGCGGGGAGCTTAACATTGGAGATGATGTTATGGTTATTTGATTATAATGATGGGTTGGGAGTTTGGGACCATTTCATCAATGTTGTAATGTAGGTGCTTAATAAGCTAAGGTGATAGGTATTAAATGCGTAGTGCTTTAACCATGAGTTCAACCTCTCCTTGTTCTAGCCATGCATGACATAACTTTCCCACACTTGCTGAGTACCATCGGTACTCAACCTTGCATATTTGTTGGTTTATATTGCTGCTCAGGTCAAGAAAATGATGTGGTGTTTCATGATCAAGACTTTGGACCCGAAGAAGGTTTCTAGGTTCATGGAGTCCCCCGGGTAACTCCTATGACGGAGCCCACAAGAATAATATTCCGCTGCTATTTTATTTTCTTGTTATGAACTTATTGTCGAGACATATGCTATGTAAGACTTATTTATATTCGACACCTGGCTTGTAATAAATGATGCTTCACTATTTGTCATCACGTGTATGAGAAAATGATCCTGGCATACATGTGATATTCACTCGGTTGTTCTTCGGAGAAACCGGGTGTAACAGTCCGCCTTGGTTTCCCTCGGTTTCAGCCCGGTGCGGACGGAGGCTCCAGCGCAGGAGGTGTCTGGGGCAATCCCGGCGCTTGAGTCCATCGGTGCCAAGCTGGGAAGGCTCGAAGTGGTCATCGCCGACGAGCTTGAGGTGGAGGGACGAGGCCTGGCGAAGGAGGTCGCCACGCACGTGCTAGCGTGCTTCCGGAGCCAAGACCCTTCCTTCTCCCTGGAGCCAGTGCGACTAGGCCCCGCCGTCGAGCGGGAGGAAGCTGCCCGGGCCGAGGTCGGCGACATGGCTGCCCTCGTGGCCTCTAGGTTCTAGCGGGAGTCCGGGGACTCTTAGGCAGCCGCCCCTGTGACCAAAAGGCCCTGTATCTCTTCTCTCTCTTTTTACTTTTGTCGAGTCTGTAGTCCAGCTCACGGAGCTTTGAATGAATAGACTCTTGTCATTTTCCGTGTCTGTATATTTTTATCTTCTTCTTGGCTTGGCCTGGCTGAGTCCTTATCTCCGCAAGGTACTCAGAGGTCTTCACCAACCTTGAAGTCTTGTACAGACACCTTCCTCGGGTCCTTATTGTGTTAAGGGCCCAAGTGATCTTCGGAGCTTGCCCCATGAGAACGGGGAGGTCCATATCCACTGGCCACGTGGCGGGCCCTGAGCTCTCCTCTGAGAAGATGGAGGTCCGACCCCGGGGGCACGTGGGGTCTTCGGAGCTCACCCCTGCGGAGGGGGCGAGGCCCGGCTCTGGCGGCCACGTGGCGGCCCCGGAGCCACCTTATGGGGAGAGGAGGCTCCGGCCCCGCCGGACACGTGGGGCCTCCGGAGCCCGCCCCTGCGGAGGGGGCGAGGTCCGGATCCTTCGGTCTTGCATTGGAGCTCCGGTCTTGCGCGGTCCCGTAGTGGCCCCCTGATAGGTGTGGCCAATTGTTTGGGCGCTCCTACCATACTCCTGCGGAGAGCTAAGGCCGGGAGGTCCTGCACACAAGTAAGAGAAACATAATTCTCCTTGGGGCCCCCCTTCCCTATCTCATAGTCTTATTTGGCTTACGATCCTGATCCGATATACGGGGCTTGGGAACTTTAGTGCATGAAGTGCCGGGGGCTCGAGGCCCCCTGGCCATCGGCAGGTGCATCAAACGCGACCGTCTTCGGTAGGATAGCAAATGCCGACTAGGGGTGAGAATGGGAAAAGGAAGCTGAGTGCATGGTGAGCATACACAGGAAGTGTGGTCATAAAAATTAATACGCAATTTAAATGAGCACAAGGGAAGAGCAAAGCAGGACATGTTTCTTCCCATATAAATTTCCATAGGAGGAAGGCAGGCTAAACATGGAGGCAACGACCCCGCCCCATTAAGAAGGGAAGCAAGACTCTACACGCTTAGGGTCAGAACCAGGCCAAGCTGAATGTAGTCCTGGACCGTCCCCTGAGACTTAGCTGCTCCAAGAGCTGTTCCTGGACTCTATGGAATCTATTACAGAAACAAGATATTGTACTATTATTGCTCTAGGGGTAGAGCTTACGGAGGTGTTCTATGTTCCAAGGGTTCGGGAGCGGATCCCCATCCTCAGTGGAAAGGCGTACGCACCCGGGGCGGTAAACTTTCGTGACTCGGAAGGGACCTTCCCAGCTGGGGGAGAGTTTGTCGGTACCTTCACGAGAAAGTATGCGCCGCAACACCAGGTCGCCTTCCTGCAGCTCTCGGACACGCATAGACCTTTGGTGGTAGCGCCGGAGCGCTTGTCGGTATCGTGCGTTGCGGAGCGCTGCATGTAATCGAGCCTCGTCGACATGGTCGATGTCTTCACGCCGGAGGTTGTCCTGCGTGGCTTCGTCGTGAGCTCGGACACGGAGGGACCCCATGGTGATCTCTGGGGGAAGCACATCCTCAGCCCCATACACCATGAAGAAGGGTGTCTCTCCGGTGGCCCGGCTCTGGGATGTCCGGTTAGCCAATAGCGTGCTCGGAAGCTCGTCCACCCACTTGGCACCATGTTTCTTCAAGCCGGCATAGGTGCGAGTCTTGAGGCCCCGAAGAATCTCGGCATTGGCTCTCTCAACTTGCCCATTGCTCTTCGGGTGAGCAAAGGAGGCATAGCACACCTGGATGCCGAGGTCTTCACATTATTCTTGGAACGCTGTGCTGGTGAACTGGGTCCCGTTGTAGGTGATGATTCTGTTCGGGACCCCGAACCAGTAGATGATCGACTTGTTGAACTTTACTGTGGATTGCTTGTTGATGGTGACAACGGGTGTGGCTTCTGGCCACTTGGTGAACTTGTCGATGGTGACATAGAGGTACCGGAATCCCCCGACGGCTTTGGGGAATGGTCCCAGGATGTCCAACCCCCATACGGTGAACGTTCACGAGGGTGGGGTCATCTGAACCGCCTGAGCCAGTGTGTTGATCTGCTTGGTGTGGAACTGGCACGCCTTGCAGCTCTCGACTAGCTTGACGGCATCCTGGAGTGCTATCGGCCAGTAGAAGCTGTCGAAGTGTGTGGTCGACACTTCCCCCGGACCTGCTCTGGGCAGCCTGCAGAGGTTCTTTTTCGGAGGGCTAGACACTTGCGGAGAGCTTCAGTGTTAGGGACGAGTGAGGGAGAAGCTTGACACGGGGAGTTTTACGTGGTTCAGGCCGCCGGAGCGTAAAACCCTACGTCCATGGTGAGTAGAGGTGCTCGCTGTATTGCTTGCCACTCAGAACCGGAGTCCTGAGCTTGAGGGTGAGTGATGTCTAGAGTGCGGGTTCATAGAGTTTGAACCCTTGCTAACGTTGCCTACCCGAGCCTTTTATAGTCCAAGGCTCGAGTGGCTTACAAGGGGGGGGGGCCCGGGACCCAACAGGTGGTCCCGGGGAGATTGCCTGCCGACTACCGTATCCGCAGTTATGCCGGTAGTTGTCTCTGGTGAAGGCTTCCGAGTCTTCGTTCTGTCACCCTGCCCATGCCGCAAGCTAGTCGTAGTGGTTGATGATGGCAGGGGCGGTAGGGGATGTCTTGTTGCTGTGTTTATTGGCGGGCAGGCTCTGACACGGCGCGTCAATCTGTGATGCGACTGGACGCAACGGCACCTGACAGGGGCGTGCTCCGCGTCTCCACGTCTTGCTGTGAGACCTATGTGTGCTGAATACATTGGCAATTAGGATAAAAGTTAGCATTAACATTCAAGTTTTGAATATTGCCAAAACATTCTTCTGTGGCAAGGTCCGACAAGTTCTTTGTTAGGTCCGCCAAGTGTTGGCAAGGTCCGGAGAGCTCCTGCAAAGTCCGGAGAGCTTCTGTGAGGTCCGGAGCTTGTTTTTAGGGAGCTCCCGTGAAGTTCAACTCGTAGAACTGCAGCGTCCTGTTTTTGCTTTTAACTCGCAATGTTTCAAACTTGCTTTATGGGAAGGTTTGCTTAGTACTCATTTGCTATGTTTTTGGTGTGTTTTGGTGGTTATGGCTGTTATCATTTGATATGGTTTGCAACATGCTTATGTGACGTGCTCATGTAAGGTGTTGTGGTTTTCGAACTAACGTGAGTCAAGTCGAGGACTTGTGCTCGGAAGAATTGGTTGTTTATTCATGTGCAGGTGTTGCTTGAGTTCAAGACATGGCTGGTGACGGGATCCTTGGACTAGTCTCAGGGAGGAGATGAGGTTCCAACAACCAAGTTCGGGAGGAGTTGTGGTTGAGTTGATCGGGAGGTCGCGCAGCATGTTTGGATCAAGGGCAGTGCATATGAAGGTTGCGTGTACGTTGTTCGAAGGTGTTTGCACGTGTGCAAGGAGTGCATGGATGTGGCAACATTTTTCCAAGGCGTGATGAAGAGAAGTGGACGTAAAGAATTGGTCAGAAAGGTCCAACCGGCTGGATTGCGTACTCAGGCTGAGGCTGAGTCGGATATGGCTCAAATATTGAAGATTTGAGTTGGTTATGATAGGATTTCGTGCTAGGCACGAAGTTGAGTTGTTTTAGGAATGTTTAGTACGTTCCTAAGGTGTTTGGAAGTCTCACGATTGCTTCTATCTGCGAATAGGAGAGTCGTGAGCAGTTATGGTAAGTTAGGATACGAGTCCAATTAGGAGTAGGAGTCCTAGATTGGATTGTTTAGCCTGAGGGCTGGCTATAAAAGCAAGGGAGGCCAGAGCTCTCGTGGGTAGAGAACTTTGGGCTGCTCCTCTTGTGTTTCTATTGAATAAAGTTCATAGTTTCGAGGAGCTTTTGTGCCTTGTTCGTCCGATTTGTTTTTCGTCAAGTCTTTCTCGCCGAGTTTCTGGACAGACCGATGTTGCTTTGGTGTTTTGTTCATAACTCGAGTTTTACAGATCCGATTGACGTGATTCTTTTTGGGTTGTCTTCACAACTCAATTATCTATCATCTGTAGTTTTTGAGATACACGAGTTTCTTTGCAGCGTTGCAGATCTGTTTTATATCGGGTAGAACAGATTGATCTTCGTTTAATGTTTTGATCGTATCTCAAGTTTTACTTCGTGTTTTCAAGTGATTCTTGTTGCATTAGATCTGTGACTTGATTCCCTACCTCTCTACTTGATTTGTCACGGTTGAACACGTTTGAAAACACTTGCACACACGGTTTCTTTAACCGATTGATTTTTTGCTGAGGGGTTTTTGTTGTTTCCGGTGCGAAAAGTTTTAATCTACCATTCACCCCCCTCTGGTAGCTTTTCACGTGCTCTTCGATCCTACAATTGGTATCAGAGCTCAGGTGCTCTAATCTTTGTGATTTGCACATGTTTTGACTAACCATCATGGAGAAGTACTCCGCAAAACCATGTGTGTTCAATGGCATCGATTTTCAGGTTTGGAAGGCGCGGATGGAGGCCTACATACAGGCGCAAGGCTTCGCCATATGGGAAAAGGTCTACCGGAACTTCGATGTACCACCCAACGATCAAGTTACGGCTGCGAACATGAGAGATGTTGACAACAACAACAAGGCTCGCAACTTGATCATCCAAGGATTGACTCAAAGCGACTTCGACCGTGTTGCACACCTCCGATCTGCATATGATGTTTGGAAAGCTCTTTGTGACTACCATGAAGGATCCAATATGATCAAGGAGGTAAGGCAAGATATGTTCAAGAAAGAATACATGCGTTTTGAGATGCAACCCGGTGAGTCAATTGATGACCTTTTTGCTCGCTTTAATAAAATTCTCAGCAACTTGCGTAGTGTCAATGTTAACTTTTCAGATGCTGAAAATGCTAGACAATTGTTAGGAGCATTAGATATGTCAATTTGGGAGATGAAAGTTACATCTATTCGTGAATCTACTGTCATGAGTTCTCTTACATTAGACGTGCTTTATTCTAAATTGAAAACTCATGAAATTGACATCATCTCACGTAAAAACCCCAACAAGTCTATTGCATTTGTTTCGCAATGTGACATGTCTAGTTCTAGTCAATCATCATCTAGTGGTGCACTCTCTTTGCTGTCCTCTCTAACCCTTGAACAGATTGAAGAGTTTCCAGAGGAGGAGCTTGCACTCATCTCTACTCGGTTCCCAAAAGCATTGCAAAATGTGAGAACTAGAAGGAGAGGAAGCTCCGGACCTCAACGATGTTTTGAATGTGGTAAGACAGGACATTTTCGTACGGAGTGCCCTAAACTTTCAGGTCCGACTTCACGTGAAGAAAAGCAAAGAAGGCCGAAGAAATCGTTTGCAAAGAATAAGAAGAAGAAAGATTTACCAATGCGCAACATAGTGCATAGTATGATCTCTGCACTTCAAGATTTCGGCTCAAGTGATGTGGACACCGGTAGTGATGAAGATGAAGAAGCTATGGCAAATATGTGCTGCACGGCGAGCAAGTCAAGTACAAGCTCCGAGGAGGCAGAACACAACAGCGATGATGAAGAGGTATGTCCCACTTGCGAAGAAATGTGTGATGCTATTTCTCGTGCCACTGTTATATTAAAGAAAAAGGATAAAAAACTTAGGAACAATGCTGTTAAAATTGAATCACTAGAATCTGAAATTAATCATTTAAAAACTTTGATTCCTAGTGATGATTCTTGTTCCTCATGTGATTTAATTTATGAACAATTATCCTCTTTAAGAAGTGCACACACATCTACACTTGATAAACTTTAACTTGAAATTGAAAAGAACAAAGAGCTTGCTGCACTTAATGATAAAAATTTGAAAGATGCTTGTTGTTCTACAATTGATTTGAATTGTTCTTCATGTGATGATCTGAATAAGAAACTAAATGATGCTATGAATGAGATTTCTATTTTGAACAATGCTTTACGTGTGCATGAAGTTAAATATTGTTCAAATTGCAAACTAAAAGGAAAAACTTCATGTGAAAACTGCTTTGATCTGTCCAATAAACTTGATGACATGCATAGGACACTAGATCGGTTTTCTAATGCAAATAAGAACCTAAACTTGCTGCTGAATTCTTCCAAGTCTTGTAATGATAAATCTGGTTTAGGTTTTAATTCTCATGCTCATGCTAAGGCACACCCACCTAAAATTGTAAAGTCATTAGGAAGCGGTTTGATTCAAACAGCTCCTAGACAAAAAGATGTGATTTTCAAATCTGCAGGAGTACTGTCCCATTCGGGTTCTAATAAACATGTTGCTTGCTCATATAGACATGATAATAAGGTTATTTTTCATTGTACCTACTGTGGTAGAGATGGTCATGTCATGAATTTTTGTTATAGACTAGCTAAACACGATAAGAAACAAAGAATACTTGCTAGATCACATAACAACCAAGCAAAATCTGCTAGACCGAATGTTCGGAGCTTGCAACCTGCTGTAATGAGTCAAAAACTTGCTCCCGGACCTACTGTTTTTTGTGCTACATATAACACATCTTCTATGTCAGTAGTTGGGAACAAAATTTTTTGATGTTTGGCTCATAAACCTGCTGTACCTTCTCAGCTTTCGCGTGTTATTCCTGCTGGACGTCGTGTGACTCAGTACTGGATTCCTAAAAGTCTTTTAACTAACCCCAGTATTGAGTCATCGACGTATTGTGCTGCTGTGTAGGTTTCACGTTTGAGGAAGGAGAACATTTGGATTGTGGATTCAGGTTGCTCAGGCCACATGACCGGTAACAAAGAATGGTTCTCCTCTCTCTCTTTTGTGTCACGTGTAGAAATGTTACTTTCGCCTATAACTCTTCTACTCCCATAATTGCTAAAGGTTCGGTTAGAGTAAACAATCTCTACACTTTGAAAGATGTGGCACTTGTTAAAAATTTGAAATACAACTTGCTTTCGGTTTCACAATTGCTAGATGAAAATCTAGAGGTTAGCTTTACTAAAAATTGCTGCAAGGTTGTAGATTCAAAAGGTGAGCTTTTGTTTAACATGTCTAGGTTTGGAAGAGTTTTTAAAGCTGATTTTGATTTGTCAACTTCTAAGCATCGGTGTCTAGTTGCTAATGATACAAAGGATCTATATTTTTGGCATCGTAGACTTGGTCACATAGGCTTTGATCATCTCACTCGTATTAGTGCTCTCGATCGCATACGTGGGCTGCCGAAGCTTAAAAAGGACAATGATATTGTGTGCTCTTCTTGAAGACATGCTAGTTTGTTGCAGGTTCACATGCTCCTCTCACAATGACCATGACAGCTGAACCGGGACAACTTTTACATCTTGACACAGTAGGTCCGGCACGTGTTCAATCCTTCGGAGGTAAATGGTATGTGCTTGTGATTGTTGATGATTATTCCAGATATTCTTGGGTTTATTTTATGGCATCTAAGAATGAAGCTTTTAGTCATTTTAGAACTTTATTTCTTAGATTATCTATTGATCACCCAGGATCATTAAAAGCAATTAGAAGTGATAACGGAACTGAATTTAAAAACCAATCCTTTGATCACTTTTGTGCTGAAAATGGAATAGATCATCAGTACTCTTCACCCTATGTACCACAACAAAATGGTGTCGTAGAAAGAAAGAACAGGACCTTAGTTGAGATGGCTAGGACTATGCTTGATGAATATCAAACTCCTAGGAAATTTTGGGATGATGCAATTGCAACCGCTTGTTATGTCTCAAATCGTGTTTTCTTGCGTGCTAAGCTTGGAAAAACCCCATATGAGCTCCGGTTTGGACATAGGCCTAGTGTTACACACTTTAGGGTTTTTGGTTGCAAATGCTTTGTTAAGAAACATGGTAATCTTGATAAATTTGAAGCTAGATCTGTTGATGGCATGTTTCTTGGTTATCCATCTCATACTAGAGGCCACCGTGTGCTTTTACTTGACACTAACAAAATTGTGGAGACTTGCGAGGTTTCTTTTGATGAAGCTAGCCCAAGTACTAGCTCCGATATTGCAGGTCCGGATCCATATCTGCAGGGGAGAGTATTTTTATTGAAGAAGATGAAGAAGTGGTGCTGCTGCCCGAAAACTCGGAAGTAAATAAAGATCAAACTGCTGATTTTGCACCACAACCAGCACCAACAGTCACTACTGCTGGTTCGGACCTTCCTCAATCAACAAGCTCTCCTAATCAAAGGTCCGAACATGAAGAAGAAGGTGCTTGTGAAGTGTCTACTCCCCTCCGAGTACTCAAAAGTCATCCTCTACAACAAATCATTGGAAGCTTGCATGAACGAGTCACTCGGTCCAGGTTTTGAGATCCAAACTCTCATGCTCATTCTGCTTTTGTTGCTTCTTTTAAACCCAAGGATATATCACACGCACTCACTAATGAATCTTGGATTAATGCCATGTAAGAAGAGTTAGAAAATTTTGAAAGAAATAATGTTTGGAAACTTGTACCTCCACCTCAAGGTCACACATTAATTGGAACTAAATGGGTATTTAAAAATAAGCAAAGTGAGGATGGGGTTGTGGTTAGGAACAAAGCTAGGTTGGTTGCTCAAGGTTTCACTCAAATTGAAGGTCTAGATTTTGATGAAACATTTGCTCCTGTTGCTAGATTAGAAACTATAAGAATTTTATTAGCATTTGCTGCATCTAAAGGTTTCAAGTTATATCAAATGGATGTTAAAAGTGCTTTTCTTAATGGCTACATAGAGGAGGAGGTTTATGTTAAGCAGCCACCGGGTTTTGAAAATCCAAATTTTCCTAATCATGTTTACAAACTGTCCATAGCCTTGTACGGTCTAAAACAAGCCCCTAGAGCATGGTATGATAGGTTAAAAACATTCTTACTTGAAAAGGGGTTTACCATGGGCAAGGTTGATAAAACTCTTTTTGTACTTAAGCATGGCAATGACTCATTATTCGTTCCAGTGTATGTGGATGATATTATCTTTGGTTGTGCTTCTCATGACCTCGTGTCCAAGTTTTCAGCTATGATGAGTTCAGAATTTGAGATGAGTATGATGGGAGAACTCACATACTTTTTGGGGCTGCAAATCAAGCAAACAAAAGAAGGAACTTTTGTGCATTAAACTAAGTATACAAAGGACCTTCTTAAGCGCTTCAACATGGACAAATGCAAGCCTCTTCGGACACCAATGGGAACAGAAACAACACTTGAACTTGACGAAGATGGTGACCCGGTCGATAAAAAGGAATACAGAAGTATGATTGGATCACTTTTGTATCTCACGGCGTCAAGACCGGACATACAATTCAGCGTATGTCTTTGTGCATGTTTTCAAGCTTCTCCACGTGCTTCACATCACCAAGCCATCAAAAGGATTCTCAGGTACCTACATGGAACTCAATAATTTGGCATTTTTCTTCCTTCTTCCTCAACCGTTTCTTTGAAAGTTTTTTCGGGTGCTGATTTTGGGGGTTGTAGGACTGATAGGAAAATTACTTCGGGTGCTTTTCATTTTCTTGGTAATTCACTTGTTGCTTGGTCCTCTAGAAAACAAAGTTCAGTTGCACAATCCATGGCTGAATCTGAATATGTAGCTGCGGCTAGCGCTTGCTCAAAAATTCTTTGGATTGTTCAAACACTTAAGGACTATGGGGTTGATTTAGATAGTGTTCCACTGTTTTGTGATAACACTAGTGCAATTTGTATTGCTAAAAACCCCGTGAAACACTCTAGAACTAAGCACATTGACATTAGGTATCACTTTCTTCGTGATAATTTTGAAAAAGGAAACATTGTGCTTCACCATGTCGATACCGAACAACAATTGGCTGATATTTTTACAAAACCTTTGGATTTCACTCGTTTTTGTTTCATTCATAGTGAAATAGGGGTTATGCATCCTCATGGCTTAAATTGAGGGGGAGTTTTTGAAACTTTGAAAGTCTATGTGTGAATCTGAAAATAAAATAATATGAGCATAGTATTTCATACATATATGACTTTGTGATTCCTTTTACAGGCTGAGAATTCTTACTACATTACTCATGTTATACATTTTGTAGTTTTTGCCATGACTAGTAATTGGAATAATTACTTACACTAAATGTGGTCATGATTGAACTTTCTTGCTGTTTTGAACTTGTTGCGTGATCACAAGTGCTTTTAATCATAAAAAAATTAATCAAGTGATCAGCTCACATGTTGAGTTTTCAAATAAAAAATTAAGAAAAGATCAAGAGAATATGCATGCATCGCACTTCCTCTTTTGAGACTGATTATCATTGCACTAAGATATGAACTTGGAAGGAATTGTGTATGACTAAAACCATGTCCTTAAGCTTCTGATTGTCAAATGACATAGGCTTGGCTTGGTTGGTTAGAATAAGGCTGATGCGGCATATAATCTCTTGCAAATATCATATGATCAACTTTGTGCCTTAAATGATTATGAATAATAAAAATGCAGCAACAAGTGTCATGTTTTCAGGTTTTCAAATAGTTGAGTAAGGGAGATCATGACTTGCTTAAACTGAAAAATACATTTGATCTCTAGCATGGCTTACACTACTTTATGTATCTCATTGATGTGATGTGTAAGTAACCTGATAGTATGACTTGGATGAGCTTTGTTTTGTATGTATATGTTATAATATGCTCATAACATTTAAAAATTTCTCCTTTGAACCTTGCTGAATACATTGTCAAAGGGGGGGAAATATGTATAAGGAGAGATTTTTTTACACTTTGCATATGTTATACACTTTCTTCCTTCTCTGATTTTAAAAAATGGGGAGAAATTAATAAAGGGGGAGAAATGAGTTTTCAAAGCTTTTCAAAACTTTTCATAAGCCAATGTTCGGATTTTAATTGGTGTTGCCAATGCATTCATCAAGGGGGAGATTGTGAGACCTATGTGTGCTGAATACATTGGCAATTAGGATAAAAGTTAGCATTAACATTCAAAGTTTTGAATATTGCCAAAACATTCTTCTGTGGCAAGGTCCGACAAGTTCTTTGTTAGGTCCGCCAAGCGTTGGCAAGGTCCGGAGAGCTCCTGCAAAGTCCGGAGCTTGTTTTTAGGGAGCTCCCGTGAAGTTCAACTCGTAGAACTGCAGCGTCCTGTTTTTGCTTTTAACTCGCAATGTTTCAAACTTGCTTTATGGGAAGGTTTGCTTAGTACTAATTTGCTAAGTTTTTGGTGTGTTTTGGTGGTTATGGCTGTTATCATTTGATATGGTTTGCAACATGCTTATGTGACGTGCTCATGTAAGGTGTTGTGGTTTTCGAACTAACGTGAGTCAAGTCGAGGACTTGTGCTCGGAAGAATTGGTTGTTTATTCATGTGCAGGTGTTGCTTGAGTTCAAGACATGGCTGGTGTGACGCCCTCAATTCTGTGGAAAACCACGGAACCGAGAACTAATGCATATGTGTGCCCAGGATGTTTATCACACATACACATATGTTTCACAAACTGAATTCAGATTATATATTACCACGAATAACAAATTTTATTACAGCACCTCATGAGTCTTGGACTCATGCTCACAGCGGAAGTCCTTATTTATACGCAGCGGAATTCTTATTTAAATGCGGAAGCAAAAACTAATGCTTAAGCAAAACTAAGCAGAAGTGGCTCCATCTCTATTCCCTCCACAGGCAAGGTTGAGAACAGATCACACGCCATAATGCTCTACCCGGTCTTCATAGTAGTCTTCTCTTGCTGTTGATGGAGAAATAATAATGCAAGTTTGAGCACAATGATGTACTCAGCAAGTGCGGGAATAACACATGATATGCAGCTTATAAACAAGGTAGGTATAAAAGGCTTATTTGCAGAAAAGCAAATTTATAAAACAATTGACAAAACAGCAACTTAACTTTAGATGAATGTAGTCTCAACATGTGTTAAATTACCAACATACCTCCATCACTTCCCGTGTTCCATCCGAGCATTAACCAATCCTTTACTCATACTCACGAATACCTCCTCGTATTCGCTACCATCTCATCTCATAAAACAACCTCGTCTCGCACCGAGACCAATCTCATGTCATGACCCATTAGTCATGCAACCATCTCATCTTCCGAACTCACAGTCCCAAACCAAACCATAATCAATGACCATAACCAAGAACCTTCCCAATAACAATTCCAATAACCATCCCAATAATCATCCCATCTAATCATGGCAGTTTAGCCAGGTGCTCATGACCGTAAGCTCGGCTATCATGATAGTTTTAATAACTCTGCAGAGTTTGCACCTCTTTACCCACAAGTTTGTGATTTCGTCACCCGTCGGCGACTGCAGAACCTCCATTATACCAGTACACATCCGTTGGTGTATGGTCAAGAGATCACAAAATAGCCTTTACAAAGGGGTTACTAGATGTATGGACTCACTAAGGTTTCACCGGCAGGCTAAAATCTCCAATTCTCCCACCCACGGGCCCCCTCTTGTGCCATGCAGTTCCCAGGGCAGTCCTCACTCGACTCCCATTCCCCGCGCCTTCCACAGTCCATAACACTCTAGCAACTTACCTAATTACTCAGCTAAGCCGCACCCATACTTGGCCTTGTGGTGGCACTGTTATCCTGGCATGTGCATGCATGAACCGGTCCTTAGATCTATGGCAAGCAAAACCACCATCTCATGCTACCTCATTCACAGACCCAGTCTTGCCTAGATCTCCCTCCGATCCATGTTCATTATTAACATCAGTTTCCCCTTATTATTATGAGTGCAGTTAGCTAGACACATCTATCTCGCTTCCCAATCCCATGGACTCAGCGAAGCATAAAACAAAAACCATACCCGACTCATAAAACTTCCCAGGTGACAAGGGTGGTTTAATCAAAACTAGTAAACTCCTATAAAAGGGTTTCCCATCATGTTTGACTCAGCACACACACCTTTTCGCAAAACAAAATAGTTTTACCCAAAACTTAGGATCAACATGGTCAAGGAGCACTTGCCTTGTTCTTGCGGTTCCGGTTGTTCTTGATTCTCAAAACCTTGTTGCTGCAGCTCGTCGTAGACAGCTCCCTGAACCTGTCCTGCTATGTAGGATTCACGTGCATACAAGATTCACAGCAATCAATATTATTCACAAAACCCTAAACTAGATGCGATGATGTACATGCATGCTATCCTATGATTAGATTGATCTGTCCGTGTTCTTGCATGGCTTGCATGGACAGAGGTATTCGGATCAAAGGTGGTCGTGGCGATGATCTTGTCTTTAGATCAAACTGATCATCAAGTGATCTGTCCACGAAAAGGCTTCTGTTCGAAAGGAATCGAAGAACAGATGCAAAGAGATGAACAACATGATGTCGTAAGGTGGTATTGAAATCCTACCTCACGTTTTTCTTGACTTCGAGGTCCTCCCCAGACCGCTCAGTTCTTCTCCGATGATCTCCCTTGTTGCTCTTCGGCGATGGATGGCTCAGCGAGTTAGGGCTAGAGCGCTAAGTCGTTGGCTCAGGAGTTGAAAGAGAAGTTCGTGATTTCGGCCAGAGGTTTTGGGTTCTATTTATAATCGAGAAGAGAAGAGTCCTATTCTGATTGGATCCCGAATAAGAGTATTATTCAGATATTTGTTAGATCCTGACGTAACATCGTGGAGTTTAGATCAGTTTCCGTTGCGTACTGGTATCTTTACGCGTAAAAACCGCTCCAGACTCGTTACTTCCGTGGTGAAGAGCTCCGGAAGCTCCACATGTCCTTCCGAGCCTGGTATCTCTTCTCCCCCAGAGACGAGCTCCGGTTGTGCCGCGTGTCACGAGCGAGACCTCCCTCTTCTTCGGAGGTGAGCTCCACGCACGCCACGTGTTGGCGCCGGTCTTTCCGCTCTCCTTTCCTCAGGGACATGCCCCGAGGTCGACACGTGTTTAGCTGCGACGGACCTCCGGAGATAAGCTCCGGTGGCGACACGTGTTCAGTAGATCCGGACTTCTCGGAGATGGGTTCCGAAATTAACACATATCCCGTGCTACTGGTCCCCTAACTTCCGCGAGGACTACCTCTGTGGATGACACGTGTCCTATGAAAAATGCCTTTGCTTCTTCCGCAGAGGCTATCTCCGCGGCAGTACGTGTCCCACAGGGTCGGACCTCTTTCCAATTGCGAAGGTGACCCCCGAGCCTGCCACGTATCCAGTTTAGCGTCGGACCTCTCCAATCTCTTCGGGGATGAGTTCCGAACACACCACGTGGTCTGCTGGTCGTGAAAGTTGCCTTCGGCGCTCTCAGAAAGCTTTACTGGCTATCCTTTTGATACTTGTTTCAGTTCCTTCTTTTCTAAAAATGTTCTTCTTTTTCATAAACATGAACATATGATGACACCCGAGATGAGGGTGTCACAAATCTACCCCCTTAAATTGAATCTCGCCCTCAAGATTCGTTAGTAGAAAATAGAAAGGGGAATTCAGCTTTAATATCCTCTTCACGCTCCAATGTGGCTTCAGCTTCAGTGTGATGGCTCCATTGTACCTTGCACCATCGAATCACTTTGTTTCGGGTGACCCTTTCTTTTACGTCCAAGATTCGGATAGGGTGTTCTGCGTAAGTCAGGTCCTCTTGAAGTTTAAGTTCTCCCATTGACACTTGTTCCTCTGGTATTCTCAAGCACTTCTTGAGGTGGGATACATGAAACACGTCATGTACGTCGCAGAGGTGGTTTGGGAGCTCTAGTTGATAGGCTACTTCTCCTCGCTTGTCCAAAATCTTAAATGGTCCGATGTAGCGAGGCGCTAGTTTGCCTTTGACGTTAAAACGTCGTTGGCCTCAGATAGGCGATACCTTAAGGTATACAAAGTCTCCAACTTCAAAGGTCAACTTCCTACGCCTGTTGTCCGCATAGCCTTTCTGTCGTGACTGAGCAGCCTTTAAGTTCTCCCGTATCGTTTGGACTTGCTTTTCAGCCTCTTGTAGTACTTCGGGTCCAAACACCTGGTTCTCTCCAGTCTCGTTCCAGAACAGTGGCGTTCTACACCGTCTACCATATAAGGCTTCGAAAGGCGACATCTTCAAGCTAGCTTGATAGCTGTTGTTATAGGAGAACTCTGCATACGGTAAACTCCTATCCCAACTACGCCCACGTTTCAAGGCGCAAGGTCTCAACATGTCTTCCAAAATTTGGTTCGTCCTTTCGGTTTGCCCATCTGTTTGTGGGTGATAGGCAGAGCTAAAATCTAGTCGTGTACCCACGGCTTTCTGCAGCTTCCTCCAGAATCTAGAGGTAAACTGAGAACCTCGATCTGAGACTATCCTCTTTGGAACTCCATGACGGCACACGATCTGCTCCATGTACAACTCTGCCAACTGTGTAACGTTGTAACTGGCCTTTACCGGAAGAAAATGGGCGGTTTTCGTCAACCGGTCCACAATGACCCAGATGGAATCGTATCCTGACTGAGTCCTTGGCAATCCGACGATGAAGTCCATACTGATGTCTTCCCATTTCCATTCAGGTATTCTCAAAGGTTGCAACAATCCAGCGGGTTTTGATGTTCGGCTTTTACCCGTTGGCATGTGTCGCATAGGGCAACGTATTCGGCTATATCCCTTTTCATACCATCCCGCCAATAGCAAGTTTTCAAGTCCTTGTACATTTTGGTGCTCCCCGGATGTATGGAATAGGGTGAATCATGTGCCTCCCTTAATATCATGTCGCGAAGGTGTCTTAGGTTTGGCACACAAATCCTTTTTCCTAGCCAAAGCGTACCCTTTTCATCTTCTTTGAAATCCTTCTCTATCCCTTGTCGGATTCTTTCCTTGATTTCCTTGATCCCCTCGTCCGTTGCTTGTCCCTTTCTTATTTCTTGCTCCAATGAGGAGTGGATCTCCATCATTTCCATGCTATTCAAGAATCCGAGGTGTAACCGTTCGAACTCCTTTCGAAGTTCGGGTGGTAGCTCCCGAACCGTGAGTTGGTGGCATGCTCCCTTTCTGCTCAATGCGTCAGCGACCACATTGGCCTTCCCGGGGTGGTAGTTGATTCCCACATTATAATCCTTTATAAGTTCTAACCATCGACGTTGCCTCAAATTCAAGTCCGTTTGTGTAAATATGTACTTTAGGCTTTTATGATCCGTATAGATCTCACATCGATGACCAAGGATATAATGTCTGCAAATCTTCAATGCATGCACCACTGCTGCTAACTCCAAATCATGTGTAGGATAGTTAAGCTCGTGCTTCTTTAATTGTCGTGAGGCATAGGCTACCACTTGCACTTCCTGCATGAGTACACACCCGAGCCCTTGTCTGGATGCGTCACAATATATGTCAAAGCTCTTGCTTACGTCTGGCAATACCAGAACTGGTGCTGTGGTTAGCCTTTTCTTGAGTTCCTCAAAACTTTCTTGGCACGCTTGTGTCCATTGAAAGACTTTTCCCTTCATTAGCAACTCGGTCATAGGTTTTGCTATTTTAGAGAAGTCTTTAACGAAGTGCCAGTAGTATCCTGCCATCCCAAGGAAACTCCGAATATCCCTCACGCTCTTCGGTTGGTCCCATTTCAGAACATCTCTCACCTTTCCAGGATCAACCGATACCCCTTCCTTGGAGATGATGTGGCCTAGGAAGGATATTTCCCTTAGCCAAAATTGACACTTGTTAAGCTTGGCATACAACTGATGCTCTCGCAACTTCTGCAAGGTCAATCTCAGATGTTCTTCATGCTCCTCCTCACTTTTTGAATACACCATAATGTCGTCGATGAAAACCACGACGAACTTGTCCAAGTACTCCATGAAAACCTTATTCATAAGGTACATGAAGTATGCGGGTGCATTCGTCAATCCAAAAGACATAACGGTATATTCATATGAACCATACCGTGTCCGAAAGGCTGTCTTAGGTATATCGGAGGGCTTAATATTCAGCTGGAAATATCCCGACCGAAGATAAATATTGGAGAACACTTGGGCTCCTTTCATTTGATTGAACAGGTCCTCTATACAGGGCAGAGGGTATTTATTCTTGATTGTTACCTCGTTGAGAGACCTGTAGTCCACGCACATTCTTTGGGTTCCGTCCTTCTTGTCCACGAAGAGTACCGGAGCTCCCCAGGGTGACGAGCTTGGACGGATAAAACCCTTCTCCAACTGTTCTTGAATTTGCTTCTTTAGTTCAACTAACTCGTTGACGGGCATCCTATATGGTCTCTTAGCTATGGGTGCAGTTCCAGGTACCAAATCTATGGCAAACTCAATATCCCGGTCAGGTGGCATTCCTGGAAGTTCTTCCGGGAACACATCCGAAAATTCCTGAACCACTGGAATGTTGTCTAATGCTACTCCTTCAACATGGTTCAGATCCGCTCGTTCGGTTCCTTGCGGGGCTGACTCGAACTCGACACGGATACCGTGTTCGTTTGTCAATTGCACGCTTCTATCGGCGCATTGGATTACTCCATTGTGCTTGCTTAACCAGTCCATTCCGAGTATGATGTCAATTCCGTGGGAGTCCAAGACAATAAGGTTGGCAAGGAAGTCTACCCCCCTTATTTTAAGGCTTACCTTAGGACATACTATACTAGTCCTCATTTCTCCTCCGGGAGAATTAACTAACATAGCACATTCTAGGTGGGATACGGGTAGATGATGTTTGGCAACATATTTGGATGATATGAAGGAATGCGATGCTCCGGAATCAAATAAAATGGTGGCTGGGTTGGAGTTGGCAAGGAACATACCAATTGCGACGTCCTCAGCCTGTTGTGCTTCCTCAGCAGTGACATGGTTAACGTGGCCATGAGCATAGTTCTGCGGTCCACGGTTCCCTTGGTTGTCTCCTCCGTTTGGTCGCTGGTTCTGCTTGGGCACGTTACCTTGCTGTCCAGGGCCTCTCTTCGGGCACTGGTTAGCAAAGTGGCCTACTTCCCCGCATGCAAAGCATGCCCTGTTGCCTACGGCAGCAGGTACGTTGGGGCGGGGGTTTTGAACAGGAGCGCCATTGTTAGGCCGGGGCGCAGGAGGCATGGGCACACGAGGTGCCGGTGCAACGGGCCGTTGCTGTGGTGGCTGACCAGGGCGGTACGTAGGAGTGGTCGATCCATACTGCGGTGCAGGGGGCATGTATCTTGGTCGTACGTTGCTCCCTTGGGGCTGGTATGGGATCTTCCTTTTGCACTCGCGCTCGATCTCTCGGATCTTGTTTTTAACCACAATAGCCTTATCAACTAGCTTCTGGAAGCTTACGTAGTCATTGTTGAGGAGCTGAACCTGGATCTCATTGTTCAACCCTCTCATGAACAGGTATTGCTTCCTCTGGTCTGAGTTGACATCTTCGGGGGCGTACCGGGACAGTTGTATGAACTTGTTGAGATACTCGTTCACACTTTTCTGCCCTTGGCGGAGACCTTCAAACTCCTGCCTCTTGATCATCATTACGCCAACAGGGATGTAGTGGGAGCGGAAACTTTCCTTGAACTCAGTCCAAGTGATTGTCTCCGGGTTGGCATGGGCGTTGGTCAAGGCATCCCACCAGTCAGCAGCTGCTCCCATCAGTTGGTGCGATGCAAAGAGAACCTTCTCTCGGTCGTTGCACTGAACAATGGCAAGCTTCTTCTCCATGGATTTCAACCAATCATCGGCCTCCATTGGATTGCTTGCTTGAGCAAAGGTGGGTGGTCGAGTCCTCATGAACTCTCCCAGCCTGTTATGAGCCGGTGGTGGTGGTGGCGGTGGTGCCGGAACGGGGTGTTGGTTGGCCTGCAACTGACCCAAAGTTTGGATCATGGTTTGCATAAGCTGGTTTTGCATGGCCATCAACCTTTCTAGGTTGTTTTCGCCAGCTCCGGGGCTAGCAGGAACTTCCTCGTGGTCATCTTCCTGGACGTTCCTTCGGCTGGCGTTTCCTCTCACCATCTGTGAGGGGGAACGAAATAGAATAGAAGGTTAGATAGGTCCTTTCAACTATATGCATCAAGGTGAGTTGGACTATATATATTAGTCCTTATGAGGATGTGATCAAGTGCCGAAGCATTTCACTCCTCTTTCTTCTTACGTGTGGATATGGACAACGTTTTTAAGACGTCCCACAACTCACACTAAGCACATATTCACAAATAATCATCACAAGGGCCCACTCAACTCCTATTCAAGGATGGTTTCCTATGCCAAGGTGGTTTCAAAGCCAATCTAAGCTATTCATCCTAGGATGCTTCCTTTGGTCCGCGTAGCTTCTATTTAGTGGTGTAACCTACTGTCAACCCGTGGCTCTAATACCAATCTGTGACGCCCTCAATTCTGTGGAAAACCACGGAACCGAGAACTAATGCATATGTGTGCCCAGGATGTTTATCACACATACACATACGTTTCACAAACTGAATTCAGATTATATATTACCACGAATAACAGAGTTTATTACAGCACCTCATGAGTCTTGGACTCATGCTCACAGCGGAAGTCCTTATTTATACGCAGCAGAATTCTTATTTAAATGCGGAAACAAAAACTAATGCGGAAGCAAAACTAAGCAGAAGTGGCTCCATCTCTATTCCCTCCACAGGCAAGGTTGAGAACAGATCACACGCCATAATGCTCTACCCGGTCTTCATAGTAGTCTTCTCTTGCTGTTGATGGAGAAATAATAATGCAAGTTTGAGCACAATGATGTACTCAGCAAGTGCGGGAATAACACATGATATGCAGCTTATAAACAAGGTAGGTATAAAAGGCTTATTTGCAGAAAAGCAAATTTATAAAACCATTGACAAAACAGCAACTTAACTTTAGATGAATGTAGTCTCAACATGTGTTAAATTACCAACATACCTCCATCACTTCCCGTGTTCCATCCGAACATTAACCAATCCTTTACTCATACTCACGAATACCTCCTCGTATTCGCTACCATCTCATCTCATAAAACAACCTCGTCTCGCACCGAGACCAATCTCATGTCATGACCCATTAGTCATGCAACCATCTCATCTTCCGAACTCACAGTCCCAAACCAAACCATAATCAATGACCATAACCAAGAACCTTCCCAATAACCATTCCAATAACCATCCCAATAATCATCCCATCTAATCATGGCAGTTTAGCCAGGTGCTCATGACCGTAAGCTCGGCTATCATGATAGTTTTAATAACTCTGCAGAGTTTGCACCTCTTTACCCACAAGTTTGTGATTTCGTCACCCGTCGGCGACTGCAGAACCTCCATTATACCAGTACACATCCGTTGGTGTATGGTCAAGAGATCACAAAATAGCCTTTACAAAGGGGTTACTAGATGTATGGACTCACTAAGGTTTCACCGGCAGGCTAGAATCTCCAACTCTCCCACCCACGGGCCCCCTCTTGTGCCATGCAGTTCCCAGGGCAGTCCTCACTCGACTCCCATTCCCCGCGCCTTCCACAGTCCATAACACTCTAGCAACTTACCTAATTACTCAGCTAAGCCGCACCCATACTTGGCCTTGTGGTGGCACTGTTATCCTGGCATGTGCATGCATGAACCGGTCCTTAGATCTATGGCAAGCAAAACCACCATCTCATGCTACCTCATTCACAAACCCAGTCTTGCCTAGATCTCCCTCCGATCCATGTTCATTATTAACATCAGTTTCCCCTTATTATTATGAGTGCAGTTAGCTAGACACATCTATCTCGCTTCCCAATCCCATGGACTCAGCGAAGCATAAAACAAAAACCATACCCCACTCATAAAACTTCCCAGGTGACAAGGGTGGTTTAATCAAAACTAGTAAACTCCTATAAAAGGGCTTCCCATCATGTTTGACTCAGCACACACACCTTTTCGCAAAACAAAATAGTTTTACCCAAAACATAGGATCAACATGGTCAATGAGCACTTGCCTTGTTCTTGCGGTTCCGGTTGTTCTTGATTCTCAAAACCTTGTTGCTGCAGCTCATCGTAGACAGCTCCCTGAACCTGTCCTGCTATGTAGGATTCACGTGCATACAAGATTCACAGCAATCAATATTATTCACAAAACCCTAAACTAGATGCGATGATGTACATGCATGCTATCCTATGATTAGATTGATCTGTCCATGTTCTTGCATGGCTTGCATGGACAGAGGTATTCGCATCAAAGGTGGTCGTGGTGATGATCTTGTCTTTAGATTAAACTGATCATCAAGTGATCTGTCCACGAAAAGGCTTCTGTTCGAAAGGAATCGAAGAACAGATGCAAAGAGATGAACAACATGATGTCGTAAGGTGGTATTGAAATCCTACCTCACGTTTTTCTTGACTTCGAGGTCCTCCCCAGACCGCTCAGTTCTTCTCCGATGATCTCCCTTGTTGCTCTTCGGCGATGGTTGGCTCGGCGAGTTAGGGCTAGAGCGCTAAGTCGTCGGCTCAGGAGTTGAAAGAGAAGTTCGTGATTTCGGCCAGAGGTTTTGGGGTCTATTTATAATCGGGAAGAGAAGAGTCCTATTCTGATTGGATCCCGAATAAGAGTCTTATTCAGATCTTTGTTAGATCCTGACGTAACATCGTGGAGTTTATATCGGTTTCCGTTGCGTACTGGTATCTTTACGTGTAAAAACCGCTCCAGACTTGTTACTTCCGTGGTGAAGAGCTCCGGAAGCTCCACGTGTCCTTCCGAGCCTGGTATCTCTTCTCCCCCAGAGACGAGCTCCGGTTGTGCCGCGTGTCACGAGCGAGACCTCCCTCTTCTTCGGAGGTGAGCTCCACGCACGCCACGTGTTGGCGCCGGTCTTTCCGCTCTCCTTTCCTCAGGGACATGCCCCGAGGTCGACACGTGTTTAGCTGCGACGGACCTCCGGAGATAAGCTCCGGTGGCGACACGTGTTCAATAGATCCGGACTTCTCGGAGATGGGTTCTGAAATTAACACATATCCCGTGCTACTGGTCCCCTAACTTCCACGAGGACTAGCTCCGTGGATGACACGTGTCCTATGAAAAATGCCTTTGCTTCTTCCGCAGAGGCTATCTCCAAGGCAGTACGTGTCCCACAGGGTCGGACCTCTTTCCAATTGCGGAGGTGACCCCCGAGCCTGCCACGTATCCAGTTTAGCGTCGGACCTCTCCAATCTCTTCGGGGATGAGTTCCGAACACACCACGTGGTCTGCTGGTTGTGAAAGTTGCCTTCGGCGCTCTCAGAAAGCTTTACTGGCTAACCTTTTGATACTTGTTTCAGTTCCTTCTTTTCTAAAAATGTTCTTCTTTTTCATAAACATGAACATATGCTGACACCTGAGATGAGGGTGTCACAAATCTACCCCCCTTAAATTGAATCTCGCCCTCGAGATTCGTTAGTAGAAAATAGATAGGGGAATTCAGCCTTAATATCCTCTTCACGCTCCCATGTGGCTTCAGCTTCAGTGTGATGGCTCCATTGTACCTTGCACCATCGAATCACTTTGTTTCGGGTGACCCTTTCTTTTACGTCCAAGATTCGGATAGGGTGTTCTGCGTAAGTCAGGTCCTCTTGAAGTTTAAGTTCTCCCACTGACACTTGTTCCTCTGGTATTCTCAAGCACTTCTTGAGGTGGGATACATGAAACACGTCATGTACGTCGCAGAGGTGGTTTGGGAGCTCTAGTTGATAGGCTACTTCTCCTCGCTTGTCCAAAATCTTAAATGGTCCGATGTAGCGAGGCGCTAGTTTGCCTTTGACGTTAAAACGTCGTTGGCCTCGGATAGGCGATACCTTAAGGTATACGAAGTCTCCAACTTCAAAGGTCAACTTCCTACGCCTGTTGTCCGCATAGCCTTTCTGTCGTGACTGAGCAGCCTTTAAGTTCTCCCGTATCGTTTGGACTTGCTTTTCAGCCTCTTGTTGTACTTCGGGTCCAAACACCTGGTTCTCTCCAGTCTCGTTCCAGAACAGTGGCGTTCTACACCGTCTACCATATAAGGCTTCGAAAGGCGACATCTTCAAGCTAGCTTGATAGCTGTTGTTATAGGAGAACTCTGCATACGGTAAACTCCTATACCAACTACGCCCACGTTTCAAGGCGCAAGCTCTCAACATGTCTTCCAAAATTTGGTTCGTCCTTTCGGTTTGCCCATCTGTTTGTGGGTGATAGGCAGAGCTAAAATCTAGTCGTGTACCCACGGCTTTCTGCAGCTTCCTCCAGAATCTAGAGGTAAACTGAGAACCTCGATCTGAGACTTTCCTCTTTGGAACTCCATGACGGCACACGATCTGCTCCATGTACAACTCTGCCAACTTTGTAACGTTGTAACTGGCCTTTACCGGAAGAAAATGGGCGGTTTTCGTCAACCGGTCCACAATGACCCAGATGGAATCGTATCCTGACTGAGTCCTTGGCAATCCGACGATGAAGTGCATACTGATGTCTTCCCATTTCCGTTCAGGTATTTTCAAAGGTTGCAACAATCCAGCGGGTTTTTGATGTTCGGCTTTTACTCGTTGGCATGTGTCGCATAGGGCAACGTATTCGGCTATATCCCTTTTCATACCATCCCACCAATAGCAAGTTTTCAAGTCCTTGTACATTTTAGTGCTCCCCGGATGTATGGAATAGGGTGAATCATGTGCCTCCCTTAATATCATGTGGAGAAGGTGTCTTAGGTTTGGCACACAAATCCTTTTTCCTAGCCAAAGCGTACCCTTTTCATCTTCTTTGAAATCCTTCTCTATCCCTTGTCAGATTCTTTCCTTGATTTCCTTGATCCCCTCGTCCGTTGCTTGTCCCTTTCTTATTTCTTGCTCCAATGAGGAGTGGATCTCCATCATTTCCATGCTATTCAAGAATCCGAGGTGTAACCGTTCGAACTCCTTTCGAAGTTCGGGTGGTAGCTCCCGAACCGTGAGTTGGTGGCATGCTCCCTTTCTGCTCAATGCGTCAGCGACCACATTGGCCTTCCCGGGGTGGTAGTTGATTCCCTCATCATAATCCTTTATAAGTTCTAACCATCGACGTTGCCTCAAATTCAAGTCCGTTTGTGTAAATATGTACTTGAGGCTCTTATGATCCGTATAGATCTCACATCGATGACCAAGGTATAATGTCTCCAAATCTTCAATGCATGCACCACTGCTGCTAACTCCAAATCATGTGTAGGATAGTTAAGCTCGTGCTTCTTTAATTGTCGTGAGGCATAGGCTACCACTTGCCCTTCCTGCATGAGTACACACCCGAGCCCTTGTCTGGATGCGTCACAATATATGTCAAAGCTCTTGCTTACGTCTGGCAATACCAGAACTGGTGCTGTGGTTAGCCTTTTCTTGAGTTCCTCAAAACTTTCTTGGCAGGCTTGTGTCCATTGAAAGACTTTTCCCTTCATTAGCAACTCCGTCATAGGTTTTGCTATTTTAGAGAAGTCTTTAACGAAGCGCCGGAAGTATCTTGCCATCCCAAGGAAACTCCGAATATCCCTCACGCTCTTCGGTTGGTCCCATTTCAGAACATCTCTCACCTTTTCAGGATCAACCGATACCCCTTCCTTGGAGATGATGTGGCCTAGGAAGGATATTCCCCTTAGCCAAAATTGACACTTGTTAAGCTTGGCATACAACTGATGCTCTCGCAACTTCTGCAAGGTCAATCTCAGATGTTCTTCATGCTCCTCCTCACTTTTTGAATACACCATAATGTCGTCGATGAAAACCACGACGAACTTGTCCAAGTACTCCATGAAAACCTTATTCATAAGGTACATGAAGTATGCGGGTGCATTCGTCAATCCAAAAGACATAACGGTATATTCATATGAACCATATCGTGTCCGAAAGGCTGTCTTAGGTATATCGGAGGGCTTAATCTTCAGCTGGAAATATCCCGACCGAAGATCAATCTTGGAGAACACTTGGGCTCCTTTCATTTGATCGAACAGGTCCTCTATACGGGGCAGAGGGTATTTATTCTTGATTGTTACCTCGTTGAGAGACCTGTAGTCCACGCACATTCTTTGGGTTCCGTCCTTCTTGTCCATGAAGAGTACCGGAGCTCCCCAGGGTGATGAGCTTGGACGGATAAAACCCTTCTCCAACTGTTCTTGAATTTGCTTCTTTAGTTCAACTAACTCGTTGACGGGCATCCTATATGGTCTCTTAGCTATGGGTGCAGTTCCAGGTACCAAATCTATGGCAAACTCAATATCCCGGTCAGGTGGCATTCCTGGAAGTTCTTCCGGGAACACATCCGAAAATTCCTGAACCACTGGAATGTTGTCTAATGCTACTCCTTCAACATGGTTCAGATCCACTCGTTTTGTTGCTTGTGGCGCTGACTCGAAATCGACACGGATTCCGTGTTCGATGGTCAATTGCACGCTTCTCTCAGCGCATTGGATTACTCCATTGTGCTTGCTTAACCAGTCCATTCCGAGTATGATGTCAATTCCGTGGGAGTCCAAGACAATAAGGTTGGCAAGGAAGTCTACCCCCCTTATTTTAAGGCTTACCTTAGGACATACTATACTAGTCCTCATTTCTCCTCCAGGAGAATTAACTAACATAGCACATTCTAGGTGGGATACGGGTAGATGATGTTTGGCAACATATTTGTATGATATGAAGGAATGCGATGCTCCGGAATCAAATAAAATGGTGGCTGGGTTGGAGTTGGCAAGGAACATACCAATTGTGACGTCCTCAGCCTGTTGTGCTTCCTCAGCAGTGACATGGTTAACGTGGCCACGAGCATAGTTCTGCGGTCCACGGTTCCCTTGGTTGTCTCCTCCGTTTGGTCGCTGGTTCTGCTTGGGCACGTTACCTTGCTGTCCAGGGCCTCTCTTCGGGCACTGGTTAGCGAAGTCGCCTACTTCCCCGCATGCAAAGCATGCACTGTTGCCTACGGCAGCAGGTACGTTGGGGCGGGGGTTTTGAACAGGAGCGCCATTGTTAGGCCAGGGCGCAAGAGGCATGGGCACACGAGGTGCCGGTGCAACGGGCCGTTGCTGTGGTGGCTGACCAGGGCGGTACGTAGGAGTGGTCGATCCATACTGCGGTGCAGGGGGCATGTATCTAGGTCGTACGTTGCTCCCTTGGGGCTGGTATGGGATCTTCCTTTGGCACTCGCGCTCGATCTCTCGGATCTTGTTTTCAACCACAATAGCCTTATCAACTAGCTTCTGGAATCTTACGTAGTCATTGTTGAGGAGCTGAACCTGGATCTCATTGTTCAACCCTCTCATGAACAGGTACTGCTTCCTCTGGTCTGAGTTGACATCTTCGGGGGCGTACCGGGACAGTTGTATGAACTTGTTGAGATACTTGTTCACACTTTTCTGCCCTTGGCGGAGACCTTCAAACTCCTGCCTCTTGATCATCATTAGGCCAACAGGGATGTAGTGGGAGCGGAAACTTTCCTTGAACTCAGTCCAAGTGATTGTCTCCGGGTTGGCATGGGCGTTGCTCAAGGCATCCCACCAGTCAGCAGCTGCTCCCATCAGTTGGTGCGATGCAAAGAGAACCTTCTCTCGGTCGTTGCACTGAACAATGGCAAGCTTCTTCTCCATGGATTTCAACCAATCATCGGCCTCCATTGGATCGCTTGCTTGAGCAAAGGTGGGTGGTCAAGTCCTCATGAACTCTCCCAGCCTGTTATGAGCCGGTGGTGGTGGTGGTGGCGGTGGTGCCGGAACGGGGTGTTGGCTGGCCTGCAACTGACCCAAAGTTTGGATCATAGTTTGCATAAGCTGGTTTTGCATGGCCATCAACCTTTCTAGGTTGTTTTCGCCAGCTCCGGGGCTAGCAGGAACTTCCTCGTGGTCATCTTCCTGGACGTTCCTTCAGCTGGCGTTTCCTCTCACCATCTGTGAGGGGGAACGAAATAGAATAGAAGGTTAGATAGGTCCTTTCAACTATATGCATCAAGGTGAGTTGGACTATATATATTAGTCCTTATGAGGATGTGATCAAGTGCCGAAGCATTTCACTCCTCTTTCTTCTTACGTGTGGATATGGACAACGTTTTTAAGACGTCCCACAACTCACAAAAAGCACATATTCACAAATAATCATCACAAGGGCCCACTCAACTCCTATTCAAGGATGGTTTCCTATGCCAAGGTGGTTTCAAAGCCAATCTAAGCTATTCATCCTAGGATGCTTCCTTTGGTCCGCGTAGCTTCTATTTAGGGGTGTAACCTACTGTCAACCCGTGGCTCTGATACCAATCTATGACGCCCTCAATTCTGTGGAAAACCACGGAACCGAGAACTAATGCATATGTGTGCCCAGGATGTTTATCACACATACACATACGTTTCACAAACTGAATTCAGATTATATATTACCACGAATAACAGAGTTTATTACAGCACCTCATGAGTCTTGGACTCATGCTCACAGCGGAAGTCCTTATTTATACGCAGCGGAATTCTTATTTAAATGCGGAAGCAAAAACTAATGTGAAAGCAAAACTAAGCAGAAGTGGCTCCATCTCTATTCCCTCCACGGGCAAGGTTGAGAACAGATCACACGCCATAATGCTCTACCCGGTCTTCATAGTAGTCTTCTCTTGCTGTTGATGGACATATAATAATGCAAGTTTGAGCACAATGATGTACTCAGCAAGTGCCGGAATAACACATGATATGCAGCTTATAAACAAGGTAGGTATAAAAGGCTTATTTGCAGATAAGCAAATTTATAAAACCATTGACAAAACAGCAACTTAACTTTAGATGAATGTAGTCTCAACATGTGTTAAATTACCAACATACCTCCATCACTTCCCGTGTTCCATCCGAACATTAACCAATCCTTTACTCATACTCACGAATACCTCCTCGTATTCGCTACCATCTCATCTCATAAAACAACCTCGTCTCGCACCGAGACCAATCTCATGTCATGACCCATTAGTCATGCAACCATCTCATCTTCCGAACTCACAGTCCCAAACCAAACCATAATCAATGACCATAACCAAGAACCTTCCCAATAACCATTCCAATAACCATCCCAATAATCATCCCATCTAATCATGGCAGTTTAGCCAGGTGCTCATGACCGTAAGCTCGGCTATCATGATAGTTTTAATAACTCTGCAGAGTTTGCACCTCTTTACCCACAAGTTTGTGATTTCGTCACCCGTCGGCGACTGCAGAACCTCCATTATACCAGTACACATCCGTTGGTGTATGGTCATGAGATCACAAAATAGCCTTTACAAAGGGGTTACTAGATGTATGGACTCACTAAGGTTTCACCGGCAGGCTAGAATCTCCAATTCTCCCACCCACGGGCCCCCTCTTGTGCCATGCAGTTCCCAGAGCAGTCCTAACTCGACTCCCATTCCCCGCGCCTTCCACAGTCCATAACACTCTAGCAACTTACCTAATTTCTCAGCTAAGCCGCACCCATACTTGGCCTTGTGGTGGCACTGTTATCGTGGCATGTGCATGCATGAACCGGTCCTTAGATCTATGGAAAGCAAAACCACCATCTCATGCTACCTCATTCACAAACCCAGTCTTGCCTAGATCTCCCTCCGATCCATGTTCATTATTAACATCAGTTTCCCCTTATTATTATGAGTGCAGTTAGCTAGACACATCTATCTCGCTTCCCAATCCCATGGACTCAGCGAAGCATAAAACAAAAACCATACCCGACTCATAAAACTTCCCAGGTGACAAGGGTGGTTTAATCAAAACTAGTAAACTCCTATAAAAGGGTTTCCCATCATGTTTGACTCAGCACACACACCTTTTCGCAAAACAAAATAGTTTTACCCAAAACATAGGAGCAACATGGTCAAGGAGCACTTGCCTTGTTCTTGCGGTTCCGGTTGTTCTTGATTCTCAAAACCTTGTTGCTGCAGCTCGTCGTAGACAGCTCCCTGAACCTGTCCTGCTATGTAGGATTCACGTGCATACAAGATTCACAGCAATCAATATTATTCACAAAACCCTAAACTAGATGCGATGATGTACATGCATGCTATCCTATGATTAGATTGATCTGTCCGTGTTCTTGCATGGCTTGCATGGACAGAGGTATTCGGATCAAAGATGGTCGTGGCGATGATCTTGTCTTTAGATCAAACTGATCATCAAGTGATCTGTCCACGAAAAGGCTTCTGTTCGAAAGGAATCGAAGAACAGATGCAAAGATATGAACAACATGATGTCGTAAGGTGGTATTGAAATCCTACCTCACGTTTTTCTTGACTTCGAGGTCCTCCCCAGACCACTCAGTTCTTCTCCGATGATCTCCCTTGTTGCTCTTCGGCGATGGTTGGCTCGGCGAGTTAGGTCTAGAGCGCTAAGTCGTCGGCTCAGGAGTTGAAAGAGAAGTTCGTGATTTCGGCCAGAGGTTTTGGGTTCTATTTATAATCGGGAAGAGAAGAGTCCTATTCTGATTGGATCCCGAATAAGAGTCTTATTCAGATCTTTGTTAGATCCTGACGTAACATCGTGGAGTTTAGATCGGTTTCCATTGCGTACTGGTATCTTTACGCGTAAAAACCGCTCCAGACTCGTTACTTCCGTGGTGAAGAGCTCCGGAAGCTCCACTTGTCCTTCTGAGCCTGGTATCTCTTCTCCCCCAGAGACGAGCTCTGGTTGTGCCGCGTGTCACGAGCGAGACCTCCCTCTTCTTCGGAGGTGAGCTCCACGCACGCCACGTGTTGGCGCCGGTCTTTCCGCTCTCCTTTCCTCAGGGACATGCCCCGAGGTCGACACGTGTTTAGCTGCGACGGACCTCCGGAGATAAGCTCCGGTGGCGACACGTGTTCAATAGATCCGGACTTCTCGGAGATGGGTTCCGAAATTAACACATATCCCGTGCTACTGGTCCCCTAACTTCCGCGAGGAGCTCCGTGGATGACACGTGTCCTATGAAAAATGCCTTTGCTTCTTCCGCAGAGGCTATCTCCGCGGCAGTACGTGTCCCACAGGGTCGGACCTCTTTTCAATTGCGGAGGTGACCCCCGAGCCTGCCACGTATCCAGTTTAGCATCGGACCTCTCCAATCTCCTCGGGGATGAGTTCAGAACACACCACGTGGTCTGCTGGTCGTGAAAGTTGCCTTCGGCGCTCTCAGAAAGCTTTACTGGCTATCCTTTTGATACTTGTTTCAGTTCCTTCTTTTCTAAAAATGTTCTACTTTTTCATAAACATGAACATATGCTGACACCCGAGATGAGGGTGTCACAGCTGGTGACGGGATCCTTGGACTAGTCTCAGGGAGGAGATGAGGTTCCAACAACCAAGTTCGGGAGGAGCTGTGGTTGAGTTGATCGGGAGGTCGCGCAGCATGTTTGGATCAAGGGCAGTGCATATGAAAGTTGCATGTACGTTGTTGGAAGGTGTTTGCACGTGTGCAAGGAGTGCATGGACGTGGAAACATTGTTCCAAGGCGTGATGAAGAGAAGTGGACGTAAAGAATTGATCGGAAAGGTCCAACCGGCTGGATTACGTACTCAGGCTGAGGCTGAGTCGGATATGGCTCAAATATGGAACATTTGAGTTGGTTATGATAGGATTTCGTGCTAGGCACGAAGTTGAGTTGTTTTAGGAATGTTTAGGACGTTTCTAAGGTGTTTGTAAGTCTCACAATTGCTTCTATCTGCGAATAGGAGAGTCCTGAGCAGTTATGGTAAGTTAGGATACGAGTCCAATTAGGAGTAGGAGTCCTAGATTGGATTGTTTAGCCTGAGGGCTGGCTATAAAAGCAAGGGAGGCCAGAGCTCTCGTGGGTAGAGAACTTTGGGCTGTTCCTCTTGTGTTTCTATTGAATAAAGTTCATAGTTTCGAGGAGATTTTGTGCCTTGTTCGTCCGATTTGTTTTTCGTCAAGTCTTTCTCGCGAAGTTTCTGGACAGACCGACGTTGCTTCGGTGTTTCGTTCATAACTCGAGTTTTACAGATCCGATTGACGTGATTCTTTTTGGGTTGTCTTCACAACTCAAGTATCCATCATCTGTGAAAATTTCACGAGCTTCGGATCTGTAGTTTTTGAGATACACGAGTTTCTTTGCAGCGCTGCAGATCTGTTTTATATCGGGTAGAACAGATTGATCTTCGTTTAATGTTTTGATCGTATCTCAAGTTTTACTTCGTGTTTTCAAGTGATTCTTGTTGCATTAGATCCGTGACTTGATTATCTACCTCTCTACTTGATTTGTCACGGTTGAACACGTTTCAAAACACTTGAACACACAGTTTCTTTAACCGATTGATTTTTTGCTGAGGGGTTTTTGTTGTTTCCGCTGCGAAAAGTTTTAATCTACCATTCACCCCCCTCTGGTAGCTTTTCACGTGCTCTTCAATCCTACACTTGGGAAGGCGTGGGCCTTGAATGCATTGTACGGACAAGGTATGGTGCGTCTTTACGCCCGCTGCCTACCGCGCGGGGGCAGGCAGCGTCGTCCTACTGGCCACGTGGCGGGACCCGGAGCTCTCCTCTGAGGTGAGGGAGGTCCGGCCCCGAGGGACACGTGGAGCCTTCGGAGCTCTCCCCGCAGAGGGGGGAGGTCCGGCTTCTGCTGACCACGTGGCGGCCCCGGAGCTCTCCTCTGAGGAGAGGGAGGCCCGGCCCCGTGGGACACGTGGAGCCTTCGGAGCTCTCCCCACGGAGGGGGGAGGTCCGGCTCAGGTGGCCACGTGGCGAGTCCGGAGCTCCCCTCTGAGGAGAGGGAGGTCCGGCCCCTCTCGACACGTGGCGCCTTCGGAGCTCTCCGTGCGGAGAAGGGCGAGATCCTTAGGCATTTCCCCCGGTGCGTGAGGGTACCCTGTATCGAGGGTACCGACAGTGGCCCCTGGGCCCATCTCGGGGGAGATAGCGAGCCCGAGGTGGGGCCTCCGTCTCTTCTGTTCCTCGCACTTTCTCTAAGTCCCGCATTGACCGTTGCCGAAGCACGAACAGTCGCGGGATCGTGGGAGCGTGCGACCACTTGATGGTTGCTTTTACTGCGGCGGTTCCCAAGGCTGCCACTTCTGCACGTTGCGGCGCTCTTTTCGGGAACCGTCAAAGCGCCTCGCCAGCTCGTCTCCTTGGGAGACTGACTTCTTGGCCCACCGCTTCAGCTGGATGACTTGGGTCCACTTGTCATCGACGCTCGGTCTTGGAGCCAAAGCGGTTGCCCAAGCGGCGTATTCGAAGAGTCTCGCATCGCTTTGAATCACACCTGGGAAGTGTGAAGGGAAGCAGCAACACGGGTAGGCTCCCCTTATAAAACTTCCCAGCGCTTGCACATTCCTTGAGTTCCTGCACCCTTGTCTTCTGCCATGGCTTCCAACCCGCCTCCAGAGGAGAAGCGCGCTCGATCTCCTCTGGCGGTGGCGTCTACGCCGAGTCAGGGATCCAGGGAGCCTGCACGCCCTGCTTCTGGAGATGGCGCCCCGTCCGGTGGCGACCCCAAGAGGTCTCGGGCTCATCATCCCGACGGGACTCCTCTTAAGCGACGACAGGCTGAAGGTTGCCAGGCGTTGTGTCCTCCCTCCTCAGGCAGTGGAGTCTCCGAGGAAACTGCTGATGCGTTGAGGAAGGCTTCAAGCGGTGGAGTCTCTAGGAAAACTGCTGAAGCGCCGAGGGGGACTTCTGAAGTATCCCCTGCTCCGTCGGCGGTGACGGCGGGCTCTAGCGATCCTCGCTGGCAGCCCAGCGCAAGGTAGAAGAGCTCCTGGTCTCCCTTGGCTCCAGCCCGAAGATGACAGCGGCCCTTGGGCTGGAGGTGGCCGAGGTGATCCCTGTGCTCGAGTCATGGAACGGGAGGAAACCGCCAGGGCTGAAGTCGGGAACGTGGCCACCCTTGTAGCCTCTAGGTTCCGGTGCGGGTCAGAGGAACCCTAACCCTAGGACTTGTATCTCCTTTTTTTATTGAGTCTGTAGTCCAGCTCATAGAACCATGAATAAATAGACTCTTGTGACCTTTTGTGCCTATTGCGCTTTTGTCTTCTTCTCGGTTTTGCCTGGCCGAGCCCTTAGCTCCGCAAGGTGCTCAGAAGCCTTCACCAATCTCAAAGCCCCACACAGATACCTTCCCTGGGTGCTTATTGTATTGAGGGCCCCGGAGGTGTCTGGAACTCGCCCCATGAGAACGGGGAGGTCCGGATCTGCCGACCACGTGGCGGCCTCGGAGCTCCCCTCTGAGGAGAGGGAGGTCCGGCTCCGCGGGACACGTGGGGCCTCCGGAGCTCACCCCTGCGGAGGGGGCGAGGCCCGGCTCTGCCGGCCACGTGGCGGGTCCGGAGCTACCCGCTGAGTAGAGGGGGGCTCTGACTCCGCCAGATATGTGGGGCCTCCGGAGCCCGCCCCTGCAGAGGGGGCGGAGTCCGGATCTCTCGGTCTTGGACAGTCCCATAGCGGCTTCCTGGTAGGTGTGGCCAATTGCTCGGGTACTCCTACCATACTCCTGCGGGGAGCTAAGGCCGAAGGGTCCTGCACACAAGTAAGGGAAACGTAATTCTCCTTGGGGCTCCCCCCTTCCCTATCTCATAGTCTTATTTGGCTTACGATCCTGATCCGGTGCACGGTGCTTGAGAACTTTAGTGCGCGTCGTGCCGGGGGCTCGGGGCCCCCTAGCCATCGGCAGGTACCTCAAACGCGACCGTCTTAGGCAGGATAGCAAATGCTGACTAGAGGTGAGAATAGGAAAAGGGGGGTGAGTGTATGGTGAACATACCCCGGAAGTGCGGTCACAAAAATTAATACGTAATTTGAATGAGCACAAGGGAAGAGCAAAGTAGGACATGTTCTTTCCCTATAAATTTCCATAGGAGGAAGGCAGGCTAAATATGGAGGCAGCGACCTGCCCCATTAAAAAGGGAAGCAAGACTCTACGCGCTTAGGGTCAGAACTAGGCCAAGCTGAACGTAGTCCTGGACCGTCCCCTGAGACCTAGCTTCTCCGAGCGCTGTTCCTAGACTCTATGGGATCTATTAAAAAGAAGAGACTGTCCTACTATTGCTCTAAGGGTAGAACTTAATGGAGGTGTTCGATGTTCCAGGGGTTCGGGAGCAGATCCCCATCCTCGGTGGGAAGGCGTACGCACCCGGGGCGGCACACTTTCGTGACTCGGAAGGGGCCTTCCCAGCTGCGGGAGAGTTTGTGGGTCCCTTCGCGAGAAAGTATGCGCCGCAACACCAGGTCGCCTTCCTGCAGCTCCCGGACACGCACAGACCTTTGGTGGTAGCGCCGGAGCGCTTGTCTGTATCGTGCGTTGTGGAGTGCTGCATGTAATCGGGCCTTGTCGGTACCCACGATATGGGGTACCCCCGCGCACAGGGGAAAATGCCTAAGGATCTCGCCCTTCTCTGCAGGGAGAGCTCCGAAGGCGCCACGTGTCAAGCGGGGCCGGACCTCCCTCTCCTCACAGGAGAGCTCCGGGCCCGCCACGTGGCCAGCAGCAGCCGGACCTCCCCCCTCCTTGGGGAGAGCTCCAAAGGCGCCACGTGTTCCGCGGGGCCGGACCTCCCTCTCCTCAGAGGAGAGGTCCGGGCCCGCCATGTGGTTGATAGAAGCCGGACCTCCCCCCTCCGCGGGGATAGGTCCGAAGGCTCCACGTGTCCCGCGGGGCCAGACCTCCCTCTCCTCAGAGGAGAGCTTCGGGCCCGCCACGTGGCCAGCATGACGGCGCTGCCTGCCCCCGCGCGGTAGGCAGCAGGCGTAAAGACGCACCATACCTTGCCCGTACAAGGTATTCAAGGCCCGCGCCTTCCCAAGACGCGAAGACGCGAGCACGCCTCTGTCAGGTGCCGTTGCGCCCAGTCGCATCACAGACTGGCGCCCGTGTCAGAGCCTGCCTGCCAATAAACGCAGCGACAAGACATCCCCTGCCGCCCCCGCCGTCATCAACCACTACGACTAGCTTGCGGCATGGGCAGGGCGGCAGAACGAAGACTCGGAAGCCTTCACTAGAGACGACTACCGACATAACTGCAGATACGGTATGTCGGTACCCACGATATGGGGTACCCCCGCGCACAGGGGAAAATGCCTAAGGATCTCGCCCTTCTCCGCAGGGAGAGCTCCGAAGGCGCCACGTGTCCGGCGGGGCTGGACCTCCCTCTCCTCAGAGGAGAGCTCCGGGCTCGCCACGTGGCGTGCAGAAGCCGGACATCCCCCTTCGCGGGAGAGAGGTCCGAAGGCGCCACGTGTCCAGCGGGGCCGGACCTCCCTCTCCTCAGAGGAGAGCTCCGGGCCTGCCACGTGGCCGACAGAAGCCGGACCTCCCCCTCCGCTGGGAGAGGTCCGAGGGTTCCACGTGTCCCGCGGGGCCAAACCTCCCTCTTCTCTGAGGAGGGCTCCGGGCCCACCACGTGTCCAGCAGAAGAGCGCTGCCTGCCCCCGAGCGGTAGGTAGCGGGCGTAAAGACGCCCCATACCTTGCCCGTACAAGGTATTCAAGGCCCGTGCCTTCCCAAGACGCGGAGACGCGGAGCACGCCTCTGTTAGGTGCCGTTGCGCCCAGTCATGTCACGGACTGGCGCTTGGTGTCAGAACCTGCCAGCCAATAAACACAGCGGCAAGACATCCCCTGCCGCCTCCGCCATCATCAACCACTACGGCTAGCATGCGGCATGGGCAGGGCGGCAAGACGAAGACTCAGAAGCCTTCGCCAGAGACAACTACCGACATAACTGCAGATACGATAGTCTGCAGGCAATCTCCCCAGGACCACCTGTCGGGTCCCGGGACCCCCCTTGTAAGCCACATGAGCCTTGGACTATAAAAGGCTCGGGTAGGCAACGTTAGCAAGGGTTCGCTCCTCAGCAACTCATACGCTAGGCATAACTCATCCTCAAGCTCAGGACTCCGGTTCTGAGCAACAAGCAATACAGCGAGCTCCTCAGCTCGCCATGGACGTAGGGTTTTACGCTCCGGCGGCCTGAACCACGTAAAACTCGTCGTGTCAAGCTTCTCCTTAACTCGTCCATACGCTTAAGATCTCCGCAAGTGACTAGCCCCTCCGAAAAGAACCTCCACGGGCTGCCTAGTGCAGGTCCGGGGAAGTGTCGACCACACACTTCGACATTTGGCGTGCCAGGAAGGGGGCTTTTCCCTTGCGCGACGAGTTTCCGCCGATGAAGATGACCAAGTTTCCTTCAGCGGCAAACTCTCCTCCCCTGCATTCACGGCAAACCGTGACCAGCGGGGAATACGTGTCGACGCACTCAGGACGGAGTGTGTCGGCGCAAGCTGGTAGCCAGCAGCCGACTCCGGCAATGCAGGCTCCAACCAGTGTGAGATCTTCTGCAGCGCTAAGCGTACCCCACAGGGGTGCGCTAGCTGCAGCAAGAGCGCTACTGCGCAATCCACCTGCTGGGGACGCGCCTCATTCAGCGACCCAGCAGTGGATACGCGAGGTAGACCGCCTCGTCGTCGCTGCCGCAAACCCTCGACTTCGGCGGGGACGACACTTCGGTCAACCGGCAGTGTCGCTGACGCGCACGCCAACGGTTGACGGGCAGACGACGGGTTCCAGCTCCACCAGGCTTCTGTCAACGGACCTGAGGACAGAGCTGGAACGGTGCCACTTGGGCCAGGATGCCCGAGTGTTCCTCGAGCGACATCGAGAAAGGCGTCGCATCCAAGAGGCTGGCGACAGCATGACGTTGGCCTCGACCCAGTCTGAAGGGCAGATCTTCACCACGCGAGCTCTGCCCCAGGCATACGCCGCGCAGCATGTGCCACAAGCATATGCCCTACAAACGGCGCCCCCGGTCTATGGCGCAGCCTTGCCCATACCGGGATACACTGTGCCAGCGGCGAACCAAGTGTTTGCGGCACCAACACCTGCGGCAACAGGAGCAGGATGTGCGGCCCTGGCGCCCCACCTTCGCTTTGCAAGGTGGCCGCGCAAGTTTCGGCCGCACCTGCCCGAAAAGTACGACGGGAGCGTCAACCTGGCGGAGTTTCTCCAGATCTACTCCACCGCCGTACTTGCCGCAGGAGGGGATGAGGCTGTCATGGCCAACTACTTCCCCGTCGCCTTGACCGGCCCAGCCCGGTCTTGGCTCATGAACCTCCCTCAGGGTTCCATAACTTCCTGGGGAGAGCTCTGCCGGCAGTTCATCGCCAACTTCGGCAGCTCCACCCGTCCCGGCACGGAGCTTGACCTCCACGCCATCAAGCAACAACCTGGGGAATCACTGCGCTCCTTCATCCAGCGGTTCTCCCAGGTACGCAACACCATCCCGCATATTCAAAGTGCTTCTGTGGTGGTGGCGTTCTGGCAGGGTGTCCGGGACGAGAAAATGCTTGAGAAGCTCGCGACCAGAGAGGTCCGCGGCGTCTCCGAGCTCTTCAGCCTGGCGGACAAGTGCGCCAGAGCAGCTGAAGGGCGGAACTGGCACTCTCTGCCAGCCTCCGAGTCAGGAGGGCAGCCCGGGTCTAGCGCAGCTTCCTATGGAGGTGGCAAGAAGGCCAAGAACCGGGAGAGCGGCAAGATGAGGTCGTCCACCGCGGCTCCTGTCACCGCAGCAGCGACACCCAGTGGAGCTCGGGGGCCACGCCCCGACAAAAGGCAGCGGCAGTCGCCAGCCCCGGATGGTGACCAGGGCGGGCTATGCCCAGTGCATGGCGCTGACAATCATAGTGCTGCCGAGTGCTGGGATATCCAGAGGCTCGCAGAGTGCTTCCGCAAAGGGAGGCAGCAGAGAGCTGAGGCACCGCCCCTCCCTCAGAGGGAGGGCAGGCAGAAAGTCGACGCTTCAGTCAGCGCCGGCCACCAGGTGGGGTTTCAGGAGCCTCAGCGTGTCATGAAGACAGTGCACAACGGTGAAGACTCCAGCTCCGATGGTGACGGGCCGGGGCGGTAGCTACCTGTGGATACCCCGAAAAGTCAGTGGAGACTGCACTGCTGCGGCATCAACCTTGGAGGAGCTCCAAGTAGTCGCAGCAGCCCAAGTACCAGCCCGATGGTGCAGAACCGGGCCGGCTCCACCCGGGTGCACTCCTCCGTGCCCCGGTCGTACCTCCTGGGGGCCGCCCAGGGTCCGTCAACCCCTTGAAGGCCTTGCCAGAAGGAGAAGACGCCTTGGGTCTCCCAAGAAGAGTCTGAGTACTCCTACCCCTTGAAGGCCTTAGCCAGAAGGGGAGAACTCCCCGGGGCGCCCAGGAGAAGCCGCGCAGGACCTGATCCAGCATGAAGATGACAACCTCGTCGACGAGGCTCGGCAGCAGGTGACACCCCACAACGCACGGTCTCGGCTGCTGCTCTAGCACTACCGCCAAAGAACCAAATGCGTCAGGGACCTGCAGAAAGGCAACCTGGTGCCGCGGCACGGACTTTCCCGAGAAGGACCTATAAACTCTCCCCCAGCTGGGAAGGTCCCTTCCGATTCACGAAAGTTGCCGTCCCAGGTACACATGCCTTTCAACCGAGTGTGGGATCCGTTCCCAAAACCCTTGGCGTGGAACAACACTGTAAGTCCTACCCCCCGAGCATTAGTAGAACAGGGTCATTCCCTTCTGTAATAAATTCCATAGAGTCTAGGAACAGAGCTTGGGGCAGCTAAGTCTCAAGGGACGGTCCAGGACTACGTCCAGTTTAGCCTGGTTCCAACCCTAAGCGCGTAGAGTCTTGCTTCCCTTCATGACGAGGCGGGTCATTGCCTCCATGTACAGCCTGACTTCCACCTATGGGCACTAACACAGAAACCTGTTCTACTTCGCTCTCTCATGTGCTCATTTAAATTACGCATTACTTTTTATGATCGCACTCTCTATGTATGTTCATCGTACATCTAGCTCCCTCTCTCCCGCGCTCACCCATAGTCAGCATTTGCTATCCTACCGAAGGCGGCCGCGCTTGAGGCAACTGCCGATGGCCGAGTGGGTCTCTCGGGCCTCCCCCAGTCAGTTGTTGCGGTGCTAGTTGGTCACCTACAGGAAAGGCCTGTGCCGTGCATGGGGGGTCCAGGGTGCGTATCCCGCTTAGCCGGCTCAGTACCCAAAGCGTGCGCATCCTGCCCTCTGGAGGTCCAGGGGAGTACAGCTGCTTTGCCTGGTCATGAACCCAAAGCCTGTGCACTCTGCTTCCCCGGCGCATGGTCCGGTACTAGGGACCGGACGATCGTACCCTTACCTTGGAGGGAGCCGGAGTCCCGGCGCCTCGCGCACAGAATTGCCCAAGCCCCGTATAACGGATCCGGATCGTAAGCCGAATAAGACTAGGAGACGGGAGGGTAGGACCCCCCAAGGAGAATTACGTTTCCTCTACCTGTGTGCAGGACCTCCAGGTTACAGCAACGGGGGCTGCACGAAGCGGGGGGGGAGCTACCAACTACTCCGACATAGGACTGGAAGGACCGGGTCCCGCCCCTTCAGCAGGGGCGAGGCACGAAGGCCCCACGTGTCCAGCGGACCCGGAGCTCCCACCTACCCAGAAGGGTGCTCCGGGCTCGCCACGTGGCAGGCGGAAACCGGACCTCCCCCTCTGGGGGGTCTCCGGTGGCCCCACGTGTCCAGTGGGGCCAGAGCTCCCGCCTCCTCAGGAAGGGCTCCGGACCCGCCACGTGGCCGGCAGATCCGGACCTCGCCATGGGGCGGGATCCGGAGACCCCCGGGGGCCCTTAATACAGTTAGGACCCGGGGAAGGTATCTGTGCAGAGCTCCGAGATTGGTGAAGGCCTCTGAGTACCTTGTGGAGCTAAGGACTCGGTCAGGCAAAACCAAGAAGGAGATAAAAGGCATCACAGGCACAAACATTCAAGAGAGTCTATTTATTCGAGACTCCATGAGCTGGACTACAGACTCGATAAAAAGGGAGAAGAAAGTCCTAGGGCCCTACCGGTTCACGCCGGAACCTAGCGGCTACATGGGCGGCCACGTCCCCGACTTCGGCCCTGGCAGTCTCCTCCCGCTCCGCGGCAGGGCCCTCTCTCGCTGGCTCCAGGGAGAAAGAAGGGTCCCGGCTCCTGAAGCATGCCAGCACATGTGTGGCGACTTCTAAGGCCAGGCCCCGTCCCTCGGCCTCAAGCTCGCTGGCGACTACCGAATCTAGCCTGTCCAGCTTGGCGCCGATCGACTCCAGCGCCGGGATCACCTCCGCCACCTTCAACGCAGGAGCCGCTGCCCTCACCGGACTGAAGCCAAGGGGGATCAGGGCGGACCCCGCCCGATTGACAAAGCTTGAGACCGCATGCGCCTCGGAGGACCGCAAGGCCGAGAGCTCCTCTACCTCACGGCGGGCTGCCTGCAGGGCGTCTTGGTTTATCTCGGAGAATTCTTTCTCCTTGGCCGCCAGGGAGCTTTCCCGAAGGCGGAGAGTCTTGGCGAGCCGCTCCAACTCAGAAGCCCTAAAGTCGGCAGCCAACTCCCGATCCAGGATCCCCTGGCGTTCGCGGGAGACCTGTTCCTCCCTCATGGCGAGGACTGCCTTCTGAGCCTCTAGCTCCCTGGTTCGAGCTCGCAGGTCGTCCTCGCCCGCCGCCAGCTGCGCAGCGACCCTCTCCGCCTCGGCTGCTGTGGAACGCTCCCGGTCCTCAACGGAGAGTTTACGGCGCTCCAGCAGCTGCCGTATCTCCTCCGCGGCAGAGAGGCTCTCCTCGGCCCGGTCGTGTGCCTCAACGGCCTCCCTGTTGATCCGCCGCGTTTTGGTGTCCAGGCGGTCGACAGACCGCTTCAGCCGGTCGAGGAGCACTTCCTGACGTCAAGCAACTCGTGCCCGGAGTCAAGCTCGCCCTTGACCTTCGTGGTTCGCTCCCTCAAAAGGTTCCCCCAGGTGAGGAGACGATCCCTTTCAACCGTATGCTCCTCGCGCTCGCGACCAAGTGCGGCCAAGACCTGCCGGACGCTTGCTTGGGCTAGCGCGAAGGCATCCGCCAGGGGCAGTGGGGCAGCAGTGGCCAGAGCAGCACCCCCCAACCTCCTCCATCAGGTCATCCTCAAGAGAAGGCGATGCACCAGCGACCGGGATGAGGCGCCGGTCAGGGGAGGCTGGCGTCGGGGCTCCGGCGGCCGGACCCGCCGGACTCTCTCTGACTTCTGGCTTCTTGGCCTGTGGAGAGGGACGAGTAGGGGAAGTCGACGCTGAAATAGAAGCCGGGCCGCCCGGTGCAGGGTCGACCTACGCTGGACTGGGGGCCGCGGCAGCCGTCTCGGCAGGAAGAGATGGCGCCGCCTCGGAATCCGGGCGCACCGGAACAGGAGAAACTCGCGCTGGCTTGGAGGCCGCGGCAGCAGTCCCGGTTTCCGAGCGCAACGGCGCAGACTCCCCACCAGTTGGGGACGGCCGGGAAGTGCGAACACTCCAGTGGGCTCTGAAACCCGACTTCCGAGCCGTGGTAGGACTCCCAGAGCCCGCCGTCGTCACTGACGGCCGCTCCGCAGTCGCCTGGACTGGCGGAGCAGGGGACGCTCCAGAAGCTCCCCCCGACGCATCAGCCCGGGACCGCTTTGAGTCACCGCCAGAAGGGGTGCCATCTCTAGAAGCACGAGGTGCAGACACCCCATATACCCGACTTGGCACATATGCCGCCACTAGAGGAGATCGAGCGCGTTTCTTCTCTGGGGGCGGGTTGGAAGCCATGACAAGGGAGGACTCAAAGGCAAGAAGGTAAAGGCGCAAGAGTCCAAGGAAAAGCGCTGGGAAGTGCAAAGGGAAGCCGCGATGCGGGTAAGATCCCCTCTTAAAACTTCCAGGTGCAATTCCCAGCGATTTGAAAATCTTCGAATACGCCGCATCGGCAACCGCTTCGGCTCCAAGACCGAGCGCCGATGACAGGTGGACCCAAGCCACCAAGCTGAAGCGGTGGGGTCAAGGAGTAAGTCTCCCAAGAAGACGAGCTGACAAGGCACTCTGGCGGTTCCTGAAGAAAGCGCCGCAACGTGCAGAAGTGGCAGTCTTGGGAACCGCCACAGTAAAAGAAACCATCAAGTGGGCGCACGCACCCACGACCCTGCGACTGTTCGTGCTCCGACAGGGGTCAATACGGGACTTAGAGAAAGTGCGCGGAACAGAAGAGACGGAGGTCCCACCTCGGGCTCGCTATCTCCCCCAAGATGGGCCTGGGGGCCACTATCGGTACCCGCGATATGGGGTACCCCCGCGCACAGGGGAAAATGCCTAAGGATCTCGCCCTTCTCCGCAGGGAGAGCTCCGAAGGCGCCACGCGTCCGGCGAGGCCGGACCTCCCTCTCCTCAGAGGAGAGCTCCGGGCTCGCCACGTGGCGTGCAGAAGCCGGACCTCCCCCTCCACGGGAGAGAGGTCTGAAGGCGCCACGTGTCCAGCGGGGCCGGACCTCCCTCTCCTCAGAGGAGAGCTCTGGGCCCGCCACGTGGCCCACAGAAGCCGGACCTTCCCCTCCGCGGGGAGAGGTCCGAGGGCTCCACGTGTCCTGCGGGGCCGGACCTCCCTCTTCTCTGAGGAGGGATCCAGGCCCGCCACATGTCCAGCAGAAGAGCGCTGCCTGCCCCTGAGCGTTAGGCAGCGGGCGTAATGACGCCCCATACCTTGCCCGTACAAGGTATTCAAGGCCCGCGCCTTCCCAAGACGTGGAGACGCGGAGCACGCCTCTGTCAGGTGCCGTTGCGCCCAGTCACGTCACGGACTGGCGCGCGGTGTCAGAACCTGCCAGCCAATAAACACAGCGACAAGACATCCCCTGCCGCCTCCGCCGTCATCAACCACTACGGCTAGCATGCGGCATGGGCAGGGCGGCAAGACGAAGACTCAGAAGCCTTCGCCAGAGACAACTACCGACATAACTGCGGATACGATAGTCTGCAGGCAATCTCTCCGGGACCACCTGTCGGGTCCCGGGCCCCCCCTTGTAAGCCACACAAGCCTTGGACTATAAAAGGCTCGGTTAGGCAACGTTAGCAAGGGTTCGCTCTCCAACAACTCATACGCTAGGCATAACTCATCATCAAGCTCAGGACTCCGGTTCTGAGCAACAAGCAATACAGCGAGCTCCTCAGCTCGCCGTGGACGTAGGGTTTTATGCTCCGGCAGCCTGAACCACGTAAAACTCGCCGTGTCCAGCTTCTCCTTAACTCGTCCATACGCTTAAGCTCTCCGCAAGTAACTAGCCCCTCCGAAAAAGAACCTCCACGGGCTGCCAAGTGCAGGTCCGGGGGAAGTGTCGACCACACACTTCGACACGGTAGATGGCAGGAAATCTCCCCGGGACCACCTGTTGGGTCCCGGGCCCCCCTTGTAAGCCACACGAGCCTTGGACTATAAAAGTCTCGGGTAGGCAACGTTAGCAAGGGTTCGCACTCCAGCAACTCACACCCTAGGCATAACTCATCCTCAAGCTCAGGACTCCGGTTCTGAGCAACAAGCAATACAGCGAGCACCTCTGCTCACCGTGGACGTAGGGTTTTATGGTCCGGCGGCCCGAACCACGTAAAACTCGCCGTGTCAAGCTCCTTCCTCACTCGTCCCTGCTTAAGCTCTCCGCAAGCGACTAGCCCCTCCGAAAAAGAACCTCCGCGGGCTGCCCAGAGCAGGTCCGGGGGAAGTGTCGACCACACACTTCACCATGCCGGTAGTTGTCTCTGGTGAAGGCTTCCGAGTCTTTGTTCTGCCGCCCTGCCCATGCCGCAAGCTAGTCGTAGTGGTTGATGATGGCAGGGGCGGCAGGGGATGTCTTGTTGCTATGTTTATTGGCGGGCAGGCTCTGACATGGCGCGCCAATCTGTGATGCGTCTGGGTGCAACGCCACCTGAAAGAGGCGTGCTCCGCATCTTGGGAAGGCGCGGGCATTGAATACATTGTACGGGCAAGGTATGGTGCGTATTTACGCCCGCTGCCTACCGCGCAGGGGCAGGCAGCGTCGTCCTACTGGCCACGTGGCGGGACCCGGAGCTCTCCTCTGAGGAGAGGGAGGTCCGGCCACGCGGGACACGTGGAGCCTTCGGAGCTCCCCCCGCAGAGGAGGGAGGCCCGGCTTCTGCTGACCACGTGGCGGGCCCGGAGCTCTCCTCTGAGGAGAGGGAGGCCCGGCCCCGCGGGACACGTGGAGCCTTCGGAGCTCTCCCCGCGGAGGGGGGAGGTCCGGCTCAGGTGGCCACGTGGTGAGTCCGGAGCTCCCCTCTGAGGAGAGGGAGATCCGGCCTGTAAGGGCCTCAGTTTTTGACACTCATTTGCAGTGTTCATCACCACACCACACACCTCATTTGAGGAAGAATGATGAACACAAATAAAGAGCAAGTAACAATTATCAACATGCTCATTAGGGGACAAACTCACACATTGCAAAAGTGGTACTTCCCACATGTGATATAGATGGGCTGGACATATGAAAACTCCTACACTTTGCTAAGGATGTCCATGCCAAGTTTCACCCAAATTCAAAACATTTTTGAGGTCATCTTGGGTGTAGATAGGAAAGGGGCAGTTTGAAAACATATTCAAATTCAAACTGTTTTCACCCACTGAATTTAAAAGTGGAAGGCATATTCTTGCTCAGCACATTTTTGTGAGCTCACACACCAATTTTCACTCCATTTGGAGTTGATCTTGACATGAGCTAAGGGGGAGAAATTCAAACTTGATTTGAATTTCAAACTGCACTTGTGCTGGAATTCATTCAAACCAAACATCATTTGAACTTTGATCAATTCAAATGGCTCTTGGGTGAATAATTTGAATTGCCAAGGGTAGAATAGGGTTCACTGTTTACCACAGCTGTTAGGAATAAATTTCAGAGGTTAAAAGAGAAGTGGGACCCACATGTCAGCCTCAGCCTCAAAGCAAACCGACTGAAACACAGTTCAGTCGGTTCCCGGCAGCTGTGCGCGCGCGCCACCGAAGGGGGCAGCCGGCGCCAGCTCCTGCTGCGTGCCCCAAGCCGGAGACCAGACCGCCGGGCTATTTATTCCCTCCCCGGTGTGCTTCAGTCGCCATTCCTCGAGCTGCCGACGCACACGACTTGTTTTCCCACTGCCATCGCCGCCGCTCGAGTTCCTGCTTGATCAAGCCGATCGCAGCTCCCTCTTTCCATTCCAAGGTCCCAGTAAGGTACTAGCAACCATCCTCCATCCTTCCCATTGATAGAAATCGATTGAAACCGAGTGATATCGGCTGTGCCGAAAGATCAAACTCGGAACTGGAAACCGCCGCACCTCGGGCTCTCGTGGACAGCCCAACCTGGGCGTTGTCATGCCCGAGCCAAGGCACCCTTGGACGCGCAAGTGATCGGTGCTGCTCATCCCCGAGCCACAGCTCGAGTGGTTGCTCACCGGCGGCGAATTTCCACTTTTCCCCTTTCTGTGTGCAGAACGACCCTCGGGTACGATTCTGTTTAATTCGTGCTCTAGAAAGGATTAGAGGGCCTCAGGCCACTCCCACACGAACTAGACACGGTGACGCACAAGTTGCCTTCACAACTCTGGGCCGGAGAACTTCTGTGCCCGGCGTAATTCAAGGTCTACTAATGGCGGAACGCACGGGGGGTATCGGGCGCACGGTGAGGACCTATTTCGGGCCTTCTCCGAGCTGCCCCGAGTTCATGTCGACCTTCTCTGAGGTCCACTGATGCTCCCCGACCGATTTCCCAAGTAGCTGAGGCACTAGGAGCATCAGCCGACATGGCCGAAGTCGTTCCGATATGGCGGCTCGTCGCCGACCATGCTCCGGCCGTTGTCATGAGCAGCTGACCCTCGGATCATGTTCCCCAAGTAAAAGTAGGCAGGGGCGGCCAGAATCAAGAAGTTTGAAGCTGTACAGCAGCCGGCGGCGAGCTCTCCGGCGAGGTCCCTCGGCGGCGGAGCGCGGGTGTCGCGAGGTTGAAGAAGGGGGTGGACCCCAGCTGTCAGCGGCCGATATTTTGAATCGGGATCCGGCTGCGGCCGGGATCGGGTGTGCTGGCGCGCAAAAGCCTTGTGGGCCGCGGTGTGCTGTCGCTTCGGCGTGCGACGCGTGTCCCCTGGGCCCACGCGCGAGTTTAAACTTTTCCCCGATTTTCAGATTTCCTTCAAACTTCAAATCCTTATAACTTTGGCTAGAAAGCTCCAAATTGAGTGAACCAAATTTTGCTGGATTCAGCTCCTTGAGTACTTTCCAGAAAATCAAGTGTCACTTCATGAAATTCCTTAATTCTCCAGAATTAATTCCTTAAAGTTTAAACTGTTAGGAATTTTAACTGGAGAATCATTTGGAGGAAAATCCTGAAATTTTGCTGAGATGTTCACCAAAATATCCTTGAACTACCATAAAAATTTCAGATCCATTTGAGCTCATTTAGTCCACCTAATGGTGTGCTTAGTAAAACTGTTCCAGAGAAAATGGAAAATGTTCAGAAACATTTTCAGAATTTTCTCTGAAATTGTTTAGCTCATATCTTCAGTTAGAGACTTCCAAATTAAGTGAGACCAACTCCATTAGAACCCTCTGAAAATCTAGTTTTCAGAAAGTCATAGTTTGTCTCATGAAAATTCCTAGAACACCCTAAGAGTTCCAATTAAGGTCAAGGACATAATTATTTGTGGAGGGCTCAAATGAGCTTTGCTGCAACTAAAACTTGACCAAGTCTTTGTTTAGGTTGTAACCAAGCCACAGTAAAAGTTTCACAGTCATTAGGTCTATCTAGCAAAGGTTATAGACTTCACAACTTCAAACTTAATACAAGTGCACTAAATTAATACATATATTGTTTCCATCATGTAGTCGCTAAGGTCGAGGAGGAACCCGAAGTCCTAGACTTCGTTACTCCGGAGGAACAGCTAGCCTACGACCAAGAGCAGCAAGGCAAGCCCCGGTTTGCATTAACCTTTTTACAAATTTTATTGTTTTGAGCACATACTTGTTTCCCTTTGTTCGTTGCATTAGAGTCTTGATTGGAAACCCAACTGCACAGCCAAGAAAACCATGGGTTGGGTTTAGGATTGAAAACCTCGTTAGCCACTGCATTGCTAGAATAGAGTAGGATTCGGTACAAGTCGAGTAGTTGGAACTACTCGCGAGAATAGGCTAGAGGCACATTGCTCGGGTAGAGATAGCACATGAAACACATGGCAAGAAAATGAGACCGAGCGGAGAGTAAGGGCAGCAGGACTTTGGGGCCTGTGTGCTGTAGCTCCGCTTGTGTCGATTGAGGACCGAGCCGTGTGCGGGCCTGTTGAACAAGCTAGAACAGTACCGAAGACCTACCGGCTATATGGGAACCGGGAAACTGATGTAACTCGGGTAGCTGGGTGTTGAGGCATTGCCCGTCGTTCAGAGGGTAGGTTGAGAGCTCGAGGTGTAAATCAGCTGGCGGCACAGAGATGCGCGTGCAGGGACCTCTTGCTCGGGACGATGGGACCGGTTCAATATTTGGCTAACGGGTGAAAGGTAGTCGCGTACGGCGTCCGTGATGGTTGTTGTAGGCAACATCGAGTACGGGCGTACGTGACGGGTTGTTCGGGTAACCCTGCAGGTGTAAATCGATTATAATCGCCGTCCCTCGCGGTCAGTGAGTACCACTTGTTCACTGTACCGTGACGTAGAAAGAACAGGCTAGTTACATGTTAAAATGTTGCTGATTGAAAGTTGGATATTGATTGTTAATGATATGTTGTAGCTTAGTGCTAACTAAAGTTCTTTTCAACTTTGGGCAAAGTACATGAGAGAAATGCGTTTCTTGTTTGATTGCGGCTCTCTCATGTGCCTTAGCGTAAAGTTCTCCACAACCTGCTGCTAAAACTTGAAAGTAAGGTTCTACTAATTAGGCGAGTCCTTGCAAATGATTTTTACCTCATGCAACCCATCACCCTCATATAGAAGTTTCATGTTTAGGTGAGACGGGTCAGACTTGCTGAGCCTTCGTGCTCACTGCTTGTGTTTGAAGCTTTTGCAGGGTTCTATGAGGAAGGGACTCCCGAAGAGGAGACGGAACCCCAGGAGGGGAACCCCGTCGAGTGGGAGTCGTGCACGCCGCAGAGTTAGTGTGCGAGTGTGCTAGCAAGGACACGTTCGAGGGCTGAACGTGCACTTGATGCTTAGTCTACGCCCGCGAGTGTGGACTAAACTTATTTTGATGTAAACATGTTAATAAACTTGTTTATGTAATAAAGCTTCCGCTTCCGCTTTGTACCTTTGACGTGTGTTATACGGTGTTGTGCAACGCAGCACCCCTCAGCGTGATCCTGGCTCGACAGGACCAGTGGGGTCGTGTCAGCGTGGTATCAGAGCTCGCTTGAGGTTTAACACAGTACAAAGGTCTTCTTTTTCAAAAATCCAGTGAGGAACGAGTTAAGTAGCCCGTATAAGGATGTTATTAGTATATAGAAAGCGGCTTAGTAACCTATTTGTTATGTCGGAAAATCGTGCATCTCGGGACGTTCATGTCTTGGGGGGTGCACGTAAGCGCTGTCCACCAGTGCGCACAAGCTGAAGGGTGGAGCCCCACGGGTGGCAGGTAACCCGACCCGCTTTGATATCCTCTACGACTCTTCATGTCGTTTGGGGTATTCGAGCAACGTCTGTCCCTGGCGTGCGTGGTGCAACATGGGAGACCCCGTCACGTGGTCTGAAACGTGAACACGTAACTCAAGGCGTGTTTGGCTTGAGAACATCCGGGCGAGTGATGACGGCCGGATGTACCAACTGTATGGATTCCGGGCTCGGTGTGCAGCCGAGTCTGATGATTGGTTGAATTTCTGCAGGTAGCCTTACCACGAAACGGTAGACGTGTAGCATCCGTGTGCGAGTGACGAGTAGTGCCACTGAACTAACGAAGCCGGCTAAATCCGGTATAGGTTTTTCCTTTGTGAGGACGTAGTACCGACATAATCTGGTGACGCCTCGACGTCACACCCAACAAAATGAACAACTTCATTTAAAAACTTGAAGGTTTTGATCCAAAGTAGTAAAACTTGATGTAACTCCTTCCCTTGAACAGGATATTCAAAGTTAATAAGTTTTCAACTTATAGGATGTTAAGGACAGAGCACTCTGTTTTCAGCTAAATCAAGGCTGAAGTTAATCAGAGGTTAGAGGTTGAGTTCTTTCGAGGTTGGGGTCGTATGATACATTTCTGGAAAGCTTTGGAGGAGCTTTACAACTTTTCTGTTGAGTTCCAGAGGTGTTTCATCCCTTAACCACTCGAAAAATGCAGTAGAGTTGAAACTGTCCAGAAAACAGGACGGAGCAAAGACTCTCTGTAGACTCTCTGTAAATTAAGCATAACTTCCTGCATAAAAATCCAAAAATAGAAAATGAGGTAGTTCTGGAAAGCTTATGAGATGGGTTACAACTTTATGACAGAAAGTTTGGTCAGATTAGGAACAGAAGTAACTGAGATTGTTGGATCAAATCAGTACCTAAGGCAGGGAGGTGCTGTCCAATTGTTCCCAGAAATTCTGTTAACTTTGACATCTCATAACTTTTGAACCGGAGCAGATCTTAGGCCAACCAAATACTTTCTGGAAAGCTATTGAAGTTAACTTTAACTTTGATGTTGAGCTCCAGGACTGGTTTTGCTTTTAACCTGGCCTAAATCAGATTGTTATGGAAACTGGTCAGGGCTGTCATGGGAACAGCAGATCAGCAGTCAAATTTGTTTAAAAATTTGAACTATGTTTCCAAGTGTTAAGGGTTCAATGACATATCTTATGTTATAACTCAATGGTTTACTGTTTAAATAAATATTTGACATTTCTCAAATATATTTTTACAGATGGCAGCAGATAAACGGTTGGAGAACGGGTGGGTAGTTTCCCACTGCTCTGACCGTAGCGGCTACCCGGGAGCATTGTGGCTAATGCTCCAATATTTCGGGTACAACCAGATGCCGCAATACTTCGCCAAGGAAGAAGGCGAAGAGGGGAACAAGACGTGGACGATCCATGTCGAGGTTCCTGCAGGGCCTACGCCACCCGGTTGGGTGCCATTCACCGTCACGGTGAGAGGAAGACAACCGGAAGGGATGTGGCAAGTGGCAGCCCGTGACACTATGTCACGTTTCTGCCAACTACACGTACAGGCTATGGAGGGAACTCCATACGCACTCGTTCCGGTGGAGGGACGAGCTCAGCATGTGTGGGAAGAGAGGTACCTAGAGGCAACAAACCCGAGTTGCCCAAGGTACAACCCCGCGGAGGCAAATCTCAGCCTCCAAATGAGGGCGGGAAACGCTGTGATGGACAGCCAAGCTGTTCATACGGAGCATCTCGCCACCAAGCTCAAGGAGAGCACAAGCCGTGGAGATCATTTTGAGAGTGCTCACAGTGCACTCCGCAATGTGCTCCTTCCGACGATCAAGCGACTGAATGAACAACACAATCAGTTGCGTCGTCTGAAGAAGGCAAAGAAGAAGAGCCGTGTTGACATTGCGGCGTTGCAAGAGCTGGTGCAGACCCTAACCCAGCAGAATGAGGACATTCCAAAGACAGCTTTTTCGACAAGGTACGGACTTTATGAGTACCTGGTCATGTCCTTCGGCCTCACCAATGCTCCAGCTCACTTCATGTACTTAATGAACTCGGTGTTCATGCCGGAGCTGGACAAGTTTGTCGTGGTCTTCATCGACGACATCCTGGTATATTCCAAGTCGGAGGAAGATCACAAGAAACATCTGCGTATAGTCTTGCAACGGCTGCGGGATCACAAGTTATACGCAAAGTTCAGCAAATGCGAATTTTGGATATCGCAAGTGCCTTTCCTCGGGCATATCATCTCGGCGGAGGGTATCGCTGTGGACCCGAGCAAAATCACGCAAGTGCTGAATTGGAAATCCCCGAGAACTGTTCATGAGGTACGGAGTTTCCTCGGACTCGCGGGATATTATCGGAGGTTCATTCCGAACTTCTCGAAGATTGCCAAGCCAATGACAGAGCTGCTGAAGAAGGCTACCAAATATGTTTGGAGTCCAGCATGTGAAGCAGCATTCAAGGCTTTAGTCAAGCACCTGACATCAGCACCGGTTTTGGCGCAGCCAGACACAACAAAACCGTTCGATGTGTACTGCGATGCATCCGGCATTGGGCTCGGATGTGTGCTGATGCAAGACCGAAGAGTGGTTGCGTATGGATCACGACAGCTTAGGAACCATGAGCAAAATTATCCAACTCACGATTTGGAGCTCGCTGCCGTGGTACTTGCACTGAAAATGTGGAGGCACTACCTACTCGGTAACCTCGTACATTTATATACCGACCACAAAAGCCTCAAGTACATCTTCACTCAGAAGGAGCTGAACATGAGGCAACGAAGATGGTTGGAACTGATAAAGGATTACGAGATAGAGATCCATTATCATCCGGGCAAGGCAAACGTTGTGGCAGACGCGCTAAGCCGCAAGTCACACGTCAATAATCTGACCATCACACCGTTGGAAGAGAGCGAACCACCACTACATGTGATTCCACATGGAGCTCTCTACAACCTAGCTTTGATCCCCACCATCCGTGAAGAGATAGCGGCAGCCCAGAAGAATGACAAGGGCATGTCACATTTGCGGAGACGTGTAGACAGTGGGGAGTTGAAATGTTTCCGGAAGGACGGAGACGGCGTCCTATGGTTCAAGGACCGGATCGTCGTACCCCGAAACCCGGAGTTACGGAAGAAAATCTTTGATGAGGCTCACTTATCAAAGTTTTCTATTCACCCCGGCAGCAACAAGATGTATCAAGAACTCAGAAGCAAGTTTTGGTGGACACGGATGAAGCGAGAGACTGCAAAATACGTGTCCGAGTGTGATACATGTCGACGGGTGAAGGCAGACCACATGCGGAAACCGGGACTGCTGCAACCACTGGGCATTCCTGCCTGGAAGTGGGAGGACGTGAGCATGGATTTCGTCGTCGGTTTACCCACCACCTTACAGAAACATGATTCTGTGTGGGTGATCGTCGATCGGCTCACCAAAGTTGCCCATTTCATCCCGGTCAACACCAACTACAACGCCAAGAAGTACGCTGAACTGTACATCTCACGGATCCTATGCTTATATGGCGTACCCCGTACCATCGTATCGGACCGGGGCACTTTATTTGTGTCCCGTTTTTGGGAGCAGCTACACGCTGCCTTGGGGACGAAGCTGATCCGTAGTTCAGCCTACCACCCGCAGACGGATGGGCAAACGGAGCGGGTAAATCAAATCCTAGAAGACATGCTACGAGCTTGCGCTATCGACCACGGCAAGAATTGGGATGATCACTTGCCATTAGCCGAGTTCTCGTACAACAATGGGTACCAAGCCAGCATCAAGATGGCGCCCTACGAGGCGCTATACGGCAGGAGATGCCGCACACCACTGAACTGGTGTGAATCTGGCGAGAGGGTTACCTTCGGGATTGATCTTGTCAACAACGCGGAAGAAAAGGTTCGATTAATTCAAACGAACCTAAAAACCGCTCAATCCCGACAGAAACAGTATGCGGACCGGAGGAGGCGCCCATTACAATTCGAAGTTGGAGATCACGTATACCTACGAGTGTCTCCAATGAAGGGCGTAAACAGATTTGGGGTGAGAAGAAAGTTAGCACCCCGATTCATCGGTCCATTCCAGATTACCGAAAGATGTGGATCGGTAGCATACCGGCTGAAATTACCAGAAGCACTTTCCGGTGTGCACGACGTCTTTCACATTTCCCAGCTGAGGAAGTGTCTCAAGCTATCAACTACCGTTCAGCTGGAAGACATTGAAGAACTGCAACCGGATCTCACCTATCGGGAGGAACCGGTGCAGATTATTGATGAAAAGGCCCGAACCACACGCAACCGTACGTTGTGGTTCTACAAGGTTCTATGGAGTAATCACTCCATGGACGAAGCGACATGGGAGAGCGAGGAATTCCTTCGCACTAACTACCCCGACTTTTTCACGTCGCATATTCGGTAATTTTCCACCGTCCTCTCTCTCATTTCACCTTATAATCTCGGGACGAGATTCTTTTAAGGGGGGAGGAATGTAAGGGCCTCAGTTTTTGACACTCATTTGCAGTGTTCATCACCACACCACACACCTCATTTGAGGAAGAATGATGAACACAAATAAAGAGCAAGTAACAATTATCAACATGCTCATTAGGGGACAAACTCACACATTGCAAAAGTGGTACTTCCCACATGTGATATAGATGGGCTGGACATATGAAAACTCCTACACTTTGCTAAGGATGTCCATGCCAAGTTTCACCCAAATTCAAAACATTTTTGAGGTCATCTTGGGTGTAGATAGGAAAGGGGCAGTTTGAAAACATATTCAAATTCAAACTGTTTTCACCCACTGAATTTAAAAGTGGAAGGCATATTCTTGCTCAGCACATTTTTGTGAGCTCACACACCAATTTTCACTCCATTTGGAGTTGATCTTGACATGAGCTAAGGGGGAGAAATTCAAACTTGATTTGAATTTCAAACTGCACTTGTGCTGGAATTCATTCAAACCAAACATCATTTGAACTTTGATCAATTCAAATGGCTCTTGGGTGAATAATTTGAATTGCCAAGGGTAGAATAGGGTTCACTGTTTACCACAGCTGTTAGGAATAAATTTCAGAGGTTAAAAGAGAAGTGGGACCCACATGTCAGCCTCAGCCTCAAAGCAAACCGACTGAAACACAGTTCAGTCGGTTCCCGGCAGCTGTGCGCGCGCGCCACCGAAGGGGGCAGCCGGCGCCAGCTCCTGCTGCGTGCCCCAAGCCGGAGACCAGACCGCCGGGCTATTTATTCCCTCCCCGGTGTGCTTCAGTCGCCATTCCTCGAGCTGCCGACGCACACGACTTGTTTTCCCACTGCCATCGCCGCCGCTCGAGTTCCTGCTTGATCAAGCCGATCGCAGCTCCCTCTTTCCATTCCAAGGTCCCAGTAAGGTACTAGCAACCATCCTCCATCCTTCCCATTGATAGAAATTGATTGAAACCGAGTGATATCGGCTGTGCCGAAAGATCAAACTCGGAACTGGAAACCGCCGCACCTCGGGCTCTCGTGGACAGCCCAACCTGGGCGTTGTCATGCCCGAGCCAAGGCACCCTTGGACGCGCAAGTGATCGGTGCTGCTCATCCCCGAGCCACAGCTCGAGTGGTTGCTCACCGGCGGCGAATTTCCACTTTTCCCCTTTCTGTGTGCAGAACGACCCTCGGGTACGATTCTGTTTAATTCGTGCTCTAGAAAGGATTAGAGGGCCTCAGGCCACTCCCACACGAACTAGACACGGTGACGCACAAGTTGCCTTCACAACTCTGGGCCGGAGAACTTCTGTGCCCGGCGTAATTCAAGGTCTACTAATGGCGGAACGCACGGGGGGTATCGGGCGCACGGTGAGGACCTATTTCGGGCCTTCTCCGAGCTGCCCCGAGTTCATGTCGACCTTCTCTGAGGTCCACTGATGCTCCCCGACCGATTTCCCAAGTAGCTGAGGCACTAGGAGCATCAGCCGACATGGCCGAAGTCGTTCCGATATGGCGGCTCGTCGCCGACCATGCTCCGGCCGTTGTCATGAGCAGCTGACCCTCGGATCATGTTCCCCAAGTAAAAGTAGGCAGGGGCGGCCAGAATCAAGAAGTTTGAAGCTGTACAGCAGCCGGCGGCGAGCTCTCCGGCGAGGTCCCTCGGCGGCGGAGCGCGGGTGTCGCGAGGTTGAAGAAGGGGGTGGACCCCAGCTGTCAGCGGCCGATATTTTGAATCGGGATCCGGCTGCGGCCGGGATCGGGTGTGCTGGCGCGCAAAAGCCTTGTGGGCCGCGGTGTGCTGTCGCTTCGGCGTGCGACACGTGTCCCCTGGGCCCACGCGCGAGTTTAAACTTTTCCCCGATTTTCAGATTTCCTTCAAACTTCAAATCCTTATAACTTTGGCTAGAAAGCTCCAAATTGAGTGAACCAAATTTTGCTGGATTCAGCTCCTTGAGTACTTTCCAGAAAATCAAGTGTCACTTCATGAAATTCCTTAATTCTCCAGAATTAATTCCTTAAAGTTTAAACTGTTAGGAATTTTAACTGGAGAATCATTTGGAGGAAAATCCTGAAATTTTGCTGAGATGTTCACCAAAATATCCTTGAACTACCATAAAAATTTCAGATCCATTTGAGCTCATTTAGTCCACCTAATGGTGTGCTTAGTAAAACTGTTCCAGAGAAAATGGAAAATGTTCAGAAACATTTTCAGAATTTTCTCTGAAATTGTTTAGCTCATATCTTCAGTTAGAGACTTCCAAATTAAGTGAGACCAACTCCATTAGAACCCTCTGAAAATCTAGTTTTCAGAAAGTCATAGTTTGTCTCATGAAAATTCCTAGAACACCCTAAGAGTTCCAATTAAGGTCAAGGACATAATTATTTGTGGAGGGCTCAAATGAGCTTTGCTGCAACTAAAACTTGACCAAGTCTTTGTTTAGGTTGTAACCAAGCCACAGTAAAAGTTTCACAGTCATTAGGTCTATCTAGCAAAGGTTATAGACTTCACAACTTCAAACTTAATACAAGTGCACTAAATTAATACATATATTGTTTCCATCATGTAGTCGCTAAGGTCGAGGAGGAACCCGAAGTCCTAGACTTCGTTACTCCGGAGGAACAGCTAGCCTACGACCAAGAGCAGCAAGGCAAGCCCCGGTTTGCATTAACCTTTTTACAAATTTTATTGTTTTGAGCACATACTTGTTTCCCTTTGTTCGTTGCATTAGAGTCTTGATTGGAAACCCAACTGCACAGCCAAGAAAACCATGGGTTGGGTTTAGGATTGAAAACCTCGTTAGCCACTGCATTGCTAGAATAGAGTAGGATTCGGTACAAGTCGAGTAGTTGGAACTACTCGCGAGAATAGGCTAGAGGCACATTGCTCGGGTAGAGATAGCACATGAAACACATGGCAAGAAAATGAGACCGAGCGGAGAGTAAGGGCAGCAGGACTTTGGGGCCTGTGTGCTGTAGCTCCGCTTGTGTCGATTGAGGACCGAGCCGTGTGCGGGCCTGTTGAACAAGCTAGAACAGTACCGAAGACCTACCGGCTATATGGGAACCGGGAAACTGATGTAACTCGGGTAGCTGGGTGTTGAGGCATTGCCCGTCGTTCAGAGGGTAGGTTGAGAGCTCGAGGTGTAAATCAGCTGGCGGCACAGAGATGCGCGTGCAGGGACCTCTTGCTCGGGACGATGGGACCGGTTCAATATTTGGCTAACGGGTGAAAGGTAGTCGCGTACGGCGTCCGTGATGGTTGTTGTAGGCAACATCGAGTACGGGCGTACGTGACGGGTTGTTCGGGTAACCCTGCAGGTGTAAATCGATTATAATCGCCGTCCCTCGCGGTCAGTGAGTACCACTTGTTCACTGTACCGTGACGTAGAAAGAACAGGCTAGTTACATGTTAAAATGTTGCTGATTGAAAGTTGGATATTGATTGTTAATGATATGTTGTAGCTTAGTGCTAACTAAAGTTCTTTTCAACTTTGGGCAAAGTACATGAGAGAAATGCGTTTCTTGTTTGATTGCGGCTCTCTCATGTGCCTTAGCGTAAAGTTCTCCACAACCTGCTGCTAAAACTTGAAAGTAAGGTTCTACTAATTAGGCGAGTCCTTGCAAATGATTTTTACCTCATGCAACCCATCACCCTCATATAGAAGTTTCATGTTTAGGTGAGACGGGTCAGACTTGCTGAGCCTTCGTGCTCACTGCTTGTGTTTGAAGCTTTTGCAGGGTTCTATGAGGAAGGGACTCCCGAAGAGGAGACGGAACCCCAGGAGGGGAACCCCGTCGAGTGGGAGTCGTGCACGCCGCAGAGTTAGTGTGCGAGTGTGCTAGCAAGGACACGTTCGAGGGCTGAACGTGCACTTGATGCTTAGTCTACGCCCGCGAGTGTGGACTAAACTTATTTTGATGTAAACATGTTAATAAACTTGTTTATGTAATAAAGCTTCCGCTTCCGCTTTGTACCTTTGACGTGTGTTATACGGTGTTGTGCAACGCAGCACCCCTCAGCGTGATCCTGGCTCGACAGGACCAGTGGGGTCGTGTCACGGCCCCTCTGGACACGTGGCGCCTTCGGAGCTCTCCCTGCGGAGAAGGGCGAGATCCTAAGGCATTTCCCCCTGTGTGCGAGGGTACCCCGTATCGAGGGTACCGACAGAAGCCATGCCGGAAGGCTTTACCGACGAGCGTGCATGAGGAAGAGTGACTCCCACATTCGCCTCCATGGATCTCAGCGAGCAAGCCGCAGCTTTCCTCCTGGGTTATGCACCGCAATAGGACGTGGTTGGCGCCACGCCGGTAGAGATCCCCTTCTACCAGCGCGTTCCTTTTAGACATGCGCACGATCCATTCAGCGGATACACGTTCATCAGGGAGGATGTTGTCTTTCATGTAGTCCCGGATCTCCGTGATCCATGCATCGGGTCTGACCTGAGCTTCTGGATTTTGAGGGCTGGGTTGCACGGAGTCCCCAGTGACGGTTACGATCCTTGGCGGCGTCCATGGCTGCAGGGTCGCCGGGACCGCCAGCTTCGAGGTGCTGGTCCAGCCCCCTTCGCCCGGCTCGGCAGGCCGGGCTGTAGGCCGCAGCAACGTCCTCTCGAAGACTACTTCAGGCACAAGGTCTCCGGTGGAGGCCTTCGTTGAGAGGTGATCAGCTGCGGCATTGCCAGCGCGCGCTACATGGTGCAGGTCCAAGGCGAGGAAGTCTTTCTCCAACATCTGCACATGGAGCAGATAAGCAGCTAGTTGTGGGTCATTGCAGGAGCATTCACCCTTAACTTGCTTGATGACTAGCTGGGAGTCGCCCTGTGCCAACAATTGGCGAGCGCCCAGAGACAGGGCTGTCTTTAGGCAAAAGATGAGTGCTTCATACTCTGCCATATTGTTGGTTGTCTTGAAATTGAGATGCACCATGTACCCAAACTGTTCCCCCGATGGCATGAGAAGCAGTACGCCAGCACCGGCGCCCTGCTTTCGCAAGGAGCCGTCGAAGAAGAGCGTCCAGTGAGGCCCTGTGAAGACCGGAGCTCGGGGCTTTGGTTCACCGTCTTCGTGGCCCCTTGGGTTAGCCTTCGTTGGCGTCCACTCGGCCACGAAGTCAGCCAGTGTTTGGCTCTTGACTGCATGGCGAGGAAGGAAGTCCAGCTCAAACTCCGCCAGTTCTGCTGCCCATTTAGCGACATTGCCGGTCACGTGGGGGCTGTGAAGGATTGCCTTCAGCGGGTAGGAGGTGACCACCGAGATCCGGTGGGCTTGAAAGTAGTGGCGGAGCTTCCTGGATGCCACAAGCACTGCATACAGCAGCTTGTGGACCTCCAGGTACCTTGTCTTGGCGTCGTGGAGGACTTCACTGATGTAGTAGACAGGCCTCTGGATGGTCCTGACCCTCCCTCCCGGGCCTGAGATGTCTTCATCCATTGGCTCAGGCCGACCGGAGGTAGTTGGGTCCGGGGGAGCCTCCGGGAGCTGGGACTCAAAGGATCTAGGCCGTCTTGGGCCTCCGGGAGATCCCGCTGGTTTTCCAGGTGGTCATCCTGGACCCTCAGTAGGACGTCTTGTCCTCCTGGGAGGTTCCTTTTCGTCTCCGGGGGGTTACCCCGGTGCTCCGGGAGGTCCCGTTGGACCTCCGGGAGGTTGTCTTGGAGCTCCGGGAGGTCCCGTTGGACCTACGGGAGGTTGTCTTGAAGGCCCGGGAGGTCGTCTTGGACCTCCGGGGTCTCCTGGTGCTTGTCTTCTGCTATCGGAGTAGGCTGCGGTAACGAGAGGTTCGGCCGCTCTGCGACGAGGACCATGCTCACCACTTCAGTTGTTGCCGTGATGTAGAGCAACAAATGCTCTTCAGGCTCGGGAGCTACCATGATGGGTAGGGCCGTCAGGAGTTGCTTCAACTCCTGGAAAGCTTCTTTTGCTTCGTCGGTCCAAGCAAATGGATCGGATTTGCGCAGGAGCTTAAAGAAGGGGAGTGCTCGCTCTGCTAGCCTCGGTATGAACTGACTCAGCACGGCTAGGCATCCCGTGAGTTTCTGGACTTCTTTGATGCGGGCAGGGGGCCGCATCAGGTCGATGGCCTTGATCTTCTCTGGATTGGCCTCAATTCCTCGGTGTGAGACCAGGAATCCTAGGAGCTTCCCAGAGGATACGCCGAACACACACTTGTCGGGGTTCAGCTTGGTGCGCGTGGAGCGCAGTTTGTCAAAGACTAGGGCCAGGTTATCTAACAAGGATGAACCCTTCCTGACCTTGACAACAATGTCATCGACATACACCTCGACTAAGTCTCTTATTAGCTCTCCAAAGGTTTTGTGCATTGCATGTACAAAGGTGGGAAGAGCATTCTTTAAGCCATAAGGCATAGAGACATTACAATACAGGCCATCTACTATGATGAAGGAAGTGTGCTCTTCATCTTCTCTAGACATAGGGATCTGATGGAAACCCGAGTAGGCGTCTAGGAAGCATAGCATATCACAGCCTGATGTCGAGTCTACTATTTGATCTATTCTAGGGAGAGGGAATGGATCTTTGGGACATGCCTTATTGAGACTGGTGTAGTCGATGCACATCCGGAGCTTCCCGCCGGCCTTCAGGACGACGACGTGGTTCGCCAACCACCGGGGGTGGTGGACTTCCAGTATGAAGCCAGCATCCAGCAGCTTCTTGATTTCTTCTCGGATGAAGTTCTGCCGCTCAATGGACTGCTTGCGAGGCTTCTGTTGGACTGGACTGGCGTCGGGGAAGATCTTCAAGTGGTGTTCGATCACCTCCCTAGGGATCCCCGGCATCTGCGACAACTGCCATGCAAACACGTCGATGTTGTGCCGGAGGAAGGTGATGAGTGCGCCTTCCTATTTGCTATCCAGGCCCCCGGCTACCCGGGTGGTCTGGGCAGCATCGGCGCCGACTTGGACGACCTTCAAGGGGACGTCGCCCTCGTCGAGGGGCTGCACGCGAGGTGCTGCGGTAGAGGCACGGTGGCGTGCACTCGAGTGGAGACGGTCTGGTTCTGTACTGCCAGGGGCTGGTGCTCGAGCTGTTGCAAGTGCCTGGAGCTTTTCCATGGCTGACATTGCAGCAGTGCGGTCTCCACGAATCTTGAGGACGCTTGTTGGTGTAGGCATCTTCAAGACAAGGTAGCCGTAGTGGGCTACTTCCATGGATCGGTACAGGGCTGGCCTGCCGATTATGGCATTGAAGGGGAGGTCGATCTCCGCCACGTCAAACAGAATGTACTCTGTCCGATAGCTGTCCAGTGGCCGAAAGGTCACCGGAAGGCTGATGTTGCCGTAGGGAACGACTTGTCCCGGCCCTACCCCTGAGAACGGGCTCGATGGGGTGAGCTTGGCCATCGGGATCTGCAGCTTCTGGAAGGCTGTGCGGCTGATGAGGTTCAGCCCAGCCCCGCCATCATCCAGAACATGGTACATCCTCACGTTGGCGATGGTGGGTGCTACCAAGAGTGGTATTTGGCCGGCCCCAGCCATGATCCTGGGGCAGTCGGTGGCATCGAAGCTGATGGGGGTTCCCATCCACTTGAGGTGCGGCGCGCACTTGGGAGGGGAGCCACCGACGCTACCGCTCGGCGCAGAGTCTTAACCGCGCTTCGGGATGAGGGGTCAGCGGACCCGCCGTAGATGACGTAGAGCATCTTCCGGTGCTCGCCATCGCTGGAGCTGGAGTCCTCATGGTTGCGCACTGCCTTCACGGCGCTGAGGCTCCTGGAGCTCCACTTGGTGGCCGACGTTGTCTTGGCTGTCGACCTTCTGCTTGCCCTCCCTTTGACGGAAGGGAGGGGAGTCAGCATGCGGTCGCTTCCCCTTGAGAAAGCGCTCCGCGAGCTTCAGAATCTCCCGGCACTCAGCAGCAGTATGGTAGCTGGTGTCGTGCACGGGGCATGGCTTGCCTCGGTCACCATCTGGAGCTGGTGACTGTCGCTGCCTCTTGTAGGGGCGTGGCCCCCGAGCTCCACTGGGTGCTGCTGCTGCAGCAACGGGAGCTGCGGTCGGCGGCTTCATCTTGCCACCACCCCGGTTCTTGATCTTCTTGCTTCTTCCATGGTAAGCAGCGCCAGATCCGGCTGTCCTCCTGACTCGGAGGCTGGCAGTGAGTGCCAGTTCTGCCCTTCTGCTGCCCTGGCGCACTTGTCCGCCAGGCTGAAGAGCTCTGAGACGTCGCGAACCTCTCTGGTCGCAAGCTTCACAAGCATCTTCTTGTCCCGTACACCCTGTCAGAACGCCACCACCACAGAAGCATTTTGGATATGCGGCATGATGTTCCGTACCTGGGAGAACCGCTGGATGAATGAACGCAGCGTCTCTCCAGGTTGTTGCTGGATGGCGTGGAGGTCGAGCTCCGTGCCAGGCCGGGTGTAGGAGCTGCCAAAGTTAGCAGTGAACTGCTGGCAGAGCTCTCCCCAGCAGGTTATGGAACCCTGGGGGAGATTCATGAGCCAAGACCGGGCTAGGCTGGTCAAGGCGACGGGGAAGTAGTTTGCCATGACGGCCTCGTCCCCTCCTGCAGCAACGATGGCGGTGGAGTAGATCTGGAGGAACTCCGCCGGGTTGACACTTCCATCGTACTTCTCAGGCAGGTGCGGCCGAAACTTGCGCGGCCACCTTGCGAAGTGGAGGTGTGGCGCCAGGGCCGCACATCCTGCTCCTGTTGCTGCAGGCGTTGGTGCCGCGAACGCTTGGTTCGCTGCTGGCACTGTGTACCCCGGTACGGGCAAGGCTGCGCCATAGACCGCAGGCACCATTTGCAGGGCATATGCTGCGTGGCGTATGCCTGGGGCAGAGATCGCGTGGCGAACGTCTGCGCCTCAGGCTGGGTTGAGGCAGTCGACATGCTGTCGCCGGCCTCCTGGTTGCGAAGCCTTTCTCGTCGTCGCTCAATGAACACTCGGGCATCTTTGCCCAAGTGGCATCGTTCCAGCTCCTACCTCAGGTCCACCGATGGGAGCCTGGTGGAGCGGGTATCTGCCATCTGCCCGTCAACTGTTGGCGTGCGTGTCAGCGACACAGCCGGTTGACTGGGGCGTCGTCCCCGCCGAAATCAAGGGTTGGCGGCGGCGACGACGAGATGGTCTACGTCATGAATCCACTGCTGGGTCGCTGACTGAGGCATGTCCCCAGCAGGTGGATTGCACAGTAGCGCTCTTGCTGCAGCAAGTTCTGCCCCGTGGGAGACGCTCAGTGCTGCAGAGGATCTCACGCTTGCTGGAGCCTGTGCTACCGGAGTCGGCTGCTGGCTTCCAGCTTGCGCCGACACACTTCGTCCTGAGTGTGTTGAGATGTAGTCCCCGCTAGTTACCGTTCGTCGTGAACACGGGCGGGGAGAGCTTGCCGCTGAAGGAAGCTTCGTCATCTTCAACGGCAGAAGCTCGTCGCGCAAGGGAAAAGCCCCCTACCTGGCGTGCTAAATGTCGAAGTGTGTAGCCGACACTTCCCCCGGGCCTGCTCTGGGCAGCCCGCGGAGGTTCTTTTTCGGTGGGGCTAGTCACTCACGGAGAGCTTCAGCGTTAGGGATGATTGAGGGAGATGCTTGACACGGGGATTTTATGTGGTTCAGGCCACCGAAGCGTAAAACCCTACGTCCACGGTGAGCAGAGTTGCTCGCTATGTTGCTTGCAGCTCAGAACCGGAGTCCTGAGCTTGAGGGTGTAAGATGTCAAATGGCTAGAGTGCGAGAGTGCGTAAGAGGCGAACCCTCGCTAACGTTGCCTACCCGAGCCTTTTATAGTCCAAGGCCCGAGCGGCTTACAAGGTGGGCCCGGGACCTGACAGGTGGTCCCGGGGAGATTGCCTACCATCTACCGTATCTGCAGTTACGCCGGTAGTTGTCGCTGGCGAGGGCTTCCGAGTCTTTGTTCTGCAACCCTGCCCATGCCGCAAGCTAGTCGTAGTGGTTGATGATGGCAGGGGCGGCAGGGGATATCTTGTCGCTGTGTTTATTGGCGGGCAGGCTCTGATACGGCACGCCAATCTGCGATGTGACTGGGCGCAACGGCACCTGACAGAGGCGTGCTCCGTGTCTCTGCGCCTTGGGAAGGCGCGGGTCTTGAATACCTTGTACGGGCAAGGTATGGCACGTCTTTACTCTTGCTGCCTACCGCGCGGGAGCAGGCAGCGCTGCTCTGCTGGCCACGTGGCGAGCCCGGAGCTCTCCTCTGAGTAGAGGGAGGTCCAGCCCCGCGGGACACGTGGAGCCTTCGGAGCTCTCCCCGCGGAGGGGGGAGGTCCGGCTTCTGCTGGCCACGTGGCGGGCCCGGAGATCTCCTCTGAGGAGAGGGAGGTCCGGCCCTGCATGACACGTGGAGCCTCCGGAGCTCTCTCCGCGGAGGGGGGAGGTCCGGCTCAGTTGGCCACGTGGCGGGTCCGGAGCTCTCCTCTGAGGAGAGGGAGGTCCGGCCCCGCTGGACACATGGCGCCTTCGGAGCTCTCCCTGCGGAGAAGGGCGAGGTCCTTAGGCATTTTCCCCTGTGCGCGGGGGTACCCCGTATTGAGGGTACCGACAGAACTCATCAAGGATTACGATGTTGGAATCAACTACCACCCTGGAAAGGCCAATGTAGTAGATGATGCATTGAGCCGGAGGGGAGCATGTCATCAACTCACGATTCGGGAGCTACCACTCGAACTACGTAAGGAGTTCAAACGGTTACACCTCGGATTCCTGAATAACATGGAAGAAATGGAGATCCACTCCTTATTGGAGCAAGAGATAAGAGATGGCCAAGTAACGGATGAGGAGATCAAGGAGAGGATCCGACAAGGAATAGAGGAGGATTTCAAAGAAGATGATAAGGGTACGCTTTGGCTAGGAAAAAGGATTTGTGTGCCTAACGTGAAGCACCTCCGCGGCATGATATTGAAAGAGGCACATGATTCACCCTATTCTATACATCCCGGAAGTACCAAAATGTACAAGGACTTGAAGACTCGTTATTGGTGGTATGGTATGAAAAGGGATATAGCCGAATACGTTGCTCTATGCGACACATGCCAATGGGTGAAGGCCGAACATCAAAGACCCGCTGGATTGTTGCAACCCTTGAAGATACCCGAATGGAAGTGGGAGGACATTAGTATGGATTTCATCTTCGGATTGCCACGTACTCAGTCGGGTTATGACTCCATCTGGGTTATCGTGGACCAATTGATGAAAACAGCCCATTTTCTCCCCATAAGGGCCAAGTACAACGTTGCACAACTAGCCAAGTTGTACATGGAGCAGATCGTGTGCCGTCATGGAGTCCCGAGTAGGATAGTCTCAGATCGAGGTTATCAATTTACCTCTAGATTCTGGAGGAAGCTGCAGAAAGCTTTTGGTACCCGATTGGATTTTAGCTCCGCCTATCACCCACAAACCGATGGACAAACCGAAAGGACAAACCAAATTTTGGAAGACATGCTGAGGGCTTGCGCCCTGAAACGTGGGCGTAGTCGGGATAGGAGTTTACTGTACGCCGAATTCTCCTATAACAACAGCTATCAAGCAAGCTTGAAGATGTCACCTTTCAAAGCATTGTATGGTAGACGGTGTAGAACACCGCTGTTCTGGAACGAAACCGGAGAAAGCCAGGTGTTTGGACCAGAAGTGGTACAAGAAGCTAAAAAGCAAGTCCAAACAATACGGGAAAACTTAAAGGCTGCTCAGTCACAACAGAAAGGCTATGCGGACAATAGGCGAAGGAAGTTGACTTTCGAAATAGGAGACTTCGTATACCTTAAGGTATCACTATCCGAGGCCAACGACGTTTCAACGTCAAAGGCAAGCTAGCACCTCGCTACATCGGACCATTTAAGATTTTGGACAAGCGAGGAGAAGTAGCCTATCAACTAGAGCTCCCAATGCACCTCTCCGACGTACATGACGTGTTTCATGTATCCCAGCTCAAGAAGTGCTTGAGAGTACCAGAGGAGCAAGTATCAATGGGAGAGCTTGAACTACAAGAGGACCTGACTTATGCGGAACACCCTGTCCGAATTTTGGATGTAAAGGAAAGGGTCACCAGGAACAAAGTGATCCAATGGGGCAAGGTACAATGGAGCCATCACACCGAAGCTGAAGCCACATGGGAGCATGAAGAAGACATCAAGACAGAATTTCCCCATCTGTTCTCTACTAACGAATCTTGAGGGCGAGATTCAATTTAAGGGGGGTAGATTTGTGACACCCTCATTTTTTGTTTCAGCATATATTCATGTTTTATGAAGAGAAACACATTTTAAGAGAAGAAGGAACACCATCAAAAGGATAGCCAATAAGAGCCGAATCCAGTTTCCAGAAAGCACCAAAGAAAATTTCCGCAGCCCGCTGGCCACGTGGTGTGTCCGGAGCTCATCCTTGCAAAGTGGGGAGAGGTCCGCCGCTAAACTAGCTACGTGGCAGGCTCGGGGCTCATCTCCACAAAGAGGGAGAGGTCCGACCCTGCGGGACACATGTTGCCCCAGGAGCTAGCCTCTGCGGAAGGAGCAAAGGCATTTTCACAGGACACATGTCACCTTCGGAGCTAGTCACCGTGGAAATCAGAGGACCAGCCGCACGGGATACGTGTCGATCTCGGAGCTCACCTCCGAGAGGTCCGGTTCTATTGGACACGTGTCGCCACTGGAGCTTATCTCCGGGAGGTCCGTCACTATTGGACATGTGTTAACCTCAGAGCTCGTCTCTGAGAAGAGAGGAAGTCTGGTGCTGTTAGGACACGTGGCACACCCGTAGCCACCTCCGAGAGAGGGATGGTCCGACACTGACACGTAGCATGCGCGGAGCCATCTATGAAGGAGAAGGAGGTCTTGCTAGCTTGACACACGGCACAACCGGAGCTCGTCTCTGCGGAAAAAGGGGGGACCAGGTCCTAATGGACACGTGGAGCTTCCGGAGCTCATCACCGAGGAGGTAACGAGTTCTGGAGCGGGTTTTTTTGGATTCTGTACGAGTAGAAATATCGGTACGGAGGAAAAACCGACCTGAATTCCACAGTGATACCGCACCAAATCGACTAAAGATAAGTTGTTAAGATTCAACGACAATTTGAATAGGACTCTTATTCGAAGTCCACTCAGATTAGGACTCTTCTCTTCCCAATTATAAATAGAACCCAGAACCTCTGGCCGAAACCACGAACTTCTTTTTGAACTCCTAAGCCGACGACTTAGAGCCCTAGCCCCGACTCGCCGAAGTAAGCCATCGACGGAGTTCAGCAAGGAAGATCGCCGGAAGAGAGCTCAACGATCTGAGAAGGACCTGAACCAAGAAGAACGTAAGGTAGGTCTCCAATACCACCTTACAACATCGTTGTGTTTTCTTTGCATCTGTTCTTCGATTCCTTTCGAACAGAAGCTTTCTCGTGGACAGATCACTTGTTGATCGGGTTGATCGAAAGACAAGGTCATCGCCACGTACACATCTGATCCGAACACCCCTGTTCATTATAAAGCCATGAAAGAACACGTACAAACCAATCTAATAAAACTGATCATAGGATAGCATGCATATGCATCATCGCATCTAGTTAAAATTTGTGCATGATATTGATTGTTGTGAATCTTGTATGTGCGCGATCCTGTATAGAAGGACAAGCTCAGGGAGCTGTTTACGACGAGCTGCAAAAACAAGGTTTCGACATACAAGAACAATTGGAAACGCAAGAACAAGGCAAGTGCTCCTTGACCATATTGATCCTATGTTTTGGGAAAAACTGTTTCGTTTTGCGAAAAGGTGTGAGTGCTGAGTCAAACATGATGGGAAACCCTTTTATAGGAAGTTTACTAGTTTTGGTTAAACGAACCTTGTCGCCAGGTAAGTTTATGAGTCGGGTATGATTTTTGCTTTATGCTTCGCTGAGTCCAGAGGATTGGGAAGCGAGATAGATGTGTCTAGCTAACTGCACTCGTAATGATAAATGAGAAACTGATGTTGTTAATGAACATGGATCGGAGGGAGATCTAGGCAAGCCTGGGTTTGTGAATGAGGTAGCATGAGATGGTGGTTTACTTGCCATAGATCTAAGGACCGGTTCATGCATGCACATGCCAGGATAACAGTGCCACCACAAGGCCAAGTATGGGTGCGGCTTAGCTGAGTAATTAGGTAAGTTGCTAGATTGTTATGGTGTAAGGGCCTCAGTTTTTGACACATGTGTTGAAGTGTTCATCACCACACACACACCTCATTGGAAGCAAGTTGATAAACACATTTGCAGAGCAAGTAACCACTATCAACATGCTCATTAGAAAACAAACTCACATATGGCAAAAGTGGTATTTCCCACATACATGATATAGGGGCTGGGCATTGGGAAAACTCCTACACATTGCTAGGAATGTCCATGCCAAGTTTCACCTAAATTAGAAACCTTTTGTGGTACTTTTGGGGTATAGCTAGGAGGAGGGCAGTTTGAACTCAAATGCAAATTCAAACTGTTTTGATCCCATAAATTCAAAAGTGGGAGGCATATTCTTACTCAGCACATTTTTGTGAGCTCACACACAATTTTCACTCCATTTGGAGTTGATCTTGACATGAGCTAAGTGGGGCAAATTCAAACTTTATTTGAATTTCAAACTGAACATGTGCTGAAATTTATCCAAACCAAACCCAATTTGAATTCTAATCAATTCAAATGGCTCAAGGGTAGATAATTCAAATCACCATGGGCATTGTGGGAACTACTGTTTACCACAGTGAATTGGAGTTAAGTTCAAAGATTAAAATGAAAGTGGGACCCACATGTCAGCCACTGGTTCAAAGCAAACCGACTGAAACTCAGCACACTCGGTTCCCGGGTGCAGTGCGCGCGCGCCACCCAGGGGCAGCCGGCGCCAGCTCCTTCTGCGTGCCCCGAGCCGGAGACCAGTCACCGGGCTTCTTATCCCCTCCACGGCGTGCTCCTGTCGCTTATCTCCCGAGTTCCCGACGCGCTCGGCCTGTTTTTCCACCCTTGCTCCACTGCAGACCGCCGCCTCCCGATCTTGCGCTTGATCAGTCCGATCACTCGCGAGCACAGCCTCCTCCGCAGCAAAACGGCACCGGGAGATTGTGAGCAACCTCCTAGACCCCGTGTTGGCCAGTGAGCAGGCGTCCTCGAGCTATACCGGACCTCTTCTCCGGCGGACCAAGCATCGCCGCCGATCGGGCTCTCGTGGACAGCACAACACAGCCGTTGTCACATCCAATTCTCTAAACAAGAAAGGTGCGTGATTGTATGCAGATGGAGTAGCCGAAAGCCGTTTGGAGATTGATCAACCCTCGGCCGAGAATTTTCAAATTTACTCTCGCCAGCTCATAGGAACCGAGCTCACCTTCGAGTGAAATTCGTGCTCTACACGCTAGGGTTGGGCAAGCCCGTTACCTAGTAGCTTCTACGCATGTTAGCGCCCACGCTCGAACTGGAATCAGAGAAAACCATCAAGAATCGGCCATAATATGGCCGTTTTCCCCGCCACCGTGGCTGAGCACCTCGGCTCACCATCGAGAGCATAGTTGCCGGCATTTCTAGCTTCCACCCAGCCCTGGTTCATGTTCCCCGTGCTCCACTGATGCTCTCCGCCCGATTCCCGATCGATTTGGTGCACGGGAGAGCGAAACCGACCTCACCGGAACCCGTGCTCCACATTGAGATGTATTTGTAAAATTTACACTTTGTAAGCTTCCGCTTGATTTATGTAATATGATGCTTTATTATGTGTGCTATTGGGTGCCGCATCGCACGGCACCACCCAATGCGATTCCCGGGAGAGGTGCTCCGTCCTCGTGAATCAGGACGATGGGCCCTCACAGTGTGATATCAGAGCCGCATTGGTAATAGCACATGGATTAAGGATCGTATTACGACAAAAACTTAGGATATGGTGAGGAAACAGTATTAGGCCCACATAAGGACTATAGTGGTATAGTTACTTATGGTGGCAGTACTAACATACGTGTTATAATTCTGAATTTTAATTATGTAACGATGCACCTACGTTCAGGTAAGCATGGTAAGGAACGCCACCGAAAGCTGTTCAATTTCGGTTAGCTCCCCTGACGAGGCAAGTGGTTCAGGGCCAGATCTGACAGCTTGGTGTGAGATGTTAATATGAAACTCTTGAACTCTTCATGTTCCTGAGTTCACATGAAACGCTGACCCCAGTGTGCATTAGGCAAGTAAGTGGAGACCCCATTGTGTGGTCAGTAACGCGATAGTGTGTTCGTCTGGAAATAGCCCAGGGGGACATACGCAGCGCTTGCCATCGGCGTGCGCTGCAGGGCAGTAGGTGATATCTGTTGGGTTGATAACATTCCCAACCGTGACGACCCGTTCATGATATACTCGGGTTCCCCGTCGTGTGGTGTGGAAACGCGACCATGTACCTTGAGACGTGACTTGACTCAAGGACGGCCGTATGGCAATGATACGGGCGTTTGTATTTACTTTCAACTATATAACTGCCTGAAATGAAACAACCTTTGAGTGCACCACTATTGAGTGTCTTCTGCAGGTACTAACCACGTACGTATCCCGTGTAGTACACGTGTGCGAGAGACCGCTTAGTGCCACTGATAAAACGGATATGCCGGGATAATCCGGTTTACGATTTTCATTTGGAGAGGCAACATAGTACCGACATGGTTCTTACGGTGCATCGACGCCGTTCTAAACTTAATAACCTCTTCCATATGAAGAATCAATTCATGAGATAACTTTCAACTAAAAATGGAAGTTTGAAATAAGTGTTAGTTAGTGAACTCTTATTTTGAGCTAAGATTCAAATGAGAGAAGGTTTAGGTTTCAAACATTTCAAAACACAGAGTGCTCTGTTTCCAGCAGGAATTCTTGCTGGACTTTAACAGAGCACAACTCTGAGTAGCTTGATCCAATTAAGGTGTATGATACAGTTCTGGAAAGATTTTCAAGTGCTCTACAACTTTCTTGTAGACATTCAGAGCAAAATCACACGTTAATTGGGTGGGAAGTCCAGTTGAAGGCAAACTGTCCAGAACCAGGACAGCAGAAAAACCTCTCTCGACCTTTCTGTTTTTAAGCCATAACTTCCTGTAGAAAAATCCCTAAGGAGCCTGTGATACACCGTTGGAAAGGTTACGAGATGTGCAACATTGTTGTAGTTTAAAGTTGGTTCAGATTCATATTGTAACGGTGTATACAAATTGTGATATAATCAGCCACATACAAAGGAGATGCTGGCAAATTTTGTCCAGGGATTATGTTAACTTTGAGCAATCATAACTTCTGATCCAGAAATGATCCAGAGGCATAGGAGTGCTCGTTGGAAATATAGTGAAGTTAACTTTAACTTTGGTATTCAACCTGAGTTATGAAAATGCTTCTAAACGGATCAAAATCTGGGTTAGGACAGAAGAGTCTGTTCCGCACAGCAAAGAGAACGGCTGAAGGAGCAACTAAGGGAAACCATGAGAAAATGTATTATACAACCAAGCTCACGACCTTGGGGTTGCTCTACGCTGTGTAGTAGGAAGAAAGACGAAACACTATGGCTTAGTGTTAATTTTCGTCCGCTTAACATTGTGACAATCAAGGACATGTACCCGTTACCACAGATTGACATATTGTTTGATCAGTTGGTCAAAGCAAGGATCTTTTCCAAGATGGACTTAGGTCAGGGTACCATCAGATTGACATAAGGGAGGTACGGAGTTTATGAATACCTTGCCATGTTCCTTGGCCTCCCCAATTCTCCAGCTCAGTTCATGTACTTGATGAACTCGGTATTCATGCCGGATCTGGATGTGTTAGTCGTGGTCTTCATCGACGACCTACCGGTTTATTCCAAGTCGGAGGAAGCACACGAGAAGCACCTGCTTATAGTCTTGCAACGGCTGCGGGATCACAAGCTATACGTGAAATTCAGCAAGTGCGAAATTCTAGATATCAGGAGTACTTTGTCTCGGGCATATCATCTCGGGGAAGGGCATCGCTGTAGACCCGAGTAATATCGCACAAGTGCTGCATTGGAAGTTCCCTTGGTCTATTAACGAGGTACGGAAAAATTCCTCGGACTCGCGGGATATTATCGGATGTTCATTTCGAACTTCTCGAAGATTGCCAAGCCTATGACATAGCTGCTGAAGAAGGCTATCAAATAAGTTTGGAGTCCAGCACGTAAAGCAGCGTTCAAGGCATTAATAAAACACTTAACATCAGCACCGGTTTTGGCGCAGCCAGACACAACAGAAACCATTCGTGGTGTACTGCGATGCATCCGACTTTGGGCTAGGATGTGTGCTGATGCAAGATCGACGTGTGGTCGTGTATGGATCCGGCAACTCAGGAATCATGAGCAACACTACCTGACTCATGACTTAGAACTCACTGCCGTGGTACTCACACTCAAAATGTGGGGGCACTACCTACTCGGTAACCTCGTGCATTCATATATCGACCACAAGAGCCTCAAGTACATATTCACTCAGAAGGAGTGTAACATGAGGCAGCAAAGATGGTTGGAGTTGATAAAGGATTATGAAATAGAGATCCATTATCACCCCGACAAGGTTAACGTGGGCGAATGCGGGAGTCGCAAGTCACACATTCGTAATCCAACCATCACCCCGTTGGAAGAGAGCGAGCCACCATTAAGTATGGTTCACCCTAGAGCTCTCTACAATTTAGCTTTTATCCCCACCATCCGTGAAGAAAGGGTGGCAGCCCAAAAACGTGACAAGGGCATGTCACCTGTTCGGAGACGTATAGACAGTGGGGAAAACCGAATTATTTCCGGAAAGACGGAGACGGCGTCCGGTGGTTTAAGGACAGAATCATCGTACCACGTAACCGGAGTCGGGGGAGAGAAAATTTTGACAGGCTCATTTGTCAAAGTCTCTATTCATCTCGATTCATCGGTCCATTCCAGATTATGGAAAGATGTGGATTAGTTGCATACCGGCGGGAATTACCAGCGATATTCACCGGTGTGTACGATATCTTCCACATTTCTCAGCTGAGGAAGTGCCTCCAGTGTTCAACCACCATTCAGCTGGGGAATATCGAAGAACTGAAACCAGATCTCACACCTCAGGAGGGACTGGTTCAGATCATCGACATAACGGACTGAACCACACGTGACCGTACATTGTGGTTCTATAAAGTTTTAGGGAGTGGTTACTCCAAGGATGAAGCGACATGGGAGAGCGAAGGATTTCTTCGTTCAATTATCCCAACGTTTGACGTCGCAGAACCTATAGTTTTCACCACCCTTCCTCTCATTTTACCTTGTAATCTCGGGACGAGATTCTTTTAAGGGGGGATTGTAAAGGTCCCAAACTATGCATACAATGAAACTCCTGCTTGTACAAAGTTGGTTTCATATATATGAAAAATGGGACTTGTTAAAACTTTTTCCACATGTGATAATACACATGAGAGCTTTCTTCACACAAGTTCAAATATTTATTTGAAAACTTGGAACCCAAGAGGGATCTAAAAACCAAGTGGGGAAGTTCCCATAAGTGTGAGGAAGCCAAAGTCAGATTTTGAGAACAAATTGTTCCACTCAAAAATTCGAATGAGAGTAACACAATGGTTTTCAAAACTGTTGTATTAAAAGTCTCATTTGCAGCAGCGAAATCAAAGATCAGGTTTCACATTTGGATTCCTTAGGTCCAAATTAGGGGGTAGGCAAAGTTTCATCAATTTTTGAAAAGATTTGCTATCCATTTCTCCCAAAAAGACTTAAATGTGCAAAGAATTCAAATACACATTTGAATTTGGATAAAATTTGCCCAACTCTCCAAATGCAACTCAATTTGCATCTTCAAACATTTGGATGTATTATTTGCCAAACTGTGGAGATATTTGAGAACTGTTGAGAGGGGATAAGGGGGAAAGTGGGACCCACTTGTCATATGCCCAAAAGATCTTCAGTCTTCAGTTTGCAGTACTTGGTCTTCAGTTTTCCACTTGAAGCAGCCGAGGCTCTACCGGGCGACACCGAGAACAGGTCACAACACCACCTCCTGCTCGTGTTCTTCGCGCTGGCGAGCTGGTACCCCATTCTTATCTCCTCAGCCGGCGTTCCCGTGCCACAGCCCCGAGAGAACCCTCGATTTACTTCTTCTCCCACGCACAGGCACAGAACCACCGCCGCCATTCCCGATCGATGGGCAGCCGGCTCGGGCGAGCGTGAACAGAGGCTGGAGAGTTGCAAAATAGCACCAGGTCTCGCCCTCTCCCTCCTCGATGCGACACTGATCAGCGTTCAGCTTCTATACCGAGAAATCCATGATTCCGTGGTGGTTGGCAGAAAATCGAAGGAGAGGCCTCACGTGGACAGCACTGTGGAGGGCCTTTCATGCTTGAGCAAGGGCACCCTCGGATGCGCTAGGACCCTCTGGTGCTCACCTCCAAAGCTCAAGCCACAACATGATCTACCGAGCGCGAATTCGAAGAAAAAGTTCCCTGGCAGGCATGAGCTGACCTCCCGGCACGGTAACTTCAAATTCACCTGCTACCCTTTTTCTTAGCTCATCAATTCTTGCACATAGGACCGCCACTAGTCGGTGATCATTAGCCCTTCACAACCCTAGACGGAAAAAGGCACGTAGACCGCACAAATTCTAGGTTTTCCGAGCTCCAACGTGGAAGAGGTCTCGGGTGCACCGTGATACGCCATTAGCCGCCGGTCCCGATCGGTTTTAAAGCCATGTTGGGCTTCCTAATGGTTCACTGGTGCCGTAGCGCCATTTCAACGGGCTTTTGGCAGGCTAGGTTAGCTGGCCGACGCCACCGAAGGTGAGCCGAGCCGCTGTGCCGTCGCAACGGAGGTTGGGGACCTTATCGGCTCGGGGAAGCTCCATCAAGTTGCTCAGCACATGGAGTTAGGTCCTGGCGGCGAGCAGGGGCTCGGGCAGAGGTCGGGAGAGCTGTTCCCGGCGAACTCCGGCGACCTGGCAGCGCGCGCGAGGGGCGTCGGGAGGTTGAAGAAGGGCACCGGGTCCCAGCAGTCAGTAAGCGAAAAGATTTAAAACCCGATCCTCTGTGGCTATTTGATCCGGTGTGACTGCGTGTCTGGGACTGTGTAGCCCGTGTGGTTTTGTTTCGTAGGGTGACACGTGGCCCGGGCCCAGCAGCAGACATTTAAATTTTCCTCTGTTTTTAGATTTCGGTTCAAAGTTTAGATAGCCACAACATTGTGTAGGAATGTCAAAAAATTGTGAAACAAAATTTGTTGGATTCCTCTCGGAGAGTACTATCCAGGGGTACAGCCCAATATTTACGAAAATTCCCGGTTTTGGCTCATTAATTCATAGAAGGAAAATCTTGTGGGAATTTTTCCAGGAGTTCTGTGTATTGGAAAATCCCCAAATTTTGGCAGGAGATTCCCCCAAAAATACTGGAACTACAGTAAAATTTTCAGAAGCATTGGACCTCATTTGCTTGGCCAAATGTGGTGTTAAATCCTTATGTCTCTGAAAATTGGAAAATAGAACAGAGTTCAATTTCAGAATTTTTCCCCAAACTTTAGAACCTCATAACTCTTGCTAGGAAGCCCCAAATTTAGTGATTCAAATTGGGTTGGATTCATATTGAATATATATGTCCAAATCTACAACCCAATTTGTATGAAACTCATTATTTAATTCTGGAAAATTCTTTAAACCTTTTCAGCAAAAGAATTCTTGAGGGAGTTTGGTTCATCCAAAAACCCTCAAATTTTGCCAGAATATTCTCTAGGATTTTAGTGAACACCTGTAAAATTTTTATCTCAATTGGAATTGATTTACTCAGGGCAATTCAGATTTGAAGATGCTGTGTTCAATTGAATACAGAAACATTTTCAGAGAATTTCCAAAACTTGGAAATTCATTTCTGGGTAAATCTTAGCTCCAGAAATACTAGGAAAATTTATGCAAGCTCTATGAACTATAATTGAAATTATAGTTCACTAATTTTGGCATGAACATGGGTGTTATCTCAGAATTATTTCTTCCTTGCTTAATTGCTTAGAAAATTGTTCTGAACAAACCAATCAGTGAAAGGTGCTAATTTTTGGTCCAGATGACTTTCTTGTGACAAGGAACTCACATGAAAATTCTCAGCTCCATTGGAGCTCTGGATCACCCCTGTTATGTTTAAACCTTTTAAGGTGATCAACATAGAAGAGGGGGAAGACACTTAGAACTTCATCTTGTTGCTTAGACACAAACCCAAACCACTAGCACCCATGTCATTTTAAATTCTTAAACAGAATTCCAGTTTTGAAACTTGTTGTTAGAACTTGTAGCAAAATCTTTACAATTAAACATATGTGCATATTCATTACGTGTAGCACCTACGTGAAGATCTTGAAGTCATTGGAGTAGAGATGAAAGGAGGGAGGCAACAGATCAAGCCAAGTGGTCTTCACTAACTGAGTTATATATATAAGTCCCCTGCAAAACAAAGGCAAGCCCCGGTTTGCATCAAAATATTACCAGTTTTTATTTGTATTCACTTTATATGTCTAGCATTTGGTTTATTGCATTAAGTCTAGATAGTATGACACTCAAAATGCATGACCCAGAAAAACCTGGAGTATGATGTAGAGTAGATTATAAATTCATTATAATTATTGATCTCAAATTAACAAAAGTGGATTAAAAGAAGCAAAACTCAAGTGGGCAGTTTCCTACTCGTGAAACGGGGTTAAGGGGGGTCAATCGGAAGAGTTGGGAATTGATCCTCATAGTTGGGAATGGAGACCGGGCAGTGGATGGAAGGATCAAGGATGTGGTCCTGGAAACCTAGTATATGTCTGAGTCGATTATGGCCCGTTCTCGTGTGCGGCCCGTTGGACAAGTTTGAGTTGTGTACCAGATGCATACTGGCTATATGGGACCCAGGAAACCGATGTAACATGTTAACCTGGGTGTCGAGGCATACCTCACCGTCTGATGCTGATGCTGAAAGGATAGAGAAGTCGTCTCTACGATGGTTTGCCGTAGAGAGACTTAATCCTAGTCGGTGGGACCGGTTCGACATTTGGGTGTCGTGTGAAAGGTTGCCACGTACGACGTCAGTGACGGTTGCTGTGTGCAACGTCGAGTACGGGCGTACGTGTCGTGTCAGCCGGGTGTTTTTGATTGCAATCACCGTCGCTCGCGGAATGGACCGAGCATACTTGTTCTCTGCGTCGTGACGTAGTAATAAACCAGGAAAACATTTAATATGCTTCGTGAGTAATCCTCATAATGGAGATGAGGAACAATCAACCTTCACTAAATTTAACTTCCACCTTGGGCTAGTAGCGTCGAGGCAAAGCGTTTCTTGTTTGATTGTGGAGTCTCGACGTTGATAGCGCAAGGTCAGTATGAGTCTAGGATAGCTCACTAAAGTTACTTTCACCTCGGGCAAGTGACATCAAGATGAAGCGTTTCTTGTTTGATTGTGGAGTCTCGATGTATGTTGCGCGAGGGTTATAAAAGTTGCTTAACACTTGAAGTAAGGACTTTCCTTTATCTCAAGTTCATCGTTTGTGCAAACTTCTATAATCATCCCTCTATTTTCATCATGTAGAGTTTCATGACTAGGGTGACGGGTTAGTCTTGCTGAGCTTCGTGCTCACAGATACTGCATGAGTTGTTTTGCAGGTAATAACAGTACGCTGATATGTACGGGTGCCCGATGAGATTCGGAGCTCTCCGAGTGGTGAACTCATGGCAGCCCTTGCCGCTACTATTGTGATAGTGTTGCTAGCGAGAAGGGTCCGCGGGCTGGTCACCTTCTCTGTTGCTTAGCATAGGTATGAGACGTGAGTTGTAATAGTCTTCCGCTATAGAATATTTTGAGAAGTATTTGTAAAATTTACACATTGTAAGCTTCCGCTTGATTTATGTAATATGATGCTTTATTATGTGTGCTGTTGGGTGCCGCATCGCACGGCACCACCCAATGCGATTCCCGGGCGAGGTGCCCCGTCCTCGTGAACCTGGACGACGGGCCCTCACATAAGATGGGTTGCATGACTGTTGGGTCATGGCAACGAGATTGGCCTCGGTGTGAGACGAAGTTATTTATGAGGTGAGATGGTAGCGAATACGAGGAGGTATTTGTGAGCAAGAATGAAGTTGGTTAATGTTCGGGTGGAACATGGAAAGTGATGGAGGTATGTTGGTAATTTAATACATGCTGGGATTACATTCACCTAAAGGTTTAGTCGCTGTTTTATTATGGTTTTGATAAATAACTTTGCTTTCTGCAATGAACCATTTATACCTACCTTGTTATGAGCTACATATCATGTTTTCCCGCACTTGCTGAGTACATCATTGTACTCAAACTTGCATTATTATTTCATCATCAGCAGCAGAAGGAGATTTCTATGGAGACCAAGTGGAGCATTAGGCGCGTAATCTGTTCTCAACCTTGCCTATGGAGGGAGTAGAGATGGAGCCACTTCTGCTTAGATTTGCTTCCGCATTAGTTAGATTGCTTCCGCATTAGAATAAAGACTTCCGCTGCATAAAAATAAGACTTCCACTGTGAGCATGAGTCCAAGACTCATGAGACATTGTAATAAACTCTATTATTCATGGTAATATATATTCTGAATTCAGTTTGTGGATCATATGTATATGTGTGATGAACATCCTGGGCACACATATGCATCAGTTCTCGGTTCCGTGGTTTTTCCACAGAATTGAGGGCGTCACAGAGGACAAGCTGAAGGCCCGGGCTGGGAGGTGGAGCTTCGGGAGGCAGCTCTGGCCAAGAGGGAGGAGCAGGCCTCCCGGGAGCGTCAGGCGGCGCTAGACCGTGAGTTGACAGCCGACTTCCGGCCGTCGGAGTTGGAGCAGCTCACCCAGGATTTCCAGCTCCGGGAGGACTCTCTAGCCGCCAAGGAGAAGAGATTCTCCGAGGAGGGACTCGATGGCCTGCTGGCAGCCCGCCAAGAGGTGGAGAAGCTCCAGGCTTCGCGGTCCGTCGAGGCCCGAGCAGTCTGGAACTTCGTCGGCCAGGCGGGGTCCACCCTGGTACCCCTCGGCTTCAGACCCGTAAGAATGGAGGCTCCGGCGCAGGAGGTGACCGAGGTGATCCCGGCGCTCGAGTCCATCGGCGCCAAGCTGGACAGGCTCGAAGCCGTGATCGCCGATGAGCTTGAGTCAGAGGGACGGAGCTTGGCGAAGGAGGTCGCCACGCACGTGCTGGCGTGCTTCCGGAGCCAGGATCGTTCCCTCTCTCTAGAGCCGGTAAGACTGGGCCCCGTCGTCGAGCGGGAGGAAGCTGCCAGAGTTGAGGTCGGGGACGTGGCCGCCCTCGTCGCCTACAGGTTCCAGCAGGAGTCCGGGGACTCCTAAGTAGTAACCCCCGCGGCCGGAAGGCCTTGTATCTTTTCTTTTTTGCTTTTGTTGAGTCTGTAGTCCAGCTCATGGAGCCTTGAATGAATAGACTCTTGATTATCATGTCTGTTCCTTATCTTCTTCTTGGCTTGGCCTGCCCGAGTCCTTAGCTCCGCAAGGAACTCGGAGGTCTTCACCAATCTTGAAGTCTTGTACAGACACCTTCCTCGGGTCCTTGTTGTGTTAAGGGCCCAAGGGGTCTTCGGAGCTCGCCCCGTGAGGACGGGGGGAGGTCCGGCTCTGCTGGCCACGTGGAGGGCCCGGAGCTCCTCTGAGGAGAGCGTGGTCCGGCCCCGCGGGACGCGTGGAGCCTTCGGAGCTCGCCCTGCGTTGTGGGCGAGGTCTGGCTTTGCCGGCCACGTGGCGGGCCCAGAGCCCTCCTCGGAGGAGAGGGAGGTCCAGCCCCGCTGGACACGTGGAGCCTTCGGAGCTCGCCCCCGTGGAGGGGGCAAGGTCCGGCTCTGCTGGCCACGTGGCGGGCTCGGAGCTATCCTCTGAGGAGAGGGGGGGCCCGGCCCCGCCGGACACGTGGGACCTTCGGAACCCGCCCCTGCGAAGGGGGCGAGGTCTGGATCCTCCGGTCTTGCATTGGAGTAGTCAGGAGCTCCGGTCTTTCTTCGCGCGGTCCCCGTAGTGACCCCCTGGTAGGTGTGGCCAATGGTTTGGGCACACCTACCATACTCCTGCGGGGGAACTAAAGCCAGGAGGTCCTGCACACAATTAAGGGAACCATAATTCTCCTTGGGGACTCTCCCCTCCCTATATCATAGACTTATTTGGCTTACGGTCCTGGTCCGGTATACGGGGCTTGGGCAATTCAGTGCGCCCGGCGCCGGGGGTCCGGCTCCCTCCGAGGTCAGGGTACGACCGTCCGGCCCCTAGTACTGGACCGTAACGCTGGGGAGGCAGAGCGCACAGGCTTTCGGTACGGAACCAGGCAAAGCAGGCTGTACTCCCCTGGACCTCCGAAGGGCAGGGCGCGCACACTTTGGGTCGGAACCAGGCAAAGCAGGCTACGCACCCCAGACCCTTCATGCACAGCGCAGGCTTTTCCTGGAGGTGACCAACTGGCATCGCAGCACCTGACTGGGGAAGGCCCGAGAGGCCCCCTGGCCATCGGCAGGTACCTCAAGTGCGACCGTCTTCGGTAGGATAGCAAATGCCGACTAGGGATGAGAGTGGGAAAGGAGAGCTAAGTGTACGGTGAGCATACACAGAAAGTGCGGTCACAAAAATTAATGCGTAATTTAAATGAGCACACGGGTAAGAGCATGGCAGGACAGGCTTCTTTCTATATAAATATCCATATGAGGAAGGCAGGCGAAACATGGAGACCATGACCCGCCCCATTAAGAAGGGAAGCAAGACTCTACGCGCTTAGGGTCGGAACCAGGCCAAGCTGAAACATAGTCCTGGACTGTCCCATGGAACTTAGCTGCTCCGAGCACTGTTCCTGGACTCTATGGAATTTATTACAGAAAGAAAAAGAATTGTCCTACTACTTCTCTAGGGATAGAACTTACGGAGGTGTTCTATGTTCCAAGGGTTCGGGAGTGGGTCCCCATCCTCGGTGGAAAGGCGTACGCACCCGGGGCGGCAACTTTTGTAACTCGGAAGGGACCTTCCCAGCTGGGGGAACGTTTGTCGGTCCCTTTGCGAGAAAGTATGCGTTGCAGCACCAGGTCGCCTTCCTGGAGCTCCTGAACACGCACAGTCCTTTTGTGGTAGCGCTGGAGCGCCTGCCTGTACCGTGCGTTGCGGAGCGCTACGTGTAATTGAGCCTCGTCGACGAGGTCGATGTCTTCACGCCGGAGGTTGTCCTGCGTGGCTTCGTCGTAAGATTAGACATGGAGAGACCCCATGGTGATTTCTGGGGGAAGCACAGCTTCTGCCCCATACACCATGAAGAAGGGTGTCTCCCCGGTGGCCCGGCTTTGGGATGTCTGGTTAGCCCATAGTGTGCTCGGAAGCTCATCCACCCACTTGGCACCATGTTTCTTCAAGCCGGTATAGGTGCGAGTCTTGAGGCCCCAAAGAATCTTGGCGTTGGCCCTCTCGACTTGCCCATTGCTCTTCGGGTGAGCAATGGAGGCATAGCACACCTGGATGCCGAGGTCTTTGCAGTAGTCTTATAACGCTGCGCTGTTGAACTGGGTCCCGTTGTCGGTGATGATTCTGTTCGGGACCCCGAATCTATAGACGATCGACTTGATGAACTTGACTGCTGATTGCTTGTTGATGGTGATGACGGGTGTAGCTTCCGGCCACTTGGTGAACTTGTCGATGGCGACGTAGAGGTACCGGAATCCCCCGACGGCATTGGGGAATGGCCCCAGGTTGTCCAACCCCCATACCGCAAACGGCCACGAGGGCGGGATCATCTGTACCGCCTGAGATGGTGTGTGGGTCTGCTTGGCATGAAAGTGGCACGCCTTGCAGCTCTTGACCAGCTTGACGGCATCCCGGAGTGCTGTCAGCCAGTAGAAGCCATGCCGGAAGGCTTTGCTGACGAGCGTGCATGAGGAAGAGTGACTCCCACATTCGCCTCCATGGATCTCAGCGAGCAAGTCGCAGCCTTCCCCCTGGGTTATGCACCGCAATAGGACGTGGTTGGAGCCACGCCGGTAGAGATCCCCTTCTACCAGCGCGTATCTTTTAGCCATGCGCACGATCCGTTCAGCGGATACACGTTCATCAGGGAGGATATTGTCTTTTAAGTAGTCCCGGATCTCCGTGATCCATGCATCGGGTCTGACTTGAGCTTCTGGATATTGAACGCTGGGTAGCACGGAGTACCCAGTGACGCTTATGATCCTTGGCGGCGTCCATGGTAGCAGGGCCACCAGGACCGCCAGCTTCGAGGTGCTGGTCCCGGCCCCTTCGCCCGGCTCGGTAGGTCGGGCTGTGGGCCGCAGCAACATCCTCTCGAAGACTCCTTCGGGCACCAGGGCTCCGGTGGAGGCCTTCTTTGAGAGGTCATCAGCCGCGGCATTGTCGGAGCACGGTACATGGCGCAGGTCCAAGGTGAGGAAGTCTTTCTCCAGCACCTGCACATGTAGCAGATAGGCAGCTAGTTGCGGGTCATTGCACGGGCATTCACCCTTGACTTGCTTGATGACTAGCTGGGAGTCGCCCTGTGCCAACAACTGGTGAGCGCCAAGAGACAGGGCTGTCTTTAGGCCAAAGATGAGGGCTTCATACTCTGCCATGTTGTTGGTTGCCTTGAAATTGAGACGCACCATGTACCCAAACTGCTCCCCCGATGGCATGAGAAGCAGTACGCCGGCACCGGCCCCCTGCTTTCTTGAGGAGCCGTCAAAGAAGAGCGTCCAGTGAGGCCCGGTGAAGACCGGAGCTCGGGGCTTTGGTTCACCGTCTTCGTGGCCCCTTGGGTTGGTTGGCGATGGCGTCCACTCGGCCACGAAGTCAGCCAGTGCTTGGCTCTTGACAGCGTGTCAAGGTAGGAAGTCCAGCTCAAACTCCGCCAGCTCCGCTGCCCACTTAGCGACGTTGCCGGTCGCGTTGGGGCTGTGAAGGATGGCCTTCAGCGGGTAGGAGGTGACCACCGAGATCCGGTGGGCCTGGAAGTAGTGGCGGAGCTTCCTGGACGCCACGAGTACTGCATACAGCAGCTTGTGGACCTCCAGGTACCTTGTCTTGGCGTCATGGAGGACTTCGCTGATGTAGTAGACAGGCCTCTGGATGGTCCGGACCCTCCACCCGGGCCTGAGACGTCTTCCTCCATTGGCTCAGGCCGACAGGAGGTAGATGGGTACGGGGGAGCCTCCGGGAGCTGGGACCCGGGGGCTTCTAGGCCGTCCTGGACCTCCGGGAGGTCCTGTTGAACTTCCGGGTGGTCGTCCTGGACCTTCGGGAGGTCGTCTTGCTCTCCTGGGAGGTCCCTTTGGACCTTCGGGAGGTTATCCTGGAGCTCTGGGAGGTCCCGCTGGGCCTACGGGAGGTCACCTTGGAGCTCCGGGAGGTCATCTTGAGCCTCCAGGAGGTCACCTTGGAGCTCCGGGAGGTCATCTTGGGCCTCCGGGGTCTCCTGGTGCTCGGCTTCTGCTATCGGAGCAGGTTGCGGCGATGAGGGGTACGGCCGCTTCTGCGACGAGGACCATGCTCACCGCCTCTGTTGTCGCCGCGATGTAGAGCAGCAAGTGCTCTCTGGGCTCGGGGCTACCATGATGGGTAGGGTCGTCAGGAGCTGCTTCAACTCCTGGAATGCTTCTTCCGCTTCGTCGGTCCAAGCAAAAGGACCGGATTTGCGCAGAAGCTTAAAGAAGGGAAGTGCCCGCTCTGCTAGCCTCGGTATAAACTGACTCAGCGCAGCTTAGCATCCCGTGAGTTTCTGGACATCCTTGACACGGGCGGGGGGCCACATCAGGTCGATGGCCTTGATCTTCTCTTGGTTGGCTTCGATCCCTCGGTGTGAAACCAGGAACCCTAAGAGCTTCCCAGAGGATACGGCGAACACACATTTATCTGGGTTCAGCTTAGTGCGCGTGGAGCGCAGCTTGTCAAAGACTAGAGCTAGGTTATCTAACAAGGATGAGCTCTGCCTGACTTTGACAATAATGTCATCGACATACACCTCAACTAAGTCTCTTATTAGCTCTCCAAAGGTTTTGTGCATAGCACGCACGAAGGTGGAAAGAGCGTTCTTTAGGCCATAAGGCATAGAGACATAACAATACAGGCCATCTACTGTGATAAAAGAAGTGTGTTCTTCATCTTCTCTAGACATAGGGATTTGGTGAAAGCCTGAGTAGGCGTCTAGAAGCACAACAAATCACAGCCTGATGTAGAGTCTACTATTTGATCTATTCTAGGGAGAGTGAATGCATCTTTGGGACATGCCTTATTGAGACTGGTGTAGTCGATGCACATCCGGAGCTTCCCGCCGGCCTTTGGGACGACGACGGGGTTCACCAACCACCGGGGGAGGTGGACTTCCCGTATGAAGCCAGCGTCCAGCAGCTTCTTGATTTCTTCACGGATGAAGCTCTGCCGCTCGATGGACTGCTTGCGGGGCTTCTGTTGGATTGGCCGGGCGTCGGGGAAGATCTTCAGATGGTGCTCGATCACCTCCCTAGTGATCCCCGGCATCTGCAACAGTTTCCATGCAAACACGTCGACGTTGTGCCGGAGGAAGGTGATGAGCGCGCCTTCCTATTTGCTGTCCAGGCCCCCGGCTACCCGGGTGGTCTGGGCAGCATCAGCGCTTACTTGGACGATCTTCAGGGGGACGTCGCCCTCGTCGAGGGGTTGCACACAGGTTGCTGAGGTCGAGGCACGGTGGCGTGCACTCGGGTGGAGCTGGCCGTGTTCTTCACCGCCAGGGGCTGGTGCTCGAGCTGCTGCAAGTGCTTGTAGCTTCTCCAAGGCTGACACTGCAGCAGTGCGGTCTCCATGGATCTTGAGGACGCCTGTTGGTGTAGGCATCTTCAAGATGAGGTAGCCGTAGTGTGCTACCGCCATGAACCGGTACAAGGCTGGCCTGCCAATGATAGCACTGAAGGGGAGATCGATCCCCGCCACATCGAACAGAATGTATTCTGCCGGTACCTGCGATATGGGGTACCCCCGCGCAAAAGGGAAAATGTCTAAGGAACTCGCCCTTCTCCGCAGGGAGAGCTCCGAAGGCGCCACGCGTCCGGCGGGGCCGGACCTCCCTCTCCTCAGAGGAGAGCTCCGGGCCCGCCTTGTGGCATACAGAGGCCGGGCCTCCCCCTCCGCGGGAGAGAGGTCCGAAGGTGCCACGTATCCTGCGGGGCCGGACCTCCCTCTCCTCAGAGAAGAGCTCCGGGCCCGCCATGTGGCAACAGAAGCCGAACCTCCCCCTCCGCGGGGAGAGGTCCGAAGGCTCCACGTGCCCCGCGGGGCCGGACCCTCCTGTCCTCTGAGAAGGGCTCCGGGCCCACCACGTGGCCAGCAGAACGGCGCTACCTGCCCCCAAGCGATAGGCAGCGGGCGTAAAGACGCCCCGTACCTTGCCCGTACAAGGTATTCAAGGCCTGCGTCTTCTCAAGACGCGGAGACACGGAGCACGCCTCTGTCAGGTGCCGTTGCGCCCAGTCGCATCACAGACTGGCGCACGGTGTCAGAGCCTGCCAGCCAATAAACGCAGCGACAAGACATCCCATGCCGCCCCCGCCGTCATCATCCACTACGACTAGCATGCGGCATGGGCGGGGCTGCAAGACGAAGACTCAGAAGCATTCACCAGAGACATCTACTGGCATAACTGCAGATATGGTAGATGATAGACAATCTCCCCGGGACCACCTGTCGGGTCCCGGGCCCCCTTGTAAGCCACCCGAGTCTTGGACTATAAAAGGCTCGGGTAGGCGACGATAGCAAGGGTTCGCACCTCTGCAACTCATACGCTAGCCATTCACACCCAAGCATTATCTCACCCCCAAGCTCAGGACTCCTGTTCTGAGCGGCAATCAATACAGCGAGCTCCATAGATCGCCGTGGACGTAGGGTTTTACGCTCCGGCGGCCTGAACCACGTAAAACTCACCGTGTCAAGCTCTTACTAACTCGTCCACACGCGCAAGCTCTCCGCAAGGGACTAGCCCCACCGAAAAAAGAACCTCCGGGGGCTGCCCAGTGCAGGCCCGGGGGAAGTGTCGACCGAACACTTCGACATTTGGCACGCCAGGTAGGGGGCTTTTCCCTTGCGCGACGAGTTTCCGCCGATGAAGATGACCAAGCTTCCCTCAGCGGCAAACTCTCCCCCTCCACGTTCACGGTGAACCATGACCAGCGGGGAGTACATGTCGATGCACTCAGGACGGAGTGTGTCGGCACAAGCTGGTAGCCAGCAGCCGACTCCGGCAACGCTGACTCCGGCAATGCAGGCTCCGACCAGTGTGAGATCTTCTGCACCGCTGAGCGTACACCATGGGGGTGCGCTAGCTGCAGCAAGAGCACTGCTGCGCAACCCACCTGTTGGGGATGCGCCCCATTCAGCGACCCAACAATGGGTCCGCGAGGTGGACCGCCTCGTCATCGCCGCCGCGAACCCTCGGTTTCGGCGAGGGCGACGCCCCGGTCAACCAGCTGTGTCGCTGACGTGCACGCCAACGTTTGACGGGCAAACGGTGGATTCCAGCTCCTCCAGGCTCCCGTCGACGGACCTGAGAAGGGAGCTGGAACGGTGCCACTTGGGCCAGGATGCCCGGGTGTACCTCGAGCGACATCAAGAAAGGCGTCGCAACCATGAGGCTGGCTACAGCATGACGTCGGCCTCGACACAACCTAGGGGGCAGATCTTCGCCACGCGAGCCCTGCCTCAGGCATACGCCGCGCAGCATATGCCACAACCATATGCGCCGCAAGCAGCGCCCCCGGTCTATGGTACAGCCTTGCCCATACCGGGGTACACGGTGCCGAGTGCGAACCAAGCGTTCGCAGCGCCAATACCTGCGGCAGCAGGAGCAGGATGTGCGGCCCTTGCACCCCACCTTCGCTTCGCGAGGTGGCCGCGCAAGTTTCGGCCGCACCTACCCGAGAAGTACGACGGTAGCGTCAACCCGGCAGAGTTCCTCCAGATCTACTCCACCGCCGTACTTGCCGCAGGAGGGGATGAGGCTGTCATGGCCAACTACTTCCCCGTCGCCTTGACCGGCCCAGCTCGGTCTTGGCTCATGAATCTCCCCAAGGGGTCCATAACCTCCTGGGGAGAGCCCTGCCGGCAGTTCGTCGCCAACTTCGGCAGCTCCTACACCCGTCCCGGCATGGAGCTTGACCTCCACGCCGTCAAGCAACAACCTGGGGAGTCGCTGCGCTCTTTCATCCAGCGGTTCTCCCAGGTACGCAACACCATCCCGCATATTCAAAGTGCTTCTGTGGTGGTGGCGTTCCGACAGGGTGTCCGGGACGAGAAAATGCTTGAGAAGCTCGCGACCAGAGAGGTCCGCGACGTCTCTGAGCTCTTCAGCCTGGCGGACAAATGCGCCAGAGCAGCTGAATGGCGGAACTGGCACTCTCTGCCAACCTCCGAGTCAGGAGGACAGCCCGGGTCCAGCGCTGCTGCCTATGGGGGTGGCAAGAAGGCCAAGAACAGGGGGAGTGGCAAGATGAAGTCATTGTTCACGGCTCCCGTCGCCGCAGCAGCGACGACTAGTGGAGCACGGGGGCCACGCCCCGACAAAAGGCAGCGGCAGTCACCGGCCCCAGATAGTGACCAGGGCGGGCTATGCCCCGTGCATGGTGCCGGCAACCATACTGCTGCCGAGTGCTGGGATATCCAGAGGCTCGCAGAGCGCTTCCGCAAAGGAAGACAGCAGAGAGCTGAAGCACTGCCCTACCCTCAGAGGGATGGCAAGCAGAAGGTCGATGCCCCAGTCACCGCCGCCCATCAGGTGGGGTTTCAGGAGCCTCAGCGTGTCATAAAGACAGTGCATAACGGTGAGGACTCCAGCTCCGACGGTGACAGGCCAGGGCGGTAGCCGGCTGCGGCTGCCGTCCCGGGTCAGTGGAGGCCGCACTGCTGCGGCGTCAACCATGGAGAAGCCCCAAGTAGTCGCAGCAGCCCAAGTACCGACCACAATGGTGCAAGGTCGGGCCAGCCTCACCCGAGAGCACGCCTCCGTGCCTCGGACATACCTCCCGGGGGCCGCCCAAGGTCTGTCAACCCCTTGAAGGCCTTGCCAGAAGGGGAAGACACCTTAGCTCATCTATGACGAGCCCGGGTCCACCTACCCCTTGAAGGCCTTAGCCAGAAGGGGAGAACTCCCCGGGGGCCCCCAGGAGAAGCCACGCAGGACCTGATCCAGCGTGAAGATAACAACCTCGTCGACGAGACTCGGCTGCAGGTAACACCGCACAATGCAAGGTCTCGGCTGATGCTCTAAGCACTTCCGCCAAAGAACCAAACGCGTCAGGGACCTGCAGAAGGGCAACCTGGTGTCGCGGCACGCTCTTTCCCGAGAAGGACCCATAAACTCTCCCCCAGCAGGGAAGGTCCCTTACGAATCATGAAAGCTGCCACCCCAGGTACACATGCCTTTCAACCAAGTGTGGGATCCGTTCCCAAAATCCTTGGCATGGAGCAACACTGTAAGTCCTACTCCCCGAGCATCAGTAGAACAGGGTCATTCCCTTCTGTAATGAATCCCATAGAATTTAGGAACAGAGCATGGGGCAGCTAAGTCTCAAGGGACGGTACAGGACTACGTCCAGTTTAGCCTGGTTCCGACCCTAAGCGCGTAGAGTCTTGCTTCCCTTGTAGACGAGGCGGAATATTGCCTCCATGTACAGCCAGAATTCCACCTATGGGCATGAACACAGAAACCTGTTCTACTTAGCTCTCTCTCATGCGCTCATTTAAATTATGCATTAATTTTTATGATTGCACTATCTATGTATGTTCATCGTACATCTAGCTCCCCCTCTCCCGCGCTCATCCATAGTCAGCATTCGCTATCCTACCGAGGGCGGCTGCGCTTGAGGCACCTGGCAATGGCCGAGTGAGTCAATCGGACCTCCCCCAGTCAGGTGTTGCGGTGCCAGTTGGTCACCTCCAGGAAATGCCTGCGTTGTGCATGGGGGGTCCAGGGTGCGTATCCCGCTTAGCAGGCCATGAGCCCAAAGCGTGCGCATCCTGTCCTCCAGAGGTACAGGGGAGCACAACCGCTTTGCCTGGTCACGAACCCAAAGCACGTGCACTCTGCTTCCCCAGCGCATGGCCCGGTACTAGGGATCGGATGACCGTACCCGGACCTCGGAGGGAGCCGGAGCTCCGGCGCCTCGAGCACAGAATTGCCCAAGCCCCGTATAACAGATCAGGATCGTAAGACGAATAAGACTAGGAGACGGGAGGGGAGGACCCCCCGAGGAGAATTACGTTTCCTCTGCCTGTGTGCAGGACCTCCAGGTTACGGCAACGGGGACTGCATGAAGCGGGGGGAAAGGAGCTATCAACTACTCCGGCCTAGGACTGGAAGGACCGGGTCCCGCCCCTTCAGAAGGGGCGAGGCCCGAAGGCCCCACGTGTCCAGCGGGCCCGGAGCTCTCGCCTCCCCTGAGGGGGGCTCTGGACTTGCCACGTGGCAGGCGGAAACCGGACCTCCCCCCCGGTGGGAGGGCTCTGAAAGCCCTACGTGTCCAGCAGGGCTAGAGCTCCCGCCTCCTAAGGAGGGGCTCCGGACCCGCCACATGGCAGGCAGATTTGGAGCTCCCCATAGGGCGAGATCCGGAGACCCCCGGGGGCCCCTAACACGGTTAGGACCCGGGGAAGGTGTCTGTGCAGAGCTCCGAGATTGGAGAAGGCCTCTGAGTACCTTGCGGAGCTAAGGACTCAGTCAGGCAAAGCCAAGAAGGAGAGAAAAGGCATCACAGACACAAATATCTAAAAGAGTCAAACTATGCGAGGCTCCATGAGCTGGACTACAGACTCGATAAAAAGGGAGGAACAAGTCCTAAGGACCTCTCGGCTCCCACCGGAACCTTGCGGCTACAAGCGCGGCCACATCCTCGACTTCAGCCCTGGCAGCTTCCTCCCGCTCCTCGGCTGGGCCCTCTCTCGCTAGTTCTAGCGAGAAAGAGGGGCCGCGGCTCTTGAAGCATGCCAGCACATGTGAGGCGACCTCTAAGGCTAGGCTGCATCCCTCGGCCCCAAGCTCTCTGGCGACCACCGTACCCTTTTCATCCTCCTTGAAATCCTTTTCTATCCCTTGTCGGATTCTTTCTTTGATCTCCTTGATCCCCTCGTCCGTTGCTTGTCCCTTTCTTATTTCTTGCTCCAATGAGGAGTGGATTTCCATCATTTCCATGTTATTCAAGAATCCGAGGTGTAACTGTTCGAACTCCTTACGTAGTTCGGGCAGTAGCTCCCGAACCATGAGTTGGTGGCATGCTCCCTTTCTGCTCAATGCGTCAGCGACCACATTGGCCTTCCCGGGGTGGTAATTGATTCCGACATCATAATCCTTGATGAGTTCTAACCATCGACGTTGACTCAAATTCAAGTCCGTTTGTGTAAATATGTACTTGAGGCTTTTATGATCCGTATAGATCTCACATCGATGACCGAGGATATAATGTCTCCAAATCTTCAATGGATGCACCACTGCTGCTAACTCCAAATCGTGTGTAGGATAGCTAAGCTCGTGCTTCTTTAATTGTCGTGAGGCATAGGCTACCACTTGTCCTTCCTGCATGAGTACACACCCGAGCCCTTGTCTGGATGCGTCACAATATATGTCAAAGCTCTTGCTTACGTCTGGCAAAACCAGAACTGGTGCTGTGGTTAGCCTTTTCTTGAGTTCCTCAAAACTTTCTTGGCAGGCTTGTGTCCATTGAAAGACCTTTCCCTTCATTAGCAACTCCGTCATAGGTTTTGCTATCTTAGAGAAGTCTTTAATGAAGCGATGATAGTATCCTGCCATTCCAAGGAAACTTCGAATATCCCTCACGCTCTTCGGTTGGTCCCACTGATACCCCTTCCTTGGAGATGATGTGGCCTAGGAAAGATATTTCCTTTAGCCAAAATTGGCACTTGTTGAGCTTGGCATACAACCGATGCTCGCGCAACTTCTGCAAGGTCAATCTCAGATGTTCTTAATGCTCCGCCTCATTTTTTGAATACACCATAATGTCGTCGATGAAAACCACGACGAACTTATCCAAGTACTCCATGAAAACGTTGTTCATAAGGTACATGAAGTATGCGGGTGCATTTGTCAATCCAAAGGACATAACGGTATATTCATATGAACCATACCGCGTCCGAAAGGCTGTCTTAGGTATATCGGAGGGCTTAATCTTCAGCTGGAAATATCCCGACCGAAGATCAATTTTGGAGAATACTTGGGCTCCTTTCATTTGATCGAACAGGTCCTCTATACGGGGCAGAGGGTATTTATTCTTGATTGTTACCTCGTTGAGAGACCTGTAGTCCACGCACATTCTTTGGGTTCCGTCCTTCTTGTCCACGAAGAGTACCGGGCTCCCCATGGTGACGAACTTGGACGGATAAAACCCTTCTCCAACTGTTCTTGAATTTGCTTCTTTAGTTCAACTAACTCGTTGACGGGCATCCTATATGGTCTCTTAGCTATGGGTGCAGTTCCAGGTACCAAATCTATGGCAAACTCAATATCCCAGTCAGGTGGCATACCTGGAAGTTCTTCCGGGAATACATCCGAAAATTCCTGAACCACTGGAATGTTGTCCAATGCTACTCCTTCAACATGGTTCAGATCCGCCCGTTCGGTTGCTTGCTGGGCTGAGTCAAACTCGACACGGATACCGTGTTCGTTTGTCAACTGCACGTTTCTCTCAGCACATTGGATTACCCCTTTGTGCTTGCTTAACCAGTCCATTCCGAGTATGATGTCAATTCCATGGGAGTCCAAAACAATAAGGTTGGCAAGGAAGTGTACCCCCCTTATTTTAAGGCTTACTTTAGGACATACTATATTAGTCCTCATTTCTCCTCCGGGAGAATTAACTAACATAGCACATTCTAAGTGGGATACGGGTAGATGATGCTTGGCAACATATTTGGATGATATGAAGGAATGTGATGCTCCGGAATCAAATAAAATGGTGGCTGGGTTGGAGTTGGCAAGGAACATACCAATTGCGACGTCCTCAGCCTGTTGTGCTTCCTCAGCAGTGACATGGTTAACGTGGCCACGAGCATAGTTCTGCGGTCCACGGTTCCCTTGGTTGTCCCCTCCGTTTGGTTGCTGGTTATGCTTGGGCACGTTACCTTGCTGTCCAGGGCCTCGCTTCAGGCACTGGTTAGCGAAGTGGCCTACTTCCCCGCATGCAAAGCATGCCCTGTTGCCTACGGCAGCAGGTGCGTTGGGGCGGGGGTTTTGAACAGGAGCGCCATTGTTAGGCCGGGGCGCAGGAGGCATGGGCACTCGAGGTGCCGGTGCAACAAACCGTTGCTGTGGTGGCTGACCAGGGCGGTACGTAGGAGTGGTTGATCCATACTGCGGTGCAGGGGGCATGTATCTAGGTCGTACGTTGCTCCCTTGGGGCTGGTATGGGATCTTCCTTTTGCACTCGCGCTCGATCTCTCGGATCTTGTTTTCCACCACAATAGCCTTATCAACCAGCTTCTGGAAGCTTACGTAGTCATTGTTGAGGAGCTGAACTTGGATCTCATTGTTCAACCCTCTCATGAACAGGTACTGCTTCCTCTGATCTGAGTTGACATCTTCGGGGGCATACCGGGACAGTTGTATGAACTTGTTGAGGTATTCGTTTACACTCTTCTGCCCTTGGCGGAGACCTTCAAACTCCTGCCTCTTGAGCATCATTACGCAAACAGGGATGTAGTGGGAGCGGAAACTTTCCTTGAACTCAGTCCAATTGATTGTCTCCGGGTTGGCATGGGCGTTGCTCAAGGCATCCCACCAGTCAGCAGCTGCTCCCATCAGTTGGTGCGACGCAAAGAGAACCTTTTCTCGGTCGTTGCACTGTACAATGGCAAGCTTCTTTTCCATGGATTTCAACCAATCATCTGCCTCCATTGGATCGCTTGCTTGAGCAAAGGTGGGTGGTCGAGTCCTCATGAACTCTCCCAACCTGTTATGAGCCGGCGGTGGTGGTGGCGGTGGTGCCGGAACGGGGTGTTGGTTGGCCTGCAACTGACCCAAAGTTTGGATCATGGTTTGCATAAGCTGGTTTTGCATGGCCATCAACCTTTCTAGGTTGTTTTCGCCAGCTCCAGGGTTAGCAGGAATTTCTTCGTGGTCATCTTCCTGGACGTTCCTTCGGCTGGCGTTTCCTCTCACCATCTGTGAGAGAGAACGAAATAGAATAGAAGGTTAGAAGATTAGATAGGTCCTTTCAACTATATGCATCAAGGGGAGTTTGGACTATATATATTAGTCCTTATGAGGATGTGATCAAGTGCCGAAGCATTTCACTCCTCTTTCTTCTTACGTGTGGATATGGGCAACGTTGTTGAGGCGTCCCACAACTCACACTAAGCACATATTCACAAATAATCATCACAAGGGCCCACTCAACTCCTATTCAAGGATGGTTTCCTATGTCAGGGTGGTTTCAAGGCCAATCTAAGCTATTCACCCTAGGATGCTTCCTTTGGTCCGCATAGCTTCTATTTAGGGGTATAACTTGCTGTTAACCCGTGATTCTAATATCAACCTAAGGTTTCTATCTAGGCGTGTAACCTACTGTCAACCCGTGGCTCTGATACCAATCTGTGACGCCCTCAATTCTGTGGAAAACCACGGAACCGAGAACTAATGCATATGTGTGCCCAGGATGTTCATCACACATACACATACGTTCCACAAACTGAATTCAGATTATATATTACCACGAATAACATAGTTTATTACAAACACCTCATGAGTCTTGGACTCATGCTTACAGCGGAAGTCTTTGTTCTATGCAGCGGAAGTCCTTATTTAAATGCGGAAGCAAAAACTAATACGGAAACAAGCTTAGCAGAAGTGGCTCCATCCCTACTCCCTCCACAGGCAAGGTTGAGAACAGATCACACGCCATAATGTCCCACTTGATCTTCATAATAGGTTTCTCCTGCTGCTGATGAAGAAATAATAATGCAAGGTTGAGTACAATGATGTACTCAGCAAGTGCGGGAATAACACATCATATGCAGCTTATAAACAAGGTAGGTAATAAAAGGCTTATTTGCAGAAAAGCAGATTTATAAAAAAACGTGATAAAACAGCAACTTAACTTTAGATGAATGTAATCCCAGTATGTATTAAATTACCAACATATCTCCATCGCTTTCCATGTTCCATCCGGACATTTACCAATCTTCTATTCATACTCACGAATACCTCGTTGTATTCGCTACCATCTCACCTCATAAAACAACCACTTCTCACACCGAGACCAATCTTATGTCATGACCCATCAGTCATGCAACCATCTTATCTCCCGGACTCAACAGTTCCAAACCAATAACCATAACCGATAACCATAACCAAGAACCTTCCCCATAACCATTCCAATAACCATCCCAGTAATCGTCCCATCTAATCATGGCAGTTTAGCCAGGTGCTCGTGACCGTAAGCTCGGCTATCATGATAGTTCTAATAACTCTGCAGAGTTTGTACCTCTTTACCCACAAGTTTGTGATTTCGTCACCCGTCGGCGACTGCAGAACCTCCATTATACCAGTACACATCCGTCGGTGTATGGTCAAGAGATCACAAAATAGCCTTTACAAAGGGGTTACTAGATGTATGGACTCACTAAGGTTTCACCGGCATGCTAGAATCTCCAATTCTCCCACCCACGGGCCCCCTCTTGTGCCATGCGGTTCCCAGGGCAGTCCTCTCTCGACTCCCATTCCCCGCGCCTTCCTCAGTCCATAACACTCTAGCAACTTACCTAATTACTCAGCTAAGCCGCACCCATACTTCGCCCTGTGGTGGCACTATTATCCTGGCATGTGCATGCATGAACCGGTCCTTAGATCTACGGCAAGTAAAACCACCATCTCATGCTACCTCATTCACAAACCCAGGCTTGCCTAGATCTCCCTCCGATCCATGTTCATTAACCTCATCAGTTACTTATTATCAGTACAAGTGCAGTTAGCTAGACACATCTATCTCGCTTCCCGATCCCAGAGACTCAGGAAGCATAAAGCAAAAACCATACCCGACTCATAAACTTCCCAGGCGACAAGGATGGTTTAATCAAAACTAGTAAACTCCTATAAAAGGGTTTCCCATCATGTTTTGACTCAGCACACACACTTTTTCGCAAAACAAAACAGTTTTACCCAAAACATAGGATCAACATGGTCAAGTAGCACTTGCCTTGTTGTTGCGGTTCTGGTTGTTCTTGATTCTCAAAACCTTGTTGTTGCGGCTTGTCGTAGACAGCTTCCTGAGTTTGTCCTGCTTTGTAGGATTCACGTGCATGCAAATTCACAGCAATCAATATCATGCACAAACCCTAAACTAGGTGCGATGATGCACATGCATGCTATCCTATGATTAGTTTTATTAGATCGATCTGTTGTTCTTGCATGGCTTGCATGGTCAGAGGTGTTCGTGATGATCTGGTCTTTAGATCAAACTGATCATCAAGTGATCTGTCCACGAAAAGGCTTCTGTTCGAAAGGAATTGAAGAACAGATGCAAAAAAAACACAACGATGTCATAAGGTGGTATTGGGGTCTACCTTACGTTTCTTTCGGTCTTCGAGGTCCTCCTCAGATTGTTGGGCTTTCCTCCGCGTTCTTCCTTGCTGCACTCCGGCGATGGTCTACTCGGCGGGTTGGGAATTAGGGCTCTAAGTCGTCGGCTCAGGAGTTGGAAAAGAAGGTTGTGGTTTTGGCCAGAGGTACTGGGTTCTATTTATAATCGGGAAGAGAAGAGTCCTAATCTGATTGTATCCCGAATATGAGTCCTGTTTGAATATTACAACTTATCCTTAGTTGATTTGGTGCGGTATCATCGTGGAATTTAGGTCGGTTTCTGTTCCGGTATTTCTACGCGTACAGATTCCAAAATCGCTTCAGAACCCGTCACCTTTGCGGTGATGAGCTCCGGAAGCTCCACGTGTACACCGGGCCTGGTCTCTTCCTTTCCGCAGAGACAGGCTCCGGTTGTGCCGCGTGTCAAACGAGCAAGACTTCCCTCTTCTTTGGAGGTGAGCTCCGCGTGCGCCACGTATCCTGGCGGTCGGGACCTCCTTTCTTACTCGGAGGTGGCTCCGCGCACGCCACGTGTCAAGTAGCGCCAGACCTTCCTTCCTTCTCGGAGACGAGCTCCAGGGTTAACACATGTCCAGCAGCGAGGGACCTCCCGGAGATAAGCTCCGGTGGCGACACGTGTTCGATAGAACCGGACCTCTGGGAGGTAAGCTCCGAGATCGACACATATCCCGCGCGACCAGTCCTCTGATTTCCATGATGACTAGCTCCAGGGGCAACACGTGTCCCACAGGGTCGGACCTCTCCCCTTTACGGAGATGAGCCCCGAGCCTGCCAAGTAGCCTACTTTAGCGGCGGACCACTCCCCACTTCGAAGGGATGAGCTCCGAACAAGCCACGTGGCCAGCGGGCCGTGGAAGTTATCTTCGGCACTCTCTGGGAGCTGGATTCAGCTCTTATTGGCTATCCTTTTGATATTTTTCTCTGTTCCTACTTTTCTTAAAATGTTTTCTCTTCATAAAATATGAACATATGCTGACACCCGAGATGAGGGTGTCACACCAAGAGGGATCAGGGCGAACCCCGCTCGATCAACGAAGCTTGAGACCGCAAGAGCCTCGGAGGACCGCGAGGCCGAGAGCTCCTCCACCTCACGGCGGGCTGCCTGCAGGGCCTCTAGGTTTCTCTCCGAGAATTCCTTCTCCTTGGCCGCCAGGGAGCTCTCCCGAAGGTGGAGAGTCTTGGCGAGCCGCTCCAACTCAGAAGCCTTGAAGTCGGCGGCCAACTCCCGTTCCAAGACCGCCCGGCAGTCGCGGGAGACCTGTTCGTCCCTCAGGTCGAGGTCTGCCTTCAGAATCTCTAGCTCCTCGATCCGAGATCGAAGGTCATCCTCGCCCGCCGCCAGCTGCGCGGCGACCCTCTCCGCCTCGGCTGCTGTGGAACGCTCCCGTTCCTCGACGGCGAGTTTACGGCGCTCCATCCGCTGTCGTATCTCCTCAGCGGCAGAGAGGCTCTCCTCGGCCCGGGCGTGTGCCTCCAGGGCCTCCCTGTTCATCCGCCGTGATTCGGCGTCCATACGGTTGACAGCCCGCTTCAGCCGGTCGAGGAGCACTTCCCTGAAGTCGAGCAACTCCTGCCTGGAGTCGAGCTCGCTCTTGACCTTCGCGGTCCGCTCGCGCAAAAGGTTCCCCCAGGTGAGGAGGCGATCCCGTTCAACTGTATACTCCTCCCGCTCGCGACCTAGTGCAGCCAAGACCTGCCGGACGGTCGTCTCGGCAAGCGCGAAGGCATCTGCCAGGGGCAATGGAGCAACAGAGGCCAGGGCAGTTCCCCCGACCTCCTCCATCACCTCGTCCTCAAGAGGAGTCGATGCACCAGCAACCAAGACGAGACGCCGGTCAGGAGAAGCTGGCGCCGGGGCTCTGGCAGCCGGACCTGCCGGGCCCTCTTTAGCTTCTGGCTTCTTGACCTGTGGAGAGGGGCGAGCCGGGGAAGGCGGCGCTGGAATAAAGGCCGGGCCGCCTGGTGCAGGGTTGACCTGGGCTGGCTTGGGGGTCACGGCGGCCGTCTCGGCAGGAAGAGATGACGACGCCGCGGAGTCCGGGCACACCGGAACAGGAGAAGCTCGCGCTGGCTTGGGGGCCGCGGCAGTTGTCCCGGGTTCCGAGCGCAACAGCACAGACTCCCCGCTAGTCGGGGATGGCCGGGAAGCACGGACACTCCAGCGGGCTCTGAACCCCGACTTCCGAGCCGGGGTAGGACTCCTAGAGCCCGCTGCCATCACTGACGGCCGCTCCGCAGTCGCTTGAACTGGCGGAGCAGGGGACGTCCCAGAAGCTCCCCTCAACGCATCAGCCCGGGGCCTCTTTGAGTCGCCACCGGAAGGAGTGCCAGGCACCCCAGATTCCCGACTTGGCACAGACGCCGCCGCTGGAGGAGATCGAGCGCGCTTCTTCTCTTGTGGCGGGTTGGAGGCCATGGCGAGGGAGGACTCAAGGGCAAGAGGGCAAAAGCACAAGAGTCCAAGAAGAAAAGCTGGGAGGTGCGAAGGGAAGCCGCAATGTGGGTAAGATCCCCTCTAAAAACCTTCCCAGGTGCAATTCCAGGCGATTCGGAACTCTTCGAATACACCGCATCGGCAACCGCTTCGGCTCCTAGACCGAGCGCCGATGACAGGTGGACACAAGCCGCCCGACTAAAGCGGTGGGTCAAGGAGTCAGTCTCCTAAGAAGACAGGCCGGCAAGGCACTTCGGCGGTTCCTGAAGAAAGCGCCGCAACATGCAGAAGTGGCAGTCTTGGGAACCGCCGCATTATAAGCAACCATCAAGTGGGCGCACGCTCCCACGATCCTGTGACTGTTCGTGCTCCGGCAGCGGTCAATGCGGGACATAGAGAAAGTGCACGGATCAGAAGAGACGGAGGTCCCACCTCGGGCTCGCTATCTCCCCCGAGATGGGCCCGGGGGCCACTGTCGGTATCTGCGATATGGGGTACCCCCGCGCACAAGGGAAAATGTCTAAGGAACTCGCCCTTCTCCGCAGGGAGAGCTCCGAAGGCGCCACGCGTCCGGCGGGGCCGGACCTCCCTCTCCTCAGAGGAGAGCTCCGGGCCCGCCACGTGGCATACAGAGGCCGGGCCTCCCCTCTGCGGGAGAGAGGTCCGAAGGTGCCATGTATCCGGCGGGGCCGGACCTCCCTCTCCTCAGAGAAGAGCTCCGGGCCCGCCACGTGGCGACAGAAGCCGAACCTCCCCCTCCGCGGGGAGAGGTCTGAAGGCTCCACGTGCCCCGCGGGGCCGGACCCTCCTCTCCTCTGAGAAGGGCTCCGGGCCCACCACGTGGCCAGCAGAACGGCGCTGCCTGCCCCCGAGCGATAGGCAGCGGGCGTAAAGACGCCCCATACCTTGCCCGTACAAGGTATTCAAGGCCCGCGTCTTCCCAAGACGCGGAGACACGGAGCACGCCTCTGTCAGGTGCCGTTGCGCCCAGTCGCATCAAAGACTGGCGCGCGGTGTCAGAGCCTGCCAACCAATAAACGCAGCGACAAGACATCCCATGCCGCCCCCACCATCATCATCCACTACGACTAGCATGCGGCATGGGCGGGGCTGCAAGACGAAGACTCAGAAGCCTTCGCCAGAGACAACTACTGGCATAACTGCAGATATGGTAGATGATAGACAATCTCCCCGGGACCACCTGTCGGGTCCCGGGCCCCCTTGTAAGCCACCCGAGTCTTGGACTATAAAAGGTCGGGTAGGCGACGATAGCAAGGGTTCGCACCTCTACAACTCATACGCTAGCCATTCACACACAAGCTGTATCTCACGCCCAAGCTCAGGACTCTGGTTCTGAGCGGCAAGCAATACAGCGAGCTCCATAGCTCGCCGTGGACGTAGGGTTTTACGCTCCGGCGGCCTAAACCACGTAAAACTCACTGTGTCAAGCTATTACTAACTCGTCCACACGCGCAAGCTCTCCGCAAGGGACTAGCCCCACTGAAAAAAGAACCTCCGCGGGCTGCCCAGTGCAGGCCCGGGGGAAGTGTCGACCGAACACTTCGACATATTCTATCCGGTAGCTATCCGGTGCTCCGAAGGTGACCGGAAGGCTGGTGTTGCCATAGGGGACGACTTGTCCCGGCCCTACCCCTGAGAACGGGCTCGAGGGGGTGAGCTTGGCCATTGGGATTTGCAGCTTCTGTAAAGCTGCGTGGTTGATGAGGTTCAGGCCGGCCCCGCCATCCACCAGAACGTGATCCATCTTTACGTTAGCAATGGTGGGAGCTGCCAATAGCTGTAGCTGCCCGGCCCCAGCCATGTTCTTGGGGCAGTCGGTGGCATCGAAGGTGATGGGGCTCCCCATCCACTTGAGGTGCGGTGCTGCACTTGGGACAGGAGCCACCGAAGCCACTGCTCAGCGCAGAGTCTTGACTGCGCTCCGAGACGAGGGGTCAGAGGACCCGCCATAGATGACGTAGAGCGCCTTCCGGCGCTCGTCGTCGCTGGAGCTGGAGCCCTCGTGGTTGTGCACTGACTTTACGGCGCGCTGGGGCTCCTGGAACTCCATCTGGTGGTCGACGTTGTCGTGGGCGTCGACCTTCTGCTTGCCCTCCCTCTGACGGCAGGGAGGGGCGTCTGCACGAGGTTGCTTCCCCCTGCGGAAGCGCTCCGCGAGCTTCTGTATTTCCCGGCACTTAGCAGCAGTGTGGCTGCTGGTGTTGTGCACGGGGCACGGCTCGCTGTGGTCACCGCTAGGGGCTGGTGACTGTCGTGGCCTTTTGTCGGGGCGTGGCCCCCGAGCTCCAGTGGGTGCTACAGCTGCAGCAACTGGAGCTTTGGTTGGCAGCATGATCTTGCCGCCGGCCTTCTTGACCTTCCTGCCGCTCCCATGGGGAGCAGCAGTTGGTCTGGGCTGTTCTCCGGCTTCGGAGACTGGCCGTGAGTGCCGGTTGCGCCCTTCTGCTGCCCTGGCGCACTTGTCCGCCAGGCTGAAGAGCTCTGAGACGTCGCGCACTTCTCTGGTCACGAGCTTCTCGAGCATCTTCATGTCCCTCACACCCTGCCGGAACGTCACCACCACAGAAGCATTTTGGATGTGGGGGATGGTGTTCCGCACCTGGGAGAACCGCTGGATGAAGGAGCGCAGCGACTCTCCAGGTTGTTGTGTGATGGCGTGGAGGTCGAGCTCCGTGACAGGCCGGGTGTAGGAGCTGCCGAAGTTTGCAGTAAACTGCCGGCAGAGCTCTCCCCAGGAGGTTATGGAACCTTGGGGGAGATTCATGAGACAAGACCGTGCTGGGCCGGTCAAGACGACGGGGAAGTAGTTGTCCATGACGGCCTCATCCCCTCCTGCAGCAAGTATGGCGGTGGAGTAGATCTGGAGGAACTCCGCCGGGTTGACACTGCCGTCGTATTTCTCCGGCAGGTGTGGCCGGAACTTGCGTGACCACTTCGCGAAGCGAAGGTGTGGAGCCAAAGCTGCACACCCTGCTCCTGTTGCTGCAGGTGTCGGTGCCGCGAGCATTTGGTCCGCTGTTGGCACCGTGTACCCCGGCATGGGCAAAGGTGCGCCATAAACTGGGGGCGCCATTTGCAGGGCATATGGCTGAGGCATATGCTGTGTGGCGTATGCCTGGGGCAGAGATCGCGTAGCGAACGTCTGCGGCCCAGGCTGGGTCGAGGCGGTGGACATACTGTCGCCGGCCTCTTGGTTGCGACGCCTTTCTCGTCGTCGCTCGATGGCCACGCGGGCATCTTCGCCCAGGTGATGTTGTTCCAGCTCCAACCTCAGGTCTGCCAATGGGAGTCTGGTAGAGCAGGAGTCTGCCATCTGCCCGTCAACCGCTGGCGTGCGCGACAGTGACACAGCCGGTTGACTGGGGCGTCATCCCCGACAAAGCTGAGGGTTGGCGGCCGCGACGACGAGACGGTCTACGTCGAGAATCCACTGCCTGGTCGCTGCCTGAGGTGTGTCCCCAGCAGGTGGATTGCACAGTAGCGCTCATGCTGCAGCTAGTGCACTCCCATGGGAGACACTCAGCGCTGCAGCAGATCTTGGGCTTGCTGGAGTCTGTGCTGCCGGAGTCGCCTGCTGGCTTCCAGCTGGCCCCGACACACTCCATCCCGAGTGTGTCGAGACGTAGTCCACGCTGGTCACCGTTCATTGGGAACGTGGGCGAGGAGAGCTTGCCACTGAAGGAAGCTTCGTCATCTTCGTCGGCGTAAGCTCGTCGCGCAAGGTAAAAACCCCCTTCCTGGTGCGCCAAATGTCGAGTGTAGCTGTCGACACTTCCCCCGGGCCTGCACTGGACAGCCCGTGGAGGTTCTTTTTCGGAGGGGCTAGTCCCCCGTGGAGAGCTTGAGTGTTAGGGACGAAGGAAGGAGAAGGTTGACACAGGGGTTTTTTACGTGGTTCAGACCGCCGGAGCGTAAAACTCTACGTCCACGGTGAGCAGAGGTGCTTGTTGTATTGCTTAGTGCTCAGAACCGGAGTCCTGAGCATGAGGATGAGCTAAGTGCTAGAGTCGGGGTGTTGAGCCAAAATGCCAAACCCCTTGTAATGTTGCCTATCCGAGCCCTTTATAGTCCAAAGCTCGGGCGTCTTACAAGGTGGGCCCGGGACCCGACAGTTGATCCCGGGGAGATTGTCTGCCATCTACCGTATCCTACAGTTACGCCGGTAGCTGTCTCTGGCGAGGGCTTCTGAGTCTTCGTCTTTCTGCCCTGCCCACGCCGCAAGCTAGGCGTAGTGGTTGATGACGGCAGGGGCGGCAGGGGATGTTTTATCACTGTGTTTATTGGTGTAGAGCTTCTGACGCGGCGTGCCAGTCTTTACTGCGATGCCACTGGGCACAACGACACCTGACAGAGGCGTGCTCCGCGTCTCCGCGTCTTGGGAAGGCGCGGGTCTTGAATACCTTGTACGGACAAGGTATGGCGCGTCTTTACTCTTGCTGCCTACAGCGCGGGAGCAGGTACCGCTGTTCTGCTGGCCACGTGGCGGGCCCGGAGCTCTCCTCTGAGGAGAGGGAGGTCCGGCCCCGCTGGACACGTGGAGCCTTCGGAGCTCTCCCCGTGGAGGGGGGAGGTCCGGCTCTGCTGGCCATGTGGCGGGCCTGGAGCTCTCCTCCGAGGAGAGGGAGGTCCGGCCCTGCTGGACACATGGAGCCTTCGAAGCTCTCCCCGCGGAGAAGGGAGGTCCGGCTCTGCTGGCCACGTGGCGGGCCCGGAGCTTTCCTCTGAGGAGAGGGAGGTCCGGCCCTGCTTGGACACATGGAGCCTTCGGAGCTCTCCCTGCAGAGAAGGGAGGTCCGGCTCTGCCAGCCACGTGGCGGGCTCGGAGCCCTCCTCTAAGGAGAGGGAGGTCTGGCCCCGCAGGACACGTGGGGCTTTCGGAGCTTGCCCCTGCGGAAGGCGCAAAGTCCTCAAGCGATTTCCCCAGTGCGCGGGGGTACCCCATATTGAGGGTACCGACAACTGCAAAGACCTCAGCATCCAAGTTTGCTATGTTTTTGTTTCTCATCCAAAGAGCAACGGTCAAGTCAAAAGAGCAAACGCCGAGATACTCAGGGGACTGAAGACGCGCACCTACGACAGCTTGAAGAAGCATGCTGCCAATTGGGTTGAAGAGCTTTCATGTGCACTGTGGGCTAGCCGGACGTCCCTTAGTCGTGCGACAGGGGAAACGCCCTTCTTCCTGGTGTATGTGGCTGAGGTCATCCCCCCTTAAATCACCATGGGCTCATCCTGTGTCCAAGCGTACGACGAAGCCACGCAGGACAAGCTCCGGCGTGAAGATATCAACCTTGTCGATGAGCGAAGGTGGCAAGCAGCTGCTCGAAATGCGTGATACCATCAAGCGTTCCAGTGTTATCAGTAGCGGTTCATGCAGAGTAGACAGCTCGAGGTGGGGTGACCTGGTGCTTCGGCGAATAGTTTCTCGAGAAGGGGGGGAACAAACTCTCCCCCAACTTGGAGGGTCCCTTCCAAGTGACACAAGTATGTTGCCTTGCATGTGCCTGGCAACGGGGGATGGGGTAACTCTACCCAATCCATGGAACATAGAACACCTCCGCATGTTCTATCCTTAGCGCAGCGGTAGGGTTCTATTTTCTCTGTAAGGGTGTCATAGTGTCTAGGAAAAGCGCTTAGAACATATTAGGTCCGGAGGAGTCCTGCTACTCTTGTCATCCGGAGTGGGTCGTTGCCTTCTTGTACGGCATGTCTCCTCCTATGAAGGAAGCCTGAAAAAGGAAATTTTGTCTTACCCTGTGTGTTCTCTCTTTACATTTTGTGCGTACTCATACATATCAACTGTAAATGGCATGTCCAGAGCCTGTCCTACACACTTGTCCTAGGTCCCGTGGCACTGGAAGGTCTCCACACTGAAACGTTAACACCCATGGGAGGTCCAGGACATGCATCCTGCTTAGCCTGGTTCCATACCCTATGCCTACCGCACTGCCTCCCCTACACTACAACTGAGTACATGGGGGCCGGAAGGAACACGCCTACGGGCAAAAAAAGTAACCGGACCATGGACATTTCCCCATTTCTTTTTGTTCTTTCTTTCCATACTACTCCGTCCGTGTGGCCAGTCACTTTTTCCTGTGCTCAACCATAGTAGGAGTTGTGTTATCCTTCTGTAGGCGGGTCTGCTTGAGGTACCTATGACATACTCAGGGTCCTGTGGTTGCCTCATTGCTCGGGGGCCCTATGGTGCCAAATGGTCCCTCCCCTAAAAGGCTTACGTCAACGGGAGGTCCAGGGTATGTAGTCTGCTTTGCCTGGTTTTGTACCCCAAGCATGCACACTCTGCCTCTCCAGCGCTACAGCCTAGTACCGGGGAACCGGACGGCTCATACTCCTGAGCAAAGATTTAACCATAGCCCAGACGACACACATCGAATTATCCAAGCCCCGTAGCTCACTTGAGGACCGTAAGCCACAGCAAAACTAACAAACAGGAAATAGTGACCAGAGAGCATGACTACTCCTATTTTCTGCCATGCCTACAGGTCTGAAAAGGTCCTTGGCGTTCCGGAACTCCTGGACCGCTCAGGAGGCCTGATGACGACATCCTGTCTCATCCGGTCTACTTGGTAGGTGCGCCCCAACTCAAGGTCAACACCTACCAGGGGGCCATCACAGTGAACCATGCGGGCAGGACGTCGGACCGCTGTAATACCAAGCAGAAGACTCGGGGCTGCAACTACAAAAAGCTGAAGACACTAGCCGTGGTTTCCTCGGGTCCTTGCGCTGCCAAGGACCTGAGAGGTGTGTTAGCCACACCATTGGAGCACTCTGGGTCCTTACGCTGCTAAGGACCCGGAGAAACAAGCTCGGGACATCAACAAAGAGCTATCCACCTCGGCTAAGTCATTCCGGACCTTTGCGTTTCCAAGGGTCCGATGTCTACACCAACAGCTCAAGACACACAAGACTTGAAACAAAAAAGTCTTTAATAATGGCAGAGCTCTGGTATACAAAGGGGGATACAAGGCGAAAGGGAAACCTAGAAGCTACCCGCGCTGGAACCTAGCAGTTACAAGTCAAGCGACATCCTGCTCAATGTAAAACTTGAGTGTCCCCGGCAGCTCTACACTGAGGACCAGATGCGCTGCCGGAGAAGGACGATATGGCAGGACCGGAAGAAGGTCAAGACCATCAGTGAGCTCAGGCCTTCCTCCGCCAAGTACCTGATCCTCTCCAACACCGGCATGTAGGCACCCTGCGAGTCGGGGATCTTGTCCCCGATGACTTCCTCTGCCATCGGCAAACCATCCGGATGGCTCGTGCTTCTATCCGAGACCGTCAAGGATAAGGAAACCCTGAAGAGCCGCACTAAAGGCCGCACACACACGAACCTCTCACAAAAGTGGACGCAGACGACCATCGGTGCGAGGGAATGAGGCGTGAGGTAGATGAGAGCGCTGGGAAGCGGAGGCTTCCAGCATGCAAGAGGAAGACGAAGACCACAAGAGGCAGGAAGATACCACCCTTCTCCGGAAGGCCTCCTTTTATACGCCTGCTGGCGGACCGGAATCCGCTCATCCAAGATCGCAGAGGGTGGTGCCGCACGATGCGACACCCTACAGCACACGTCATAAGGAAGCATTGTATTATATAGATAACCAACTGAAATGTACAAAGTAGTACAATACTCAGTTACAAACTAGTGTTTATATTATACAGCAGAATTTAAATTTGTACAACTCACGCCCGTCTATCTAGCAAATGTCGGTTGCGCAGCCCTAGGGCAACCCACACTAGCTGCACTCCTCAGCTTAAGCGGCGTGTACGGCTCCCACTCAGCCGTGGTCCCCGACAGAGGGTAACCCTCGCCGGTGGACTCGTAACCCGAGTCCGTGGGATGCTTCTCACATGAAAAATGCTTAAGCAGCAACCATGAGCACTATGGCTCAACAAGACTTAACCGACTCACCTGGGCATGAAACTCTACATGTAGTGTACCACGAACATGGGACGGTAAATTGCAGCAAACGGACACGCCTACAAGTTCATCTTTTAGCCACCAGTTAACAATGCATAAATCTGAAATTTAAAAAGCAATATTTGGTGGCACACATGTAGCAATACAATTATACATATCAGCAAAATTGAATCATAACATTCCACAATTTACCTACGTTACGACGCAGTGAACAAGCGGTACTCATCACCGAGAGGGACGGCGAATCGACTCGATATACACCTGCAGGGAGACCCGAAGAGCACGTCATGTACGCCCACCCGTGGAGCTGCACAGCACGCTCACTCGATGTCGTATGGGACAACCTTTCACCCAACAGCCCAAACGTCGAACCGGTCGCACCAAAATGGACAGGAGGTTCCCTACACGGAGCATCTCTCTATGCCCGTTAGCAGATTTCCACCTTGCTGCCCTCAACCTACACTTATAAATCGATGTGCTATGCCTCGACGCCCGGAGGTTTAGGTTACATCGGTTTATTGGGGCCCATATAGCCGATATGCCTTCGGTATGTTAAATACTTGTTCAGCAGGGCCGCACACGGATCGGTCCTCAATCGACACGGACAGGGCTGCACACACAGGACTTCCTAATGCTGCGCCTTAGCCCCTGCCTAGTCTCATTTCCATTTCTAAAGTGATCTCACATCACTCGAACTAATCCCGTGTGTCCCAAGCCTAACTTGCGAGTAGATTCCAACTACTCGACTTGTACAAAGTTCTATGAATCATTAAGCCTAGCCTGTCTACTCGAGGACTTAGACACTACCCTCACTCTTATAGGGAACATCTGGTCATGCATTTGGGGTCTCAGTCATCCTACACCTAATGCACATATATACACCTCACCCTAAGTGTGTAAACAAAGCAAAATTTTATAAATTTGGTTAAGGCAAACCGGGGCTTGCCTTGTTGCTGCTGGTCAGGGGTTAGGGCTTCGTCCGGAAGAAGGAAGTCGAGCACTTCCAGAGTCTCCTCGCCTTCAGCGAATACACGTCAACGAGATACTATATGTCAATTCAAATGCAATGTTCAGAACTGAATAAGTAATTACTATAATTCTAGCTAGCCCTCCCCTTTAGTTCTGAAATTTTTATGGTGGCTTGGTAAAGTCCTAATCAGAGTCTTGACCAAGTTTTATTGGGGACAAAGTTCATTTGAGCTTTGTACAAATAAAAGCCTATTTGGTCAATATTAGAGCCTCTAAGGAATTCCAGGGGTTTTCATGGTTCCAACCATTACTTTATGGAAACTAAAATTTGAGATGGTTGTAATGGAATTGGTTTCATGTCATTTGAAGAATTATAGAGGAAGTTATGCCCTAAACAAGATTTGAGAAATTCTGAAAAATGTTTCTGTACATTTTTCTATTTTCTCAGGGCAGTTCATTTAATCACACCATTAGGGGGACTAAATGATCTTGGATGAGTCTGAAAATTTTACTGTGGCTCAAGGATTTTCCAATGAACCTCCCAGCCAAATTTCAGAATTTTTCATAAAATAATCCTCCAGATAAAATTCCTAACAGTTTAAATTTTAGGGAATTAATTCTGGAAAACTATTATGTTTCGAGAGCTGAAATTTGTGCTGCTGGAAAGTACTCAAAAAGATGAATCCAACAAAATTTGGTTCACTGAATTTGGACACTCCTATCCAATGTTATGAATATCTAAAGTTTGGGCTGATCCCTGAATTATTTTTCTACAGAAAATTGTCTCTCGCGCTAACCCGGAGGCTGACAGCAGGGCCCGCCCGTTTAGTTTAAACTAACCGTGCGCTCGCGCATGCTTAACACAGCGGCTGACACATGGGACCCGTGCCTTCGTCTACCTCCCGACGCCGCCGCCCCGCGCCGCCGGAGCTCCGGCGAGGTCGGCGTTCCCGGCAACATAGCTCGCCGGCGACGGTGAGACTTGCAGCCCCCACATAATTTTGGACGCTGAACATGATGGACATCATGCCGCCATCGGCTGACCGCCGTAGCTCGCCGGCGACGAGCGCTATGTCTCTGTGCAACATCGGCCACGTGTTCCAGCCCTCCTGACCACCCCCTTCGCGCGCTAATCGCATCACCACGTCTAGGGAAGCCTCGGGCAACTCGGCATGACCTTGGTTGGGACCTAAACAGCTAGCAACCCAGACCTCACCGGCGACCCTCCCTTCCGCTGGACTGTTACCGGTGAAACTAGGGTTTGGAATGGTTCTTCCTGCAGGTTCTTGCTTGGAGAGACGCGCACAGGTGTCTAGAACGTGTGTGAGCTGCAGCTCGACCGGCGGTTGCTTCTGTGCAACGAATTTCGCTGACGACCGATTGCTAACACTAAGGTTCCCTGTAAGGGCCTTAGTTTTTGATACACATTTGCAGTGTTCATCACCACATCACACACCTCATTTGAAGAAGAATGATGAACACAATTGAAGAGCAAGTAACAATTATCAACATGCTCATTAGAGAACAAACTCACACATTGCCAAAGTGGTATTTCACACATGTGATATAAGGGGGATGGACATATGAAAACTCCTACATTTTGCTAAGGATGTCCATGCCAAGTTTCACCCAAATTCCAAACCTTTTGGAGGTCATTTTGGGTATAGTTAGAAAGAGGGCAGTTTGAAACCATATTCAAATTCAAACTGTTTTTATTCCATGAATTTAAAAGTAGGAGGCATATTCTTAATCAGCACATTTTTGTGAGCCCACATACCAATTTTCACTCCATTTGGAGTTGATCTTGACATGAGCTAAGTGGGACAAATTCAAACTTCATTTGAATTCAAAACTGCACTTGTGCTGAAATTCACTCAAACCAAACCCAATTTGAACTTTGGTCAATTCAAATGGTTCATGGGTGAATAATTTGAATTACCAGGGGTACTATGGGGTTCACTGTTTGCAACAGTGATTAGGAGTAAATTTCAGAGGTTAAAACCTGAAGTGGGACCCACATGTCAGCCACTGCTCAGATCAAACCGACTGAGACTTTTTCCACTCGGGTCGCCGAGCCGCTGCGGTGATCGCCACCGAGGGCAGCCGCCGCGCCAGCAGCTGCTTGCCCACGCGCGAGCGCGAGGCGGTGCAGAGCCTTTTTAAGGCGCCTGCCCCCCTCCTCGGCCGAGGCATCACCGTTCTTCCCCACAAGAACTCAGCGCCGGCCGAAGTTTTCCGCAGCTCGGAATCGATCGGAAAACGCCGATCACAGCTCCCTCCGTCCACTCCAGAGCCCCAGCAAGGTACTAGGGACCTTCCTCCGTCCTCCCCGTTGCTAGAATTCGGTTGAAACCGATTGATATCGGCTGTGCCGAAAGATCAAATTCGGGACTTGGAACCGCCGCACCTCGGGCTCCCGTGGACAGCCCAACCAGGGCGTTGTCACGCCCGAGCCAAGGCACCCTTGGACGCGCCGGTGACCGGTGCTGCTCATCCCCGAGCCACAGCTCGAGTGGTTGCTCACCGGCGGCGAATTTCCACTTTTCCCCTTTTTGTGTGCAGAACGACCTTCGGGTACGATTCTGTTTAATTCGTGCTCTAGAAAGGACTAGAGGGCCTCAAGCCGCTCTCACACGAGCTAGACACGGTAACGCACAAGTTGCCTTCATAACTCTGTGCCGGAGAACCTCTGTACCCGGCGTAATTTGAGGTCTACCAATGGCGGAATGAACGGGCGGCATCAGGCGCACGGTGAGGACCTATTTCGGGCCTTCCCCGAGCTGCCTCAAGCTCATGTCGACCTTCTCTGAGGTCCACTGGTGCTCCCCGACCGGTTTCCCAAGTAGTTGAGGTCCTAGGGAAGTCAGCCGACATGGCCGAAGTCGTTCCGAGGTGGCGGCTCGTCGCCGACCATGCTCCGGCCATTGTCATGAGCAGCTGACCCTAGAATCCTGTTCCCCGAGTAAAACCAGGCAGGGGCGGCCAGAATCGAGAAGTTTGGAGCTGTACAGAAGCCGGCGGCGAGGTCCCTCGGCGGCGGAGCGCGGGCGTCGCGAGGTTGAAGAAGGGGGTGGACCCCAGTTGTCAGCGGGAGATAGTTTGAATCGGGATCCGGCTGCGGCCAGGATCGGGTGTGCTGGCGCGCAAAAATCATTATGGGCCGCGGTGTGCTGTCGCCTCAGCGTGCGACGCGTGTCCCTGGGCCCACGCGCGAGTTTAAACTTTTCCCCGATTTTCAGATTTCCTTCAAACTTCAAATCCTCATAACTTTGGCTAGAAAGCTCCAAATTGAGTGAACAAATTTTGCTGGATTCAGCTCTCGGAGTACTTTCCAGCAAATAAAGTTTCACTTCATGAAAACCCTTAATTTTCCAGAATTAATTCCTCAAATTTAAACTGTTAGGAATTTTAACTGGAGAATCCTTTGGAGGAAAATCCTGAAATTTTGCTGGGATGTTCACCAAAATATCCCTGAACTACCATAAAAATTTCAGATCCATTTGAGCTCATCTGATCCACCTAATGGTGTGATTAGTGAAACTGTTCCAGAGAAAATAGAAAATGTTCAGAAACATTTTCAGAATTTTCTCTGAAATTGTTTAGCTCATATCTTTAGTTAGGAACTTCCAAATTAAGTGATACCAATTAAGAGTTCCAATTAAGGTTAAGGACATAATTAATTGTGGAGGGCTCAAATGAGCTTTGCTGCAACTAAAACTTGACCAAGTCTCTGTTTAGGTTGTAACCAAGCCACAATAAAAGTTTCACAGTCATTAGGGCTGTCTAGCAAAGGTTATAGACTTCACAACTTCAAACTTAATACAAATGCATTAAATTAATACATGTATTGTTTCTATCATGTAGTCGCTAAGGTCGAGGAGGAACCTGAAGTCCTAGACTTCGTTACTCCGGAAGAACAGCTAGCCTACGACCAAGAGCAGCAAGGCAAGCTCCGGTTTGCATTAACCTTTTTACAATTTTTTTTTGTTTTGAGCACATACTTGTTTCCTTTATTCTGTGCATTAGAGTCTTGTTTGGAAGCCCCACTGCATAGCCAAGAGAACCACGGGTTGGGTTTAGGATTGCAAACCCCGTTAGCTACTGCATTGCTAGGATAGAGTAGGATTCGGTACAAGTCGAGTAGCTGGAACTACTCGCGAGAATAGGCTATAGGCACATTGCTCGGGTAGAGATAGCACATGATACACATGGCAAGAAAACGAGACCGAGCGGAGAGTATGGGCAGCAGGACTTTGGGGCCTGTGTGCTGTAGCTCCGCTTGGGTCGATTGAGGACCGAGCCGTGTGCGGGCCTGTTGAACAAGCTAGAACAGTACTGAAGACCTACCGGCTATATGGGAACCGGGAAACTGATGTAACTCGGGTAGCTGGTTATTGAGGCATTGCCCGTCGTTCAGAGGGTAGGTTGAGAGCTTGAGGTGTAAATCGGCTGGTGGCACGGAGACGCGCGTGCAGAGACCTCTTGCTCGGGACGATGGGACCGGTTCAATATTTGGCTAACGGGTGAAAGGTAGTCGCGTACGGCGTCCGTGATGGTTGTTGTAGGCAACATCGAGTACGGGCGTACGTGACGGGTTGTTCGGGTAACCCTGCAGGTGTAAATCGATTATAATCGCCATCCCTCGCGGTCAGTGAGTACCACTTGTTCACTGTACCGTGACGTAGAAAGAACAGGCTAGTTACATGTTAAAATGTTGCTGATTGAAAGCTGGACATTGATTGTTAATGATATGCTGTAGCTTAGAGCTAACTAAAGTTCTTTTCAACTTTGGGCAAAGTACGTGAGAGAAATGTGTTTCTTGTTTGATTGCGGCTCTCTCATGTGCCTTAGCGTAAGGTTCTCCACAACCTGCTGCTAAAACTTGAAAGTAAGTTTCTACTAATTAGGCGAGTCTCTGCAACTGATTTTTACCTCATGTAACCCATTACCCTCATGTAGAAGTTCCATGTTTAGGTGGGACGGGTCAGACTTGCTGAGCCTTCGTGCTCACTGCTTGTGTTTGAAGCTTTTGCAGGGTTCTATGAGGAAGGGACTCCCGAAGAGGAGACGGAACCCCAGGAGGGGAACCCCGTCGAGTGGGGGTCGTGCACGCCGCAGAGTTAGTGTGCGTGTGTGCTAGCAAGGACACGTTCGAGGGCTGAACGTGCACTTGATGCTTAGTCTATGCCCGCGAGTGTAGACTGAACTTATTTTGATGGAAACATGTTCATAACTTGTTTATGTAATAAAATTTCGCTTCCACCTTGTACCTTTGACGTGTGTTATACGGTGCTGTGCGACGCAGCACCCCTCAGCGTGATCCTGGCTCGACAGGACCAAGGGGGTCGTGTCAGCGTGGTATCAGAGCTCGCTTGAGGTTTAACACAGTACAAAGGTCTTTTTTTTCAAAAATCCAGTGAGGAACGAGTTAGTAGCCCGTATAAGGATGTTATTAGCATATAGAAAGTTGCATATTAACCTATTTGTTATGTCGGAAAATCGTGTATCTCGGGACGTGTATGTCTTGGGGGGTACACGTAAGCGCTGTCCACCAGTGCGCACAAGCTGAAGGGTGGAGCCCCACGGGTGGCAGGTAACCCGAGCCGCTTTGATATCCTCTACGACTCTTCATGTCGTTTGGGGTATTCGAGCAACGTCTGTCCCTGGCGTGCGTGGTGCAACTTGGGAGACCCCGTCACGTGGTCTGAAACGTGAACACGTAACTCAAGGCGTGTTTGGCTTGAGAACATCCGGGCGAGTGATGACGGCCGGGTGTACTAACTGTATGGATTCCAGGCTCGGTGTGCAGCCGAGTCTGATGATTGCTTGAATTTCTGCAGGTAGCCTGACCACGAAACGGTAGACGTGTAGCATCCATGTGGAAGTGACGTTTAGTGCCACTGAAATAACGAAGCCGGCTAAGTCCGGTATAGGTTTTTCTTTGTGAGGACGTAGTACCGACATAATCTGGTGACGCATTGACGTCACACCCAACTAAATGAACAAATTCATTTAAAACTTGAAAGTTTTGATCCATAGTATTTAAACTTGATGTAACTCCTTCCCTTGAACAAGATATTCAAAGTTAACAAGTTTTCAACTTATAGGTTGTTAAGGACAGAGCACTCTGTTTTCAGCTGAATTAAGGCTGAAGTTAATCAGAGGTTAGAGGTTGAGTTCTTTCGAGGTTGGGGTCATATGATACATTTCTGGAAATCTTTGGAAGAGCGTTACAACTTTTCTGTTGAGTTCCAGAAGTGTTTCATCCCTTAACCACTCGAAAAATGCAGTAGAGTTGAAACTGTCCAGAAAACAGGACAGAGTAAAGACTCTCTGTAGACTCTCTGTAAATTGAGCATAACTTCCTGCATAAAAATCCAAAAATAGAAAATGAGGTAGTTCTGGAAACCTTATGAGATGGGTTACAACTTTGTAACAGAAAGTTTTGTCAGATTAGGAACAGAAGTAACTGGGATTTTTGGATCAAATCAGTACCTAAGGCAGGGAGGTACTGTCCAATTGTTTCCAGAAATTCTGTTAACTTTGACATCTCATAACTTTTGAACCAAAACAGATCTTAGGCCAAGCAAATACTTGCTGGAAATCTATTGAAGTTAGCTTTAACTTTGATTTTGAGCTCCAGAATTAGTTTTGCCTTTAACATGGCCTAAATCAGGTTGAAATGGAAACTGGTCAGGGCTGTCATGGGAACAGCAGATCAGCAGTCAAATTTGTTTAAAATTTGAACTATGTTTCCAAGTTTTATGGGCTCAATGACATGTCTTATGTTATAACTCAATGGTTTACTGTTTAAATAAATATTTGACATTTCTCAAATATATTTTTACAGATGGCAGCAGATAAACAGTTGGAGAACGGGTGGGTAGTGTCCCACTGTTCTCACCGTAGCGGCTACCCGGAAGCATTGTGGCAAATGCTCCAATATTTTGGGTACAATCAGATGCCGCAGTACTTCGCCAAGGAAGAAGGCGAAGAGGGGAACAAGACGTGGACGATCCATGTCGAGGTTCCTGCAGGACCTATGCCACCCGGTTGGGTGCCATTCACCGTCACGGTGAGAGGAAGACAACCGGAAGGGATGTGGTAAGTGGCAGCCCGTGACACTATGTCACGTTTCTGCCAACTACACGTGCAGGCTATGGAGGGCACTCCATACGCACTCGTTCCGGTGGAGGGACGAGCTCAGCATGTGTGGGAAGAGAGGTACCTGGAAGCAACGGACCCGAGGTGCCCAAGGTACAACTCCGCGGAGGCAAATCTCAGCCTCAAGATGAGGGCGGGAAACGCCGTGATGGACAGCCAAGCTGTTCATACAGAGCATCTCGCCACAAAGCTCAAGGAGAGCACAAGCCATGGAGATCATTTCGAGAGTGCTCACAGCGCACTCCGCAATGTGATCCTTCCGACGATCAAGCGACTGAATGAACAACACAATCAGTTGCGTCATCTGAAGAAGGCAAAGAAGAAGAGCCGTGTTGACATCGCGGCGTTGCAAGAGCTGGTGCAGACCCTAACCCAGCAGAATGAGGACCCTGCTCAAGAGCGGGACGATGCTATCGAGGAAGGACGAGGCTGGGAAGAGGACTACAACCAGGCTATGGACGAGGTGCATGCATTGCAGGACCTCGTACCTCTGGTGTTAGGCGTACCGGTGGTCTTGGGTCTTCCAGCAATGGGAGAACCCGGAATGGTAGAAGAGGTGGTAGATCCAGAGCCACCAGCAGAGGTATCAGAGGAGGACGACCCACAGGAGGTCGAGTTCTACTCCGAGTAGGGGGTTACGGTTGCCAAGTAGGGCAGCTAGGGTAGCGTAACTCAACTTTTGTAATCGGTGACATGTCGTGTAGACAGTAGCGTATGTATAGGTAGTGATGACATGAGCACGACTTCTCGGAGACCCGAGAATAATGTATCTTGTATAAAGTTTATGCTTTATCAATATATGTGAATGTTGTGCAAATTAATCATGTGTCACTTCAATACCTACTGTTGCTTATGGAATTTTAAGTAAGACATGTGCTAATTGCTGCTGTTTTGAATTTCAGAATGATGCGTACTCGTGCCAACCCTGACGTTGGGGGTACCAGTCAAGGGGGAGAGACCTCCCAACCACCTCCCGAGGACTCCTCGGGACAACAACAGCAACAGAAAACACCGCCACCGCCACTGCCAACGGTTACATTGGCCGACATCGTCGCGGCAATGGCGGGCTTGCATCAGCAGCACACGGAGTTGCTGCAGACTCTTATCGCCAATACGTCTCGCCCAGAGAGACGTCAAGATCGTGAGGAGCGCCAACAGAGCTCCTACTCCAACTTCTTGGCAACTCATCCCCCGGTATTTTCAAGGGCGGATGAACCACTTGACGCGGACAACTGGCAACGCGCCATAGAGATGAAGTTCGGGCTGCTCCAAATCAGCGAGCAGCGCAAGACTCAGTTCGCGGTGCAGCAGCTCCAAGGATCCGCGAGCGTGTGGTGGGCCAACTTCTGTGCTTCACAACCCACCGACCGAGTGATGACCTGGACGGAGTTCCGGACGGCCTTCAGGGCCTATCATATACCTCCAGGTCTGATGAAGAGGAAGACGCAGGAGTTCTTACACCTGCAACAAGGGAGCCGGAACGCGCTGGAATACTCCAGGGCGTTTAACGATCTCGCGCTATATGCGTCGTATCATGCTGATACCGACGAGAAGCGGCGAGACCACTTTTACCAGGGGCTTAACCCGCTCCTGAAGGACAAATTGGCGATGTTCAATCGCGGCAGCCTCAATGGCATCATTGATGCTGCGATTGTTCAGGAGGACTCCGGCAAGGAGTTAGCGGCGGCGGAGAGAAAGCGAAACGCGCCGCAGAGCAGTGGAGAAGGAGGCGGTCCTTCTCAGAAGTTTCGGATGGTGAATCGCCCACCATCAGGTCCACGCTGGCAACCACCACAGCGGTCGATGCCGTTCCGCAGTCGGCCGTACTCTTCACCAGCATTCCGGCCGGCACTGCCAGCACCACCGCAACCACAACAGCAGCAACGGGTGATGCCGCGTGCGTTTGCACCTCAGCAACGCATGCCGGGCTTTCGTCCACCGAGTACTCCACCAGCAGCGGCCACATGTTACAAGTGTGGCCGTCCAGGACACTTCGCGAGCAGTTGCCCGGAGAGGCAAGGCGGCGGAGTGGCACCACAGTTTCCGGGGAGGAATCAACCCCGGAACCCTACTAATGCGCGGCGGGCAAACCCTAGGCCCGGCACTGTCCACCAACTTGCCATTGAGGATGTGCCGGAGGGCGAGCCAATCCTTACGGGTATGTTCCAACTCCACCAGCATCCCGCTATAGTACTGTTTGATTCAGGCGCCACGCATAATTTTATTAGCCAAGCTTTCATTGCTAAACACAGTTTGCCAATACTACCCACCGATAGTCCATATTTAATTTGTTCACCGGGTGGGAAGATTTCAGCAAGCGTAATGGTCTCCAAAGCACCATTATGCTTAGCGGGTAGAGTGTACCCCACGTCTCTCATTATCTTAGAGGGACAGAAGTTCGATGTCATCCTAGGGATGTCGTGGTTAACCCGCCACGGCGCTGTTCTAGACACCGTCCTTCGAGTCGTGCACTTAAACTCAGAGGTGCACGGTTCTCACTCATTATTTCTGGACAGTCCGGAAATAAAACTTCCAAGTGTCTATCAAGCCACAACCATCAGATTGGAAGATATTCCAGTGGTCCGAGAATTCCCTGACGTATTCCCGGATGATTTGCCGGGGATGCCACCCGATAGAGAGGTGGAGTTCAAGATTGAACTTGCACCGGGAACCATGCCAATATCCCGAAGACCGTACAAGATGGCGCCCAAGGAGTTGGCTGAACTGAAGACTCAGCTCACGGACCTTCTGGAGAAGGGTTTTATTAGGCCGAGCTCCTCGCCATTGGGCTGTTCGGCATTATTTGTCAAGAAGAAGGATGAGACATTGCGGCTTTGCGTGGACTACCATCCATTAAATGCTGTAACCATCAAGAACAAGTACCCGTTGCCACGGATCGACATGTTGTTTGATCAGTTGGTCGAAGCAAAGATCTTTTCCAAGATGGACTTAAGATCCGGGTACCATCAGATTAAGATAAGGGCGGAGGACATTCCAAAGACAGCTTTCTCGACAAGGTACGGACTTTATGAGTACCTGGTCATGTCCTTCGGCCTCACCAATGCTCCAGCTCACTTCATGTACTTGATGAACTCGGTATTCATGCCGGAGCTGGACAAGTTTGTCGTGGTCTTCATCGACGATATCCTGGTATATTCCAAGTCGGAGGAAGATCACAAGAAACATCTGTGTATAGTCTTGCAACGGCTGCGGGACCATAAGTTATACGCAAAATTCAGCAAATGCGAGTTTTGGATATCGCAAGTGCCTTTCCTCGGGCATATCATCTCAGCGGAGGGTATCGCTGTGGACCCGAGCAAGATCACTCAAGTGCTGAATTGGAAATCCCCGAGAACTGTTCACAAGGTACGGAGTTTCCTCGGACTCACGGGATATTATCAGAGGTTCATTCCGAACTTCTCGAAGATTGCCAAGCCAATGACAGAGCTGCTGAAGAAGGCTACCAAATATGTTTGGAGTCCAGCATGTGGAGCAGCATTCAAGGCTTTAGTCAAGCACCTGACATCAGCACCGGTTTTGGCGCAGCCAGACACAACAAAACCGGTCGATGTGTACTGCGATGCATCCGGCATTGGCCTCGGATGTGTGCTGATGCAAGACCGAAGAGTGGTTGCGTATGGATCACGGCAGCTTAGGAACCATGAGCGGAATTATCCAACTCACGACTTGGAGCTCGCTGCCGTGGTACTTGCACTAAAAATGTGGAGGCACTACGTACTCGGTAACCTCGTACATTTATATACCGACCACAAAAGCCTCAAGTACATATTCACTCAGAAGGAGCTGAACATGAGGCAACGAAGATGGTTAGAACTGATAAAGGATTACGAGATAGAGATCCATTATCATCCGCCAAGGCAAACGTAGTGGCAGATGCGCTGAGCTGCAAGTCACACGTCAACAATCTGACCATCACACCGTTGGAAGAGAGCGAACCACCACTACATGTGATTCCATACGAAGCTCTCTACAACCTAGCTTTGATCCCCACCATCCGTGAAGAGATAGCGGCAGCCCAGAAGAATGACAAGGGCATGTCACATTTGCGGAGACGTGTAGATAGTGGGGAGCTGAAATGTTTCCGGAAAGACGGAGACGGCGTCCTATGGTTCAAGGACCGGATCGTCGTACCCCATAACCCGGAACTACGGAAGAAGATCTTTGATGAGACTCACTTATCAAAGCTCTCTATTCACCCTGGCAGCAACAAGATGTATCAAGAACTCAGAAGCAAGTTTTGGTGGACACGGATGAAGCGAGAGACTGCAAAATACGTGTCCGAGTGTGATACATGTCGAAGGGTGAAGGCAGACCACATGCGGAAACCGGGACTGCTACAACCACAGGGCGTTCCTGCCTGGAAGTGGGAGGACGTGAGCATGGATTTCATCGTCGGTTTACCCACCACCTTGCAGAAACATGATTCTGTGTGGGTGATCGTCGATCGGCTCACCAAAGTTGCCCATTTCATCCCGGTCAACACCAACTACAACGCCAAGAAGTACCCTGAACTGTACATCTCACGGATCCTATGCTTATACGGCGTACCCCGTACTATCATATCGGATCGGGGCACTTTATTTGTGTCCCGTTTTTGGGAGCAGCTACACGCTGCCTTGGGGACGAAGCTGATCCGTAGTTCAGCCTACCACCCGCAGATGGATGGGCAAACGGAGCGGGTAAATCAAATCTTAGGAGACATGCTACGAGCTTGCTCTATCAACCACGGCAAGAATTGGGATGATCACTTGCCGTTAGCTGAGTTCTCGTACAACAATGGGTACCAAGCCAGCATCAAGATGGCGCCCTACGAGGCGCTATACGGAAGAAAATGCCGCACACCATTGAACTGGTGTGAGTCTGGCGAAAGGGTTACCTTCGGGATTGACCTTGTCAACAACGCGGAAGAAAAGGTTCGACTAATTCAAGCGAACCTAAAAGCCGCTCAATCCCGTCAGAAACAGTATGTGGACCGGAGAAGGCGCCCATTACAATTCGAAGTTGGAGATCACGTATACCTACGGGTGTCTCCAATGAAGGGCGTAAACAGATTTGGGGTGAGAGGGAAGTTAGCACCCTGATTCATCGGTCCATTCCAAATTACCGAAAGATGTGGATCAGTGGCATACCGGCTGAAATTACCAGAAGCACTTTCCGGTGTGCACGACGTCTTTCACATTTCCCAGCTGAGGAAGTGTCTCAAACTATCAACTACCGTTCAGCTGGAAGACATTGAAGAACTGCGACCGGATCTCACCTATCGGGAGGAACCGGTGCAGATTATTGATGAAAAGGCCCAAACCACACGCAACCATACGTTGTGGTTCTACAAGGTTCTATGGAGTAATCACTCCATGGACGAAGCGACATGGGAGAGCGAAGAATTCCTTCGCACTAACTACCCCGAATTTTTCACGTCGCATCTCCGGTAATTTTCCACCGTCCTCTCTCTCATTTTCACCTTATAATCTCGGGACGAGATTCTTTTAAGGGTGGAGGCATGTAAGGGCCTCAGTTTTTGATACACATTTGCAGTGTTCATCACCACATCACATACCTCATTTGAAGAAGAATGATGAACACAATTGAAGAGCAAGTAACAATTATCAACATGCTCATTAGAGAACAAACTCACACATTGCCAAAGTGGTATTTCACACATGTGATATAAGGGGGATGGACATATGAAAACTCCTACATTTTGCTAAGGATGTCCATGCCAAGTTTCACCCAAATTCCAAACCTTTTTGAGGTCATTTTGGGTATAGTTAGAAAGAGGGCAGTTTGAAACCATATTCAAATTCAAACTGTTTTTATTCCATGAATTTAAAAGTAGGAGGCATATTCTTACTCAACACATTTTTGTGAGCCCACACACCAATTTTTACTCCATTTGGAGTTGATCTTGACATGAGCTAAGTGGGACAAATTCAAACTTCATTTGAATTCAAAACTGCACTTTTGCTGAAATTCACTCAAACTAAACCCAATTTGAACTTTGGTCAATTCAAATGGTTCATGGGTGAATAATTTGAATTACCAGGGGTACTATGGGGTTCACTGTTTACAACAGTGATTAGGAGTAAATTTCAGAGGTTAAAACTGGAAGTGGGACCCACATGTCAGCCACTGCTCAGATCAAACCGACTGAGACTTTTTCCACTCGGGTCGCCGAGCCGCAGCGGTGATCGCCACCGAGGGCAGCCGCCGCGCCAGCAGCTGCTTGCCCACGCGTGAGCGCGAGGCGGTGGAGAGCCTTTTTAAGGCGCCAGCCCCCCTCCTCGGCCGAGGCATCACCGTTCTTCCCCGCAAGAACTCAGCGTCGGCCGAAGTTTTCTGCAGCTCGGAATCGATCGGAAAACGCCGATCGCAGCTCCCTCCGTCCACTCCAGAGCCCCAGCAAGGTACTAGAGACCTTCCTCCGTCCTCCCCGTTGCTAGAATTCGATTGAAACCGATTGATATCGGCTGTGCCGAAAGATCAAATTCGGGACTTGGAACCGCCGCACCTCGGGCTCCCGTGGACAGCCCAACCAGGGCGTTGTCACGCCCGAGCCAAGGCACCCTTGGACGCGCCGGTGACCGGTGCTGCTCATCCCCGAGCGACAGCTCGAGTGGTTGCTCACCGGCGGCAAATTTCCACTTTTCCCCTTTCTGTGTGCAGAACGACCTTCGGGTACGATTCTGTTTAATTCGTGCTCTAGAAAGGATTAGAGGGCCTCAAGCCGCTCTCACACGAGCTAGACACGGTAACGCACAAGTTGCCTTCACAACTCTGGGCCGGAGAACCTCTGTACCCGGCGTAATTTGAGGTCTACCAATGGCGGAATGAACGGGCGGCATCAGGCACACGGTGAGGACCTATTTCGGGCCTTCCCCGAGCTGCCTCGAGCTCATTTCGACCTTCTCTGAGGTCCACTGGTGCTCCCCGACCGGTTTCCCAAGTAGTTGAGGTGCTAGGGAAGTCAGCCGACATGGCCGAAGTCGTTCCGAGGTGGCGGCTCGTCGCCGACCATGCTCCGGCCATTGTCATGAGCAGCTGACCCTAGAATCCTGTTCCCCGAGTAAAAGCAGGCAGGGGCGGCCAGAATCGAGAAGTTTGGAGCTGTACAGAAGCCGGCGGCGAGCTCTCCGGCGAGGTCCCTCGGCGGCGGAGCGCGGGCGTCGCGAGGTTGAAGAAGGGGGTGGACCCCAGCTGTCAGCGGGAGATATTTTGAATCGGGATCCGGCTGCGGCCAGGATCGGGTGTGCTGGCGCGCAAAAATCATTATGGGCCGCGGTGTGCTGTCGCCTCAGCGTGCGACGCGTGTCCCCTGGGCCCCCGATTTTCAGATTTCCTTCAAACTTCAAATCCTCATAACTTTGGCTAGAAAGCTCCAAATTGAGTGAACCAAATTTTGCTGGACTTAGCTCTCTGAGTACTTTCCAGCAAATCAAGTTTCACTTCATGAAAACCCTTAATTTTCCAGAATTAATTCCTCAAAATTTAAACTGTTAGGAATTTTAACTGGAGAATCCTTTGGAGGAAAATCCTGAAATTTTGCTGGGATGTTCACCAAAATATCCCTGAACTACAATAAAAATTTCAGATCCATTTGAGCTTATCTGATCCACCTAATGGTGTGATTAGTGAAACTGTTCCAGAGAAAATAGAAAATGTTCAGAAACATTTTCAGAATTTTCTCTGAAATTGTTTAGCTCATATCTTTAGTTAGGAACTTCAAAATTAAGTGAGACCAACTCCATTAGGACCCTCTGAAAATCTAGTTTTCAGAAAGTCATAGTTTGTTTCATGAAAATCCTTAGAACACCCTAAGAGTTCCAATTAAGGTCAAGGACATAATTAATTGTGGAGGGCTCAAATGAGCTTTGCTGCAACTAAAACTTGACCAAGTCTCCGTTTAGGTTGTAACCAAGCCACAATAAAAGTTTCACAGTCATTAGGTCTGTCTAGCAAAGGTTATAGACTTCACAACTTCAAACTTAATACAAATGCATTAAATTAATACATGTATTGTTTCTATCATGTAGTCGCTAAGGTCGAGGAGGAACCCGAAGTCCTAGACTTCGTTACTATGGAAGAACAGCTAGCCTACGACCAAGAGCAGCAAGGCAAGCTCCGGTTTGCATTAACCTTTTTACAAATTTTTATTGTTTTGAGCACATACTTTTTTCCTTTATTCTGTGCATTAGAGTCTTGTTTGGAAGCCCCACTGCATAGCCAAGAGAACCACGGGTTGGGTTTAGGATTGCAAACCCCGTTAGCTACTGCATTGCTAGGATATAGTAGGATTCGGTACAAGTCGAGTAGCTGGAACTACTCGCTAGAATAGGCTAGAGGCACATTGCTCGGGTAGAGATAGCACATGATACACATGGCAAGAAAATGAGACCGAGCGGAGAGTAAGGGCAGCAGGACTTTGGGGCCTGTGTGCTGTAGCTCCGCTTGGGTCAATTGAGGACCGAGCCGTGTGCGGGCCTGTTGAACAAGCTAGAACAGTACTGAAGACCTACCGGCTATATGGGAACCGGGAAACTGATGTAACTCGGGTAGCTGGTTATTGAGGCATTGCCCGTCGTTCAGAGGGTAGGTTGAGAGCTTGAGGTGTAAATCGGCTGGCGGCACGGAGACGCGCGTGCAGAGACCTCTTGCTCGGGACGATGGGACCGGTTCAATATTTGGCTAACGGGTGAAAGGTAGTCGCGTACGGCGTCCGTGATGGTTGTTGTAGGCAACATCGAGTACGGGCGTACGTGACGGGTTGTTCGGGTAACCATGCAGGTGTAAATCGATTATAATCGCCATCCCTCGCGGTCAGTGAGTACCACTTGTTCACTGTACCGTGACGTAGAAAGAACAGGCTAGTTACATGTTAAAATGTTGCTGATTGAAAGCTGGACATTGATTGTTAATGATATGCTGTAGCTTAGAGCTAACTAAAGTTCTTTTCAACTTTGGGCAAAGTACGTGAGAGAAATGCGTTTCTTGTTTGATTGCGGCTCTCTCATGTGCCTTAGCGTAAGGTTCTCCACAACCTGCTGCTAAAACTTGAAAGTAAGTTTCTACTAATTAGGCGAGTCTCTGCAACTGATTTTTACCTCATGTAACCCATTACCCTCATGTAGAAGTTCCATGTTTAGGTGGGACGGGTCAGACTTGCTGAGCCTTCGTGCTCACTGCTTGTGTTTGAAGCTTTTGCAGGGTTCTATGAGGAAGGGACTCCCGAAAAGGAGACGGAACCCCAGGAGGGGAACCCCGTCGAGTGGGAGTCGTGCACGCCGCAGAGTTAGTGTGCGTGTGTGCTAGCAAGGACACGTTCGAGGGCTGAACGTGCACTTGATGCTTAGTCTATGCCCGCGAGTGTAGACTGAACTTATTTTGATGGAAACATGTTCATAACTTGTTTATGTAATAAAATTTCGCTTCCACCTTGTACCTTTGACGTGTGTTATACGGTGCTGTGCAACGCAGCACCCCTCAGCGTGATCCTGGCTCGACAGGACCAAGGGGGTCGTGTCATTCCCCGTGGGGGAAAACTCGGAATTCTTGCTCTACCCTACATGAAACGGTGAAAGGTTTCCTCTACAGCTTCCTCACACACGGGCACACCTTTTTTTCTCTGGTGGTGGCACGTGATGCAGCTGGGACCGGCTGGTCACCGGTGATCAGAGAGCGGCGGTGAAACACTCGCGAGCGGAAGCAACTGCGGGGTGGGTGAGCGTCGGTTCAACCAGGGCACAGCGAAAATGACCGAGTGGGCGTCGTGCTGGCGCTGTGACTCGCGATTTTCACCGTGCGGTGTCCTCTTCCACTCAGGCGCGGGAGCAGGAGCTGTCACGCGGTGAGCGTCGGCTGCCGAGTGACTGGCACGAACTGACTTCGGTGCTAGGCCTTCTGACCAGTGGGCTCTCTTCTCCCCTCTAATTCTTCCTCCCCCTTTCTGCTGCAAATATCTCAACCACTCAGAATTGAATGGTAGACTTTGCCACAAAGGCATGGGATGAAATTTCAATTCTTCAACTGAATTTGATTTGGACAAATTTGCTGCCCATTTGAATTTAAAATTCAAATTCAGTATGAATTATTGCAAATTTGGCTCCCGTCAAGATTAAGTCCAATGGGGATGAAAATTGGTGGACTAACTCAGAAAAATGTGCTGAGTTTGAATATGATGTCCACTTTTTGATTTAAGTGATGAAAGTTACTGTAATTTGAATTTACATTCAAATCGGCCTCTTTTTCAAATGCCTCCAAAAGTGCTTCAAAAGTATTGGATTTGCATGAACTTTGGACGGAGCCATACCAAGACTATTTAGGGTCTAGGGTGAGCTCAACCTGGCATGTTCATGAGTAGAAATCCTACTTTTTGTAAGTTAGGGCTTTCCCCTCTAATCACCCTTTTGATGGTCGTTACTTGCTCTTCACAAGTATTCACAAGCTATCCACAACAAAAGCTGTGGTGTTGTGAGGTGATGGAAAAAATTTTTGCAAGTCCCTTTTCTTGGGCTTTTACATCCCTGCCCCCTTAAAAGAATCTCGTCCCGTGATTATCAAAGAAGAGGCAGCGATGTACTAAAAACTCACCCGTGCTGGGACGTCTTGAACTCCGGGTAGTTTAAGCAAAGGAATTCCTCGCTCTCCCATGTCGCTTCTTCGGCGGTGTGGTTGCTCCAGTGTATCTTGTAGAACCACAATGTTCGGCTACGTGTGGTCCGAGCCTTCTCATCAATAATGGCCACCGGATATTCATCATACGTCAAATCCGGTTGCAGCTCGCTGATGTCTTCAGTGGGAACAGCAGCCGTATGCTTCAGACATTTTCGCAGTTGTGAAACATGGAAAACTTCATGAACACCAGCAAGAGACGCCGGTAGCTCCAGTCTATACGCCGCTGGTCCACACTTCTCGGTGATAGCATAGGGTCCAATGAATCGGGGAGTGAGTTTCCCCTTCACACCGAACCGGTGCACGCCCTTCATCGGAGATACACGGAGGTACACGTGCTCTCCGATGTCAAAGTGCAGCGGTATACGCCTCTTATCAGCGTATCTTTTCTGCCGGGATTGAGCGGCCTTCAAGTTGGCTTGGATCATCCGAACGCGCTCTTCTACGTCGTTCACCACATCAACCCCGAATGTGACCCTTTCACAGGACACACACCAGTTTAACGAGGCGCGGCCTTTGCGACCGTAGAGAGCCTCATAGGGTGCCATCTTGATACTCGCTTGATATCCATTGTTGTACGAGAATTCCGCCAACGGTAGGTGATCATCCCAGTTCCTACCGTGGTGGATGGCACATGCTCTCAACATGTCTTCCAGTACTTGGTTCACCGTCTCTGTTTGGCCATCTGTCTGAGGGTGATAGGCGGAGCTTCTAATCAGCTTAGTATCCAAAGCAGTGTGCAACTGCTCCCAAAAACGAGACACGAATAATGCACCTCGATCTGAGATTATGGTCTTGGGTACCCCATATAAGCATAGAATCCTCGCTATATACAGCTCCGCATATTTGCCGGCATTGTAACATGTATGCACAGGGATGAAGTGAGCCGTCTTGGTTAACCGATAAACAATTACCCAAATGGAATCATGCTTGTTGGATATCAGGGGTAATCCCACAATGAAATCCATGCTCACATCTTCCCATTTCCATGCTGGGATTTTCAGGGGTTGCAGCAGCCCTGATTTCCTCATATGATCAGCTTTCACTCGTCTACATGTATCACACTCGGATACGTATTTAGTCACTTCCTGCTTCATCCGTGTCCACCAAAATTTCTTTTCCAAATCTTGGTACATTTTATTGCTGCCTGGATGAACGGAGTATTTATACAATTGAGCTTTATCAAGAATTTTCTTCCTCAGCTTCATATCCCGGGGTACGACTATGCGATCATTGAACCATAGTGTCCCCTCATCATCTTTCCAGAAACATTTGATTTCCCTGCTGTCAATCCGTCTCCGGAGATGTGCCATACCCTTATCAACCTTCTGAGATGCAATGATGTCCTCCCTAATGGAATGGATGAGGGCAATGTTGTAGAGAGATCCATAAGGAACCAAGTATAAACTCGGCTCTTCCTCCTCCACCGGTGTAATGGTGAGGTTATAGACATGTGACTTCCGACTCAGCGTGTTGGCAACCACATTCGCCTTGCCGCGGTGGTAATGAATCTCAATCTCATAATCTTTGATTATTTCTAACCACCTCCTTTGCCTCATGTTCAGATCCTTCTGGGTGAAGATATACTTCAAGCTCTTGTGGTCAGTGTAGAGATGCACCAAATTCCCCAGGAGATAGTGCCTCCACATCTTCAACGCCAAAACCACAGCAGCGAGCTCAAGATAATGAGTTGGATAATGCTGCTCATGGTTTCGAAGTTTACGTGAGCCATATGCGACCACACGTTCTTCCTGCATCAACACGCAGCCGAGCCCAATACCGGACGCATCACAATACACGTCGAAGGGCTTGGTTGTATCCGGTTGAGCTAAGACTTGGGCTGTTGTGAGATGCTTCACTAATGCTTGGAATGTCCCTTCACATGCCGTGTTCCAAACATATTTTGTTCCCTTCTTCAGCAATTCTGTCATCGGCTTAGCAAGCATGGAGAAGCTTGGAATGAATCTCCGATAGTATCCCGCTAAGCCGAGGAAGCTTCTGACTTCATGGACTGAAGTGGGAACTTTCCATTTCAGCACCTGCTCGATTTTTTTTGGGTCAACTGCAATGCCTTCCGCTGAGATGATATGTCCCAGAAATGGCACTTGGTTGATCCAAAACTCACATTTGCTGGACTTGGCATAGAGCTTGTGGTCTCGCAATCATTGAAGAACGATTCTTAAGTGTTCGGCGTGTTCTGCTTCTGTCTTGGAGTAAACCAAGATATCATCAATTAACACCATCACGAACTTGTCCAGCTCCGGCATGAAGACCGAGTTCATGTGATACATGAAATGGACTGGAGCATTACTGAGACCAAAAGACATGACGAGATATTCATATAAGCCATATCTCGTCGAGAAGGCCGTCTTCAGGATATCCTCCGCCTGGATCTTTATTTGATGATATCCCGAGCGAAGGTCCATCTTGGAGAACACACTTGCACCCACAAGTTGATCAAACCAGATGTAAATGCGGGGCAGTGGGTATTTGTTCTTGATGGTGACGGTGTTGAGAGGCCGGTAGTCCACACACAGCCTCAAGGTTTCATCCTTCTTTTTCACGAACAGCGCCGAGCATCCCCAAGGCAGGGAACTCAGCCTAATGAAACCTTTGCTCAACAGATCATTGAGCTGTTCTTTCTGTTCAGCCAACTCGTTTGGAGCCATTTTGTATGGTCTCCGTGATATTGGCGTAGTCCCGGGTGCAAGCTCAATCTTGAACTCGACATCCTGCTCAGGTGGCATGCCCGGAAGATCATCCGGAAACACATCGGGGTACTCCCTGACTACAGGGATGTCCTCTATCTTGAAAGCTTCAGCATTATTAATTTCTGAAACTTTCCGGACTGGATTGTCTAGCACCATGGAATGCGGACGGTGGAATGGAGAATTCAAATAAACCGTCCGTGTCCGAGTGTCCATGACAGCACCATTGTAGTGTAACCATGACATCCCTAATATTGCATCAATCTTTTGCCCTGTAAGGATTATCAAGGTGGTGGGATATAGCTTCCCACCTAAGCACAGAGGTGATTTTGGAATCATCATATTTGCTGAAATCTTCCCTCCCAGTGAGCAGATCATATATGTGCAGTCGGTTTGGAAGACTTGCATTTGATGCTTAGCCACATAGGATGCACTTATAAAACTGTGGGTTGCACCAGAATCGAATAATATGATGATTGCTTGATCGTTGAGAGTGAATGTACCCGCCAGCACGTTGTCTCCCTCTGGGGCGTCCTCATTGTCGAGGTTGCGAATGCCCCCAGTCCGCTGACCCACCTTCTTGACCGGAGGTCGGCCTCGAGCACCGCCCTGGAACTGGGCTTGCCCGCTCCTCTGCTGCCCCTGGGGACAGTCCTTCGAGAAATGGCCCGCCTGGCCACACGTAAAGCAAGTGTAGCGAGGCGGTCCTCCGCTGATCGGCGGACGGAAACCCGCGGTGCGTTGTGGCGGTAAAAATGCCCGGGGTGCCGCCTGCTGCTGTTATTGCAGTCGCGGTGGTGGCATCAACGGTCGGAACGGGGGTGACTGGAAAGAACGACCCTCGAATGGTTGAGGTTGCGCCGGTGGATGCCACTGCTGTCCGGATGGTGTCCGATACACCACGCAGTACTTCTGGGGAGCGCCACCCCCACTGCTGGGTGGAGTGCTGCGCTTCTTCTGCTCAGCCGCCAATTCTCGCTGAGCGTCTTCTTGCATGATCGCGACATTAACGAGGTCGTTGAAGGTGCCGTGATTACATTGGACGAGATGCGTCTTCATCTTGGGGTGTAACCCCCCAATAGAAGTGCTCCCGCTTCTTCTCCTCGGTGGAGACGTAGTCCGACGCATATTGCGCCAGATGGTTGAAGGCAAGGGAGTAGTCATGGGCACTCCTCCCGCCCTGCTTCAGCTCCAAGAATTCTTGGAACTTCCTCTTCATTATCCCGGGAGGTATATGGTAGGCGCGGAACGCCTCCCGGAATTCTTCCCACTCCACGGCATGGCCAGCCGGACGTGAGGCGACATAATTCGCCCACCACGCATCAGCGGCACCGTGAAGCTGCTGCGCTGCGAACAGAGTCTTTTGCCACTCCGTACATTGGAGCAACCCGAACTTGGACTCAATTGTCCGCAGCCAGTTGTCAGCCTCCAGTGGTTCTGCTGCTTCTGTGAACACCGGAGGGTGCGTACTCATAAAGTCCGAGTACGTCACCTCACGGCGCTCACGAGGCCCCCTGTCTTGACGCCCCCCCCCCCCCCCGCCTGGGACGTATTCTGCACGATCGTGCGGAGCAGGTCGGTCTGCTCCTCACGACCACCCACCAGTGCCAGAATCACATCCGCTAGCATAAGCGGAGGCGGTGGTGGTGGTTGTTGCTGCGGGGTGCTGTCATAGGCAGGTGGCTGGGGGTCATCACCCCCCTGCTGGCTAGAGCCACCAATCTTATGCGTGGTCTGAGTTCAAACCATCTGCAACCATACGACAATAAACATCAGTCCTGCAACATACTTCATGCAGTCCAATAAAATGGCGTAAAACATAATGAGAGTAAAACATGCGATACATCTCGTATGTAGATAATGTAATAACTTTGCACAAGCTAAACCATTACCCGACCAAGTACAAGCTAGTTAATTCCAACTTGACGGACTTCCTCTTTGGAAGTTCATCTCAACTAGGTGTGACACCCTCATTTTTGGTTTCTGCATATATTCATGTTTCATAAAGAGAAAACATTTTAAAAGAAGTAGGAACAGAGAAAAATATCAAAAAGATAGCCAATAAGAGCCAAATCCAGTTCCTAGAGAGCGCCGAAGACAACTTCCGTGGCCCTCTGGCCATGTGGCATGTTCGGAGCTCATCCATGCAAAGTGGGGAGAGGTCCGCCGCTAAAACTGGCTACGTGGCAGGCTCGGGGCTCATCTCCACAAAGGCGGAGAGGTCCGACCCTGTGGGACACGTGTTACCCCTGGAGCTAGCCTTTGCGGAAGAAGCAAAGGCAGTTCCGCAGGACACATGTCACCTTCGGAGCTAGTCACCGCGGGAATCAGAGGACCAGTCGCGTGGGATACATGTTGATCTCGGAGCTCACCTCCGAGAGGTCCAGTTCTATTGGACACGTGTCCGCACCGGAGCTTATCTCCGGGAGGTCTGACACAGTTGGACACGTGTCGACCTCGGAGCTCGTCTCCGAGGAAAGGGAGGTCCGGAATGGATACGTGGCACACACGGAGCTACCTCCGGAGAGAGGAAAAGTCCAGCACTGACACGTGGCATGCGCGGAGCCACCTCCGAATAGAGAGGAGGTCCCAACCGCCAGGATACGTGGCGCACGCGGAGCTCACCTCCGAACGAGAGGGAGGTCTCGCTCGCATGACACGTGGCACAGCCGGAGCTCGTCCCTGCGGAAAGGGAGAGACCAGGACCCGGTGGACACGTGGAGCTTCCGGAGCTCATCACCGAGGAGGTAACGAGTTCTGGACCGGTTTTGGATTCTGTACACGTAGAAATATCGGTACGGAGGAGAAACTGACCTGAATTCCACAATGTTACCGCACCAAATCAACTCAAGATAAGTTGTTAAGATTCAATGATAATACGGATAGAACTCTTATTCGAAGTCCAATCAGATTAGGACTCTTCTTCTGCCGATTATAAATAGAACCCAGAACCCTTGGTCGAAAACCACAAACTTCTTTTCAATTCCTAAGCCGACGACTTAGAGCCCTAGCCCCAACTCACCGAGTAAGCCATCACCGGAGTTCAGCGAAGAAGATTGCCGGAAGGAAGCCCCAACGATCTGTCTGATCAGAGAAGGACCCCGAGACCGAGAAGAGCGTAAGGTAGGTCTTCAATACCACTTTATGACATCATCGTGTTTTCTTTGCATCTGTTCTCCGATTCCTTTCGAACAGAAGCTTTCCCGTGGACAGATCACTTGTTGATCGGGTTGATCTAAAGACAAGGTCATCACCACATCCACATTTGATCCGAACACCTCTGTTCATCGTAAAACCATGCAAGCCATGCAATAACACGTACAAACCGATCTAATAAAAACTGCATCATAGGACTAACATGCATATGCATCATCACATCTAGTTAAAGTTCGTGCATAATATTGATTGATGTGGATCTTGTATGTGCGTGATCCTGTATAGCAGGACAAGCTCAGGGAGCTATCTACGACGAACTGCAACAACAAGGTTTCGAGATCCAAGAGCCACCAGAACCGCAAGAACAAGGCAAGTGCTCCTTGACCATATTGATCCTATGTTTTACGAAAAACTGTTTTCTTTTGTGAAAAGGTGTGTGTGCTGAGTCAAACATGGTGGGAAACCCTTCTATAGGAGTTTACTAATTTTTGGTTAAACCACCCTTGTCGCTAGCGAAGTTTATGAGTCGGGTATGGTTTTGGTTTTAAGCTTCGCTGAGTCCATGGGATTGGGAAGCGAGATAGATGTGTCTAGCTAACTGCACTCGTAATGATAATGAGAAACTGATGTTGTTAATGAACATGGATCGGAGGGAGATCTAGGCAAGACAGGGTTTGTGAATGAGGTAGCATGAGATGGTGGTTTACTTACCGTAGATCTAAGGACCGGTTCATGCGAGCACATGCCAGGATAACAGTGCCACCACAAGGCCAAGTATGGGTGCGGCTTAGCTGAGTAATTAGGTAAGTTGCTAGATTGTTATGGACTGTGGAAGGCGCGGGGAATGGGAGTCGAGTGAGGACTGCCCTGGGAACGACATGGCACAAGAGGGGACCCGTGGGTGGGAGAATTGGAGATTCCAGCCTGCCGGTGAAACCTTAGTGAGTCCATACATCTAGTAACACCTTTGTAAAGGCTATTTTGTGATCTCTTGGCCATACACCGACGGTTGTGTATAGGTATAATGGAGGTTCTGCAGTCGCCGACGGGTGACGAAATCACAAACTTGTGGGTAAAGAGGTGCAAACTCTGCAGAGTTCTAAAACTATCATGATAGCCGAGCTTACGGTCACGAGCGCCTGGCCAACTTCCATGATTAGTTGGGATGGTTATTGGATATGGTTGTTGGTTATGGTTTTGGATTGTTTGGGTTTTTGTTTCGGGACTGTTGAGTCCGGGTGATAAGATGGGTTGCATGACTGTTGAGTCATGGCAACAAGGTTAGTGTCGGTGGGAGACGAAGTTGTTTATGAGATGAAATGGTAGCGAATACGAGATGGTATTCGTGAGATGGTAGCGAATACGAGGAGGTATTAGTGAGCAAGAATGAGGTTGATTGATGACTGGTTGTGACATGGAAGGTAATGAACATAATGGAGGTACGATTGGTATTTTAATACATGTGGGATTACATTCACTTAAAAATGAGTTGTTGTTTTATCATGGTTTTTGATAAATAACTTTGCTTTCTGCAATGAGCCTTTTTATACCTACCTTGTTATGAGCTACATATCATATTTTCCCGCACTTGCTGAGTACATCATTGTACTCAAACTTGCATTATTATTTCATCATCAGCAACAGGGGAAGATTTCTATGAAGACCAAGTGGAGCATTAGGCGTGTGATCTGTTCTCAACCTTGCCTGTGGGGAATGGAGTAGAGATGGAACCATTGCTGCCTAGAATTGCTTCTGCAGTAGTAGAATTGCTTCCGCATTAGAATAAAGACTTCCGCTGCATAGAAATAAGACTTCCGCAGTGAGCATGAGTCCAAGACTCATGAGACATTGTGATAAACTCTGTTATTCCTGGTAATATATAATCTGAATTCAGTTTGTGGAACAAATGTGTATGTGGGATGAACATCCTGGGCACACATATGCATCAGTTCTCGGTTCCGTGGTTTTCCACAAAATTGAGGGCGTCACAGATTGGTATCAGAGCCACGGTTGATAATGGGTTACACGCCTAAATAGGAAACACAGATTGGTATCAATAGCCATGGATGAGGGTGGATTACACACCTGGATATAATCACGGATTGGTACCAGAACCACGGGTTGATGGTAGGTTACACACTTAGATAGAGCACAGATTAGTATCCGACACAGATTGGTAGCTAAGCCACGCTGATCATAGGATGCAAGCCTAGGATGCATAGATTGGCCTTGAAACTACCTTGACATAGGAAACCAACCTTGAATAGGAGTTGTGTGAGCCCTTGTGATGATTGTTTGTGAATTGTGTGGTTTGTGTGAGTCGTGGGACGTCTCAAAACGTTGTCCATATCCACACATAAGTAGAAAGAGGTGTGAGATGCTTCGGCACTTGTTCACATCCTCATATGGGCTAATATATATAGTCCAACTCACCTTGATGCATATAGTTGAAGAATCTACGTAACTTTCTAACCTTCTATTCTATTTCGATCTCTCTCACATATGGTGAAAGGAAACGCCGGCCGAAGGAACATCCGTGACAACCAAGAGGATGGTCACGATGAAGTTCCTATTAACCCCGGACCTGGTGAAAACAATCTGGAACGGTTGATGGCCATGCAGAATCAACTTATGCAAACTATGATCCAAACTTTGGGTCAGTTACAGGCCAACAACAACAACAACCCCGTTCCGGCACCACCGCCACCACCATCGCCGGCTCATAACAGATTGGGTGAGTTCATGAGGACTCGACCACCCACCTTTGCTCAAGCTAATGACACCATGGAGGCCGACGACTGGTTGAAATCCATGGAGAAGAAGCTTGCCATAGTGCAGTGCAACGACCGAGAGAAGGTCCTCTTTGCATCGCACCAACTTATGGGAGCTGCCGCTGACTGGTGGGATGCCCTATGCAACGCTCATGTCGACCCGTAGACGATCACTTGGACTGAGTTCAAGGAAAGTTTCCGTTCTCATTACATCCTTGCTGGTGTAATGATGCTCAAGAGACAGGAGTTTAAAGGTCTCCGCCAAGGATAGAGAAAGCGTGAATGAGTATCTCAACAAGTTCACACAACTGTCCCGGTATGCCCCCGAAGATGTCAACTCAGACCAGAGGAAGCAATATCTGTTCATGAGAGGGTTGAGCAATGAGATTCAGGTTCAGCTCCTCAACAATGACTACGCAAGCTTTCAGAAGCTGGTTGACAAGGCTATAGTAGTCAAAAGCAAGATCCGAGAGACCGAGCGAGAGTGCAAGAGGAAGGTGCCATACCAGCCTCAAGGGAGCAATGAACGACCTCGGTACATGTCCCCAGCTGCACCGCAGTATGGATCGACCACTCCTGCATACCGCCCTAGTCAGCCACCACAGCAACGACCCGTTGCACCAGCACCTCGTGTGCCCATGCCTCCTGTGCCCCGACCTAACATAGGCGCTCCTGTTCAAAACCCTCGCCCCAACGTACCTGCTGCCGTAGGAAACAAGGCATGTTTTGCATGCGGGGAAACAGGACACTTCGCGAACCAGTGCTCGAGGAGAGGCCCTGGACAGCAAGGCAACGTGCCCAAACAGAAGCCGCGACCGAACGGAGGGGACAATCAAGGAAAACGGGGACAGCAGAACTATGCTCGCGGCAACGTGAACCATGTCTCTGCTGAGGAAGCACAGCAGGCTGAGGACGTCGTAATTGGTATGTTCCTTGCCAACTCCAACCCAGCCACCATCTTATTTGATTCTGGAGCATCACATTCCTTCATATCATCCAAGTATGTTGCTAAGCATAATATACCCATATCTCACTTAAAATGTGCTATGTTAGTTAATTCTACCGGAGGAGAAATGAGGACTAATATAGTATGTCCGAAAGTAAGCCTTAAAATAAGGGGGGTAGACTTCCTTGCCAACCTTATTGTCTTGGATTCCCAAGGGATTGACATAATACTCGGGATGGATTGGTTAAGCAAGCACAATGGGGTAATACAATGTGCTGAAAGAAGCGTGCAGTTGATAAATGAGCACGGTATTCATGTCGAGTTTGAGTCAGCCCAACAAACAACCGAAAAGGCAATATTGAACCACGTTGAAGGAGCAACATTGGACCACATTCCACTGGTTCAGGAATTCTCAGACGTGTTTCCAGAGGAGCTTCCAGGTATGCCACCTGATCGGGACATTGAGTTTGCCATTGATTTGGTACCCGGAACTGCACCCATAGCAAAGAGACCCTATAGGATGCCCGTCAATGAACTAGTAGAACTCAAGTAGCAAATCTAAGAGCAGTTGGAGAAGGGTTTTATACGTCCAAGCTCGTCACCATGGGGAGCTCCTGTGCTCCTCGTAGACAAGAAGGATGGAACCCAAAGGATGTGCGTGGACTATAGTTGTCTCAACGAAGTGACAATCAAGAACAAATACCCTCTGCCCCGTATAGAGGACCTATTCAACCAAATGAAGGGAGCCCGAGTCTTCTCCAAGATTGATCTTCGGTCGGGATATTTCCAACTGAAGATAAAGCCCTCCGATATACCCAAGACTGCCTTTCGAACATGGTATGGTTCGTATGAATATACCGTCATGTCTCTTGGGTTAACAAATGCACCCGCATACTTCATGTACCTTATGAACAAGGTCTTCATGGAGTACATAGATAAGTTTGTCATGGTTTTCATCGACGACATTATGGTGTATTAAAAAGTGAGGAGCATGAAGAACATTTGAAATTGACCTTGCAGAAAATGCGTGAGCATCAATTGTATGCCAAGCTTAACAAGTGTCAATTTTGGCTAAAGGAAATATCGTTCCTAGGCCACATTATCTCCGAAGAAGGGGTATCGGTTGATCCCGGAAAAGTGAGGGATGTTCTAAAGTGGGACCAACCGCAAAACGTGAGGGATATCTGGAATTTTCTTGGGATGGCTGGATACTATCGACGCTTCATTAAAGACTTCTCTAAGGTAGCAAAGCCTATAACAGAGTTGCTAACGAAGGGAAAAGCCTTTCAATGGACACCAGCATTCCAAGGAAGTTTTGAGGAACTCAAGAAAAGGCTAACCACAGCGCCGGTTTTGGTATTGCCGGACGTAGACAAGAGCTTTGACATATATTGTGACGCATCCAGATAGGGGCTCGGATGTGTGCTCATGCAAGAAGGACAAGTGGTAGCCTATGCCTCACGACAATTGAAGAAGCACGAGCTTAATTATCCTACACATGACTTGGAGCTAGCAGCAGTAGTGCATGCATTGAAGATTTGGAGACATTATATCCTTAGTCATCGATGTGAGATCTATACGGATCATAAAAGCCTCAAGTACATATTTATACAAACGGACTTGAATTTGAGGCAACGTCGATGGTTGGAACTCATCAAATATTACGATGTTGGAATCAACTACCACCCTGGGAAGGCCAATGTAGTAGCTGATGCATTGAGCCGGAAGGGAGCATGTCACCAACTTACGGTTCGGGAGCTACCACCCGAACTACGTAAGGAGTTTGAATGGTTACACCTCGGATTCTTGAACAACATGGAAATGATGGAGATCCACTCTTCAATGGAGCAAGAGATAAGAGATGGCCTAACAACGGATGAGGAGATCAAGGAGATCAAGGAAAGGATCCGACAAGGAATAGAGAAGGATTTCAAAGAAGATGAGAAGGGTACGCTTTGGCTGGGAAAAAGGATTTGTGTGCCTAACGTGAAGCACCTCCGCGACATGATATTAAAAGATGCACATGATTCACCCTATTCCATACATCCCAGAAGTACCAAAATGTACAAGGACTTGAAGACCCTTTATTGGTGGGATGGTATGAAAAGGGACATAGCCGAATACGTTGCCCTATGCGACACATGCCAACGGATGAAGGCCGAACATCAAGGACCCGCTGGATTGTTGCAACCCTTGAAGGTACCCAAGTGGAAGTGGGACGACATCAGTATGGATTTCATCGTCGGATTGCCACGTACTCAGTCGAGTTACGACTCCATCTGGGTTATCGTGGAACGATTGACGAAAAACAGCCCATTTTCTCCCTATAAGGGCCAAGTATAACGTTGCACAATTAGCCGAGTTGTACATGGAGCAGATCGTGTGCCGTCATGGAGTCCCGAGGAGGATAGTCTCAGATCGAGGTTCTCAGTTTACCTCTAGATTCTGGAGGAAGCTGCAGAAATCTATGGGTACACGACTGGATTTTAGCTCCGCCTATCACCCACAAACCGATGGGAAAATCGAAAGGACAAACCAAATTTTGGAGGACATGTTGAGAGCTTGCGCCTTGAAACATGGGCGTAGTTGGGATAGGAGTTTACCGTACACCGAATTCTCCTATAACAACAGCTATCAAGCTAGCTTGAAGATGTCGCCTTTCGAAGTATTGTACGATAGACGGTGTAGAACACCGCTGTTCTGGAACGAGATCGGAGAGAACCAGGTGTTTGGACCCGAAGTGCTACAAGAAGCTGAAAAGCAAGTCCAAACGATACGGGAGAACTTAAAGGCTGCTCAGTCACGACAGAAAGGCTATGCGGACAATAGGAGAAGGAAGTTGACCTTCGAAGTGGGAAACTTCGTATACCTTAAGGTATCACCTATCCGTGGCCAACGACGTTTCAACGTCAAAGGCAAGCTAGCACCTCGCTACATCGGACCATTTAAGATTTTGGGCAAGCGAGGAGAAGTAGCCTATCAACTAGAGCTCCCAACATACCTCTCCGACGTACATGACGTGTTTCATGTATCCCAGCTCAAGAAGTGCTTGAGGGTAATAGAGGAGCAAATACCAATGGAAGAGCTTGAACTTCAAGAGGACCTGACTTATACGGAGCACCCTGTCCGAATTTTGGACGTAAAGGAAAGGGTCACCAGGAACAAAGTGATCCGATGGTGCAAGGTACAATGCAGCCATCACACCGAAGCTGAAGCCACATGGGAGCGTGAAGAAGACATCAAGGCAGAATTTCCTCATCTATTCTCTACTAACGAATCTCGAGGGTGAGATTCAATTTAAGGGGGGTAGATTTGTGACACCCTCATTATTGGTTTCTGCATATATTCATGTTTCATAAAGAGAAAACATTTTAAAAGAAGTATGAACAGAAAAAATATCAAAAAGATGGCCAATAAGAGCCGAATCCAATTCCCAGAGAGCGCCGAAGACAACTTCCGTGGCCCGCTGGCCACGTTGCGTGTTCGGAGCTCATCCCTGCGAAGTGGGGAGAGGTCCGCCGCTAAAACTGGCTACGTAGCAGGCTCGGGGCTCATCTCCGCAAAGGGGGAGAGGTCCGACCCTGTGGGACACGTGTTGCCCCCGGAGCTAGCCTCTATGGAAGAAGCAAAGGCAGTTCCGCAGGACACATGTCACCTTCGGAGCTAGTCACCGCGGGAATCAGAGGACCAGTAGCGCAGGATACGTGTTGATCTCGGAGCTCACCTCCGAGAGGTCCGGTTCTATTGGACACGTGTCGGCACCGGAGCTTATCTCCGGGAGGTCTGACACTGTTGGACACGTGTCGACCTCGGAGCTCGTCTCTGAGGAAAGGGAGGTCCGGATTGGATATGTGGCACACCTGGAGCTACCTCCGGAGAGAGGAAAGGTCCGGCACTGACACGTGGCGTGCGCGGAGCCACCTCCGAGTAGAGAGGAGGTCCCGACCATAAGGATGCGTGGCGCACGCGGAGCTCACCTCCGAAGGAGAGGGAGGTCTCGCTCGCTTGACACGCGGCACAGCCGGAGCTCGTCCCTGCGGAAAGGGAGAGACCAGGACCCGGTGGACACATGGAGCTTCCGGAGCTCATCACCGAGGAGGTAACGAGTTCTGGAGCGGTTTTGGATTCTGTACGCGTAGAAATATCGGTACGGAGGAGAAACCGTCCTGAATTCCACAATGTTACCGCACCAAATCAACTCAAGATAAGTTGTTAAGATTCAATGATAATCTGGATAGAACTCTTATTCGAAGTCCAATCAGATTAGGACTCTTCTTCTCCCGATTATAAATAGAACCCAGAACCCTTGGTCGAAAACCACAAACTTCTTTTCAATTCCTAAGCCGACTACTTAGAGCCCTAGCCCCAACTCGCCGAGTAAGCCATCGCCGGAGTTCAGCGAGGAAGATTGCCAGAAGGAAGCCCCAACGATCTGTCTGATCAGAGAAGGACCCCGAGACCGAGAAGAGCGTAAGGTAGGTCTTCAATACCACTTTACGACATCATCGTGTTTTCTTTGCATCTGTTCTCCAATTCCTTTCGAACAGAAGCTTTCTCATGGACAGATCACTTGTTGATCGGGTTGATCTAAAGACAAGGTCATCGCCACGTCCACATTTGATCTGAACACCTCTGTTCATCATAAAACCATGCAAGCCATGCAAGAACACGTACAAACCGATCTAATAAAAACTACATCATAGGACTAACATGCATATGCATCATCACATCAAGTTAAAGTTTGTGCATAATATTGATTGCTGTGGATCTTGTATGTGTGTGATCCTGTATAGCAGGACAAGCTCAGGGAGCTGTCTACGACGAACTGCAACAACAAGGTTTCGAGATCCAAGAGCAGCCAGAACCGCAAGAACAAGCAAGTGCTCCTTGACCATATTGATCCTATGTTTTGGGAAAAACTGTTTTGTTTTGCGAAAAGGTGTGTGTGCTGAGTCAGACATGGTGGGAAACCCTTCTATAGGAGTTTACTAGTTTTTGGTTAAATCACCCTTGTCGCCAGGGAAGTTTATGAGTCGGGTATGGTTTTTGGTTTTAAGCTTCACTGAGTCCATGGGATTGGAAAGCGAGATAGACTTGTCTAGCTAACTGCACTCGTAACGATAATGAGAAACTGATGTTGTTAATGAACATGGATCGGAGGGAGATCTAGGCAAGACTGGGTTTGTGAATGAGGTAGCATGAGATGGTGGTTTACTTGCCGTAGATCTAAGGACCGGTTCATGCGAGCACATGCCAGGATAACAGTCCCTCCACAAGGCCAAGTATGGGTGCGGCTTAGCTGAGTAATTAGGTAAGTTGCTAGATTGTTATGGACCGTGGAAGGCGCGGGGAATGGGAGTCGAGTGAGGACTGCCCTGGGAACTGCATGACACAAGAGGGGGCCCATGGGTGGGAGAATTGGAGATTCTAGCCTGCCGGTGAAACCTTAGTGAGTCCATACATCTAGTAACACCTTTGTAAAGGCTATTTTGTGATCTCTTGGCCATACACTGACGGTTGTGTACTTGTATAATGGAGGTTCTGCAGTCGCCGACGGGTGACGAAATCACAAACTTGTGGGTAAAGAGGTGCAAACTCTGCAGAGTTCTAAAAATATCATGATAGCCGAGCTTACGGTCACGAGCGCCTGGCCAACTTCCATGATTAGTTGGGATGGTTATTGGATATGGTTATTGGATATGGTTGTTGGTTATGGTTTTGGATGGTTTGGGTTTTGGTTTTGGGACTGTTGAGTACGGGTGATAAGATGGGTTGCATGACTATTGAGTCATGGCAACAAGGTTAGTCTCGGTGGGAGACGAAGTTGTTTATGAGATGAAATGGTAGCGAATACGAGATGGTATTCGTGAGATGGTAGCGAATACGAGGAGGTATTCGTGAGCAAGAATGAGGTTGATTGATGACTGGTTGTGACATGGAAGGTAATGAACATAATGGAGGTATGATTGGTATTTTAATACATGTGGGATTACATTCACTTAAAGATGAGTTGCTTTTTTATCATGGTTTTTGATAAATAACTTTGCTTTCTGCAATGAGCCTTTTTATACCCACCTTGTTATGAGCTACATACATTATTTTCCCGCACTTGCTGAGTACATCATTGTACTCAAACTTGCATTATTATTTCATCATCAGCAACAGGGGAAGATTTCTATGAAGACCAAGTGGAGCATTAGGCGTGTGATCTGTTCTCAACGTTGCCTGTGGGGAATGGAGTAGAGATGGAGCCATTGCTGCCTAGAATTGCTTCTGCAGTAGTAGAATTGCTTCCGCATTAGAATAAAGACTTCCGCTGCATAGAAATAAGACTTCTGCAGTGAGCATGAGTCCAAGACTCAAGAGACATTGTAATAAACTCTGTTATTCATGGTAATATATAATCTGAATTCAGTTTGTGGAACAAATGTGTATGTGTGATGAACATCCTGTGCACACATATGCATCATTTCTTGGTTCCGTGGTTTTCCACAGAATTGAGGGCGTCACACTAGGTTTGGTCACTATGAGACGTTAATATCGCTTTGTCATCACGTATACTACCCCTTTTATCTTCAATACGACACCACATGGTCTCTAGCAAAAGAAACTTGAGTAAGACATATACTCAAATCTTTCATAATTGAAGATAACCACTCATGAGTATGTTCTACCCCATTGGAAGTACTTAAAACCCCCTAGGGTACAACAATCTCTCACATGAGTTCAACTGCCATTCCTCTGTCAGAATGACCAGTTTCTACATATCCCAGATTTTGATCTGGTTCTGGGCATTTTTATTACTCAAGCTGAACATCAAAGTTAAAGTTCACTTCAGTATCTTTCCAACAAGTATTTATTTGCCCTCAGATAAGCTTTGGTTTAAAAGTTATGGTAATTCAAAGTCAACAGAATTTCTGGAAGAATTTCAACAGCACCTCCCTTGGAAGTTGCTATTTTCAACTCTGGTTTCCACTGAGTTCTGTGCTGAAATTTCAGAAACTTTGAATTACAAGGATGCAACACCCTTCCTAACCTTCCCAAATATGTGTCATATGATAATTTGTAGATTTTCCAATAGGAAGTTGTGCTTGAAAAACAGAACAGTCCAGAGAGTGTTTTGAATCTGTCCCGGTTCTGGACAGTTTACATTCCTCTGGAATTTACGCCATCTTAAGATGTGATTCAGCTCTCGGAGCCTACAACAAAGTTGTAGAACACTTAAACACCTTTCCAGAAATTATTCCCACACCTCCATTGGCCAAATAATCTGTGAGTTATGCTCTGTCAAAATGCAGCAAACTTGCTGCCCAAAACAGAGCACTCTGTTTTTCAGTCCCTTGGAGCTACACTGATCCACTATTGAATTTTTCTACCCAACCAGGGTCCTAAATGTTGAAACTTAGTGATTTTTTAGTTCCTTGTTATCATTATTTTTCATGCACATGCTTATGATATGTCGGTAATACGTTACTCACAAAAAGAAAATCCTAACCGGATTATACCAGCATATACGTCTCAATTGTGGTACTAAACGGACTATCGCACACGTGTACTACACGGGATACATACGTGGTTAGTACCTGCAGAAGAACAGCCAATAATGATGCACTCAAAGGTTATGTTTTTTTCAGGCAGGTCCATATTTGAAAGTAAATACAAACGCCCGTATCATATCCATACGGTCGTCCTTGAGTTAAGCCACGTCTCAGGGTACGTGATCGTGTTTTAACACCACACGATGGGGAACCCGAGTAGAGCGCAAACGGGTCGTCACGGTTGGGAATTTTATCACCCCAACAGATACCACCTACTGCCCTGCAGGCACGCTGATGGCAAGCGCTGCGTATGTCCTCCTGGGCTATTTCCAGACGAACACACTTTTGCGTTACTGACCACACAATGGGGTCTCCACTTACTTGCCTAATGCACGCTAGGGATCAGCGTTTCATATGAACTCAGGAACATGAAGAGTCCAAGAGTTTCATATTGACGTCTCACACCAAGCTGTGAGACCAATCCCTGAACCACATTCCTCATCAGGGGAGCTAACCGAAATTGAACCGCTTTCGGTGGCGTTCCTTACCATTCTTACCAGAGCGTAGGTGCGTCGTTGCATAATTGAATTTCAGAATTATAACAACCTAGGTTAGTCTTGCCACTTTAAGTAACTATGCTAATATAGTCCTTAATTGGGCAAACTACAGAATCCTCAACGTAAACCTAAGTTTTTCTGTAATACAATCCTTAATTAATGTGCTATCCCCAATGTGGCTCTGATACCAGCCTGTGGCGGACCGGAATCCGCTCATCCAGGATCGCAGAAGGTGGTGCCACACGATGCGAGACCCGACAGCACACGTCATAAGGAAGCATTGTATTACATAGAAAACCAACTGAAATGTACAAAAAAGTACAATACTCAGTTACAAACTAGTGTTTATATTACACAGCGGAATTTAAATTTGTACAACTCACGCCCGTCTATCTAGCAAATGTCGGTTGCGCAGCCATAGGGCAACCCACACTAGCTGCACTCCTCAGCTTAGCGCGGCGTGTACGGCTCCCACTCAGCCGTTGTCCCCGATGGAGAGTAACCCTCGCCGGTGGACTCGTAACCCGAGTCCGTGGGATGCTCCTCACCTGAAAAACACTTAAGCAGCAACCATGAGCACTATGGCTCAAAAAGACTTAACTGACTCACCTAGGCATGAAACTCTACATGTAGTGTACCACGAACATGGGACGGTAAATTGCAGCAAACGGACACACCTACAAATTCATCCTTAGTTCATCTTTTAGCCACCAGTTAACAATGCATAAATCTGAAATTTAGTAAGCAATATTTGGTGGCACACATGTAGCAATACAATTATACATATCAGCAAAATTGAATCATAACATTCCATAATTTATCTACGTTATGATGCAGTGAACAAGCGGTACTCATCACCGTGAGGGACGGTGAATCGACTCGATATACACCTGCAGGGATACCTGAAGAGCACGTCACGTACGCCCACCCGTGGAGCTGCACAGCACGCTCCCTCGATGTCGTACGGGACAACCTTTCACCCAACAGCCCAAACGTCGAACCGGTCGCACCGAAACGGACAGAAGGTTCCCTACATGGATCATCTCTCTATTCCCGTTAGCAGATTTCCACCTTGCTGCCCTCAATCTACACCTATAAATCGGTGTGCTATGCCTCGACGCCCGGGGGTTTAGGTTACATCGGTTTATCGGGACCCATATAGCCGATATGCCTTCGGTACGTTCAATACTTGTTCGGCAGGGCCGCACACGGATCTGTCCTCAATCGACACAGACAGGGCTGCGCACAAAGGACTTCATCTTGCTGCGCCTTAGCCCCTGCCTAGTCTCATTTTCATTTCTAAAGTGATCTCACATCACTCGAACTAATCCCTTGTGTTCCAAGCCTAACTCGCGAGTAGATTCAAACTACTCGACTTGTACCAAAGTTCTATGAATCATTAAGCCTAGCCTGTCTACTCCGGGACTTAGACACTATCCTCACTCTTATAGGGAACATCTGGTCATGCATTTGGAGTCTCAATCATCCTACACCTAATGCACATATATACACCTCACCCTAAGTATGTAAACAAAGCAAAATTTTATAAATTTGGTTAATGCAAACCCGGGCTTGCCTTGTTGCTGCTGGTCAGGGGTTAGGGCTTCGTCCGGAAGAAGGAAGTCGAGCACTTCCGGAGTCTCCTCGCCTTCAGCGACTACACGTCAACGAGATACTATATGTCAATTCAAATGCAATGTTCAGAACTGAATAAGTAATTACTATAATTCTAGCTACCCCCCTTTAGTTCTGAAATTTTTATGGTGGCTTGGTAGGGTCCTAATCAGAGTCTTCACCAAGTTTCATTGGGAACAAAGTTCATTTGAGCTTTGTACAAATAAAAGTCTATTTGGTCAATATAAGAGACTCTAAGGAATTCCAGGGGTTTTCATGGTTCAAACCATTACTTTCTGGAAACTAGAATTTGAGATGGTTCTAATAGAATTGGTTTCATGTAATTTGAAGAATTCTAGAGGAAGTTATGCCCTAAACAAGATTTGAGAAAATCTGAAAAATGTTTCTGTACATTTTTCTATTTTCTCAGGGCAGTTCACTTAATCACACCATTAGGGGGACTAAATGAACTTGGATGAGTCTGAAAATTTTACTGTGGCTCAAGTATTTTCCAATGAACCTCCCAGCCAAATTTCAGAATTTTTCATAAAGTAATCCTCCAGATAAAATTCCTAACAGTTTAAATTTTAGGGAATTAATTCTGGAAAACTATTAAGTTTCAGGAGCTCAAATTGGTGCTTCTGGAAAGTACTCAAAAAGATGAATCCAACAAAATTTGTTTCACTGAATTTGGACACTCCTAGCCAAAGTTATGAATTTCTAGACTCTGGGCTGATCCCTGAATTATTTTTCTACAGAAAATCGTTTCCCGCGCTAACCCGGAGGCTGACAGCGGGGCCCGCCCATTTAACTTAAACTAACCGCGCGCTCGCGCACGCTTAACACAGCGGCTGACACGTGGGACCTGCCCCTTCGTCTACCTCCCGACGCCGCCGCCCCGCGCCGCCAGAGCTCCGGCGAGGTCGGCGTTCCCGTGACCTAGCTCGCCGGCGACGGTGAGACTTGCCGCCCCCACATAATTTTGGACGCTGAACACGATGGACATCATGCCGCCGTCAGGTGACCGCCATAGCTCGCTGGCGTCAAGCGCTATGTCTCTGTGCAAAATCGGCCACGTGTTCCCGCCCTCCTGACCACCCCCTTCTCGCGCTAATCGCGTCACCACGTCCAGGGAAGCCTCGGGCAACTCGGCATGACCTTGGTTGGGACCTAAACGGCCGGCAACCCGGACCTCACCGGTGACCCTCCCTTCCGCTTGACTGTTACCATTGAAACTAGGGTTTGGAATGGTTGTTCCTGCGGGTTCTTGCTCGGAGAGACGCGCACAGGTGTCTAGAACATGTGTGAGCTGCAGCTCGAACGGCGGTTGTTTCTGTGCAACGAATTTATCCAATCACCGATTGCTAACCCTAAGGTGCCCCGTGGGGGAAAACTCGGAATTCTCGCTCTACCCTACATGAAACGGTGAAAGGTTTCCTCCTACAGCTTCCTCACACGCGGGCGCACCTTTTCTTCTCTGGTGGTGGCGAGTGATGCAGCCGGGATCGGCCGGTTACCGGTGATCAGAGAGCGGCGGTGAAACACTCGCGAGCGGAAGCAACTGCAGGGTGGGTGAGCGTCGGTTCAGCCAGGGCACAGCGAAAATGTCCGAGTGGGCGTCGTGCTGGCACTGTGACATGCGATTTTCACCGTGCAGTGTCCTCTTCCACTCGGGCGCGGGAGAAGGAGCTGTCACGCGGTGAGCGTCGGCTGCCGAGTGACTCGCACGAACTGACTTTGGTGCTAAGCCTTCTGACCAGTGGGCCCTCTTCTCCCCTCTAATTCTTCCTCCCCCTTTCTGCTGCAAATATCTCAACCACTCAGAATTGAATGGTAGACTTTGCCACAAAGGCATGGGATGAAATTTGAATTCTTCAACTGAATTTGATTTGGACAAATTTGCTGCCCATTTGAATTTAAAATTCAAATTCAGTTTGAATTATTGCAAATTTTGCTCCCTAAAAGATTAAGTCCAATGGGGATGAAAATTGGTGGACTAACTCAGAAAAATGTGCTGAGTTTGAATATGAAGTCCACTTTTTGATTTAAGTGATGAAAGTTACTGCAATTTGAATTTACATTCAAATTGGCCTCTTTTTCAAATGCCTCCAAAAGTGCTTCAAAAGTATTGGATCTGCATGAACTTTGGACTGAGCCTTCCCAAGACTATTTAGGGTCTAGGGTGAGCTCAACCTTGCATGTTCATGAGTAGAAATCCTACTTTTTGGAAGTTAGGGCTTTCCCCTCTAATCACCCTTTTGATGGTGGTTACTTGCTCTTCACAAGTATTCACAAGCTATCCACAACAAAATCTGTGGTGTTGTGAGGTGATGGAAAAAATATTTTGCAAGTCCCTTTTCTTGGGCTTTTACACCCGCGACCTCTGACAGGGCAACAGGCGCGACATTTGGGTTTCTACCACCGCACGCCGCGGGCTATTCGCTTCCCCAATGATGGGTAGGACCCAGGTCTATCCGCCAGACCCTGGGGGCCAGGAGGGAAACCTCTTGGGAATGTCCGACAGTTCCCAAAAAAGCGGTGTGGTGGAAATGCAGCGGCCAACCCTCGGGGCATACTCTCGAGCACGTTGCCACGACCCGCCGGTCAAGGGCAGACACGCGTCCACTAAACTGACAACGTGCTACCGCTTTGACTGTCGAGTACGCCCATTACGCTGAGGACGTGCGGCCTTTTCGTCTACTAGGTACAACCACACACCTGCTACGCCGGATTCTCGCCACCGCTTCGTCTTCCAAAGTGCAGGCTCAAAGCCACCAGGCGGGAAATATGGAGGCCCTACCTGCAGGCTCGTTGCCTCCCCCTAGATGGGCCCGGGGGATATTGTCGGTACACTGCAGATCAGGTACCGCCGCGTGGAGAGAAAAGGACAGCCCAGGCACCGCCTCCCTGCTGAGGCGGGCGCTAGAAGAGCCACGTGTCCTGGGCCCCGAGATCAGCCCTGGGGCTGCCACATGCGCTTGAGCTCCGGAGCCGACACGTGCCCTTGGATCCGGCCTGAGCCTCCCCGCTGAGGGAGGTCCGAGGCTGCCACGTGTTGGTGGGCTCCAAACCTCCTTCATGCTGAGGAGGGCTCCGGAGCCGACACATTCCCTTGGCTCCAGCCCGATCCTCCCTGCTGAGGAAAGGTCTGGGGCTGCCACGTGTCGGTGGGCTCCAAACATCCTCCCTTCTGAGGAGGGCACTGGAGCCAACATGTGCCCTTGGATCTGGCCAGAGCGTCCCCGTTGAGGCAAGGTCCGGGGCTGCCACGTGTCGATGGGTTCTGAACCTGCTCATGCTGAGGAGGGCTCTGAAGCCGACACGTGCCCTTGTCTATGGCCCGAGCCTCCCCGCAGATGTGAGGTCAAGGGCTGCCATGTGTCGATGGGCTCTAAACCTCCTCCCTCCTTAGGAGGGCTCCAAAGCCACCACGTGCTCCACGATCCGTCATGGGCCGTGCGTCGACGAAGTCAAGGAGGAAGTGCACTGACAGGCCGTGCATTCAAGGCTCGTGCCTTCCCCAGAAGCATGGCGCACGGCGCACGCCTTCGTCCTCACCCAGATCATTATTAGGTGACAAGACAGAGCGGCGAGGCGTGACAGCGATACAGTGCCACCCAATGGCACAGAGCCGCTCAGCAGAGCGAGAAGACGCGGTGACAAGACGGTGTCTTCATCATCACCTGCCATACGGACAGGGGAGCTCAACGCGCAAGGCGGCGAGACTTAACTCCCCACCGACTACTCTACTCAGGGTAGTGGAAACCCTAGATCATGTATAGGGTTCATACAGCTTCGGACCAGCTTCGGACCACCTACCGAGCCCCAAGCCTCACTGTAACCACCCCGTCCTTGGGCTATAAACGGACCGGGGTGTCCACCCGACAAAGGGTTCGCAACCCTGCGACTCCCACACTCATACGCGTAAGCAATACAGCAAACACTCCCATGGACGTAGGGTATTACGCTCTGGCAGCCCGAACAACGTAAATCTCGGTGTTCACCCGCTCTCTCAAGCCAGATCGCGCTAGGGACGCCAAGCCCCTCCAAACAAAGAACCTCCGCGGGCTGCTCTTGTAGCAGGTCAGAAGGAGTGTCGCAGCTCACACTCCGACATAGGGACTCCCCACATGTAGATCTAAAAAGGTTAGTTGTTGAATAAGGTTATATATGAGTTACATTGAAAAGGTTACATGTAGAACTAAATATACAAATAAAGCTCAACTTTTAGATCTTGTCAAAAATATACTAAGTTGAGCGACTCCCTACTGAGGCGGGCACTAGAAGAGCCATGTGTCCTTGGCCCTGAGGTCAACCCCGGGGCTGCCACATGTGCTTGAGCTCTGGAGCCGACATGTGCCCTTGGCTCCGGCCCGAGCTTCCCCGCTGAGGGAGGTCCGAGGCTGCCATGTGTCGGTGGGCTCCAAACTTCCTCCCTGCTGAGGAGGGCTCCAGAGCCGACACATTCCCTTGGCTCAAGCTCGATCCTCCCTGCTGAGGAATGGTCCGGGGCTGCCACGTGTCGGTGGGCTCCAAACCTCCTCCCTTCTGAGGAGGGCACTAGAGCCGACACGTTCCCTTGGCTCCGGCCAGAGCGTCCCCGCTGAGGCAAGGTCTTGGGTTGCCACTTGTCGATGGGCTCTGAAGCTCCACCGTGCTGAGGAGGGCTCCAGAGCCGATACTGTCCTTGGCTATGGCCCAAGCCTCCCCGCTGAGGTGAGGTCCGGGGCTGCCACGTGTTGGTGGGCTCTAAACCTCCTCCCTGCTAAGGAGGGCTCTGGAGCCGCCACGTGCCCCATGATCCGTCCTGGGCCATGGGTCGACGAATTTAAGGAGGAAGTGTGCTGTCAGGCCGTGCATTCAAGGCTCGTGCCTTCCCCAGAAGCATGGTGCATGGTGCACGCCTCCGTCCTCCGCCGGATCGTCATTAGGTGACAAGACAGGGCGGCGAGGCGTGACAGCGATACAGTGCCGCACAATGGCACAGATCCGCCCAGTAGAGCGAGAAGACAGGGCGACAAGACAACATTTTCATCATCGCCTGCCATACGGACAGGGGCGCTCAACGCGCCAGGCGGCGAAACTTAACTCCCCACAAACTACTCTACTCAGGGTAGTGGAAACCCTAGATCATGTAGAGGGTTCATACAGCTTCGGGGCCAACTGTCGGGCCCCTAGCCTCACTGTAACCACCCCGGCTTTGGGCTATAAAAGGACCCGGGTGTCCACCCGACAAAGGGTTCGCAACCCTGCGACTCCCACACTCATACGCGCAAGCTATACAGCAAACACTCCCATGGACGTAGGGTATTACGCTCCGGCGGCTCGAACCACGTAAATCTTGGTGTTCACCCGCTCTCTTGAGCCGGATCGCGCTACGGACGCCAAGCCCCTCCAAACAAAGAACCTCTGCGAGCTGCTCTTGTAGCAGGCCAGGAGGAGTGTCGCAGCTCACACTCTGACATAGGGACTCCCCACATGTAGATCTAGATAAATTAGCCGTTGAATAAGGTTATATATGAGTTACATTGAAAATATCACATGTAGAACTAAATAGACAAATAAACTCAACTTTTAGATCTTGTTGAAGATATACTAAGTTGAGCGACTCCCTCATATTGTTCTCATCATACCCTTCAACAGCAACCCACAAAAGTGACCTCATGACCTGTGACGCCCCTGTTCCAAGAGAGAACCTCTCGGAACTGAGACTGATGCATATGTGTGCCCAGGATATTCATCGCACATACACATATAATCCACAAACTGAATTTCAGAATAATACCACGAATAACAGGGTTTATTACAATGTCTCATGAGTCTTAGACTCATTCTAGCAGCGGAAGTCTTATCTTAGTAGAGGAAGTCTTATTCTAGCAGCAGAAGTCTTCTAAACTATTGCGGAAGCAACTAAGCAGCAGCAGCGGCTCCATCTCTACTCCACAGGCAAGGTTGAGGGCAGATTACACGCCTAATACTCCACGTGGTCTTCATAGTACTCCTCTCCTGTTGCTGATGATGAAGTAATAATGTAAGTTTGAGTACATGATGTACTCAGCAAGTGCGGGAAAAATATGATATGTAGCTCACATCAAGGTAGGTATAAAAAGACTCATTGCATAGAAGCAAAGTTTATTTCACAAATCATGATAAAAAAAGCAACTAGCTTTAAGTGAATGCAATCCCAACATGTATTTAACATCAACATACCTCCATCATGATTCACCACTTTTCATATCCCATCCGAACATTTATCTTTCTCAACTTTCCTCATGCTCATGAATACCATCTCATATTCACTACCATCTCATCTCATATTAAATTCCATCTCATGCCGAGACCAATGCTCATTGCCATGACTCAGCAGTCATGCAACCAATCTCATTACCCCGACTCAACAGTCTCGAAAACCAAATCCAAAGACCAAACCATTACCAAACCAATAACCATACCAATTATCATCCCATCTAATCATGTGGCTTGTCCAGGCGCTTGGGAACGTAAGCTCGGCTATCATGATAGTTTTACACTCTGCAGAGGTGGCACCACTTTACCCACAAGTTTGTGATTTCGTCACCCGTCGGCGACTGCAGAACCTCCATTATACCAGTACACAACCGTCGGTGTATGGCCAAGAGATCACAAAATAGCCTTTACAAAGGGGCTACTAGATGTATGGACTCACTAAGGTTCCACTAGCAGGCTAGAATCTCCAATTCTCCCACCTACGGGCCCCGTCTTGTGCCTTGCAGTTCCAGGGAAGTCCTCACTCGAATCCCATTCCCCGTGCCTTCCACGGTCCATAACAATCTAGCAACTTAACTAATTAGTCAGCTAAGCCGCACCCATATTTGGCCTTGTGGTGGCACTGTTATCCTGGCATGGCTGGCATGAACCGGTCCTTAGATCTACGGCAAGTAAACCACCATCTCATTCTACCACTTCCACAAACCAAGCTTGGCTAGATCTCCCTCCAATTCATGTTCATTAACATCAAGTTCTCATTATCATTACTCATTCGAGTGCAGTTAGCTAGACACATTCTATCGCTTCCCATATCCCGTAGATTAGCGAAGCAAAAAGCAAAAACGACCATACCCGACTCATCAACTGTCCCTGCGACAAGGGTGGTTAACAAAACTAGTAAACTCCTATGAAAGGGTTTCCCATCATATTGACTCAAGCACAAACACCTTATCGCAAATAAAATAGTTTCAAAACTTGCCTTGTTCTTGCGGCTTCTGTTGCTCTTGGATCTCGAAATCTGGGTGTTGTAGTCCTTCGTAGATAGCTCCTGAGCTTGTCCTTCTAATTACGATCACGCACATACAAGATATATAGCAATGAATCACCATGAACAAACTTTACTCAAGATGCAATGGTGCATATGCATGCTAATACTATGGTGTAGTTTAGTTTGTACGTGTTCTTGCATGTTTGCATGGGTTTGCATGAGTTTTACGATGAGCAAAGGTGTAAAGATCAAATGTGGTCGTGGCGATGATCTGGACTCAAGATCTAGATCAGACCGATCAACACGTGATCTGTCCACGAAAAAGCTTATGTTCGAAGGGATCGAAGAACAGATGCAAAGAAAACGCGATGACGTCGTAAGGTGGTTATTGAAGATCTACCTTACTTCCTTCGAGTCCTTCCTCCAGAAAAACAGATCATCGGCTCTCTTCCGGCGGAGGCGATCGTGTCTGGGCTCGTTGGCGGTCTCTCCGATGGTCAAACTCCGGTGAAGGGGTTTAGCTCGGCGAGTTTGGGGCAAGGGCTTCTAAGTTGTCGGCTTAGAAAAGATGTTATGACCAACGGGTTGCTTCCGGTTCTATTTATAATCGGGAAAAGAAGAGTTCTACTCTGATCGGAATTCGAATAAGAGTCCTATTCAAATTGTTTTTGAATCTTAACAACTTATCTTCAATTGATTTGGTGCGGTAGCAACGTGGAGTTTGTGTCGGTTTCCTCCCGTATCGGGTATGTGTACAGAAAAAAAACCGCTTCAGAATCGCGTCCTTCCGCAGGGATAAGCTCCGGAGGCTCCACGTGCCCAGCGGGGGCCTGGGCTTCCCTTTTCCTCAGGAGCGAGCTCTGGTTGTGCCGCGTGTGAGGCGGGCGAGACCTCCCTCTTCCTCAGAGGTGAGCTCCGCGTGCGCCACGCGTCCTGGCGGGCGGGACCTCCCTCTCCCTCAGAGGCGAGCTTAGCGTGCGCCACATGTCAGTGCTAGACCTCCTCTCTCTTCGGAGGTGAGCTACGATAGTGCCACGTGTCAGTGTCGGACCTCCCCTCTTTTTGGAGGTGAGGTACGATGGTGCCACGTGTCAGAGCCGGACCTCCTCTCTCTTCAGAGGTGGCTCCGAGATTGCCACGTATCAAGCAGCCCAGATTTCCTTTCTCCTCAGAGATGAGCTCCGAGGTCGACACATGTCCAACAGTGTCGGACCTCCTAGAGGTGAGCTCCGAAGATGACACGTGTCCAGTAGTGTCAGACCTCCCGGAGGTGAGCTTCGAAGGTGACACATGTCCAGTAGGACCGGACCTCCCGGAGGTGAGCTCCGAGAGTGACACATGTCCCGCGGTGTTGGACCTCTCGGAAGTGAGTTCCGGGAGCGACACGTGTCCCGCGTGGCCGGTCCTCTCTTTTCTGCAGTGACTAGCTCCGGGGGCAACACGTGTCCCACGGGGTCGGACCTCGCCCCTTTCACAGAGATAAGCGTCGAGCCTGCCACGTAGCCAGTTAGCGGCGGACCTCTACCCCTTCCGGGGATGAGCTCCGAAGGCGCCACGTGGCCAGCGGCCGCGGGAGTTGTCTTCGGCGCTCTCTGTGGTTTGAATTTGGCTCTTTTTGGCTATCTTTTTCACTCCTTTTCTGTTTCCACTTCTTTTAAAATGTTTTCTTTATATAAAATATGAATGCATGCAGAAATCGAAATTGAGGGTGTCACATGACCCAAATCAATGGCCGAGAGGTAGGAGGGAGGCCCATCAATCAGCTGCTCATCAAGGGTGGCGGTGTTTCCGGTGACCCGGCACGGGATCCTCCAAGCCTCCTCCGAAGAGGTGGGTCGCAGGCACAGAGACATAAATCCGCTCCATTCACGACCACAGCGTCGCCGATGACCCGATAATAACTTGATTGACCGTGGTACCAAACAAGGAGGGAGCAATGAGGTTCCTGGACTGAGGAGGGACCGCCGCGGCAGACAAGACTGGCGCACATCGATGGTCAATATCGGCTAAGATTCCGCCCCGCGCGGCGGGAATTCGGCCCGATGCGCAGAGAGCACGTGGAGGAGAGAATTGCTATGATAGAAAATAACCATTATGATCTAATTTAGCTCATTTTTTCTATTTTTATACGCAATAAAATGACTGGATTGTTCTTGCTCCCAATAGAATGGATTTTTTTCGTCCTTTCTCCGATTTATTTTTCTCCCGCCGCTCGATCTAGCTAGCGCAACACGGCCCGCCACCCCAATCTGCACGCTACCCCTCCACGTGCCGCCCCATAACCCTAGCTCAACCCGATAACCATCCACCAGCCGCTCCGCCGCATTGCCAGTCTGTCCGGTGGCGGTCCACCCGCTGCTTATTGCTCTGCCAAGTAGATCAGAATGGCGAGCAGTGTTGCGCCAGGTAGATCGGAAGGCGGGAGGAAGAGAAACTGTAGAAAGAAAGGAAAATCGATTCTATTAGGAATAAGGGTAATTCGGGTATTTTACGTGGCTTGAAAATAGAAAAAAAATAAGGTACATGATACCGTAATCATATGTTGATGGTGCGTTAATATTGAAAACAGTATGTTATCGAAACTCATACTATTTCATCGAAAACGTGTGTTACGAAGTTATATAATAGCAACTTTCTCTAGGGGATGGGCATAGGCGTTATGGGTGGGGGGAGTGGGGGCACGAGCGACGTGAGAGGTCCAGGCCCCCACGGTGCACGTGTGGGAGGGTAAGATCGTCCGTATAATCTATGAAAGGCACGTGATAATGGTCGTGGTACGTTGGATGTGTGACAGGGACATTGCCGAATGCATTTAGCTGTGCGCGTGAAGTTTTGTACATCAAAGAAGCCGAAATCTGTTGGCAAACAAGCACCAGGAATCTCCACTGCAGTCTGTAGGATTTTATTGCATCTGAATTCTAACAAGAGAATGGAACATGTACATACACATGCAAAACCGAATAGAATTCAAGCAACAAACGAGAGCAGATTGAATGTCACGCCTCAAATCATGGATGAATCCACTAGCCTATCAAAAGAAGAGGAAGAGGAGGAAGTCGAAGAAGAGGTTTCCTCAGAAGAGCTTGTAAGGGGAGGAGGCGTCGAGCGGGTGGATGAGGTAGGTGAGCACGAGCGCCACGACCATCAGCAGGCACGCGATGCACTGGTCAACGGACGTTCCTGCGATTGCAATCGAGAGAGACGGATCAGAGTTCGGATTTCGGGAAGAGATTATTTACTGAGACTTGTGCCGTGCGCGGTGTAAAGACGGCGCACCGTCGCTGGTGGGCGCCGGCGCGGGGGCCTGTGCGACGGCGACGGCCGGCATCATGACGACGGCGAGGAAGAGCGCCGCGGCGACCGCGAGGCCAGGAAGAGTCCTCGTCATGGAGAATGGAGAAGAGAAGATGCCGAGCAATCTCTGTGGCCAAAGGAAGCCGATCCCCCTCTCTCTCCCGCTCTCTCTCTCTACTTGAACGCAGATGCCGTCGCCCCTCTCTGTTGGCCCCCTTATAAAACAGCTCATACAGTAGTTCCGCTAGCTGCAACGGCTCCCTCTCTCTCTCTGTTTTCTCTCTCTAAAACCGCTGGACCTCGCTGGGACTGCGATGGCGCGACGTGCCGGCGGTGGGCCCCGCGCACATGCACGACCGTTGCCGGCATGTTTTTTCGATCGGCCAGTCTGGAATCCCATTACTCCTGAGGTTGGCCGCGGCTGGCTGCTGCATTTGCCATTTGCGTTGTGATGCACTTGCAATCATCTGTGATCTAGCTAGATGCTCAAACATATTCCAGAATCCAGATCATTTTTTATGTAGTGCTGTGTTCCATAGACGTGCCGCCGAATCAGATTCATTGCAGATATATAGAAGAGCGTATATTTGTCGCAGGGCTCCAATACATATTAGAGGGCTGCCGCCAAAGTTTTTCCTCAATGTGCGAAGACATTGGGCATTCGTGCTGTTCATCATAATCTATTTAACTGATACTTATACATTGGATTTCTGATAAATTATCACTCCACTATATGTAATTGCTAAAGAATGTTAGAGATCTAGCCAATTTATTGATTAATTCTAGAAAATAATGCACGATAAAAATAGTAACCAACATGAGTAGCAACATGCACAACACAATGTATCAAGCGTCAATACATCGTTCATCTCACATATATCACAATATATGAGTTCCAGAGATGACATATTTCTCAACTCAGCTGCCATATGAGGCTTCCAAGTCTGCTTTGATCCTATACAATTATGACACTTAAAACCTTTAGCAGTGGTGGACACCAAAATAAAATTCAGACTACATAGATGATTTCTTAAACCAAAATTAACATAACATAAACGAGAACACCAAACACTCGCGTCATCATTAACATTATCACTAATATGATTCAAATACTTATTAAAAAACTCTGAAAGTGAAAAGCGAGACAAGCCTCCACGCTCATGATCTTTATCAATAAATTGTCCATGCTTAGACACAACAATTTCATTGGAGTTTAACACTACTTTAAACCCATCTATACACAAAGAGAGTGTGGACAGACATTAAGTACCAATTTCAACATCAATATGACTCAATTATGTGAAGGAGTAAACATTTTTTGCACGCATTGTCTTTAAAAATAGCATAATTTCACTTGTACTTGGGAAAACGGTGCATGGAGGCATTTTATTGCAGAAATGAGGAAGAATTGAGGGACTGATCCAGAAAATTGTCATCTCAGCCAATCACAGTCTGACATGGCAGCACATGGATCCAATGACCCATTCTCAGGCTTATCTGAAGGAATCCAACGGTCAATCGGGGAAGGCCTGAGGACCCACCTGTCAGTCACCTAGAGGAAACACACCGCAAAATGGGCCACCCCAGGTTCAACCGAACTAGGGGTTCGGCTGACCTGGTCCTGGCGCCAATCTCGGTCAAACGACGCGTGTCATCTCTTGGTGGCTCTCTGATGGTGGCAACAACTGCTTCCCACGCGGGTTCGGGCATCAAACCACCTTAACTCATGTATAAATATCCTACCTCACACCTCATTTCAACACACATCACTTGAGCTTCACTCTCTTGTATACACATTACTCTTGGTCCTTAGTGGAGTTTAGACTGTAGAAAGAAGTTTCTAGTTCCCAAGTTCATCTTGGGAAAGGTACAGATCATGTATCTTTTTCCTTATTTGTGACTTTATGGTTCTTTATAATAATAGTCTTTTATTATTCATATGCTTGCATGAAGTGTTTCTTATTTGATTGTGGATTCCATATATGTGATAGGTATAGTTGTTATTATGATAATGTAGTAATGCTATTATTATATTATCATAAACATCATAATCCTTCACTATCGTCTAATTAGGCAATATGTGAATATGTTAGTATCAACACATAAGTGCTAAGATCTAATATTGGTTCAACGATGTTTAGGTTAATTAGTCATTACTTTAGGATGGTACTTGTATTGCAACTGTTAAGTTATTTGTTTAGCATGCAAGCATGGCGCTTGGATAGTTAAGTAGGGTTGGGTGTCTCGTAGTCCACTGGATTGTAGGGGTAGGCGGCAAGTGGTGACAGCCCTGTCCGTCCTTTATACTCCCCCATGTTCGTCTATGCCACAGGCTCTTAGCGGGAGTCTCAGCCTCGCGAGGGTCGAGTCGAGTCGAGCGGCATCTCGTCACCTCCATGGATTAAAACCGCCTTCACAACGTGGGAGCAGAGTTGAGCGGCGTCTTCTCAACTCCCTGGATTAAAACTGCTCCTGCAGCGTGGGAGTCGAGTCGAGCAGTGCCTCCTCGGCTCCTCGGACTAAAACCGCCCCTACGGTGCGAGGGTCGAGTCGAGCGGCGTCTCCTCGGCTTCTCGGATTAAAACTGCCTCCACGGCATGGGAGTCGAGTCGAGCGTCACCTCCTCAGAGCATGAGCGCAAATGTGACCAAGGTAAGGAAGGTAAGTTTTTGGCCCACTTTCAGGGCTTGACAAGCCCCGGGTTTGAAGGCTGGCCCCCAAGGGGCTCCGAGTCCGCCCGGGGCGCCCATGAGTCAGAGATGGATGATGTGAGGCGGTCCACGATAGAGACCATCTTGGGAAGGGTGAATCCTTCCGACGCCTCTAAGTGTGTAACCGAGTCTCAGCCTTACGAGCGTCGAGGTAACCCTTTGAGAGGTCGGCATCAAGTCGCCCGAGCCCACGATAGGTTCGGGAACCACGCGCTAATCTCGAGCAGAGATCTAATGAAACACTGGCACTGATCCCTGACCAGAACACCCCCGTGAAAAAGGGTAAATGGTTCTGACCACTTATACGAACAGGACCCACGGGTTTTGCTCTATTCTACCCGATAGCCAACTCACCGGGCCCCAGGGCTCGGCCACCGAGGAAAGCCCCCGATCGGTCCAACCCCTCCGAGTCACGAATGGATCGCGGACGGGGGCCGGAACAAACCCGCCATGAAAACAACCTGACTTCTAAAAGGAGGCTCGGGGGCTCGCCGCGGGGCCCTAGAGGGGAGCGACTAAAGGTCACGGCCGGCCACCGGAGGCCCATTTGTTACGACTGAAAATGTCCAAGCTGAGCACTTATGATCTTTTCTTCTTTTCCTAACTATGCAGGAACGGAGCCGTCTGGTTTTTACCCCGATAGATCATCACGATCGATCAGAGGCTTGGGGATACTGATGGGGTTCTCGGCCCCAACCTTCAGGAGGAGTGATGACCCTTCCCTTTGGCGCCCAGACGACGGGCGGGCCCTAAGGGGAAGGCCAGAGCCCGAGCTTGGGAGAGAGAGGGGCAAGTAGCCTTCAATGTGAACTAAGGAGGAGGAGGAGGACACACGTGCGCCCTGGTATTGCTAGGCAAGATGGGAGAAAGCGCCACGCAAGAGGGAGTGGAACTTTCCCTTTTACCCTACGGCGGAGACACCAAGTGGAAGGAGCGGTGGTGGGACAGATACGAAAGAGGCAGGAAGAAGACAGAGCGCTGCGCAAGACAGAAAGGCGAAGAGGAAAGGTTCGCAAACGCAAAGCAGGCGAATGCGAAAAAATCCGGGGGACAAGGAAAACATATAAGATGGGCAGAACAGCGTCCATAGGCTGGAAACCATCAGGCGTCAGGTGTCCCCTCATGACCATCACAGCCTCAAGGGAACCGAGTCGAGCGGTGCCTCCTCGGTTTCCCCGCGGCGAAACCAGCCTAAAAGGCGCAAAGGGCCCACGAGGGCATAACCGTTTGGCTCTATGACATGAAACCACGAGCGCGGCATGGGGTTTAAGTCGAGCAGCACCTCCTCAACCTCAGAAAAATCGGAGGACACGAAGAGCGACACGACCGCGGAAGGAAGGTAGGTCTCCAGCCCGCATTAATGGGCTCAAAAGTCCCGGGTTCGAAGGCCGGTCAGCAGATGGCTTAGGAGCCGCCCGGGACGACCCCGAGCGAGGGGCAAGCGACGCGAAGCACTCCATGATAGAGACCACTTTGAGAAGGATGAATCCTCTCGACACTTCTAAGCTTGTAGTCGAGTCCCAGCACCGCGAGCGCCGAGGTTACCCCTCGAAGGGTCTGCAGTGAGCCGCCCGAGCCAACAATGAGCTCGGGAACCACGTGCACACGTCGAGCAAGGATTCAATAAAACATGTATAAAGGCCCAAGATTTCACTTGCTAAAGTGTTCGTCACATAATACACACCACAGCTCATTTTGTGGATATATTGGAAGAGCAAGTAATCACCATCAAAAGGAGGATTAGAGGAAGAATCCACAAAAATCCAAAAGTAGGATTTCTCACATGAACTCTTTAGGGGCTGAGCTCACTATAAAATCCTAAACTTTCTTAGGAATGCTCATGCCAAGTTTCATGCAAATCCAAATCTTTTTCAGGCACTTTTGGACACAATTATAAAAAGGTCTAGTTTGAATGTAGATTCAGATTTCAGCTACTTTCATCAATGGAATGCAAAAGGTGGATTTATATTCAAACTCAGCACATTTTTCCGAGTAACTCCACCAATTTTCACCTCCATTGGAGTTGTGCTTGTTGGGAGCTATATTTGAAGTAATTCAAAACTGAATTTAAAATTCAAATTCATGTGTGAATCAAATTTAACCAAACCAACTCCAATTTGGGGAATTTAAATTTGGCTCATGACTTTGGGGCTAAGTCTCCAATTTAATTATGAGTAGCTCAGCAAATATCAGGGAACACTTTAAGAGAATTAGAGGGGAGAGGAGCCATGGACCCACATGTCATACACAGGAGAAACAAACCGCCTTCTTCGGCAGCCAAGCTCGCGCCACCTCCTGTTGCAGCCGGCCCGAGCAATTTCACCGCTCCAGCGCACGCCACAGGAGATGAGGACGCCGTAGGAAGTGATCACCGCGTCCCCTGGCCATTTGCAGACCCATTTCAGTCGGTGTTCACCTCCCTCGCTCAGCTCCCATGCCTGACTGCCTCGGTTGCCTTCTCTGACGCCACCAGCCGTATCATGGGCAGCAGTCAAAAGCAAAAAGAGGCGCCCCAGGCTGCTCGACACTCCAGTGAAAACCATGCCTCTTTTCGTCCACTACCAAGGGAGATTTTCTCTGTTTACCGCACGGGTGTTTATAGAACCGAGGTGCTCAAACTTCCAAAATTGTTGACGTTTAGTTTATCCTAGCTTCTCTTCAGTGCACCACACGTTCTAGACTTCCCTACGAGTATCTAGACTCAACAAGCATCAAAAACCATCTAGTATAGGCTCTGTTCTTCGAGTTTCTCGGGTCGCCGCCGGTTTTTGGCCTAGGTCACGGAAAAACCAAGTTGTTTGAGCCATTTTTGTGCGAGCTAGAGGTCGCCAGAATCATGGCCGCTGCTGCTGCCGTGAGGGGGTGCAATTCCAATCACCACCGGCCTGATTTGACCCCACCATCATTTTCCCCATCCCCCAAAACCCCCAGACGGCCTGAATCGACGAAGTTGGAGGGGGGGATCACAGGACCGGCAAGGGCGCCGCCATCAGAGCTGCTGCCCGAGCCTCTGTTCTGAGGTTGAAGAAGACCCTGCAAGTGGGGCCTGCTGTCAGGGTTTTAAACATTTCCAGTGTTTTCAGTTTTTAGTTCAAACTTCAAATAGCCATAACTTTGTGGAGAAGCACCAAAATTTAGTGAACCAAATTTTGTCGGATTCAGCTCTCCAAGTAATTTCCAGCAAAACAAGTTTCAGTCCATGTAACCCATTCTTTTTCCAGAATTAATTCCCCAAAATTTAAACCATTGGGAATTTTATCTGGAGATTTCCTTTATGGAAAATTCAGAAATTTGGCTAGGATGTTCATTTGAATATCCTCGAGTCACATGAAAAAATTAGATCCATCCAAGTTCATTAAGGCCACCTAATGGTGTGATTAAGTGAACTGAACCAGAGAAAATGGAAAATGTTCAGAAACATTTTCAGAAATTCTCTCAATCTTGATTAGCTCATAATTTTCTCTAAAATTCTCCAAATTACATGAAACCAACTCAATTAGAACCATCTCAAACTCTAGTTTCCAGAAAGTAATTGTTTGATCCATGAAAATCCCTGGAAATCCTTAGAAGCTCTAGTAAAGGCCATTTAGACATTTATTTGTGTGGTGCCTAAATGAACTCTACTTCAAATGAAATTTGGCCAAGTCTCTGGTTAGGTTCTCGCCAAGCCACAGTAAAAATTTCGAATCCAAAAGAGAGGTCTAGCTATAGTTAGGATCTTCATATCTTTAAATCAGCATATTTGCATTGAAATTGACACCTGTCGTTAATTTGATTACGTGTAGTTGTTGAAGGCGAGGAAGCCCTAGAGATCTTGGATTTCATCCCTCCGGAGGAAAATCTAACCACTGACCAGCAGCAACAAGGCAAGTCCCGGTTTGCATTTAGCAATTTTCATCAAGTTTTTGCTTTATATTCACTTAGCTTGAGGTATGTATGTGCATTAGGTGTAGGATGATTGAAACTCTAATTGCATAACCAGATTATCCTAAAGAGAGTGAGGGTAGTGTCTAAGTCCTCGCGTAGCATATGCCTTGCTTAATGGTTTATAGACTTTGGTACAAGTCGAGTAGTTAAAATCTACTCACGAGTATAGGATTCGCCACATACGGGATTGGATCGAGATGTGAGATAACTTTAGTACGAAAAATGAGACTAGGCAGGGGCGTAGGATGCAGCACGAGAAATTCTTTTGTGCGTAGCCCTGCCCGTGTCGATTGAGGACCAATCCGTAAGCGTACCCTCTGAACAAGTTTGAATGTACCGAAGGCATATCGGATATATGTGGTCCGATAAACTGATGTAACCTATACCTCCGGGCATCGAGGCATAACGCACCAATTTATAGGTGTAGGTTGAGGGCAGCAAGGTGGAAATCCGCTAACGTACATAGAGAGATGCTCCGTGTAGGGAACCTGCTGCTCGTTTCGGTGCGATCGGTTTGACTTTTGGGCTGTTTGCTGAAAGGTTGTCCCGTATGACATCGGTGGAGCGTGTCGTGCAGTTCCGAGTATGGTCGTACGTGACGTGCTATTCGGGTATCCCTGCAGGTGTATATCGAGTTGATTCGCCGTCCCTCGCGGTTATGAGTACCGCTTGTTCACTGTGTCGTGACGTAGTAAATATATGGAATGGTTGTGATGCATTACTTCTGTTATGAATAACTTGTATTGCTACATGTCTGCCACCAAATGTTGCTCACTAAATCAGATTTGTGAACCGTTAACTTGTGGCTAAAAGATGGATTAAGGATGAACTTGTAGGCGTGTCCTTTGCTGCAAACTGCCATCCTACTTTTGGTATGACATGCATGTAGAGTTTCATGTATAGGAGAGTTGGTTAAGACTTGTTGAACCATCGTGCTCACGGTTGCTGCTATGAGGGTTTGCAGGTGAGGAATACCCCACTGACTCGGAGTATGGGTTCACCGGTGAAGGTTATCCTCCATAGGGAACTACGGCTGTGTGGGAGCCGTGCACGCCGCCTTGAAACTGGGTGTAGATAGTGTGGGTTGTCCGTAGGGATGGACAGCCAACTTTTTCTAGTTAGGGTTAGGCGTGAGTTGTATAAATAAATTCCGCTGCAGTTAAACTCTGTAAATAGATGTAAATGAAGGTTTGTACTACTTTGGTACAAATTCAGTAAGTTTGAATGTAATACATGTTTTCCTTGTCGTGTGTGCTGTCGGGTGTCGCATCACGCGGCATCACCCTCTGTGATCCTGGATTGTACGGATTTTGGTCCGTCACAGGCTGACATCAGAGCTGCTTAGGGATAGCACACTAAATAAGGACAGTATTATGAACAAACTTAGGATTACGGTGAGGAATCAATAGTATGCCCAAATAAGGACTATAGTAGTATAGTTACTTAAAGTGGCATGACTAACTTACTTGATATAATTCTGTATTTGAATTATGTAATGACGCACCTACGCTCAGGTAAGCGGTAAGGTACGCCACCTAAAGCGGTCAATTTTGGTTAGCTCCCTCATGCGAGGAATGTAGCATGAGATGTTTCGTTCGTCAACGGACGAAAAGTGAATATTTTTTCTAAGACTCTTCATGTCTTAGATACATATGAACGGCACTAGCCTCCAGAGTGCGCAAACCCTGGGGCAAGAGGAGGAGACCCCATCGTGTGGTTTGTAACACGAAGTATATGCTCTAGGACTTGTTATGTTCTATAGGCATGCAAAAATGCTGGTCCACCGGTGTGCCTAATTGCAAATGTGTGGAGCCCTCCGTCGGGTGGTGAATAACCCGGCCATGTACCTTGAGACGAGGCATGACTCAAAGACAGCCCGTATGGAAATGATACGGGCGTGTGTTTTTATTATGATATGGACCTGCCTGAAATGAGAAATCTTTGTGTGCCTCATTATTGAGTGGTTTTATGCAGGTACACTAACCACACATCCGTATTATGAGTAAAATATGTTTGCAAGTGAACGATTCTAGTGCCACTACTAGAATGTATATGCCGTATGTAATCTGGTTAGGATTTTCTATTTGTGAGGAATGTACTACCACCATTATCATGAAAAATTGCATCAATACCTCGCTCACCTTCTAAATTTATAGATTATGTAATATTTCAATGAATACTGTCGAAGTGTGCGATCGACACTTCCCCCGGGCCTGCACTGGGCAGCCCGCGGAGGTTCCTTTTTCGGCGGGGCTAGTCTCCTAGCGGAAAGCTTGCGCGGATGGACGAGTTAGCGAGAGCTTGACACGGCGAGTTTTACGTGGTTCAGGCCGCCGGAGCGTAAAACCCTACGTCCACGGCGAGCTATGGAGCTCGCTGTATTGCTTGCTGCTCAGGGCCGGAGGCCTGAGCTCGGGGGTGAGTTACAGCTTGAGAGTGTATAGCTAGCGTATGAGTTGCAAAGTGCGAACCCTTGCTACCGACGCCTACCCGAGCCTTTTATAGTCCAAGGCTTGGGCGGCTTACAAGGGAAGCCGGGACCCGACAGGTGGTCCCGGGAAGATTGTCTATTATCTACCGTATCTGTAGTTACGCCGGTGGTTGCCTCTGGTCGAAGGCTTCTGAGTCTTCATCTTGCCGCCCTGCCCATGCCGCGTGCTAGTCGCAGTGGTTGATGACGGCGCAGGTGGTATGGGATGTCTTGTCGCGGCGTTTATTGGCTGGCAGGTTCTGACACCGCGCGCCAGTCTGTGATGCGACTGGGCACAACGGCACCTGACAGACGCGTGCTCCGCATTTCCGCGTCTTGGGAAGACGCGGGCCTTGAATACCTTGTACGAGCAAGGTGAGGAGCGCCTTTACGCCCGTCGCCTACCGCTCAGGGGCAGGCAGCACCGTTCTTCTGGCCACGTGGCGGGTCCGGAGCCCTTCTCTGAGGTGAGAAGGGTCTGGCCTGCAGGGCACGTGGAGCCTCCGGACCTCTCCCCGCGGAGGGGGAGGTCCGGCCTATGTATGCCACGTGGCGGGCCCGGAGCTCTCCTCTGCGGAGAGGGAGGCCTGGCCCCGCTGGACGCGTGGCGTCTTCGGACCACTCTCCCACGGAGGGGGAGGTCCGGCTTCTGTATGCCACGTGGCGGGCCTGGAGCTCTCCTCTGAGGAGAGGGAGGTCCGGCCCCGCCGGACGCGTGGCGCCTTCGGAGCTCTCCCTACGGAGAAGGGTGAGTACCTTAGGCATTTTACCCTGTGCGCGGGGGTACCCCATATCTCAGGTACCGACAGTGGCCCCCGGGCCCATCTCGGGGGTGATAGCGAGCCCGAGGTGGGACCTCCGTCTCTTCCGATCCGTGCACTTTCTCTAAGTCCCGAATTGGCCGCTGCCGGAGCACGAACGGCCACGGGGTCGTGAGATCGTGCGCTCACTTGATGATGCTTTTACTGCGGCGGTTCCCAAGGCTGCCACTTCTGCACGTTGCGGCGCTTTCTTCAGGAACCGCCGAAGTGCCTTGCCGGCTCATCTTCTCAGGAGGCTGACTCCTTGACCCCACCGCTTTAGTTAAGCGGCTTGGGCCCAGCTTTCATCGGCGCCCAGTCTCGGAGCCGACGAGGTCGCCGATGCGATGTTTCCGGAGGTTTTCAAATTACCTCGAACCATCCCTGGAAAGTTTTAAAAGGGGATCTCACCCGCATCGCGGCTTCCCTTCGCATTGCGCTCGTACTTCCCTTGAACTCTTGCGCCCCGGCTCTCCAGCCCTTGTGCCTTCTTTCGCTATGGCTTCCAACTTGCTTCCGACGCGCCTCGTTCGCTCCTCCGAGCTCGGGCCAGTGCGCAGGCTGCTGGGCTGGCGCTCGGAAGAGCAGAAGCATCGGCTCCGCCGAGGATCTCTCCCCCTGGTCCTGGAAAAGGGGGAGATAGTCTTCTTCACCGCTTATGCTCTGGCGGGGTTCGTTCCGCCGATTTCTTCCTTCTTCTTCACCCTGCTGGAGACATACGGTCTCCAGCTCCACCATCTCTCCCCCAACTCCTTCGCAATGGCGGCCGTTTTTGTCCACTTCTGTGAGATGTTCGTGGGGGTGCACGCCTCCGTGACGCTCTTCCGCCACTTCGTTGTGCTGCGGACGACTGGACGCGGCTCAAAGACTCAGATGGGGGCATATTACTTCCAGCATCGCTGCAAAGACCCCAAGGTTTCCGGATACCTCCTGCCCTTCAGCGCATCAAGGTGGGAGAACTGGAGGGAGAGCTGGGTGGTAGTGCAGACCGACGAGCACGATCGCCTACAACTCCCAACCGCCAGACCGACCACCGATCGCCGCTTCTGGGAGGAGATCCCTGAGCTGGAGCAGGAGTACACTCCGGTCTTGGAGCGGATCCGGTTCTTGGCCAACGAGGGGCTGACGTCTCTAATGGTGCTGATGGACTTTGTCTCTCGCCGCATTGCTCCCTTGCAGCAACGCAGCCGCCCAGCGTGGTACTATACCGGTGAGCAGGACTGTACCAGGCTGGAGAGAGGCCCCGGCTCTGTCCCTTCCGACGAGGAGCTGGAGGAGATGGTGAGCAAGGTGAGCGGTGACTACATTCCCAGCGGCGTCCCCGCCTTTCCGCCTTCTGCCACCCCCCTCTACTTGGAGCCTCAGAGGAGGTCAGAGCTCCTGCGGAAGATGCCGAATCCTGATGATATCGGGATTGCCGTTCGTCAGGTCGGGGATGCCTTCCGGGGTATCACCATTCCAGGAACCGAGCACCCCGGATCAGGGCATGAGGCATCCGCTGCTGCCAATCCCTCCCCCAAAGCCGACGGAACCCAAGCCACCGACAAAGGGAAAGGGAAAGAGCCGGCCCCCGGGCATTCAGAGAAGAAATGCGCTCGGTCTCCTCCGAGGGTGCCGCCTGTGCCAAGCCAGGGTGCCGGAGCTACTTTGCTTCCATCTCTCGGAGGTGCTGGTCCATCGGGTGGTGACCCGAAGAGGTCCCGAGTGTCCTCCCCAGCGGGTCTCTCCCTAGACAGCTGCCGTCCGAATCAGCCCAAGTGTCTCGCCATCTTCCCTCGAGCGGCGGGGCTCCCAGGACGGATATTGGTGGGGCGGCGCCGACGAGCGCGCCAGAGGTCCAGGCGTCCCACTCCGCGACCGTTCCAGCCGCTGGTCCTGGCAGTTCAGGTACAGCCCAGAGGCCAGTGCTGCAAGCTCACTGGAGCGCTCATGCCGCCCAGTAAGTGTTATCCTTTCTAACTTATAGGAGCAGAGCTCCTGCCTCTTCTCTTATTCTGAGGGCTTCTTCTTCTTTGCAGGGACCGACCGGCTGCCAGGGGCGGGCCTCTTATCCGGCCGCCTTCAACCAGCAGGGGCTCCGCGCCTCGGCACCTGGGGACCGCGGCGGCCCCCATAGCTCCCGAATCGGCGGGGGCAGTGGCCGCATCTGCTCCTACCCGCCCTCCTTCACCAGCCCAGAAGCCAGGTCTTGAGACCGGGAGGGCTGCTGTAGGTGTGCCTGCTGGCCCCCTGGCCTGCTTAGGACAGCGCCCCACCGTAGCTGCTGAGGCGGCGGCGCTCCCGCCGGCCTTGGACTCGTCCGGGGGGTCCAGCGGCGCAACTCCTGCTCCCCCTGCTCCGGTGCCCGTGTGGGACGCCCTGGAGCGTGCCCAGACCAGCACCCGGCAGCTCCAATCTTCCTTTGAGCAGGAGCAGAAGGCATTGGCCGGCGAGAGGGAACGCCTTCTCAGCTGGCAGCAGCGGGCCCGAGCGGACCTCGACTCAAGGCAGTCAAGGCTTGAGGCTATGAGTGCTCTGCTTAGCACCCAGAAGAAGGCCATTAGCCGCTTGGAGTTAGAGGCCCAACGGGTTCGTGCCTCCTGTCGCGAGGCTCTGGCCAAAGCTGAAGCCAAACCCAAGGAGTGTTCCACCGCCGCGGAGGAGTTGCAGCTGCAGGTAGCCCGTCGGGAACACGCCGTCGCTGAACGGGAACGCGCTGCTGCGGCCGAGGAGCAGAAGACCACCGCTCGGCTGAGGGTCAAGGTGGAGGAGCTAAGGGCTCGGACTGAGGAGCTGGAGCTCCGTGAGTCGGCTGTCGCCGCGAGGGAGGAACAGTCTTCCAAGGAGCTTCAGGCGGCGATGGATCGCGAGCTAGCGGCTCGCCAAGAGGTAGAGAGGCTCCAGTCCTTGTGGACTGCCGAGGCCCAGACAGTCTGGAGTTTCATTGCTAAGGCGGGATCCGCCTTGGCTCCTCTTGGTTTTAGCCCTGTGCAGGTGGAGACCCCAGCACGGCCGGTGTCCGAAGCGGTCCCAGCCCTTGAGTCTCTCGGCGACGAGCTAGGTCGGCTCGAATCAGTGATCGCCGACGAGCTGGAAGCGGAAGGTCGGGGCCTTGCGAAGGAGGTTGCGATGCACGTTCTGTCGTGCTTCGTTAGACGAGACCCTTCCTTTTCTCTGGGGCCGGTCCGTTTAGGACCCATCGCCGACCGGGAGGAAGCTGCCAGGGCCGAAGTCGAGGACTTAGCTGCCCTTGTGGCCTCTAGGTTTCATCGGGAGTCCGAGGACCCCTAAGCATCTGCCCTCGTGTCCACAAGGCCCTGTACTTCCTTTTTTTTTGTTGAGTCTGTAGCCCAGCTCGTGGAGCCTTTGTATGGACAGACTCCTGTTTCTTTCCGTGTCTGCATGCCCTAGTCTTCTTCTTGGCCTTTCCTGACCGAGCCCTTAGCTCCGCAAGGACTCGGAGGCCTTGACCGATCTCGAAGCTCTGCATAGACACCTTGTCCGGGTCCCCACTGTATAGTAAGGGTTTCGGAGGTCTCCAGGACCCGCCTTACGAGACCGGAGGGGGGTCCGAGCCTGTTGGCCATGTGGCGGGCCCGGAGCTCCCGCCTGAGAGGAGGTCCGGGCTTGCAGGGCATGTGGAGGCCCCGGGCCTCCCCTCGCAGAGGGGGGAGGTCCGACTTCTGTAGGCCACGCGGTGGCCCTGGAGCTCCCCTCAAAAAGGTGGGAGGTCCGGCCCCGCTGGACACGTGGGGCCTTCGGACCTCGCCCCTGTTAGGGCTAGCCCTTTGATCTTACCTTGGGGTTTTTGGCCTACCGCGATCCCGTAGCGGCCCCCTGGTAGGTGCGTTCTATTGGGTGGATGCGCCTACCATTACTCCTGCGGGGAGCTGAGGCTGAGAAGTCCTGCACACAAGTAAGGAAAAAGTAATTCTCCTTGGGGGCTCCCCCCCTCTATTCCTTAGTCGTATCTGCAGAAAATTCCGACTAAAGATGAGAATGAGAAGAGGGAGTTGAACGCATAGTGAGCACGCGTTAGTAGGGTAATCATAAAAACTTAATAAGTAAATTAAATGAGTACCAAAGTAGAGCAACGTAGGATAGGTTTCTTTTCATATAAATTTCCATACGGGGGAAGGCAGGCCACATATGTAGGCCACGATCCACCTCAAGGGAAGCAAGACTCTACGCGCTTGGGGTCGGAACTAGGCGAAGCTGAACGTAGTCCTGGACCGTCCCCTGAGGCTTAGTTGCTCCAAGCCCTGTTCACGGACTTTTATGGAAATTACTACAAAAAGAAAGGCCTGCCCTATTGTTGCTCTAGGGGTAGAACTTACAGCGGTGTTCCGTGTTCCGAAGGTTCGGGAGCGGGTCCCTGTCTTCGGTTCTGGGGAATGGTCCCAGGCCCAGGATGTCCTGCCCCAGTACGGCAAATGGCCATGCGGGCTGGATCATCTGTACCGTCCAAGCCGGTGTATGTATCTGCTCGGCGTGGAACAGGCACGCTTAGCAGCTCTCGACCAGCTCGACGGCATCCTGGAGTGTTGCCGGCTAGTAGAAGCCATGCCGAAAGGCTTTACCGACAAGCGTGCGTGAGGAAGAATGACTCCCACATTCGCCTCCATGGATCTCAGCGAACAAGTCGTAGATTTCCCCCTGGGTTATGCACCGCAATAGGATGTGGTTGGCGCCACGTCGGTAGAGATCCCCCTCTACCGCCATGTGTCTCTTAGCCATACGCGCAATCCGTTCAGCGGATACACGTTCATCAGGGAGGATATTGTCTTTCAAGTAGTCCCGGACCTCCGTGATCCATGCATCGGGTCTGACTTGAGCATCTGGATCTTGAGCGCTGGGTTGCACGGAGTCCCCAGTGACGCTTATGATCCTTGGCGGCGCTCATGGCCGCCGGGACCGCCAGCTTCGAGGTGCTGGTCTAGCCCCCTTCGCCCGGCTCAGCGGGCCGGGCTGTGGGTCACGGCAACGTCCTCTCGAGGCCCCCTTCAGGCACAGTGGCTCCGGTGGCAGTGGGGGCCCTCGTTGAAAGGTTGTCAGCTGCGGCCTTGCTAGCGCGCGGTACGTGGTGCAGGTCCAAGGCGAGGGGGTCTGTCTCCGCTGTCTTGGTTGTTAAGCAGACTGGGGATTGCCCTGAGCCAACGACTAGCGAGAAGGATGGGCACTCCATACTTTGCTATGTTGTTGGTTGCCTTGGAATTGAAACGCGCCACATACCCAGACTGCTCCCCCGATGGCGTGAGGAACAGTACGCTAGCATCGGCCCCCTGCTTTCGCGAGGAGCCGTCGACGAACATCATTCGATAAGGCCTGGTGAAGGTCAGGGCTCAGGGTACTGTTTCATCGTCTTCGTGGCCCCCTGAGCGTGCGTCTACTTCAGCCACAAGTGAACTAATGCTCTGTTAATGTCTGTATGACAAGAAAGGGAACTTAGATCAAACTTCAGTAGTTCCGCCGCCCATTTGGCGGCATCGCCTGCCGCGTGGAGCTGTGGGGGATAGCTTTTAGCCTAGGGGGATCGCTGGGTGCCCGACACTCGGGGGTCCTCAGGCTGCTTTGGACATCGCGGGAAGCTCCGCTGACGTCCCGGGAGCTCCGGGAGGTCCTGCTGGTCCTCCGGGAGGTTGTGTCGGGGATCCGAGGTCTGGTCTTCTGGTGCTTGCTTCTCGGTAGCGAAACAGGTTACTGTGGTATGGGGTTAAAGCCATCGCGCGAAGACCGGAAATTTGCGGGACCCCTAGCTATGCCGAGTCGGTTTACGCCGGGATTAGCAGGTAAAGGGCGCCCTTCAACTACTTCAGACTCAGGGGTCTGATGGGAGTCCTAGCAAGCATTTGGGAAGCGCAGCATATCACAGCCTGGTATCGAGTCTACTATTTGCTCTATCATAGGAAGAAAAATTAGGTCTTTAGGGCATGCCTTATTGAGACTGGTGTAGTGGATGCGCTTCCGGAGCTTCTCGCTGGCCTTCAGGATAATAACACGGTTTGCCAAGCGCCGGGAGCGGCGGACTCTCCGTCTCGTCGGACGGCTGGATGTCGGGAAAGACCTTTAAGTAGTGCTCCATCACCTCCCTAGGGATCTCTGGCCTCGGTGATGGCTGTCATGCAGCACATCGACCTCATGCCGGAGGGGGGCAACGAGCGCGCCTTCCTATATGCTACCCAGGCACCCGGCTACCCGGGTGGTTTGGGTGGCATCGGCGCTGATTCGGACGAGCCTTGTGGGGACGTCGTCCTCATCAAGGGGTTGCACGCGGGGTGCGGTGGTAGAGGCACGATGGCGTGCACTTAGGTGGAGCTGGTTTGGTTCTGTACTGCTGAGGGCTGGCGCTCTAGTTGCTGTAAGCGCCTGAAGCCTTTCCAAGGCTAATACTGCGGCAGCACGGTCTCCACAAACCTTGAGGACGCCTGTTGGTGTAGGCATCTTCAAGACAAGATAGCCGTAGTGGGCTACTGCCATGAATCGGTACAGGGCTGGCCTACCGATCATGGCAATCTTGGCCACGTCGAACAGAATGTACTCTGTCCGGTAGCTGTCCGGTGCCCCAAAGGTCACCGGGAGGCTGATGCGGCCGTAGGGAACGACCCGTCCCGGCCCTACACCTGAGAACGGGCTTGATGGGGCGAGCTTGGCCATCGGGATCTGCAGCTTCTGGAAGGCTGCGTGACTGATGAGGTTCAGTCCAGCCCCACCATCCACCAAAACGTGGTACATCTTCACGTTGGCGATGGTAAGGGCCACCACGAGCGGTAGTTGGCCGGCCCCAGCCATGTTCCTGGGGCAGTCGGTGTCATCGAAGCTGATGGGGGTTCCCATCCACCTGAGGCGCGGTACTGCACCTGGGAGGGGAGCCACCGACGCTACCGCTCGACGCAAGGCCTTAGCCATGCTTCCGGACAGGGGGTCAGCGGACCCGCCGAAGATGTCACAGGGCATCTTCCAGTGCTCGTCGTCACTGGAGCTGGAGCTCCCATGATTGCGCACTGATTTACGGTGCGCCGGAGCTCCTGGAACTCCACCTGGCGGTCGTCGCCGTCCCGGGCGTCGACCTTCTGCTTGCCCTCCCTTTGACTACAGGGTGGGCATCAGCTGGGGGCTGCTTCCCCTTCCGGAAGCGCTCCGCGAGCTTCTGGATTTCCCGGCCTCTGGAGGAATTCCGCCGGGTTGGTGCTGCCGTCGTGTTTCTCAGGCAAGAGCGGCCGAAACTTGCGCGGCCATTTTGTGAAGCGAAAGCGGGGCGCGAGGGCCGCACACCCTGCTTCTGCCGCCGCAGGTCCTGATGCCGCGAATGCTTGGTTCGCGCTGAGGACCGCATGCTCTGGCTGCCATACGTAGGACACACGGCTGTGGCATATTGTGTAGCAGCGCACTTCGCTGCGGCTAGCGCACCCTCACTGAAAACCTGACGCTGGTCGGAGCCTGCATTGCCAGGGTCGGCGCTGCCAGAGCCGGTTGCTGGCTCCCAGTGCAGGTATCGGTGCCGCGAACGCTTGGTTCTCCGCTGGCACAGTGTGCCCCGGTATGGGCAAGGCCGCTCCATAGACCGGGGACGCCGTCTGCAGGGCATATGGTTGTGGCATATGCCGCTCGACGTATGCCTGGGGCAGAGCTCGCGTAGCGAAGATCTGCCCTTCAGTCTGAGTCGAGGCCGACGTCATGTTGTCGCCAGCCTCTTGAGTGCGACGCCTTTCTTGACGTCGCTCGGGGAACACTCGGGCATCTTGGCCTAAGTGGCACCGTTCCAGCTCTGTCCTCAGGTCCGTCGATGGAAGCTTGGTGGAGCTGGAACTCCCCCGTCTGGCCGTCAACCGTTGGCATGCGCGTCAGCGACACAGCCGGTTGGTCGGTGCGTCGTCCCCGCCGAAGTCAATGGTTTGCGGCGGCGACGACAAGACGGTCTACCTCGCGAATCCACCGCTGGGTCGCTGCCTGTGGCGCGTCCCCAGCAGGCAGATTGCGCAGTAGCGCCCTTGCTGCGGCTAGCGCACCCCCACCGGGTACGCCCGGCGCTACTGAAGGCCTGACGCTGGATGGAGCCTGCATTGCCGGGGTCGGCGCTGCCAGAGCCGGTTGCTGGCTCCCAGCTTGAGTGTGTCATCATGTACTCTCCCCTGGTCACGGTTTGCCGCGGGCGCAGGGGGGAAGAGTTTGCCGCTGAAGGAAGCTCGATCATCTTCGTCGGCGGAAACTTGTCGCGCTAGGGGAAAAGCCCCCTACCTGGCGCGCCAAATGTCGAAGTGTGCGATCGACACTTCCCCCGAGCCTGCACTGGGCAGCCCGCGGAGGTTCTTTTTTCGGCGGGGCTAGTCTCCTAGCGGAAAGCTTGCGCGGATGGACGAGTTAGCGAGAGCTTGACACGGCGAGTTTTACGTGGTTCAGGCCGCCGGAGCGTAAAACCCTACATCCACGGCGAGCTATGGAGCTCGCTGTATTGCTTGCTGCTCAGGGCCGGATGCCTAAGCTCGGGCGTGAGTTACAGCTTGAGAGTGTATGGCTAGCGTATGAGTTTCAAAGTGCGAACCCTTGCTACCGACGCCTACCCGAGCCTTTTATAGTCCAAGGCTCGGGCGGCTTACAAGGGAAGCCGGGACCCGACAGGTGGTCCCGGGAAGATTGTCTATTATCTACCGTATCTGTAGTTACGCCGGTGGTTGCCTCTGGTCGAAGGCTTCTGAGTCTTCATCTTGCCGCCCTGCCCATGCCGCGTGCTAGTCGTAGTGGTTTATGACGGCGCAGGCGGTATGGGATGTCTTGTCGCGGCGTTTATTGGCTGGCAGGTTCTGACACCGCGCGCCAGTCTGTGATGCGACTGGGCACAACGGCACCTGACAGACGCGTGCTCCGCGTTTCCGCGTCTTGGGAAGACGCGGGCCTTGAATACCTTGTACGGGCAAGGTGAGGAGCGCCTTTACGCCCGCTGCCTACCGCTCGGGGGCAGGCAGCACCGTTCTTCTGGCCACGTGGCGGGTCCGGAGCCCTTCTCTGAGGTGAGAAGGGTCCGGCCTGTGGGGCACGTGGAGCCTCAGGACCTCTCCCCGCGGAGGGGGAGGTCCGGCCTCTGTATGCCACATGGCGGGCCCGGAGCTCTCCTCTGCGGAGAGGGAGGCCCGGCCCCGCTGGACGCGTGGCGTCTTCGGACCTCTCTCCCGCGGAGGGGGAGGTCCGGCTTCTGTATGCCACGTGGCGGGCCCGGAGCTCTCCTCTGAGGAGAGGGAGGTCCGGCCCCGCCGGACGCGTGGCGCCTTCGGAGCTCTCCCTGCGGAGAAGGGTGAGTACCTTAGCCATTTTACCCTGTGCGTGGGGGTACCCCATATCTCAGGTACCGACAAATACAGTTCTAAGTAATTAGTTAAAACTCATTTAGGAACCAACTCAAGAATATGTGAGTGTAGAGAGACCCAAAAACAGAGTCCCCTGTGTTTGGCAGTGTTTCTGCTGAAACTGGTACACGGTGTTACTCATTGTAGAAAAGACCAATTGTAGTGTGTGATAAAGTTTTGGAATGGTGGAGAAGTTCTATAAAACTTTTGTATAAACCTCCAGGACAGAAAAACACTTAAAGTTGGTCAAACATCTTAGAAACTGAAACTGTTACAAATGGGTAGAACCTGAAACAGAGTCTTTGTAATTCCACCATAACTCTTGGTGGAAAAAATCTCTAATGGTATTGTGATACATTTCTGAAATAGGGCATGAGATATTCTACAACATTGTAATTCAAAGTTTTGCCAAAACTGGAGCAGAAGTAATTAGAATTGTGGATTGAAACTAGGTACCTCTGGGGAGGCGCTGTCAAAATCCTGCCAGTAATTCTGTTAAACTTTGAAACCACCATATCTTTTGATCAAGAAATGCAAAGAGATCATGAGAATGCATTTTTGGAAATATTGGGAAGTTCTTTACATGTTACTGTTCAACCTCAGAGAAGAATCCTCCTATAAATAGGTGAAGTTCGCAGTACAGGGGAAACTGTCCAGACTATCAAAGTCTGTGCATAGTTTCTGTACTGATTGGATTTTTGCTTATAACTTCCTGTATAAGAATTGTAAAATGGGAAATCTTACAATTCTGGAAAGCTTATGAATTGTTCTTCAACTTTGTAATCATGAGTTTGTTCCATATACTTCTAACTGTATGGAAAGGTTGATCCAAAGTGAGCATTTAGGGGAGGTGCTGCTGAAATTCTTCCGGAATTTCTGTCAACTCTAGAAGCTCATAACTTTCGATCTAGAACTTAGTTGAAGGCAAATAAACAACGTTGGAAAGATATGGAAGTCTCCTCCAATTTTTCTGTTCACCCGCGACACAGCTTCTCAAGTTAAATTAGGATTTTAAACCATAGAACAGAAGCTGGTCCACTTTCTATATTTTTCTGTTTTTCGACCATCACTTCCTGTATTCATTTTACCAATGGTTGTGTGACACATTTCTGGAAATCTGGTGAGTTAGGCTACAACTTTTTAGTTATGAGTTTTGACAAACTTGGTCCTGAGCTGTATAAAAAGTTGAATCAAAGTGGGTACCTCCCGGTGGGGTACTACTGAAATTCCCCCTGAATTTCTGTCAACTTTCACACTTCATATCTGTTGAACCTGAACTGATATGGGGTCACATAAGTAACCGTTGGAAGGATACTGAAGTGATCCAGAACTTTGGATTCCACTCTAGTTTTGAGTCTGCTGTTAGCTCAGGCAAAGAATGGAATTTTAGTGCAGACTGGTCAGTTGTGAACCTGGGTTGTCGGGAAACTGATTGGTCAAGCACCTGATAACTTGTTAGGGTTAGGAGTGTTTTTCTTCTTACTTTCAGAAGTCCATAACATTCCGAGTGTTCTTTATATCATCAGTTTCGAATTCAACCATAGAATATTGTCATGTACAAGACCATCTCTAGGGATAAAGACAAACTACAGCACCACCCCACTCGCCGATCAACCCTGTGTAGTTTCCGCTCTAGAAGGCTATCGGGTGCATTACCTTCCCGCAAGAATAGTATGGATTAAAATCTCAATATCCTACATTGGAACTTAAGGGGGTAGGAGTGCATACAAGTAAACCCAAGCATGGATCGCCCATTTGTTATACACCCAAGTATGACATCACCAAGAAATAAGAGGGAATTACACCTTCAAGAAATCAAAGTTGAAGTACAAGATCCGTCATCATCAAGAAAGATGTAGCTTCTACGACTTCACCACGCACACACAAATGCTCACCATAATCGCAAGACTGAAGAGAAGAAGAATATTTAGCAAGTCACGATTTGTGACAACCTTAGTAACCTCAACCCCAATAGGGTGATGTCCTAACTGAAAGGTTACATGAAGACTTAGGAAAAGGGAGAAAGAGAAGTCAACGTATAGTAGACATGGCTTAGGCTAAGTTTTCATGGAGTATTTCACAACGATCATGTCAAACATTTGACATAATTTCATTGAACTTAGTGACAACATGAAAGTGGCATTCATTGGTTAGCACCTTTCGTGACCAAGTTATTTATACCTTGCCAAGTTGAAGATGATTCTTAATCATGTTTGAATTGTCGTACTAACTCTTGCTCAAAATATAAAAAGATGATGTACCATACATATTGAAAAGCAGTGAGAAATGTGCAATCTATCGTGCTCAACACCTTTTATGCACCATACATATGCACCATACCATGTGCATATGCATTGTACCATACCCCATGTGCAGCATCATGATGCATCATGAATAATGAGACAACATATAAAATACCAAAATACTGAGCAAGATTGTGTATCTCCCTTCAAACCATTAAGTAGTGTCTACTAACCTTGGTCTTATCACATCCTTGTACTATTGATCAAGTTGCTTGATTCTACCTCCTTGAGGAATACAAGGGAAACCAATTACTCAGCATCCCTTGTATCTTTCTGAACTTTCATCCATGACTTGTTTAGCTTCTAGTACCGTAATTGTCGGAACTAGACAAATTTTCTAATCGCGGGGCTTACCGATTGATTGCGCAACCTCGTGACAATCCTTGAACACAATATTGAGAAATTATATGGTGACTTTAACAACCTTATGGTTACCATATGTAGTGGGTCTTTGCTATGTTGATAACATAAGTGGAATTGACTTGTGTCTGCTCTTACGTTCAAGCAAAGCAATCGGTTTTTGACTGAATGGTTGAGGTTCCAATTTGAGGTGATATTACCGATTCATTGTTTAATCTCGCCAAACATCTTGAATCATATTTTGGGAAGTACTACACTAAATTTCTAAGGACTAAGTTAATCCAGACCAGTATTAGTTATCCATGTCAAGATTAGGACGGTAAAGATTCGAGCCAATCGACCCATTCGATATGGTTCTACAGGGTTTTAGGGACTAAGCATACCATCAAAGGGAGCACTATGGAAAAAACAAGAAGATCATCATATTCGTTCGGTTTGTTATCGTCATATCACGAGATTCTTTTGAGGGGGGAGGGATGTAAAGGCCCAAGATTTCACTTGCTAAAGTGTTCATCACATCACACACATCACAGCTCATTTTGTGGATATATTGGAAGAGCAACTAATCACCATCAAAAGGAGGATTAGAGGAAGAATCCACAAAAATCCATAGGTTGGATTTCTCACATGAACTCTTTAGGGGCTGAGCTCACTATAAATTCTAAACTTTCTTAGGAATGCTCATGCCAAGTTTCATGCAAATCCAAATCTTTTTGAGGCACTTTTGGACACAATTATAAAATGGGCTACTTTGAATGTAAATTCAAATTTCAGCTACTTTCATCACTAGAATGCAAAAGGTGGATTCATATTCAAACTCAGAACATTTCCTGAGTAACTCCACCAATTTTCACCTCCATTGGAGTTGTGCTTGTTGGGAGCTATATTTGAACTAATTCAAAACTGAATTTGAAATTTAAATTCAGGTGTGAATCAAATTTAGCCAAAGCAACTCCAATTTGAGGAAATTAATATTTGGCTCATGACTTTGGGGCTAAGTCTCCAATTTAATTGTGAGTAGATCAGCAAATATCAGGGAACCAATGAAGAGAATTAGAGGGGAGAGGAGCCGTGGACCCAAATGTCATACACAGGAGAAATAAACCACCTTCTTCGGCAGCCGAGCGCGCGCCACCTCCTGTTGTATCCGACCTGAGAAATTTCACCGCTCCAGCACACGTCACAGGAGATGAGGACGCCGTAGGAAGTGATCACCACGTGCCCTGCCACTTACATACCCATTTCAGTCGCCGTTCACCTCCCTCGCTCAGCTCCCGCGCCTGACTACCTCGGTTGCCTTCTCTGATCTTCGGCTCGCCGATGCCACAGGTCATATCGTGGTGTGACGCCCCTATCCTGAGAAGAAAAACCTCTCGGAACCGAGACTGATGCATATGTGTGCCCAGGATGTTCATCACACATACACATATAATCCACAAACTGAATTCAGAATATATATAACCACGAATGAATAGATTCAAGTACTTTATTACATTGTCTCATGAGTGTCTAACTTATTCTAGCAGCGGAAGTCTTTATTCTAGCAGCGGAAGTCTTCTAAACTATAGCGGAAGCAAACTAAGCAGCAGCAGCGGCTCCATCTCTACTCCACAGGCAAGGTTGAGGATAGATCATACGCCTAATACTCCACTTGGTCTTCATAGTACTCCTCTCCTGTTGCTGATGATGTATGATAATGTAAGGGTGAGTACATGACGTACTCAGCAAGTGCGGAAAGTATGACATGTAGCTTACAACAAGGTAGGTATAAAAAGGTTCATTGCATAAAAGCAAAGTTTATTTCACAAACCATGAATAAAAAACAGCAACTAGCCTTAAGTGAATGTAATCCCAACATGTATTTAAACATCAACATACCTCCATCATGATTCACCACTTTTCATATCTTATCCGAACATTTATCTTTCTCAACTTTTCACATGCTCATGAATACCATATCGTATTCACTATCATCTCATCCCATATTCAATTCCATCTCATAACTGAGATCAAATCTCATTGCCATGACTCAACAGTCATGCAACCAATCTCATTACCCAGACTCAACAGTCCCGAAAACCAAATCCAAAGACCAAACCATCACCAAATCAATAACATACCAATAACCATACCATCTAATCATGTGAGTTGTCCAGGCGCTTGTGACCGTAAGCTCGTCTATCATGATAGTTTTACACTCCACTGAGGTGGCACCACTTTACCCACAAGTTTGTGATTTCGTAACCCGTAGGCGACTGCAGAACCTCCATTATACTAGTACACAACCGTCGGTGTATGGCCAAGAGATCACAAAATAGCCTTTACAAAGGGGCTACTAGATGTATGGACTCACTATGGCTTCACCAGCAGGCTAGAATCTCCAATTCTCCCACCTACGGGCCCACTCTTGTGCCATGCAGTTCCCTGGGCAGTCCTCACTCGACTTCCATTCCCCGCGCCTTCCACGGTCCATAACAATCTAGCAACTTACCTAATTGGTCAGCTAAGCCGCACCCATATTTGGCCTTGTGGTGGCACTGTTTTCCTGGCATGGCTGGCATGAACAGGTCCTTAGATCTATGGCAAGTAAGCCACCATCTCATTCTACCTCATCCACAAACCAAGCTTGCCTAGATCTCCCCCGATTCATGTTTATTAACATCAAGTTCTCATTATCATTACTCATACGAGTGCAGTTAGCTATACACATTCTATCGCTTCCCATAACCCGTATATTAGCCGAGCAAAAAGCAAAAACCGACCATACCCGACTCATAAACTTTCCTGGCAACAAGGGTGGTTAACAAAACTAGTAAGGTCCTATAAAAGGGTTTCCCATCAAATTGACTCAAGCATTCATAGTTTTCGCAAACAAAACAGTTTTCAAAACATGGGATCAATATGGTCAAGGGGCACTTGCCTTGTTCCAGCGGCTTCTGTTGCTCTTGCATTACTTCGTTGTGCTTGCTTAACCAATCCATTTCAGGTATTATATCAAGCCCTTAGAAATCCAAGACAATGAGGTTGGCAAGGAAGTCTACCCCCCTTATTTTAAGGTTTACTGTCGGACATACTATGTTAATCCTCATCTCTCCACCAGGAGAATTAACCAACATAGTATATTTCAAGTGTGATATGGGTAGATTATACTTGGCAACATACTTGGATGATATGAATGAATGTGATGCTCCAGAATCAAATAAAATGGTGGCTGGGTTGGAGTTGGCAAGGAACATACCAATCACGACGTCCTCAGCCTGTTGCGCTTCCTCAGCAGAGACAAGGTTCATGTTGCCGCGAGCGTAGTTCTGCTGTCCAGGGTTTCCTTGATTGGCTCCTCCGTTCGGCCGCGGGTTCTGCTTGGGCGTGTTGCTTGGTTGTCCAGGACCTCTCTTTGGGCACTGGCTCGCAAAGTGTCCTGTCTCCCTGCATGCAAAGCATGCCTTGTTGCCCACAACAGCAGGTACGTTGGGGCAGGGGTTTTGAACAGGAGCACCCATGTTGGGTCGGGGTGCAGGAGGCAAAGGCACACAAGGTGCTTGCATGGAAGGACGTTGCTGTTGTGGTTGATTAGGGCAAAAAATAGGAGTGGACGATCCATACTGTTGTGCAACTGGGGGCATGTACCGATGGCGTACGTTGCTCCCTTGTGGCTGGTATGGCATCTTCCTTTTGCCTTCTTGCTCGATCTCTCAGATCTTTCTCTCAACCACTATGGCTTTGTCAACTAGCTTCTGGAAGCTCGCATAGTCATTGTTGAGGAGCTGAACCTGGATCTCATTGTTCAACCCTCTCATGAACAAGTACTGCTTCCGTTGGTCTTAGTTGACATCTTCAGGGGCATACCTTGAAAGCTGTGTGAACTTATTGAGGTACTCATTCATGCTCTTCTTTCCCTGGCGGAGACCCTCAAACTCTTGTCTTTTGAGCATCATTACTCCTGCAGGGATGTAATGAGAGCGGAACTCTCCTTGAACTCAGTCCATGTAATAGTCTCCGGGTCGATGTGAGCGTTGCATAGAGCGTCCCACCAATCAGCGGCAGCTCCCATAAGTTGGTGCGATGCGAAGAGAACTTTATCTCGGTCATTGCACTGAACTATGGCAAGCTTCTTCTCCATGGACTTCAACCAGTCATCGGCCTCCATGGGATCATTAGCTTGTGCAAAAGTGGGTGGTCGAGTCCTCATGAACTCTCCCAGTCGGTTGTGAGCCGGCGGTGGTGGTGGTGGTAGTGGCGGTGGTGCAGGAACGGGGTTATTGTTGTTGGCTTGCAACTGACCCAAAGTTTGGATCATGGTTTACATGAGCTGGTTCTGCATAGCCATCAACCGTTCCAAGTTGTTTGCACCAGCCCTAGGGTTGTCATTCTCAGGAACCTGAACGTGGTCATCCTCTTGGTTGCCACGGACGTTCCTCCCTTGACGGCCGGCGTTTCCTCTCACCATATGTGAGAGAGAGTTAAGTAGAATAGAGGTTAGAGGTTAGATGGATCCCCCTAACTATATGCATCAAGGTGGATGTGCTATATATATCAGCCTATATGGGGATGTGAACAAGTGCTGAAGCATCTCACATCTCTCTACTATGTGTGGATATGGACAACGCTGAAACGTCCCACAACTCACACTAAGCACTCAAACACAACAATCATCAAAAAAGTTCAGCACACAACTCCTATTCAAGGCTTACTCAATGGAGGTCCTATGTGGTTTGGGGTCATACCAATCTGTGACTACCAATTTGTGACTTTGTCCTATGGTCAATGGGGTCTAATGCCAATCTGTGCATTCCACCTAAGCTTGCATCCTATGTTCAGCGTGGCTCCTAATACCAATCTGCGGCTAATCTTGTGTCCTATGGTCAACCGTGGTTCAGCTACCAATCTGTGATCATTCTAGGTTTGTGACCTACAGTCAACTGTGGTAGCTTGATACCAATCTGTGACTAGGCATGGCAGCTCTAATATCAATCTGTGATTTCTATCTAGGCGTGTGACCTACGATCAACCGTGGCTCTGATACCAATCTGTGACGCCCCTGTTCTGAGAGAGAACCTCTCAAGACTGAGACTGATGCGTATGTGTGCCCAGGATGTTCATCACACATACACATATAATCTACAAACTGAATTCAGAATATACTTAACCACGAATGAATAGATTCAAGTACTTTATTACATCAATCTTTATTGCAGCGGAAGTCTATCTTAGTAGCGGAAGTCTTATTCTAGCAGCGGAAGTCTTCTAAACTATAGCGGAAGCAAACTAAGCAGCAGCAGCGGTTCCATCTCTACTCCACAGGCAAGGTTGAGGATAGATCATACGCCTAATACTCCACTTGGTCTTCATAGTACTCCTCTCCTGTTGCTGATGATGTATGATAATGTAAGGTGAGTACATGACGTACTCAGCAAGTGCGGAAAGTATGACATGTAGCTTACAACAAGGTAGGTATAAAAAGGTTCATTGCATAAAAGCAAAGTTTATTTCACAAACCATGAATAAAAAAACAGCAACTAGCCTTAAGTGAATGTAATCCCAACATGTATTTAAACATCAACATACCTCCATCATGATTCACCACTTTTCATATCTCATCCGAACATTTATCTTTCTCAACTTTTCACATGCTCATAAATACCATCTCGTATTCTCTACCATCTCATCTCATATTCAATTCCATCTCATAACTGAGATCAAATCTCATTGCCATGACTCAACAGTCATGCAACCAATCTCATTACCCAGACTCAACAGTCCCGAAAACCAAATCCAAAGACCAAACCATCACCAAACCAATAACATCCCAATAACCATCCCATCTAATCATGTGAGTTGTCCAGGCACTTGTGACCTTAAGCTCGGCTATCATGATAGTTTTACACTCTGCAGAGGTGGCACCACTTTACCCACAAGTTTGTGATTTCTTCACCCGTCGGCGACTGCAGAACCTCCATTATACTAGTACAGAACCGTCGATGTATGGCCAAGAGATCACAAAATAGCTTTTACAAAGGGGCTACTAGATGTATGGACTCACTAAGGTTTCACCAGCAGGCTAGAATCTCCAATTCTCCCACCTACAGGCCCCCTCTTGTGCCATGCAGTTACCAGGGCAGTCCTCACTTGACTTCCATTCCCCGCGCCTTCCACGGTCCATAACAATCTAGCAACTTACCTAATTAGTCAGCTAAGCCGCACCCATATTTGGCCTTGTGGTGGCACTATTTTCCTGGCATGGCTGGCATGAACCGGTCCTTAGATCTATGGCAAGTAAACCACCATCTCATTCTACCTCATCCACAAACCAAGCTTGCCTAGATCTCCCCCGATTCATGTTTATTAACATCAAGTTCTCATTATCATTACTCATACGAGTGCAGTTAGCTATACACATTCTATCGCTTCCCATAACCCGTAGATTAGCTAAGCAAAAACCGACCATACCCGACTCATAAACTTCCCTCACGACAAGATTGGTTAACAAAACTAGTAAACTCCTATAAAAGGGTTTCCCATCAAATTGACTCAAGCATTCATATTTTTCGCAAACAGAACAGTTTTCAAAACATGGGATCAATATGGTCAAGGGGCACTTGCCTTGTTCCTGCGGCTTCTGTTGCTCTTGGATCTCGAAGTCTTGGTGTTGTCACTCATCGTAGATAACTCCCTGAGCTTGTCCTTCTACTCACGATCACGCATATACAAGGTTCACAACAATCAATTATCATGCACAAACTTTACTCAATATGCAATGATGCATATGCATGCTAATCCCTATGGTGCAGTTTAGTTTGTACCTGTTCTTGCATGTTCTTGCATGTTTTAATAGCTTTGCATGGGGTTTTATGATGAACAGAGGTATAAAGATCAAATGTAGACGTGGCGATGATCTTGAATCTCGATCAAACCGATCAACACGTGATCTGTCCACGAAAAAGCTTCTGTTCGAAGGGATTGAAGAACAGATGCAAAGAAAACCGCGATGATGTTGTAATGTGGTAATGGAAACCTACCTTGCTTCCTTCGGGTCCTCCCTCCTAGCAAAAACAGATCGTTGGGGCTCTCTTCCGGCGGTGGCAATCGTGTCTGGGCTCGTCGGCAGTCTCTCCGGTGGTCAAAGTCCGGCGAAGGGGTTTAGCTCGACGAGTTTGGGGGCTAGGGCTCCAAGTCGTCAACTCGGCAGGTGGAAAAGAAGTATGTGGTTGCGGCCAAAGGTTCTGGGTTCTATTTATAAGAGGGAAACGAAGAGTCCTATTCTTATCGGAATTCGAATAAGAGTCCTATTCAAATTGTTTTTGAATCTTAACAACTTATCTTCAATTGATTTGGTGCGGTAGAAACGTGGAATTCGTGTCAGTTTCCTTCCCTGTCGGTATTCCCGCGCGTACAGAAGCAAAAACCACTTCAGATCTCGTCACCTCCGCGGTGATGAGCTCTGGAGGCTCCACGTGTCCTGCGGGGGCCGGACCTCCCTTTTCCACAGTGGCGGGCTCCGGTTGTGCCACGTGTCAGGCGGGCGAGACCTCCCTCTCCCTCAGAGGTGAGCTCCGCTTGCGCCACGCGTCTGGTGGGTCGGAACCCCCCCTCTCTCCAGAAACGAGCTCCGCGTACGCCACATGTCATTTCCGGACCTCCCCTCTCTCCGGAGGTGGCTCCAGGGGTTCCACGTGTCAGTGCCGGACCTCCCCTCTCTTCGGAGGTGGACTCCGGTAGTGCCACGTGTCTGTTTTGGACCTCCCCTCTCTTCGGAGGTGAGCTCTGAGAATGCCACGTTTCAAGTAGCGCCTATCTTCCTTACTTCTTGGAGGCGAGCACCGAGGTCGACATGTGTCTTTCAGTGTCGGTTCCCGGAGGTGAGCTCCGGAGGTAACACGTGTCCAACAGTGTCGGACCTCTCGGAGCTGAGCTCCGACGGTGACACGTGTCTGGCGGGGCCGGACCTCTCGGAGGTGAGCTCCGAGAGCGACACGTGTCCCGCGCGACTGGTCCTCTATTTTCCGTAGTGACTAGGTCCAAAGGCGACACGTGTCCTGCGAGCTGACCTCGCTCCTCGACAAAGGCTAGCTCTGGGGGCAACACGTGTCCCACGGGGTCGGACCTCGCCCCTTTCACAGAGGCAAGCTCCGAGCCTGCCATGTAGCCACTTAGCGGCAGATCTCTCCCCCTTTTGCGGGGATGAGCTCCGAAGGCGCCACGTGGCCAGCGGCCGCGAGAGTTGCCTTCGGCGCTCTCTGTGGATTGGATTTGGCTCTTTTTGGCTATCTTTTTTATTCTTTTTCTGTTTCCACTTCTTTTAAAATGTTTTCTTTATATAAAATATGAATGCATGCAGAATTCAAAATTGAGGGTGTCACAAATCTACCCCCCATTAAATGGAATCTCGCCCTCGAGATTCGATGGTGGAGAATGGATGAGAGAATTCTGCCTTGATGAATTCTTCACGCTCCCATGTGGCTTCAGCTTCAGTATGATGGCTCCATTGTACCTTGCACCAATGGATCACTTTGTTCCTCGTGACCCTTTCCTTTACGTCCAAAATTCGGACAGGGTACTCTACATAGGTCAGATCATCTTGAAGTTCAAGTTCATCCATCGGTACTTGTTCTTCTGGTACTTAAGTAAGACATAAACATGGTCTCTAGCAAAAGAAACTTAAGTAAGACATATACTCAAATCTTTCACTAGTTGAAGATAATCACTCATGAGTATGTTCTACCCCTTGGGTACAACAATCTCTCAAATGAGTTCAACCGTCATTCCTCTGTCAGAATGACCAGTTTCTACATATCCCAGGTTTTGATCTAGTTCTGGGCATTTTCATGACTAAAGCTGCATACCAAAGTCAAAGTTAACTTCAGTATCTTTCCAACGAGTACTTATTTGCCCTTAGATCAACTCTGGTTTAAAAGTTATGGTAATTCAAAGTCAACAGCATTTCTGGAAGAATTTCAACAGCACCTCCTTTGGGAAGTTGCTATTTCCAACTCTATTTTCCACTGAATTCTGTGCTGAAATTTCAGAAACTTTGAATTACAAAGATGTCACACATCTTCTTCCCTTTCTAAAGATGTATTATATGACAATTTAGATTTTTCTACTGGAAATTATGATTGAAAAACAGCTCAGTCCAGAGAGTGTTTTTGACTCTGTCCTAGTTCTGGGCAGTTTACATTCCTCTGGGATTTAAGCCATCTTAAGGTGTGATTCAGCTCTGGAAGTCCAACAAAGTTGTAGAGTGCTTAAACATTTTTCCAGATCGATATCCCACACCTCCATTGGCTAAATGATCCGGGAGTTATGCTCTGTTAAAGTTCAGCAAACTTGCTGCCCAAAACAGAGCACTCTGTTTTTCAATCCCTTGGAGCTACACTAATCAACTATTGAATTTCTCTACCCAACTAGGGTCCTAAATGTTGACACTTCGTAATTTTAGTTCCTTCATGCACATGCCTATGATATGTCGGTACTACGTTCCTCAGAAAAGAAAATCCTAACCAGATTATACCGGCATATACGTCTCAAGTGTGGCTCTAAACGGTCTCTTGCACACGTTTACTACACGGAATACATACGTGGTTAGTACCTGCAGAAGAACACCCAATAATGATGCACTCAATAGTTGTTTCCATTTCAGGCAGGCCCATATTTGAAAGCAAATACAAACTCCCGTATCATTGCCATACATCTCAAGGTACGTGATCGTGTTTCAACACCACACGACGGGGAACCCGAGTAGAGCGCGAACGGGTCATCCCAGTTGGGAATTTTATCACCCCAACAGATACCACCTACTGCCCTGCAGGGCACGCCGATGGCAAGCGCTGCGTATGTCCTCCTGGGCTATTTCCAGACGAACACACTATCGCGTTACTGACCACACGATGGGGTCTCCACTTACTTGCCTAATGCACGCTAGGGATCAGCGTTTCATATGAACTCAGGAACATGAGGAGTCCAAGAGTTTCATATTGACATCTCACACCAAGCTGTGAGACCAATCCTTGAACCACGTTCCTCGTCAGGGGAGCTAACCAAAATTGAACCGCTTTCGGTGGCGTTCCTTACAATTCTTATCAGAGCGTAGGTGCGTCGTTACATAATTAAAATTCAGAATTATAACACATATATTAGTCTTGCCACTTTAAGTAACTATGCTAATATAGTCCTTACTTGGGCAAACTACCGAATCCTTACCGTAAACCTAAGTTTTCCCGTACTACAGTCCTTAACTATTGTGCTATCCCCAATGCCGCTCCGATACCAGCATGTGGCGGACCGGAATCGGCTCATCCAGGATCGCAGAGGGTGGTGCCGCACGATGCGACACCCGACAGCACACGTCATAAGGAAGCATTGTATTACATAGAAAACCAACTGAAATGTACAGAGTAGTACACTACTCAGTTACAAACTAGTGTTTATATTACACAGCAGAAGTTAAATTTGTACAACTCACGCCCGCCTATCTAGCACAAGTCGGTTGCCCAGCCCTAGGGCAACCCACACTAGCTGCACTCCTCAGCTTAGCGCGGCGTGTACGGCTCCCACTCAGCTGTGGTCCCCGATGGAGGGTAACCCTCGCCGGTGGACTCGTAATCCGAGTCCGTGGGTGGCTCCTCACCTGAAAAACACTTAAGCAGCAACCATGAGCACGATGGCTCAACAAGACTTAACCGACTCACCTAGGCATGAAACTCTACATGCAGTTTACACGAACATGGGATAGTAATTTCAGCAAATGGACACGCCTACAAGTTCATCCTTAGTTCATCTTTTAGCCACAAGTTAACACTTCATGAATAAGAAATTAAGTAAGCGATATTTGGTGGCACATATGTAGTAATACAATTATACATATCAGCAGAATTTGTGAGACCTATGTGTGCTGAATACATTGGCAATTAGGATAAAAGTTAGCATTAACATTCAAAGTTTTGAATATTGCCAAAACATTCTTCTGTGGCAAGGTCCGACAAGTTCTTTGTTAGGTCCGCCAAGTGTTGGCAAGGTCCGGAGAGCTCCTGCAAGGTCCTGAGAGCTTCTGTGAGGTCCGAAGCTTGTTTTTATGGAGCTCCCGTGAAGTTCAACTCGTAGAACTGCAGCGTCTTGTTTTTGCTTTTAACTCGCAATGTTTCAAACTTGCTTTATGGGAAGGTTTGCTTAGTATTAATTTGCTAAGTTTTTGGTGTGTTTTGGTGGTTATGGCTGTTATCATTTGATATGGTTTGCAACATGCTTATGTGACGTGCTCATGTAAGGTGTTGTGGTTTTCGAACTAACGTGAGTCAAGTTGAGGACTTGTGCTCGGAAGAATTGGTTGTTTATTCATGTGCAGGTGTTGCTTGAGTTCAAGACATGGCTGGTGATGGGATCCTTGGACTAGTCTCAGGGAGGAGATGAGGTTCCAACAACCAAGTTCGGGAGGAGCTGTGGTTGAGTTGATCGGGAGGTCGCGCAGCATGTTTGGATCGAGGGCAGTGCATATGAAGGTTGCGTGTACATCATTGGAAGGTGTTTGCACGTGTGCAAGGAGTGCATGGACGTGGCAACATTGTTCCAAGGCGTGATGAAGAGAAGTGGACATAAAGAATTGGTCGGAAAGGTCCAACCGACTGGATTGCGTACTCAGGCTGAGGCTGAGTCGGATATGGCTCAAATATGGAAGATTTGAGTTGGTTATGATAGGATTTCATGCTAGGAACGAAGTTGAGTTGTTTTAGGAATGTTTAGGACGTTCCTAAGGTGTTTGAAAGTCTCACGATTGCTTCTATCTGGGAATAGGAGAGTCCTGAGCAGTTATGGTAAGTTAGGATACAAGTCCAATTAGGAGTAGGAGTCCTAGATATGATTGTTTTGCCTGAGGGCTGGCTATAAAAGCAAGGGAGGCCAGAGCTCTCGTGGGTAGAGAACTTTGGGCTGTTTCTCTTGTGTTTCTATTGAATAAAGTTCATAGTTTCGAGGAGCTTTTGTGCCTTGTTCGTCCGACTTGTTTTTCGTCAAGTCTTTCTCGCCGAGTTTCTGGACAGACCGACGTTGCTTCGGTGTTTCGTTCATAACTCGAGTTTTACAGATCCGATTGACGTGATTCTTTTTGGGTTGTCTTCACCACTCAATCATCTATCATCTGTGAAATTTTCACGAGCTTCGGATCTGTAGTTTTTGAGATACATGAGTTTCTTTGCAGCATTGCAGATCTGTGTTATATCGGGTAGAACAGATTGATCTTCGTTTAATGTTTTGATAGTATCTCAAGTTTTACTTCGTGTTTTCAAGTGATTCTTATTGCGTTAGATCCGTGACTTGATTCTCTACCTCTGTACTTGATTTGTCACGGTTGAACACGTTTCAAAACACTTGCACACACGGTTTCTTTAACCGATTGATTTTTTGCTGAGGGGTTTTTGTTGTTTCCGCTGCGAAAAGTTTTAATCTACCATTCACCCCCCCTCTGGTAGCTTTTCACGTGCTCTTCGATCCTACAATTGGTATCAGAGCCAAGGTGCTCTAATATTTTTGATTTGCACGTGTTTTGACTAACCATCATGGAGAAGTACTCCGCAAAACCTTGTGTGTTCAATGGCATCAATTTTCAGGTTTGGAAGGCGTGGATGGAGGCCTACACACAGGCGCAAGGCTTCACCATATGGGAAAAGGTCTACCGGAACTTCGATGTACCACCCAACGACCAAGTAACGGCTGCGAACATGAGAGATGTTGACAACAACAACAAGGCTCGCAACTTGATCATCCAACGATTGACTCAAAGCGACTTCGACCGTGTTGCACACCTCCAATCTGCATATGATGTTTGGAAAGCTCTTTGTGACTACCATGAAGGATCCAATACGATCAAGGAGGTAAGGCAAGATATGTTCAAGAAAGAATACATGCATTTTGAGATGCAATCCGGTGAGTCAATTGATGACCTTTTTGCTCGCTTTAATAAAATTCTCAGCAACTTGCGTAGTGTCAATGTTAACTTTTCAGATGCTGAAAATGCTAGACAATTGTTAGGAGCATTAGATATGTCAATTTGGGAGATGAAAGTTATATCTATTCGTAAATCTACTGTCATGAGTTCTCTTACTTTAGACGTGCTTTATTCTAAATTGAAAACTCATGAAATTGACATCATCTCACGTAAAAACCCCAACAAGTCTATTGCATTTGTTTTGCAACGTGACATGTCTAGTTCTAGTCAATCATCATCTAGTGGTGCACTCTCTTTCCTGTCCTCTCTAACCCTTGAACAGATTGAAGAGTTTCCAGAGGAGGAGCTTGCACTCATCTCTACTCGGTTCTCAAAAGCATTGCAAAATGTGAGAACTAGAAGGAGAGGAAGCTCCGGACCTCAACGATGTTTTGAATGGTGTAAGACAGGACATTTTTGTACGGAGTGCCCTAACCTTTCAGGTCCGACTTCACGTGAAGAAAAGTAAACAAGGCCGAAGAAATCGTTTGCAAAGAATAAGAAGAAGAAAGATTTATCAATGCGCAACATAGTGCATAGTATGATCTCTGCACTTCAAGATTTCGGCTCAAGTGATGTGGACACCGGTAGTGATGAAGATGAAGAAGCTATGGCAAATATGTGTTGCATGGCGAGCAAGTCAAGTTCAAGCTCCGAGGAGGCAGAACACAACAGCGACGATGAATAGGTATGTCCCACTTGCGAAGAAATGTGTGATGCTATTTCTCGTGCCACTGTTATATTAAAGAAAAAGGATAAAAAACTTAGGAACAATGCTGTTAAAATTGAATCACTAGAATCTGAAATTAATCGTTTAAAAACTTTGATTCCTAGTGATGATTCTTGTTCCTCATGTGATTTGATTTATGAACAATTATCCTCTTTAAGAAGTGCACACGCATCTACACTTGATAAACTTGAACTTGAAATTGAAAAGAACAAAGAGCTTGCTGCACTTAATGATAAAAATTTGAAAGATGCTTGTTGTTCTACAATTGATTTGCATTGTTCTTCATGTGATGATCTGAATAAGAAACTAAATGATGCTATGAATGAGATTTCTATTTTGAACAATGCTTTACGTGTGCATGAAGTTAAATATTGTTCAAATTGCAAACTAGAAGGAAAAACTTCATGTGAAAACTGTTTTGATCTGTCCAATAAACTTGATGACATGCATAGGACACTAGATCGGTTTTCTAATGCAAATAAGAACATAAACTTGCTGCTGAATTCTTCCAAGTCTTGTAATGATAAAACTGGTTTAGGTTTTAATTCTCATGCTCATGCTAAGGCACACCCACCTAAAGTTGTAAAGTTATTAGGAAGCGGTTTGATTCAAACAGCTCCTAGACAAAAAGAGGTGATTTTCAAATCTGCAGGAGTACTGTCCCATTCGGGTTCTAATAAACGTGTTGCTTGCTCATCTAGACATGATAATAAAGTTATTTTTCATTGTACCTACTGTGATAGAGATGGTCATGTCATGGATTTTTGTTATAGACTAGCTAAACACGATAAGAAACAAAGAATACTTGCTAGATCACATAACAACCAAGCAAAATCTGCTAGACCAAATGTTCGGAGCTTGCAACCTGCTGTAATGAGTCAAAAACTTGCTCCCGGACCTACTGTTTTTTGTGCTACATATAACACATCTTCTAAGTCAGTAGTTTGGAACAAAAATTTTCGATGTTTGGCTCATAAACCTGCTGTACCTTCTCAGCTTTCGCGTGTTATTCCTGCTGGATGTCGTGTGACTCAGTACTGGATTCCTGAAAGTCTTTTAACTAACCCCAGTATTGAGCCATTGACGTATTGTGTGGCTGTGTAGGTTTCACGTTTGAGGAAGGAGAACATTTGGATTGTGGATTCAGGTTGCTCACGCCACATGACCGGTAACAAAGAATGGTTCTCCTCTCTCTCTTTTGTGTCACGTGTAGAAAATGTTACTTTCGCCGATAACTCTTCTACTCCCATAATTGCTAAAGGTTCGGTTAGAATAAACAATCTCTACACTTTGAAAGATGTGGCACTTGTTAAAAATTTGAAATACAACTTGCTTTCGGTTTCACAATTGCTAGATGAAAATCTAGAGGTTAGCTTTGCTAAAAATTGCTGCAAGGTTGTAGATTCAAAAGGTGAGCTTTTGTTTAACATGTTTAGGTTTGGAAGAGTTTTTAAAGCTGATTTTGATTTGTCAACTTCTAAGCATCGGTGTCTAGTTGCTAATGATACAAAGGATCTATATTTTTGGCATCGTAGACTTGGTCACATAGGCTTTGATCATCTCACTCGTGTTAGTGCTCTCGATCGCATACGTCGGCTGCCGAAGCTTAAAAAGGACAATGATATTGTGTGCTCTTCTTGTAGACATGCTAAGTTTGTTGCAGGTTCACATGCTCCTCTCACAATGACCATGACAGCTGAACCGGGACAACTTTTACATCTTGACACAGTAGGTCCGGCACGTGTTTAATCCTTCGGAGGTAAATGGTATGTGCTTGTGATTGTTGATGATTATTCCAGAAATTCTTGGGTTTATTTTATGGCATCTAAGAATGAAGCTTTTAGTCATTTTAGAACTTTATTTCTTAGATTATCTATTGATCACCCAGGATCGTTAAAAGCAATTAGAAGTGATAACGGAACTGAATTTAAAAACCAATCCTTTGATCACTTTTGTGCTGAAAATGGAATAGATCATCAATACTCTTCACCCTATGTACCACAACAAAATGGTGTCGTAGAAAGAAAGAACAGGACCTTAGTTGAGATGGCTAGGACTATGCTTGATGAATATCAAACTCCTAGGAAATTTTGGGCTGATGCAATTGCAACCGCTTGTTATGTCTCAAATCGTGTTTTCTTGCGTGCTAAGCTTGGAAAAACCCCATATGAGCTCCGGTTTGGACATAGGCCTAGTGTTACACACTTTAGGGTTTTTTAGTTGCAAATGCTTTGTTAAGAAACATGGTAATCTTGATAAATTTGAAGCTAGATCTGTTGATGGCATGTTTCTTGGTTATCCATCTCATACTAGAGGCTACCGTGTGCTTTTACTTGACACTAACAAAATTGTGGAGACTTGCGAGGTTTCTTTTGACGAAGCTAGCCCAAGTACTAGCTCCGATATTGCAGGTCCGGATCCATATCCGCAGGGGGAGAGTATTTTTATTGAAGAAGATGAAGAAGTGGTGCTGCTGCCCGAAAACTCGGAAGTAAATAACGGTCAAGCTGCTGATTTTGCACCACAACTAGCACCAACAGTCACTACTGCTGGTTCGGACCTTCCTCAATCAACAAGCTCTCCTAATCAAAGGTCCGAACATGAAGAAGAAGGTGCTTGTGAAGTGTATACTCCCCTCCGAGTACTTAAAAGTCATCCTCCACAACAAATCATTGGAAGCTTGCATGAACGAGTCACTCGGTCCAGGTTTTGCGATGCAAACTCTCATGCTCATTCTGCTTTTGGGCTTCTCTTGAACCCAAGGATATCACACGCACTCACTAATGAATCTTGGATTAATGCCATGCAAAAAGAGTTAGAAAATTTTGAAAGAAATAATGTTTGGAAACTTGTACCTCCACCTCAAGGTCACACATTAATTGGAACTAAATGGGTATTTAAAAATAAGCAAAGTGAGGATGGGGTTGTGGTTAGGAATAAAGCTAGGTTGGTTGCTCAAGGTTTAACTCAAATTGAAGGTCTAGATTTTGATGAAACATTTGCTCCTGTTGCTAGATTAGAAGCTATAAGAATTTTATTAGCATTTGCTGCATCTAAAGGTTTCAAGTTATATCAAATGGATGTTAAAAGTGCTTTTCTTAATGGCTACATAGAGGAGGAGGTTTATGTTAAGCAGCCACCGGGTTTTGAAAATCCAAATTTTCCTAATCATGTTTACAAACTGTCCAAAGCCTTGTACGGTCTAAAACAAGCCCCTAGAGCATGGTATGATAGGTTAAAAACATTCTTACTTGAAAAGGGGTTTACCATGGGCAAGGTTGATAAAACTCTTTTTGTACTTAAGCATGGCAATGACTCATTATTCGTTCAAGTGTATGTGGATGATATTATCTTTGGTTGTGCTTCTCATGATCTCGTGTCCAAGTTTTCAGCTATGATGAGTTCAGAATTTGAGATGAGTATGGTGGGAGAACTCACATACTTTTTGGGGCTGCAAATCAAGCAAACAAAAGAAGGAACTTTTGTGCATCAAACTAAGTATACAAAGGACCTTCTTAAGCGCTTCAACATGGACAAATGCAGGCCTCTTTGGACACCAATGGGAACAGCAAGAACACTTGAACTTGACGAAGATGGTGACCCGGTCGATAAAAAAGAATACAGAAGTATGATTGGATCACTTTTGTATCTCACGGCGTCAAGACCGGACATACAATTCAGCGTATGTCTTTGTGCACATTTTCAAGCTTCTCCACGTGCTTCACATCGCCAAGCCATCAAAAGGATTCTCAGGTACCTACATGGAACTCAAGAATTTGGCATTTTTCTTCCTTCTTCCTCAACCGTTTCTTTGAAAGCTTTTTCGGATGCTGATTTTGGGGGTTGTAGGATTGATAGGAAGAGTACTTCGGGTGCTTGTCATTTTCTTGGTAATTCACTTGTGGCTTGGTCCTCTAGAAAACAAAGTTCAGTTGCACAATCCACGGCCGAATCTGAATATGTAGCTGCGGCTAGCGCTTGCTCACAAATTCTTTGGATTGTTCAAACACTTAAGGACTATGGGGTTGATTTAGATAGTGTTCCACTGTTTTGTGATAACACTAGTGCAATTTGTATTGCTAAAAACCCCGTGAAACACTCTAGAACTAAGCACATTGACATTAGGTATCACTTTCTTCGTGATAATGTTGAAAAAGGAAACATCGTGCTTCACCATATCGATACCGAACAACAATTGGCTGATATTTTTACAAAACCTTTGGATTTCACTCGTTTTTGTTTCATTCGTAGTGAAATAGGGGTTATGCATCCTCATGGCTTAAATTGAGGGGGAGTTTTTGAAACTTTGAAAGTCTATGTGTGAATCTGAAACTAAAATAATATGAGCATAGTATTTCATACATATATGACTTTGTGATTCCTTTTACAGGCTGAAAGTTCTTACTACATTACTCATGTTATACATTTTGTAGTTTTTGCCATGACTAGTAATTGGAATAATTACTTACACTAAATCTGGTCATGATCGAACTTTCTTGCTGTTTGGAACTTGTTGCGTGCTCACAAGTGCTTTTAATCATAAAAAATTAATCAAGTGATCAGCTCACATGTTGAGCTTTCAAATAAAAAAATTGAGAAAAGATCAAGAGAATATGCATGCATCGCACTTCTTCTTTTGAGATTGCTTATCATTGCACTAAGATATGAACTTGGAAGGAATTGTGTATGACTAAAACCATGTCCTTAAGCTTCTCATTGTCAAATGACATAGGCTTGGCTTGGTTGGTTAGAATAAGGCTGATGCGGCATATAATCTCTTGCAAATATCATATGATCAACTTTGTGCCTTAAATGATTATGAATAATAAAAATGCAGCAACAAGTATCATGTTTTCAGGTTTTGAAATAGTTGAGTAAGGGAGATCATGACTTGCTTAAACTGAAAAATATATTTGATCTCTAGCATGGCTTACACTACTTTGATCTCTGTTAAAAGGAGAGGTTCCGACCCACCAGACACGTGGCGCACGCGGAGCTCGCCTCTGATGGAAAGGGAGGTCCCGCCCGCCAGGACACGTGGCGCATGCGGAGCTCACCTCTGAGTAAGGGGGAGGTCTCGCCAGCCTGACACGCGGCACAACCGGAGCTTGTCTCTGCGGAAAAGGGAGCCAGGTTCCCGCAGGACACGTGGAGCTTCCGGAGCTCACCGCCGCGAAGGTAACGCGAGTCTAAAGCGGTTTTCTTCTATACGAGGAAACCGACAAGATTTTCACAATGTTACCAAACCGAATCAATCTAAGATAAGTTGTTAAGATTCAAAAACAGTTTGAATGGGACTCTTAATCGAATTCCGATCAGACGAGGACTCTTTGTTTCCTCTTATAAATAGAACTGAAAACCTTTGGCTGCAACCACGAACTTCTTTTCCACCTCCTGAGCCGACAACTTAGAGCCCTAGCCCCCAGCTCACCAAGCTAAACCCCTTCGCCGGAGTTCAGTCGCCAGAGATCGCCGGAAGAGAGCCCGATGATCTGTCTTGCTAGGAGAAGGACCCCAAGACCAAGAAGAACGTAAGGTAGGTCTCCAATACCACCTTACGACATCATCGCGTTCTCTTTGCATCTGTTCTTTCATTCCTTTCGAACAGAAGCTTTTTCGTGGACAGATCACTTGTTGATCGGTTTGATCTAAAGTCAAGATCATCGCCACGTCCACAATTGATCTCTACACCTCTGTTCATCGTAAAACCCATGCAAACATGCAAGAACACGTATGAACAGATCTAATATAAACTGCACCATAGGATTAGCATACATATGCATCATCGCATCTTGATTAGAGTTTGTGCATGATGATTGATTACTATGAATCTTGTATGTGTGTGATCGTGTATAGAAGGACAAGCTCAGGGAGATACCTACGACGGACTACTTCAGCCAGAATTTGGGCAACAGGAACTGCAAGAACAAGGCAAGTGCCCCTTGACCATATTGATCCTATGTTTTGGAAAACTGTTTTGTTTGTGAAAAGGTGTGTGAGCTGAGTCAAACATGATGGGGAACCCTTTCATAGGAGTTTACTAGTTTTGTTAGCCACCCTTGTCACCAGGAAAGTTAATGAGTCGGTTATGGTTTTCTCTTTTATGCTTCGCTGAGTCCATGGGATTGGGAAGTGAGATAGATGTGTCTATCTAACTGCACTCGTAAGAATAATGAGAAACTGTTGTTGATAATGGACATGGATCGGAGGGAGATCTAGGCAAGCCGGGTTTGTGAAGAGGTAGTATGAGATGGTAGTTACTTGCCGTAGATCTAAGGACCGATTCATGCGAGCACATGCCAGGATAACAGTGCCACCACAAGGCCAAGTATGGGCACAGCTTAGCTGAGTAATTAGGTAAGTTGCTAGATTGTTATGGACCATGGAAGGCGCAGGGAATGGGAGTCGAGTGAGGACTGCCCTAGGAACTGCATGGCACAAGAGGGGGCCCGTGGGTCGGAGAATTGGAGATTCTAGCCTGCCGGTGAAACCTTAGTGAGTCCATACATCTAGTAACCCCTTTGTAAAGACTATTTTGTGATCTCTTGACCATACACCGATGGTTGTGTACTCGTATAATGGAGGTTCTGCAGTCACCGACGGGTGACGAAATCACAAACTTGTGGGTAAAGAGGTGCAAACTCTGCAGAGTTTCTAAAACTATCATGATAGCCGAGCTTACGGTCACGAGCACCTAGCCAACTTCCATGATTAGTTGGTATGGTTTTCGGGATGGTTTATGGATTTTTGGATGGTTTTGGTTATGGTTTGGTCTATGGTTTGGTTTTCGGGACTGTTGAGTCCGGGTGATTAGATTGGTTGCATGACTGTTGAGTCATGGCAACGAGATTGGTCTCGGTGTGAGACATAATTATTTATGAGATGAAATGGTAGCGAATACGATATGGTATTCATGAGATGGTAGCAAATACGAGAAGGTATTCATGAGAAAAGTTGAGAAAGATTAATGTCTGGTTGAGACATAGAAAGTGATGAGACATAATGGAGGTATGTTGGTATTTTAATACATGTTGGGATTACATTCACTTAAAGTTAAAGTCGCTGTTTTATCATGGTTTTGTGAAATAACTATGCTTTCTGCAATGAGCCTTTTCATACCTACCTTGTTGTGAGCTACATATCATATTTTCCCGCACTTGATGAGTACGTCATTATACTCAAACTTGCATTGTTATTTCATCATCAGCAACAGGAGAAGATTACTATGAAGACCAAGTGGAGCATTAGACGTGTAATCTGTCCTCAACCTTGCCTGTGGGGATGGAGTGGAGATGGATCTACTGCTGTTGCTTAGATTGCTTCCGCACTAGTTAGAACACTTCCGCTGCATAGAAATAAGACTTCCACTGCATAGAAATAATACTTCCGCTGTAAGATTAGACTTCCGCTGCCAGCATGAGTCCAAGACTCATGAAACTTTGTAATAAACCCTGTTATTCGTGGTTATATATATTCTGAGGTTCAGTTTGTGGATGATATGTATATGTGTGATGAACATCCTGGGGACACATATGCATCAGTTCTCTGTTCCGTGGTTTTCCACAGAATTGAGGGCGTCAAAGATTGGTATCAGAGCCACGGTTGAGGGTAGGATACACACCTAGATACAATCACAGATTTGTGTCAGAGCCACGGGTTGATGGTAGGTTTCACGCCTAGATAGAAACCCCAAATTGGTATCAGACACATATTGGTATCAACCTGCCACGGGTTGATCGTAGATCACACAGCCTAGATAGGTCACAGATTGATATTAGGGCTGCCATGCCTAGTCACAAATTGGTACAATCCTCAGATTGGCACCAAGCTACCACGGTTGACTGTAGGCCGCAAGCCTAGAATGATCACAGATTGGTAGCTGAACCACGATGACTGTAGGACGCAACCCTAGTAACAGATTGGTGTTAGGAGCTACGCTGACCATAAGATGCAAGCCTAGGATGCATAGATTGGCATTGGAACTACCTTGACATAGGAGGCAAGCCTAGGAAAATCCATAGTTGGATCACAGATTGGTGTCGCCCCAAACCACCTTGACATAGGGGTCACAGATTGATATCACCCTAAAGCCCTATAGGACCCCCATTGAATAAGCCTTGAATAGGAGTTGTGTGAGCCTTTGTGATGATTGTTTGTGCTTGTGTGCTTAGTGTGAGTTGTGGGACGTCTCAAGCGTTGTCCACATCCACACATAAGTAGAAAGAGGTGTGAGATGTCTCGGCACTTGTTCACATCCTCATATGGGCTAATATATATAGTCTATCCACCTTGATGCATATAGTTAGGGGGACCCATCTAACCTTCTAACCTCTATTCTATTCCGTTCTCTCTCACAGATGGTGAGAGGAAATGTCGGCCATCAAGGAAGGAACGTCCGTGCCGACCAAGAGGATGGCCACGACGAAGTTCCTGTTAACCTAGGAGCTAGCGAGAATAACCTGGAACAGTTGATGGCCATGCAGACCATGATCCAAACTTTGGGTCAGCTGCAGGCCAACAACAACAACCCTGTTCCGGCACCACCGCCACCCCCACCTGCTCACAACAGGCTGGGAGAGTTCATGAGGACTCGACCGCCTACTTTCTCTCAAGCTACTGACCTCATGGAGGCCGACGACTGGTTGAAGTCCATGGAGAAGAAGCTTGCCATAGTTCAGTGCAATGACAGAGAGAAGGTTGTCTTTGCGTCGCACCAACTCATGGGAGCTTCCACTGACTGGTAGGATGCCCTGTGCAACACTCATGTCAACCTGGAGACGATCACTTGGACTGAGTTCAAGGAGAGTTTCCGATCTCATTACATCCCTGCAGGTGTAATGATGCTTAAGAGGCAAGAGTTCGAGGGTCTCCGCCAAGGACAAAAAAGCGTGAATGAGTACCTCAACGAGTTCACGCAACTGTCGCGGTACGCCCCTGAAGACGTCAACTCGGACCAGAGGAAGCAGTAACTGTTCATGAGAGGGTTGAACAATGAGATCCAGGTTCAGCTCCTTAACAATGACTATGCTAGCTTCCAGAAGTTGGTTGACAAGGCTATAGTCGTTGAGAGCAAGATCTGAGAGATCGAGCGAGAGGGGAAGAGGAAGATGCCATACCAGCAAAAAGGGAGCAACGTACGAGCTCAGTACATGCCCCCAGCTGCACCGCAGTATGCATCGACCGCTCCTACAAACCGCCCTAATCAACCAGCACAACAACAACCCGTTGCACAAGCACCTCGTGTTCCTTTGCCTCCAGCGCCCCATCCTAACATGGGTGCTCCTGTTCAAAACCCCCGCCTCAACGTAACTGCTGCCGTGGGCAACAGGGCAAGCTTTGCATGCGGGGAAACGGGACACTTTGTGAGCCAGTGCCCAAGGAGGGGTACTGGACAGCAAGGCAACGTCCCTAAGCAGAACCTATGGCCGAACGGAGGAGCCAACCAAGGCAACCGTGGAGAGCAGAACTACGCTCGTGGCAACGTGAACCATGTCTCCGCTGAGGAAGCGCAACAGGCTGAGGACGTCGTGATTGGTATGTTCCTTGCCAACTCCAACCCAGCCACCATTCTATTTCATTCTGGAGCATCACAATCTTTCATATCATCCAAGTATGTTGTCAAGTACAATCTACCATATCACACTTGAGCTATACTATGTTGGTTAATTCTCCCGGTGGAGAGATGAGGACTAATATAGTATGTCCGAAAGTAAACCTTAACATAAGGGGGTTAGACTTCCTTGCCAACCTCATTGTCTTGGATTCCCAAGGGCTTGACGTAATACTCGGAATGGATTGGTTAAGTAAGCACAACGGAGTAATCCAATGTGCCAAGAGGAGCGTGCAGTTGACAAACGAGCACGGTATCCATATGGAGTTTGAGTCAGCCCAACTGGCAACCGAGAAGGCAACATTGAACCACGTCGAAGAAGCAACCCTAGAAAGCATTCCGGTGGTTCAAGAGTTTTCGGACGTGTTCCCAGAAGAACTTCCAGGTATGCCACCTGACCGGGATATTGAGTTTTCCATTGACCTAGTACCCGGAACCGCACCTATAGCAAAGAGACCATATAGGATGCCCGTCAATGAATTAGTGGAGCTCAAGAAGCAAATCCAGGAGCAGCAAGAGAAAGGTTTTATACGTCCAAGCTCGTCACCATGGGGAGCCCCCGTGCTCTTCGTAGACAAGAAGGATGGAACCCAAAGGATGTGCGTGGACTATAGGTCTCTCAATGAGGTGACGATCAAGAACAAGTACCCTCTGCCCCGTATAGAGGACCTGTTCGACCAGATGAAGGGAGCCCGAGTGTTCTCCAAGATTGATCTTCGGTCGGGATATTAGCAGCTGAAGATTAAGCCCTCCGATATACCCAAGACTGCCTTTCGAACACGGTATGGTTCATATAAATATACTGTTATGTCTTTTGGGTTAACAAATGCACCTGCATACTTCATGTACCTCATGAACAAGGTTTTCATGGAGTACTTGGATAAGTTCATCGTGGTTTTCATTGACAACATCATGGTGTATTCAAAAAGTGAGGAGGAACATGAAGAACATTTGAGATTGACATTGCAAAAGCTGCGAGAGCATCAGTTGTATGCCAAGTTCAGCAAATGTCAGTTTTGCCTAAAGGGAATATCGTTCCTAGGCCACATTATCTCCGAGGAAGTAGTATCGGTTGATCCCAGAAAAGTGGGAGATGTTCTGAAGTTGAACCAACTGCAAAACGTGAGGGATATTTGGAGTTTTCTTGGGATGGCTAGATACTACCGCCGGTTCATCAAGGACTTCTCTAAGATAGCAAAGCCTATGCTGGAGTTGCTAACGAAGGGAAAAGCCTTCCAATGGACACCAACGTGCCAAGAAAGGTTTGAGGAGCTCAAGAAAAGGCTAACCACAGCGCCAGTATTGGTATTGCCGGACGTGAGCAAGAGCTTTGACATATATTGTGACACATGAAGACAAGGGCTCGGATGCGTGCTCATGCAAGAAGGACAAGTGGTAGCCTATGCCTCACGACAATTAAAGAAGCACGAGCTTAATTATCCCATACATGACTTGGAGCTAGCAGCAGTAGTGCATGCATTGAAGATTTGGAGACATTATATCCTTGGTCATCGATGTGAGATCTATACAGATCATAAATACCTCAAGTACATATTTACACAAACGGACTTGAATTTGAGGCAACGTCAATGGTTGGAACTTATCAAGGATTATGATGTTGGAATCAACTATCACCCCTGAAAGGCCAATGTAGTAGTCGATGCATTGAGCCGGAAGGGAGCATGTCACCAACTCACGGTTGGGGGGAGCTACCACCCGAGCTACGAAAGTAGTTCGAACGGTTACATCTCGGATTCTTGAACAAGATGGAAGTGATGGAACTCCAATCTTCATTAGAATAAGATATAAGAGACGACCAAGCTACGAATGAGGAGATCAAAGAGATCAAGGAAAGGATCCAACAAGACATCGGAAAGGACTTCAAAGAAGAGGAGAAGGGTACACTTTGGCTAGGAAAAAGGATTTGTGTGCCTAACGTGAAGCATATCCGTGACATAATATTAAAAGAGGCACATGACTCACCTTATTCCATACATCCCAGAAGTACCAAGATGTACAAGGACCTAAAGACTTGTTATTGGTGGGATGGTATGAAAAGAGACATAGCCGAGTATGTTGCCCTATGCAACACATGCCAACGGGTGAAGGCCGAACATCAAAGACCCGCTGGACTGTTGCAACCCTTGAAGGTACCCGAGTGGAAGTGGGAAGACATCCATATGGATTTCATCGTCGGATTGCCACGTACTTGGTCGGGTTATGACTCAATCTGAATTATCGTGGACCGATTCATGAAAACAGCTCATTTTCTTCTTGTTAAAACCACGTACCGAGTGGCAGATCTAGCCAAGCTATACATGGAGCAAATCGTGTGCCGCCATGGAGTCCCGAAGAGGATAGTCTCAGATCGGGGTTCTCAGTTTACCTCTAGATTTTGGAGGAAGCTGCAGAAAGCTATGGGTACACGACTGGATTTTAGCTCCGCCTACCACCCGCAAACTGATGGACAAACTGAAAGTACAAACCAAATCTTGGAAGACATGTTGAGAGCTTGCGCCTTGAAATATGGGCGTAGTTGGGATAGGAGTTTGCCGTACGCGGAATTCTCCTATAACAACAGCTACCAAGCCAGCTTGAAGATGTCGCCTTTCAAAGCATTATATGGTAGACGGTGTAGAACACCTCTGTTTTGGAACGAGACCGAGAGAACCAAGTGTTTGGACCTGAAGTACTACAAGAGGATGAAAAGCAAGTCCAAACTGTACGGGAGAACTTGAAGGCTACTCAGTCACGTCAGAAAGGCTATGCGGATAATAGGCGAAGGAAGTTGATTTTCTAAGTAGGAGACTTCGTATACCTTAAGGTATCGCCTATCCATGGCCAACGACGTTTCAACGTCAAAGGCAAGCTAGCACCTTGCTATATCGGGCCGTTTAAGATTTTGGACAAGCGAGAAGAAGTAGCCTATCAATTAGAGCTCCCAGCGCACCTCTCCGACGTACATGACGTGTTTCATGTATCCCAGCTCAAGAAGACATAAAGGAAAGGGTCACAATGGAAGAGCTTGAACTTCAAGAGGACCTGACCTATGCAGAGCACCCTGTCCAAATTTTGGACATAAAGGAAAGGGTCACAAGGAACAAGGTGATCCGTTGGAGCAAGATACAATGGAGTCATCACACGGAAGCAGAAGCTACATGGGAGCGTGAGGAAGATATCAAGGCAGAGTTTCCTCATCTATTCTCTACTAACAAATCTCGAGGGCGAGATTCAATTTAAGAGGTGTAGATTTGTTACACCCTCATTTTCGGGTTCTGCATGTATTCATGTTTCATGTAGAAAATTTTTTTTAAAATAAGTTGAAACCGAGAAAGAACAAAAAGTTTAGCCAAAAAGAGCAAATTCCAGTTTACAGAGAGCGCCGAAGACAACTCCCGTGGCTCGCTGGCGACATGGCGTGTTCGGAGCTCATCTCCGCAAATGGGGAGAGGTCTGCCGCTAAACTGTCTACGTGGAAGGCTCGCGGCTCATCCCCGCAAAGGGGGAGAGGTCCGACCCCGTGGGACACGTGTTTCCCCCGGAGCTAGCCTTTGAAGAGGAGCGAGGCCAGTCCCGAAGGATACGTGTCGGCTGTGGAGCTAGTCCCCGCGGAAAAGAGAGGACCAGCGCGCGGGACACGTGTCCCTCTCAGAGATCACCTCCGATAGGTCCGGCCCCGTCAGACACGTGTCGCTCTCGGAGCACACCTCCGAGAGGTCCGGTCCTATTGGACACATGTCACCTCCGGAGCTTATCTCCGGGAGGTCTGACACTTTCGGACGCGTGTCACCTCCGGAGCTCATCTCTGGGAGGTCTATCACTGTTGGACACGTGTCAACCTCGGAGCTTGACTCTGAGGAGAAAGAAAGTCTGGTGCTACTTGACACGTGGCATTCTCGGAGCTCACCTCCGAAGAGAGGGGAGGTACGGAACTGACACGTGGTGTTCATGGAGCTCGCCTCTGTTAAAAGGAGAGGTCCCGACCAACCAGAAACGTGGCGCACGCGGATCTCGCCTCTGAGGGATAGGGAGGTCCCTCCCGCCAGGACGCGTGGTGCATGCGGAGCTCACCTCTGAGTAAGGGGGAGGTCTCGCCCGCCTGACACGCGGCACAACCGGAGCTTGTCTCTGCGGAAAAGGGAGTCAGGTTACTGCAGGATACGTGGAGCTTCCGGAGCTCACCACCGCGAAGGTAATGCGATTCTGAAGCGGTTTTCTTCTATACACGTGGGAATCCCCGGTACTGAGGAAATCGACATGATTTCCACAATGTTACCGCACCGTATCAATCTAAGATAAGTTGTTAAGATTCAAAAACAGTTTGAATGGGACTCTTAATCGAATTCCGATCAGAGGAGGACTCTTCGTTTCCTCTTATATATAGAACCGAAAACCTTTGGCCGCAACCACGAACTTCTTTTCCACCTCCTGAGCCGACAACTTAGAGCCCTAGCCCCCAGCTCGCCGAGCTAAACCCCTTCGCCAGAGTTCAGTCGCTAGAGATCGCCGGAAGAGAGCCCGACGATCTGTCTTGCTAGGAGAAGGACCCCGAGACCAAGAAGGACGTAAGGTAGGTCTCCAATACCACCTTACGACATCATCTCGTTCTCTATGCATCTGTTCTTCGATTCCTTTTGAACAGAAGCTTTTTCATGGACAGATCACTTGTTGATCGGTTTGATCTAAAGTCAAGATCGTCGCCATGTCCACAATTGATCTCTACACCTCTGTTCATCGTAAAACCCATGCAAACGTGCAAGAACACATATGAACAGATCTAATATAAACTGCACCATAGGATTAGCATACATATGCATCACCGCATCTTGATTAGAGTTTGTGCATGATGATTGATTACTATGAATCTTGTATGTGTGTGATCGCGTATAGAAGGACAAGCTCAGGGAGATACCTACGACGGACTACTTCAGCCAGAATTTGAGCAACAGGAACTGCAAGAACAAGGCAAGTGCCCCTTGACCATATTGATCCTATGTTTTGGAAAACTGTTTTGTTTGCGAAAAGGTGTGTGATCTGAGTCAAACATGATGGGAAACCCTGTCATAGGAGTTTACTAGTTTTGTTAGCCACCCTTGTCACCGGGAAAGTTAATGAGTCGGTTATGGTTTTTGCTTTTATGCTTCGCTGAGTCCATGGGATTGGGAAGTGAGAAACTGATGTTGATAATGGACATGGATCAGAGGGATTTCTAGGCAAGCCGGGTCTGTGAATGAGGTAGTATGAGATGGTGGTTACTTGTCGTAGATCTAAGGACCGGTTCATGCGAGCACATGCCAGGATAATCGTGCCACCACAAGGCCAAGTATGGGCGCGGCTTAGCCGAGTAATTAGGTAAGTTGCTAGATTGTTATGGACCGTGATAGGCGCGGGGAATGGGAGTCGAGTGAGGACTGCCCTGGAACTGTATGGCACAAGAGGGGGCCCGTGAGTGGGAGAATTGGAGATTCTAGCCAGCCGGTGAAACCTTAGTGAGTCCATACATCTAGTAAGCCCATTGTAAAGGCTATTTGTGATCTCTTGACCATACACCTCTGGTTGTGTACTGGTATAATGGAGGTTATGCAGTCACCGACGGGTGACGAAATCACAAAATTATGGGTAAAGAGGTGCAAACTCTGCAGAGTTTCTAAAACTATCATGATAGCCGAGCTTACAGTCACGAGTGCCTGGCCAACTTCCATGATTAGTTGGTATGGTTTTTGGGATGGTTTATGGATTTTTAGATGGTTTTGGTTATTGTTTGTCTACAGTTTGATTTTCGGGACTGTTGAGTCCGGGTGATAAGATTGGTTGCATGACTGTTGAGTCGTGGTCTCAGTGTGAGACAGAATTGTTTATGAGATGAAATGGTAGCGAATACGAGATGGTATTCGTGAGATGGTAGCGAATACGAGAAGGTATTCGTGAGCAAGGTTGAGAAAGATTAATGTCTAGTTGAGACATGGAAAGTGATGAGACATAATGGAGGTATGTTGGGATTTTAATACATGTTGGGATTACATTCACTTAAAATTAAAGTCGCTGTTTTATCGTGGTTTTGAGAAATAACTATGCTTTCTGCAATGAGCCTTTTTATACCTACCTTGTTGTGAGCTACATATCATATTTTCCTGCACTTGCTGAGTACATCATTGTACTCGAAATTGCATTATTATTTCATCATCAGCAACAGGAGAAGATTACTATAAAGACCAAGTGGAGCATTAGGCGTGTAATCTGTCCTCAACTTTGCCTGTGGGGTTGTAGTAGAGATGGAGCCACTGCTGTTGCTTAGATTGCTTCCGCACTAGTTAGAAGACTTCCGCTGCATAGAAATAAGACTTCCGCTGTAAGATTAGATTTCCGCTGCCAGCATGAGTCCAAGACTCATGAAACTTTGTAATAAACCCTATTATTCGTGGTTATATATATTCTGAGATTCAGTTTGTCGATGATATGTATATGTGTGATGAACATCCTGGTCACACATATGCATCAGTTCTCGGTTCCATGGTTTTCGACAAAATTGAGGGCGTCAAATGGTTCCACTTCAGAACATCTCCCACTTTTCCGGGATCAACCGATACTCCTTCCTCAGAGATGATGTGGCCTAGGAACGATATCTCCTTTAGCCGAAATTGACACTTGCTGAGCTTGGCATATAATTGATGCCCTCGTAGCTTCTGCAATATCAATCTCAAATGTTCTTCATGTTCCTCCTCACTTTTCGAATACACCATGATGTCGTCGATGAAAACCACGATGAACTTGTCTATGTCCTCCATGAAGACCTTATTCATGAGGTACATGAAGTATGTGGGTGCATTCGTTAACCCAAAAGACATAACGGTATATTCATACGAACCATACCGTGTTCGAAAGGCAGTATTGGGTATATCGGAGGGCTTAATCTTCAGCTGGAAATATCCCGACCGAAGATCAATCTTGGAGAAAACTCGGACGCCCTTGATCTGGTCGAACAGGTCTTCTATACGGGGCAGAGGGTACTTGTTCTTGATCGTCACCTCGTTGAGAGACCTATAGTCCACGCATATCCTTTGGGTCCCATCCTTCTTGTCCACGAAGAGCACGGGGGCTCCCCACGGTGACGAACTTGGGTGTACAAAACCCTTCTCTAGATGCTCCTGAATTTGCTTCTTGAGTTCCACTAATTCATTAACGGGCATCCTAAATTGTCTCTTTGCTATAGGTGCAGTTCCAGGTACCAAGTCAATGGAAAACTCAATGTCCCGGTCAGGTAGCATACCTGGATGTTCCTCCGGGAACACGTCCGAGAATTCTTGAACCACCAGAATGCTTTCCAATGTTGCTTCTTCGACGTGGTTCAACGTCGCCTTCTCGGTTGCCGGTTGAGCTGACTCGAACTCAATACGGGTACCGTGCTCGTTTGTCAACTGCACGCTCCTCTCAGCACATTGGATTACTCTGTTGTGCTTGCTTAACCAATTCATTCCGAGTATTATGTCAAGCCCTTGGGAATCCAAGACAATGAGGTTGGCAAGGAAGTCTACCCCCCTTATTTTAAGGTTTACTTTCGGACATACTATATTAGTCCTCATCTCTCCACCGGGAGAATTAACCAACATAGTATATTTCAAGTGTGATATGGGTATATTATAGTTGGCAACATACTTGGATGATATGAATGAATGTGATGCTCCGGAATCAAAATAAAATGGTGGCTGGGTTGGAGTTGGAAAGGAACGTACCAATCACGACGTCCTCAGCCTGTTGCGCTTCCTCAGCAGAACCATGGTTCACGTTGCCGCGAGCGTAGTTCTGCTGTCTACGGTTTCCTTGATTGGCTCCTCCGTTCGGCCATGGGTTCTGCTTGGGCACGTTGCCTGGTTGTCCAGGACCTCTCTTCGGGCACTGGCTCACAAAGTGTCCCGTCTCCCCGCATGCAAATCATGCCTTGTTGCCCACGACAGCAGGTACGTTGGGGCGGGGGTTTTGAACAGGAGCACCCATGTTGGGTCAAGGCGCAGGAGGCAAAGGCACACGAGGTGCTTGCATGGAAGGACGTTGCTGTGGTGGTTGATTAGGGCGAAAAGTAGGAGTGGACGATCCATACTGTGGTGCAGCTAGGGGCATGTAACGGGGACGTACATTGCTCCCTTGTGGCTGGTATGGCATCTTTCTTTTGCCCTCTTGCTCGATCTCCCCGATCTTGCTTTCAACCACTATGGCTTTGTCAACAAGCTTCTGGAAGTTGGCATAATCGTTGTTAAGAAGCTGAACTTGGATCTCATTGTTCAACCCTCTCATGAACATGTAATGCTTCCATTGGTCCGAGTTAACATCTTCGGGGGCATACCTTGACAGCTGCATGAACTTGTTAAGGTACTCATTCACGCTCTTCTGTCCTTGGTGGAGACCTTCAAACTCTTGCCTCTTGAGCATCATGACACCAGTAGGGATATAATGCGAGCGGAAACTCTCCTTGAACTCAGCCCAAGTGATATTCTCCTGGTTGACATGAGCGTTGCATAGAGCATCCCACCAATCAGCGGCAGCTCCCATAAGTTGGTGCGATGCAAAGAGAACTTTCTCTCGGTCATTGCACTGAACTATGACAAGCTTCTTTTCCATGGATTTCAACCAATCATCGGCCTCCATGGGATCATTAGCTTGAGTAAAAGTGGGTGGTCGAGTCCTCATGAACTCTCCCAGTCGGTTGTGAGCCGGCGGTGGTGGTGGTTGTCGGTACCCTCGATACGGGGTACCCTCGCGCACAGGGGGAAATGCCTAAGGACCTCGCCCTTCTCCGCAGGGAGAGCTCCGAAGGCGCCACGTGTCCAGCGGGGCCGGACCTCCCTCTCCTCAGAAGAGAGCTCTGGACTCGCCATGTGGCCAACTGAGCCGGACCTCCTCCCTCTGTGGGGAGAGCTCCAAAGGCTCCACGTGTCCCGCGGGGCCGGGCCTCCCTCTCCTCAGAGGAGAGCTCCGGGCCCGCCATGTGGCCAGCAGAAGCCGGACCTCCCCCCTCCGCGGGGAGAGCTCCGAGGACTCCACGTGTCCCGCAGGGCTGGACCCCCCTCTTCTCAGAGGAGAGCTCCGAGCCCGCCATGTGGCCAGCAGAACAACGCTGCCTGCCCCGCGCGGTAGGCAGCGGGTGTAAAGACGCGTCATACCTTGCCCGTACAAGGTATTCAAGGCCCGCGCCTTCCCAAGACACGGAGCACGCCTCTGTCAGGTGCCGTTGCGCCCAGTCACATCGCAGACTGGCGCGCGGTGTCAGAGTCTGCCCGCCAATAAACACAGCAACAAGACATCCCCTGCCGTCCCTGCCATCATCAACCACTACGACTAGCTTGCGGCATGGGCAGGGCGGCAAAACGAAGACTCAGAAGCCTTCTCCAGAGACAACTACCGGCATAACTGCAGATACGGTAGTCGGCAAGCAATCTCCCCGAGACCACCTGTCGGGTCCCGGGCCCACCTTGTAAGCCACTCGAGCCTTAGACTATAAAAGGCTCGGGTAGGCAACGTTAGCAAAGGTTTGAACTCTGTGAACTCGCACTCTAGACTTCACTCACCCTCTAGCTCAGGACTCCGGTTCTGAGCAGCAAGCAATACAGCGAGCACCTCTGCTCACCGTAGACGTAGGGTTTTACGCTCCGGCGGCCTGAACCACATAAAACTCCCCGTGTCAAGCTTCTCCCTCACTCGTCCCTAACGCTGAAGCTCTCCGCAAGTGTCTAGCCCCTCCGAAAAAGAACCTCTGCGGGCTGCCCAGAGCAGGTCTGGGGGAAGTGTCGACCACACACTTCGACATTTGGCGCGCCAGGTAGGGGGCTTTTCCCTTGCGCGACGAGCTTTTGCCGGCGAAGATGACCAAGCTTCCTTCAGCGTCAAACTCTCCTCCCCCGCATTCATGACGGACCGTGACTAGCGGGGACTACGTCTCGACACACTCTGGACGGAGTGTGTCGGCGCAAGCTGGAAGCCAGCAGCCGACTCCGGCAGCGCCGACTCCGGCAACACAGGCTCCAGCGAGCGTGAGATCCTCTGCAGCGCTGAGCATCCCCCACAGGGGCACGCTAGCTGCAGCAAGAGCGCTACTGCGCAATCCACCTGCTGGGGACGTGCCTCAGTCAGCGACCCAGCAGTGGATTCGCGAGGTAGACCATCTCGTCGTCGCCGCGCAAACCCTCGACTTCGGTGGGGACGACGTTCCGGCCAACCGGCTGTGTCGCTGACGCGCACGCCAACGGTTGACGGGTAGAAGGCAGATTCCAGCTCCACCAGGCTCCCATCGACGGACCTGAGGACAGAGCTGGAACGATGCCACTTGGGCCTGGATGCCCGAGTGTTCCTCGAGTGACGACGAGAGAGGCGTCACAACCAAGAGACCGGCAACAGCATGACGTCTGCCTCGACCCTGCCTGAGGCGCAGACTTTCGCCACGCGATCTCTGCCCCAGGCATACGCCACGCAGCATATGCCACAGCCATATGCCCTGCAAACGGCACCCCCGGTCTATGGCGCAGCCTTGCCCATACCGGGGTACACAGTGCCAGCAGCGAACCAAGCGTTCGCGGCACCAACGCCTGCAGCAGCAGGAGCAGGATGTGCAGCCCTGGCGCCACACCTTCGCTTCACGAGGAGGCCGCGCAAGTTTAGGCCGCACCTGCCCGAGAAGTACGACCGCAGCGTCAACCCGGCGGAGTTCCTCCAGATCTACTCCACCGCCGTCCTTGCTGCAGGAGGGGATGAGGCCGTCATGGCCAACTACTTCCCCGTCGCCTTGACCGGCCCAGCCCGGTCTTGGCTCGTGAACCTCCCCCAGGGTTCCATAACCTCCTGGGGAGAGCTCTGCCGGCAGTTTACTGCTAACTTCAGCAGCTCCTACACCCGGCCTGGCACAGAGCTCAACCTCCACGCCGTCCAGCAACAACCTGGAGAATCGCTGCGCTCCTTCATCCAGCGGTTCTCCCAGGTACGCAACACCATCCGGCACATTCAAAATGCTTCTGTGGTGGTGGCATTCCGGCAGGGCGTCCGAGACAAGAAGATGCTTGAGAAGCTCGCGACCAGAGAGGTATGCGACGTCTCAGAGCTCTTCAGCCTGGCGGACAAGTGCGCCAGAGCAGCAAAAGGGCGGAACTGGCACTCTCTGCCAGCCTCCGAGTCAGGAGGACAGCCCGGATCTGGCGCTGCTTCCTATGGAAGCGGCAAGAAGATCAAGAACCGGGGCGGTGGCAAGATGAAGCCACCGGCCGCGGCTCCCGTTGTCGCAGCAGCAGCACCCAGTGGAGCTCGGGGGCCACGCGCCGACAAAAGGCAGCAACAGTCACCAGCTCCAGATGGTAACCAAGGCGAGCTATGCCCCGTGCATGGCACCAGCCACCATACTGCTGCTGACTACCGGGACATCCAGAGGCTCGCGGAGCGCTTCCGCAAAGGGAGGCAGCTACGAGCTGATGCTCCGCCCTTCCGTCAAAGGGAGGGCAAGCAGAAGGTCGACGCCTCAGTCAGCGTCGACCACCAGGTGGGGTTTCAGGAGCCTCAGCGCGCCATAAAGACGGTGCACAACGGTGAGGACTCCAGCTCCAGTGATGACGAGCCGGGGCAGTAGACGGCTACGGCTGCCCCGAAAAGTCAGTGGAGACTGCACTGCCGCGATGTCAACCTTGGAGAAGCTCCAAGCAGTTGCAGCAGCCCAAGCACCAGCCCCGACGGTGCAAAACCGGGCCAGCTCCACCCGAGTGCACGTCTCTGTGCCTCGGCCTTACCTCCTGGGGGCTGCCCAGGGTCTGTCAACCTCTTGACGGCCTTAGCCGGAAGGGGAAAGACGTCTTGGGTCTCCCAAGAACAGTTCCGGGTCCTCCTACCTCTTGACGGCCTTAGCCAGAAGGGGAAGGAACCCCGGGGCTCCCGGGAGAAGCCGTGCAGGACCCGCTCCAGCGTGAAGATATTGACCTCATCGACGAGGCACGACAGCAGGTGACACCCCACAACGCACGGCCTCGGCTGGTGCTCTAGCACTACCGCCAAAGGACCAAGCGCATTAGGGACCTGCAAAAAGGCAACCTGGTGCCACGGCACGCACTTTCCCGCGAAGGACCTATAAACTCTCCCCCAGCTGGGAAGGTCCCTTCTGAGTCATGAAAGTTACCGTCCCAGGTACACATGCCTTTCAACCAAGGATGGGATCCGTTCCCGAGCCCTTGGAGCATGGAACATCACTGTAATTTCTACCTCCTGAGCATTAGTAGAACATGGCCATACCCTTCTGTAACAAATCCCATAGAGTCCAGGAACAGCGCTCGGAGCAGCTAAGTCTCAGGGGACGGTCCAGGACTACGTCCAGCTTGGCCTGGTTCTGACCCCAAGCACGTAGAGTCTTGCTTCCCTTCTTAATGGGGCGGGTCGTTGCCTCCATGTACAACCTGCCTTCCTCCTATGGCCATTTACACAGGAACTTGTTCTACCTCGCTCTCTCTCATGTGCTCATTTAAATTACGCATTAATTTTTATGACCGCACTTTCTATGTATGCTCACCATACATTTAGCTCCCCTTTCCCGCGCTTATCCATAGTCGGCATTTGCTATCCTACCGAAGGCGGTTGGGCTTGAGGCACCTGCCGATGGCCAGGGGGCCTCTCGGGCCTCCCACAGTCAGGTGTTGCGGTGCCAGTTGGTCACCTCCAGGAAAGGCCTGCGCCGTGCATGGGGGGTCCAGGGTGCGTATCCCGCTCAGCCGGCTCTGTACCCAAAGCGTGCGCACCCTGCCCTCCAGTTGTCCAGGGGAGTACAGCCGCTTTGCTTAGTTCTGTACCCAAAGCATGTGCACTCTGCTTCCCCAGCGTACGGTCCGATACTAGGAGCCGGACGGTCGTACCCGGACCATGGAGGGAGCCAGAGCCCCGGTGCCTCGCGCACAGAATTGCCAAAGCACCGTATACCGGACTAGGACCGTAAGCCGAATAAGACTAAGAGACGGGGAGGGGAGAACCCCCCGAGGAGAATTACACTTCCTCTACCTGTGTGCAGGACCTCCAGGTTATAGCTACGGGGGCTGCATGAAGGGGGGGGTCAAGGAGCTATCGACTACTCCAGCGCAAGACCGGAGGAACCGGGTTTCGCCCGTTCTGCAAGGACAAGACCCGAAGGCCCCACGTGTGCAGCGGGGCCGGAGCTCCCCACTCCTCAGGAGGGGCTCTGGGCCTGCCACGTGGCCGGCAGAAGCCGGACCTCCCCCTCCGAGGGGAGAGCACCGAAGGCCCCACGTGTCCGGCGGGGCAGGAGCTCCTGTCTCCTAAGGAGGAGCTCCGGACCCTCCACGTGGCCGGCAGAAACCGGACCTCCCCCTCCGAGGGGAGAGCTCTGAAGGCTCCACGTGTCCCACGGGGCCGGACCTCCCTCTCCTCAGAGGGGAGCTCCGGGCCCGCCACGCGGCCGGCAGATCCGGACCTCCCCATTCTAATGGGGCGAGCTCCGGAGACCTCCAGGGCCCTTGATACAATAAGGACCCGGGGAAGATGTTTGTGCAGAGCTTCAAGATTGGTGAAGGCCTCTGAGTACCTTGCGGAGCTAAGGGCTCGGCCAGGCAAAACCAAGAAGAAGACAAAAGCATAACAGGCACAAAAGGTCACAAGAGTCTATTTATCCATATCTCCATGAGCTGGACAATAGACTCAATAAAAAGAAAAAGAGGGAGATACAAGCCCTAGGGTCCCCCTAGCGCACGCCGGAACCTAGAGGCTACAAGGGCGGCCACATCCCCGACTTCAGCCCTGGCGGTCTTCTCCTGCTCCGCGGCAGGGCCCTGTCTCGCTGGTTCCAGTGAGAAAGAAGGGTCCCGGCTCCTGAAGCATGCCAGCAGATGTGTGGCAACCTCCACGGCCAGGCCCCGCCCCTCTGCCTTGAGCTCGCCGGCGACCACCGCGTCTAGCCTGCTCAGCTTGGCGCCGATTGACTCCAGCGCGGGGATCACTTCAGCCACCTTCAGCGCAGGGGCCGCCGTCTTCACCAGGCTGAAGCCAAGGGGGACCAAGGCGGACCCTGCCTGGTCAACGAAGCTCGAGACCGCACGGGCCTCGGAAGACCGCGAGGCCAAGAGCTCCTCTACCTCGCAGCGGGCTGCCCGCTGGGCGTCGTGGCTTCCCTCAGAGAATTCCCTCAACTTGGCCACCAGGGAGCTTTCCCAAAGGCGGAGAGTCTGGGCAAGCCGCTCCAACTCTGAAGCCCGGGAGTCGGCAGCCAACTCCCGATCCATGATCGCCTGGCGCTCCCGGGAGACCTGCTCTTCCCTCGTGGCAAGGTCTGCCTCCCGGGCCTCTAGCTCTGTGGCCCGAGCTCGCAGGTCGCCCTCGCCCGCTGCCAGCCACGCAGCGACCCGCTCCGCCTCGGCCGCCACGGAGCGCTCCTGGTCCTCAACGGCATGCTTGCGGCGCGCCAGCCTCTGACGTACCTCCTCCAGGGTAGAGAAGTTCTCCTCGGCCCGGGCATGCGCCTCAAGGGCCTCCCTGTGGAGCCGCCGAGTCTTGGAGTCCAGACGGTTGACAGCCTGCTTCTGCCGGTCGAGGAGCGCCTCCATGATGTCAAGTGACTCCCGCCTGGAGTCGAGCTCGCCCTTGACCTTCGCGGTCTGCTCCCGCAAAAGGTTCCCCCAGATGAGCAGACGATCCCTCTCAACCACCTGCTCCTCTCGCTCACGACGGAGCGCGGCCAAGACCTGCCGGACGCTCGTCTGGGCGTGCGCGAGAGCATCTGCCAGGGGCAGTGGGGCAGCAGAGGCCGGGGCGGCGCCCCCGACTTCCTCCATCACGTCGTCTTCAAGAGAAGACGACGCACCGGCGACCGGGATGAGACGCCGGTCAGGAGAAGCCGGCGCCGGGACTTCGATAGCCGGACCCGCCGAACCCTCACCGACAGCGGGCTCTTGAGCCGGTGGAGAGGGACGAGAGGAGGGAGTCGACGCTGCCATAGAAGCCGAGCCGCCTGGTACAGGAGGAGCCTGCGCTAGCTTGGGGGCCGCGGCAACCTTCTCGGCTTCTGAGCGCTGTGGCGCAGACTCCCCATCGGTCGGGGACGACCGTGAAACGCAAGCACTCCAAAGGGCTCAGAACCCCGGCTTCCGAGCCATGGTAGGACCACTAGAGCCCGCCGTCGCCGCCGACAGCCGCTCCACAGTCGCCCGAACTGATGGAGCAGGAGGTGCTCCTGAAGCTCCCCTCAACACATCAGCAGTCTCTTTGGAGACTCCACCGCCTGAAGCCCTCCTCGGCGCGTCAGCAGTTTCCTTGGAGACTCCACTGCCTGAAGCCTTCCTCAACGCATCAGCAATTCCCTTGGAGACTCCACCGCCTAAGGAGGGAGGACGCGACGCCCGGGAACCTTCAGCCTGTCGACGCTCAAGAGGAGTCCTGTCGGGAATATGAGCCCGAGATCTCTTGGGGTCGCCACCGGATGGAGCGCCTTCTCCAGAAGCAGGCCGTGCAGGCGCCCTGGATCCCTGACTCGGCGCAGACGCCGCCACCGGAGGAGATCGAGCGCGTTTCTTCTCTGCAGGCAGGTTGGAGGCCATGGCAGAAGACAAAGGCGCAAGAGTTCAAGGAAGGTGCAAGCGCTGGGAAGTGCGAAGGGAAGCCGCGATGCGGGTAAGATCCCCTTTTAAAACTTCCCAGGTGCGATTCGAAGCAATTCGAAACTCTTCGAATACGCCGCATGGGAAACCGCTTCGGCTCCAAGACCGAGCGTCGATGACAAGTGGACCCAATTTGTCCAGCTGAAGCGGTGGGCCAAGAAGTCAGTCTCTCAAGGAGACGAGCCGGCAAGGCGCTTCGGCGGTTCCCAAAAAAAGCGCCGCAACGTGTAGAAGTGGCAGCCTTGGGAACCGCCGCAGTAAAAGCAACCATCAAGTGGGCGCACGCTCCCACGCGATCCCGCGACTGTTTGTGCTCCGGCAACGGTCAATTGTAAAAGTCCCAAAAATGCGTATGAATTGAAACTAAAGTTTGAGTTCATATGTGTGGCAAAGACATGAAAAATGGGACTTGCTAAAACTTTTCTTCATGCAAGGTAATACATGGATGAACATCCAACATGAGGTTCACCTTTTTATTTAAAAGTGTTGGACCAATAAGGAGTTAAATACCTCTTTGCATGTGAGTTTAAAATTCAGATTTGAAAATTCAAAGCTCACACATGTAGTGACCAAAAACTTTGAATAAACATGCATCCCTATAGATGGGATTATAGGGAAAAGTTTGCTCATAAACTTTTCAATTGTAGGGTGAGCTCAAAAGGGAGTTAAAGAGGAGAATTTGCAAACTTCAACCAAATTCAAATTTGGAAAGCAAATTCAAACTGAATTGGAAGGATTCAAATTCTAACCCACACTTTAAACTCAGAATAGTGGGAATTAAGAGGATCAGCTTGAGAAGATATTTGGGGAGGAAATGTGGAGTGGGACCCACATGTCATAGAGCTAAAAGAGGAGCCTTGCACCTTAAGTCTCAGCCCCAGTGGGGAAATTCGTCGAGCAGCACGTGGGCCACGAGCAGCTCCCACCGTGGAGCCACGGGGACGCTCGGCAGCGCCACCAGCTGCTGCATTTTCCCACACACGGCGCCCAGAGGCGGTTCTGCGGCCTGATCAACCCCCCCTGGACGAAGCAAAGGCCGTCCCTTCTTCTCCTCCTCGCGAGCGCACGGCCAGCGACCGTCTTCCCCTCCGCTCTCGGTCCGATCGGAAGATCGGCAAAACCACCGCGCCTCCTCCTCCCCCGAGCTGCTGAACACTCCCACGAGATCAACCTCCACCTCCCTGACCCACGAGCAAGTGAGCTGCGGCCTCCGGTGCCCGAGAACGATCGCCGCCGCGGCGACCTAATCCGAGAAAGTGATCGGGCGCTCGTGGACAGCCCTCCACAACGGGTTTCCCGGCCGAGCGATCACACCTACGGGCGCGCACGGGTGCGGTGCTGCTCTCAGCCCAAGCTCAGGCCATACCGTGAAGCATCGCCGGCGAATTTCAAAGTTTTGCTCCGGCGACGTCAACCCGAGCATCCGGTATGGAAATCCGAAATTCTCCACTTCTATTCGTTCTTAGCTCGTCAAAATTTGCACATAGGAGCTGGACTAGCCGGCGATCATATTCTCTTAAGCGTTCGTCGCATGAAAACCCTTTGGGGCGACGTATTTTGAGGTCTACCGATCATTTCTCCGGCGGACCCATTTGGTCGCACGGCGACAACCCATTTCCAGCCATTCCCAAGCCACCTTGAAGTCGTGTCGACCCTCCTAGAGGTACGCTGGTGCTGTAGGGCTCGTCGGCACAGGCTTTTGAAGGCTGGATACCCCAGGCGACGCTGCCGGACTTCCACAGAGGCAGTTACACGTCGCCGGCCATGTTCCGGTCGTCGGCGGCCCTAGCAAACCCCACAGCCCTGTTCCTCGAGGCCCTAAACCCCCTGGCGGCGAGTTGTAGCTCGGGCGGTGGCCGGGAAGGCCGTTCCGGCGAACTTCCGGTTACTCCGGCGAGGGGGAGCGCGCGAGAGAGGAAGCCGGAGGTAGAGGACGAAGCATGGGCCCCGCCTGTCAGCAGCTCAGAATTCAAATCCGGGATCAGGTGTGGCCGGGATCCCGTGTGCTGGCGTGAAAAACCCCGTGGCCTCGGTGTGGCCCAGTTCTGATTGGTTGGAATTCAAATAAGCGGGCCCAGTGGGATTTTCAATAGGAAAATAATTCCAGACTTAGCTAAATCTTTAGAAATTCATATCTCCTTGTGGAAAACTCCAATTTGAGTAATTTCAATTGGGTTGGATTCATCTCTCTGAGTTCTATCCAAATATGAACTCAGATTTCTATGAAAGTCAATATTATATTCTGGAAAATTCTTTGAAGGTTTTCTGAAAAAGTATTATTGAGGGAGTTTGGGTTATCCAAAAATACCCAAATTTTGCCAGAATATTCTTTAGCATAGTATTGACCTCCTAGCAAGTTTTCAGCTCCTTTGAAGATCATTTGAGTAGGAATTTGCTAAATGCAAACTACTGTGTTCAAAAGGGTCCAGAAACATTTTCAGAAAATGTTTCCCACTTCAAAAATCTGTTATGAGCCATCCATAGCTCCAAAAATCATAGGAAAATTTAGGCAAGCTCTCTGAGACATACTTGGGATTGTAGTTCAATTAGATGGGCATGAAAATGCACATTACCACAGAATTAATTCTATTAAGTACAAATGTATAAAGAATTGTTCTGGGAGAACTACCCAAGTAAAAGGGCTGAATTCTGGACCAGATGACTCTCATGTGATCAAGAACTCACATGTAAATTATCAGCCCAAGATGAGTCCTGGAACTCCCTGTTCTTATTCTCCATACTTATGTATAAGGGAAACATACATAAGAGATATTGTGAGAATTATGGAGGACACAATATGACTCCACATTAGCTGCAATTTGGCAAGCTAAATCCTTAGGTAGTATAGAACCTGCTGTAAAAGTTTTGAGGCCATTGGAGTTCTTGTTCTTCAGTTGCACTCAAATCTTTTCAGCTTATCTATTATGTTCATTAGAGAAAAGGGTTAGTGTATAGCTAAAGCCTTTAGGACAAATTAGTTTATTTCTGTTCTTTGCACAACAGAGGCAAACCAAGCCATTCTTGGCTTTTCCACACAACCTCTGTTACTAAGAGATTAATTCTATAACTTCTTTCCATTACAGTCTATAAAACATGTGCATATGCATCTCAATAGGAACCACAACGTAGGGGACTCAAAGGAGTGATTCATCGAAGTGGATAAAGCTCCGGAGAGTCAAGGGTGGATCTGCAAGGACACTAACTGCTTATATACGACTACCCTGCAAAAAAGGCAAGCTCCGGTTTGCATTTAACAGCTGTTAAGTTTTTATTTTGTACTCACTTTCGGTCAAGATATGAACTGTGCATTAGGTCTAGTGATTGATACTCCTCTTGCATAGCCAAATGACCCATGGAGTATAGGGTAGGTGTCTTTCACCGTGTAGAACCGCCATGCTTAAGTACGGTTCGGTAGAAGTCGAGTGGTGAGATGCTACTCACAGTTTCAGGAACAACAGGGGCGTACGGGGTTGGTTCATAAATGATGTAGCAAGTTAAAGTTGAGACCGGAAGATTGTAGGAGCAGCAGGACATAGGGACCTGGGTGCTGTAGACCTGTCCGTGTCGGTCAAGGACCGATCCGTATGCGGCCCTGTTGAACAAGTTTGAGTTGTGTACCGGACTCATGCTGGCTATATGGGACCCAGTAAACCGATGTACCTCGGGAAGCTGTCGTTGGGACTTTTTGGGTCGCCTCAGGCGGACGGCCGGTGTGCAGTATGTGGGGAATATTCTCATGACATCTCGCGTCGGAAGGTGCACCATGAGAGTAGCTACTGTACGGGGCGACTTGATCGATTCAGCGGGGGTGAAACGGGGGAAAGGCTGCCACGTACGACGTCAGTGATGGTTGTTGTAGGCAACGTCGAGTACGGGCGTACGTGTCAGGTAGTCCGGGTGTTATTGATTTGAATCACCGTCGCTCGCGGAATGGACCGAGCATACTTGTTCTCACAGTCGTGATGTAGTAAGAACTTGCATGAGAAAGGAACTAATCATATTGATGTGAAGTATTATACTAGCGTTGTATTGGATCTTGATGAATAGGCTAGTGCAAACTCGATTCTTTTATGCCATGAGCAATTTACATCGGGGGAAAGCGTTTCTTGTTTGATTGTGGACTTCCGATGTGGCGTGCCCAGGGTTACTTAAAATGCTGCAATTAATACCTGAAAGTAAGGATTCACTTTTAGGCGAGTTTAATTATGCTTATGCCATCCTATGGTAGGTTCATAACCTCACTTAGAGTTTCATGTTTAGGGTGACGGTTAAGTCTTGCTGAGCGTTATGCTCACGGATGCTAACCGAGTTGTTTTGCAGGTAATTGACTCGATGCTTATGAGAAGGGATGCCGATGAGACTCGGGAACCTCCGAGTGCTTACTCAAAGAGCATCCTCGCCGCTGCAGATTGATCTTCATGTTGCTAGTAAGAAACGTCCGCGGGCTGGACCGTTTCTTTGTTGCTAGTTTAGACATGAGTCGTGAGAGTGATAGTCTTCCGCTGTAGTTTACTCTGATATACTTATTTGTAAAACAATCTTGTATGCTTCCGCAAACTATTTATGTAATATGATGTATGTTCATCGACCCGTGTCTTGTTGGGTGCTAGTTTAGACATGAGTCGTGAGAGTGATAGTCTTCCGCTGTAGTTTACTCTGATATACTTATTTGTAAAACAATCTTGTATGCTTCCGCAAACTATTTATGTAATATGATGTATGTTCATCGACCAGTGTCCTGTTGGGTGCCGCATAACACGGCACCACCCGACGAGGTCCCGTGGGGCCGTCTCAGCGTGGTATCAGAGCTGTTACACATGGTATCAGAGCTGTGTTGGGAACAGAGCACGGATTGAGCATCATATTATGTCAAAAACTTAGGATACGGTGAGATAACGGTACTAGGCCCACATAAGGACTACTATTAGCATATAATGAAGGTGGCAACCTAACTTATGTGCTATGTTAGAAAATCGTGCATCTCGGGATGTCTATGTCTTGGGGGGTGCACGTATGCGCTGTCAACCAGTGCGCACAAGCTGAAGGGTGGATCCTCACGGGTGGCAGGTAACCCGACTCGCTTTAGTATCCTCTACGACTCTTCATGTCGTTTGGGGTATTCGAGCAACGCCATCCGCTGACGTGCGTGGTGCAATTTGGGAGACCCCGTCACGTGGTCAGTAACGTGAACACGTAGCTCAAGGCGTGTTTGGCTTGAGAACACCTGGGCGAGTGATGACGGCCGGGTGTACAAACTGTTATGGATACCGGGTTCGGTGTGCAGCCGAACCTGATGATTGAGTGTGGCTTATGTAGGTGCTAACCATGAAAACCTTAGTGCATGTAGAACACGTTTGCGAGTGACCGTTTTAGTGCCACCTAATGATACGTGTATGCCGGTGTAATCCGGTTAGGTTTTTCTTTGGTGAGGCAACGTAGTACCGTCATATGTCTTACGGTGCATCGTCACCGTACTACACTGGATAGTATTCTTATCTATGAAGAAATCATTCATGACTAACTTCCAAACTAAAAATGGATGTGATAAAGCACATATTAGTTACTGAGCTCTTCCTTTGAACTAAGTTTCAAAGAAGAGACTTGTTAGGCTTCTTTTGATCTCAAAGACAGAGTGCTCTGTTCAGACAGAAATTTTTCTGGTCTTTAACAGAGAGTAACTCTGATTAGCTTGACCCAATGGAGGTGTTTCATACAGTTCTGGAAAGGTTATTAAGTTCTCTACAACTTTTGTGTAGAACTCCAGAGCCAAATCCGACACCAACTTGGTTAAATGTCCAGATGAATGCAAACTGTTCAGAAAACAGAGCAGCTGCAAACTTCTCTGGATGTTGCTGTAAATTAGACCCAACAGTCTGTAGGAAAATCTCTAAGGATCATATGATACACCATTGAAAAGGTTAGGAAATTTGCGACGATTTTGTAGTTCATAGTTTGTTCAGAATTGTACTTCATTTGTATGTAAAACTGTGATGAAAACAGCCACATACAAAGGAGGTGCTGGCAAAATTTAGCCAGAAAATTCTGTCAAATTTGAACAATCCTAACTTTTGTTCCAGAGATGATCCAGGGGCATGTGAGTACTCGTTGGAAAGATACTGAAGTTAACTTTAACTTTGGTATTCAACTTGAGTTATGAAAATGCTAGTAACTGGATCAAATTCTGGGTTAAGTACATAAGGGTCTGTTCTGTACAAAATGAGGGACTGAATATGTTGGCTTTAGAAAGATGTGTAAACATGAAATTTTGTTATGCTTTCATAAAGTTTTAGCATGTTCATGTTTTACATACTTTCACATACTGCTGAGATCATGTTTTGACTCCCCTCAAAAATTATGCTTTTGCAGTATGGTGTGTACTCAGTCTCCGAGTAGGGTTGATAGTTCTCGCCAAGACGGTGATGACCCGACTCCACCACGGGCACCGCCATCAACGGTATGGGCGGATGTCATGGCTCAGATGGTCGAGTGAAGTCAAGAGAACACAAGACTACTCCAAGCCTTGGTACAACAGGGCTTACTCCAGCTTGCACAACAGGACGTTCCACCTCGGAACGCCTACTTGGATTTCTTGGCGACACAACCGCCAATCTTCACAGAAGCCCATGAACCAGTGGAAGCTGATCAATGGCTTCGAGTTATGGAGTCCATGTTTGGGGTGTTTGAGTGCGACGAATATCAGAAGGCATCATTTGCAGCTCAACAGCTCCATGGAGCCGCCGGAAATTGGTGGTTCGCTTATCTCGCCACCGTTCCGGAAGGCCATCAAGTGGAATGGACGGAATTTCGTGAAGCATTCCATGCTCGTCACATTCCTATGGGTTTTATTAAGGCCCAACAGCAAGAATTCAGGAACCTGAAGCAGGGGGACATGAGTGTCCTCGATTATGTCAGACGATTCAACCTTCTGGCACAATATGCTCCTGCTTATGCGACGAGCGAAGCTGCTAGGTGTGACTACTTTTTCTATGGCTTGAGTGCCATACTAAAAGAGAAGTTAGCTTTGTTCAATCAAGGCAGTTACACCGAGTTGATCAGTGCTGCTCTGCTGCAAGAACAAGCGACACTTGAGTGTCAAGCAGAGAAGAGGGACCGGGATGATGTGCAAGAAGACACACCAGTTGTTCCTCACAAATACCGTGTGGTGTATCACACACCATCCGATGAAATATGGCAATCACCAGTGAGATCAACTCCGTACAGATTTCCTGCTCAAGAATCTTGTCTTGAAGCAACACCTTTGCCGCAGCAACGAATGACACCTGTGACATCATTGCTGCAGCCAAGTACATCAACTTCTCAACCACAAGTCAACGAAGAACCGGGGAAACCTCCGTGTTCTTATTGCCACCGTTCAGGGCATTTTAGGCAAGAATGCCGGGAGAAGTTGGTGAACACCAGACAGCCATCATCATCAGTTGGTATGCCGCCACCTGCTCCAGTCAACATAACAGCATTGCAATCTGGGAGTGTGCAACATCTGGGTATTGAGGATGTCTCAGAGGGAGCACCGGTGTTATCGGGCATGTTCACTCTCAAAGATGTGCCCGTGCTCATACTTTTTGATTCAGGTGCAACCCACAATTTTATCAGCAAAACATGCGCGGATCAGCACCAATTATCCACCAATACCCCCACGACGAGTTTTCTTATACGTTCACCGGGAGGAAATATCTCTGCCAATCAGATTGTGTCCCGAGCAGCTTTGTGTTTGGGCGGAAAGATATACCCAACATCGCTGATTATTTTGGATAGGCAGAAGATAGACATTATCTTGGGGATGTCTTGGTTAAATTGTCACGATGCCGTTCTCAATATCGGTAACCGGACTGTCCAGATTGACTCGCCGATTCACGGACAGCACACGCTGTTTTTAGACAGCGAAGATCCAGATATGGTAGAGGCCCACCACACGGAAGCGCTGAAGCTTGAAGATATTCCGGTGGTACGTGATTATCCCGACGTATTCCCCGATGACTTACCGGGCATGCCGCCCGAACGGGACGTCGAGTTCAAAATTGAACTGGCGCCGGGAACGACGCCTATTTCACGAAGGCCTTACAAGATGGCACCTAACGAGCTAGCGGAGTTGAAAGAGCAACTGAATGAACTCATGATCAAGGGTTTCATACGACCAAGTTCTTCACCTTGGGGTTGCTCAGCGCTGTTCGTTAAGAAGAAGGACGAAACACTACGGCTATGTGTTGATTATCGTCCTCTCAATGCTGTCACGATCAAGAACAAGTATCCTTTGCCTCGCATCGACATCCTGTTTGATCAACTTGTGGGTGCAAAGGTATTTTCGAAGATGGATCTTCGGTCGGGCTATCATCAAATCAAGATCCGACCGGAGGACATACCGAAGACAGCTTTCTCGACGAGATACGGACTCTACGAGTACCTCGTCATGTCATTTGGATTAACCAACGCTCCGGCACACTTCATGTATTTGATGAATTCTGTGTTCATGCCGGAGTTACACAAGTTCGTCGTGGTATTCATCGACGACATTTTGGTTTACTCCAAATCTGAAGAAGAGCACGCTGAACATTTGCGCATTGTGCTACAACGGTTGCGGAGCACCAATTATATGCCAAGTTCAGCAAGTGCGAATTTTGGATTGATCAAGTGCCTTTCCTATGCCATATCATTTCAGCAGAGGGCATTGCCGTGGATCCCAGCAAAATTGAACAAGTGCTGAAGTGGGAATCTCCCAAATCAGTTCACGAGGTCCGAAGTTTCCTAGGTTTAGCGGGGTATTATCGGAGGTTTATTCCGAGCTTCTCAAAGATTGCTAAACCAATGACGGAACTGCTGAAGAAGGGCACTAAATACATGTGGAATGCAGCATGTGAAGCCGCATTCAAAACTTTGGTGAAACATCTCACAACGGCTCCAGTTCTTGCTCAGCCGGATACGACGAAGCCATTTGATGTATACTGTGATGCATCTGGCATCGGTCTCGGCTGTGTTCTGATGCAAGATGGGCGTGTAGTCGCCTATGGGTCTCGTCAACTGCGAAACCACGAGCAGCATTATCCAACTCACGATCTTGAGCTTGCTGCTGTGGTGTTGGCGTTGAAGATGTGGAGGCATTACCTGCTTGGTAATCTTGTTCACCTCTACACCGACCATAAAAGCCTGAAGTATATCTTCACGCAGAAGGAGCTGAATATGAGACAACGGAGATGGTTGGATCTCATCAAAGATTATGAAATTGAGATCCACTATCATCCGGGCAAGGCAAACGTGGTTGCTGACGCGCTTTGTCGGAAAGCCCACGTTCACAACTTAGCGGCTGCAGAGTTGGAAGATGAAGAACCAAGCCTCCGTGTCGTTCCGTATGGCGCGCTTTATAATCTCGCGCTCATTCCAACAATCCGTGAAGAGATTGTAGAGGCTCAAAGAAGAGACAGAGGTATGTCTCACATACGAAGAAGACTGGACAACGGAGAGGTGAAATGCTTCTGGAAGGATGAGAACGGTACAATATGGTTTAACGACCGTATAGTGGTACCGCGCAATATGAAACTCCGGAAGAAGATCTTGGATCAAGCCCACCTGTCTAAGTTTTCCATTCATCCCGGAAGTAACAAGATGTACCAAGATTTGAAACAGAAATTTTGGTGGACGAGGATGAAGACGGAGATCACCAAATACGTATCCGAGTGTGATACGTGTAGACGGGTCAAGGCTGATCATATGCGGAAAGCTGGACCGCTAGAACCTTTGAAGATCCCGGCGTGGAAATGGGAGGATATGAGTATGGACTTCATCGTCGGATTACCGCTCACATCCAGGAAGCATGACTCGATATGGGTGATCGTCGACCGGTTGACAAAGTCGGCTCATTTCATACCGGTGAACACTCATTATCGAGCAAAGCAATATGCGGAGTTATTCATCTCCAGAATTATTTGCTCACATGGTGTCCCGAAGACCATCATTTCAGATCGAGGTGTGCTGTTCGTTGCTCGGTTTTGGGAGCAGCTGCATGCCTCGTTGGGCACCAAGCTAATTAGAAGCTCCGCATATCACCCTCAAACCGATGGACAAACTGAGAGGGTGAATCAAGTGATCGAGGACATGTTGAGAGCGTGTGCCATCCACCACGGTAGGAATTGGGACGATCACCTACCGCTGGCGGAGTTTTCATACAACAACGGTTATCAAGCGAGTATTAAAATGGCACCGTATGAAGCTCTCTATGGCCGGAAGTGTCGCACACCACTGAATTGGTGTGAGTCCGGCAAAAGAGTTCTGTTTGGGATTGATCTTGTCAACGAAGCCGAAGACCGAGTTCGGTTGATACAAGAGAACTTAAAGGCTGCCCAATCCCGACAGAAGAGCTACGCCGATCAAAGGCGTAGGCCGTTACATTTTGACGTCGGGGAGCACGTATATCTTCGTGTATCTCCGATGAAGGGAATTCACCGGTTCGGTGTAAAGGGGAAACTCGCTCCCCGTTTTATTGGTCCTTTGGCTATCACTGAGAAGTGCGGACCCGTAGCCTACCGGCTGGAATTACCGGCAAGTCTAGCGGGTGTTCATGATGTATTTCATGTTTCACAGCTGCGCAAGTGCCTCAAATTCACCGCTGCTGTTTGCACTGAGGACATCGACAAATTGAAACCGGACCTGACCTACACCGAGCGACCGGTTCAGATTTTGGATGAAAAGGCCCGGGTAACCCGGAACCGGGCAATCAAATTTTACGAGGTGTTGTGGAGTAATCACACAGCAGAAGAGGCGACGTGGGAAAGTGAAGATTATCTCCGCACCAACTATCTGGAATGTTTAGCTTTGTACAGCTTGTAATTACCTCTCCCGTCTCGTTCCTCTTTTGTAATCTCGGGACGAGATTCTTTTAAGGGGGGAGGAATGTAAAAGTCCCAAAAATGCGTATGAATTAAAACTAAAGTTTGAGTTCATATGTGTGGCAAAGACATGAAAAATGGGACTTGCTAAAACTTTTCTTCATGCAAGGTAATACATGGATGAGCATCCAACATGAGGTTCACCTTTTTATTTAGAAGTGTTGGACCAATAAGGAGTGAAATACCTCTTTGCATGTGAGTTTAAAATTCAGATTTGAAAATTCAAAGTTCACACATGTAGTGACCAAAAACTTTGAATAAACATGCAGCCCTATAGTTGGGATTATAGGGAAAAGTTTGCTCATAAACTTTTCAATTGTAGGGTGAGCTCAAAAGGGAGTTAAAGAGGAGAATTTGCAAACTTCAACCAAATTCAAATTTGGAAAGCAAATTCAAACTGAATTGGAAGGATTCAAATTCTAACCCGCACTTTAAACTCAGAATTGTGGGAATTAAGAGGATCAGCTTGAGAAGATATTTGGGGAGGAAATGCGGAGTGGGACCCACATGTCATAGAGCTAAAAGAGGAGCCTTGCACCTTAAGTCTCAGCCCCAGTGGGGAATTCGTCGAGCAGCACGTGGGCCACGAGCAGCTCCCACCGTGGAGCCACGGGGACGCTCGGCAGCGCCACCAGCTGCTGCATTTTCCCACACACGGCGCCCAGAGGCGGTTCTGCGGCCTGATCAACCCCCCCCCCCCTGGACGAAGCAAAGGCCGTCCCTTCTTCTCCTCCTCGCGAGCGCACGGCCAGCGACCGTCTTCCCCTCCGCTCTCGGTCCGATCGGAAGATCGGCAAAACCACCGTGCCTCCTCCTCCCCCGAGCTGCTGAACACTCCCACGAGATCAACCTCCACCTCCCTGACCCACGAGCAAGTGAGCTGCGGCCTCCGGTGCCCGAGAACGACCGCCGCCGCGGCGACCTAATCCGAGAAAGTGATCGGGCGCTCGTGGACAGCCCTCCACAACGGGCTTCACGGCCGAGCGATCACACCTACGGGCGCGCACGGGTGCGGTGCTGCTCTCAGCCCAAGCTCAGGCCATACCGTGAAGCATCGCCGGCGAATTTCAAAGTTTTGCTCCGGCAACGTCAACCCGAGCATCAGGTATGGAAATACGAAATTCTCCACTTCTATTCGTTCTTAGCTCGTCAAACTTTGCACGTAGGAGCTGGACTAGCCGGCGATCATATTCTCTTAAGCGTTCGTCGCATGAAAACCCTTTGGGGCGACGTATTTTGAGGTCTACCGATCATTTCTCCGGCGGACCCATTTGGTCGCACGGCGACAACCCATTTCCAGCCATTCCCGAGCCACCTTGAGGTCGTGTCGACCCTCCTAGAGGTACGCTGGTGCTGTAGGGATCGTCGGCACAGGCTTTTGAAGGCTGGAGACCCCGGGCAACGCTGCCGGACTTCCACAGAGGCAGTTACACGTCGCCGGCCATGTTCCGGTCGTCGGCGGCCCTAGCAAACCCCACAGCCCTGTTCCTCGAGGCCCTAAACCCCCTGGCGGCGAGTTGTAGCTCCGGCGGTGGCCGGGAAGGCCGTTCCGGCGAACTTCCGGTTACTCCGGCGAGAGGGAGCGCACGAGAGAGGAAGCCGGAGGTAGAAGACGAAGCGTGGGACCCGCCTGTCAGCAGCTCAGAATTCAAATCCGGGATCAGGTGTGGCCGGGATCCTGTGTGCTGGCGCGAAAAACCCCGTGGCCCCGGTGTGGCCCAGTTCTGATTGGTTGGAATTCAAATAAGCGGGCCCAGTGGGATTTTCAATAGGAAAATAATTCCAGACTTAGCTAAATCTTTAGAAATTCATATCTCCCTGTGGAAAACTCCAATTTGAGTAATTCCAATTGGGTTGGATTCATATCTCTGAGTTCTATCCAATTATGCACTCAGATTTCTATGAAAGTCAATATTATATTCTGGAAAATTCTTTGAAGTTTTTATGAAAAAGAATTATTGAGGGAGTTTGGGTTATCCAAAAATACCCAAATTTTGCCAGAATATTCTTTAGCATAGTATTGACCTCCTAGCAAATTTTCAGCTCATTTGAAGATCATTTGAGTAGGAATTTGCTAAATGCAAACTACCGTGTTCAAAAGGGTCCAGAAACATTTTCAGAAAATGTTTCCCACTTCAAAAATCTGTTCTGAGCCATCCATAGCTCCAAAAATCATAGGAAAATTTAGGCAAGCTCTCTGAGACATACTTTGGATTGTAGTTCAATTAGTTCGGCATGAAAATGCACATTACCAAAGAATTAATTCTATTAAGTACAAATGCCTAAAGAATTGTTCTGGGAGAACTACCCAAGTAAAAGGGCTGAATTTTGGACCAGATGACTCTCATGTGATCAAGAACTCACATATAAATTATCAGCCCAAGATGAGTCCTGGAACTACCTGTTCTTATTCTCCATACTTATGTATAAGGGAAACATACATAAGAGATATTGTAAGAATTATGGAGGACACAATATGACTCCACATTAGCTGCAATTTGGCAAGCTAAATCCTTAGGTAGTATAGAACCTGCTGTAAAAGTTTTGAGGCCATTGGAGTTCTTGTTCTTGAGTTGCACTCAAATCTTTTCAGCTTATCTATTATGTTCATTAGAGAAAAGGGTTAGTGTATAGCTAAAGCCTTTAGGACAAATTAGTTTATTTCTGTTCTTTGCACAAAAGAGGCAAACCAAGCCATTCTTGGCTTTTCCACACAACCTCTGTTACTAAGAGATTAATTCTATAACTTCTTTCCATTACAGTCTATAAAACATGTGCATATGCATCTCAATAGGAACCACAACGTAGGGGACTCAAAGGAGTGATTCATCGAAGTGGATCAAGCTCCGGAGAGTCAAGGGTGGATCTGCAAGGACACTAACTGCTTATATACGACTACCCTGCAAAACAGGCAAGCTCCGGTTTGCATTTAACAGCTGTTAAGTTTTTATTTTGTACTCACTTTCGGTCAAGATATGAACTGTGCATTAGGTCTAGTGATTGATACTCCTCTTGCATAGCCAAATGACCCATGGAGTATTGGGTAGGTGTCTTTCACCGTGTAGAACCGCCATGCTTAAGTACGGTTCGGTAGAAGTCGAGTGGTGAGATGCTACTCACAGTTTCAGGAACAACAGGGGCGTACGGGATTGGTTCATAAATGATGTAGCAAGTTAAAGTTGAGACCGGAAGATTGTAGGAGCAGCAGGACATAGGGACCTGGGTGCTGTAGACCTGTCCGTGTCGGTCAAGGACCGATCCGTATGCGGCCCTGTTGAACAAGTTTGAGTTGTGTACCGGACTCATGCTGGCTATATGGGACCCAGTAAACCGATGTACCTCGGGAAGCTGTCGTTGGGACTTTTTGGGTCGCCTCAGGCGGACGGCCGGTGTGCAGTATGTGGGGAATATTCTCATGACATCTCGCGTCGGAAGGTGCACCATGAGTGTAGCTACTGTACGGGGCGACTTGATCGATTCAGCGGGGGTGAAACGGGGGAAAGGCTGCCACGTACGACGTCAGTGATGGTTGTTGTAGGCAACGTAGAGTACGGGCGTACATGTCAGGTAGTCCGGGTGTTATTGATTTGAATCACCGTCGCTCGCGGAATGGACCGAGCATACTTGTTCTCACAGTCGTGATGTAGTAAGAACTTGCATGAGAAAGGAACTAATCATATTGATGTGAAGTATTATACTAGCGTTGTATTGGATCTTGATGAATAGGCTAGTGCAAACTCGATTCTTTTATGCCATGAGCAATTTACATCGGGGGAAAGCGTTTCTTGTTTGATTGTGGACTTCCGATGTGGCGTGCCCAGGGTTACTTAAAATGCTGCAATTAATACCTGAAAGTAAGGATTCACTTTTAGGCGAGTTTAATTATGCTTATGCCATCCTATGGTAGGTTCATAACCTCACTTAGAGTTTCATGTTTAGGGTGACGGTTAAGTCTTGCTGAGCGTTATGCTCACGGATGCTAACCGAGTTGTTTTGCAGGTAATTGACTCGATGCTTATGAGAAGGGATGCCGATGAGACTCGGGAACCTCCGAGTGCTTACTCAAAGAGCATCCTCGCCGCTGCAGATTGATCTTCATGTTGCTAGTAAGAAACGTCCGCGGGCTGGACCGTTTCTTTGTTGCTAGTTTAGACATGAGTCGTGAGAGTGATAGTCTTCCGCTGTAGTTTACTCTGATATACTTATTTGTAAAACAATCTTGTATGCTTCCGCAAACTATTTATGTAATATGATGTATGTTCATCGACCCGTGTCTTGTTGGGTGCTAGTTTAGACATGAGTCGTGAGAGTGATAGTCTTCCGCTGTAGTTTACTCTGATATACTTATTTGTAAAACAATCTTGTACGCTTCCGCAAACTATTTATGTAATATGATGTATGTTCATCGACCCGTGTGCTGTTGGCTGCCGCATAACACGGCACCACCCGACGAGGTCCCGTGGGGCCGTCTCAGCGTGGTATCAGAGCTGTTACATCAATGCTGGACTTAGAGAAAGTGCGCGGAACAGAAGAGATGGAGGCCCCACCTCGGGCTCGCTATCTCCCCCGAGATGGGCCCGGGGGCCACTATCGGTACCCTCGATACGGGGTACCCTCGCGCACAGGGGGAAATGCCTAAGGACCTTGCCCTTCTCCGCAGGGAGAGCTCCGAAGGTGCCACGTGTCCAGCGGGGCCGGACCTCCCTCTCCTCAGAAGAGAGCTCCGGACTCGCCACGTGGCCAACTGAGCCGGACCTCCCCCCTCCGTGGGGAGAGCTCTGAAGGCTCCACGTGTCCCGCGGGGCCAGGCCTCCCTCTCCTCAGAGGATAGCTCCGGGCCCGCCACGTGGCCAGCAGAAGCCGGACCTCCCCCCTCCGCGGGGAGAGCTCCGAGGACTCCACGTGTCCCGCGGGGCTGGACCCCCCTCTTCTCAGAGGAGAGCTCCGGCCCCGCCACGTGGCTAGCAGAACAACGCTGCCTGCCCCCGCGCGGTAGGCAGCGGGCGTAAAGACGCGTCATACCTTGCCCGTACAAGGTATTCAAGGCCCGCGCCTTCCCAAGATGCGGAGACGCGAAGCACGCCTTTGTCAGGTGCCGTTGTGCCCAGTCACATCTGAGACTGGCGCGCCGTGTCAGAACCTGCCCGCCAAAAAACACAGCAACAAGACATCCCCTACCGCCCCTGCCATCATCAACTACTACGACTAGCTTGCGGCATGGGCAGGGCAGCAGAACGAAGACTCGGAAGCCTTTGCCAGAGACAACTACCGGCATAACTGCAGATACGGTTGTCGGCAGGCAATCTCCCTGGGACCACCTTGTAAGCCACTTGAGCCTTGGACTATAAAAGGCTCGGGTAGGCAAAGTTAGCAAAGGTTCGAACTCTGTGAACTTGCACTCTAGACATCACTCACCCTCGAGCTCAGGACTCCGGTTCTGAGCAGCAAGCAATACAGCGAGCACCTCTGCTCACCGTGGACGTAGGGTTTTACGCTCCGGCGGCCTGAACCACGTAAAACTCCCCGTGTCAAGCTTCTCCCTAACTCGTACCTAACGCTGTCGGTACCCTTAATACCGGGTACCCCCGCGCACAGGGTAAAACTTCGTAAGGACCTCGCTCCCTCTGCAGGGTCGAGGTTTGAAGGTGCCATGTGTCCAGCGGGGCCAGACCTCACCTCCCCACGGAGGATAGCTCCGGGCCTGCCGCGTGGCCCAGGAGGCCGGACCTCGCCCCCTCCGCAGAGGCGAGCGCCGAAGGCACCACGTGTCCGGCAGGGCCGGGGCTCTCCTCTCCTCAAAGGCTAGCTCCGAGCCTGCCACGTGGCCCGGAAGACCGGACCTCGCCCCCTCCGCGAGGATGAGCTCCGAAGGCTCCATGTGTCCAGCGGAGCCGGAGCCCCTCCTCTCCTCAGAGGAGAGCTCCGGGTCCGACACGTGGCCAGCAGAGCAGTGCTGCCGCCTGGCGCGGTAGGCAGCAGGAGTGAAGGTGCGCCATGCCTTTACCGTACAAAGAATTCAAGACCTGCGCCTTCCCAAGACGCGGAGCACGCCTCTGTCAGGTGCCGTTGCGCCCAGTCGCATCACAGACTGGCGCGTGGTGTCAGAACCTGCCAGCCAATAAACACAGCGACAAGACATCCCCTGCCTCTCCCGCCGTCATCAATCACTACGACTAGCAGGCGGCATGGGCAGGGCGGCAAGATGAAGACTCAGAAGCCTTCGCTAGAGACAACTACCGACATAACTGCGGATACGATAGTCGGCAGGCAATCTCCCCGGGACCACCTGTCGGGTCCCGGGCCCCCTTGTAAGCCACGCAAGCCTTGGACTATAAAAGGCTCGGGTAGGCAACGTTAGCAAGGGTTCGCACTCTAGCCATTTGCACCCGGGGTTCGCACTCCCGCAACTCATACGCTAGACTTCAGTCATCCCCAAGCTGAGGACTCCGGTTCTGAGCAACAAGCAATACAGCGAGCTCCATAGCTCGCCGTGGATGTAGGGTTTTACGCTCCGGCGGCCTGAACCATGTAAAACTCGCCGTGCCAAGCTCTTCCTAACTCGTCCATACGCTCAAGCTCTCCGCAAGCGACTAGCCCCACCAAAAAAAGAACATCCGCGGGCTGCCCAGTGCAGGCCCGGGGGAAGTGTCGACCGAACACTTCGACATTTGGCGCGCCAGGTAGGGGGCTTTTCCCTTGCTCGACGAGTTTCCGCCGACGAAGATGACCAAGTTTCCTTCAGCGGCAAACTCTCCTCCCCCGCGTCCGCGGCGAACCATGACCAGGGGGGAGTACATGTCGACACACTCAGGACGGAGTGTGTCAGCGCAAGCTGGGAGCCAGCAGCCGGCTCTGGCAGCGCCGACCCCGGCAATGCAGGCTCCAACCAGCGCCAGATCTTCTGCAGCGCTGAGCGTACACCACGGGGGTGCGCTACTGCACAACCCACCTGCTGGGGACACACCTCATTCAGCAACCCAGCAGTGGATACGCGAGGTAGACCGCCTCGTCATCGCCGCCGCAAACCCTCGACTTCGGCGGGGACGACACTCCGGTCAACCGGCTGTGTCGCTGACGCACACGCCAACTGTTGACGGGCAGACGGCGGACTCCAGCTCCACCAGGCTTCCGTCAACGGACCTGAGGGCAGAGCTGGAGCGATGCCACTTGGGCCAAGATGCCCGAGTGTTCCTCGAGCGACGTCGAGAAAGGCATCGCATCCAAGGGGCTGGCAACAGCAAGACGTTGGCCTCGACCCAGCCTGAAGAGCAGATCTTCGCCACGCGGACTCTGCCCCAGGCATACGCCGCGCAGCATATGCCACAGCCATATGCTTTGCAAACAACATCCCCGATCTTGGGCGCAGCCTTGCCCATACCGGGGTACACTGTGCCAGGTGTGAACCAAGCGTTCGCGGCACCAATACCTGTGGCAACAGGAGCAGGATGTGCGGCCCTTGCTCCCCACCTTCGCTTCGCGTGGTGGCCGTGCAAGTTTCGGCCGCACCTGCCTGAGAAGTACGACGGCAGCATCAACACAGCGGAGTTTCTCCAGATCTACTCCACCGCCGTACTTGCCGCAGGAGGGGATGAGGACGTCATGGCCAACTATTTCCCCGTCGCCTTGACCGGCCCAGCCCGGTCTTGGCTCATGAACCTACCCCGGGATTCCATAACCTCCTGGGGAGAACTCTGCCAGCAGTTTGTCACCAACTTCGGCAGTTCCTACACCCGGCCTGGCACGGAGCTCGACCCCCACGCCATCCGGCAACAACCAGGGGAGTCGCTGCGCTTCTTCATCCAGCGTTTCTCCCAGGTGCGGAACACCATCCCACACATCCAGAACGCTTCTGTGGTGGTGGCGTTCTGACAAGGCGTTCGGGACAAGAAGATGCTCGAGAAGCTCGCGACTAGGGAGGTCCGCGACGTCTCGGAGCTCTTCAGCCTGGCGGACAAGTGCGCCAGAGCAGCCGAAGGGCGGAATTGGCACTCACTGCCAGCTTCCGAAGCCGGAAGACAGCTCGAAGATGGCGGAGTTCAAGCTGAGCTCCCGACCACGTCAGACAGCTAAGAGCCAAGCACTGGCTGACTTCGTGGCTGAGTGGATGCCAACGAAGGCTGACCCAGGGGGCCACGAAGATGGTGAACCAAAGTACCAAGCTCCGGTCTTCACCGGGCCTCACTGGACGCTCTTCTTCGACGGCTCCTCGTGAAAGCAGGGGGCCGGTGCCGGCGTACTGCTTCTCATGCCATCGGGGGAGCAGTCTGGGTACATGGTGCGTCTCAATTCCAATGCAACCAACAACTTGGCAGAGTATGAAGCACTCATCTTTGGCCTAAAAGACAGTCCTGTCTCTGGGCGCTCGCCAGTTGTTGGCGCAGGGCGACTCCCAGCTAGTTATCAAGCAAGTTAAGGGTAAATGCCCCTGCAATGACCCACAGCTAGCTGCTTATCTGCTCCACGTGCGGATGTTGGAGAAAGACTTCCTCGCCTTGGACCTGCGCCATGTACCGTGCGCTGGCAAGGCCGCAGCTGACGACCTCTCAACGAAGGCCTCCATCAGAGCCCCTGCACCCGAAGGAGTCCCCGAGAGGACGTTGCTGCGGTCCACAGCCCGGCCCGCCGAGCCGGGCGAAGGGGGCTGAACCGGTGCCACAAAGCTAGGCAGTCCCGGCGGCCCTGCAGCCATGGATGCCGCCAAAGGATCGTAAGCGTCACTGGGGACTCTGTGCAACCCAGCGCTCAAGATCCAGAAGCTCAAGCAGTCCCGATGCATGGACCACGGAGGTCCGGGACTCCTTGAAGGACATCCTTCCTGATGAACGTGCATTCGCTGAACGGGTGGTGCGGATGGCTAAGTGCTACGTGCTGGTATCTTTACTGGCGTGGCGCCACGACATCCTATTGCGGTACATAACCCAGGAGGAAGGCTGTGACTAGCTCGCAGTAGTCCAAGGAGGCGAGTGCTGGGAACGCTCATCGTTCCACACGCTGGTCGGTTAAGCCACCCGGCATGGCTCCTACTGACCGAGAGCCACCTGGACGCCGTCAAACCGGTTAGGGATGCAATGCATGCCAGGTCCACGCCAAGCAGACCCACACAACTGGTGCAGACGCGCACCCAGAGCAGTCGGGGGATACCGGCTCCTCCATGTCGAGGGCCAGCCGGACTTCCCAGGGCCGGGTCACGGGAACTACCCTTCCACATGGTATGTGGGGCCGAAGCCATGCTTCCCCCTTGAGATCGCCATGGGGGTCCCCCCGTGTCCGGTGTACGACGAAGCCACGCATGACCCGCTCTGCGTGAAGACAGGCGCTCCGACGCTACCCCAGTAAGTTCACCATGCTTACTTAGGTGTTTATTTAAATTACGCATTAATTTATATGAACACCTCCCCACACTCTATACAGTGTGCATCCATTGTACACTCGGTTCCTCTTTCCTGGTCTCATGCATAGTCGATATTTTCCGTCCTGCCAAAGGCGGTAGTGCTTGGGGTACCTGCCAGAGGCCCGGTGGCCTTTTGGATCTCCCCCTGTAACAGTACTGTACCGCCAGTTGGTCTCCTCCGAGAAAAGACCTACGCTAGACCGGGGGGTCAGGATCCTTGCTTTGCCCGGTCTTACACCAAAAGCATGCGCACTCTGCCCCTCGGCGCTACGGTCTGAGTAACAAGGGGCCGGACGGTTGCACCCTGACTGGGGTTGGGGGCCAGACCTCCGGGACCAAGTGCACTGGATTACCCAAGCCCTGTATTCTGGCCCGGGACAGTAAGCCGAATGAGACTAAGGGACAGGAAAGGGAGGACTTCTGAGCAGTACCGGACTCCGCCCCCACATATGGGCCGAGCTCCGAGGCCAGCCCTCGCCCTCCTTTCAGAGGCGAGCGCTGATGCCGGACCTCACGCCCTTCGCTGGGCTGAGCTCCGAGGCCAGCCCTCGCCCTCCTTTCAGAGGCGAGTGCTGATGCCAGACCTCACGCCCTTCGTTGGCCTGAGCTCCGATGACTGCCGGACTCCGCCTCCAAAGCCAGGACGAGCTTCGAGGCCAGCCCTCGCCCTCTTTTCAGAGGTGAGCACTGATGCCGGACCTCACGCCCTTCGTTGGCCTGAGCTCCGATGACTGCCGGACTCCACTCCCACAGCTGGGCCGAGCTCCGAGGCCAGCTTTCGCCCTCTTTTCAGAGGCGAGCGCTGATGCCGGAACTCACGCCCTTCATTGGCCTGAGCTCCGATGACTGCCGGACTCCGCTCCCACAGCTGCGCCGAGCTCCGAGGCCAGCCCTCGCCCTCTTTTCAGAGGCGAGCGCTGATGCCGGACCTCACACCCTTCGCTGCCCTGAGCTCCGATGACTTCTGGACCTCCGCCCCCACAGCTGGGCCGAGCTCCGAGGCCAACCCTGGCCCTCTTTTCAGAGGCGAGCGCTGATGCCAGACCCCACGCCCTTCATTGGCCGAGCTCCGATGACTTCCGGACCTCCGCCCCCACAGCTGGGCCGAGCTCCGAGGCCAGCCCTCGCCCTCTTTTCAGAGGCGAGCGCTGATGCCGGACCTAACGCCCTTCGCTGGCCTGAGCTCCGATGACTTCCGGACCTCCGCCCCCACAGCTGGGCCGAGCTCCGAGGCCAGCCCTCGCCCTCTTTTCAGAGGCGAGCGCTGATGCCGGACCCCACGCCCTTCGTTGGCCTAAGCTCCGATGACCTCCGGACCTCACGCCCTTCGCCGGCCTAATCTCCAATGACTTCCGGACCTCCGCCCCCGCAGCTGGGCCGAGCTCCGAGGCCAGCCCTCGCCCTCCTTTCAGAGGCGAGCGCTGACGCCGGACCTCACGCCCTTCGTGGGCCTGAGCTCCGATGACTTCCCGGACCACCCCTCTTCTCAGAGGCGAGCTCCGAAGCCGGACCTCCCCCTTTCACAAGGGCTGAGCTCCGATGCCAGGCTTCACCCTCTCCTCAGAGGCTGAACTCCGAAGCCGTCAAGACCCTGCCAGCACAGGGAGCACTCAAGACAAGAAAGTGCACGGGTAGGAGAAGGCCTCACCTCGGGCTCGTTACCTCCCCCGAGGTGAGCCCGGGGGCCACTGTCGGTACCCTCAATACCGGATACCCCCGCGCACAGGGTAAAACTTCCTAAGGACCTCGCTCCCTCTGCAGGGGCGAGGTTTGAAGGCGCCACGTGTCCAGCGGGGCCGGAGCTCCCCTCCCCACGGAGGATAGCTCCGGGCCTGCCGCGTGGCCCAGGAGGCTGGACCTCGCCCCCTCCGCAGAGGCGAGCTCCGAAGGCACCACGTGCCCGGCAGGGCCGGGGCTCTCCTCTCCTCAAAGGATAGCTCCGAGCCTGCCACGTGGCCCGGAAGACCGGACCTCGCCCCCTCCGCGAGAGTGAGCTCCGAAGGCTCCACGTGTCCAGCGGAGCCGGAGCCCCCCTCTCCTCAGAGGAGAGCTCCGGGTCCGACACGTGGCTAGCAGAGCAGTGCTGCCGCCTGGCGCGGTAGGCAGCAGGAGTGAAGGCGCGCCATGCCTTTACCGGACAAAGCATTCAATACCCATGCCTTCCCAAGACGCGAAGATGCGGAGCACGCCTCTGTGTCACACCCGGTTCTTCCGAAGAACAACCAAGTGAATATCACATGTATGCCAGGATCATTTTCTCATACATGTGATGACAAATAGTGAAGCATCATTTATTACAAGCCAGGTGTCGAATATAAATAAGTCTTACATAGCAAATGTCTCGATGGACAATAATAAGTTCATCACAAGTAAATAAACTAGCAGCGGAATATTATTCTTTAGGGCTCCATCACAGGCGTTGCCCGGGGGTCTTCATGAACCTAAAAACCTTCCTCGGGTCCAAAATCTTGGTCATTATACAACACCTCATTATCTTGACCTGAGCAGCAATATAAACCAACAAATATGCAAGGTTGAGTACCAATGGTACTCAGCAAGTGTGGGAAAAATTATATCATGCATGGCTAGAACAAGGAGAGGTTGAACTCATGGCTAAAGCACTACACAATTAATGCCCATCACCTTAGCTTATTAAGCACCTACATTACTACACAGGTGAAATGGTCCCAAACTCCCATCCCAACATCATAATTCAATAACCATAACATCATTTCCAATGTTAAGCTCCCCGCTTAACATCCACAACTTCCAAAACCATCAATCCTCTAATCATGAATAAGTCCAAGCCGCTCTTGACCGTGAGCACGGCTGTCATGACAGTTTTGACTCTGCAGAGTTTGTACCACTGTACCCACATGTAGTGATTTCATCCCCCGTTGCCGGGTGGACTAAAAGAACCTCCATTATGCCAGTGGCTATGATCCACATTCACACTTCCCAGGTGTGCAGCCAGGAGATCACTACGAAGCCTTTACAAAGGGATTCCCGACGAGCGTGGGCTCACTGAGGTTTCACCCCTAACAGCATACAAGAGGCTCCAACCCCGCTGCAGTGGCCCCCTCTTGAGCCTTGCGGTTCATATGGTAGTCCAGCTGACACCTATTCCCCGCACCATCCAACACACCCATACTACGCCGGGGATACACCTAATTAATTGGCCAAGCTGCCCCATCTCAGCATGTGGTTGGCACTGTAAAGCCGGGTTACATGCTCCATGAACCGGTCCTTAGGATCCAGGCAAGTACTAAACACAAACCCAAGTCTCGTGCACCCAGCACACAACCAAAACATCCAACTTGCCTTGATCCCTACCTCTACATAACTCACAATATCTCATTCAAGAGTATGGTAATATAAACTGATGATCTCATATCCCAATTATCCCATTCTAAGCATGGCTATGCATATGCATAATATTAAATGACATGATAAAATAAATCCCAACCCAAGCTACAAGGAAACAAGGTAATGCAATTCTAGGGAAACTTTCCTAGCATGGGTTTCATATTTCATTTGACAATGCAAATAATTCTATCTACACATCCTAGCATAGGATCAAAGTGGTCAAGGACACTTGCCTCCTTCTTGCTGCTCTTGAAATGGGTAGTCCTGATCTTGGAAAGGAATAACTTGCTCTTGAACAGGTTCTACTTCATACCATCACACATAGCAAAAGAAAAACAACAATCATAAGACATAGTTCACACTTCTTACTTCATACAAACCACACATTCATATTTATGAAATTCATTCACCATTATATGTGTTGTGGTTACTTTGTGTGTTGATCTGTGGCTTGCACACACTTTTATTTATATGTGTATGACTCCTACTTTGGTGTTCATATTTATACTTACATACTATATATATATATATATATATGTGTGTGTGTGTTTCAGTTTTAAATAAATTCCTTATATTAAACTACCAAGTATGTAAGAAAAGTATGTTTCTTCTCCATATGTGCATTCATAATTTCTATCAACCCTAAACTGAACTCTTTGAAATTTAATAACTCCATTTATCATTTACTAGTTGCTATATTTTCAGATTTATATTCCTATGCATAATTGTGTATTTTATTATGAAATTAGTAATACTCATCATCTAAACAGTATAGGTTTTGGTCCTAAATAATTGAATAACATATTTTGACCTTGGCCTCTGATGTAAACTATTTCATAATTATTTTCCCTATTTTTCTATAGCTATTCTTTACTTAAAAATGTGTCCCTATACTAAATAATGTGAATATTAAATGAAACAGATTCATTTCAGCCCAATATATTTTTTTATCTCACTCCAAAGTTTTCTAAGTACTGAGAAAGTTTTTAATTAATTTTGACAATTATGTTTGTCCCACATTTTAATTTTTAAACACTAGTTACATATTCTATTTTCTAAATTAAATACTAAACAGAGCTAAAATAATGAACTCACCCCATTACAGGGTCTATAATATTATTTTCATAATTTCCAGGGGTCTAGCTACACTTATCAGAGGTGTTTTTCCTAATTTCTATTAAGCCCAGGGGCTAAAACTGATTTTTAAATGAATTTACATGATTTTCTGGAGTTCCAAGGGCTAGATCAGAAGTTTCCGGGGCTAGCTCTTATTTCCCGAGAACCCCAGGGGGTAGCACGTAAGAATTCCAGTCTTTATAACGCGGGGCTGACGTGGACCGTCCGATTTTAAACCGACGGCTGAGATTATAACATCGAACCGGTACGCGGGGTTTTAAAGTCTACCGTGCGATTTAAAATAAACGGCGCACAAGCGGCCACGTCGCTCTGATCGAGCGCGGGCGGCGCTGCCGGCGGCGCACGGCGGCGGGAAGCGGCGATCTCGCTGGAAAGTTTCGGATCCTCGAGAATTCTGCCTAGAACTGTGATCTTATGGCATAGATCGGTAGAGGGGAGGTCAGGGATCTCACCTCGGGGGTTTTCTTGAGCTCGGGGGTCCTGGAAAGTGATCGGCGGCGAGGTCCGAGGCAAAACCACGGCGAAGCTCGTCTACGCTGTGTTTACACCGTAATTCTCCGAGTTTTCTGCACCTGCAAAGCTCCCCGGAGGCGGTGGATCAAGACCAGCGAGTTAGATCAGAGTTTTCGAGCTTAGATCGGCCAGAATTCACCGGCGAAGTCTCGGTGCTCACCGGAGTAAAAATCGGTGATCGCGTGGGAAAAACCGATCGGGGCTGGGGTTTTTATAGCCGGGGAAGGGCGGTGGGTCGGTTGTGATCGAGTTTGATTCTTCTGGGACCGGAATTCGGGCTGAGGGACGCGGTTTCCAATCGGTTAAGATCGCGCGCGCGCGGGAGAGTCCGGGGTCGCGGGGTTAGGGATGACAGGTGGGTCCCACCCGTCTGTGAGAGACAGCGCGGGCGCGCGGGGGCGGGCTGGCGCGGGGGAAACTGGGCAGGCTGGCGGGTTTCAGCCCACTGGCCGGTTTTTTCCCGTTTTCTCTTTTTCTTTTTCCATTTCTTTTCTGTTTTGAGTCTAATTTGAATTCCAGTTTGAATTTGAATTTTTGCAAAACATGCAACACGTCCAAAATTTTTTAAATTCCCCTCTGAACATGGTTTAGGGTTTTGAATCAAAATTTGGGGTGTTACAGCTCTACCCCCCTTAAAAGAAATCTCGTCCTCGAGATTGGTGTTTCTAAGAAAACAATTCCGGAAATTGTGCCTTAAGCTCATCTTCCCGTTCCCAGGTGGCTTCCTCTTCTGAGTGATGCTTCCACTGCACCTTGCACATCCGGATTCTTTTATTTCTGGTGAGGCGTTCCATTGTCTCCAAAATCTTGTATGGTTGCTCGGCATAAGACAAATCCTCAGCTACATCCACTTCATTCATGGGTAACACCTCTTCAGGCGTCCTCAGACATTTCTTGAGTTGTGACACATGGAATACATCGTGCATGTCCGATAGATGAACCGGTAACTCTAGTTGGTACGCCACTTCGCCTTTTCTTTCCAAAACTTGAAAGGGTCCGATGTATCGAGGTGACAACTTCCCTTTCACCTTGAACCGACGAAGTCCTCTGATAGGGGACACCTTGAGATAAACATAGTCTCCCACGTTGAAAACGAGCTCTCTTCTTCGTACATCAGCATAACTCTTCTGGCGTGTTTGTGCTATCCTCAAGTTGTTGCGAATCTCCCTCACCTTCGCCTCGGCTTCTTGTAGCACTTCTGGACCAAACACTTTACTTTCTCCTGTTTGGTTCCAAAATAGGGGAGTTCTGCACTTCCTTCCATACAAAGCTTCAAACGGTGACATCTTCATACTAGCTTGATAACTGTTGTTATAGGAAAACTCCGCATACGGTAAGTTCTTGTCCCAACTTCTATTGTTTTTGAGTGCACATGCCCTTAACATATCTTCAAGGATCTGATTGGTTCTCTCCGTCTGCCCGTCAGTTTGGGGATGATAGGCAGAGCTGAAGTTCAGATGGGTTCCCATGGTTTCATGCAACTTCTGCCAAAACCTCGAGGTGAACTGTGTCCCTCGGTATGACACTATCTTCTTTGGCACTCCATGGTAATACACGATCCTTGACATGTACAACTCTGCCAATTTGGATCCGCTGTAGCTTTCTTTCACAGGAATGAAATGAGCTACCTTGGTTAGCCTATCAATAATGACCCATATTGAATCATACCCGGATTGGGTCCTAGGCAATCCCACAACAAAATCCATGCTGATTTCTTCCCACTTCCATTCAGGCACTTTGAGTGGTTGCAGCAATCCCGCGGGTCGTTGATGTTCTGCTTTCACCAACTGACATGTGTCACATAGGGCAACATGTTCCGCGACATCTCGCTTCATGCCATACCACCAATACCTGCTCTTGAGGTCCTGGTACATCTTCGTACTCCCAGGATGAATAGAATAGTCAGAATCGTGAGCCTCCTTCAAAATTAATTCACGGATCTCCTTTACTTCTGGCACACAGATCCTTTTCCCGTGCCACACCGTTCCCTGTTCATCCTCTCTAAAACCAGGAGCTTTATTTTCCTTGATGAGCTGTCTGATCTCTTGTATCTTCTCATCATTCTTTTGGCCCTCGCGTATGTCTCGCTCGAGTGTGGAGTCCACTTCCATGGCGATGGCTTCACCACTATTTACTAGACACAGATTGAGCCTTATAACCTCGTCCTTCAATTCTGCAGGCATGTCCTTCAAGCTCAACTTATTGACCTGCACTTTCCGACTCAAAGCATCGGCCACGACGTTTGCTTTCCCGGGATGATAGTTGATGCCCACATCAAAGTCATTGATTAGCTCTAACCATCTCCTTTGTCTGAGGTTGAGATCTGGCTGTGTGAATATGTACTTCAAACTCTTATGATCCGTATATATCTCTGTCCTCTTCCCCATCAAATAGTGCCGTCAAATTTTCAACGCGTGTACCACTGCAGCTAGTTCTAGGTCATGTGTAGGATAGTTCTTCTCGTGCTTCCGAAGCTGCCGGGATGCATATGCCACGACATGTCCTTCTTGCATGAGAACACATCCCAACCCGTTTCTAGAGGCATCGCAGTACACTGTGAAATTCTTCTGCATATCTGGCATAACCAGCACTGGGGCTGTTGTCAATCTCTTCTTTAGCTCCTGAAAGCTCGTATCGCACTGTGGCATCCAGGTGAATGTGATTCCCTTTTCCAACAGTTTGGTGAGAGGTCTCGAGATCTTGGAGAATCCCTCAATAAACCGTCGATAGTATCCAGCCAATCCCAAAAAGCTTCGAACTTCCCCGACATTTTCAGGGGTCTTCCACTTCTGGATATCCTCGATTTTGGCGGGATCTACGGAGGTTCCTCCCTCCGAGATTATATGTCCTAAAAAGGGAACTCTCTTCAGCCAAAACTCACACTTGCTCAACTTGGCATATAGTTGGTGTTCCCTCAGCCTCTGCAACACCAACCTTAGATGTTTCTCATGTTCTTCTTCATCTTTGGAGAAGACGAGAATGTCATCTATGAAAACCACAACAAATTTGTCCAGATATTCCATGAATACCTTGTTCATGAGATACATGAAGTATGCCGGGGCATTGGTTAGCCCGAAAGGCATGACAGTGTATTCATACAGTCCGTACCGAGATACGAAAGCTGTCTTGGGAATATCAGATTGCCTTATCTTGAGTTGGTGGTATCCCGACCCGAGATCAATTTTCGAGAACACACAAGCTCCCCTCAACTGATCAAACAAGTCTTCAATGCGAGGCAATGTGTACTTGTTCTTGATGGTTACCTCATTCAAAGCACGGTAATCCATGCATAACCTTTGGGTTCCGTCTTTCTTGGGCACAAATATCACCGGAGCTCCCCATGGTGAGGAACTAGGGCGAACATACCCGTTCTCCGTCAATTCTCTCAAATGATCCTTGAGCTCTTCTATCTGCTTGGAGTCCATTCGATAAGGTCTCTTGTATATCGGGGCTGTTCCCGGTACTAGCTCAATTGCGAATTCCACGTCACGGTCGGGAGGCATACCTGGCAATTCCTCCGGAAAAACATCCGGATATTCCCTGATAGTCCAGATTTCCTCAACTTTCACCTCCACTTGATTTAATTTGATGTCCCTCCTAGGCTCGTGTATTGTTATGAACTTTACTCTGGTGCCACTGGGGTGAGTTAATTCCACCGTTCTGGTCGAACAATGGATGATTCCTTTATGTTTGGTCAACCAATCCATACCCAAAATAATATCTATCCCTTGTGAATCTATCACTATGAGGTTAGCCGTAAATACTACCCCATTAATGTCTAGGTTCACTTTGGGACACACTTGTCTTGTCCTTATTTCTCCTCCTGGAGAGTTTACGGCTAGCATATGGTTCATTTGTGTGGTTGCTAGGTCATGCTTCTTAACAAACCCTTGAGCAATGAACGAGTGGGTAGCACCAGAATCAAACAGCAGAGTTGCAAGATGTAAATTGGCAGGAAACTTACCAACTACCATGTCGGGTGCCTCTTGTGCTTCCTCCATAGTGACGTGGTTCACCCGTCCTCTCATTACATTCTGCTGCTGTGGCGGCGCAGGCTTCTTCTTTGGGCATTTATGGGCGTAGTGCCCCACTTCACCACAGCTGAAACATTGCACCCCAATCTTAGATGCCTGGCCCTTGTTGTCTTGGGGTTGGTTTGGGGGTCCTTGCACTGCTGGTCGAGGTGGATATGCGGGGCGAGGCTGCTGCACAAACTGACGCTGCGGCTGTGCTGGTGCTGCCGGAGACCTGTAGTTTGGGTTGTACCCCCTTGGTGCTGAATAGGGTACCGCAGCACGGCTCGTCTGCCCCGTAGGTTGCTGCATCATACGTGGGCGGGTGTTGCTCCCTGAGGCTTGATGTGACCACCCAGCCTTCCTCTTATTCTCATTTTCTAGGGCCTTTAGCTTCCTTTCCACCACAAATGCTCTGTCCACCATCTTTTGAAAGCTCTCATACTCATTTGAGGACATTGCACATTGCATTTCTGCGGTAAGCCCTTCCACGAAACAATCTTGTTTCTGCTCATCAGTCTCTATGTCCCGTGGGGCATAACGGGATAGTTGAGTGAATTTAGTGAGGTATTCCCTCAGCGTCATGTTTCCCTGCTGCAGTCCCAAAAACTCCTTCCTCTTGTTTTTGAGTTCACCTCTCGGGATGTAATGGTTGCGGAAGCTACGCTTGAACTCTTCCCAGGTGATGCTCTTAGGGTCATGATGGGCGGCCACGTAGGCGGTCCACCAATCAGCAGCAGGTCCATGCAATTGATGAGAGGCAAACAGCACCCTCTCATACCCTTGGCATTGTATAATCCTCATCTTACTTTCAATGGTCTTCAGCCAATCATCTGCCTCCAGAGGTTCAGCAGCACTTGCAAACTTTGGAGGTTGAGTTCCTAGAAACTCACTCAACCTTGGTTGGCGTGGTGCAGCTTGTGGAGGTGGAACTTGATGCAAGTTGGCCACCACTTGAGTCAAGTTCTGGATGAGCTGATTTTGATTCTCCAGCATTTGGTGGAGAGGGTCAACTTCTTCACGGCGACCACCCCTGTCCTGGCCCCCAGAAAGATGAGGGTTGCATGCCTCATCGTTGTTGTTGGCGGGGTTGGCAGCACGTCCTTTTCCTCTTCCGGCCATCTGGCAGAATCAACCAATGTTAATTTGAAAGCATTTAGTACCATCTTACTACATTCACTTGTTTGTACTTTGAAGTGTTGAGGCTTGGTTATACTTTTCTGAGGGTTCATTTCTCACACAAAAACAAATGAAATATTATTTCATGTGGGTTCACACACCAAAGCAAAACAATCTAAAGACGAGGCTGTGGACAATTGCTCATGGCTTCCACAACTCACGTCACACACCAAGCATTATCACACCATTAACTACGTAACGACTCGAATACTCGACCTCTTGCTAGCTAAGGGAAAGACTCTACACTACTCGTCCTCCTGAGCTGGCTCCTCGGGATCTTCCTCCTCATTTCGGCTACCTTCTGACTCTGCTTTGGGTGGGGAGGCTGCTGGTGGAGAAGTGCGACGACGCCTGATTGCTCGGCGATCCGGGGAGTCAGGAGTCCATGTATCATTCACGGTGACACACAGTTCATTCCCATCTCCTCTTTCTCTCGCCTTTAAGCAAGCTCGCAGCAACGCCTCCGTTTCCTTCTGGGTGTCTCGGACATCCTGAAGCTCTTGTTGACACTCCTGCAGTCGAGTGCTGAGCATAGCAGCATCCTCCAAGCACAAGTCCATGTGCTCATGGGAAGTCCCTTGCTGCACTGGTGGGTACTTGTACTCCGTGGTACCACTCTCACGTTGGAGGACATACATGTACTCAGTTTTGTCCAAGTGGCGACGATAGATGTGACTCTGGCAGGTGATGGCCTCCCAGGTGACATCTTTCTCTGCGTCAACTTGTGTTGCTCGACAAGCTGGAGAGTGGTGAATCTTAAGCAGCTGATTCTCGTGTGTAATCCTCATCTCCGAACTCCATTCTTCCCTCTTCTCACGGATGGTCCTGGTGGAGTTATAGTGGATGATGAGCTTGCCCGTATTGCCGGCGGCTTCGAGCATACGCCGAAGACAGCGCAACAAGTCTCCTACTGCCAATCCGTAGGAAAGGTACGTCACTGGACGACTCTCCTTTCTTTCGGCAAGGGCAACTACGGGAACTCTCCCTCCTGTGGATTTGCGATCGGTGCGAATCATGCGAACCATCTAAAACAAAAATAATTTAAAATTAGGTTAGATAAACTCTCAAACAAAAATCCTATTTTGAATGAAAGTTGGGGTAAGATGAAGAAAATAACTCTTTAAATAACACTTTTCAACCCACACCTTGGAAAATAGTTTTTTAAGAAAATAGGGCCCTTAAATAAGTCCATTTCTACCTAGGTCCACGTTCCTACGGGCAACCTTGGCTCTGATACCACCTCTGTCACACCCGGTTCTTCCGAAGAACAACCAAATGAATATCACATGTATGCCAGGATCATTTTCTCATACATGTGATGACAAATAGTGAAGCATCATTTATTACAAGCCAGGTGTCGAATATAAATAAGTCTTACATAGCAAATGTCTCGATGGACAATAATAAGTTCATCACAAGTAAATAAACTAGCAGCGGAATATTATTCTTTAGGGCTCCATCACAGGCGTTGCCCGGGGGTCTTCATGAACCTAAAAACCTTCCTCGGGTCCAAAATCTTGGTCATTATACACCACCTCATTATCTTGACCTGAGCAGCAATATAAACCAACAAATATGCAAGGTTGAGTACCAATGGTACTCAGCAAGTGTGGGAAAAATTATATCATGCATGGCTAGAACAAGGAGAGGTTGAACTCATGGCTAAAGCACTACGCAATTAATGCCTATCACCTTAGCTTATTAAGCACCTACATTACTACACAGGTGAAATGGTCCCAAACTCCCATCCCAACATCATAATTCAATAACCATAACATCATTTCCAATGTTAAGCTCCACGCTTAACATCCACAACTTCCAAAACCATCAATCCTCTAATCATGAATAAGTCCAAGCCGCTCTTGACCGTGAGCATGGCTGTCATGACAGTTTTGACTCTGCAGAGTTTGTACCACTGTACCCACATGTAGTGATTTCATCCCCCGTTGCCGGGTGGACTAAAAGAACCTCCATTATGCCAGTGGCTATGATCCACATTCACACTTCCCAGGTGTGCAGCCAGGAGATCACTACGAAGCCTTTACAAAGGGATTCCCGACGAGCGTGGGCTCACTGAGGTTTCACCCCTAACAGCATACAAGAGGCTCCACCCCGCTGCAGTGGCCCCCTCTTGAGCCTTGCGGTTCATATGGTAGTCCAGCTGACACCTATTCCCCGCACCATCCAACACACCCATACTACGCCGGGGATACACCTAATTAATTGGCCAAGCTGCCCCATCTCAGCATGTGGTTGGCACTGTAAAGCCGGGTTACATGCTCTATGAACCGGTCCTTAGGATCCAGGCAAGTACTAAACACAAACCCAAGTCTCGTGCACCCAGCACACAACCAAAACATCCAACTTGCCTTGATCCCTACCTCTACATAACTCACAATATCTCATTCAAGAGTATGGTAATATAAACTGATGATCTCATATCCCAATTATCCCATTCTAAGCATGGCTAAGCATATGCATAATATTAAATGACATGATAAAATAAATCCCAACCCAAGCTACAAGGAAACAAGGTAATGCAATTCTAGGGAAACTTTCCTAGCATGGGTTTCATATTTCATTTGACAATGCAAATAATTCTATCTACACATCCTAGCATGATGTAAACTATTTCATAATTATTTTCCCTATTTTTCTATAGCTATTTTTTACTTAAAAATGTGTCCCTATACTAAATAATGTGAATATTAAATGAAACAGATTCATTTCAGCCCAATATATTTTTTTATCTCACTCAAAAGTTTTCTAAGTACTGAGAAAGTTTTTAATTAATTTTGACAATTATGTTTGTCCCACATTTTAATTTTTAAACACTAGTTACATATTCTATTTTCTAAATTAAATACTAAACAGAGCTAAAATAATGAACTCACCCCATTACAGGGTCTATAATATTATTTTCATAATTTCCAGGGGTCTAGCTACACTTATCAGAGGTGTTTTTCCTAATTTCTATTAAGCCCAGGGGCTAAAACTGATTTTTAAATGAATTTACATGATTTTCTGGAGTTCCAGGGGCTAGATCAGAAGTTTCCGGGGCTAGCTCTTATTTCCCGAGAACCCCAGGGGGTAGCACGTAAGAATTCCAGTCTTTATAACGCGGGGCTGACGTGGACCGTCCGATTTTAAACCGACGGCTGAGATTATAACATCGAACCGGTACGCGGGGTTTTAAAGTCTACCGTGCGATTTAAAATAAACGGCGCACAAGCGGCCACGTCGCTCTGATCGAGCGCGGCGGCGCTGCCGGCGGCGCACGGCGGCGGGAAGCGGCGATCTCGCCGGAAAGTTTCGGATCCTCGAGAATTCTGCCTAGAACTGTGATCTTATGGCATAGATCGGTAGAGGGGAGGTCAGGGATCTCACCTCGGGGGTTTTCTTGAGCTCGGGGGTCCTGGAAAGTGATCGGCGGCGAGGTCCGAGGCAAAACCACGGCGAAGCTCGTCGATGCTGTGTTTACACCGTAATTCTCTGAGTTTTCTGCACCTGCAAAGCTCCCCGGAGGCGGTGGATCAAGACCAGCGAGTTAGATCAGAGTTTTCGAGCTTAGATCGGCCAGAATTCACCGGCGAAGTCTCGGTGCTCACCGGAGTAAAAATCGGCGATCGCGTGGGAAAAACCGATCGGGGCTGGGGTTTTTATAGCCGGGGAAGGGCGGTGGGTCGGTTGTGATCGAGTTTGATTCTTTTGGGACCGGAATTCGGGCTGAGGGACGCGGTTTCCAATCGGTTAAGATCGCGCGCGCGCGGGAGAGTCCGGGGTCGCGGGGTTAGGGATGACAGGTGGGTCCCACCCGTCTGTGAGAGACAGCGCGGGCGCGCGGGGGCGGGCTGGCGCGGGGGAAACTGGGCCGGCTGGCGGGTTTCGGCCCACTGGCCGGTTTTTTCCCGTTTTCTCTTTTTCTTTTTCCATTTCTTTTCTATTTTGAGTCTAATTTGAATTCCAGTTTGAATTTGAATTTTTGCAAAACATGCAACATGTCCAAAAAATTTTAAATTCCACTCTGAACATGGTTTAGGGTCTTGAATCAAAATTTGGGGTGTTACACTCTGTCAGGTGCCGTTGCGCCCAGTCGCATCACAGATTGGCGCGCGGTGTCAGAACCTGCCAGCCAATAAACACAGCGACAAGACATCCCCTGCCTCTCCCGCCGTCATCAACCACTACGACTAGCAGGCGGCATGGGAAGGGCGGCAAAACAAAGACTCAGAAGCCTTCGCCAGAGACAACTACCGACGTAACTGCGGATACGATAGTCGGCAGGCAATCTCCCCAGGACCACCTGTCGGGTCTCGGGCCCCCCTTGTAAGCCACGCGAGCCTTGGACTATAAAAGGCTCTGGTAGGCAACGTTAGCAAGGGTTCGCACTCTAGCCATTTGCACCCGGGGCTCGCACTCCCGCAACTCATACGCTAGACTTCAGTCATCCCCATGCTCAGGACTCCGGTTCTGAGCAACAAGCAATACAGCGAGCTCCATAGCTCGCCGTGGACGTAGGGTTTTACGCTGCGGCGGCCTGAACCACGTAAAACTCGCCGTGTCAAGCTCTTTCTAACTCGTCCATACGCTCAAGCTCTCCGCAAGCGACTAGCCCCACCGAAAAAAGAACCTCCGCGGGCTGTCCAGTGCAGGCCCGGGGGAAGTGTCGACCAAACACTTTGACAAACGCTGAAGCTCTCCGCAAGTGTCTAGCCCCTCCGAAAAAGAACCTCCGCGGGCTGCCCAGAGCAGGTCCGGGGGAAGTGTCGACCACACACTTCGATAGTGGTGGTGGAGGTGGCGGTGGTGCAGGAACGGGGTTGTTGTTGTTGGCTTGCAGCTGTCCCAAAGTTTTGATCATAGTTTGCATAAGCTAGTTCTGCATGGCCATCAACCGTTCCAGGTTGTTTGCACCGGCTCTAGGGTTGTCATTCTCAGGAACCTCAACGTGGTCATCCTCTTGGTTGCCACGAACTTTCCTCCCTTGACGGCCGGCGTTTCCTCTCACCATCTGTGAGAGAGAGTTGAGTAGAATAGAGGTTAGAAGTTTAGAGTGATCCCTCCCAACTATATGCATCAAGGTGGATGGACTATATATCCTCCTATATGAGGATGTGATCAAGTGTCTAAGAATCTCACATCTCTCTACTATGTGTGGATATGGACAACGCTGAAACGTCCCACAACTGACACTAAGCACTCAAGCACAACAATCATCACAAAAGTTCAGCACACAACTCCTATTCATGGCTTACTCAATGGGGTCCTATGTGGTTTGGGGTGATACCAATCTGTGACTTTGTCCTGTGGTCAATGGGGTTCTAATGCCAACCTATGCATTCTACCTAGGCTTGCATCCTACGTTCAGCGTGGCTCCTAATACCAATCTGCGACTAGGCTTGCATCTTACGGTCACCCGTGGTTCTGCTACCAATCTATGATCAATCTAGGCTTGTGACCTATAGTCAACCGTGGTCGCTTGATACCAATCTTGTGAACTATCTAGGCGTGTGACCTACGATCAACCGTGGCTCTGATACCAATCTGTGACGCCCATATCCCGAGAAGAAAAACCTCTCGGAACCGGGACTAATGCATATGTGTGCCCAGGATGTTCATCATACATACACATAGAATCCACAAACTGAATTCAGAATATATATAACCACGAATGAATAGATTCAAGTACTTTATTACATTGTCTCATGAGTGTCTAACGCATTCTAGCAGCGGAAGTCTTTATTCTAGCAGCGGAAGTCTTCTAAACTATAGTGGAAGCAAACTAAGAAGCAGAAGCGGCTCCATCTCTACTCCACAAGCAAGGTTGAGGATAGTCATACGCCTAATACTCCATTTGGTCTTCATAGTACTCCTCTCCTGTTGCTGATGATGTATGATAATGCAAGGGTGAGTGCATGACATACTCAGCAAGTGCGGAAAGTATGACATGTCGCTTACAACAAGGTAGGTATAAAAAGGTTCATTGCATAAAAGCAAAGTTTATTTCACAAACCATGAATAAAAAAACTGCAACTAACCTTAAGTGAATGTAATTCCAACATGTATTTAAACATCAACATACCTCCATCATGATTCACCACTTTTCATATCTCATCCAAACATTTATCTTTCTCAACGTTTCACATGCTCATGAATACCATCTCATATTCACTACCATCTCATCACATATTCAATTCCATCTCATAACTGAGATCAAATCTCATTGCCATGACTCAACAGTCATGCAACCAATCTCATTACCCAGACTCAACAGTCCCGAGTGCCCCAGCCCTATTTCTCTTCCCCCTCAGCTCGTGCGTGCGCCTCAGTTGCTTCCTTCACGCGGAGCACCGCCGCTGGTTTCCTCCCGATCAACCACAGACTCCCGAGCTCGGTTGCTCGAGCTATCCACAGCAAAGAGTAGTGCCTTGACGTGCTCTAGCTCCTCCTAGAATTCCTCCAAGGTTTCCGATCAGAGCTGCTCACAAAACACGGAATTGCACCAAGGCTTTGGGGTGCACCGGACCTCACCGTGTCGGCTCTCCGTCGACAGCCTCATCCGGCCACCCTCTCCTCCGACTTCCTATACAATAAAGGTGCGTGGGTAGCCCTGGATGGTGTAGCTGCTAACCGTGTAACAAGTGATCAATCGGGTAGCTAGAATTTCCTCCTTTCCTGAAACCTAGTATAAAAGGGTAGAGCTCGGTTTAAACCCAAATTCGGGTTACACCGTCGACCAGACCTCGAGCTAACGTAAACAGAGCTCCTCACCTCCCTAGCGCCCATCCTCGACGAAGAACCGAGGAAAACAATCAAGAGTTGGCCCTGTTCCAGTCGATTTTCACACCGCCATGGGAAACCGCCTCGGCTCACCACTGAACCCTAGTTTGCCGGCCGTTTCATCAAGTTGGGCGGCCCATTCTGGCTTCTACGTCTTCCACTGGTGCTCTAGAGCCCGAGAGCCGATCATTTGGTGGAGGAATGAAGTTTCCCGACCTCGCCGGAGTTCGAAACCCTGCTGTCACCGGTGCGCGCCATCTTCGGGCGAGTTTTGGCCGCTGGCGACACCACCAGAGTGTTTAGCAGGGTAAATAATGGAGGAGCGGCGAGATTTCGCCCGGGAGGCGGCCTGGAAAGCCCTTCCCGCCACCCTTGCCAGAGAAACACCGTGGGTTTCCTCTGTTTGGCGCGAGGTAGAAGAGGGAGCTGACGGGTGGGCCCCACAGCCAGGATTTAAACATTTCCAGATTTTCCTAATTCAGTTCAGACTTTGGAGACCCATAACTTTGTGTAGCAAACTCCAAAAGGGGTGAGACTACATTGTGCAATGACATTTCTCCAAATTTTGCTCAGATCATCCTTAGATAGTCTAGTTTCCACTGTAAAAATCCCAAAGCCAATTAAGGAACATAAATAGCAGTAGCTATGAATAGAAGTTCAATTCTTATAAATCCTTAATACTTATACACATATTTTGCTACATTTCATTTAGTGACCGAAGTTGAGGACGCACCGGAGCCCTTGGACGTCCTCCCACCAGAAGCTAACTTCTCCTCTGACTCGCAACCAGGCAAGCCCCGGTTTGCACTTAAGTACCTTTTATAAAGTTTTTCATTTGTATCACTTATGTCTAGGTTGAAATGTATGCATTAGAGTTACGGTGATTGAAACCCCACTTGCATAACTTTTTAACTCCTATAAAGGGTTGGGTAGTTTACAAACTCGACGAGTAGAGAATGCCATGCTAATGTTTAGGATCTCGGTAGAAGTCGAGTGGTTGGAAGCTACTCGCGAGATAGTACTTATCACACGGAATGAAAAGAGGTAGAAAATGGCTTGGATGTAAAAATGAGACCAGCAGGGGGGATAGGATGCAGTGAGCAGAGGTCTCACGTGTGTAGCCCTGTTGGCGTCGGTTGAGAACCGTCCGTGTGCGGCCCTGCTGGACAAGTATTGAACAGTACCGGATGCATACTGGCATGTGGGAACCAGGAAACCGATGTAATTGGTTAACCTGGGTGCCGAGGCCTACCCAACCATAAATAGGAGTGGGTTGAGGGTAGCAAGGTGTAAATCTGCCGGTGGGCACATTCACACTCCACGCGGGGACCTCCTGCCCGTTACGGATGGACCGGTTCGGCATTTGGGTTACCTTTGAAAGGTTGTTGCATACAACAGAGTAGAAAGGGGTGTGGAATCACGCTTCTGAAAGTTGGTGTATGCAACGTGTTGTCCGGGTGTGTCTTGATTGCAGTCACCGTCCCTCGCGGTTATTTGAGTACCCGCTTGTTCACTGCACTGTGACGTAGTAAGAAGTGAAATAAGCCAACTGAATATGCTGCATTGAATTATAAATGACTTGAAACCTTGTATGTTGTAGTTATAGAGCTAATTAAGTTTATATTCCCCTTTGGGCATCATCAAATCGGAGGAAAGCGTTTCTTGTTTGATTGTGGACTTCCGATGTGAGGGCTGCCTAAGGCTTATAAATCTGTTGCTATAAAACTGAAAGTAAGGATCGACATGTAGGTGTGTCTTTATTGCAAAGTCCTTTTCATATCTTACACATCCTTGCATGTTGAGTTCCATGCCTTGGGTTGTCGGTTAAGACTTGCTGAGCCATCATGCTCACAGTTGCAATATTTTGAGCTGTGTGCAGGTGAGAGTTATGAGGAAGGTTCCGAGGACGAGGCGATGCCCCCGTCGGGGTACACGGCCGAGCTGGAGCCTTGCACGCCGCCATGATTCTCCGGTTCCATGCTGCTAGTGTGTAGCGTCCCCGGGCTGGATGGCTGCACTTTTGCTTAGTTAGGATTTGAGAGTATCTATGTATATAACTTCTGCTGTATAATTCAGTTTTGTAAAAAGACTTCTGCTGTTTTGTATCAAATAAAAGTTTATATGTTGTTTTTAATCTTTTCGTGTATGCTGTTGGGTGCCGCATCGCACGGCACCACCCTCTGCGATCCTGGAGTGGGTGAACCACGGGGTGGTCCCCACAGTCGTGGTATCAGAGCCACATTGGGAATAGCACGCTTGAAAAGAGCCTATTTTGAAAATTTAGAAGTAGTCGAGTGAGGATTAGTCATTAAGCCCATATAAATTCTATAATAGTAGTAGTTACTAAGGTGGAAAAGCTAACTTATGTGTTATACATTCCGTAACGACGCTCCGACGTCAGGTAAGAGGTAAGGTACGCCACCGCAGGCGGATCAATTGCGGTAACTCGCCATACGATAATAGTATGGAATGCATACCGTGGCTTGGCACGGTAGTTAATATGAGTCTCTGAACCTTTCCATGGTTCTGAGAGCATATGAAAATGCTGTTCTCCAGCGTGCTTTAGGCAAAAGTGAGAATATCCCATCGTGTGGTAAGCAACACGATAGTATGCAACTCTTGAACGTTTAATGTTCAAAGGGCCATACGCAGCGCTCGCCATCGGCGTGCCTCAACGGTCATGAGGCAGTAGGTGGTATCCGTTGGGTTAATAAAATTCCCAACCGTGACGACCCGTTCACGCTCTACTTGGGTTCCCCGTCGTGTGGTGTGAAAACACGACCATGTACCTTGAGACGTGTCTTGACTCAAGGACGATCCGTATGGCAATGATACGGACCGTATGTTTTTATTATAATATGGAACTGCCTGAAATGCCAAAAACCATTGTGTGCACCATTATTGTTTGTTCTTCTGCAGGTACATTAACCACGTTAGTACATGACGTGTAGAAACCGTTTGTGAGTGACGTTCTTAGTTCCACCACTTGACACGTATATGCCAGAATACCGGTTTAGGATTTTTCTTTGGTGAGGAAACGTAGTACCGAGACTGCATAAAAGGATATTTTCAAATAAAAGAGTCAAAATGAAGTTTAGGATTCTATTTAGGGGTTATTGAACTCCCTTTTTGAACTAAGAGTCAAGTGGGAGTATAGATTCAATTTCAAAGACTCAGGAACAACCTCCCCTGTTTTCGGCAGAAATTGTGCTGAGCATAAACAGGGCATAACATAGGATTGGTTCAACCAATGGAAGTGTGAGATACCATTCTGGAAAGGTTTTGAAGTCCTCCACGACTTTTCTGTAGAGCTCCAGAACATAATCTCCCTCCAAATGGATGAAAATCTCAGATGAGTATACACTGTCCAGAAATAGGGCAGACTAAAATGCTCTCTGGAATTTTCTGTATTTCAACCACAACTTTCTGCAGAAAAAATTCTAAGGGTCAAGCAAGACATCGTTGGAAAGTATAGGAAATGTGCTACAATTTTGTAGTTCAATGTTTCCTAGATTGAGGGCAGAATGTGATGGAATTTTGTGAACAATACAGCCCCGTGTAAAGGAGGTGCTAAATTCCTGAGAAAATTTTGTCAAATTTTAGAAGTCATAACTCACCAACTAAGAAGGCTACAGGGGAAAATAAATACAATCTGGATTCCTTGTTGAGTCTACTATAACTTTGTTGTTGCACTCTAGTCCAGATTTTGCTTCTAAGGTGGTCAAAACTATTGAATTATCCGGACTGGTCAGCTGGATCAGAAACTGGACTGTGAACACCCTGTTGAAGTGTTTCAACCAAAACAATTAGTTTCACAATTCGACATCCAGTGGCTGTTGTAAAACAGAAAGTGGAGTCGAAAGGTTTATATATTTAACATATCATTTCAAGCTAGTGCATGTTTGGGTCCAGTAGAATAACAAGGAATTATGCATACTAACACACTTAACATCCCGTGGTGACCTACGATGATCGAAATGAACTTTTAATCCATAAAGTTCATCACTTTGGAACTCGATCGTGTGACCTGGTCCAGGGATGTATATGTTGTATAAAGTTTATACTTCATCCATATGTGTGATTGTTATGCGTATTATTTATTCCATTCTCGCACTACTATTGCATAGACTGGATGAAATAAACCAACATGGGCTGATCGTTTGAATGGTATGAATGCAGAATGGTGCGTACACTGTCCATTCAAGAGGAGGGAGGTCCGAGTCATGTTCGTGGTGATGAGTCTCTACCTCCGGAGCAAACCACGATGCAGCAGCAACCACCTCCTCCACCGCCAGAACTTCCATGAAATCTTGCGGAGGTTCTTGCCGCAGTACTCGGCTCGCGCGACGAGCAAACCGAGTTGCTGCGGATGCTGGTGCAGCAGAATGCATCCCGTCCAGAAGGATGCAAATACAATGGGCAACGCCAGCCCCAACAAAGTTCTTATTCAGAATTCCTGGTGACCCATCCACCAGTCTTCACGGAGGCCGAAGAGCCTTTGGAGGCGGACAGCTTTATCCGCACTCTGGAGGCGAAGTTTGGGCTGTTACAGTGCACCGAACACCAGAAGGCGCTGTACGCAGCACAACAGCTTCAAGGAGAAGCCGGTACATGGTGGGCAACTACATCGCCTCATTGCTGGCTGGCCATGCCGTCACATGGATGGAGTTCCGGGAGGCGTTCCGCGCCTATCGTATACCTCCCGGGGTTATGGAAAGGAAGCTCCAGGAGTTCCTAGCGCTACGACAAGGCGAGAATAGTGCTCATGAGTACTCCAGGTTATTCAACCGACTGGCGCAGTATGCGCCAGGATTTGTGAGAACGGAGGAAGACAAGCGCAATGCATTCTTCCGGGGCCTGAATCCAAAGATGAAGGTCCATCTTGCCCAAAGCAATCGCGGCACATTCAACGACCTTGTTAATGCCGCGATTCTACAAGAGAATGCTCAGTGCGAGCGCGGTTCTGATAAGAGGAAATGCAGCACGCTGACGAGCAGCAGTGGTGGGACGCCACAAAAATACCATGTGGTGTATCGCTCACCATCCGGTCAGAGATGGCAGCCACCGGCGCGACCACCTCAGTTCCGTGGTCGGCAATATAATGCGCCGGGATTCCGACCGACGTATCCACCACAGCAACAGTAGCAGCAAAGGATGTTCCCGCATGCGCCTCAGTTCCAACAGCGTGCACCGGGATTCCGTCCTCAAGTCGGAGGGACCCCGACACCTTACACGTGCTTCACGTGTGGCCGTGTCGGGCATATTTCTAGGGACTGCCCCGAGCCACGACAGGGCAGAGGTGCAGCACCGTATCAGGGTGCTAATCAGCCCCGCAATCAGCCCAAGAAACGATCACCAAAACCCAGCAACGTCCACCACTTAGCCATCGAAGACGTGCCGGAAGGCGAACCCGTCCTTGCAGGTACATTTTCTTACTTAGATCATCCCGTAGTCATACTTTTGGAGTCCGGTGCCACCCATAATTTCATAAGTCAGTCTTATGTTATTAAATATCAACTGCCTATCATTCCCACAAATAATTCATACTTGATATGTTCTCCGGGTGGGAAAATAGCAGCTGACAGAATGGTCTATAGAGCACCATTACAATTGGGTGGCAATCTATATCCGACTTCTCTAATCATGTTAGAAGGTCAGAAACTTGATGTCATTTTAGGAATGTCATGGCTACATCACCATCGTGCTGTTCTTGACATCATTCCACGTGTGGTTCATTTAAACTCTCCACTTCATGAACCACATGTTCTTATTCTTGACCGTTCGGTTCAAGAAACTCCAGCCACATATAACATGGAAGCCACAAAACTTGAGGATATTTGTGTGGTCCATGAATAAAGAGATGTCGAGTTCAAGATTGAACTTGTACCTGGGACGACACCGATCTCACGGAGACCGTACAAGATGGCTCCGAATGAGCAGGCTGAACTGAAGGAGCAGCTCAATAACTTAATGAAGAAGGGTTTTGTTCGACCGAGTTCCTCGCCATGGGGATGCTCGGTGCTGTTTGTGAAGAAGAAGGATGAAACCATGAGGTTTTGTGTGGACTACCGACCTCTCAACGCCGTCACCATCAAGAATAAATATCCACTGCCCTGCATCGATATATTATTCGATCAACTTGTGGGTGCGAGTGTATTTTGTGTAAAAGCCCAAGAAAAGGGAATTACAAAAACTTTTCATCACCTCACAACACCACAGTTCTGTTGTGAATATTTTGTGAAGATTTGTAAAGAGCAAGTAACCTCCATCAAAAGGGTGATTAGGAGGGAAAGCCATAACTTTCACAATGTAGGATTTATACACATGAACATGAAAGGTTGAGCTCACCCCTAGCACTTGAAAAGTCTTGGGAAGGTTCAAGCCAAGTTTCATGCAAATCCAACACTTTTTGAGGCACTTTTGGAGGCATTTGAAAAAGAGGCTAATTTGAATGTAAATTCAAATTGCAGCAGCTTTCATCACTCAAATTCAAAAGTTAGCTTCATATTCAAACTCAGCACATTTATCTGTGTTAGTCCACCAATTTTCATCCCCATTGGAGTTCATCATGTTGGGAGCCAAATTTGCAACAATTCAAAACTGAATTTGAATTTCAGTTTAAATGTGAAGCAAATTTGGCCAAACAAATTTCAAATGGAGAACCCAAATTCAAACTGTGACTTGGTGGCAAAGTCTATCATTCAATGTTTAGTAGCTTGGATATTTGCAGCAGAAGGGGGAGAAAGAATTAGAGGGGAGAAGAGGGCCCACTTGTCAGTAGACTTAGCACAGAAGCATCCTCAGCCGACTCTCTCTCGACCGAGCACGCTCGCCAGCCAGCCACGGCGTCGGCGCCGGACAGCCTCAGCCGGCCAGCTCCTGCTTCGGCGTGGGAGGTGGCACAGCAGGTGTCGCGCCCTCCACCGCCCTCAGTGGCCTATAAAAGGCACGAGACCGCCGGCGAGTTTCTGTTTTCGCGAGTTTCCGCAACCAGCCGCCTAATCGCCCGAGCTCCGATCGCTTGCCACCCGAGCTGTGATCATCCTCCGGCCTCGACCTCCATAGGAAAATGGAGCGCTAGCTTGTCCTCGAGACCACCGCGCAAACCGTTCCAAGGTTCGACCATTGTGCGCGGAGAATTTTCCAGTTTAGGGCGGGGAGCTCATTTCGGGACCTGATTAGGTTTAGGAGAAATTCGGGAAGATTGTCGGGTGGGAGGTCGAACGGAGCTATGAGAGAGCATCTAGAGGTTCTTGCGAGCCTTCTCGATCAAAACCGGAAGGAAACCACCGCCAGAACCCTAGGTTCACCATAGAACAGTTTGGCGGAAGAGGGGGTCGCCGGTGAGGTCCGGGTTGCCGGCTGTTTCGGTTCCAACCGAGGTCATGCCGAGCTTCCTGAGGTCCCCCTGAACGTTGTGACACGATTAGCGCGCGAAGGAGATGGTTACACTACAGGAATCCGGACAATAGATGACGGCCGGAAACCGTCGTCAATAGGGACACTACCGTCGTCAATAAGTTATTGACGACGGTAAAACTTTATAGACGACGGTTTTCAGCTGTCGTCAATTATTAGTCGTCAATAAATTTATTGACGACGGTAACCGTCGTCAATAATCTTATTGACAACAGCTAAATCTAGCTGTCATCAATAAACTTATTGATGACAGCTATTATATGAACCGTCGTCAGTTACGATGGCTTATTGAAGACGGTTTCTCGTACCTGGCCGTCGTCAATAACAATGGCTTATTGACGACAGCTAAATCAGGCTGTCGTCAATAAGCTTATTGACGACGGCCAGGATTTCAACCGTCGTCAGTAACCATGGCTTATTGACGACGGTTTACACTAGGCCGTTGTCAATAACAATTGCTTATTGACGACGGTTTCTGGTACCTGGCCGTCGTCAATACTAATGGCTTGTTGACGACGGCCAAGTACCAGAAACCGTCGTCAATAAGCTTTCCAATTTTTTTTAAAAAAAACAGAAAATCCTGCCCTGGCTTCGAGGCCAGCCCTGGCTCGATGGCCAGATCACAGGCAATCAAAATATACATCACAGAATTGCATAAAAACACTATACGCACGCCACACTACCCTACGCTACCCCGACCGCTGCCACCGGAGTCCAGGAAGTCGTCGTGCGCTCGTCCAAACGCTGGTTGCTGAGGGGATGGAGTTTCGTGAGCCCGCGTCGCCGATCCCTATGATGTACATGTATAGTTAGACAAATTAGAAGTTCACAAATGTGTATATGATTAAATAAACTCATTACAAATTGAGCAAGTTAGCTAGATTTGGCTATGTTTGAGTAAGTTTGCTCATATTTTACTAAGTTTGAGAAGTATGGACTAGTAGGGCGGGAACACGTTGCCGAGGTAGCAGAGGCATAGAGCTCGTCGTCGGCGAGCTACGGCGGTTAGCCGGCGGACGCAGGGTGTCCAGCGTGTTCAGCGTCTGAAAATTATGTGGGGGCGGCGAGTCTCACCATCGCCAGCGAGCTAGATCACCGGGAACGCCGACCTCGCCGGAGCTCCAGCGGCTCGGGGCGGCGGCGTCAGGAGGTAGGCGAAGGGCGGGGTCCCAAGTGTCAGCCGCTGTGCTAATCCGGCGTGAGCGCGCGGTTAGTTCAAATTAAACGGGCGGGCCCCGCTGTCAGCCTCTGGTTTAGCGCGGGAGAGGATTCTCTGTAGGAAAATAATTCAGGGATCAGCCCAAACTTTAGAAATTCATAACTTTGTGTAGGAAGCTCCAAATTCAGTGAACCAAATTTTGCTGAACTCAGGATGGTGAGTACTTTACAGAAATACAAATTTAAGCTCATGAAAGTTAATAGTTTTCCAGAATTAAATACCTAAAATTTAAACTGTTGGGAATTTTATCTGGAGAATTACTTCATGAAAAATTCTGAAATTTGGCTGAGAGGTTCATGGGATAATCCTTGAGTCACAGTAAAATTTTCAGACTCATCCAAGTTCATTTAGCCCCCCTAATGGGGTGATTAAGTGAACTGCCCTGAGAAAATAGAAAAATGTACAGAAACATTTTTCAGATTTTCTCAAATCTTGTTTAGGGCATACCTTCCTCTAGGATTCTTCAAATGTGATGAAACAAACTCCATTAGAACCATCTCAAATGCTAGGTTCCAGAAAGTAATGATTGAAGCCATGAAAACCCCTGGAATTACTTAGAGGCTCTAATATTGACCAATTAGGTTTTTATTCGTACAAAGCTCAAATGAACTTTGTTTCAAATAAAACCTGGTCAAGACTCTGGTTAGGACCCTACCAAGCCACCATAAAAATTTTGACAGCCAAAGGGGAGGGCTAGCTAGAGTTATTAGTAATTACTCATTCAAGATTACACATTGCATTTGAATTGACATGTAGTATCTCATTAACGTGTAGTCGCTGAAGGCGAGGAGACTCTGGAAGTGCTCGACTTCCTCCTTCCGGATGAAGACCTAACCACTGACCAGCAGCAACAAAGCAAGCCCCGGTTTGTATTAACCCTTTTATCAAGTTTGCTTTGTTTACATGTCTAGTGTGAAGTATGAATGTGCATTAGGTATAGGATGGATGGAACCCCACTTGCATAACCAAAAGTTTCCTATAAGAGTGAGGGTAGTGTCTAAGACCTCGAGTAGACAGGCTATGCTTAATGATTCAAAGGACTTAGGTACAAGTCGAGTAGTTGGAATCTACTCGCGAGTTTAGGCTGGGGACACACGGGTTCGGTTGAGTGATGAGAGATCACTTTAGTAATGAAAATGAGACTAGGCAGGGGCTAGGGTGCAGCAAGAGGAAGTCTTGTGTGCGCAGCCCTGTCCGTGTCGATTGAGGACCGATCCGTGTGCGGCCCTGCTTAACAAGTATTGAACGTACCAAAGGCATATCGGATATATGGGCCCCGGTAAACCGATGTAACCTAAACCTCCGGGCGTCGAGTCATAGCACACCGATTTATAGGTGTAGGTTGAGGGCAGCAAGGTGGAAATCTGCTAACGGGCATAGAGAGATGCTCCGTGTAGGGAACCTCCTGTCCGTTTCGGTGCAACCGGTTCGACGTTTGGGCTGTTGGGTGAAAGGTTGTCCCGTACGACATCGAGTGAGCATGCTGTGCAGCTCCACGGGTGGGCGTACGTGACGTGCTCTTTGGGTTTCCCTGCAGGTGTATATCGAGTCGATTCGCCGTCCCTCGCGGTGACGAGTACCGCTTGTTAACTGTGTCGTAACGTAGATAATTTATGGAGTGTTATGATTCAATTCTTCTGTATGATATAATTGTATTGCTACATGTGTGCCACCAAATATTGCTTACTAAATTTCCAATTCCTGAACTGTTAACTTGTGGCTAAAAGATGCACTAAGGATGAACTTGTAGGAATGTCCATTTGCTGCAATGTTACTATCCTAGGTTCATTGTACACCTCATGTAGAGTTTGCCTAGGTGAGTCGGTTAAGTCTTGTTGAGCCATCGTGCTCGTGTTTGCTGCTTAAGTGTTTTTCAGGTGAGGAGCCACCCACGGACTCGGGTTATGAGTCCACCGGCGAGGGTTACCCTCTGTTAGGGACCACGGCTGAGTGGGAGCCGTACACGCCGCGCTGAGCTGAGGAGTGCAGCTAGTGTGGGTTGCCCTAGGGCTGGGCAACCGACTTTTGCTAGATAGGTGGGCGTGAGTTGTATAAATTAGACTTCCGCTGTGTAATAAAGACACTAGTTTGTAACTGAGTATTGTACTAGTTTGTACAGTTTCAGTTGGTTTTCCATGTAATAAAAATGTGTCGTTATGACGTGTGCTGTCGGGTGTCGCATCGCGCGGCACCACCCTCTGCGATCCTGGATGAGCGGATTCCGGTACGCCACAGCCTGGTATCAGAGCCGCATTGGGGATAGCACAGTACTTAAATACTGTATTACGGGAAAACTTAGGCTTACGGTGAAGATCCGGTAGTTTGCCCAAGTAAGGACTATATTGGCATAGTTACTTAAAGTGGCAAGACTAACTTATGTGTTATAATTCTGAATTTCAATTATGTAACGACGCACCTACACTCTGGTAAGAATGGTAAGGAACGCTACCGAAAGCGGTTCAATTTCGATTAGCTCCCTTGACGAGGAATGTGGTTCAGGGATAGGTCTCACAGCTTGGTGTGAGACGTCAATATGAAACTCTTGGACTCTTCATGTTCCTGAGTTCATATGAAACACCGATCCCTAGCGTGCATTAGGCAAGTAAGTGGAGACCCCATCGCGTGGTCAGTAACGCGAGAGTGTTTTCGTCTGGAAATAGCCCAGGAGGGCATACGCAGCGCTTGCCATCGGCGTGCCCTGCAGGGCAGTAGGTGGTATCTGTTGGGTTGATAACATTCCCAACTGTGATGACCCGTTCATGATCTACTCGGGTTCCCCATTGTGTGGTGTTGAAACACGATCACGTACCTTGAGACGTGGCTTAACTCAAGGACGGCCGTATTGCAATGATATGGGCGTTTGTATTTAATTTTAAATATGGTCCTGCCAGAAATGAAACTACCTTTGAGTGCATCATTATTGTGTGGTCTTCTGCAGGTACTAACCACGTATGTATCCGTGTAGTAAACGTGTGCGAGAGACCGTTTAGTGCTACACTTGAGACGTATATGCCGGTATAATCCGGTTAGGATTTTCTTTTGTGAGGAACGTAGTACCGACATATCATAGGCATGTGCATGAAAGGTAATAATAACAAGGAACAAAAATAATTAAGTTGCAACATTTAGGACCTGGTGGGGTAGAAAAATTTGATAATTGATCAGTGTAGTTCTAAAGGGTTGAAAAACAGAGTGCTCTGTTTTGGCAGCAAGTTTGCTGAACTTTGACAGGACATAACTCACAGATCATTTAGCCAATAGAGGTGTGGGATATCAGCACGGAATTCAGTGGAACCCAGGGTTGAAAACAGCAACTTCCAAGGGAGGTGCTGTTGAAATCATCCAGAAATTCTGTTGACTTTGAATTACCATAACTTTTAAACCAGAGCTGATATGAGGGAAAATAAATACTCGTTGGAAAGATACGGAAGTTAACTTTAACTTTAGTATTCAACTTGAGTCATGAAAATGCCCAGAACCAGATCAAAATCTTGGATATGTAGAAGCTGGTCATTCTGGCAGAGGAATGACAGTGAACTCATTTGAGAGATTGTTGTACCCTAGAGGGTTTAAGTACTTCCAATGGGGTAGAACATACACATGAGGGGGTATCTTCAACTAGTGAAAGATTGAGTATATGCTTTACTCAAGTTTCTTTCGCTAGAGACCATGTTTGTGTCGTATTGAAGATAAAAGGGTGGTATACGTGATGACCAAGCGATAGTAACGTCTCGTAGTGACCAAACCTAGTTGTGGTGAGCTTCCAAAGAGGAGGTTCATCAAGTTGGATTTAACTAGTTTGTATTTGGTCTGGTAATGGTGTAGCTTGTGCAAAGTTATTACATTATCAGTATACAAGATGTATCACATGTTTTAATGTCATTATGTTTTACGCCTATTTTATTGGACTGCATGCAATATGTTGCGGGAAAGAGTGTAAGAGAAGACAGTGTGAAGAAGAAGGATGAAACCTTGAGGCTATATGTGGAGTACCGGCCGCTCAACGCCGTCACCATCAAGAATAAGTACCCACTGCCCCGCATTGACATATTGTTTGATCAACTTGTGGGTGCAAGTGTGTTCTCCAAGATGGACCTTCCCTCTGGATATCATCAGATAAAAATCCGTGCGGAGGATATCCCGAAGACGGCTTTCTCGACAAGATATGGCTTATATGAATATCTCGTCCTGTCTTTTGGTCTCACAAATGCTCCAGCCCATTTCATATACCTGATGAACTCGGTGCTCATGCCGGAGCAGGACAAGTTCGTTGTGGTGTTCATTGATTATATCTTGGTTTATTCCAAGACAGAAGCAAAACACGCCGAACACTTGAGGATCATTCTTCAACGATTGCGAGACCACAAGCTCTACGCCAAGTTCAGCAAATGCGAGTTTTGGATCAGCCAAGTGCCATTCTTGGGACATATCATCTCAGCGGAGGGCATTGTGGTGGACCCAAGCAAAATAGAGGAAGTGCTGAAATGGAAAGCTCCCACTTCAGTCCATGAAGTCAGAAGCTTCCTCGGCTTAGCGGGATACTATCGGAGATTCATTCCAAGTTTCTTCAAGCTTGCTAAACCGATGACAGAATTGCTGAAGAAGGGAACAAAATATGTTTGGAACACGGCGTGTGAAGGAGCCTTCCGAGCATTAGTGAAGCATCTCACAACAGCCCCGGTCTTAGCTCAACCGGATACAACCAAGCCCTTCGACGTGTATTGTGACGCGTCCGGTATTGGGCTCAGCTGCGTGTTGATGCAGGAAGGATGTGTGGTCGCATATGGCTCACGCCAACTTCGGAACCATGAGCAGCATTATCCAACTCATGATCTTTAGCTTGCTGCTGTGGTTTTGGCGTGAAAAATGTGGAGGCACTATCTCCTAGGGAATTTGGTGCATCTTTACACCGACCACAAGAGCTTGAAGTACATCTTCACCCAGAAGGAGCTGAACATGAGGCAAAGGAGGTGGTTAGAACTAATCAAAGACTATGAGATTGAGATTCACTACCACCTCGGCAAGGCGAATGTGGTTCCTGACGCGCTGAGTCGGAAATCACATATCCATAACCTCACCATTACACCGGTGGAGGAGGAAGAGCCAATTTTATACTTGGTTCCTTATGGATCGCTGTACAACCTTGCCCTCATCCCTACTATTAGGGAGGACATCATTGCAGCTCAGAAAGTTGATAAGGGCATGGCACATCTCCAGATACGGATAGACCACGGGGAGATCAAGTGTTTCCAGAAAGATGATGAGGGGACGCTATGGTTCAACGACCGCATAGTCGTACCGCGGAATATGGAGCTGAGGAGAAAGATCCTCAATGAAGCTCACTTGTCTAAATACTCCATTCATCTGGGCAGCAACAAAATGTACCAAGATTTGAAAAAGAAATTTTGGTGGACGCGGATGAAGCGGGAAGTAGCGCAGTACGTATCCGAGGGTGATACGTGTAGACGAGTGAAGGCTGATCATATGAGAAAATCAGGGCTGTTGCAACCCCTGAAGATCCCGGCATGGAAATGGGAAGATGTGAGCATGGATTTCATTGTGGGGTTACCCCTGACGTGCAACAAGCATGATTCCATTTGGGTAATCGTTTACCGGTTAACCAATACGGCTCACTTCATCCCGGTACATACACATTACAATGCCGGCAAATACGCGGAGCTGTACATAGCGAAGATTCTATGCTTATATGGTGTACCCAAGACCATCGTCTCAGATCGAGGTACATTATTTGTATCTCGCTTTTGGGAGCAGTTACACGTTGCATTGGGTACCAAGATGATTAGGAGCTCTGCCTATCACCCTCAGACAGATGGGCAAACAGAGAGGGTGAATCAAGTACTAGAAGACACGTTGAGGGCGTGTGCCATCCACCATGGTAGGAATTGGGATAATCACCTGCCGTTGGCGGAATTCTCGTACAACAACGGCTATCAGGCGAGTACCAAAATGGCACCCTACGAAGCTCTCTACGGTCGCAAATGCCGCACCTCATTAAATTGGTGCGAGACCGGTGAAAGGGTCACATTCGGGGTTGATGTGGTGAACGACGCCGAAGAGCGTGTTCGGACGATTCAAGCAAATTTGAAGGCCGCTCAATCCCGGAAAAAGAGCTATGCTGATAAGAGGCGTAGACCGCTGCACTTTGATATCGGGGAACACGTATACCTCCGTGTGTCTCCGATGAAGGGTGTGCATCGGTTCGGCGTGAGGGGGAAACTCGCTCCCCGATTCATTGGACCCTACTCTATCACCGAGAAGTGCGGACCAGCGGCGTATAGACTGGAGCTACCGGCATCTCTTGCTGGTGTCCATGACGTTTTCCATGTTTCTCAACTGCGAAAATGTCTGAAGCATACAGCCGCTGTTCCTACCGAAGACATCAGCGAATTGCAACCGGACCTAACATATGATGAGTATCCGGTGGCAATTATTGATGAGAAGGCCCGGACCACGCGTAGCCAAACGTTGTGGTTCTACAAAATACTCTGGAGCAACCACACCGCCGAAGAAGCGACGTGGGAGAGCGAGGAATTCCTTCGCTCAAATTACCCGGAGTTCATGGCGTCTCAGCACGGGTAAGTCCCTATTACATCGCTGTCTCTTCTTTTGTAATCTCGGGACGAGATTCTTTTAAGGGGGGAGGGATGTAAAAGCCCAAGAAAAGGGACTTACAAAAACTTTTCATCACCTCACAACACCACAGTTTTGTCGTGAATATTTTGTGAAGATTTGTGAAGAGCAAGTAACCTCCATCAAAAGGGTGATTCGGAGGGAAAGCCCTAACTTTCACAAAGTAGGATTTATACACATGAACATGAAAGGTTGAGCTCACGCCTAGCACTTGAAAAGTCTTGGGAAGGTTCAAGCCAAGTTTCATGCAAATCCAACACTTTTTGAGGCACTTTTGGATGCATTTGAAAAAGAGGCCAATTTGAATGTAAATTCAAATTGCAGCAGCTTTCATCACTCAAATTCAAAAGTTAGCATCATATTCAAACTCAGCACATTTTTTGAGTTAGTCCACCAATTTTCATCCCCATTGGAGTTCATCTTGTCGGGAGCCAAATTTGCAATAATTCAAAACTGAATTTGAATTTCAGTTTAAATGTGAAGCAAATTTGGCCAAACAAATTTCAAATGGAGAACCCAAATTCAAACTGTGACTTGGTGGCAAAGTCTAGCATTCAATGTTTAGTAGCTTGGATATTTGCAGCAGAAGGGAGAGAAAGAATTAGTGGGGAGAAGAGGGCCCACTTGTCAGTAGACTTAGCACAGAAGCATCCTCAGCCGACTCTCTCTCGACCGAGCACGCTCGCCAGCCAGCCACAGCGTCGGCGCCCGACAGCCTCAGCCGGCCAGCTCCTGCTTCGGCGTGGGAGGTGGCACAGCAGGTGTCGCGCCCTCCACCGCCCTCAGTGGCCTATAAAAGGCACGAGACCACCGGCGAGTTTCTGTTTTCGCGAGTTTCCGCAACCAGCCGCCTAATCACCCGAGCTCCGATCGCTTGCCACCTGAGCTGTGATCATCCTCCGGCCTCGACCTCCATAGGAAAGTGGAGCGCTAGCTTGTCCTCGAAACCACCGCGCAAACCGTTCCATGGTTCGACCTTTGTGCGCGGAGAATTTTCCAGTTTAGGGCGGGGAGCTCATTTCGGGACCCGATTAGGTTTAGGAGAAAATCGGGAAGATTGTCGGGTGGGAGGTCGAACGGAGCTGTGAGAGAGCATCTAGAGGTTCTTGCGACCCTTCTCGATCAAAACCCGGAAGGAAACCACCGCCGGAACTCTAGGTTCACCATAGAACAGTTTGGCGGAAGAGGGGGTCGCCGGTGAGGTCCGGGTTGCCGGCCGTTTCGGTTCCAACCGAGGTCATGCCGAGCTTCCCGAGGTCCCCCTGAACGTGGTGACACGATTAGCGCGCAAAGGAGATGGTAAGGAGGGCGGGAACACGTTGCCGAGGTAGCACAGAGGCATAGAGCTCGTCGCCGGCGAGCTACGGCAGTTAGCCGGTGGCGGCAGGGTGTCCAGCGTGTTCAGCGTCTGAAATTATATGGGGGCGGCGAGTCTCACCATCGCCGGCGAGCTAGATCGCTGGGAACGCCGACCTCGCCGGAGCTCCGGCGGCTCGGGGCGGCGGCGTCAGGAGGTAGACGAAGGGAGGGGTCCCACGTGTCAGCCGTTGTGCTAATCGCGCGCGAGCGCACGGTTAGTTCAAATTAAACATGCGGGCCCCGCTGTCAGCCTCTGGTTTAGCGCAGGAGAGGATTCTCTGTAGGAAAATAATTCATGGATCAGCCCAAACTTTAGAAATTCATAAATTTGTGTAGGAAGCTCCAAATTCAGTGAACCAAATTTTGCTGAACTCAGGATGGTGAGTACTTTCCAGCAATACAAATTTCAGCTCATGGAAGTTAATAGTTTTCCAGAATTAAATCCCTAAAATTTAAACTGTTGGGAATTTTATCTGGAGAATTACTTCATGAAAAATTCTGTAATTTGGCTGGGAGGTATATGGGAAAATCCTTGAGTCACAGTAAAATTTTCAGACTCATCCAAGTTTATTTAGTCCCCCTAATGGGGTGATTAAGTGAACTGCCCTGAGAAAATAGAAAAATGTACAGAAACATTTTTCAGATTTTCTCAAATCTTGTTTAGGGCATAACTTCCTCTAGGATTCTTCAAATGAGATGAAACCAACTCCATTAGAACCATATCAAACGCTAGGTTCCAGAAAGTAATTATTGAAGCCATGAAAACCCCTGGAATTACTTAGAGGCTCTAATATTGACCAATTAGGTTTTTATCCGTACAAAGCTCAAATGAACTTTGTTTCAAATAAAACCCGGTCAAGACTCTGGTTAGGACCGTACCAAGCCACCATAAAAATTTCAGAGCCAAAGGGGAGGGCTAGCTAGAGTTATTAGTAATTACTCCTTCAAGTTTACACATTGCATTTGAATTGACATGTAGCATCTAGTTAACGTGTAGTCGCTGAAGGCGAGGAGACTCCGGAAGTGCTCAACTTCCTCCTTCTGGACGAAGATCTAACAACTGACCAGCAGCAACAAGGCAAGCCCCAGTTTGCATGAACCTTTTTATCAAGTTTTGCTTTGTTTGCATGTCTAGTGTGAAGTATGAATGTGCATTAGGTATAGGATGGATGGAACCCCACTTGCATAACCAAAAGTTTTCTATAAGAGTGAGGGTAGTGTCTAAGACCTCGAGTAGACAGGCTATTCTTAATGATTCATAGGACTTCAGTACAAGTCGAGTAGTTGGAATCTATTCGCGAGTTTAGGCTGGGGACACACGGGTTCGGTTGAGTGATGTGAGATCACTTTAGTAATGAAAATGAGACTAGGCAGGGGCTAGGGCGAAGCAAGAGGAAGTCTTGTGTGCGCAGCCCTGTCCGTGTCGATTGAGGACCGATCCGTGTGCGGCCCTGCTGAACATGTATTTGTAAGGGCCTCAGTTTTTGATACACATTTGCAGTGTTCATCACCACATCACACACCTCATTTGAAGAAGAATGATGAACACAATTGAAGAGCAAGTAACAATTATCAACATGCTCATTAGAGAACAAACTCACACATTGCCAAAGTGGTATTTCACACATGTGATATAAGGGGGATGGACATATGAAAACTCCTACATTTTGCTAAGGATGTCCATGGCAAGTTTCACCCAAATTCCAAACCTTTTTGAGGTCATTTTGGGTATAGTTAGAAAGAGGGCAGTTTGAAACCATATTCAAATTCAAACTGTTTTTATTCCATGAATTTAAAAGTAGGAGGCATATTCTTACTCAGCACATTTTTGTGAGCCCGCACACCAATTTTCACTCCATTTGGAGTTGATCTTGACATGAGCTAAGTGGGACAAATTCAAACTTCATTTGAATTCAAAACTGCACTTGTGCTGAAATTCACTCAAACCAAACCCAATTTGAACTTTGGTCAATTCAAATGGTTCATGGGTGAATAATTTGAATTACCAGGGGTACTATGGGGTTCACTGTTTACAACAGTGATTAGGAGTAAATTTCAGAGGTTAAAACTGGAAGTGGGACCCACATGTCAGCCACTGCTCAGATCAAACCGACTGAGACTTTTTCCACTCGGGTCGCCGAGCCGCAGCGGTGATCGCCACCGAGGGCAGCCGCCGCGCCAGCAGCTGCTTGCCCACGCACGAGCGCGAGGCGGTGCAGAGCCTTTTTAAGGCGCCTGCCCCCCTCCTCGGCCGAGGCATCACCGTTCTTCCCCGCAAGAACTCAGCGCCGGCCGAAGTTTTCCGCAGCTCGGAATCGATCGGAAAACGCCGATCACAGCTCCCTCCGTCCACTCCAGAGCCCCAGCAAGGTACTAGAGACCTTCCTCCGTCCTCCCCATTGCTAGAATTTGGTTGAAACCGATTGATATCGGCTGTGCCGAAAGATCAAATGCGGGACTTGGAACCGCCGCACCTCGGGCTCCCGTGGACAGCCCAACCAGGGCATTGTCACGCCCGAGACAAGGCACCCTTGGACGCGCCGGTGACCGGTGCTGCTCATCCCCGAGCCACAGCTCGAGTGGTTGCTCACCGGCGGCGAATTTCCACTTTTCCCCTTTCTGTGTGCAAAACGACCTTCGGGTACGATTCTGTTTAATTCGTGCTCTAGAAAGGACTAGAGGGCCTCAAGCCGCTCTCACACGAGCTAGACACGGTAACTCACAAGTTGTCTTCACAACTCCGGGCCGAAGAACCTCTGTACCCGGCGTAATTTGAGGTCTACCAATGGCGGAATGAACGGGCGGCATCGGGCGCACGGTGAGGACCTATTTCGGGCCTTCCCCGAGCTGCCTCGAGCACATGTCGACCTTCTCTGAGGTCCACTGGTGCTCCCCGACCGGTTTCCCAAGTAGTTGAGGTGCTAGGGAAGTCAGCCGACATGGCCGAAGTCGTTCCGAGGTGGCGGCTCGTCGCCGACCATGCTCCGGCCATTGTCATGAGCAGCTGACCCTAGAATCCTGTTCCCCGAGTAAAAGCAGGCAGGGGCGGCCAGAATCGAGAAGTTTGGAGCTGTACAGAAGCCGGCGGCGAGCTCTCCGGCGAGGTCCCTCGGCGGCGGAGCGCGGGCGTCGTGAGGTTGAAGAAGGGGGTGGACCCCAGCTGTCAGCGGGAGATATTTTGAATCGGGATCCGGCTGCGGCCAGGATCGGGTGTGCTGGCGCGCAAAAATCATTATGGGCCGCGGTGTGCTGTCGCCACAGCGTGCGACGCGTGTCCCCTGGGCCCACGCGCGAGTTTAAACTTTTCCCCGATTTTCAGATTTCCTTCAAACTTCAAATCCTCATAACTTTGGCTAGAAAGCTCCAAATTGAGTGAACCAAATTTTGCTGGATTCAGCTCTCCGAGTACTTTCCATCAAATCAAGTTTCACTTCATGAAAACCCTTAATTTTCCAGAATTAATTCCTCAAAGTTTAAACTGTTAGGAATTTTAACTGGAGAATCCTTTGGAGGAAAATCCTGAAATTTTGCTGGGATGTTCACAAAAATATCCCTGAACTATCATAGAAATTTCAGATCCATTTGAGCTCATCTGCTCCACCTAATGGTGTGATTAGTGAAACTGTTCCAGAGAAAATAGAAAATGTTCAGAAACATTTTCAGAATTTTCTCTGAAATTGTTTAGCTCATATCTTTAGTTAGGAACTTCCAAATTAAGTGAGACCAACTCCATTAGGACCCTCTGAAAATCTAGTTTTCAGAAAGTCATAGTTTGTTTCATGAAAATCCTTAGAACACCCTAAGATTTCCAATTAAGGTCAAGGACATAATTAATTGTGGAGGGCTCAAATGAGCTTTGCTGCAACTAAAACTTGACCAAGTCTCTGTTTAGGTTGTAACCAAGCCACAATAAAAGTTTCACAGTCATTAGGTCTGTCTAGCAAAGGTTATAGACTTCACAACTTCAAACTTAATACAAATGCATTAAATTAATACATGTATTGTTTCTATCATGTAGTCGCTAAGGTCGAGGAGGAACCCGAAGTCCCAGACTTCGTTACTCCGGAAGAACAGCTAGCCTACGACCAAAAGCAGCAAGGCAAGCTCCGGTTTGCATTAATCTTTTTACAAATTTTTATTGTTTTGAGCACATACTTGTTTCCTTTATTCTGTGCATTAGAGTCTTGTTTGGAAGCCCCACTGCATAGCCAAGAGAACCACAGGTTGGGTTTAGGATTGCAAACCCCGTTAGCTACTGCATTGCTAGGATAGAGTAGGATTCGGTACAAGTCGAGTAGCTGGAACTACTCGCGAGAATAGGCTAGAGGCACATTGCTCGGGTAGAGATAGCACATGATACACATGGCAAGAAAATGAGACCGAGCGGAGAGTAAGGGCAGCAGGACTTTGGGGCCTGTGTGCTGTAGCTCCGCTTGGGTCGATTGAGGACCGAGCCGTGTGCGGGCCTGTTGAACAAGCTAGAACAGTACTGAAGACCTACCGGCTATATGGGAACCGGGAAACTGATGTAACTCGGGTAGCTGGTTATTGAGGCATTGCCCGTCGTTCAGAGGGTAGGTTGAGAGCTTGAGGTGTAAATCGGCTGGCGGCACGGAGATGCGCGTGCAGAGACCTCTTGCTCGGGACGATGGGACCAGTTCAATATTTGGCTAACGGGTGAAAGGTAGTCGCGTACGGCGTCCGTGATGGTTGTTGTAGGCAACATCGAGTACGGGCGTACGTTACGGGTTGTTCGGGTAACCCTGCAGGTGTAAATCGATTATAATCACCGTCCCTCGCGGTCAGTGAGTACCACTTGTTCACTGTACCATGACGTAGAAAGAACGGGCTAGTTACATGTTAAAATGTTGCTGATTGAAAGCTGGACATTGATTGTTAATGATATGCTGTAGCTTAGAGCTAACTAAAGTTCTTTTCAACTTTGGGCAAAGTACATGAGAGAAATGCGTTTCTTGTTTGATTGCGGCTCTCTCATGTGCCTTAGCGTAAGGTTCTCCATAACCTGCTGCTAAAACTTGAAAGTAAGGTTCTACTAATTAGACGAGTCCCTGCAACTGATTTTTACCTCATGTAACCCATTACCCTCATGTAGAAGTTCCATGTTTAGGTGAGACGGGTCAGACATGCTGAGCCTTCGTGCTCACTGCTTGTGTTTGAAGCTTTTGCAAGGTTCTATGAGGAAGGGACTCCCGAAGAGGAGACGGAACCCCAGGAGGGGAACCCCGTCGAGTGGGAGTCGTGCACGCCGCAGAGTTAGTGTGTGTGTGTGCTAGCAAGGACACGTTCGAGGGCTGAACGTGCACTTGATGCTTAGTCTACGCCAGCGAGTGTAGACTGAACTTATTTTGATGTAAACATGTTCATAACTTGTTTATGTAATAAAATTTCGCTTCCGCTTTGTACCTTTGACGTGTGTTATACGGTGCTGTGCAACGCAGCACCCCTCAGCGTGATCCTGGCTCGACAGGACCAAGGGGGTCGTGTCAGTATTGAACGTACCGAAGGCATATCGGATATATGGGCCCCGGTAAACCGATGTAACCTAAACCTCCGGGCGTCGAGGCATAGCACACTTATTTATAGGTGTAGGTTGAGGGAAGCAAGGTGGAAATCTGCTAACGGGCATAGAGAGATGCTCCGTGTAGAGAACCTCCTGTCCGTTTCGGTGCGACCGGTTCACGTTTAGGCTGTTGGGTGAAAGGTTGTCCTGTACGACATCGAGCGAGCGTGCTGTGCAGCTCCACGGGTGGGCGTACGTGACGTGCTCTTTGGGTTTCCCTGCAGGTGTATATCGAGTCGATTCACCGTCCCTCGTGGTGACGAGTACCGCTTGTTCACTGCGTCGTAACATAGATAATTTATGGAATGTTATGTTTCAATTCTGCTGTATGATATAATTGTATTGCTACATGTGTGCCACCAAATATTGCTTACTAAATTTCCGTTTCCGGAACTGTTAACTTTTGGTTAAAAGATGCACTAAGGATGAACTTGTAGGCGTGTCCATTTTCTGCAATGTTACTATCCTAGGTTCATTATACACCTCATGTAGAGTTTCATGGCTAGGTGAGTCGGTTAAGTCTTGTTGAGCCATCGTGCTCAAGTTTGCTGCTTAAGTGTTTTTCAGGTGAGGAGCCACTCACGGACTCAGGTTACGAGTCTACCGGCGAGGGTTACCCTCCATCGGGGACCACGGCTGAGTGGGAGCCGTACACGCCGCGCTGAGCTGAGGAGTGCAGTTAGTGTGGGTTGCCCTAGGGCTGGGCAACCGACTTTTGCTAGATAGGCGGGCGTGAGTTGTATAAATTAGACTTCCGCTGTGTAATAAAGACACTAGTTTGTAACTGAGTATTGTACTAGTTTGTACAGTTTCAGTTGGTTTTCCATGTAATAAAAATGTGTCCTTATGACGTGTGCTGTCGGTTTCCGGTCCGCCACATTTTCAAAGATGGATCTTCGCTCTTTGTATCACCAAATCAAGATCCGAGCGGAGGATATTCCGAAGACGGCCTTCTCGACGCGATATGGGTTGTATGAATACCTCGTCATTTCTTTTAGTCTCACCAACTCCTAGGCACATTTCATGTACCTCATGAACTCGGTGTTCATGCCGGAGTTGGACAAGTTCATGGTGGTGTTAATAGATGACATCTTGATTTACTCCAAGTCTGAAGAAGAACACGCCGAACACTTGCATATCGTGCTTCAACGATTGCGAGACCATAAGCTTTATGCCAAGTTCAGCAAGTGCGAGTTTTGGATCAACCAAGTGCCATTTTTGGGTCATATTATTTCTGCAGAAGGCATTGCAGTTGATCCAAGCAAAATCGAACAAGTGCTGAAATGGAAGTCCCCCACATCAGTCCACGGAGTCAGGAGTTTCCTCGGGTTAGCAGGATATTATCGGAGATTCATACCGAACTTCTCCAAGCTTGCTAAGCCGATGACTGAACTGTTGAAGAAGGGGATCAAATATGTTTGGAGCTCATCTTGTGAAGAAGCTTTTCAAGCATTAGTGAAGCATCTTACAACAGCCCCGGTGTTAGCTCAACCAGATACAACCAAGCCCTTAGACGTATACTGGGATGCGTCCGGTATCGGGCTTGGCTGTGTATTGATGCAAGGAGGAAGAGTGGTCGCCTATGGCTCACGTCAACTTCGTAACCACGAGCAGCACTACCCGACTCATGTTCTTGAGCTCGCTTCTGTGGTGTTAGCCTTGAAAATGTGGAGGCACTATTTGCTTGGGAACTTAGTGCACCTCTACACCGACCACAAAAGTCCGAAATATATATTTACTCAAAAGGAGTTGAATATGCGGCAACTGAGATGGTTAGAGTTGATCAAAGACTATGAGATCGAGATTCACTACCATCCCGGGAAGGCAAACATGGTTGCCGACGCCTTATGCCGCAAACCTCATGTCGACAATCTGTCCATCACCCCACTTGAAGAGGAGGAGCGAAGTCTGTACTTGGTTCCATATGGGGTGTTATATAATCTTGCTCTAGTCCCGACCATAAGAGAGGATATTATTGAAGCTCAGAAGAAAGACATGGGAATGTCGCACATTCGGAGAATGATGGAGAATGGCGAGATGAAATGCTTCCGAAGGGATGAATACGACACTCTATGGTTTAAAGACCGTATAGTGGTACCCTGCGACATGAATCTTCGGAAGAAAATCTTGGAGGAGGATCGTTTGTCCAAGTATTCTATTCATCCGGGCAGCAACAAGATGTACCAGTGTGGGGACCACCCCGTGGTTCACCCACTCCAGGATCGCATAGGGTGGTGCCATGCGATGCGGCACCCAACAGCACAGACGAAAAGATTAAAGAACAACATACAGACTTTTATTTGACATAAAGCAGCGGAAGTATTTTACAAAATATAACTATACAGCGGAAGTAATGTACATTAGTAGCCTCTCATCCTAACTATGCAAAAGTGCAGCCGTCCAGCCCGGGGACGCTACACACTAGCAGCAACTAACCGGAGATTACGTCGGCGTGGACGGCTCCAGCTCGGCTGTGTACCCGATGGGGGCATCGCCTCGTCCTCGGAACCTTCCTCATAATTCTCACCTGCACACAGCTCAAATATTGCAACCGTGAGCACGAAGGCTCAGCAAGTATTAACCGTCAACCCTAGGCATGAAACTCTACATGCAAGGATGTGTAAGATAGGAAAAAGGACTTTGCAATAAAGACACGCCTACATGTTGATCCTTACTTTCAGTTTTATAGCAACAGTTTAATGAGCCTTAGGCAGCCCTCACATCGGAAGTCCACAATCAAACAAGAAACGCTTTCCTCCGATGTGGTGATGCCCAAAGTGGAATATAAACTTAATTAGCTCTATAACTACAACATACAAGGTTTCAAGACATTAATAGTTCAATACAGCATATTCAGTTGGCTTATTTCACTTCTTACTACGTCACAGCGCAGTGAACAAGCGGGTACTCAAATAACCGCGAGGGACGGTGATTGCAATCAAGACACACCCGGATAACACGTCACATACACCCACTTTCAGAAGCGTGATTCCACACCCCTTCCTACTCTGTTGTATGCGACAACCTTTCAGAGTCAACCCATATGCCGAACCGGTCCATCCGTAACGGGTAGGAGGTCCCCGCATGGAGCGTGACTGTGCCCACCGGCAGATTTACACCTTGCTACCCTCAACCCACTCCTATTTACGGTTGGGTAAGCCTCGACACCCAAGTTAACCAATTACATCGGTTTCCTGGTTCCCATATGCCAATATGCATCCGGTACTGTTCCATACTTTTCCAGCAGGGCCGCACACGGACGGTCCTCAATCGACACCAACAGGGCTACGCACGTGAGACCTCTGCTCACTGCATCCTATCCCCCCTGCTGGGTCTCATTTTCATAACTTAAGCCATTTTCTACCTCTTTTCATTCCGGGTGATAAGTACTATCTCGCGAGTAGCTTCCAACCACTCGACTTCTACCGAGGTCCTAAACATTAGCATGGTATTCTCTACTCGTCGAGTTTGTAAACTACCCAACCCTTTATAGGATTTAAAAGGCTATGCAAGTGGGGTTTCAATCACCCTAACTCCAATGCATACATTTCAACCTAGACATAAATGATACAAATGAAAAACTTTATCAAAGGTACTTAAGTGCAAACCGGGGCTTGCCTGGTTGCGAGTCAGATGAGAAGTTAGCTTCTGGTGGCAGGACGTCCAAAAGCTCCGGCGTATCCTCAACTTCGGTCACTATTATGAAATGTAAAAAAAATATATGTATAAGTATTTAAGACTTATAAGAAGTAAACTTCTATTCATAGCTACTGCTATCTAGGATCCTTAATTGGCTTTGGGGAGTTTTACAGTGAAGACTAGACCCTCTAAGGATGATCTGAGCAAAATTTGGAGAAATGCCATTGCGCATTGTGGTCTCCAAAATTCCCACAAGCACAAGGCTTCTCTGAATTTTGAGCCCAAATCAGGAGCTTTGACATAACTAAAAGTAGAAGAACTGATTAGGGTAAGTCTCCATGGTTCTAACAAAATTTGTTTCACCATTTTTGGAGCTACCAACAGAGAGATATAAATTTTTGAAGTTGGGCAGGAGTTCTGAAAAGTTTTCTGTTTAAATTCGAATTTCCAAATAAAGGCTGAACTTGGGAAGGCAATTTGACCTAGCAAAGGGATTCCAATGAAGCCCAAATTTTTACTGGAGATCAGTAACTATGAAAAGGATTAGCTGCCCAAATTTGGGAATATTTCAGAAAGAATTGCTCCTGTAATAAATCCCTAAAAGATTTACTAAAAACAATTCTACAGAAATTTCTGGGCATTTTCATAGCAAGCAATTTGTTCCTCTGTGAAGTACTCCTCCTAAGGATTCAAAAATAATTGGTCTCACCCTTTTTGGAGTTGTCTACACAAAGTTATGGATTTTTCAAACTTGAATAGCTCTCTGTTTGAAACCTACACAGAGACTTAACAGGGGGGCCCACTCATCAGGTCTTTCTTCAACCTCCCGCCAGAGAACGCGCGTGCACCAAGCTCAGATCGTGGCATGGCTTGTTCTCCCTCATTTCTCCACCAAATTAGATCCGGTTTCGCCCTACATGCTCCTTGGAACATGGCGCAGCTGCCGGGCAAGGTTGCCACGCATGAAAACGGCCGAAAACAGGTCGGCACTGGTGGGGCGGCTCGGGAGCTCGGCATCAACGCGTTCTGGTGTGTCCGAAGCTTCTCCCAGAGAGCTACCTTGCCCTAAAGCATCACCAACGATCGAGGAACATGGAACGCATGCTAAACTTGCAGAAAACGGCCGTAAAATAGGGTTCAAGGAGGACCGACCCGTTTTTGTCACCGCCGGCGGTTTCTCGTTGCCCGGGGCGTGGGATGGCTGGTTTAACCTGTGCTTTGGCATGAGAGGGTGCTAGGATCACTAGTTTCTGTGGCTTGAATTGTAGAACCGATGATCAACCACGTTGGATGAATTTATAGTTTTGGTTTGGGGCGGTTCTTCACGTGTACCGGCGCCAAAACTCAAATTCCGGTGAGACAGCGACGGGGAAGGACAAGGTGTAAAAGCCCCAAAAACGTGAATGCAAAGAAACGGGTGATTGAACGTCATCGTGTTTCTGGTTCATGAAAAATGGGACTTACAAAAACTTTCTTACATGAGATGGTCTACGTGGGGTTCAACAACACGGGTTCAAGCATTCATTTGAATGGGTTGGACCAAGGTGGAGTTAAACTCATGAGTAGTCATACATGTGTATGAGAAAGAACAAAAATAAGGTCTTTAGTCTCAAAGGCTCAGCTCAAATTACTGCCAAGCTTTTGTATACACATGGAGCCTCACACATTTGAATTGAGGAGAATGTGGTGGCAACTTTCTGATTTGAGGGGGAGCCAAAAGGGAATGGACTATGATCATGTTGAGTTCATGCTGAATTCAAACATGTTAGGACAAGGGAATGATTTGAGTTATGTCACATAAAATGATAAACTCAAACATGGACATGTGGGAAGAGCAAAAATCTTCTTTAACTCCTGTTGAACACATGTTAACCCTGGAAAGGATTTCACTCCCAAAAATCTAACTCATATGTACATTCCCTCTGAGTAGAGGGGAGGGAAATTTAAACCCCATTTTTGAACCCTTGCAAAGTATTCATGTTCAGATGGTCCAAAAGCATATATATATGAGATGATCATTGCAGTCCTCAGGTATTGAAGAGCTTAAGTTCCAAAATTAGAGAGATTTTGAGCTCTTATACCATTTGTTCAAAGCATTGTTTAAGATCACCTTCAAATTCAATTTGGAGGGGCATGGTCAAACTGAACTTGAGAGGTTCAGATTGGGACCAAGGTTGATCAAGCATGGGCTAGGACCAAACCAAAGTGTTTCACCCAAATTCAGATGGGTCATCACAAAAGAGGACTTAAAAATTCAGTTTGAATCAAAGGAATTACTTCAAAGAGAAGAAGACCATTGCCAAAGAGGAAATTCAAACTGTTGGTTGAAAATTTGTATTTGCAGTGGCCAACTCAAAGATCAGACGGCATATTCAAACTCTCCAGGTTCAAATTATGAAGAAGGCAAATTTTGAGCAAATTTGGAGGTGCTTTGATATGTGTATCAAAGCTACTTGTGAATTGTCATTGAAATTTTAATTCGAAATTGAAACTGAAGTAAAAATTTCCAAATTTCCAATGGCCTTTGAATTTGAGCTCTTCGTAGCTGAATTTGCCATGTGCCAAGATTTGGAGATAATTGTGAAAGTTTTGGGGATAAGAAAGGGGGTGGACCCCACATGTCATAGTAATCTTTAAACTTACCCTCGAAGAAAACTTCCTGTTTCTACCGAGCGGCGGAGGCTTTCCCCCAGATGACACCGGGGCGCCACCGAGGCCACCGCCTCACCCTCCCCCTCGCGCTGGCGACCTCCTTGAGTCGGTCATCACGTCTCGGCGTGATCTTTTGCCCCAGCCGACCCCCGCTCGGGCCTATTAGTCCCGCGCCGAACACCGAGAGCCGCCGCTCGACCAAACCTCAGCGCCGATCCTCGCTCGGCGCTGCTCGTCCTTCGCACGGCCATCTGAGCTCGTGGAGACATGCGCAAGAACCCACTGATCATCCTCGAGCTACCCAACCCATCCCACCAGCCCTTGTGCGCGGTACACAACAAGAACTTGCCGTGAAGCTTCGGTTCAAGCCGCCGCCGCGCCTCTTCAACGCCCCGGTGATACAGAGTGTGTCACACCGAGGCCTGAACAGCAAAAAGGTGCGTCACTCCCTCCTCTTCACGCAGCCAAAAGCCCTAAGCAATCCATCCACAGTAGCCCTGGGAATTTCCAGAAAGCCGACAAGGTGTCCCTAAGCCGTGGGTGGGGGAATTCCCAAAATTCGTGATCAACAGCTATTATTTGCTCATGCTGATCATGGAATGGGCTAGAGACCCCCTTGTGAGTCACTGACATAAAAAATCCGGAAGAATAATAGAGCCTCAACGGTGTTCTTTGAGTTTTAGCGTCGGACACCATCTTTTGAGCTAGGGCGCATGGTGACTTTGGTATTTGGGGGCATTTCCGAGCTCGGTTGCTTGCATGACGATCTTGTCCATGAGTCACTGGTGCTCTGGAGCAAGAAATCTGCGAATTTGGGTCGGTAGGGAGGGCGGCCGACGTCGCCGGACGAGGGCCGAGGCCGCTGCCCGTCGCCCGACCCTTGCGGTCCTCTACAGCCCACGAAGACCCCGGGAACGGCTTTCCTGCCCTCAAAAACCACCAGGTGGCGGACTTCGGGCCGGGAGACAACCGGGGAACGAGGGAACCAAAAGGGGGATTTCTTGCCGGCGACCGAGCGAGGGCGCGGGAAAGAGGGAAGAGCCGGAGGTTGAAGAAGGGGCCGGCCCCACATGTCAGTCACAGTGAAACCTAAATCGGATCAGCTGTGAGGCCGGATTTAGTGTGTCCACATGTAAATAGTCTGTGGCCCCGGTGTGGCTAGTCAGTGACTGGTCCATTTAAATCCCCGTGGGCCCAATTGTCAGCCACTGGTTGCAATTACAATTCAAAGGAAAATGTCCAGTTTCAATTACAACTTCAGAAATTCATAAATTTTGCTAGGAAGCTCCAAAATTAGTTATTCAAATTGGGTTGGATTAAGGAGGTAAAACTCACTCCAAATATGCAACCCAATTTCATGAAAATCAATAGAAAATTCTTTAAAGCTTTTCAGCAAAAGAATTTTTTAGGGAGTTTGGTTCATAAAAAAATTCCCAAATTTTGTCAGGATATTCTTTAGGATGTTAGTAGACTCCTGTAAAAGTTTCAGCTCAATTGGAGTTGAATTAGTTAGGGTAATTCTAAATTCAAGTTTCTGTATTCAAATGAATACAGAACATTTTCAGGAAATTTCCAAAACATGGAAATTCAGTTCTGGTCATTCCTTAGCTCCAAAAATCCTAGGAAAATTCAGGCATACTCCCTGAGCTATGTATGAAATTATGGTTCACTTGGATTTGCATGAAAGTGCAACTTTAATCAGAATTAATTCCTTTATGCCTAAATGCTTAGGGAATTGTTCTGGGTGACCTAATCAGTGAAACATTCTGAATTTTGGTCCAGAGAACTTTCTTGTGACAAGGAACTCACAAGAAAATTTCCAGCTCCATTGGAGCCCTGGATCATTATGTCCTGTTCAACCTCATTAGTTGATCCCCACCCAAGTGATGAAGCCCCACTCATCACTTGATTCTAGTACTTAAACACCAGCCCAGACCACTAACACCAGTTTCATTTTAAATTCTTAAACAGGGTTCCAGTTTTAAAACTTGTCTTTAGCACTTGTTAGCAAGAACTTTACAATTAAACATGTATGCATATTCATAACGAGTAGTGATTATACGTGGAAAGTGAAGAAGGAGAAGGTGAACTTGGATCAAGGAACAAGGAGGACAGGAGTGAACTTCAAGACATCAGAAACTGACTTCCTCTCAACTGACTTTAGTCACCTGCAAAACCATGGCAAGCCCCGGTTTGCATTTTAGTTGTTTTTTAAAAGTTTTCCTTTGTTCACTACTATTGGTCAAAGTTTGTATGTGCATTAGGTCAAGGATGTTTTATACTCCACTTGCATAACCAAACATGAACCCTGAGGTCAAGGGTAGAATTGGGTCATCGCTGTAGGATAAAGCCATGCTAAATAGCGTAGAACATCTGGTAGAAGTCGAGTAGTTGGAATCTACTCGCGAGTTATAGACGGGACTACCCGGGTGTAGATGGAAAAGAGGGCAAACTAAAGTTTACATTTCCAAAGATGAGACCGGGCAGGATGGTTAGGCAGTGTAACACCCCAAAATTCTGTTAAGAGGGGAATTTAAAAATTTTTGGACGTGTTGCATGTGTTGCAAAAATTCAAATTCAAACTGGAATTCAATTTAAACTCAAACACAGAAAAGAAATAGAAAAAGAAAAAGAAAAACAGAAAAAAACCAGCCAGTGGGCCGAAACCCACCAGCCGGCCCACCGATCCCGCGCCAGCCCGCAGCCGCGCCCCCCCCCCTTCTTCCCACTGACATGCAGGGCCCGCCAACCTTTCTTCCTCCTCGCGCTCGCGCCCGCGCCCTCGCCCGCGCTCGGCCGGACTCTCTCACCCGAATCAAAACCGACCGGAAAACCACGCGTATCCCAGCCGACTTCCGGACCCCGAAGACTCCAGCTCGATCTAAACCAACCCGCCGCCCTTCCCCATAAAAACCCCGGCATCGTCCCGTTTTTCCCCATGATCCGCCGATTTTCTCTCCGGTGAGAACCCGAGCCCCTTCGGCGAATTCTGCCCGATCTACGCTCGGGAATTCCGATCTAACTCGCTGGTCTTGATCCACCGCCTCCGGGGAACCTCGCAGGTGCAGAAAACGCGGTGGTTTGCGGTTCAAACACAGCGCCGACGAGCCTCGCCATAAATTCACCTCGGACCTCATCGCCGAACGCCTTCCAGGACCTCCGAGCTCAAGAAAACCCCCGAGGTGAGATCCGCGACCTCCCCTCCACCGATCTATGCCATAAAATCACAGTTTTCGGAAGAATTGATGAAGATCCGAAACTCTCCGGCGAGATCGCCGCCTCCCGCCGCGTGCGCCGCCGGGCAGCGCCGCCCGCGCTCGATCAGAGCGACGTGGCCGCTTGTGCGCCGTTTATTTTAAATCGCACGGTAGAGTTTAAATCCCCGCGTACCGGTTCGATGTTATAATCTCAGCCGTCTGTTTTAAATCGGACGGTCCACGTCAGCCCCGTGTTATAAAGACTGGAATTCTTACGCGCTACCCCCTGGGGTTCTCGGGAAATAAGAGCTAGCCCCGGAAACTTCTGATCTAGCCCCTGGAACTTCAAAAAATCATGTAAATTCATTTAAAAATCAGTTTTAGCCCCTGGACATAATAAAAAATTAGGAAAAACCCCTCTGTTAAGTGTAGTTAGACCCCTGGAAATTCTTAAAATAAATTAATGGACCCTGTAGTGGGGTGAGTTTACCTTTTTAACCCTATTTGATATAAAAGTTAGGAATTTGAATATGTGGCTAGTACTTAAAATTTAAAAGGTGGGACAAACATAGGGTCAAATTCAAATTAAAAACTTTCCCAGTACTTAGAAAACCTTGGAGTGAGATAAAAAAAGATTTTTGGCAGAAATGAATCTGTATAATTGATTATTCACATTTATTAGGGACACATTTTTAAGTAGAGAATAATTCTGAAAATTAGAAAAATAAATGTAAAATAGTTTACATCAGAGGAAAAGATTAAAAAAATATATTATTAACTATTTTGGATCAGAACCTATTCTGTTTAGATGATGTGTCTTACTATTTTCATAATAAAGTACATATTTAGGCATTGGAAGTAAATTTGAAAATATAGCAAGCTAGGTATAAATAATTAGAAAATGATAAATGAAGTTTCCAAAATCCAAAGAATTCAGTTTAGGGTTGGTAGAAGTTCTGAAGACACATATGGAGTAGGAAAATACCTTTCATGCATACTTGGTAGCTAAAAGGTGTAGTAATTGAATGTAAGGAATTTATTTAAGTTGGAAACTCATATATATAGTATGCAAGCATAAATGTGAATACAAAAGTAGGAATCATATACACATGATTAAAAGTGCATGAAGGCCATAAATCAACACCCATAGAGTAAACACAACACATATAATTGTGAATGACTTTCATAAATGTGAATGTGTGGTTTGTATGAAGTGGAAGTGTGAACTATGTCTTATGGATTGTTGTTTTTCTTTTGCTATGTGTGATGGTATGATGTAGAACCTGCTCCCGAGCAAGTTCTTCCTTTCCAAGATCATGGCTACCCATTCCAAGAGCAGCAGGAAGGAGGCAAGTGTCCTTGACCACTTTGATCCTATGCTAGGATGTGTAGATAGAATTATTTGCATTGTCAAATGAAATATGAAACCCATGCTAGGATGTTTCCCTAGAATTGCATTACCTTGTTTCCTTGTAGCTTGGGTTGGGATTTATTTTATCATGTCATTTATTATTATGCATATGCTTAGCCATGCTTAGAATGGGATATTTGGGATATGAGATCATCAGTTTATTTTATCATACTCTTGAATGAGATATTGTGAGTTATGTAGAGGTAGGGATCAAGGCAAGTTGGATGTTTTGGTTGCTGCTGGGTGCACGAGACTCGGGTTTGTGTTTAGTACTTGCCTAGATCCTAAGGACCGGTTCATGGAGCATGTAACCTGGCTTTACCGTGCCAACCACATGCTGAGATGGGGCAGCTTGGCCAATTAATTAGGTGTATCCCCGGCGTAGTATGGGTGTGTTGGATGGTGCGGGGAATAGGTGTTAGCTGGACTACCATATGAACCGCAAGGCTCAAGAGGGGGCCACTGCAGCGGGGTTGGAGCCTCTTGTATGCTGTTAGGGGTGAAACCTCAGTGGGCTCACGCTCGTCGGGAATCCCTTTGTAAAGGCTTCGTAGTGATCTCCTGGCTACACACCTGGGAAGTGTGAATGTGGTTCGTAGGCACTAGCATAATGGAGGTTCTTTTAGTCCACCCTGCAACGGGGGATGAAATCACTACATGTGGGTACAGTGGTGCAAACTCTGCAGAGTCAAAACTGTCATAACAGCCATGCTCACGGTCAAGAGCGGCTTGGACTTATTCATGATTAGAGGATGGATGGCTTTGGAAGTTGTGGATGTTAAGCGGGGAGCTTAACATTGGAAATGATGTTATGGTTATTTGATTATGATGATGGGATGGGAGATTTGGACCATTTCACCTGTGTAGTAATGTAGGTGCTTAATAAGCTAAGGTGATAGGTATTAATTGCGTAGTGCTTTAACCATGAGTTCAACCTCTCCTTGTTCTAGCCATGCATGACATAACTTTCCCACACTTGCTGAGTACCATCGGTACTCAACCTTGCATATTTGTTGGTTTATATTGCTGCTCAGGTCAAGATAATGAGGTGGTGTATAATGACCAAGACTTTGGACCCGAAGAAGGTTTCTAGGTTCATGGAGACCCCAGGGCAACGCCTGTAACGGAGCCCACAAGAATAATTTTCCGCTGCTAGTTTGTTTACTTGTGATGAACTTATTATTGTCCATCGAGACATTTGCTATGTAAGACTTATTTATATTCGACACCTGGCTTGTAATAAATGATGCTTCACTATTTGTAATCACATGTATGAGAAAATGATCCTAGCATACATGTGATATTCACTTGGTTGTTCTTCGGAAAACCCGGGTGTGATAGAAGTGGTATCAGAGCCAAGGTTGCCCGTAGGAACGTGGACCTAGGTATAAATGGACGTATTTAAGGGCCCTATTTTCTTAAAAACTATTTTACAAGGTGTGTGTTGAAAAGTGTTATTTAATGGAGTCACTTTCTTCATCTTACCTCAACTTTAATTCAAAATAGGATTTTTATTTAAAAGTTTATCTAACCTAAGTTTAAATGCTTTTTGTTTTAGATGGTTCGCATGATTCGCACCACTCGCAAGTCCACAGGAGCGAGAGTTCCCGTAGTTGCCCTCGCCCAAAGAGATGAGAGCCGTCCGGTGACGTACCTTTCCTACGGATTGGCTGTAGGAGGTTTGCTGCGCCGTCTTCGACGTATGCTCCAAGCCGCCGGCAATACGGGCAAGCTAATCATACACTATAGCTCCACCAGGACGATCCGTGAAAAGAGGGAAGAATGGAGTTCAGAGATGAGGATTATCCATGAAAATCAGCTGCTTAAGATCCACCACTCTCCAGCTTGTTGAGCGACACAGGTCGATGCGGAGAAGGATGTCACCTGAGAGGCCATCACCTGCCAGAGTCACATCTATCGTCACCACCTGGACAGGACTGAGTACATGTATGTCCTCCAGCGTGAGAGTGGTACCACGGAGTACAAGTACCCGCCAGTGCAGCAGGGGACTTCCCATGAGCACATGGACCTGTGCTTGGAGGATGCTGCTATGCTTAGCACTCGACTGCAGGAGTGTCAGCAGGAGCTTCAGGATGTTCGGGACACCCTAAAGGAAACCGAGACGTGGCTTCGAGCCTGCTTGAGGGCGAGAGAAAGAGGGGATGGGAATGAATTGTGTGTCACCGTGAATGATACATGGACTCCTGACTCCCCAGATCACCGGGCGATCAGGCGTCGTCGCACTTCTCCACCAACAGCCTCCCCACCCAAAGCAGAGTCAGAAGGTAGCCGCAATAATGAGGAAGATCCCGAGGAGCCAGCTCAGGAATCCGAGTAGGGTAGAGTTTTTCCCTCAGTTAGCAAGATGTCGAATAGTTGAGTCGTTACCTTAGTAAATGGTGTGTTAATGCTTGGGGTGTGTGTGACGTGAGTTGTGGAAGCCATGAGCAATTGTCCACAACCTCGTCTTCAGATTGTTTTGCTTTGATGTGTGAACCCACATGAAATAATAGTGCATTTATTTTCGTATGAGACATGAACCCTCAGAAAGTATAACAAAGCCTCAACACTTCAAAGTAAAAACGAGTGAAAGTAGTAAGATGATACGTAATGCTTTAAATTAACATGGGTTGATCATGCCAGATGGCCGGAAGAGGAAAGGGTTGTGCTGCCAACCCTGCCAACAACAACGATGAGGCCTGCAACCCTTATCTTTCTAGAGGCCAAGACAGGGGTGGTCGCCGTGAAGGAGTTGATCCCCTCCACCAAATGCTTGAGAATCAAAATCAGCTCATCCAGAACTTGACTCAAGTGGTGGCCAACTTGCATCAAGTTCCACCTCCACAAGCTGCACCACGCCAACCAAGGTTGAGTGAGTTTCTAGGAACTCAACCTCCAAAGTTTGCAAGTGCTGCTGAACCTCTGGAGGCAGATGATTGGCTAAAGACCATTGAGAGCAAGATGAGGATCATACAGTGCCAAGGGTATGAGAGGGTGCTGTTTGCCTCTCATCAATTGCATGGACCGGCTGCTGATTGGTGGACCGCCTACGTGGCCGCCCATCATGACCCTGAGAACATCACCTGGGAAGAGTTCAAGCGTAGCTTCCGCAACCATTACATCCCCAGGGGTGAACTCAAAAACAAGAGGAAGGAGTTTTTGGGGTTGCAGCAAGGTAACATGACTGTGAGGGAATACCTCACTAAATTTACCCAACTCTCCCGTTATGCCCCACGGGACATAGAGACTGATGAGCAGAAACAGGATTGTTTCGTGGAAGGGCTTACCGCAGAAATGCAGTGCGCAATGTCCTCCAACGAATATGAAAGCTTCCAAAAGATGGTGGACAGAGCATTTGTGGTAGAACGGAAGCTGAAGGCCTTGGAAAATGAGAACAAGAGGAAGGCTGGGTGGTCACATCAGGCCTCAGGGAGCAACACCCGCCCACGTCTGATGCAGCAACCCGCGGGGCAGATGAACCGTGCTGCGGTACCCTACTCAGCACCAAGAGGGTACAACCCGAACTACAGGCCTCCAGCAGCACCAATACAGCCACAACGTCAGTTCGTACAGCAGCCTCGCCCCGCATATCCACCTCGACCAGCAGTACAAGGACCCCCAAACCCACCCCAAGACAGCAAAGGACAGGCACCTAAGGTTGGGGTGCAACGTTTCAACTGTGGCGAAGTGGGGCACTACGCCCATAAGTGCCCAAAGAAGAAGCCCACGCAGCCACAACAGCAGAATGTAATGAGAGGACAGGTGAACCACGTCACCATGGAGGAAGCGCAAGAGGCACCTGACGTGGTAGTTGGTAAGTTTCCTGCCAATTTACACATTGCAACCCTGTTGTTTGATTCTGGTGCTACCCACTCGTTCATTGCCCAAGGGTTTGTTAAGAAGCATGACCTAGCAACAACACAAATGAATTATATGCTAGCAGTAAACTCTCCAGGTGGAGAAATAAGGACAAGACAAGTGTGTCCCAAGGTGGATCTAGACATTAATGGGGTAGTGTTTACTGCTAACCTCATAGTGATAGATTCCCAAGGGATCGATATTATCTTGGGTATGGATTGGTTGACCAAACATAAAGGAATCATCCATTGTTCGACCAGAACGGTGGAACTAACGCACCCTAGTGGCACGGAAGTAAAGTTTATAACAATACAAGAGCCTAGGAGGGACGTTAAATTAAATCAAGTTGAGGTGAAAGTGGAGGAGATCAGGATTATCAGGGAATATCCAGATGTTTTTCCGGAGGAGTTGCCAGGTATGCCTCCTGATCGTGAAGTGGAATTTGCAATCGAGCTAGTGCCTGGAACAGCCCCGATATACAAGAGACCTTATCGGATGGACTCCCAGCAGCTGGGAGAACTCAAGGATCATTTGAGAGAATTGTCGGAGAAGGGGTATATTCGTCCTAGTTCTTCACCTTGGGGAGCTCCGGTCATATTTGTGCCCAAGAAGGACGGAACCCAAAGGTTATGCGTGGATTACCGTGCCTTGAATGAGGTAACCATCAAGAACAAGTACCCATTACCCCGCACTGAAGACTTGTTTGATCAGTTGAGGGGAGCTTGTGTGTTCTCAAAAATTGATCTCAGGTCGGGATACCACCAACTCAAGATAAGGCAATCTGATATTCCCAAGACAGCTTTCGTATCTCGGTACGGACTGTATGAATACACTGTCATGCCTTTTGGGCTAACTAATGCCCCGGCATACTTCATGTATCTCATGAACAAGGTATTCATGGAATATCTGGACAAATTTGTGGTGGTTTTCATAGATGACATTCTCGTCTTCTCCAAAGATGAAGAAGAACATGAGAAACATCTAAGGTTGGTGTTGCAGAGGCTAAGAGAACACCAACTGTATGCCAAGTTGAGCAAGTGTGAGTTTTGGCTGAAGAGAGTCCCCTTCTTAGGACATTTAATCTCGGAGGGAGGAATCTCCGTAGATCCCGCCAAAATCGAGGATATACAGAAGTGGAAGACCCCTGAAAATGTTGGGGAAGTTCAAAGCTTCTTGGGATTGGCTGGATACTATCGACGGTTTATTGAGGGATTCTCTAAGATCTCGAGACCCCTCACCAAACTGTTGGAGAAGGGAATCACATTCACATGGACGCCACAGTGCGAGACGAGTTTTCAGGAGTTAAAGAAAAGATTGACAACAGCCCCAGTGCTAGTTATGCCAGATATGCAGAAGAACTTTACGGTGTACTGTGATGCCTCTGGAAACGGGTTGGGATGTGTTCTCATGCAAGAAGGGCATGTCGTGGCTTATGCATCCCGGCAGCTCCGGAAGCACGAGAAGAACTATCCTACACATGACCTAGAGCTAGCCGCAGTAGTACATGCGTTGAAAATTTGGCGGCACTACTTTATGGGGAAGAGGACAGAGATATATATGGATCATAAGAGTTTAAAGTACATTTTCACACAGCCAGATCTCAACCTCAGACAAAGGAGGTGGTTAGAGCTAATCAATGACTTTGATGTGGGCATCAAGTATCATCCTGGGAAAGCAAACGTCGTGGCAGATGCTTTGAGTCGGAAAGTGCAGGTCAATAGGTTGAGCTTGAAGGACATGCCTGCAGAATTGAAGGACGAGGTTATAAGGCTCAATCTATGCCTTGTGAATAGTGGTGAAGCCATCGCCATGGAAGTGGACTCCACACTAGAGCGAGAAATACGCGAGGGTCAAAAGGATGACGAGAAGATACAAGAAATCAGGCAACTCATCAAGGAAAATAAAGCCCCTGGTTTCAGACAGGATGAACAAGGAACGATGTGGCACGGGAAAAGAATCTGTGTGCCAGAAGTAAAGAAGATCCGTGAATTGATTTTGAAGGAGGCTCACTATTCCGACTATTCCATTCATCCTGGGAGTACGAAGATGTACCAGGACCTCAAGAGCAGGTATTGGTGGTATGGAATGAAGCGGGATGTCGCGAAACATGTTGCCCTATGTGACACATGCCAGTTGGTGAAAGCAGAACATCAACGACCCACAGGATTATTGCAACCACTCAAAGTGCCTGAATGGAAATGGGAAGAAATCGGTATGGATTTCATAGTGGGATTGCCTAGGACCCAATCAGGATATGATTCAATATGGGTCATCATCGACAGGCTAACCAATGTAGCTCATTTCATCCCCGTGAAAGAAAGCTACAGCGGATCCAAGTTGGCAGAATTGTACATGTCAAGGATCGTGTGTTACCATGGAGTGCCCAAGAAGATTGTGTCGGATCGAGGGACACAGTTCACCTCGAGGTTCTGGCAGAAGTTGCATGAAACCATGGGAACCCATCTGAACTTTAGTTCTGCCTATCATCCCCAAACTGATGGGCAGACGGAAAGAACCAATCAGATTCTTGAGGATATGCTGAGGGCATGTGCACTCAAAAAAACAATCGGAGTTGGGACAAGAACTTACCGTATGCGGAATTCTCCTATAACAACAGCTATCAGGCTAGTATGAAGATGTCACCGTTCGAAACTTTGTATGGGAGGAAGTGCAGAACTCCCCTATTTTGGAACCAAACAGGGGAAAGTAAAGTGTTTGGTCCCAAAGTACTACAAGAAGCTGAGGCGAAAGTGAGGGAAATTCGCAACAACTTGAGGATAGCACAAACGCGACAAAAGAGCTATGCCGATGTTCGGAGAAGAGAGATTGTTTTCAACGTGGGAGACTATGTCTATCTCAAGGTGTCCCCTATCCGAGGACTTCGTCGGTTCAAGGTGAAAGGGAAGTTGTCACCTCGATACATTGGACCCTTTCAAGTTCTGGAAAGGAAAGGCGAAGTGGCATATCAACTAGAATTACCGGCTCGCCTATCGGATGTGCACGATGTATTCCATGTGTCACAGCTCAAGAAATGTCTGAGAACGCCTGAAGAGGTGTTACCCATGAATGAGGTTGACGTAGCTGAGGATTTGTCTTATGCCGAGCAACCATCCAAGATTTTGGAAACAATGGAACGCCTCACCAGAAATAAAAGAATCCGGATGTGCAAGGTGCAGTGGAAGCATCACTCGGAAGAAGAAGCCACCTGGGAGCGAGAAGATGAGCTTAAGGCACAATTTCCGGAATTGTTTTCTTAGAACCACCAATCTCGAGGACGAGATTTCTTTTAAGGGAGGTAGAGCTGTAACACCCCAAAAATTCTGTTAAGAGGGGAATTTAAAAATTTTTGGACGTGTTGCAGGTGTTGCAGAAATTCAAATTCAAACTGGAATTCAATTTAAACTCAAAACAGAAAAGAAATAAAAAGAGAAAATGAAAAACAGAAAAAAACCGGCCAGTGGGCCGAAACCCACCAGCCGGCCCACCGATCCCGCGCCAGCCGGCAGCTGCGCGTGGCCCCCCTTCTTCCCACTGACATGCGGGGCCCGCCAACCTTTCTTCCTCCTCGCGCTCGCGCCCGCGCTCGGCCGGACTCTCTCACCCGAATCAAAACCGACCGGAAAACCTCGCGTATCCCAGCTGACTTCCGGACCCTGAAGACTCCAGCTCGATCTAAACCAACCCGCCGCCCTTCCCCCGTCTATAAAAACCCTGGCATCGTCCCGTTTTTCCCCACGATCCGCCGATTTTCTCTCCGGTGAGAACCCGAGCCCCTCCGGCGAATTCTGCCCGATCTATGCTCGGGAATTCCGATCTAACTCGCTGGTCTTGATCCACCGCCTCCGGGGAACCTTGCAGGTGCAGAAAATGCGGTGGTTTGCGGTTCAAACACAGCGCCAACGAGCCTCACCGTGAATTCACCTCGGACCTCGTCGCCGAACGCCTTCCAGGACCTCCGAGCTCAAGAAAACCCCCGAGGTGGGATCCCCGACCTCCCCTCCACCGATCTATGCCATAAAATCACAGTTTTAGGAAGAATTGACGAAGATCCGAAACTCTCCGGCGAGATCGCCGCCTCCCGCCGCCGTGCACCGCCGGGCAGCGCCGCCCGCGCTCGATCAGAGCGACGTGGCCGCTTGTGCGCCGTTTATTTTAAATCGCACGGTAGAGTTTAAATCCTCACGTACCGGTTCAATGTTATAATCTCAGCCGTCTGTTTTAAATCAGACGGTCCACGTCAGCCCCGCGTAATAAAGACTGGAATTCTTACGCGCTACCCCCTGGGGTTCTCGGGAAATAAGAGCTAGCCCCGGAAACTTCTGATCTAGCCCCTGGAACTTCAGAAAATCTTGTAAATTCATTTAAAAATCAGTTTTAGCCCCTGAACATAATAAAAATTAGGAAAAACCCCTCTGTTAAGTGTAGTTAGACCCCTGGAAATTCTTAAAATAAATTAATGGACCCTGTAGTGGGGTGAGTTTACCTTTTTAACCCTATTTGATATAAAAGTTAGGAATTTGAATATGTGGCTAGTATTTAAAATTTAAAAGGTGGGACAAACATAGGGTCAAATTCAAATTAAAAACTTTCCCAGTACTTAGAAAACCTTGGAGTGAGATAAAAATAGATTTTTGGCAGAAATGAATCTGTATAATTGATTATTCACATTTATTAGGGACACATTTTTAAGTAGAGAATAATTCTGAAAATTAGAAAAATAAATGTAAAATAGTTTACATCAGAGGAAAAGATTAAAAAAATATATTATTAACTATTTTGGATCAGAACCTATTCTGTTAAGATGATGTGTCTTACTATTTTCATAATAAAGTACATATTTAGGCATAGGAAGCAAATTTGAAAATATAGCAAGCTAGGTATAAATAATTAGAAAATGATAAATAAAGTTTCCAAAATCCAAAGAATTCAGTTTAGGGCTGGTAGATGTTCTGAAGACACATATAGAGTAGGAAAATACCTTTCATGCATACTTGGTAGCTAAAAGGTGTAGTAATTGAATGTAAGGAATTTATTTAAGTTGGAAACTCATATATATAGTATGCAAGCATAAATGTGAATACAAAAGTAGGAATCATATACACATGATTAAAAGTGCATGAAGGCCATAAATCAACACCCATAGAGTAACTACAACACATATAATTGTGAATGACTTTCATAAATGTGAATGTGTGGTTTGTATGAAGTGGAAGTGTGAACTATGTCTTATGGATTGTTGTTTTTCTTTTGCTATGTGTGATGGTATGATGTAGAACCTGCTCCCGAGCAAGTTCTTCCTTTCCAAGATCAGGACTACCCATTCCCAGAGCAGCAGGAAGGAGGCAAGTGTCCTTGACCACTTTGATCCTATGCTAGGATGTGTAGATAGAATTATTTGCATTGTCAAATGAAATATGAAACCCATGCTAGGATGTTTCCCTAGAATTGCATTACCTTGTTTCCTTGTAGCTTGGGTAGGGATTTATTTTATCATGTCATTTATTATTATGCATATGCTTAGCCATGCTTAGAATGGGATATTTGGGATATGAGATCATCAGTTTATTTTACCATACTCTTGAATGAGATATTGTGAGTTATGTAGAGGTAGGGATCAAGGCAAGTTGGATATTTTGGTTGGTGCTGGGTGCACGAGACTCGGGTTTGTGTTTAGTACTTGCCTAGATCCTAAGGACCGGTTCATGGAGCATGTAACCTGGCTTTACCGTGCCAACCACATGCTGAGATGGGGCAGCTTGGCCAATTAATTAGGTGTATCCCCGGCGTAGTATGGGTGTGTTGGATGGTGCGGGGAATAGGTGTCAGCTGGACTACCATATGAACCGCAAGGCTCAAGAGGGGGCCACTGCAGCGGGGTCGGAGCCTCTTGTATGCTGTTAGGGGTGAAACCTCAGTGGGCTCACGCTCGTCGGGAATCCCTTTGTAAAGGCTTCGTAGTGATCTCCTGGCTACACACCTGGGAAGTGTGAATGTGGTTCGTAGCCACTGGCATAATGGAGGTTCTTTTAGTCCACCCTGCAACGGGGGATGAAATCAATACATGTGGGTACAGTGGTGCAAACTCTGCAGAGTCAAAACTGTCATGACAGCCGTGCTCACGGTCAAGAGCGGCTTGGACTTATTAATGATTAGAGGATGGATGGATTTGGAAGTTGTGGATGTTAAGCGGGGAGCTTAACATTGGAAATGATGTTATGGTTATTTGATTATGATGATGGGATGGGAGATTGGGACCATTTCATCTGTGTAGTAATGTAGGTGCTTAATAAGCTAAGGTGATAGGTATTAATTGCGTAGTGCTTTAACCATGAGTTCAACCTCTCCTTGTCCTAGCCATGCATGACATAACTTTCCCACACTTGCTGAGTACCATCGGTACTCAACCTTGCATATTTGTTGGTTTATATTGCTGCTCAAGTCAAGATAATGAGGTGGTGTATAATGACCAAGACTTTGGACCCGAAGAAGGTTTCTAGGTTCATGGAGACCCCCGGGCAATGCCTGTAACGGAGCCCACAAGAATAATTTTCCGCTGCTAGTTTGTTTACTTGTGATGAACTTATTATTGTCCATCGAGACATTTGCTATGTAAGACTTATTTATATTCGACACCTGGCTTGTAATAAATGATGCTTCACTATTTGTCATCACATGTATGAGAAAATGATCCTGGCATACATGTGATATTCACTTGGTTGTTCTTCGGAAAAACCGGGTGTGACAGGCAGCGACAAGACGAGGTCTTGGTCGAGTAGCTCTGCCTGTGTCGGTTAAGGACCGATGCGTGTGTGGCACCCAGGAGCAGGTATTGAGTTGTGTACCGGATGCTTACTGACATATGGGAATCAGGAAACCGATGTACCAGGTTCAATGGATTGTAGAGGCATACCACATCGTCTCGTTAGACCTATGAGCCCGAGACAGCGCGACCGGTTCTACAGTTTAGTGTCCTGAGAAAGTTTGCCACATACGACGTAATGAAGGACGCCAGAGTTGGGTCTTCAGAGGCAGGCGTATGTGTCGAGTTATCTGGGTAGTGTTTGATTCGAATCACCGTCCATCGCGGTTATTGATTACCGCTTGCTCCCTGTGTTGTGACGTAGTAATCAAGATGTGTGGAAATAGTTTGCAAAGTTTTAAATGCTGTTATGATAATTGTAAATTGCATGAAAACCATGTTCGCAGTAGAGATAGAGCAAACTAAAGTTATTCTTCTACCTTGGGACAAGTAACATTGGAATGAAACATTTCTTGTTTGATTGTGGAGTTCCAATGTTGCTGGGCGCAAGGTCACTACTATTATGGCTAAAATCTGAAAGTTAAGGATGAACTCGTAGGCGAGTCTTTTCGCCAAGGACAGGCTTAAGTCTTAGGTTACTTTCATATAGAGTTCCATGCTTTAGGAGAGACGGTTAAGTCTTGCTGAGCCTTTGTGCTCACTCTTGCTATATAAGTGGTTTTGCAGGTAACCCTCGACGCTATAACGAAGGTTGTCCGGTGAGACTCGGGAATTCCCGAGTCATGTCACACTTGGAGGACCTAGCCGCTGCCATGTCTTCGTGTTGCTAGCGAGAGGAGTCCGTGGGCTGGACCTCTTCTCGAGTGCTTCTTAGATATTCTACGTGAGCTGGTTATAGACTTCCGCTGTAGCTATTTTATGTAAATTATTTACAAAGATCAATTTGTAAGCTTCCGCTTTTGATTTATGTAATACATTGTTCCTTATATGTGTGTTGTTCGGTGCCGCATAACACGGCACCACCCAATGCAATCCCCGGGCGAGGCGGCACGACCCCGTGATGGAGGTCGGGCCATCTCAGCGTGGTATCAGAGCTGCATTGGTAATAGCGCACGGAATAAGGATGGTATTACAACAAAAACTTAGGATACGGTGAGGAAACGATATTAGGCCCACATAAGGACTATAGTAGTGTAGTTACTTAAAGTGGCAAGACTAACATATGTGTTTTAATTCTGAATTTTCATTATGTAACGACGCACATACGCTCAGGTAAACAAGGTAAGGAACGCTACCGAAAGCGGTTCAATTTCGGTTAGCTCCCCTGACGAGGAAAGTGGTTCAGGACTAGATCTCACAGCTTGGTGTTAGATGTTAATATGAAACTCTTGGACTCTTCATGTCCCTGAGTTCATATGAAACGCTGATCCCTAGCGTGCATTAGGCAAGTAAGTGGAGACCCCATCGTGTGGTCAGTAACGCGATAGTGTGTTTGTCTGGAACTAGCCCAGGAGGACATACGCAGCGCTTGCCATCGGCGTGCCCTGCAGGGCAGTAGGTGGTATCCATTGGGTTGATAACATTCCCAACCGTGACGACCCGTTCATGACATACTCGGGTTCCCCGTCGTGTGGTGTTGAAACACGATCACGTACCTTGAGACGTGACCTAACTCAAGGACGGCCGTATGACAATGATACGGGCGTTTGTATTTACTTTCAAATATGGAACTGCCTGAAATGAAACAACCTTTGAGTGCACCATTATTGAGTGTCTTCTGCAGGTACTAACCACGTACGTATCCCGTGTAGTACACGTGTGCGAGAGACCGTCTTAGTGCCACTGATAAAACGGATATGCCGGTATAATCCGGTTTAGGATTTTCTTTGGTGAGGTAACGTAGTACCGACATGATTCTTACGGTGCATCGTCACCGTAGTAAACATATAATCCTCTTCCCTATGAAGGAATGATTCATGAACTAACTTTCAACTAAAAATGGAAGTTTGAGACAAATATTAGTTACTGAACTCTTATTTTGAGCTAAGATTCAAATGAGAGTATAACTAGGTGTCAAAGTTTTCAAAAACAGAGTGCTCTGTTTCTGGCAGGAATTCTTGCTGGACTTTTACAGAGCATAACACTGAGTAGATTTAACCAATTAAGGTGGATGATACAGTTCTGGAAATATTTTCAACTGCTCTACAACTTCTTTGTAGACCTCCAGAGCAAAATCACACGTTAACTGGGTGAAAAGTCCAGTTGAAGGCAAACTGTTCAGAACTAGGATAGTACCAAAAACCTCTCTGGATCTTTCTGTTTTTAAGCCATAACTTCCTGTAGAAAAATCCTTAAGGAGCCTATAATACACCGTTGGAAAGGTTATGAAATTTGCAACATTGTTGTAGTTCAGAGTTTGCTCAGATTCTTATTGTATTTCATATACAACTGTGATAAAGTAGCCAGATACAAAGGAGATGCTGGCAAATTTTATCCAGGAATTCTGTCAACTTTGAGAAATCATAACTTTTGATCCAGAGATGATCTGGACACATTTGAGTACTCGTTGGAAAGATACTGAAGTTAACTTTAACTTTGGTATTCGACTTGAGTTATGAAAATGCTGCTAAACTGATCAAAATCTGGGTAGAGACAGGAGAATCTATTCTGAACAGAAAAGAGGACTGGCTAGGCCTATCCCACAGAAGTGATTAAACTCGAGGAGTTTCCGGTGGGACGTGAATATCCAATGTGTTCCGATAAGTTACCGGGAAATGCCGGCTAACGGGACGTCAAGTTCAAGATTGAATTGACGCCGGAAGCAACACCGATTTCACAAAGGCTGTATAAGATGGCACCCAATGAACTAGCGGAGTTGAAGGAGCAACTAAGTGAACTTACGAGCAACGGTTTTATACGACCAAGCTTATCACCTTGGGGTTGCTCTGCGCTGTTCGTTAAGAAGAGCGATGAGACACTAAGATTAAGTGTTTATCATTGTTCGCTCAATGCCATCATTATAATGAACAAGTACCCTGCCCTGCATCGATGGTTTAACTAATCAATTAATTGGTACAAGGGTATTCTCGAAGATGGTTGGAGCTCATGAAACCATATGACATCAAGACCCATTACCATCCGGGAAAAAGGGAAGGTGGTTGCCAACATATTAGTCGGAAGAAACCACGTTCACAACTTGGCGATTGCTGAGTTGGAAGAAGAGGAACCAAGTCTCCGTATCATTCCGTATGGAGTACATTATAACACTGCTCCCATTCCAGCAATCTGAGGAGAGATTGCTGAAGTGCAAAGGAGAGACTAAGGTAAGTCTCACCCACAGAGGGGAATAGACAATGGAGAGCTGAGGTGGTTCAGGAAGAACAGTGAGGGTACTCTATGGTTTAGAGACCATATAGTTATACCTCGTAATATGAAGCTCTATACTGCCAGAAATGCCACACACCACTGAAGTAGTGTGAGTACGGCAGAAGAGTACTGATCGGGGTTGGTTAGTCAACAAAGACAATGTCCAAGTTCGAACGGTAGAAGCGAACTTGGAGGCTGTTCAATCCCAAAAGAAAAGTCACGATGGTCAAAGGCATAGACTGTTGCATTTCGACAGTGGAGAACACGTTGTCTTTGCGTGTCTCCGATGAAAGGAATTCACCGGTCCGATGTAAAGGGGGGATTTTGCTCCCCGAGCCTTAGATCCACTTGCTAACACGGAGAGGTGTGGAACCGTAAACTTACCGGCTGGAATTACCGGCAAGTCTTACTGCTGTTCAGGACATATTTCATATGTCACAGCTACGGAAGTACGTTAAAGCTACCATCGCTGTCCACACCGAAGAAATTGACTAGTTGAAGCCGGATCGTACCTACACCGAGCGACCAGTTCAGACTATCGATGAGAAGAACCCGGAACACCTGGAATCGGATATTAAGATTTTACCAGGTGCTGTGGGATAATCATACCATGGAAGAAATAACGTGGAGAGCAAAGATTACCTCCGCATGAACTATCCGGAGTTTTTATCGTCATACCACTTGGCATTACCTCTCCCGTCTCGTCTCCTATTGGAATCTCGGGACGGGATTCTTTTTAAGGGGGGGAATGTAAAAGTCCCAAAAATGTGACTGCAAAGAAACGGGTGATTGAACGTCATCGTGTTTCTGGTTCATAAAAAATGGCACTTACAAAAACTTTCTTACATGAGATGGTCTACGTGGGGTTCAACAACATGGGTTCAAGCATTCATTTGAATGGGTTGGACCAAGGTGGAGTTAAACTCATGAGTAGTCATACATGTGTATGAGAAAGAACAAAAATAAGGTCTTTAGTCTCAAAGGCTCAGCTCAAATTACTGCCAAGCTTTTGTATACACATGGAGCCTCATACATTTGAATTGAGGAGAATGTGGTGGCAACTTTCTGATTTGAGGGGGGGCCAAAAGGGAATGGACTATGATCATGTTGAGTTCATGCTGAATTCAAACATGTTAGGACAAGGGAATGATTTGAGTTATGTCACATAAAATGATAAACTAAAACATGGACATGTGGGAAGAGCAAAAAACTTCTTTAACTCCTGTTGAACACATGTTAACCCGGGAAAGGATTTCACTCCCAAAAATCTAACTCATATGTACATTCCCTATGAGTAGAGGGGAGGGAAGTTTAAACCCCATTTTTGAACCCTTGCAAAGTATTCATGTTCAGATGGTCCAAAAGCATATATATATGAGATTATCATTGCAGCCCTGAGGTATTGAAGAGCTTAAGTTCCAAAATTAGTGAGATTTTGGGCTCTTATACCATTTGTTCAAAGCATTGTTTAAGATCACCTTCAAATTCAAATTGGAGGGGCATGGTCAAACTGAACTTGAGAGGTTCAGCTTGGGACCAAGGTTGATCAAGCATGGGCTAGGAGCAAACCAAAGTGTTTCACCCAAATTCAGATGGGTCATCACAAAAGAGGACTTAAAAATTCAGTTTGAATCAAAGGAATTACTTCAAAGAGGAGAAGACCATTGCCAAAAAGGAAATTCAAACTGTTGGTTGAAAATTTGTATTTGCAGTGGCCAACTCAAAGATCAGACGGCATATTCAAACTCTCCAGGTTCAAATTATGAAGAAGGCAAATTTTGAGCAAATTTGGAGGTGCTTTGATATGTGTATCAAAGCTACTTGTGAATTTTCATTGAAATTTGAATTCGAATTTGAAACTGAAGTAAAAATTTCCAAATTTCCAATTGGCCTTTAAATTTGAGCTCTTCATAGCTGAATTTGCCATGTGCCAAGATTTGGAGATATTTGTGAAAGTTTTGAGGATAAGAAAGGGGGTGGACCCCACATGTCATAGTAGTCTTTAAACTTACCCTCGAAGAAAACTTCCTGTTTCTACCGAGCAGCCGAGGCTTTCCCCCGGATGACACCGGGGCGCCACCGAGGCCACCGCCTCACCCTCCCCCTCGCGCTGGCGACCTCCTTGAGTCGGTGATCACGTCTCGGCATGATCTTTTGCCCCAGCCGACCCCCGCTCGGGCCTATTAGTCCCGCGCCGAACACCGAGAGCTGCCGCTCGACCAAACCTCAGCGCTGATCCTTGCTCGGCGCTGCTCGTCCTTCGCACGGCCATCTGAGCTCGTGGATACATGCGCAAGAACCCACTGATCATCCTCGAGCTACCCAACCCATCCCACCAGCCCTTGTGCGCGGTACACAACAAGACCTTGCCGTGAAGCTTCGATTCAAGCTGCCGCCGTGCCTCCTCAATGCCCCGGTGATACAGAGCGTGTCACACCGAGGCCTGAACAGCAAAAAGGTGCGCCACTCCCTCCTCTTCACGCTGCCAAAAGACCTAAGCAATCCATCCATGGTAGCCCCGGGAATTTGCGGAAAGCCGACAAGGTGTCCCTAAGCCGTGGGTGGGGGAATTCCCAAAATTCATGATCAACAGCTGTTCTTTGCTCATGCTGATCATGGTATGGGATAGAGACCCCCTTGTGAGTCACTGACATAAAAAATCCGGAAGAATAATAGAGCCTCGACGGTGTTCTTCGAGTTTTAGCGTCGGACACCATCTTTTGAACTAGGGCGCACGGTGACTTGGTAGTTGGGGGCATTTCCAAGCTCGTTTTCTTGCATGACGACCTTGGCCATGAGTCACTGGTGCTCTGGAGCAAGAAATCCACGAATTTGGGTCGGTAGGGAGGCCGGCCGACATCGCCGGACAAGGGCCGAGCCGCTGCCCATCGCCCGACCCTTGCGGTCCTCTACAGCCCACGAAGACCCCGGGAATGGCTTTCCCGCCCACAAAAACCCCCAGGCGGCGGACTTCGGGCCGGGAGACGACCGGGGAACGAGGGAACCAAAAGGGGGATTTCTTGCCGGCGAGCGAGCGCGGGCGCGGGAAAGAGGGAAGAGCCGGAGGTTGAAGAAGGGACCGGCCCCACATGTCAGTCACAGTGAAGCCTAAATCGGATCAGCTGTGAGGCCAGATTTAGTGTGTCCACATGTAAATAGTCTGTGGCCCCGGTGTGGCTAGTCAGTGACTGGTCCATTTAAATCCCCGTGGGCCCAATTGTCAGCCACTGGTTGCAACTACAATTCAAAGGAAAATGTCAAGTTTCAATTTCAACTTCAGAAATTCATAACTTTTGCTAGGAAGCTCCAAAATTAGTGATTCAAATTGGGTTGGATTCAGGAGGTAAAACTCGCTCCAAATATACAACCCAATTTGAATGAAAATCAATAGAAAATTCTGGGAAATTCTTTAAAACTTTTCAGCAAAAGAATTTTTGAGGGAGTTTGGTTCATCCAAAAATTCCCATATTTTGCCAGGATATTCTTTAGGATGTTAGAAGACTCGTCTAAAAGTTTCAGCTCAATTGGAGTTGAATTAGTTAGGGTAATTATAAATTCAAGTTTCTGTATTCAAATGAATACAGAAACATTTTCAGGAAATTTCCAAAACTTGGAAATTCAGTTCTGGCCATTCCTTAGCTCCAAAAATCCTAGGAAAATTCAGGCATACTCCCTGAGCTATGTATGAAATTATGGTTCACTTGGATTTGCATGAAAGTGCAAGTTTAATCAGAATTAATTCCTTTATGCCTAAATGCTTAGGGAATTGTTCTGGGTGACCTAATCAGTGAAACGTTCTGAATTTTGGTCCAGAGAACTTTCTTGTGACAAGGAAGGCACAAGAAAATTTCCAGCTCCATTGGAGCCCTGGATCATTATGTCCTGTTCAACCTCATTAGTTGATCCCCACCCAAGTGATGAAGCCCCACTCATCACTTGATTCTAGTACTTAAACACCAGCCCAGACCACTAACACCAGTTTCATTTTAAATTCTTAAACAGGGTTCCAGTTTTAAAACTTGTCTTTAGCACTTGTTAGCAAGAACTTTACAATTAAACATGTATGCATATTCATAACGTGTAGTGATTAAACGTGGAAAGTGAAGAAGGAGAAGGTGAACTTGGATTAAGGAACAAGGAGGACAGGAGTGAACTTCAAGACATCATAAACTGACTTCCTCTCAACTGACTTTAGTCACCTGCAAAACCAAGGCAAGCCCCGGTTTGCATTTAAGTTGTTTTTTAAAAGTTTTCCTTTGTTCACTACTATTGGTCAAAGTTTGTATGTGCATTAGGTCAAGGATGTTTTATACTCCACTTGCATAACCAAACTGAACCCTGGGGTCAAGGGTAGAATTGGGTCATCGCTGTAGGATAAGGCCATGCTAAATAGCGTAGGACATCCGGTAGAAGTCGAGTAGTTGGAATCTACTCGCGAGCTATAGACAGGACTACCTGGGTGTAGATGGAAAAGAGGGCAAACTAAAGTTTACATTTCCAAAGATGAGACCGGGCAGGATGGTTAGGCAGCGACAAGACGAGGTTTTGGTCGAGTAGCTCCGCCTGTGTCGGTTAAGGACCGATGAGTGTGCGGCACCCAGGAGCAGGTATTGAGTTGTGTACCGGATGCTTACTGACATATGGGAATCAGGAAACCGATGTACCAGGTTCACTAGATTGTAGAGGCATACCACATCGTCTCGTTAGACCTATGAGCCCGAGACGGCGCGACCGGTTCTACAGTTTAGTGTCCTGAGAAAGGTTGCCACATACACGTAATGAAGGACGCCAGAGTTGGGTCTTCAGAGGCGGGCATATGTGTCGAGTTATCCGGGTAGTGTTTGATTCGAATCACCGTCCATCGCGGTTATTAATTACCGCTTGCTCCCTGTGTTGTGAAGTAGTAATCAAGTTGTGTGGAAATAGTTTGCAAAGTTTTAAATGCTGTTATGATAATTGTAAATTGCATGAAAACCATGTTTGCAGTAGAGATAGAGCAAACTAAAGTTATTTTTCTACATTGGGACAAGTAACATTGGAATGAAGTGTTTCTTGTTTGATTGTGGAGTTCCAATGTTGCTGGGCGCAAGGTCACTACTATTATGGCTAAAATCTGAAACTTAAGGATGAACTCGTAGGCGAGTCTTTTCGCCAAGGACAGGCTTAAGTCTTAGGTTACTTTCATATAGAGTTCCATGCTTTTGGAGAGGTGGTTAAGTCTTGCTGAGCCTTTGTGCTCACTCTTGCTATATAAGTGGTTTTGCAGGTAACCCTCGACGCTATAATGAAGGTTGTCCGGTGAGACTCGGGAATTCCCGAGTCATGTCACACTTGGAGGACCTAGCCGCTGCCATGTCTTCGTGTTGCTAGCGAGAGGAGTCCGCGGGCTGGACCTCTTATCGAGTGCTTCTTAGATATTCTACGTGAGCTGGTTATAGACTTCCGCTGTAGCTATTTTATGTAAATTATTTACAAAGATCAATTTTTAAGCTTCCGCTTTTGATTTATGTAATACATTGTTCCTTCTATGTGTGCTGTTCGGTGCCGCATAACACGGCACCACCCAATGCGATCCCCGGGCGAGGCGGCACGACCCCATGATGGAGGTCGGGCCCTCTCACAAGGGGACTGCGGTAGCATGATCTACACACCTTGGCGCACCTCAGGGAGGTGTTGGACGTGCGGGAGAGGCGTTGGAGCGGCCGGAACGCGAGGAGCAGTAAGGGTCGGCGTGCTCTGTCTTCCCCCGGTGAAGAATAGCTCGGGCACAGCGAGGGGAGCTCGGGGATGAGCTGAGGAGCGGTGGAGCACATTGAGGAGGTGCCGGCGCAGCTCCTGGGTGGCTCAACCGGTGCTAGGGGTGGTGGAAGGCTGCTGAACAGCGAGCACCGAGGGTTGATGGTTTCTCCCGTGAGCGCTCGAGCGAGGAGCTGAGGAACGCTTCGGTTGGAACATGGAGAAGAGAAGAAATGCACTTGTGCTGCTGCCTTGATCACCCACGAGCTGACGTCGGGAGCAAGTGAGGCAAGCAGCTCGGTGGCAAGCAGTGCAGCTCGGTGGCGCGCCGTGATCACCCGAGAGAAGCAAAAACAGTCGGTTGTGTTGCATGTGTGGCTGACAAAGGGGTCCCACCACCTCTAATTTATCAATTACTTTCCACAGATATTTTTACCCCAGCAACTCAACATTTAAGGCTACACTTTCACACCAAGTCATGGTTTAAACTTTCTGAATTCAAATGATTTGAATTCTGGTATGAAAGTTTGAATTGTATTTGACCATTTGAATTTGAAATGGAGTTTGAATTCTCCATTTTGTATTGCCCCAAAAACATAGCAAACCAGCTCCAAAGTTTCCAATTTTTGGCATGGCTGCCCATTCAAATGTGGAGAACACATTTGTGGAACCAAATTTGCAAATTGAGGGAGTTGGAAATTTGAAACTGAATTTGAAATTCAGATTAGAGGGCTTCTCCTTTTAGTCCCAAACAAATATTGAAACTCCTCCAAATGAGCTGAAATTTGGAAGGGTGAATATTTGGACTATGAAGATCCAAGCTGTGCATTTAGATCTCCATGTTTGGAAGTTTTTGGGAAGTTTGATTCACAACTTTGAACTCACACCGTTATAATTCAAAGTTTTAATTCCCCTCATTTTTCCTAAGTGTACATGAGCTGAATTTTTCTTGCTACCACTTTTTGGGGATTTTACAACCAGGATCTGAAAACCAAATTTTGGTGGACACGGATGAAAAGAGAAATCGCAAAGTACGTATCTGAATGTGATACGTGTCGGCGGGTGAAAGCCGACCATATGCGTAAAGCCGGACAGCTGCAACCATTGAACATTCCGGCGTGGAAGTGGGAGGATATCAGCATGGACTTCATTGTTGGTTTACCTCTCACATCTCACAAGCATGATTCGATTTGGGTGATAGTCGATCGACTAACAAAGTTGGCTCATTTTATCCCCGTACATACAAAGTATGTGGCCAAGCAATATGCGGAGCTGTATATTGCAAGGATCTTGTGCTTGCACGGTGTTCCCCGCTCCATTATTTCGGATCACAGTGCGCTGTTCGTCTCTCGGTTTTGGGAACAGCTGCACGCGTTGTTGGGGACCAAACTGACCCAAAGCTCCGCGTATCACCCGCAGATGGATGATCAAACTGAACGGGTGAATCAAGTGCTTGAAGACATGCTACGCGCTTGTGCCATCCACCACGGCAAGAATTGGGACGATCATTTGCCGCTGGCGGAGTTTTCTTACAACAATGGCTATCAAGCTAGCATCAAGATGGCGCCGTATGAAGCTCTCTACGGCCGGAAATGTCGCACACCGCTCAACTGGTGCAAGTCCGGCGAGCGAGTTATCTACGGCATTGAACTTGTGAATGAGGCTGAAGAACGAGTGCAAGTAATACAAGCCAATCTCAAGGCTGCTCAATTTCGTCAGAAGAGCTATGCGGATAAAAGACGCCGCCCTCTCCACTTCGACATCGGGGACCAGGTCTATGTCCGTGTGTCTCCGATGAAGGGAGTTCATCGTTTCGGAGTGAAGGGTAAACTTGCGCCGCGGTTCATTGGTCCATTCGCCGTCATTGAAAGATGTGGACTCGTGGCCTACCGCTTGGATTTACCGGTGTCACTCGCAGGAATTCACAATGTCTTCCACATCTCTCAGCTAAGGAAGTACCTCAAACCCTCCGCTGAAATCCGCACTGAAGACATAGAAGTTCTTCAACCGGACCTCACGTACACGGAGTATCCAATCCGATGAAAAGACTCGCGCCACAAGAAACCGGACCTTATGGTTCTACAAGGTATTCTGGAGTAACCATACCGCTGATGAGGCGACATGGGAAAGCAAGAACTATCTACAAGCGAATTATTCAGACTTGCTATCATCATATACCCGATAAAGTTTCCCCACTTTGCTTTTCCTTTGGAATCTCAGGACGAGATACTTTTTAAGGGGGGAGGGATGTAAAATCCTCAAAAAGTGGTAGCAAGAAAAATTCAGCTCATGTACACTTAGAAAAATGAGGGTAATTAAAACTTTGAATTATAACGGTGTAGGTTCAAAGTGAGGATTAGAACTTCCCAAAACTTCCAAACATGGAGATCTAAATTCATAACATGGGTCTTCATACTTCAAATATTCAACCTTCCAAATTTCAGCTCATTTGGAGGAGTTTTAATATTTGTTTGGGATTAAAAGGAGAAGCCCTCTAATCTGAATTTGAATTTCAGTTTCAAATTCCAATTTCCTCAGTTTCCAAATTTGGTTCCACAAATGTGTTCTTCACATTTGAATTAGCAGCCATGCCAAAAATTAGAAACTTCAGAGTTGGTTTGCTATGTTTTGGAACAATACAAAATGGAGAATTCAAATTCCATTTCAAATTTAAATGACCAAACACAATTCAAACTCCACAACAGAATTCAAATTATTTGAATTCAACTTTTTAAACCTTAACTTTGAGGCAAAGCATAGCCTTAAATGTTGAGTAGTTGGGGAGAAATATCAATGGAAATTGGATGAAAATTTGAGGTAGTGGGACCCAATTGTCAGCCACACAAAAGAGCAAACCGACCTGTTTTTCACCTCGGTTGATCACAGCGCGCCAGCGCTCGGCTGCTACCCGCGCCCGAGGCTCCACCGAGCTGGTTCTCGCTGCCCCTGACGTTGGCGCGCACGTGGGTGATCAGAGTAGCCGCCCGAGTGCCCCAGCCCTATTTCTCTTCCCCCTCAGCTCGTGTGTGCGCCTCAGTTGCTTCCTTCACGCGGAGCACCGCTTCCGGTTTCCTCCCGATCAACCACAGCCTCCCGAGCTCGGATGCTCAAGCTATCCACAGAAAAGAGTAGCGCCTTGACGTGCTCTAGCTCCTCCTAGAATTTCCTCTGAGGTTTCTGATCAGAGCTGCTCACAAAACACGGAATTGCGCCAAGGCTTTGGGGTGGACCGGACCTCACCGTGTCGGCTCGCCGTCGACAGCCTCATCCAACCACCCTCTCCTCTGACTTCCTATACAAGAATGGTGCGTGGGTAGCCCTGGATGGTGTAGGCTGCTAACCGTGTAACAAGTGATCAATCGGGTAGCTAGAATTTCCTCCTTTCACGAAACCTAGTATAAAAAGGTAGAGCTCGATTTAAACCCAAATTCAGGTTACACCATCGACCAGACCTCGAGCTAACGTACACAGAGATCCTCACCTCCCAGCGCCCATCCTCGACGAAGAACCGAGGAAAACCATAAAGAGTTGGCCCTGTTCTAGTCGATTTTCGCATCGCCATGGGAAACCGCCTCGGCTCACCGTTGAACCCTAGTTTGCCGGCCGTATCATCAAGTTAGGCGGCCCGTTCTAGCTTCTACATCTTCCACTGGTGCTCTGGAGCCCGAGAGCCGATCGTTTGGTGGAGGAATGAAGTTTCCCGGTCTCGCCGGAGTTCGAAACCCTGCGTCACCAGTGCACGCCATCTTCCGGCAAGTTTTGGCCGCCGGCGACACCACCAGAGTGTTCAGCGGGGTAAATAATGGAGGAGCAGTGAGATTTGGCCCGGGAGGCGGCCAGGAAAGCCCTTCCCGCCACCGTAGCCGGAGAAACGCCGCGGGTTTCCTCTGTTTGGCGCGAGGTAGAAGAGGGAGCTGATGGGTGGGCCCCACAGCCAGGATTTAAACATTTCCAGATTTTCCTAATTCAGTTCAGACTTTGAAGACCCATAACTTTGTGTAGAAAAGTCCAGAAGGGGTGAGACTACATTGTGCAATGACATTTCTCCAAATTTTGCTCAGATCATCCTTAGAGTCTAGTATCCACTGTAAAAATCCCAAAGCCAATTAAGGAACATAAATAGCAGTAGCTATGAATAGAAGTTCAATTCTTATAAATCCTTAATACTTATACATATATTTTGTTACATTTCATTTAGTGACCGAAGTTGAGGACGCACCGGAGCCCTTGGACGTCCTCCCACCAGAAGCTGACTTCCCCTTTAACTCGCAACCAGGCAAGCCCCGGTTTGCACTTAAGTACATTTTATAAAGCTTTTCATTTGTATCACTTATGTCTAGGTTGAAATGTATGCATTAGAGTTAGGGTGATTGAAACCCCACTTGCATAGCCTTTTTAACTCCTATAAAGGGTTGGGTAGTTTACAAACTCGACGAGTAGAGAATGCCATGCTAATGTTTAGGATCTCGGTAGAAGTCGAGTGGTTGGAAGCTACTCGCGAGATAGTACTTATCACACGGAATGAAAAGCGGTAGAAAATGGCATGGGTGTAAAAATGAGACCCAGCAGGGGGGATAGGATGCAGTGAGCAGAGGTCTCACGTGCGTAGCCCTGTTGGCGTCGGTTGAGGACCGTCCGTGTGCGGCCCTGCTGGACAAGTATTGAACAGTACCGGATGCATACTGGCATATGGGAACAAGGAAACCGATGTAATTGGTTAACCTGGGTGCCAAGGCCTACCCAACCGTAAATAGGAGTTGGTTGAGGGTAGCAAGGTGTAAATCTGCCGGTGGGCACAGTCACGCTCCACGCGGGGACCTCCTGCCCTTTACGGATGGACCGGTTCGGCATTTGGGTTGCCTTTGAAAGGTTGTTGCATACAATAGGGTAGGAAGGGGTGTGGAATCATGCTTCTGAAAGTGGGTGTATGCAACGTGTTGTCCGGGTGTGTATTGATTGCAATCACCGTCCCTCGCGGTTATTTGAGTACCCGCTTGTTCACTGCACTGTGACGTAGTAAGAAGTGAAATAAGCCAACTGAATATGCTGCATTGAATTATAAATGACTTGAAACCTTGTATGTTGTAGTTATAGAGCTAATTAAGTTTATATTCCCCTTTGGGCATCATCATATCAGAGGAAAGTGTTTCTTGTTTGATTGTGGACTTCCGATGTGAGGGCTGCCTAAGGCTTATAAATCTGTTGCTATAAAACTGAAAGTAAGGATCAACATGTAGGCGTGTCTTTATTGCAAAGTCCTTTTCCTATCTTACACATCCTGGCATGTAGAGTTCCATGCCTAGGGTTGTCGGTTAAGACTTGCTGAGCCATCGTGCTCACGGTTGCAATATTTTGAGCTGTGTGCAGGTGAGAATTATGAGGAAGGTTCCGAGGACGAGGCGATGCCCCCGTCGTGGTACACGGTCGAGCTGGAGCCTTGCACGCCGCCGTGATTCTAAGGTTCCATGCTGCTAGTGTGTAGCGTCCCCGGGCTGGACGGCTGCACTTTTGCTTAGTTAGGATTTGAGAGTATCTATGTATTGTATAATTCAGTTTTGTAAAAAGACTTCCGCTGTTTTATATCAAATAAAAGTTTATATGTTGTTCTTTAATCTTTTCGTGTATGCTGTTGGGTGCCGCATCGCACGGCACCACCCTCTGCGATCCTGGAGTGGGTGAACCACGGGGTGGTCCCCACACCCTCTTATGCCATGCAGTTTCCAGGGCAGTCCTAACTCCACTCCCATTCCCCGCGCCTTCCACGGTCCATAACAATCTAGCAACTTACCTAATTAGTCAGCTAAGCCGCACCCATATTTGGCCTTGTGGTGGCACTGTTTTCCTGGCATAGCTGGCATGAACCGGTCCTTAGATCTACGGAAAGTAAACCACCATCTCATTCTACCTCATCCGCAAACCAAGATTGCCTAGATCTCCCCCAATTCATGTTTATTAACATCAAGTTCCCATTATCATTACTCATACGAGTGCAGTTAGCTATACACATTCTATCGCTTCCCATAACCCGTAGATTAGCGAAGCAAAAAGAAAAAATCGACCATACCCGACTCATAAACTTCCCTGGCGACAAGGGTGGTTAACAAAACTAGTAAAATCCTATAAAAGGGTTTCCCATCAAATTGACTCAAGCATTCATAGTTTTCGCAAACAAAATAGTTTTCAAAACATGGGATCAATATGGTCAAGGGGCACTTGCCTTGTCCCTGCGGCTTCTGCTGCTCTTGGATCTCGAAGTCTTGGTGTTGTGGCTCGTCGTAGATAGCTCCCTGAGCTTGTCCTTATACTCACGATCACGCATATACAAGGTTCACAGAAATCAATTATCATGCACAAAATTTACTCAAGATGCAATGATGCATATGCATGCTAATCCTCTGGTGCAGTATAGTTTGTACGTGTTCTTGCATGTTCTTGCATGTTTTAATAGCTTTGCATGGGGTTTTATGATGAACAGATGTGTAAAGTGACACGACCCCATTGGTCCTGTCGAGCCAGGATCACGCTGAGGGGTGCTGCGTTGCACAGCACCGTATAACACACGTCAAAGGTGCAAAGCGGAAGCGGAAGTTTTATTACATAAACAAGTTTATGAACATGTTTACATCAAAATAAGTTCAGTCTACACTCGCGGGCGTAGACTAAGCATCAAGTGCACGTTCAGCCCTCGAACGTGTCCTTGCTAGCACACACGCACACTAACTCTGCGGCGTGCATGACTCCCACTCGACGGGGTTCCCCTCCTGGGGTTCCGTCTCCTCTTCGGGAGTCTCTTCCTCATAGAACCCTGCAAAAGCTTCAAACACAAGCAGTGAGCACGAAGGCTCAGCAAGTCTGACCCGTCTCACCTAAACATGGAACTTCTACATGAGGGTAATGGGTTGCATGAGGTAAAAATCATTTGCAAGGACTCGCCTAATTAGTAGAACCTTACTTTCAAGTTTTAGCAGCAGGTTGTGGAGAACCTTACGCTAAGGCACATGAGAGAGCCGCAATCAAACAAGAAACGCATTTCTCTCATGTACTTTGCCCAAAGTTGAAAAGAACTTTAGTTAGCTCTAGACTACAGCATATCATTAACAATCAATGTCCATCTTTCAATCAGCAGCATCTTAACATGTGTCTAGCCTGTTCTTTCTACGTCACGGTACAGTGAACAAGTGGTACTCACTGACCGCGAGGGACGGCGATTATAATCGATTTACACCTGCAGGGTTACCCGAACAACCCGTCACGTACGCCCGTACTCGATGTTGCCTACAACAACCATCACGGACGCCGTACGTGACTACCTTTCACCCGTTAGCCAAATATTGAACCGGTCCCATCGTCCCGAGCAAGAGGTCTCTGCACGCGCATCTCTGTGCCGCCAGCCGATTTACACCTCGAGCTCTCAACCTACCCTCTGAACGACGGGCAATGCCTCAATACCCAGCTACCCGAGTTACATCAGTTTCCCGGTTCCCATATAGCCGGTAGGTCTTCGGTACTGTTCTAGCTTGTTCAACAGGCCCGCACACGGCTCGGTCCTCAACCGACACAAGCGGAGCTACAGCACACAGGCCCCAAAGTCCTGCTGCCCTTACTCTCCGCTCGGTCTCATTTTCTTGCCATGTGTATCATGTGCTATCTCTACCCGAGCAATGTGCCTCTAGCCTATTCTCGCGAGTAGTTCCAACTACCCGACTTGTACCGAATCCTACTCTATCCTAGCAATGCAGTAGCTAACGGGGTTTGCAATCCTAAACCCCAACCCATGGTTTTCTTGGCTATGCAGCGGGGTTTCCAAACAAAACTCTAATGCACAGAATAAAGGAAACAAGTATGTGCTCAAAACAATAAAAATTTGTAAAATGGTTAATGCAAACCGGAGCTTACCTTGCTGCTCTTGGTCGTAGGCTAGCTGTTCCTCCGGAGTAACGAAGTCTAGGACTTCGGGTTCCTCCTCGACCTTAGCGACTACATGATAAGAGCAATGTATGTATTAATTTAAATGCATTTGTATTATCTTTGAAGTTGTGAAGTCTATAACCTTTGCTAGACAGACCTAATGACTGTGAAACTTTCACTGTGGCTTGGTTACAACCTAAACAGAGACTTGGTCAAGTTTTAGTTGCAGCAAAGCTCATTTGAGCCCTCCACAATTAATTATGTCCTTGACCTTAATTGGAACTCTTAGGGTGTTCTAAGAATTTTCATGAGACAAACTATGACTTTTTGAAAACTAGATTTTCAGAGGGTTCTAATGGAGTTGGTCTCACTTAATTTGGAAGTCCCTAACTAAAGATATGAGCTAAACAATTTCAGAGAAAATTCTGAAAATATTTCTGAACATTTTCTATTTTCTCTGGAACAGTTTCACTAATCACACCATTAGGTGGATTAAATGAGCTCAAATGGATCTGAAATTTTTATGGTAGTTCAGGGATACTTTGGTGAATATCCCAGCAAAATTTCAGGATTTTCCTCCACAGGATTCTCCAGTTAAAATTCCTAACAGTTTAAATTTGAGGAATTAATTCTGGAAAATTAAGGGTTTTCATGAAGTGAAACTTGATTTGCTGGAACGTACTCGGAGAGCTGAATCCAGCAAAATTTGGTTCACTCAATTTGGAGCTTTCTAGCCAAAGTTATAAGGATTTGAAGTTTGAACTGAAACTGAAATTCGGGAAAAAGTTTAAACTCTGGCTTGTGGGCCCCGCACACAGTGCGTCGTCTCCCTCCTCGCGCCAACTGCGCGGCGGCGGCGATCTCCGGCGACCCTTGCCGGAACTGAGTACCCGGCCACCCCCCCGGCCCGAAACTTGCCGCCTGCCCCTTTACTGACCCCCTGGACTCGATGGTGGGGGCGCTGGCCGCCGGCGATGACCGGAAACCCGTGCGCACCGATGACAGCACCTGCTAGGGTTTCGGTGAGGTCGGTCCCGCTCTCCCGTGCACCAAATCGACCAGAAATCGGTCAGAGAGCATCAGTAGAGCATGGGAAACACGAACCAGGGCTGGGTGGAAGCTAGAAATACCGGCAACTAGGCTCTCGACGGTGAGCCGAGGTGTTCAGCCATGGCGGCGGGGAAAACAGCCATATCATGGCCGATTCTCGATGGTTTTCTCTAATTCCAGTTCGAGCGTGGGCGCTATCGTGCGTAGAAGCTACTAGGTAACGAGCTCGTCCAACCCTCGTGCATAGAGCACGAATTTCACCCGAAGGTGAGCTCGGTCCTTATGAACTGATCAAGAGTAAATTTGGAAATTCTCGGCCGAGGGTTGATCAATCGCCAAACGGCTTTCGGCTACTCCATCTACATACAATCACGCACCTTTATTGTGTAGAGAAGAGGATGTGACAACGGCTGTGCCGTGCTGTCCACGGGAGTCCGATCGGCGGCGATGTTCGGCTCGCCGGAGAAATGGCTCGTACAGCTCGAGGACGCTTGCTCACTGGACAACACGGGGTCTAGGAGGTTGCTCACGACCTCTTGGTGCCGTTTTGCTGTGGAGGAGGCTGTGCTCGCGAGTGATCGGCTTGATCAAGCGTGAGCTCGAGCGGCGGCGGTTGAGTGGAAGAACAGGCCGAGTATGTTGGCAGCTCGGGGAATGGGCGATCGGAGCACGTCGGGGAGGGGATAAGTAGCCCGGCGACTGGTCTCCGGCTTGGGGCGCGCAGCAGGAGCTGGCGCCGGCTGCCCCCCTCGGTGGCGCGCGCACACTGCACCCGGGAACCGATTGAGCTGTGTTTCAGTCGGTTTGTGTTGAAGTGGAGGCTGACATGTGGGTCCCACCCCCATTTTAACCTCTGAAATTTACTCCTAATCACTGTTGTAAACAGTGAACCCCATACTACCCTTGGCAATTCAAAATATTCACCCATGAGCCATTTGAATTGATCCAAGTTCAAATGAGGTTTGGTTTGAATGAATTTCAGCACAAGTTCAGTTTGAAATTCAAATAAAGTTTGAATTTCTCTCCCTTAGCTCATGTCAAGATCAACTCCAAATGGAGTGAAAATTGGTGTGTGAGCTCACAAAAATGTGCTGAGTAAGAATATGCCTTCCACTTTTAAATTCATGGGATAAAAACAGTTTGAATTTGAATAAGGTTTCAAACTGCCCTCTTCCTAACTATACCCAAACTGACCTCAAAAGGTTTTGAATTTGGGTGAAACATGGCATGGACATCCTTAGTGAAGTGTAGGAGTTTTCATATGTCCAGCCCATCTATATCACATGTGGGAAATACCACTTTTGCAATGTGTAAGTTTGTTTTCTAATGAGCATGTTGATAATTGTTACTTGCTCTTCATTTGTGTTCATCATTCTTCCTCAAATGAGGGGTGTGGTGTGGTGATGAACACTGCAAATGTGTGTCAAAAACTGAGGCCCTTACATAAAGATCAATGTGGACGTGGCGATGATCTTGACTCTCGATCAAACTGACCAACACGTGATCTGTCCACGAAAAAGCTTATGTTCGAAGGGATCGAAGAACAGATGCAAAGAAAACCACGATGATGCCGTAAGGTGGTAATGGAAACCTACCTTGCTTCCTTCGGGTCCTCCCTCCTAGGAAAAACAGATCGTCGGGGCTATCTTCTGGCGGCGGCGATCGTGTCTAGGCTCGTCGGCGGTCTCTCCGGTGGTCAAACTCCAGCGAAGGGGTTTAGCTCGGCGAGTTTTGGGGCTAGGGCTCTAAGTCCTCGACTCGGGAGGTGGAAAAGAAGTATGTGGTTGCGGCCAAAGGTTCTGGGTTCTATTTATAAGAGGGAAACGAAGAGTCCTACTCTGATCAAAATTTGAATAAGAGTCCTATTCAAATAGTTTTTGAATCTTAACAACTTATCTTCAATTGATTTGGTGCGGTAGCAACGTGTAATTCGTGTCAGTTTCCTTCCGTGTCGGTATTCCCGCATGTACGGAAGCAAAAACCGCTTCAGATTTCGTCACCTCCGCGGTGATGAGCTCCGGAGGCTCCACGTGTCCTGCGGGGGCCGGGCCTCCCTTTTCCACAGAGGCGGGCTCCGGTTGTGCCACGTGTCAGGCGGGCGAGACCTCCCTCTCTCTCAGAGGTGAGCTCCGCGTGCGCCACGCATCTGGTGGGTCGGGACCTCCCCTCTCTCCAGAGACGAGCTCTGCATATGCCACGTGTCAGTTCCGGACCTCCTCTCTCTTCGGAGGTGGCTCCGGGGGTGCCACATGTCAGTGCCGGACCTCCCCTCTCTTCGAAGGTGGGCTCCGGTAGTGCCACGTGTCTGTTTTGGACCTCCCCTCTCTTCGCAGGTGAGCTCCGAGAATGCCACGTCTCAAGTAGTGCCTATCTTCCTTACTTCTTGGAGGCGAGCTCCGAGGTCAACATGTGTCTGTCATCGTCGGTTCCCGGAGGTGAGCTCCGGAAGTAACACGTGTCCAACAGTGTCGGACCTCTCGGAGATGAGCTCCGAGGGTGACACGTGTCTGGCGGGGCCGGACCTCTCGGTGGTGAGCTCCGAGAGTGACACGTGTCCCACGTGGCTGGTCCTCTCTTTTCTGCAGTGACTAGCTCCGAATTCGACACGTGTCCTGCGGGCTGACCTCGCTCCTCCGCAGAGGCTAGCTCCGGGGGCAACACGTGTCCCACGGGGTCGGACCTCGCCCCTTTCACAGAGGCAAGCTCCGAGCCTGCCACGTAGCCAGTTAGCGGCGGACCTCTCCCCCTTTTGCGGGGATGAGCTCCGAAAGCGCCACGTGGCCAACGGCCGCGGGAGTTGTCTTCGGCGCTCTCTGTGGATTGGATTTGGCTCTTTTTGGCTATCTTTTTTATTCTTTTTCTGTTTCGAGTTCTTTTAAAATGTTTTCTTTATATAAAATATGAATGCATGCAGAAATCGAAATTGAGGGTGTCACACGTGGGCAGCAGTCAACAGCAAAAAGAGGCGCCCCAGGCTGCTCGACACTCCAGTGAAAACCGCTCCTCTTTTTATTCACTACCGAGGGAGAATTTCTCTGTTTACTGCACGGGTGTTCATAGAACCGAGGTGCTTAAACTGCCAAAATTCTTGATGTTTAGTTGATCCTAGCTTCTCTTCAGTGCACCACATGTTCTAGACTTCCCTACGAGCATCTAGAATCAACAAGCATCGAAAACCATCGAGTATAGGCTCTGTTCTTTGAATTTTTCGGGTCGCCGCCGGTTTTTGGCCTAGGTCGCCGATGAACTCCTATTTGCAGCCCGTGTGAGCCGATTTGGATTCATATCGGTGATCAGTGTTGTACCACAGTGCTGTAGGAAGAAAAACCAAGTTGTTTGAGCCATTTTTGTGCGAGCTAGAGGTCGTCGGAGTCAGGGCCGCCGCTGCTGCCGTGGGGGGCGCAATTTCAATCACCACCGGCCTCATTTGACCCAACCATCATTTTCCCCATCCCCCGAAACCCCCAGGCGACCTGAATCAACGAAGTTGGAGGGGGGAATCACAGGACCTGCAAGGGCGCCGCCATCAGAGCTGCTGCCCGAGCCTCTGTTCTGAGGTTGAAGAAGACCCTGCAAGTGGGGCCCACTGTCAGTGTTTTAAACATATCCAATGTTTTCATTTTTTAGTTCAAACTTCAAATGGCCATAACTTTTTGTAGAAGCACCCAAATTTAATGAACCAAATTTTGTTAGATTCAGCTCTCCATACTTTCCAGCAAAACAAGTTTCAGTCCACGAAACCCATTTTTGTTCCAAATTAATTCCCCAAATTTTAAACTGATGGGAATTTTATCTGGAGGTTTTCTTCATGGAAAATTCTAAAATTTGGTTAGAATGTTCATTTGAATGTCCTCGAGTCACATGAAAAAATTCAGATCCATCTGAGTTCATTAAGGCCACCTAGTGGTATGATTAAGTGAACTGAACTAGAGAAAATGGAAAATATTCAGAAACATTTTCAGAAATTCTCTCAATTTTGATTAGCTCATAATTTTCTCTAGGATTTTCAAATTACATGAAACCAACTCCATTAGAACCATCTCGAACTCTAGTTTCCAGAAAGTAATGGTTTGATCAATGAAAATCCCTGGAAATCTTTAGAAGCTCTAGTAAAAAGCCATTTAAACATTTGTTTGTGTAGTCTCTAATGAACTCTACTTCAAATGAAATTTGGCCAAGTCTCTGGTTAGGTTCTTGCCAAGACACAGTAAAAATTGTGAAGCCAAAAGAGAGGTCTAGCTATAGTGAGGATCTTCATATCTCTGAAACAACACATTTGCATTGAAATTGACACATGTCGTTAATTTGTTAACGTGTAGTCGTTGAAGGCAAGGAAGCCCCAGAGATCTTGGGTTTCATCCCTCCGGAGGAAAATCTAACCACTGACCAGCAGCAACAAGGCAAGCCCCGGTTTGCATTTAACAATTTTTATCAAGTTTTTGCTTTATATTCACTTAGCTTGAGGTATGTATGTGCATTAGATGTAGGATGATTGGAACTCTAATTGCATAACCAGATTACCCTAAAGAGAGTGAGGGTAGTGTATAAGTCCTTGCGTAGCATATGCCTTGCTTAATGTTTCTGTGACACCCTCAATTTCATAATTCACGCATGCATGCATATTTCATATAAAAAACATTTTAAAAGAAGTAGAAACGAAGAAAGAATCAAAAAGATAGCTAAAAACAACTAGTTCCAGTTCGCCGAGGAGCGCTGTAGACACCTCCCACGGCCGCTGGCCATGTGGCGCATTCGGGGCTCATCCCTGCGAAGTGGGGTGAGGTCTGGCACCGCCAGACACGTGGCAGGCTCAGAGCCAGCCTCTGTGGAAGGGGCATGATCCGACCCGCTGGACGCGTGTTGCCTCCGGGGCTTGTCTCTGCGGAGAAGCGAGGTCCAGCCCCGCAGGACACATGTCGCCACCGGAGCTAGTCGTTGCATAAAAACAAGGCCCAACCCAGCGGGATACGTGTCGCTCTCGGAGCTTGTCTCCGAGGAGAAAGGAAGTACGGTGCTGCTAGGACATGTGGCACTTCCGAAGCCCACCTCTGAAGAGAGGGGAGGTCCGGCTCTGACGTGGCACTATCGGAGCTCACCTCCGAAGAGAGGGGAGATCCGGAACTGACGTGTGGCGTAAGCGGAACTCGTCTCTAGAAAGAGGGGAGGTCGCGACCCACCAGACACGTGGCGCACGCGGAGCTCGCCTCTGAGGAGAGGGAGGTCCCGCCCGCCAGGATGCGTGGCGCACGCGGAGCTCGCTTCTGAGGGAGAGGGAGGTCCCGCCCGCCTGACACGTGGCGCAACCAGAGCTCGCCCCTAAGGTAAAGGGAGGCCTAGGCCCCCACTGGACACGTGGAGCCTCCGGAGCTTATCCCTGCGGAAGAACGAGTTCCGTAAGCAGTTTTGCCCTGTGCGTGAGCGCCCGATACAGAGGAAACCGACATGAATTCTTCTACGATTGATACCGCACCAAATCTACTGAAGATAAGTTGATAAGATCCAAAACAAATCAAATAGGACTCTTATTTGAAATCCAATCGGAGTAGGACTCTTATTTTCCCGATTATAAATAGAACCCGAAACACCCATTGATCGTAACATCTTTTCCAAGCCGACAACTTAGAGGCCCTAGCCCCCAAACTCGCCGAGCTAAACCCCTTTGCCGGAGTACAACCGCCGGAGAGACCGCCGACGAGCGCCGGCACGATTGCCGGAGGGGAGGCGACGATCTGTTTTGCTGCCATTGCTAGGAGGAAGGTTCCGAAGGAAGTAAGTTAGGTCTCCATTACCACCTTACGACGTCATCACGTTTTCTTTGCATCTGTTTCTTCAATCTCTTTGAACAGAAGCCTTTTTGTGTGGACAGATCACGTGTCGATCAGTTTTTTTAAGGAAGGAATTGATCTAGATCTTATGTCAAGATCATCTCCATGTCTTGATCTTTACGTCTTTGTTCATCGTAAAACCCCATGCAAGCCATGCAAGAACACGTACAAACTGATCTAATAAAAACAGCACCATAGGATTAGTATGCATATACACCATTGCATTTTGAATAAGGACTGTGCATGATGATTGATTGCTGTGAATCTTATATATCGTGATCGTGAGTAGAAGGACAAGCTCAGGGAGCTATCTCTGAAGCAACAGAAACCACAGGAACAAGGCAAGTGCCCTTGACCATATTGATCCCATATTTGAAACTGTTTTGTTTGCGAAAACTGTGTATGCTTGAGTCAACTTTATGGGAAACCCTTTTCATAGGAGTTTACTAGTTTTGTTAACCACCCTTGTCGCCGGGAAAGTTAATGAGTCAGGTATGGTCGTTTTACTTTTTGCTTCGCTAATCTACGGGATATGGGAAGCGATAGAATGTGTCTAGCTACTGCACTCATAATGATAATGAAAACTTGATGAACATGGACCGGGGGAGATCTAGGCAAGATTGGTTCATGGAATTGGTAGAATGAGATGGTGGTTTACTTGCCGTAGATCTAAGGACCGGTTCATGCGAGCACATGCCAGGAAAACAGTGCCACCACAAGGCTAAGTATGGGTGCGGCTTAGCTGACTAATTAGGTAAGTTGCTAGATTGTTATGGAACGTGGAAGGCGCGGGGAATGGGAGCCGAGAGAGGACTGCCCTGGGAACTGCATGGCACAAGAGGGGGCCCGTGGGTGGTAAAATTGGAGATTCTAGCCTGCCGGTGAAACCTTAGTGAGTCCATACATCTAGTAGCCCCTTTGTAAAGGCTATTTTGTGAGCTCTTGGCCATACACCTACGGTTGTGTATTGGTATAATGGAGGTTCTGTAGTCGCCGATGGATGACGAAATCACAAACTTGTGGGTAAAGTGGTGAAAACTCTGCAGAGTGTAAAACTATCATGATAGCCGTGCTTCCGGTCACAAGAACCTGGCCAACTTCCATGATTAGATGGGATGGTTATTGGGATGGTATTTGGTCTGGTTATTGGTTTGGTTTGGACTTTGGATTTGGTTTTGGGACTGTTGAGTCTTGGTGATGAGATGGGTTTCATGACTGTTGAGTCATGATAATGAGCTTTGGTCTCGGTTATGAGATGGAAATTGAATTTGAGATGAGATGGTAATGAATACGAGATGGTATTCATGAGCATAAGAAAAAGTTGAGAAAGATGAATGTCTGATGAGACATGAAAAGAGGTGGAACATGATGGAGGTATGTTGATGTTTTAATTGAATAAATGTTGGGATTACATTCACTTAAAGATAGTTGCTGTTTTATCATGTTTTGTGAAATAAACTTCGCTTTCTGCAATGAGCCTTTTTATACCTACCTTGGTGTCAGCTACATGTCATACTTCCCGCACTTGTTGAGTACGACATGTACTCACCCTTGCATTATCATACATCATCAGCAACAGGAGAGGAGTACTTCAAAGAGCATGAGGAGTACTAGGCGTGTGATCCACCGTCAACTTGCCTGTGGAGTAGGAGATGGAGTCGCTGCTGCTGCTTAGTTGCTTCCACAATAGTTAGAAGACTTCCGCTGCTAGAATAAGACTTCCGCTGCTAGAATAAGTTAGAGACTCATGAGACATTGTAATAAAACCCTGTTATTCGTCGTATTATCCTGAATTCAGTCTGTGGATTATATGTGTATGTGTGATGAACATCCTGGGCACACATATGCATCATCTCGGTTCCGAGGTTTTCGGAACAGGGGCGTCACAGTTTCATAGACTTCGATACAAGTCAAGTAGTTGGAATCTACTCGCAAGTATAGGATTCGCCACATACGGGATTGGTTCTAGATGTGAGATAAATTTAGTAAGAAAAATGAGACTAGGCAGGGGTGTAGGACACAGAAAGAGTAAGTCTTGTGTGCGTAGCCCTGCCCGTGTCGATTAGGACCGATCCGTGTGCGTCCCTGCTGAACAAGTTGAATGTACCGAAGGTATATCGGATATATGGGGTCCGATAAACTGATATAACCTATACCTCCGGGCTTCGAGGCATAACGCATCGATTTAAAGGTGTAGGTTGAGGGTAGCAAGGTGGAAATTCACTAACGGGCTTAAAGAGATGCTCCGTGTAGGGAATCTCCTGCTCGTTTTGGTGTGACCGGTTCGATGTTTAAGCTGTTTGGTGAAAGGTTGTCCCGTACGACATCGGTGGAGCGTGCCGTGCAGCTCCGAATATGGGCATGCTATTCGGGTATCCCTGCAGGTGTATATCGATTCGATTCACCGTCCCTCGCGGTTATGAGTACCGCTTGTTCACTGTGTCGTGAGGTAGTAAATATAGGGAATGGTTCTGATGCATTACTGCTGTTATGAATAACTTGTATTGCTACATGTGTGCCACCAAATGTTGCTCACTAAATTTCATATTTCTGAACCGTTAACTTGTGGCTAAAAGATGAATTAAGGATGAACTTGTAGGCGTGTCCTTTGCTGCAACCTTTCATATTACTTTTGGTATGACATGCATGTAGGGTTTCATGTGTAGGAGAGTCGATTAAGACTTGCTGAGCCATTGTGCTCAAGGTTTCTGCTATGAGTGTTTGCAGGTGAGGGGTACCCCACTGACTCGGAGTATGGGTTCACCGGCGAAGGTTCACCTCCATCGGGAACTACGGCTGTGTGGGAGCCGTGCACGCCACCTTGAAACTGGGTGTAGCTGGTGTCGGTTCTCCGTAGGGCTGGACAACTGACTTTTGCTAGTTAGGGTTAGGCGTGAGTTGTATAAATAAATTCCGCTGTAGTTAAACTCTGTAAATAGATGTAAACTGAAGGTTTGTACTACTTTGGTACAAATTTAGTAAGTTTGAATGTAATAAATGTTTTCCTTATCATGTGTGCTGTCGGGTGTCGCATCGCGCGGCATCATCCTCTGTGATCCTGGATTGTACAGATTTCAATCCGTCACAACACGGGCACCGAAGCCTTGACCAAAAAACCCCTTGGCACGAAGCAGTGCCGATGGTTCCGTCCGTCCAAAACGAACAGGACGAATGGGTTTCACTCGGCTCCACCTGTTAGACAGCTCACCGGGCTCGGAGGCTCGGCCATTGAGGCAAGCCCCCAACCGACCTGACCCCTCCAAGCCACTAATGGCTCATGGATGGCGGGGCGAGGTGAACTCGCCATGAACGACAACTCGGCCCCTCGGAAGAGGGACCCGGGGGCTCGCCGCAGGACCACAGCGGGGACGACTAACGGTTGTGACTGACCACTGTAGGTTCACACGCCACGGCTATCTAAATAAGTCAAGTGCTAATGACTCTTTTTTGTTGTTTTTGATTGTGCAGGAGCGAGGCCAATTGAGGTTTACCCCCTGGTCGATCACCAAGATTGGTTAGGGGCTCGGGGGCTACTGATGGGGTTCTGCATTCAAACCCTCAGGGAAAAAGCACGAGGGCATCCTACGAAGGACAACGGAGCAGGCCCGAGCCAGAGCTCAGGAGAAGGCGGTATGAGGAGCCTGCGGTCGACCCCTAGGTAGGATGCAAGACCCGTCTTTTAGGCGGGCCCAAAGGGAGTCCAAGCCCCGAAGGGAGGACCCGAGCCCGACCGTGGGTAGGAGTGAAGCAGGTGGCCTTCAATGCGGAGCAGGCACCGCCACGACCGAGTGGAAGGGTAATCAAGTACCCCTTGTGAAAGTTGCCTAGAAGGGGTGAATAGGCGGAAAATCTGACATCCGGCTTAATAAAACTGATTAGTTCACAGAGTGCGGACTAGTCTGGTCCTGGGGCGGACTAGTCCAGTCACAAGAAAATCAAATCCGAAAGAGAGGATCCTCAGAAGGTTTTGCTGATTTATTTAATGAGTAGTGAAGTACTTTAGTCCAACAATTTAGTGGTGAGGTTGATCAAAAAAATAACTAACTAGAATTGGGTGGATCGAAAGACTTTAAATAATAAATGTGAAGAACATGAAAATGATCTAGCAAGAAAGAGAGGCAAACCGAAAGAGGCAGAGCACATGATTTATCCCGTGGTTCAGCTTCACCAAGAAGCCTACGTCCATGTTGAGGAGTTCACAAAGGACCAGGTTGCTCTCGACCATATCCTCACCAAGCCACCAAAAGGTTGGCTTGTTCTTCCAGTAGATCAAAAAGACTCCACAATAATTTGTGGGGAGACTCACAAATTGAGGCTCCCACAAAATTTCAGCTCAAAGCACTTATAAATCAGCACCCTCAACAACTCAATTACCCAGTTAGTGCAAGAGAATCAACCAAGAACTCAATGCTACTCACTCCCCTTTTTCTCCTCTTCCCAAAACTCACAAACCCTCAAGAATCACTCTTAGGGCACAAAGAATTGAAGAGAAGGGGCTAGGAAAGCTCTAGGGAGACTATGTCGGTGTTAGGATTCAAGAGGATGCCTTAGAGGCCCGAGAGGTCCCGGTAACTAGCCATTGCCACCAGAAAAAGGACGGACTAGTCCGGCCTGTGGGACCGGTGATGTCACACTTCACCAACCAAACGATTAATGGTGATGTCACACTTCACCAACTAAACGGTCACCCGCCTCCTTTTGAATTCAAATAGTCACACACTGACTAGTCCGATCAATAACGGACTAGTCCAATCTCACAAAGAAACAACTGTTCCGGTTGAGAACGGACAAGTCCGGTCCACCGGACTAGTCTGACCTCAAGGGGCAGACAGGTCCGGCCATCCAGGACTTAGTCCCCGCAGCCACCTCCAAGTTTCAAATGGACTAGTCTGACTCACAATAGACTAGTCCGATCTCACATAGAAACTCTTGTTCCGGTTAGAAACGGACTAGTCTCACAGAACGGACTAGTCCGGCCACCAAGGACGGACTAGTTCTGTCCTTCAGAACTTAGTTCTTGAAGGACTCACACACACTCACCGCGGACAAGTCTGTCCCCAAACGGACAAGTCCAAACTCACTCAGAAACTTCTGGTCCGTCTAACATAGGATTAGTTCGATGTGACCGGACTGGTCCGGCCTTCCAGCCCGAACAAGTCTGGCTCTTTTCTTAGGGTTGTCTCAACTCTTCTCTCCACTTTACCTAAACTTGGACTAAGAGTTCTTAGATAATTCTCAACACTTTGGACCTACGAACACACTCATACTAAAAGACTAAACTCAACGCAACAGAATTTAAACCCTAAATTCTATCCTTCGTGTATTTTCACCTTATTCTCCTCTTTTCCCTTTTTGAGTGCATCCATCTCCATCGATCTTCTAATCACCTGTACTTACACTTGTAATGCTCATTAGTCCCTTAAGTGTTGTCATCAATCATCAAAACCCACGGGGATTTAGCCTAGATGCAATTTCGCCTTGGCTCCGGTATTGAATGCCCGTCACCTCCGACGGGACCGAAGAGGAGTGGAACGTGGGGCGCACATGCGCCTCGGTATGGACTACCCCTGACGACGAGACTGGAGCAGCAGCAGACTACGGATACAGCGACCCCATTGAGTACCCTGTCAAACGTACGACAGGACAAGCTATTCTTGCACCCACAACTTTCCTCCCCACCATGATACAGAGATAGAGAGAAAGAGAGTATAAATAAGAGAGACCTGCCGATTCGAGAGAGCAGGCTCTCGCACTTGTAAGAACAACCCCCATTCTTGAGTAAGAACAAGCAAGAAACCCCAGCTAGATGTAGGGTATTCTTGCCCGAACCAGGATAATCCTTATTGTGTTCTTAGCTAGGCCACCTCGAGGTAGAATGTGACGTACATTCGATTACTAGTTGAAAGTCCGAAACTCTGACAGCGGGAACCAAATCTTCTTAGCCGAGGGAGATACATCAAAGACAGTGTTCTGTTGCCCAGGGTTTGTGGTTCTCTTTGAATGGATCGTGATGACTTTTGGGTTAAAGAATGCTGGTGTAACATACCCGAGGGTCATGAACTTGATCTTCCATGATATGTTGGGTGATATCCTTGATGTGTACATCGACAACCTTGTGGTTAAATTGGTCGGGTTCCAAAGTCATATGGCTGATTTGAAAGTGGCTTTCGAGATGATGAGAAAGTTGTGACACCCTCATTTTTTTATTTCTGCATATATTCATGTTCATAAACATTTTTATAAGATTGAAACCAAGAAAGAGTCAAAAAGTTAGCCAAAAGGAGCAAATTCCAGTTTACAGAAAGCGCCGAAGACAACTCCCGCCGCTAAATTGGCTACGTGGCAGACTCGGGGCTCATCCCCGCAAAAAGGGGGAGCGGTCCGACCCCGTGGGACACGTGTCGACTGTGGAGATAGTCACCATGGAATAGGAGGACCAGTCGCGCGGGACACGTGTCAACCTCGGAGCCTGTCTCTTAGGAGAAAGGAAGTTTGGAGCTGCTAGGACATGTGGCAATATCGTAGCTCACCTCTGAAGAGAAGGGAGGTCCGGAAACTGACACGTGGCGTTCGCGGGGATTGCCTCTGTTGAGAGGGGAGGTCCCGAGCCACCAGACACGTGGCGCACGCGGAGCTCACCTCTGAAGAAGAGGGAGGTCTCGCCCGCCTGACACGCGGTACAACCAGAGCTCGTCTCTGCGGAAAAAGGGAGCCCGGGTTCCCGCAGGACACGTGGAGCTTCCGGAGCTCATCACCACGGAGGTAACGAGTTCTGGAGCGGTTTTTGCTTCTGTACGCGTGGGAATGCCGGTACAGCAGGAAACCGACACGAATTCCACAATGTTACCGCACTAAATCAACTAAAGATAAGTTGTTAAGATTCAACGACAATTCGAATAGGACTCTTATTTGAAATAAATCAGATTAGGACTCTTCTCCTCCCGATTATAAATAGAACCCAGAACCTTTGGCCGAAAACCACGAACTTCTTTTCCACCTCCTGAGCCATCAACTTAGAGCCCTAGCCCCAGCTCGCCGAGTAAACCCTTCGCCGAAGTTCGGTCGAGGGAGATCGCCGGAAGAGAGCCCCAACAATCTGTCTTGATAGGAGAAGGACCCCGAGACTAAGAAAAACGTAAGGTAGGTCTCCAATACCACCTTACGACATCATCGCGTTTTCTTTGCATCTGTTCTTTGATTCCTTTCGAACAGAAGCTTTTTCGTGAACAGATCACGTGTTGATCGGTTTGATCTAGAGTCAAGATCATCACCACGTCCACATTTGATCCGAACACCTCTGTTCACCGTAAAACCCATGCAAACCATGCAAGAACACGTACAAACTGATCTAATAAAAACTGATCATAGGATAGCATGCATATGCATCATCGCATCTAGTTAAAGTTTGTGCATGATATTGATTGTTGTGAATCTTGTATATGCGTGATTGCGTATAGAAGGACAAGCTCATGGAGCTGTTTACGACGAGCTGCCACAACAAGGTTTCGAGATCCAAGAGCAACCGGAACCGCAAGAACAAGGCAAGTGCCCCTTGACCATATTGATCCTATGTTTTGGAAAAACTGTTTTGTTTGTGAAAAGGTGTGTGTGCTGAGTCAAACATGATGGGAAACCCTTTGATTGGAGTTTACTAGAATTGGTTAAACTACCCTTGTCGCCAGGGAAGTTTATGACTCGGGTATGGTTTTTTCTTTTATGCTTCGCTGAGTCCATAGGATTGGGAAGCGAGATAGATGTGTCTAGCTAACTGCACTCGTAATGGTAATAAGAAACTGATGTTGTTAATGAACATGGATTGGAGGGAGATCTAGGCAAGCCTGGGTTTGTGAATGAGGTAGCCTGAGATGGTGGTTACTTGCCGTAGATCTAAGGACCAGTTCATGCGAGCACATGCCAGGATAACAGTGCCACCACAAGGCCAAGTATGGGTACGGCTTAGCTGACTAATTAGGTAAGTTACTAGATTGTTATGGACCGTGGAAGGCGCGGGGAATGGGAGTCGAGTGAGGACTGCCCTGGGAACTGCATGGCACAAGAGGGGGCCTGTGGGTGGTAAAATTGGAGATTCTAGCCTGCCGGTGAAACCTTAGTGAGTCCATACATCTAGTAGCCCCTTTGTAAAGGCTATTTTGTGAGCTCTTGGCCATACACCTACGGTTGTGTATTGGTATAATGGAGGTTCTGAAGTCACCGACGGGTGAAGAAATCACAAACTTGTGGGTAAAGTGGTACAAACTCTGCAGAGTTTAAAACTATCATGATAGCCGAGCTTACGGTCACGAGCGCCTAGCCAACTTCCACGATTAGTTGGATGGTTATTTTGGGATAGTTTTGGATGGTTTTGGTTATGGTTTGATTTTGGTTTGGTTTTCAGACTGTTGAGTCCAGGTGATAAGATTGGTTGCATGACTGTTGAGTCATGGCAACGAGATTGGTCTCGGTGTGAGACGGAATTGTTTACGAGATGAAATGGTAGCGAATACGAGATGGTATTCGTGAGATGGTAGTGAATACGAGAAGGTATTCGTGAGCAAGAATGAGGTTGATTAATGTCTGGTTGGGACATGGAAAGTGATGAACATAATGGAGGTATGATTGGTATTTTAATACATGTTGGGATTACGTTCACTTAAAGTTAAGTTGTTGATTTATCATGGTTTTGATAAATAACTTTGCTTTCTGCAAAGAGCCTTTTTATACCTACCTTGTTACAACAACAACAACAACAACAACCAAGCCTTTATCCCAAGCCTGTTGGGGTCGGCTAGATATGAAACCCAATATCAATGAAGTAAAAGATAGGAAGAGATATAAGAACAAGGAAAAAAAAAGAAAAAAAAAGAAAAAAAAAGAAAGAAAAAGAAATAGAGAAAAGAAAAAAAAAGAAAAAAGAGAAAAACAAGACTACGATTCTGGCACATGAATTGCTACTTTCCATACGGTCCTATCATGAGCTAAGTATCTAGATACATTCCAATCTCTCAAATCTCGTTTCACCGCCTCCTCCCAGGTCAACCTTGGTCGTCCTCTACCCCTCCTAATATTTTCTCTACCTCTTAAAATCCCACTGTTAACCGGTGCTTCTGGAGGTCTCCGTTGGATATGTCCAAACCACCTAAGTCGATGTTGGACTAACTTCTCTTCAATCGGCGCCACCCCTACCTTATCACGAATCGCCTCATTCCTTATTCGGTCTCTTCTCGTGTGCCCGCACATCCACCGTAGCAAGCGCATCTCTGCGACACTCATTTGTTGGACATGTTGCCATTTAGTTAGCCAACATTCAGCCCCATAGAGCATCGCGGGTCTGATCACCGTCCTATAGAACTTCCCTTTTAGCTTTTGTGGGACTTTCCTATCACATAGGATTCCAGAGGCTTGTCACCATTTCATCCACCCTACCTTGATCCTGTGGCAAACATCTTCATTAATATCGCCATTGCTTTGTAACATTGATCTTAAGTATCGGAAAGAGTCCCTTCTAGGTACTATTTGTCCTTGTAGACTAACATTTCCCTCTTCACGACCAACACCACTAAAGTCACACCTCATATACTCGGTTTTGGTCCTACTAAGTCTAAACCCCTTGGACTCTAAGGTTTGTCTCCATAACTCTAATTTCTTATCAACACCATCTCTAGTTTCTTCTACCAGCACTACATCATCAGCAAAGAGCATGCACCAAGGGATATCCCCTTGTATATCCTTTGACACCTCATCCATCACCAAGGAAAAGATGTATGGGCTCAAAGCTGATCCTTGATATAGTCCTACCGTGATAGGAAATGCATCAGTCTCACTATCACTTACACGCACACTTGTCCTAATATTATTGTACATATCCTTGATAAGGGTAATGTACTTTGTTGGCACTTTATGTTTCTCTAGTGCCCACCACATGACTGACCTTGGTATCTTGTCATACGCCTTCTCCAAGTCGATGAACACCATATGCAAGTCCTTCTTCTGCTCCCTATATCTCTCCATAAGCTGACGAAGCAAGAAAATCGCCTCCATTGTAGACCTCCCAGGCATAAAATCAAACTAGTTTTTAGTGACATTTGTCACTTTCCTCAGGCGGTGTTCAATCACTCTCTCCCAAAGCTTCATAGTATGACTCATAAGCTTAATACCTCGATAATTAGTACAACTTTGAATATCTTCTTTATTTTGAAGATAGGCACTAATATACTTTTCCTCCATTCTTCAGGCATCTTGTTTGACCGAAAAATGTGGTTGAATAGCTTTGTGAGCCATACTATTGCCACGTCCCCAAGACATCTCCATACCTCAATAGGGACATCATCAGGGCCGAGGGCCTTTCATCCTTTTTAAGGCCTCCTTAACCTCAAACTCTTGTATCCTCCGCACGAATCGCCTATTGGAGTCATCAAAGGAGTCATCCAACTCAACCATAGTGCTCCCATTCCCATCATTGAATAGCCCATTAAAGTAATCATGCCATCTATTCTTAATCTCTTCATCCTTCACTAGAATGCGGTCAGTCTCATCTTTGATGCATTTAACTTGATTGAGATCCCTCATCTTTCTCTCGCGGATTTTTGCTACCTTGTATATGCCCTTTTCACCTTCTTTTGTCTCTAGTCTCTCATATAACTTATCATAGGTCTGTCCTCTTGCCTTAGTCACAACCCGCTTTGCATTCTTCTTAGCCTCTTTGTACTTAAGCATGTTGCTTGCGCTTCTATCATTATGACAACTCTTGTAACACTCCTTCTTCTCCTTAATGGCCTTTTGTACATCCTCATTCCACCACCAAGTGTCTTTTGTGAGCTACATATCATATTTTCCCGCACTTGCTAAGTACATCATTGTACTCAAACTTGCATTATTATTTCATCATAAGCAACAGGAGAAGATTACTATGAAGACCAGGTGGAGCATTAGGCGTGTAATCTGTCCTCTACCTTGCCTGTGGGGATGGAGTAGAGATGGAGCCGCAGCTGCTGCTTAGATTGCTTCTGCATTAGTTAGAAGACTTCCGCTGCTAGAATAAAGATTTCCGCTATTAGATTAAGACTTCCGCTCTGAGCATGAGTCCAAGACTTATGAGACATTGTAATAAACTCTGTTATTCATGGTTATATATATTCTGAAATTCAGTTTGTGGATGATGTGTATATGTGTGATGAACATCCTGGGCACACATATGCATCAGTTCTCGGTTCCGTGGTTTTTCCACAGAATTGAGGGCATCACAAAAGTATAGGCTAAAGATGAATCCTCTCAAGTGTGTGTTTGGTGTGTCAGATGGACGTTTCCTGGATTTCATTGCGCACGAGCACGGTATAGAGATAGACCCCAAGAAGGTAGAAGCTATCAAGAGAATAGGAGAGCCGACATCCAAGAGAGATGTCCAGAGTCTGTTAGAGAAGATAAACTACTTAATAAGGTTCGTTGCTAACTTAGCCAGCAAGATTGGATCCTTCATGCCTTTGTTAAAGTTCAAACATGAACAAGAGTTCACTTGGGGAGCAGAGCAGGGGAAGGCTTTCAAGAGAATTAGGGACTACTTGATCAAACCACAAGTCTTGTGAGCAAAGAAGATGGGGCAGCATTTTAGGATCCATGTAGCTGCTCAAGACCAAGTTATTGGGGTCATTCTAACTCAAGAAAACCAAGGTAAAGAATACTCCATAGCTTACTTAAGCAGAAGACTTTTAGATGTCGAGACAAGGTATGCTTTTTGTTGAAAAACTATGTTTATCCCTCTACTACGCCTGTTCTAAGTTTCGGCATTACATTCTCCCTAATACTTGTTTTGTGACATTTCAACATGACATTGTAAAAAATATGTTGCAACAACTGATTCTAAGTGGCAGGATAGGTAAACGGGCGTACTCTTTGGTGGAATACAACTTGGTGTTTGAATCTCTTCGGGGAATGAAGGGCCAAGTCGTAGCTGATCGTGGAGCATAATGTGCAACTCTAGGAAGAATGCTTGGTTCGGGTATGTCCCTGTCAAGGGATCGGATACGTGATGGTTTCACCCATAAACACAACATATGAGTTCTCTGTTCAGCTAAACTTTGCGTGTACCAACAACTAAGGTGAATACAAGGCATTGCTGAATGGTTTGGAGCATCTGATCGATATGGGGGTCAAAGATGTTGAAGCTTTCGGCGATTCCAAGCTCATCATCCAACAAATCAGTGGTGAGAGCCAGTGCTACGATAGAGCTTTGAATGACTATCAAGAATGATGCCTAGACGTCATAAAAATCCGTAGATACTTTCTGTGCAAAGCACATTCCTAGAGGAGACAACTGGAGAGCGAATGACTTGGCAAAACAGGCATCAGGCTATGAGGTAAAAAGAGGGAAATTTTACGTAAAAACAAGGATGACATTGTCCAAGGATGATGGAACTAAGGAGGAACAGAGTAATTCGGCCAATTTTGACGTGATGGCAATTGAAGGTTGGAGGCCAATGCTTATAGAGTGCATCAAAGACCCAAGTACATGTAGAGATAGAAAAGTTCGGTGCCGAGCTTTGAAGTATAGGTTGATCAATGACAAGTTATATGCCGAACCATTGATGGACTTCTGCTAAGATGTTTAGATAAACACCGAGCAAAAGAAGCCATGGGTGAGGTGCACAAAGAGCTTTGTGGCACACATCAGTGTGCGCACAAGATGAAATGGATCCTCAAACGAGCAGGGTTTTACTGGCCAACCATGCAAGAAGACTGCTTCAGGTACTATAAGGGGTTTGAAGATTGCGAGAGGTTCGGAGACATTCAACAAGCCCCGTCTAGTATGTTGCATCCTATCGTGAAACCGTGGCCATTTAGATGGTGGGGACTGGACTTCATCGAGGAGATGCACCCTTCATCGTCGAAAAAAACACCGCTTCGTGTTGGTTGCCATGGATTACTTCACCAAGTGGACAGAGGTCATTCCACTAAAGAGCAACACGTAGAAAAAGGTAACAAGCTTTGTTCTTGAGCATATCATCCATAGATTTGGTGTGCCACAAGCACTAACTACAGATCAAGGAGGAGTGTTCATATTTTCTCAGTTTAAAGAGTTTGCTGAATCCCTTAAGATAAGACTGTTAAATTCCTCACCATACTATGCTCAAACCAATGGACAAGCTGAGGCTAGCAACAAAATATTGATCAAGCTCATCAAGAAGAAGATCAGGGAGAACACAAGATGATGGCACGAGACATTAAACGAAGCATTGTGGGCTCACAGAGTCTCCAAGCACGTCGCCACAAAGGTAAACCCTTTTGAGCTTGTATATGGACAGGAAGCTATGTTACCAGTGGAAATCAAGTTACGAGCCTGTCGGACAGCTCAACAAGACAACCTTTTGGCTGTGGAGTACCAAGAGTTGATGATGGACAAGATAGATGAAGTATCCGAGAGCCGAATGGAAGTCTTGAAAGAAATCGAGAAAGAAAATCTTAGGGTGGCCAAGACTTACAATAAAAGGGTTCTAGAGAAATCGTTTCAAGTCTGGGACTTAGTATGGAAAACGATTTTGCCCTTGGGAACTCAAGACAAGAAATTTCGCAAATGGTCACCGAGCAGGGAGGGGCCTTTCAAGATAGTAGGTATCATCCACGGGAGCGCATACTTTGTGAAAACCTTACAGGGAGAGAACTCAGGTAAAGCTATCAATGAAAAGTACTTGAAGAAATTCTACTCGAGTGTATGGCAAGAAAGTTAAGAAAACTAGAACTTGCAAGGTAAAACATCCGATTTGCTTGATAAATTGTAGCTAAAAGGGTGTTTTTCGGCATACTCCGTTTGCCCAAAAATAGGGGGGCATGTGTTGGATGTGCAAATTGGTTTCGTATTTTAGAGGTGGGATACGCCGAGAAACGAGCTGCGGGAGGCCATTTTATTTTGGAAAATCGAGATGCGGGCATCCCAATGGGAGAGCATATCGGAACCCGAAGTTCAGCATGCGGGAAGCAATTGTACCTTGAAAAAACAAGATACGGGCCCTAGGGTGGGAAGTCAGCAGGAGAATGAAATTTACCTCGCGGCACCAAGATAAATGAGATAAACAGCAAGGTGCAAAGGCCGAATCAGGACTTAGCAATTCTCAGGACGACCCGAATAATGTAACTTTTCGTATTTCGTCGTGTGATTGTTCTAGAAGATGTCAGCACGATACATTCGCGTATATGTGCCTTAGAGATAGAATAAGATTTAGGAAGTTTAGAGTTTAAACTTGGAATAGTTGGGATCTTCAAGAACGGTACCGGGCTATATAAAGGCAGCCCTCTGCCGAGAGAAAGACATCTAAATTCCAATCAAAACTTTCATCCTCTTGCTTTTCTCTAGTTCTTAGATTAGTTTGTAGCCTCTTTGATACTTTGCCAAGAAAAGTATCCGGTCCTTCTCCCCGAAAGAAGAACCTACCTCGTTTCATCTAAGAAACCTTGTGTTTCACCCAAGTTCTCGGTGATCATTGCCAAAAACACACCAAAAATGTCATCCTCTGAATAGAAGTGTAAAATTTAGAATTCCTCCCCTAAATCTTGCTCAATTCTGTATATATTCTCTGGATGCATAATTCTTTCCAAGTACAAGTGGAACTACATTATTTGTAAGGATAATGCGTGCAAGAAATGTTCGCCCCTTCACATAATTGAGTTATATTGACGGTCAAAATTGGTACTTAACGACCGTCAACAGGCTTTCACGAGGCAAGTTAGGTCATGGTGCACGGTGAAGAACCACACTCCCCAAATTTGTTGTTGAAGGGGCACAACACGATGCTCAAATAAGTCAACCACCACAATGGACGCTGTCAGCGTTGTTTGGCTTAGGACGGTGATCTATTTGTGGACTAGCTATAAATGGGCATCCATGGGCGACGCCACCTCCCAAGCATCTAGGTTTGCCATGGCAAGCTCAGTTGGACGTGATGATGACGCCGCTCTTCGCTAGACATAGATTCACTGCTTCCTCTAGCCTTCCCATTTCTTCTTCAAATCTTGTTCTATGTAAGAAGTCTTGGGGTGAACGCTGAAGTGGCATGCACCCACTGGATCATCCAGCGCCAAAATTCAAAGCCAGAAAAAGTGGTAGAACAGCAGTAACGATGTCGGCACCTCAACAAACATCTCATGGAGATGGGAGAACATCGAGACGCACATTACAACGTTGGGGGTAAAGTGGCCCATCATGATGCTAAATGACCACAATAGTGTCATGAAGAAGTTGGAAAAGGGAGGCACCAACCCTGCAGTGAGGAAGCATCTGAACATAATTTGACATTCAAGCACATTGTAGTAGGGCTTCGGAGGCAGGAGAGCCCCGACTGGCCAGGAGTTGGTGAGGGCAGTCTATCAACTCCTCAGTCCGGGGGGACAACGATGGGAGGAGTGATATGGGCTCAAGCAATGCTTGGTGCACCGTTCTTTCACTATTGCCTTTCACCATTGAAGAAACAAGCATAAAGATAAAATCTTGAAAAGTGGTTGCGAGTGTGACGCCCTCAATTCTGTGGAATACCACGGAAACGAGAACTAATGCATATGTGTGCCCAGGATGTTCATCACACATACACATATGATCCACAAACTGAATTCAGAATATATGTTACCACGAGTAACAGAGTTATTTACAAAGCCTCATAAGTCTTGGACTCATGCTCACAGCGGAAGTCTTATTTCTATGCAGCGGAAGTCTTATTTCTAATGCGGAAGCAATTTAACTAATGCGGAAGCAAATCTAAGCAGAAGTGGCTCCATCTCTACTCCCTCCACAGGCAAGGATGAGAACAGATCACACGCCTTAATGCTCCACTTGGTCTTCATAGTAGTCTTCTCCTGCTGCTGCTGATGAAATAATAATACAAGTTTGAGTACAATGATGTACTCAGCAAGTGCGGGAAAACATGATATGTAGCTCATAACAAGGTAGGTATAAAAAGGCTCATTTGCAGAAAAGCAGATTTATAAAACCATGATAAAACAACAACTTAACTTTTAGATGAATGTAATCCCAGCATGTATTAAATTACCAACATACCTCCATTACTTTCCGTGTTCCACCCGAACATTAACCAACATCATTCTTACTCACGAATACCTCCTCGATTCGCTACCATCTCACGAATACTTTCTCGTATTCGCTACCATCTCATCTCATAAACAACTTTGCCTCATACCGATACCCATCTCATTGTCACGACTCAACAGTCATGCAACCATCTTGACAACCGGACTCAACAGCCCCAACACCAAACCATAACCAAAGACAATAACCATAACCGAGAACCGTCCCAATAACCATAACCAAAGACAATAACCATAACCGAGAATCGTCCCAATAACCATAACCAATAACCATAACCAAGAACCGTCCCAATAACCATCCCAACTAATCATGGCAGTTTAGCCAGGCGCTCGAGACCGTAAGCTCGGCTATCATGATAGTTTTAGAAAACTCTGCAGAGTTTGAACCTCTTTACCCACAAGTTTTTTATTTCGTCACCCGTCGGCGACTGCAGAACCTCCATTATACCAGTACACAACCGTCGGTGTATGGCCAAGAGATCACAAAATAGCCTTTACAAATGGGTTACTAGATGTATGGACTCACTATGGTTTCACCGGCAGGCTAGAATCTCCAATTCTCCTACCCACGGGCCCCCTCTTGTGCCATGCAGTTCCCAGGGAAGTCCTCACTCGACTCCCATTCCCCGCGCCTTCCACAGTCCATAACACCCTAGCAACTTACCTAATTACTCAGCTAAGCCGCACCCATATTTGGCCTTGTGGTGGCACTGTTATCCTGCCATGTGCATGCATGAACCGGTCCTTAGATCTACGGCAAGTAAACCACCATCTCATGCTACCTAATTCACAAACCCAGACTTGCCTAGATCTCCCTCCAATCCACGTTTATTAATATCATCAGTTCTCATTATCATTACCAGTGCAGTTAGCTAGACACATCTATCTCGCTTCCCAATCCCATGGACACAGCGAAGCATAAAGCAAAAACCATACCCGACTCATAAATTTTCCTGGCGACAAGGGTGGTTTAACCAATACTAGTAAACTCCTATAAAAGGGTTTCCCATCATGTTTGACTCAGCAACACACCTTTTCGCAAAACAAACAGTTTTACCCAAGACATAGGATCAATATGGTCAAGGAGCACTTGCCTGGTTCTTGTGGTTCCGGTGGTTCTTGGATCTCAAAACCCTGTTGCTGCAGCTCATCGTAGACAGCTCCCTGAGCTTGTCCTGCTAGGTCGGATCACGTGCATACAAGATTCACAGCAATCAATATCATGCACAAACCTTAAACTAGATGCGATGATGCACATGCATACTATCTTATGATTAGTTTTTATTAGACTGGTTTGTTCGTGTTCTTGCATGGCTTGCATGGATTTTATGATGAATAGAAGTGTTCGGATCAAAGGTGGACGTGGCAATGATCTTGTCTTTAGATCAACCTGATCATCAAGTGATCTATCCACGAGAAGGCTTCTGTTTGAAAGGAATCAAAGAACAGATGCGAAGAAAACACGACGATGTCGTAAGGTGGTATAGGATTCCTACCTCACATTCTTCTCGGTTTCGAGGTCCTCCTTAGACCGTTTGGCTTTCCTCCGGTGATCTTTCCTTACCGTTCTTCGGCGATGGTTTACTCGGCGAGATAGGGCTAGGGTTCCAAGTCGTCGGCTCAGGAGTTGAAAAAGAAGTTTGTGGTTTCGGCCAGAGGTTTTGGGTTCTATTTATAATTGGAAAAATAAGAGTCCAAATCTGATTGTATCCTGAATATGAGTCCCATTCAGATCATTGTTGAATCCCAACGTCTTATCTTTAGTAACATCGTGGAATTCAGGTCGGTTTATTTTACGTACCGGTATTCTTCGCATAAAAACCGCTCTAGAACTCGTTACCTCCGCGGTGTGAGCTCCGGAAGCTCCACGTGTCCTTCCGGGGCCTGGTATCTCCTTCTCTGCAGAGATGAGCTCCGGTTGTGCCGCGTGTCAATTGAGAGAGACCTCCCTTTTCCTTCGGAGGTGAGCTCCGTGTGCGCCACGTATCCTGGCGGTCGGGACCTCCTATCTCGCTCGGAGGTGGCTCCGTGCACACCACGTGTTAGTGCCGGTCTTTCCTTCTTTCCTCATAGACGTGCTTCGAGGTCAACACGTGTCTTGCAGTGACGGACCTCTGACTTCCGTGATGACTAGCTCCGAACATGATATGTGTCCTACAGAAATACCTTTGCTTCTTCCGCAGAGGCTAGCTCCGTGGGCAACACGTGTCCCACAAAGTCGGACCTCTCCCCTTTTGCGGAGACGAGCCCTGAGCCTGCCACGTAGCCAGCTTAACGGCAGACCTCTCCCCACTTCGCAGGGATGAGCTCCGGACACGCTACGTGGCCTGCGGGCCGCGGAAGTTGTCTTCGGCACTCTCTGAGAGCTGAATTCGGTTCTTATTGGCTATCCTTTTGATAATTTTCTCTGTTCCTACTTTTCTTAAAATGTTTTCTCTTCATAAAACATGAATATGTGTTGACACCAGAGATGAGGGTGTCACAAATCTACCGCCCCTAAATTGAATCTCGCCCTCGAGATTCGTTAATGGAGAATAGATGGGGAAATTATGCCTTGATATCCTCTTCACGCTCCCATGTGGCTTCAGCTTCGGTGTGATGGCTCCATTGCACCTTGCACCATCGAATCACCTTGTTCCGGGTGACCCTTTCCTTTACGTCCAAGATTCGGGCAGGGTGTTCCGCATAAGTCAGGTCCTCTTGAAGTTCAAGCTCTCCCATTGATACTTGCTCCTATGGTACTCTCAAGCATTTCTTGAGCTGGGATACATGAAACACGTCATGTACGTCGGGGAGTTGGGTTGGGAGCTCTAGTTGATAGGCTACTTCTCCTGGCTTGTCCAAAATCTTAAATGGTCCGATGTAGCGAGGTGCTAGCTTGCCTTTGACGTTGAAACGTCGTTGGCCTCGGATAGGCGATACCTTAAGGTATACAAAGTCTTCTACTTCAAAGGTCAACTTCCTACGCCTATTGTCCGCATAGCCTTATTGTCGTGACTGAGCAGCTTTTAAGTTCTCCCGTACCATTTGGACTTGCTTTTCAGCCTCTTGTAACACTTCGGGCCCAAACACCTGGTTCTCTCCGGTTTTGTTCCAGAACAGTGGTGTTCTACACCGCCTACCGTATAATGCTTCGAAAGGCGACATCTTCAAGCTAGCTTGGTAGCTGTTGTTATAGGAGAATTCGGCATACGGTAAACTCCTATCCAACGACGCCCTTGTTTCAAGGCGCAAGCTCTCAACATGTCTTCCAAAATTTGGTTTGTCCTTTCGGTTTGTCCATCAGTCTGCGGGTGATAGGCGGAGCTAAAATCCAATCGTGTACCCATGGCTTTCTGCAGCTTCCTCCAGAATCTAGAGGTAAACTGAGAACCTCAATCTGAGACTATCCTCTTCGGGACTCTATGACGGCACACGATCTGCTCCATGTACAACTCGGCTAATTGTGCAACGTTGTAACTGGCCTTTACAGGGAGAAAATGGGCAGTTTTCGTCAATCGGTCCACAATAACCCAAATGGAGTCATACCCCGACTGAGTATGTGGCAACCCGACGATGAAATCCATACTGATGTCTTCCCACTTCCACTCTGGTACCTTCAAAGGTTGCAACAATCCAGCGGGTTTTTGATGTTCGGCCTTCACCCGTTGGCAGGCGTCGCATAGGGCAACGTATTCGGCTATATCCCTCTTCATACCATCCCACCAATAACAAGTTTTTAAGTCCTTGTACATTTTGGTACTTCCGGGACGTATAGAATAGGGTGAATCATGTGCCTCCTTTAATATCATGTCGCGGAGGTGTTTTACGTTAGGCACACAAATCCTTTTTCCTAGCCAAAGGGTACCCTTCTCATCCTCCTTGAAATCCTTCTCTATTCCTTGTCAGATTCTTTCCTTGATCTCCTTGATCCCCTCATCCATTGCTTGGCCCTCTCTTATCTCTTGCTCCAATGAAGAGTGGATCTCCATTATTTCTATATTGTTCAAGAATCCGAGGTGTAACCATTCGAACTCCCTACGTAGTTCGAGTGGTAGCTCCCGAACCGTGAGTTGGTGACATGCTCCCTTTCGGCTCAATGCATCAGCTACTACATTGGCCTTCCCGGGGTGGTAGTTGATTCCAACATCATAATCCTTGATGAGTTCCAACCATCGACGTTGCCTCAAATTCAAATCCGTTTGTGTAAATATGTACTTGAGGCTTTTATGATCCGTATAGATCTCACATCGATGACCAAGGATATAATGTTTCCAAATCTTCAATGCATGCACTACTGCTGCTAGTTCCAAGTCATGTGTAGGATAATTAAGCTCGTGCTTCGTTAATTGTCGTGAGGCATAGGCTATCACTTGTCCTTCTTGCATGAGCACACATCCGAGCCCCTGTCTGGATGCGTCACAATATATGTCAAAGCTCTTGCTTACGTCTGGCAATACCAGAACTGGTGCTGTGGTCAGCCTTTTCTTGAGTTCCTCAAAACTTTCTTGGCAGGCTGGTATCCATTGAAGGACCTTTCCCTTCATTAGCAACTCCGTCATAGGTTTTGCTATCTTATAGAAGTCTTTAATGAAGCGTCGATAGTATCCAGCCATCCCAATAAAACTCCGAATATCCCTCACGCTCTGCGGTTGGTCCCACTTTAGAACATCTCTCACTTTTCCGGGATCAACCGATACCCCTTCCTTGGAGATAATGTGGCCTAGGAAAGATATTTCCTTTAGCCAAAATTGACACTTGTTAAGCTTGGCATACAATTGATGCTCACGCAATTTCTGCAAGGTCAATTTCAAATGTTCTTCATGCTCCTCCTCACTCTTTGAATACTCCATAATGTCGTCGATGAAAACCACGACGAATTTGTCCAAGTACTCAATGAAAACCTTGTTCATAAGGTACATGAAGTATGCGGGTGCATTTGTCAACCCAAAAGACATGACGGTATATTCATACGAACCATACCATGTCCGAAAGGCTGTCTTGGGTATATCGGAGGGCTTAATCTTCAGCTGGAAGTATCCCGACCAAAGATCAATCTTGGAGAACACTCGGGCTCCTTTCATTTGGTCCAATAGGTCCTCTATACGGGGCAGAGGGTATTTGTTCTTGATTGTTACCTCCTTGAGAGACCTATAATCCACGCACATCCTTTGGGTTCCATCTTTCTTGTCTACGAAGAGCACCGGAGCTCCCCATGGTGACGAGCTTGGACGGATAAAACCCTTCTCCAACTGTTCTTGAATTTGCTTCTTGAGTTCTACTAGCTCGTTGACGGGCATCCTATAGGATCTCTTGGCTATGGGTGCAGTTCCGGGTACCAAATCTATGGCAAACTCAATGTCCCGGTCAGGTGGCATACCTGGAAGCTCTTCTGGGAACACGTCCAAAAATTCCTGAACCACTAGAATGTTGTCCGCGGTTGTTCCTTTGACGTGGTTCAAAATTGCCTGTTCGGTTGTTTGCTGGGCTGACTCAAACTCGACACGAATACCGTGCTCGTTTGTCAACTGCATGCTCCTTTCAGCACATTGGATTACTCCATTGTGCTTGCTTAACCAATCCATTCTGAGTATGATGTCAATCCCTTGGGAGTCCAAGACAATAAGGTTGGCAAGGAAGTCTACCCCCCTTATTTTAAGGCTTACTTTAGGACATACTATATTAGTCCTCATTTATCCTCTGGGAGAATTAACTAACATAGCACATTCTATGTGGGATACGGGTAGATGATGTTTGGCAACATATTTGGATGATATGAAGGAATGCGATGCTCCAGAATCAAATAAGATGGTGGCTGGGTTGGAGTTGGCAAGGAACACACCAATTACGACGTCCTCAGCCTGTTGTGCTTCCTCGGCAGTGACATGGTTCACGTGGCCACGAGCATAGTTCTGTTGTCCACGGTTTCCATGATTGTCCCCTCCGTTAGTTCGCTGGTTCTACTTGGGCACGTTACCTTGCTGTCCAGGGCCTCTCCTCGGGCACTGGTTCGCGAAGTGACCTACTTCCCCGCATGCAAACCATGCCCTGTTGCCTACGGCAGCAGGTACGTTGGGGCGGGGGTTTTGAACAGGGGCGCCATTGTTAGGTCGGAGCGCAGGAGGCATGGCACGCGAGGTGCTGCTGCAACGGGTCGTTGCTGGGATGGCTGACCCAGGCAGTATGCAGGAGTGGTCAATCCATACTGCGGTGCAGGGGGCATGTACCGAGGTCGTACGTTGCTCCCTTGAGTCTGGTATGGTGTCTTCCTCTTGCACTCTCGCTCGATCTCTCGGATCTTATTTTCAACAACTATGGCCTTGTCAACCAGCTTCTGGAAGCTTACGTAGTCATTGTTGAGGAGCTGAACCTGGATCTCATTGTTCAACCCTCTCATGAATAGGTACTGCTTCCTCTGGTCTGAGTTGACATCCTCGGGGGCGTACCGGGACAGTTGCGTGAACTTGTTGAGATACTCATTCACACTTTTCTGTCCTTGGCGGAGACCTTCGAACTCCTGCCTCTTGAGCATCATCAGGGATGTAATGAGAGCGGAAACTTTCCTTGAACTCAGTCCAAGTGATCGTCTCAGGGTCGGCATGAGCGTTGCTCAGGGCATCCCACCAGTCTGCAGCGGCTCCCGTAAGTTGGTGCGACGCGAAGAGAACCTTCTCTCGGTCATTGCACTGAACAATGGCAAGCTTCTTCTCCATGGATTTCAACCAGTCGTCGTCCTCCATGGGGTCTTTGGCTTGAGCAAAGGTGGGTGGTCGAGTCCTCATGAACTCTCCCAACCTGTTATGAGCTGGCGGTGGTGGTGGCGGTGGTGCCGGAACGGGGTTTTGGTTGGCCTGCAACTGACCCAAAGTTTGGATCATGGTTTGCATAAGCTGGTTTTGCATGGCCAGCAGCCGTTCCAGGTGATTTTCACCAGCTCCGGGGTTAGCAGGAAATTCCTCGTGGTCATCCTCTTGGATGTTCCTTCGGCCAGCGTTTCCCCTCACCATCTGTGAGAGAGGACGAAATAGAATAGAAAGTTAGAAGGTTAGGTAGGTCCCTTCAACTATATGCATCAAGGTGAGTTTGGACTATATATATATATATACTAGCCCATATGAGGATGTGAACAAGTGCCGAAGCATCTCACACCTCTTTTCTTCTTACATGTGGATATGGACAACGTTTTGGGGACGTCCCACAACTCACACTAAGCACATAATCAAAACAATCATTGCAAGGGCTCATACAACTCGTATTCAAGGATGGTTCCCTATGTCAAGGTGGTTTTAGAGCCAATCTAAGCGTCCTATGGTGCTTTCTTTGGTCAGCGGAGCTTAACTACCAATCTGTGTCTAATATCAATCTATGATTCCTAGTTAGGGGTGTAACCTACGGCTAACCCATGGCTCTAATATCAATCTGAGGTTTCTATCTAGGCGTGTAACCTACTGTCAACCCGTGGCTCTGATACCAATCTGTGACGCCCTCAATTCTGTGGAATACCACGGAAACAAGAACTAATGCATATGTGTGCCCAGGATGTTCATCACACATACACATATGATCCACAAACTGAATTCAGAATATATGTTACCACGAGTAACAGAGTTATTTACAAAGCCTCATGAGTCTTGGACTCATGCTCACAGCGGAAGTCTTATTTCTATGCAGCGGAAGTCTTATTTCTAATGCGGAAGCAATTTAACTAATGCGGAAAGAAATCTAAGCAGAAGTGGCTCCATCTCTACTCCCTCCACAGGCAGGGTTCAGAACAGATCACACGCCTTAATGCTCCACTTGGTCTTCATAGTAGTCTACTCCTGCTGCTGATGATGAAATAATAATGCAAGTTTGAGTACAATGATGTACTCAGCAAGTGCGGGAAAACATGATATTAGGTAGGTATAAAAAGGCTCATTTGCAGAAAAGCAGATTTACAAAACCATGATAAAACAACAACTTAACTTTTTGATGAATGTAATCCCAGCATGTATTAAATTACCAACATACCTCCATTACTTTCCATGTTCCACCCAAACATTAACCAACATCATTCTTACTCACGAATACCTCCTCGTATTCGCTACCATCTCACGAATACTTTCTCGTATTCGCTACCATCTCATCTCATGAACAACTTTGCCTCATACCGAGACCCATCTCATTGTCATGACTCAACAGTCATGCAACCATCTTGACAACCAGACTCAACAGTCCCAACACCAAACCATAACCAAAGACAATAACCATAACCAAGAACCGTCCCAATAACCATAACCAATAACCATAACCAAGAACCGTCCCAATAACCATCCCAACTAATCATGGCAGTTTAGCCAGGCGCTCGTGACCGTAAGCTCGGCTATCATGATAGTTTTAGAAAACTCTGCAGAGTTTGTACCTCTTTACCCACAAGTTTGTGATTTCGTCACCCGTCAGCGACTGCAGAACCTCCATTATACCAGTACACAACCGTCAGCGTATGGCCAAGAGATCACAAAATAGCCTTTACAAAGGGGTTACTAGATGTATGGACTCACTAAGGTTTCACCAGCAGGCTAGAATCTCCAATTCTCCCACCCACGGGCCCCCTCTTGTGCCATGCAGTTCCCAGGGCAGTCCTCACTCGACTCCCATTCCCCGTGCCTTCCACAGTCCATAACACCCTAGCAACTTACCTAATTACTCAGCTAAGCCGCACCCATATTTGGCCTTGTGGTTGCACTGTTATCCTGGCATGTGCATGCATGAACCGGTCCTTAGATCTACGGCAAGTAAACCACCATCTCATGCTACCTCATTCACAAACCCAGGTTTGCCTAGATCTCCCTCCGATCCACGTTTATTAATATCATCAGTTTCTCATTATCATTACGAGTGCAGTTAGCTAGACACATCTATCTCGCTTCCCAATCCAATGGACTCAGCGAAGCATAAAGCAAAAACCATACCCGACTCATAAATTTCCCTGGTGACAAGGGTGGTTTAACCAATACTAGTAAACTCCTATAAAAGGGTTTCCCATCATGTTTGACTCAGCACACACACCTTTTTCGCAAAACAAACAGTTTTACCCAAGACATAGGATCAATATGGTCAAGGAGCACTTGCCTGGTTCTTGCGGTTCCGGTGGTTCTTGGATCTCAAAACCCTGTTGCTGCAGCTCGTCGTAGACAGCTCCCTGAGCTTGTCCTGCTAGGTCGGATCACGTGCATACAAGATTCACAGCAATCAATATCATGTACAAACCTTAAACTAGATGCGATGATGCACATGCATACTATCTTATGATTAGTTTTTATTAGATTGGTTTGTTCGTGTTTTTGCATGGATTGCATGGATTTTATGATTTATAGAAGTGTTCAGATCAAAGGTGGACGTGGCGATGATATTGTCTTTAGATCAACCTGATCATCAAGTGATCTATCCATGAGAAGGCTTCTGTTCGAAAGGAATCAAATAACAGATGCGAAGAAAACACGACGATGTCATAAGGTGGTATAGGATTCCTACCTCACTTTCTTCTCGGTTTTTAGGTCCTCCTTAGACTGTTTGGCTTTCCTCCGGCGATCTTTCCTTGCCGTGCTTCGTCGACGGTTTACTCGGCGAGATAGGGCTAGAGTTCCAAGCCGTCGGCTCAGGAGTTGAAAAAGAAGTTTGTGGTTTCGGCCAGAGGTTCTAGGTTCTATTTATAATCAGAAAAAGAAGAGTCCTAATCTGATTGTATCCCGAATATGAGTCCTATTCTGATCATTGTTGTATCCCAACGTCTTATCTTTAGTAACATCGTGGAATTCAGGTCGGTTTCTTTTACGTACCGGTATTCTTACGCATAAAAACCGCTCTAAAACTCGTTACCTCCGCGGTGATGATCTCCTGAAGCTCCACGTGTCCTTCCAGGGCCTGGTATCTCCTTCTCTGCAGAGATGAGCTCCGGTTGTGCCGCGTGTCAATCGAGCGAGACCTCCCTTTTCCTTCAGAGGTGAGCTCCGCGTGCGCCACGTATCCTGGCGGTCGGGACCTCCTATCTTGCTCGGAGGTGGCTCCGCGCACGCCACGTGTTAGTGCCGGTCTTTCCTTCTTTCCTCAGAGACGTGCTCCGAGGTCAACACGTGTCCTGCAGCGACGGACCTCTGACTTCAGTGATGACTAGCTCCAAAGATGACACGTGTCCTGTGGAAATGCCTTTGCTTCTTCCGCAGAGGCTAGCTCCGTGGGCAACATGTGTCCCACAGGGTCAGACCTCTCCCCTTTTGCGGAGACGAGCCCCGAGCCTGCCACGTAGCCACCTTAGCGGCGGACCTCTCCCCACTTCGCAGGGATGAGCTCCGGACATGCCACGTGGCCTGCGGGCCGCGGAAGTTGTCTTCGGCGCTCTCTGAGAGCTGAATTCGGTTCCTATTGGCTATCCTTTTGATAATTTTCTCTGTTCCTACTTTTCTTAAAATGTTTTCTCTTCATAAAACATGAATATGTGTTGACACCAGAGATGAGGGTGTCACAGCGAGCGAGGGAGACGAAGTGAGGGGGCCCGGTCCCCATCACGGGGTCGTGCTGCCTCGCCCGAGGAATCACATTGGGTGGTGCCGTGTTATGCGGCACCCAACAGCACACATATAAGGAACCATGTATTACATAAATTAAAGCGGAAGCTTACAACTGTTCTTTGTAAATAATTTACATAAAATAGCTACAGCGGAAGTCTATAACCAGCTCACGTTGAATAACTACGAAGCACTCGAGAAGAGACCCATCCCGCGGACTCCTATCGCTAGCAACACGAAGACACGGCAGCGGCTAGGTTCTCCGAGTGTGACATGACTCGGAAGTTCCCGAGTCTCACCGGATAACCTTCTTTGTAGCGTCGAGGTTTACCTGCAAAACCACTTATATAGCAAGAGTGAGCACAAAGGCTCAGCAAGACTTAACCGTCTCTCCTAAGACATGAAACTCTAGATGAAAGTAACCTAAAACCTAAGCCTGTCATTTGCGAAAAGACTCGCCTATGAGTTCATCCTTAACTTTCAAATTTTAGCCATAATAATAATGACCTTGCGATCAGCAACATTGGTACTCCACAATCAAACAAGAAACGCTTCATTCCAATGTTACTTGCCCCAAGGTAGAAAATAACTTTAGTTAGCTCTATCTCTACTTCAAACATGGTTTTCATGCAACTTAACATAATCATAGCAGCAATTATACTTTTGCAAACTGTTTCCACACAAGTTGATTAACTACGTCACAACATGGGAGCAAGCGGTACTCAATAACCGCGAGGGATGGTGATTCAAATCCAACACTACCCGGATAACTCGACACATACGCCCGCCTCTGAAGACCCAACTCTGGCATCCTTCATTACGTCGTATATGGCAACCTTTCCCAGGACACTAAACTGTAGAACCGGTCACGCCGTCTCGGGCTCATAGGTCTAACGAGACGATGTGCCTCTACAATCCAGTGAACCTGGTACATCGGTTTCCTGGTTCCCATATATCAGTAAGCATCCGGTACACAACTCAATACTTGCTCCTGGACGTGGCACACGCATCGGTCCTTAACCGACACAGGCAGAGCTACTCGACCAAGACCGTGCCTTATTGCTGCCTAACCCATCTGCCCGGTCTCATCTTTAGAAATGTAAACTTTAGTTTGCTTCCTTTCCCAACCACACTTTTGATCTTCTGAACTATAGCTCGCGAGTAGATTCCAACTACTCGTCTTCTTCCGAATGCCCTAGTCTATTTAGCATGGCCTTATTCTACAGCGATGACATAATTCTACCCTTGATCCCAGGGTTCTTTTTGGTCATGCAAGTGGAGTATAAAACATCCTTGACCTAATGCACATACAAACTTTGACCCATAGTAGTGAACAAAGTAAACACTTCAGAAAACAACTTAAATGCAAACCTTGGCTTGCCTTGGTTTTGCAGGTGACTAAAGTCAGATGATTATGATGTTAGTTGTTGCTGCCTTGAAGCTGAATCACTGCCTTCTTGCTTCTTGCTCCAAGCTCAACTCCTTCTTCTTCACTTTCCACGTCTAATCACTACACGTTATGAATACGTATACATGTTTAATTATAAAACTTTTGCTGACAAAAGCTAAAGACAAGTTTAAAACTGGAACTCTGTTTAAGAATTTAAAATGACACTGGGGTGGTGGTTTAGGTGTGTGTTTGAGCACTATCATCAAGTGAGAAGTGAGGTTCATCACTTGGGTGGGGGATCAACTAATGGTTGAACAGAACACTAATGATCCAGGGCTCCAATGGAACTGGAAATTTTCTTGGGGGTTCCTTGTCACAAGAAAGTCTCCTGGACCAAAATTAGGAACATTTCACTAAGTGAATCACCCAGAACAATTCCCTAAGCATTTAGGCAAAGAGGAATTAATTCTGAATAAATTTGCACTTTCATGCAAATTCAAGGGAACTACAATTTCGTGCACAGCTCAGAGAGTATGCCTGAATTGTCCTAGGATTTTTGGAGCTAAGGAATGCCTAGAACTGAATTTCCAAGTTTTGGAAATTTCCTGAAAATGTTTCTGTATTCATTTGAATACAGAAACTTGAATTTAGAATTACACTAACTAATTCAACTCCAAATGAGCTGAAACTTTTACAGGAGTCTCCTAAAATCCTAAAGAATATCCTGGTAAAATTTGGGGAATTTTGGATGAACCAAACTTCCTCTAGAATTCTTTTGCTGAAAATCTTTAAAGAATTTTCCAGAATTTTCTATTGGTTTTCATGCAAATTGGTTTGCATATTTGTATATAGTGTTACCCCCTGAATCCAACCCAATTTGAATCACTAAATTTGGAGCTTCCTAGCAAAAGTTATGCAGTTCTAAAGTTTGAACTGAATTTGTAATTCAAACTGAATTGGAAACAGTTTAAACTTTGACCGGCACACGTGTCAGTCCCTCGCTGTAGCCACACCACGGCCACAGTTGCCCAGTCTGTAGTCGCAGCAGATCGGGTGGCTGCAGTAAATCCCATCGACCGCCACGGCCACTGACCAGTGGGGCCAGCAGCTTCTTCTTCCTCCCGCCCCCCTTTTTCCCGCGCGCTCCACCCCCCCTCGCCGGCGCGGTGCTGACCTCGCCGGACTTGACTTTCCGGCCATCCCACGGCCTGCTACTCGCCGCCCGGGGGTTTTCAGGGTCGGGAAACATGTCTACAAGGTTGGCTCAGGCTGCCAGTGGCAGGAAGTAGGCCGGCGACGAGCCGCGGCCTTTGGTGATGATCGGCACCGTCGCCCGACCCCTGTAGCCCGCTAACAGCTCAATTGAACCACCTAAAAGTACCAGCAGAGGGTGGGCTAGCTCAGCATGGCATCAACGTGGCTCGGAAACGGCGGCAAGTGGGGGTTCACCGTGCGCCCAAGGGTCCCCGCCATGATCGCCGCTCGGAAACTTCAAAATGATCTGCTAATATGGGGTTTCAAGCCATGATTGGGGAGGGGATCGGGTCGTCCTCGAGTCTAGGTCCTTTGAGCACAGTTTAGTGACCTAAAGACGAGAAGGGAGTGAGAATTTGGAGAATTCGTACCAGAACGTCACCCTGTGGCCGCCGGCGAAGTTTTTCCGAATTCTCGCTCGGTGGTTCACGGCTTGCCTTGTGGTTTGGGTGGAAGCAGCAGGGCTCTCTGGCGCGTCCGGGGACGTCCTTGCTTGGCCGTGAAAGGCGCTAGACTCCGCTGTCCACGGGAGCGACGAGCTGCTGTGCAGTTCGGTTGCCGCAGAAATGAGCTTTGCTAGGGAAGGGAGGCCGGAACCGGACTGCTCTTGCGCTGAGGGAGTGGAGGACGATCAGGCCTTGCCGTTTTGCGGCTCAGACAGTGCTGCGCGCTGGTTTTGCATGCACCTCCGGTCAGACCCGAAGCGGCGGCGAGCTCTGGGTTTATCGGGCACGAGGAGGAGAAGAGAAACACCGTTGGCTCGGTTCAGAGGAAAAAGATCACGCCGATGTAGGGAGGGAGGTGGTAAGCTGGTCGCCAGCGTGCGAGGGCGGGTGAGGTGGTGGCTTCGGGTTAGCCTTGGTGGCGCCCGCGCGGCGATCGCGCTCGTGCGTTACCCGAGAGCAAGACTTAGGCAGTAAGTTTTGATCTCTCCTCTCAATGACATCTGGGGCCTACAGCCCCCCTCAGCACCAAAAGATCTCCAACTTTACACCTTGCAAATTCAGCTGTGAGGGGTCCAAATTCAAAAGCCAATTTACCATTTGACAATTTGTGCGACAGTTTCAAATTTAAATTCAAATTTGGATGGAATTCACAAGTTCCTTTGATATTCATATCAAAGCACCCCCAAATTTGCTCAAAACTTGGCTCCCTCATAATTTGGACCTGAGAAACTCAAATATATCCTTTGATCTTTGAGTTGGCTATTGCAATTACAGCCTCTCAAACATCAGTTTGCATTTTCCTTTTTGGAGATGGCCCTCCTCTTTTTGGAAGTGACTCTCTTAGTTCAAACTGAATTTAGAGTTTTATTACACATGACAACACTTTCATGAGTATACAAAAGTTTTTGTAAGTCCCATTTCTTGAATATAAACTCCACTTTTATCATGGCTCAAGTTTCCTATTTACAAGTTTTTGGGACTTTTACATTCCTCCCCCCTTAAAAAGAATCTCGTCCCGAGATTCATGATTAAGGACAAAATGGAGAGGACAACTACTAAGTATAAGCCTCTAACAACTCCGGATGATTGCGTTGCAAATACTCCTCGCTTTCCCATGTAGCTTCGTCGGACGTGTGATTTTCCCATAGCACCTTGAAAAATCGCAGCGTCCGATTTCTGGTTTCGTGAGTCTTTTCATCAATTACCCGGGTTGATCGCTCAACATAAGTGAGGTCCGGCTTCAAATCTGCTATGTCTCCCGTGAGAACCTCCGTTGGAACTTTTAAACACTTCCGCAACTGAGATATGTGGAAGACGTTATGAACTCCGGCTAAGGTTGCCGGCAGCTCCAAACGGTATGCCACGAGTCCACACCTTTCAATGACAATGAAGGGACCGATGAAACGTGGAGCTAATTTTCCTTTCACTCCAAATTGGTGAATGCCCTTCATCGGAGATACGCGGAGGTATACGTAGTCCCCAACATGGAAATCCAAAGGACGACGTCTCCTATCTGCATAGCTCTTTTGTCTGGACTGAGCGGCTTTCAGATTTTCTTGAATAAGCCTTACCCGCTCTTCCGCTTCATTTACGAGGTCAATCCCGTAAATCACTCCCTCGCCAGTTTCACACCAGTTCAAGGGTGTGCGGCACTTCCGTCCATAGAGAGCTTCATAAGGTGCCATTTTGATACTTGATTGATACCCGTTGTTATATGAGAACTCTGCCAACGGTAAGTGATCATCCCAGCTCTTACCGTGGTGGATGGCACATGCTCTCAGCATATCTTCAAGTATTTGATTCACCCTCTCTGTTTGCCCATCGGTTTGAGGGTGATACGCGGAGCTTCAAATCAATTTGGTTCCCAAGGATGCGTGTAGCTGTTCCCAGAAACGGGACACGAACAGCGATCCTCTGTCGGAGACAATGGTACAGGGAACTCCATGCAAGCATAAGATCCGTGCTATGTATAACTCGGCATACTGCTTGGCGCTGTAGTTGGTATGCACCGGAATGAAACGTGCTGATTTGGTTAACCGGTCCACGATTACCCAAATCGAATCATGGTGGTGGGAGGTCATCGGTAACCCAACGATGAAATCCATACTCAAGTCTTCCCACTTCCATGCCGGTATTTGTAGCGGTTGCAACAGGCCCGATTTCTTCACGTGGTCGGCCTTAATTCTTCGACACGTATCACATTCCGAAACGTATTTTGCAACTTCACGTTTCATACGTGTCCACCAAAACTTCTTCCGGATGTCTTGGTACATTTTGTTGCTGCCTGGATGAATAGAAAATTTGGATAAGTGAGCCTCATCCAAAATTTTCTTCCGCAGCCTCATATCACGGGGTACGACTATCCGGTCCTTGAACCACAAGGTATCTTCATCATCTAACCGGAAACATTTCATCTCCCCGTTCTTCAACCTCCTTTTGATATGAGCCATGCCCTTGTCTTTCTTTTGAGCTTCCATAACCTCCTCTCTTATGGTGGGTATGAGAGCTAGATTATGCAGAGCCCCATATGGAACCAAGTAAAGACTTGGTTCTTCCTCTTCTATCGGCGCAATGGTTAGGTTATGAATATGAGACTTCCGGCTAAGTGCATCGGCAACCAAATTTGCCTTGCCCGGATGATAATGAATTTCAATCTCATAGTCCTTGATCAACTCCAACCATCGCCGTTGCCGCATATTCAACTCTTTCTGAGTGAATATGTACTTCAAGCTTTTGTGGTCGGTGTAGAGATGAACCAGATTTCCCAAGAGGTAATGTCTCCACATCATCAAAGCTAATACCACGGCAGCCAGTTCGAGATCATGAGTTGGATAATGTTGCTCATGATTCCGTAATTGCCGTGATCCATATGCGACCACACGTCCTCCTTGCATGAGTACACAACCAAGCCCGACGCCAGATGCATCACAATAAATATCAAAGGGCTTGGTTGTATCCGGTTGAGCTAGAACCGGGGCTGTTGTGAGGTGTTTCACCAACGCTTGAAAAGCTTCCTCACATGGCTTGCTCCAATCATATTTGACGCCCTTCTTCAGTAGCTCTGTCATAGGTTTGGAGATTTTTGAGAAGCTCGGGATGAACCTCCGGTAATATCCCGCCAAACCTAAGAAGCTACGAACTTCATGGACTGATGTTGGAGACTTCCACTTCAGCACTTGTTCAATCTTGCTTGGATCAACAGCAATGCCTTCTGCTGAAATAATGTGCCCAAGAAATGGCACTTGGTTGATCCAGAATTCACATTTACTAAAATTTGCATAGAGCTTGTGATCTCTCAGTCGTTGGAGCACAATATGCAAATGTTTAGCGTGTTCCTCTTCAGATTTGGAATACACCAAGATGCCGTCGATGAATACCACGACGAACTGATCCAGCTCCGGCATGAACACCGAGTTCATAAGATACATAAAGTGGGCCGGAGCATTGGTCAACCCAAACGACATGACAAGATACTCATAGAGTCCATATCTTGTCGAGAATGCTGTTTTCGGGACATCTTCTGTGCGAATCTTGATTTGATGATATCCCGACCTTAAGTCCATCTTGGAGAAGACTTTAGCACCCACTAGCTGATCGAAAAGAATATCAATTCTTGGTAGTGGATACTTGTTCTTTATGGTCACAGCATTCAAAGGACGATAATCGACGCATAGCCTCAGCGTCTCATCCTTCTTCTTCACAAATAAAGCTGAGCAACCCCATGGTGATGAACTTGGACGAATAAACCCCTTGTCCATCAGATCCTTGAGTTGCTCCTTCAGCTCGGCTAATTCATTCGGAGCCATTTTGTATGGTCTCCGAGAGATCGGCGTGGTTCCCGGTATCAACTCTATTTTGAATTCCACCTCGCGCTCAGGTGGTAAGCCTGGAAGATCTTCGGGAAACATGTCCGGATATTCACGGACTACCGGAATGTCTTCTAACTTGCACGCCTCGGCATTACATACTTCCGGGTCTTTGGAAACCGCCTCGCCGAGATACAATGTTTGACGTCCGTGAAGTGGAGAGTCCAAGTGAACACTCCTGTTCTCGATGTCCAGAACAGCCTTATGGAAGGTCAACCATGATATTCCCAATATGGCATTGATCCCCTGGTATTCGAGAATGATGAGGGTGGTAGGATAAATTTTTCCACCCAAACAAAGTGGTGCTCGAGAAACGACTTCATTAGTTGAGATATCTCCACCTGGCGAATGAATAAGGTAAGAACCTTTCGTGACAGTTGTGGAGATCTGATCCCGGATCACCGTTGCCCTGCTAATGAAGTTATGTGTCGCACCAGAGTCGAATAAAATGACAACCGGCTTGTCATTTAAGGTGAACCTGCCGGCAAGAACAGGTCCTCCCTTTGGCAGATCATCGACTGACACATAATTAACTGTCCCCACCTTGGACATAGCTTTTCTTTGCTGCCCAAGATCACACTGTTGAACTGGACCCACAGACACAATGTTGCTGCTCGGTTCAGTGGCTTCATTGATGTTGAGCTCATTATCAATGTGAAGTGGGACAGCACTTGGTTCAGTTGAGAAATCACCTTGTTCATCTTCAACCTCTGGAGGGTAATAATATTCTAGTGCACTTTGTTGATACTGAGGTGCATGAGAAACAAGTTGCTGCTGCGGTGGAGGTGAATAAGACCTCTGTGGAGTAGAAGAGTCGTCACACTCCTAGAATGATTGCACCTCTTGTGGAATCTCTCGACCGGAAGGTGAACGGGTTACCAACCGATACTTCTGAGGCAGACGATTGTCTTTATCCTGTGATGAGTCCCTCTCCCTCTTTTCTTTGAGGTAGAGGTTGGAATAATATTCTTGAGCGATAGCACAGCTCACAAACTCATCAAAATTCTCTTGGCTAACTTGAGCCAGCTCACATCGCAGCCTTGCGGTCAGCCCTCCATAAAAATGATAACCCCTCATGGATGGTGATTTCACATAGTCAGGGACATATTGAGCTAAGCGATTGAATTCCTTCGCATACTCAATAACACTCCTGTCCCCTTGCTTCAGACTCCACAACTCATCCAGACTGGTTTGCATTATGCCCGCAAGGATGAAACGAGCACGAAATGCAGCCTGGAACTCCGCCCATTTGACACGATGCCCTGCTGGTTGGACAGCAAGGTACTCTGCCCACCATGCTCCAGCAAAGCCGTGAAGCTGCTGAGCGGCATATAGAGTCTTCAAGAATTCATCACATCGGATCAACCCAAACTTGGACTCGATGACACGTAACCAGTGATTTGCTTCACAATGGTCAGCCGCCTCGGAGAATACCGGCGGTTGTGTCACCAAGAAATCCAGATACGTGCTCTGGGTTGGCATGTGACGTTGAACTTCTCGATCTATGCCTTGCTGAACTAGAGTTTGGAGAGTTTCATTCATCTTCGCCATAATTTCAGCCAATCCGGTTGGCGATGGCTCTTGTGATGAAGTCGAGTCATTCCCACCTCGACTTGAACCTCCAAACTCCATTTGAGAATGTGTACGTACCATACTGCACGAAACAAAATTTTGAGTCAATCAAAATTCTATCTCAGTAGTAAGTAAAGATAAGTAAAACATGAACATGTCATGAACTTTATGAAAGCATAACCACATTCATGTTTAAACAAATCTTATGTACGCTAAGCTAATCAGCGGGACTACTCTGACCAGCTCACACAAACTCCAAATTTTACTCAAGTTATCAACAGATTCTTGACTTGAGTTCAACACCAAAGTTTTAGTAAACTTCAGTATTGTAAGGGCCTCAGTTTTGGACACATAATTGAAGTGTTCATCACCATACACACACACCTCATTTGAGGAAAGATGATGAACACAAATGAAGAGCAAGTAACCACCATCAACATGCTCATTAGAGAACAAACTCACACATCGCAAAAGTGGTATTTTCCACATGTTATATAGGTGGGCTGGACATATGAAAACTCCTACACATTGCTAAGGATGTCCAGACAAGTTTCACCCAAATTCAAAACCTTTTTGAGGTCATTTTGGGTATAGCTAGAAAGAGGGCAGTTTGAAACCATATTCAAATTCAAACTGTTTTTATCCCATGAATTTAAAAGTGGGAGGCATATTCTTACTCAGCACATTTTTGTGAGCTCACACACCAATTTTCACTCCATTTCGAGTTGATCTTGACATGAGCTAAGTGGGACAAATTCAAACTTTATTTGAATTCAAAACTGAACTTGTGCTGAAATTCATTCAAATCAAACCCAACTTGAATTCTACTCAATTCAAATGGCTCATGGGTGAATAATTTGAATCACCATGGGTATTTTGGGACTCACTGTTTACAACAGTGATTAGGAGTAAATTTCAGAGGTTAAAATTGGAAGTGGGACCCACATGTCAGCCACTGAAGGAGATCAACCGAGTGGACTTTCAGCACTCGGGTCCCCGAGCTTCTCCCGAGAGCGCCACCGAGGGGAGGCCGCCGCGCCACCACCTGCTTGCCGCCCACGGTCTCTGAACCGACTCCCGGGGCCCTTATCTAGGCGTCCGAGCAGCCACCGGTGCTCCCCATCCCTACCCCGACGCGCTCTCGCCCAACAGATTGAAACTCCTCGCCGCCCGAGTGAATTTTTGGTCCCTCATCGCCCGGCCGATCCAGTGACCCTCCCGGCGATCTGAGGCCAGCACCGGGTGCGCCAAGCCACCTTCAACACCTTCGCATCGGTTCCAGACCCTGCGCAGCCTTCCCCGATCTCCACCGCGGCGATCTTTGCCCTGCCGGTTCTGCTCGAGCCGCCGCTGCGGGAACCGCCCTTCCGGCCACCACAGCTCACCGTTCACGGAGCTGTAAACAGCAAAGAGGTTCGCCTTCAACCCCTCTTTCTTTTCCGTAAGCTCCGGCGGCGTGACAAGCGCTGCTCAAGCCGGAATTTCATGTTTTCGCGACGGTGTGCAAAAGTGAGGTTTGCACCGATCCGAGAAATTCGTAAGCCACACTGCATCATTCATCCTCTCATGGAGAGGATCACTTCTAGTAGCCCGTGCGGGTCCATAGGAGCAGGAACCACGAAGAACCGTGGAGAGAAACCGCTGTTCTTCGAGTTTTAGTAGAAATCACGATTTCCAGCCTAGGTCGCACGGTGACAGCCCAACACAGCCCTTCCCGAGCTCCGTGGAGCTCATGTCGACCTTTCCTATGGTCCACTGATGCTCGACGACCCTTAGCTTGATCGGGGGAGGTGCTAGGGAGGGAGGACAACACGACCGAAGTTCTCCCGAGGCTGCGGCTCGTCACCGACCAGGTGGCGGCCGTTGTCATGACGAGCTGACCCCAGAATCCTGTTCCCCGAGTGAAAGTAGGCAGGGGCAGCCAAAATCGTGAAGTTTGGAGCTTTACAGAAGCCGGCGGCGAGCCCTCCGGCGAAGTTGCCCGGCGACAGAGCGCGGGCGTCGAGAGGTTGATGAAGGGGTGGACCCCAGCTGTCAGTGGGAGATATTCTAAATCGGGACCGGCTGCGGCCGGGATCAGCTGTGCTGGCGCGCAAATACCCTGTGAGCCCCGGTGTGCCGGACACCTCCGCGCTCGACACGTGTCCCCGTGGGCCCCGATTTTCAGAATTCTTCCAAACTTCAAATCCTCATAACTTTGGCTAGAAAGCTCCAAATCAAGTGAACCAAATTTTTTTGGATCCAGCTTTCCGAATACTTTCCAGCAAATCAAGTTTCACTTCATGAAAATCCCTATTCCTCCAGAATTAATTCCTCAAATTTAAACTGTTAGGAATTTTAACTGGAGAATCCCTTGGAGGAAAATCCTGAAATTTTGCTGAGATGTTCACCAAAATATCTCTGAACTACCATAAAAATCTCAGACCCATTTGAGCTCATTTGATCCACCTAATGGTGTGATTAGTGAAACTGTTCCAGAGAAAATAGAAAATGTTCAGAAAAATTTTTAGAATTTTCTCTGAAATTGTTTAGCTCATATCTTTAGCTAGGAACCTTCAAATTAAGTGAGACCAACTCCATTAGAACCCTCTGAAGATCTAGTTTTCAGAAAGTCATAGTTTGTTTCATGAAAATCCTTAGAACACCCTAAAAGACTTCAATTAGGGTCAAGTACATGATTAATTGTGGAGGGCTCAAATGAGCTTTGCTGCAACTAAACTTGACCAAGTCTCTGTCTAGGTTGTAACCAAGCCACAGTAAAAATTTCACAGTCATTGGGCTTGTCTAGTAAGAGTTATAGACTTCACAAGTTTAAAAGTTAATATAACTGCATTTAAATTAATACATGTATTGCTTCTATCATGTAGTCGCTAAGGTCGAGGAGGAACCCGAAGTCCTAGACTTCGTTACTCCGGAGGAACAGCTAGCCTACGACCAAGAGCAGCAAGGCAAGCTCCGGTTTGCATTAACCTTTTGCAAATTTTTATTGTTTTGAGCACATCTTTGAATACTATTATTCTTTGCATTAGAGTCTTGTTTGGAAACCCAAGTGCATAGCCAAGAAAACCATGGGTTGGGATTAGGATTGTAATCCCCATTAGCTACTGCAATGCTAATATAGTGTAGGATTCGGTACAAGTCGAGTAGTTGGAACTACTCGCGAGCATAGGCTAGAGGCACTCGACTCGGGTAGAGATAGCACATGATACACATGGCAAGAAAGATGAGACCGAGCGGAGAGTAAGGGCAGCAGGACTTTGGGGCCTGTGTGCTGTAGCTCCGCTTGTGTCGATTGAGGATCGAGCCGTGTGCGGGCCTGTTGAACAAGCTAGAACAGTACCGAAGACCTACCGGCTATATGGGAACCGGGAAACCGATGTAACTCGGGTAGCTGGGTATTGAGGCATTGCCCATCGTTCAGAGGGTAGGTTGAGAGCTTGAGGTGTAAATCGGCTGGCGTCACTGAGATGCGCGTGCAGAGACCTCTTGCTCGGGATGATGGGACCGGTTCAATATTTGGCTGACGGGCGAAAGGTGGTTGCGTACGGCGTCCGTGATGGTTGTTGTAGGCAACATCGAGTACGGGCGTACGTGACGGGTTGTTTGGGTAACCCTGCAGGTGTAAATCGATTATAATTGCCGTCCCTCGCGGTCAGTGAGTACCACTTGTTCACTGTACCGTGACGTAGAAAGAACAGGCTAGTTACATGTTAAAATGCTGCTGATTGAAAGATGGACTTTGCTTGTTAATGGTTTGTTGTAGTTTAGAGCTAACAAAAGTTCTTTTCAACTTTGGGCAAAGTACATGAGAGAAATGCGTTTCTTGTTTGATTGGGCAAAGTACATGTAGAAGTTCCATGTTTAGGTGAGACGGGTCAGACTTGCTGAGCCTTCGTGCTCACTGCTTGTGTTTGAAGCTTTTGCAGGGTTCTATGAGGAAGGGACTCCCGAAGAGGAGACGGAACCCGAGGAGGGGAACCCCGTCGAGTGGGAGTCGTGCACGCCGCAGAGTTAGTGTGCGTGTGTGCTAGCAAGGACACGTTCAAGGGCTGAACATGGACTTGATGCGTAGTCTACGCCCGTGAGTGTAGACTGGAACTATTTTGGTGTAAACATGTTCATAAACTTGTTTATGTAATAAAATTCCGCTTTCGCTTTGTACCTTTGACGTGTGTTGTCCGGTGCTGTGCAACGCAGCACCCCTCAGCGTGATCCTGGCTCGACAAGACTGTTGGGGTCGTGTCAAGTATCTTTCCGACGAGTACTTATGTGCTCCTTAAGGATTTTTCTACAGGAAGTTTTGGCTTAAAAACAGAAAGGTCCAGAGAGGTTTTTGCTACTGTCCTGGTTCTGAACAGTTTGCCTTCCACTGGACTTTTGACCCACTTAATATGTGATTCTGCTCTGGAGACCTACAAGGAAGTTGTAGAGCACTTGAAAATCTTTCCAGAACTGTATCATACATCTTATTTGGGTCAAGCTACTCAGAGTTATGCTCTGTTAAATTCCAGCAAGAATTTCTGCCAGAAACAGAGCACTCTGTTTTTTTGAAAACTTTGACACCTAGTTATACTCTCATTTGAATCTTAGTTCAAAATAAGAGTTCAGTAGCTAATACTTGTTTCAAACTTCCATTTTTAGTTGAAAGTTAGTTCATGAATCATTTCTTCATAGGGACGAGGTTATTATGTGTAGTACGGTGTCGATGCACCGTAAGAACATATCGGTACTACGTTGCCTCACCAAAAGAAAATCCTAAACCGGATTATACCGGCATATCCGTTTTATCAGTGGCACTAAGACGGTCTCTCGCACACGTGTACTACACGGGATACGTACGTGGTTAGTACCTGCAGAAGAACACTCAATACGGTGCACTCAAGGGTTGTTACATTTCAGGCAGTTTTATAATTGAAAGTAAATACAAACGCCCGTATCATTGCCATACGGCCGTCCTTGAGTTAAGCCACGTCTCAAGGCACGTGATCGTGTTTCAACACCACACGACGGGGAACCCGAGTATATCATGAACGGGTCGTCACGGTTGGGAATGTTATCAACCCAACGGATACCACCTACTGCCCTGCAGGGCACGCCGATGGCAAGCGCTGCGTATGTCTTCCTGGGCTATTTCCAGACAAACACACTCTCGCGTTACTGACCACGCGATGGGGTCTCCACTTACTTTCCTAATGCACACTAGGGATCAGCGTTTCATATGAACTCAGGAACATGAAGAGTCCAAGAGTTCATATTAACGTCTCACACCAAGCTGTGAGATCTAACCCTGAACCACTTTCCTCGTCAGGGGAGCTAACCGAAATTGAACCGCTTTTGGTGCGTTCCTTACCATGCTTACCAGAACGTAGGTGCATCGTTACATAATGAAAATTCAGAATTAAAACACATATGTTAGTCTTGCCACTTTAAGTAACTATACTACTATAGTCCTTATGTGGGCCTAATATCGTTTCCTCACCGTATCCTATGTTTTTGTCGTAATACGCTCCTTATTCCGTGTGCTATTACCAATGCGGCTCTGATACCATGCTGAGGGGGCCCGGTCCCAATCACGGGGTCGTGCTGCCTCGCCCGAGGAATCACATTGGGTGGTGCCGTGTTATGCGGCACCCAACAGCACACATATAAGGAACCATGTATTACATAAATTAAAGCGGAAGCTTACAACTGTTCTTTGTAAATAATTTACATAAAATAGCTACAGCGGAAGTCTATAACCAGCTCACGTTGAATAACTACGAAGCACTCGAGAAGAGACCCATCCCGCGGACTCCTATCGCTAGCAACACGAAGACACGGCAGCGGCTAGGTTCTCCGAGTGTGACATGACTCGGAAGTTCCCGAGTCTCACCGGACAACCTTCTTTATGGCGTCGAGGTTTACCTGCAAAACCACTTATATAGCAAGAGTGGGCACAAAGGCTCAGCAAGACTTAACCGTCTCTCCCAAGACATGAAACTCTAGATGAAAGTAACCTAAAACCTAAGCCTTTTATGATGAATAGAAGTGTTATAATCAAAGGTGGACGTGGCGATGATCTTGTCTTTAGATCAACCTGATCATCAAGTGATCTATCCATGAGAAGGCTTCTGTTCGAAAGGAATCAAATAACAGATGCAAAGAAAACACGACGATGTCATAAGGTGGTATAGGATTCCTACCTCACTTTCTTCTCGGTTTCGAGGTCCTCCTTAGACGTTTTGGCTTTCCTCCGGCGATCTTTCCTTGCCATGCTTCGGCAACGGTTTACTCGGCGAGATAGGGCTAGGGTTCCAAGTCGTCGGCTCAGGAGGTGAAAAAGAAGTTTGTGGTTTCGGCCAGAGATTCTAGGTTCTATTTATAATCGGAAAAAGAAGAGTCCTAATCTGATTGTATCCCGAATATGAGTCCTATTCAGATTGTTGTTGGATCCCAACGTCTTATCTTTAGTAACATCGTGGAATTCAGGTCGGTTTCTTTTACGTACCGGTATTCTTACGCATAAAAACCGCTCGAAAACTCGTTACCTTCGCGGTGATGAGCTCCGGAAGCTCCATGTGTCCTTCCGGGGCCTGGTATCTCCTTCTCTGCAGAGATGAGCTCTGGTTGTGCCGCGTGTCAATCGAGCGAGACCTCCCTTTTCCTTCAGAGGTGAGCTCCGCGTGCGCCACGTATCCTGGCGGTCGGGACCTCCTATCTCGCTCGGAGGTGGCTCCGCGCACGCCACGTGTTAGTGACGGTCTTTCCTTCTTTCCTAAGAGACGTGCTCTGAGGTCAACACGTGTCCTGCAGCGACGGACCTCTGACTTCCGTGATGACTAGCTCCGAAGATGACACGTGTCCTGCGGAAATGCCTTTGCTTCTTCCGCAGAGGCTAGCTCCGTGGGCAACACGTGTACCACAGGGTTGGACCTCTCCCCTTTTGCGGAGACGGGCCCCGAGCCTGCCACGTAGCCAGCTTAGCGGCGGACCTCTCCCCACTTCGCAGGGATGAGCTCCGGACACGCTACAGCGGAAGTCTATAACCAGCTCACGTTGAATAACTACGAAGCACTCGAGAAGAGGCCCAGCCCGCGGACTCCTATCTCTAGCAACACGAAGACACGGCAGCGGCTAGGTTCTCCGAGTGTGACATGACTCGGAAGTTCCCGAGTCTCACCGGACAACCTTCTTTATAGCGTCGAGGTTTACCTGCAAAACCACTTATATAGCAAGAGTGAGCACAAAGCCTCAGCAAGACTTAACAGTCTCTCCTAAGACATGAAACTCTAGATGAAAGTAACCTAAAACCTAAGCCTGTCATTTGCGAGAAGACTCGCCTACGAGTTCATCCTTAACATTCAAATTTTAGCCATAATAATAATGACCTTGTGATCAGCAACATTGGAACTCCACAATCAAACAAGAAACGCTTCATTCCAATGTTACTTGCCCCAAGGTAGAAAATAACTTTAGTTAGCTCTATCTCTACTTCAAACATGGTTTTCATGCAACTTAACATAATCATAGCAGCAATTATACTTTTGCAAACTGTTTCCACACAAGTTGATTAACGACGTCACAACATGGGAGCAAGCGGTACTCAATAACCGCGAGGGACGATGATTCGAATCAAACACTACCCGGATAACTCGACACATACGCCCGCCTCTGAAGACCCAACTCTGGCGTCCTTCATTACGTCGTATGTGGCAACCTTTCCCAGGACACTAAACTGTAGAACCGGTCGCGCCGTCTCGGGCTCATAGGTCTAACGAGACGATGTGGTATGCCTCTACAATCCAGTGAACCTGGTACATCGGTTTCCTGGTTCCCATATATCAGTAAGCATCCGGTACACAACTCAATACTTGCTCCTGGACGCGGCACACGCATCGGTCCTTAACCGACACAGGCAGAGCTACTAGACCAAGACCGTGCCTTGTTGCTGCCTAACCCCTCTGCCCGGTCTCATCTTTAGAAATGTAAACTTTAGTTTGCTTCCTTTCCCAACCACAATTTTGATCTTCTGAACTATAGCTCGCGAGTAGATTCCAACTACTCGTCTTCTTCCAGATGCCCTAGTCTATTTAGCATGGCCTTATTCTACAGCGATGACATAATTCTACCCTTGATCCCAGGGTTCTTTTTGGTCATGCAAGTGGAGTATAAAACATCCTTGACCTAATGCACATACAAACTTTGACCCATAGTAGTGAACAAAGTAAACACTTTAGAAAACAACTTAAATGCAAACCGGGGCTTGCCTTGGTTTTGCAGGTGACTAAAGTCAGATGATTATGATGTTAGTTGTTGCTGCCTTGAAGCTGAATCACTGCCTTCTTGCTTCTTGCTCCAAGCTCAACTCCTTCTTCTTCACGTTCCACGTCTAATCACTACACGTTATGAATATGTATACATGTTTAATTATAAAACTTTTGCTGACAAAATATAAAGACAAGTTTAAAACTGGAACTCTGTTTAAGAATTTAAAATGACACTGGGGTGGTGGTTTAGGTGTGTGTTTGAGCACTATCATCAAGTGAGAAGTGAGGTTCATCACTTGGGTGGGGGATCAACTAATGGTTGAACAGAACACTAATGATCCAGGGCTCCAATGGAGCTGGAAATTTTCTTGGGGGTTACTTGTCACAAGAAAGTCTCCTGGACCAAAATTCAGAACATTTCACTAAGTGAATCACCCAGAACAATTCCCTAAGCATTTAGGCAAAGAGGAATTAATTCTGAAAAAAATTTGCACTTTCATGCAAATTCAAGGGAACTACAATTTCTTACACAGCTCAGAGAGTATGCCTGAATTTTCCTAGGATTTTTGGAGCTAAGGAATACCTAGAACTGAATTTCCAAGTTTTGGAAATTTCCTGAAAATGTTTCTGTATTCATTTGAATACAGAAAATTGAATTTAGAATTACACTAACTAATTCAACTCCAAATGAGCTGAAACTTTTACAGGAGTGTCCTAAAGTCCTAAATAATGTCCTGGCAAAATTTGGGGAATTTTGGATGAACCAAACTTCCTCTAGAATTTTTTTGCTGAAAAGCTTTAAAGAATTTTCCAGAATTTTCTATTGGTTTCTATGCAAATTGGGTTGCATATTTGTATAGAGTTTTACCCCCTAAATCCAACCCAATTTGAATCACTAAATTTGGAGCTTCCTAGCAAAAGTTATGCAGTTCTAAAGTTTGAACTGAATTTGTAATTCAAACTGAATTGGAAACAGTTTAAACTCTGACCGGCACACGTGTCAGTCCCTCGCTGTAGCCACACCACGGCCACAGTTGCCCAGTCTGTAGCCGTAGCAGATCGGGTGGACGCAGCAAATCCCAGTCGACCGCCACGGCCACTGACCAGTGGGGCCAGCAGCTTCTTCTTCCTCCCGCCCCCCTTTTTCCCGCGCGCTCCACCCCCCCTCGCCGGCGCGGTGCTGACCTCGCCGGACTTGACTTTCCGGCCATCCCACGGCCTGCTACTCGCCGCCCGGGGGTTTTCAGGGTCGGGAAACATGTCTACGGGGTTGGCTCAGGCTGCCGGTGGCCGGAAGTAGGCCGGCGACGAGCCGCGGCCTTCGGTGATGATCGGCACCGTCGCCCGACCCCTGTATCCCGCTAACAGCTCAACTGAACCGCCTAAAAGTACCAGCAGAGGGTGGGCTAGCTCGGCATGGCATCAACGTGGCTCGGAAACGGCGGCAAGTGGGGGTTCACCGTGCGCCCAAGGGTCCCCGCCATAATCGCCGCTCGGAAACTTCAAAATGATCTGCTAATATGGGGTTTCAAGCCATGATTGGGGAGGGGATAGGGTTGTCCTCGAGTCTAGGTCCTTTGAGCACAGTTTTGTGACCTAAAGACGAGAAGGGAGTGAGAATTTGGAGAATTCGTACCAGAACGTCGCCCGATGGCCGCCGGCGAAGTTTTTCCGAATTCTCGCTCGGTGGTTCACGGCTTGCCTTGTGGTTTGGGTGGAAGCAGCAGGGCTCTCTGGCGCGTCTGGGGACGTCCTTGCTTGGCCGTGAAAGGCGCTAGACTCCGCTGTCCACGGGAGCGACGAGCTGCTGTACAGTTCGGTTGCCGTGGAACCGAGCTTTGCTAGGGAAGGGAGGCCGGAACCGGACTGCTCTTGCGCTGAGGGAGTGGAGGACGATCAGGCCTTGCCGTTTTGCGGCTCATACAGTGCTGCACGCTGGTTTTGCATGCACCTCCGGTCAGACCCAAAGCGGCGGCGAGCTCTGGGTTTATCGGGCACGAGGAGGAGAAGAGAAACACCGTTGGCTCGGTTCAGAGGAAAAAGATCACGCCGAGGTAGGGAGGGAGGCCGTAAGCTGGTCGCCAGCACGCAAGGGCGGGTGAGGCGGTGGCTTCGGGTTAGCCTCGGTGGCGCCCGCGCGGCGATCGCGCTCGTGCGTTACCCGAGAGCAAGACTTTGGCAGTAAGTTTTGATCTCTCCTCTCAATGACATCTGGGGCCCACAGCCCCCCTCAGCACCAAAAGATCTCCAACTTTTGACACCTTGCAAATTCAGCTGTGAGGGGTCCAAATTCAAAAGCCAATTTGCCATTTGACAATTTGTGCCACAGTTTCAAATTTAAATTCAAATTTGGATGGAATTCACAAGTTCCTTTGATATTCATATCAAAGCACCCCCAAATTTGCTCAAAACTTGGCTCCCTCATAATTTGGACCTGAGAAACTCAAATATATCCTTTGATCTTTGAGTTGGCTATTGCAATTACAGCTTCTCAAACATCAGTTTGCATTTTCCTTTTTGGAGATGGCCCTCCTCTTTTTGGATGTGACCCTCTTAGTTCAAACTGAATTTAGAGTTTTATTGCACATGCCAACACTTTCATGAGTATACAAAAGTTTTTGTAAGTCCCATTTCTTGAATATAAACTCCACTTTTATTCATGGCTCAAGTTTCCTATTTACAAGTTTTTGGGACTTTGACACGAAGAAGCAAGGAAGACAAAAGGCAAGAATTAGGGGATCTTTCTCTCTTTTTTCTCGGGGGTACACGTTATGGCGAATATCGCTATGGGGTGTAATTCTCCAAGTGACCAAGATAAAGGTAGGATCCGCTATGGCTGTTGTTTAGCCTTTCTAGCAATCTAGCTGAGAAGGTATCTTCTCGCCTTCTCCAAACCCTAAGGGGGGCCATCAACCCAAAAGGACGTGGCGTCTGCCCGGGTCATATGAGTGGCACCAGTCACTCCCTCCGGTCCTGATGTCAACGGCTAGCGTAGAGCCTGTTGGTGTATTGAACGGGGGTTTCCACTAGCCATCATTAAGCAGTCACGACTTGTGGACCCCACAACTACGAAGTCTTAGGAGATGAAGATGTGGCCCATATTCCAAGTCAAAAAATGATTAAAGGTCACAAGACCATGACCCCAAGAGGAGAGATTGAGTCAGGGGCCACCATCGTCCCCATCTTCTGATCCGTTCTCTCTAGTAGAGCTAGTTAACTTGTTACACCATCCAACCGAACTCTCAAGTGGTGATCCAATGTATCCCCAAATCTAGACAACAAACATCTACACCTAAGACATATTGTTTCTCTGGTAGCATAAAGTTATGACTATATGAACTCATATGTTTTTTTACAAAATAGAACATATGCCATCTTTTATGTGCCTGTAAATAACCGACACACACATTCTGGTTTATTATGTAAACTAAAAATGAATGAAAAAGATATAAATTTAGTACACAAATATCAGTACTAAAGGTCGTATGCATCTAATGTATAATGAGCTCTTTTGTTATCTTCATAAGTGTTTGCTAGAAATCCACCATAAAGGTCGCTAACATATCTAATAATTCGTCGAACATGGATCCTATCATTGATCACTTTCATCGGCCTTCCATAGTCATGCATGAAGCAGAGAAATGACGAATAATTATGCCAACCTAGGCCTTCGTCGGTGGAGGAGACCAAATGAACTATGAATCCTTCAAATTCAACTAAATATGAAGGGAGCACAAGAAAGATCTATTTGATGCAAAATATGACAACAACGGTGTACCACCCTAATTTTCCAATTTGAGCAAACTAGATTTTTAAATAGGAATATAGGATATATATATATGTTGGGGAGAAACTATTTTTATAAAGTAAAAAATCCCAAATTTGTGCATCATCATGCATTTGAATACATATATATACAACAACAACAACAACAACAACAACAACCAAGCCTTTATCCCAAGCATGTTGGGGTCGGCTAGGCATGAAACCCAATATCAATGAAGTAAAAGAGAGGAAGAGATATAAGAACAAGGAAAAAAGAAGAAAAAAAAAGAAAAGAAAAAGAACAAAAAGAAAAAAGAAAAAAGAAGAGAAAAGAAAAGAAAAGAAAAAAACAAGAAAAAAACATAAAAAAAGAGAAAAAAACGAGACTAGGATTCCAGCACATGAATTGCTACTTTCCATGCGGTCCTAACATGAGCTAAGTCTCTGGATACATTCCAATCTCTCAAATCTCGTTTTACCGCCTCTTCCCAGGTCAACCTTGGTCATCCTCTACCCTTCTTAATATTTTCTCTACCTCTTAAAATCCCACTGTTAACCGGTGCTTCTGAAGGTCTCTGCTAGATATGTCCAAACCACCTAAGTCGATGTTGGACTAACTTCTCTTCAATCGGCGCCACCCCTATCCTATCACGAATCGCCTCATTCCTTATTCGGCCTCTTCTCGTGTGCCCGCACGTCCATCGTAGCATGCGCATCTCTGCGACACTCATTTGTTGGACATGTTGCCGTTTAGTTGGCCAACATTCCGCCCCATAGAGCATCGCGGATCTGATCACTGTCCTATAGAACTTCCCTTTTAGCTTTTGTGGGACTTTCCTATCACATAGGATTCCAGAGGCTTGTCGCCATTTCATCCACCCTACCTTGATCCTGTGGCAAACATCCTCATCAATATCGCCATTGCTTTACAACATTGATCCTAAGTATCGAAAAGAGTCCCTTCTAGATACTATTTGTCCTTGTAGACTAACATTTCCCTCTTCACGACCAACACCACTAAAGTCACACCTCATATACTCGGTTTTGGTCCTACTAAGTCTAAACCCCTTGGACTCTAAGGTTTGTCTCCATAACTCTAATTTCTTATCAACACCATCTCTAGTTTCATCTACCAGCACTACATCATCGGCAAAGAGCATGCACCATTTGAATACATATATATACAAATATAAAAAAGGGTAATCAAATTTATCCAAGTTATAAACTAATTGCAATAGGAAACAATAAAAAGAAAGGAAATAGAAAAGGAAAAGAAGAAGAAAAAATAAAAAAATTGACCGCATGGCCCTCACACTTCTCTCCCTCGCTTGGCCCAACCCTTTTCCCTCTCCCCTCCTTTCTCCTTCTCTGTCCTGGGCCAGCCTTCCTCTTTCCCTCCCCACGGCCCACCCGACCGCCTCTCTCTCGTTTACTCACAAACCCGAGGCTCGTCGAGCCATTCAGATCCCTAGCGACATCGCCGAAGTTCGCGGCCACTTACTCGCAATCGCCCGTGTGACTCCGGCCACCCCCACACACGAGACCACCTTGGTGAGGTTCCCCGTCCTCTCATGTCTCTTACCAACTAAATCCTGATGACAATAGGTGCCTAGGGAAGAAAAAGACGTGGCACCGACCATCTTCCGGCCATGGCACCGTCGCCCGCGTTGACGGTCCGCCCCACCAGGTGGGTTCCATTCTGGACCATTGGATCTAAATTCAACGACCTTGATTAGATGGACAGAAGGGGTACGCCCCTCAGCCCACCATGGATTGTGGAATGACAGCCACCACTGGTCCACCGGGTTTGTGGACCCATTCCATATGTTTTTATGTAGAAAAATAAATCAGAAATGGGGAAAAGCCAACTTTGCATATTAGCACCTGAATTCACTAGAATCAATAAAACCGCAACCTCTACAGAGTGTAAATTTGTCTCGATAGCCGTGCTCACAGTCACGAGTAAATTGAACCCTCACATGATTAGTTTTGGATTTGGTATGGTTTAAGTAGTATTGGTCATTGGTTTTGGACGGTTATAGTTGTGGAAAGTGATGGCTAACAATTATGGTTGATTATGGTAAGTTAAATTGTGATAAAGAAAGATGTATATGTACTATGTTGGAATTTATGAGTTTCATATGAAGTTGATGAATTATATTGGGATTGACCTCACTTATTAATTATAGATTGATTTAAAACTTTGTGAACTAAAATTTTCTTTATGCAATAAACCCCTCTATGTCAATTTCAACCTTGTATTTGACCCACATGTCATATCTTCTCACACTTGTTAAGTACGACAAATACTCACACTTGCTATTTCCACCCGCTACTCAGCTACAGGAGAAACTTTTGCGAATTTCGGTGAAGAATACGTGGAATACTACGTGTGTGTTCCCACAATTGATTGTATGTGGATTGGAGCTGCTTACAATAGATTATTTCCGCTGTTTTCGAATAAAGACTCATTTATGAGCTATTGAACTATACAATCATTTATGAGTATCGAACTATTGTAATAAAGATACTTATTTATTCGTGATATGGTTATAATCTGGTTTGCCACTTATGGTATCACTAAATATTATGGAACGGTATTCCTGATTTGTTTAAAAACCTGTTGTGACAAAAGGGCCCTCCAAGAGAGTATGCAACGCTAAAGGTGGCACCGATATCCATCCATAATTGGATTATGTTTTTGGTGGAAGACCTGACAAGCAAGGAGCACCAAGATTTTTTATACCCTCATAGAGGTGCATAGTGCGTCAAGGTGCAGTCGCGGTCATGGATTCTAGGAGCTGAAGAAGTCACACCATGACTGGCTGAACGCAACGTCAAGACTCATCCTAGGTGAGAGAAGGAGGCTCGCTCGCATGCAATGTGGAGATGCTTCGAGTTGGGAACCTTGTCCCCCCGATGTCACACATCTAGTCGCCGCCACCCTATTCTGGCCTTCACACAAACAATATAGACTGATATGTAGTCATACATTTTAGCAAAATAAAAATGTGTAGGGCCAGTCCTAAAAGCTGTAATTTTATATTATGACTATGTTTGTCACAACTTCTATCATAGCCCATTCACATAAATAATTAGAAAATTTGTACCAAACAACATGGTTCTGTAATAGCTTATCGGTTCAGTTGTTTCTTAATATAACCACGAGTTACTTTTTTATCAACTTTTTAAATAAGTTGTTTTTCAACATGTTTAAGATCTGCTAAATAGAGCTGTCGGTACCCGCAAGACCGGGTACCCCCGTGTGTAAAAGCAAAAGAAGGCAGGGACCCAGCATGCAGGCTGGGCCCAACCGCCAGCTAGGGAACAATCAAGAGAAGGCACGTACCCTAGGCCTCGGGCCCGTTCACCTGCTAAGGAGGGGTCCGAGGCTGCCATGTGTCTTCAGGCCCTAAGCCTTACCACCAGCCAAGGATGGCTCCGGAGCCGCCACGTGTCCAATGGTGTCGGGCCCGACCTCCCACCAGGAAGGGCTCCGGCGCTGCCACGTGTCCGGAACCTCCGAGCCACGTCTCTCGGCAAGGATAGCTCCGGAGATGCCACGTGTCCTAAGGTTCCGGGCCCGACCTCCAGTGTGGGAGGGCTCCAGTGCTGCCACGTGGACAATAACTACCGGCGTCCCTTCCCGCCCAGGAGAGCTCCGGAGTTTCCATGTGTCCTACGGCACCGGGCCCGACCTCCAGCATGGGAGGGCTCCGGTGGTGCCACGTGTCCAACGGCTCCGGACGTCTTTCTACTCCGCAAGTCTGCAACGGGCAGATAGCCAAGGAGTAAAGGGGAAGGGGGCCCGTGGGTGGGAGAATTGGAGATTCTAGCCTGCCGGTGAAACCTTAGTGAGTCCATACATCTAGTAGCCCCTTTGTAAAGGCTATTTTCTGATCTCTTGGCCATACACCGATGGTTGTATACTGGTATAATGGAGGTTCTGCAGTTGCCGACGGGTGACGAAATCACAAACTTGTGGGTAAAGTGGTACAAACTCTGCAGAGTCTTAAAACTATCATGATAGCCGAGCTTACGGTCACGAGCGCCTGGACAAGTCACATGATTAGTTGGGATGGTTTTTGGGATGGTTTTAGATATTGGTTTGGGTTATGGTTTGGTTTTCGGATTTGGTTTTCGGGACTGTTGAGTCCGGGTAATGAAATTGGTTGCATGACTGTTGAGTCATGGCAACGAGATTTGGTCTCGGAATGAGATGGAACTGAATATGAGATGAAATTGTAGTGAATACGAGATGGTATTTATGAGATGGTAGTGAATACGAGATGATATTCATGAGCAAAGTTGAGAAAGATTAATGTCTGGTTGGGACATGGAAAGGGATGAATCATGATGGAGGTATGTTAATGTTTAAATACATGTTGAGATTACATTCACTTAAAGCTAAGTTGCTATTTTTATCGAGTTTTGAGAAATAAATTTTGCTTTCCGCAATGAGCCTTTTTATACCTTCCTTGCTGTGAGCTACATATCATATTTTCCCGCACTTGCTCAGTACATCATATACTCAAACTTGCATTATTACTTCATCATCAGCAACAGGAGAGGAGTAATATGAAGACCACGTGGAGTATTAGGCGTGTAATCTATCCTCAACCTTGCCTGTGGAGTAGAGATGGAGCCGCTGCTGCTGCTTAGTTGCTTCCGCATTAGTTTAGGAGACTTCCGCTGCTAAGATTAGACTTCCGCTGCTAAGATCAGACTTCCGCTGCTAGAATGAGTCTAAGACTCATGAGACATTGTAATAAACTCTGTTATTCGTGGTTATATATATTCTGAATTCAGTTTGTGGAACATATGTATATGTGTGATGAACATCCTGGGCACACATATGCATCAGTCTCAGTTCAGGCATCACACCGGCGGCCCGAACCACGTAAAAATCCTTGTGTCAACCATCTCCTTCCTTCGTCCAACACGCGTGACCCTCGAGAGAGGACTAGCCCCTCCAAAAAAGAACCTCCGCGAGCTGCCCAGAGCAGGCCCAGGGAGAGTGTCGACCGCAGACGCTTCGACAGCTATCGTTTAGAGACTTCCGCTGCTAGAATAAGTTAAAGATTCATCAGTCATTGTAATAAAATACTTAAACCCTATTTATTGGTTATATTCTGAATTCAGTTTGTGGATTACATGTATATGTGTGATGAACATCCTGGGCACACATATGCATTAGCTGGATTTCGTGTTTTACGGGGCCGGGCGTCACAGCGTCTGATACCAAATGTTGAAATATTATTTGCATAATCGTAGACTTAAACATGATCATGGTCTAGCCTCATACATGAATACCAAATAAAGGGGACGTGAATTTGCGCTTACTATCCCCAGACGAAGCCATTAGGCCAAGCGAAGTCCCGTGCCTGCTTGATGCAGGCTCGTCGGCGATGCGCTTGGGGTAGCGACTTCCCTCAGGTCGCCAACGGCGCTGTCCGGTCACCGGCGTCGTCGTCGTGTAGGAGATCGAGGCGACGGCCGTCGTCCCGTTAGCAGTGCCGTGAGGATCGGGTGTGAGATGATGTGTTGGGAGTGGCTGCACTCTAATGTCAGTTGCATCATTAGAGTGGTCGGTTCCCCTATTTATATTGCGCTGCTGCGATCTTGGTCCACAACCAAATATGACTGGTTGCGCCTCCGATCATGGCGCGTATGATATTAAGGAAAATAATCTTGTGATTAAGGAAGACCATTATTTTGCATTAAGAAGGCTGGCATTTCCTTCACTAAAGCATTTCCATTGATTTCTGACAAGTAAATAATACTAATAATGAAGGTAGTATTTCTTTCCTTAAGTGCAGGGTTGGTGATTATTTTCCATTGCTTAGGAAAGCTATTAAAACATTATTTGGTATCTTTAATATTTTCTTCCTAATTTTGTTGCAGGACATTGTCCCTTGCAATCACATTCCAACATGTTGTTCCTTCAAGAACCTTGGAACTCGACTCCTCTGAGCACCCACTCCAGCCACCACGAACAGATTCTATTGCAACAAACATAACACATATAGCGTACCAGAGAGTAGACCCCCGCCCCTTCATGCCTCAGGGCTTCGATAGCCAACCGATCCAATTCAGAGAGATAATGGCTCACACGGTAGCAAGAAGGCCACCACCAGTAAATGAAGACTTTGCAGTACTCACAATCCAGCCATTACCGAATAATGAGGTACAATTTACAAACATCAGGGAGGTTGCTTTGGAATATCTAGTGCAGCACAAGCGTGTAAGGATTAGAGACATCTAACCAACGCATTTGGGTCAAGCTCTGGTTCGTTTTGAATATATATATGATAGATACAATCTGGTAGCAATGGGACCCAGCCTTACAGTGACGTAGTTATCACTATGGTCAAACACAATGAAGCTAGAAACTGGAGGGCTGTAACCTTCACTAGAGAATGCTGGATAATGCTTCTGGGTTTTCCTCTTGATTACTGGTCCAATGAACACATACAAAATGTAATTAACACTTTTGGTAGACTTATACTCTGGGAAAATGATCGCAGTAATCTAACCAGGCTGATACTAAAAGCTAGTCACATCCTTAGAAGATATTCCACAATTTATTGTATTCTCAGATGCTGATGGCTACAATGGCCAGTCTTGAACAGTACAATGGGAAATCTTGCAGCAAGAAATGACTGGTGTCATGCCAGCGGATGAAGAACCCGTTCCTGTTCAAGGAGACAATGGGGGCAGAGCTACCTTTTGACTTCTTTGGTCTTGGACAGCCGATGGGTGATCAACCAGAGGATCACAATATGGACCTGAATAATGAAGAGGGTGGAGGGCAGGCCCCAGAAAACTGGGGTGAATGGATTTATATTGGTCCAGATCAGCACCAGCAGCCCAACAAACTGAAGCGGAAATAACCGAGATGATGCCTGATCAACATATCAATACTGGTAATACAAACACTGAGAATGCAATTGATTTGAATGTGCCTCTAGAGGAGAAATGGGAAGAATCAGAGTCCATGCAGCTTGACTCACAAGAAGCGTACTAGCATAACTTTTAACTCACGCAGATTGAAGATCAATAATCTCCTTTGTTACTAGATCTCGATCTGAATATGAATGTTGAACATCAAATGATACCGTTCTCTGCAGCTCACAATGAACCCGTTGACTACATGGTAGAAAATGAATTCATTATACAAGACCCGTCTCAAGAAATGAAAGAATCAGTCAACAATGGTACTGGACAGCATATCCAACTGAACATAGGTTTCATGAGACACTATGTACGCGATACTGTAGACCCAGTCTTTGAAAGTTACACCACGCAGATGGTAAGCCAAGTATAGAACCCACCTGGTTATGCTGAGATGATCAGACTCTGGACTAAATATTTCTTCACAACACGGCAACCAGAAAATATGGTACATGTCTCCTTTGACTGGGCCCCGTTTTTCATGGCTAAATTGCTGACTCCAAAGAGTTTTGAATGGTCAAAGAATTTTCTAAACTCAGAAGCTTGGAGCATGCTGCAGCAGGAAAATTCATTCTCTGAAACTCTATGCTTCTCCTTGCCGCTCCAATGCCCTGTTGGATCTGAATTTAGGTGCTCCAATGACAGGCATACTCAAATTCTGCATGGTAAATCCTCTGAGACAATCGGAATCCATGACATAACAGAAATAAAAACCCTGGAGAAAAGCAAAAATAGGGCTTCACAAGGCACATCACACTATATTCTACATCCTAAAAAGATGAAGCAAAGGCAAATACCATTAGTGGATACTAATCTGAGGAGTCCGAGATTCAAGGACAAGAACGCTGGTTTCAAACCAGCAAAATGCTGTGATAGAAACTGCATGGCATGTTGTCTAGACCCTCCTACTCTCTCCACAAAAATAATTAAAAAGCTGGGTGAACAATTCTGTGAGATGGCCACTGGTGAGCTATCCCCGACGAACCTGAGAACAAGGAAGACTGCCAACAAAGTTGTGAAGCCATCTACAAAGAGAAGCAAATCAAATGGTCGCAAAGCTGGCACAAGCAGTACTCAGGGAAACCAGTATAAAAACTCAATCAAAGCTGCAGAGCGCTCCAACATCGAGAACTAAAAGACCTGTAACCTTATGGGTTAAGGTGGCGCTGATTTATTTATCTATAGCAGCCTGGTTTTATTTTTTCTATATTCTCTGGTTAATGGATTATCAAAACTATGATGACTCAAGCGATACTAAACAATGTACATGACTTAATACTATATGGAACTTATTATTCTCTCAGATCATTTGGAGACTGACTCTGATCCACTTTATGTTTTCAATGGATCACGATATCAGAAATGCAAATAGAGATTGGCATGTCCTCTGTCACAACATAAGAGGCATCAACTCCAGTAAGAAGTGGAATTCTATACGCAACAAAGTAAGAGAAAAAAACTGTGACATTGTGTGCCAACAAGAAACTAAAAGGGAGGTCTTTGATGCTATTTATATTAAAAAATTCTGCCCAACCAGTTTTGATAACATCACGTATATTCCATCGATCGGCAGCTCTGGGGCTCCTTGATCGTCTGGAAAAGCTCGAAGCTAGATGGAACACTGTGCTTCCAAAATGAATTTGCACAATCAGTTGAATTTACATCAAAGATCTCTGGACAAAGTTGGATTCTCACAAATATTTATGCATTGTTAGAATCAGACGACAAGAAAGTGTAGATCGAAATAGAGGAGACACAGATTTTAACGTAAAAACCCCCTCCAAGTCAAAGGGGAAAAAACCACGGGCGCCGGCCAACAAATATCGGCCCTGTTTGGTACAGCTTATGAACCAACTTTTTTATAAAAATAAGCTGCGGGTGTACCAAACAGTCAGCTTCTCCAGCAACTTATTAGTTCAGCTGTTTCACAGAATGAACTAAAAGCAGGATATAAGTTTAAGCTGTTGTTCATCAGCTTTTCAGACAAGCTGCTTTTTCAACAAGTTTAAGCCGTGTCAAACAGGGCCATCACTATATCAGGAGGTTTACAATCGTAGGAGATTATAATCATTTTTTATGCCTCCCCCGACGGCTCACAAGGGATATTTATAGGTGGCGACTTAGATTCCTAACACTATACGATCCACCCCCGGCGTCCCGAGCGGGCCTTGGCTGCTGCGCAGCCCACCATATGGGCAGATTTCCTCCGCTTCGCTACGGAAATCCTGTCTCTTTTATCTTCATTAGAATTTAGATCATCAATCAACATGCATCCTGCACCCCCAAAGGAAAGGAAGCATTTCTGGAGTGGTTCAGCAACATCACAATGCCAGATGATCAATTATGGCTTGAAGTAGGTGATTTTAATCTAATACGCCGACAAGAAAATAGAAATAAACCAGGAGGGGATATCAATCTGATGTTGTCTTTCAATGCGGCGATTAGCAATCTGAGAATCATTGAAATACCCCTGATAGGACAAACCTTTACATGGTCAAATAAACAACAAGATCCATTAGTTGAAAGACTGGATTGGTTTTTCATATCCAACTCATGGTCGCTAATTTTTCCAGAAACTATAGCAAAGACTTTGACCAGAGACACTTCAGACCATGTACCTTGTGTCATTTCCATCAAAACACAAGTACCAAAAACTCAGGTATTCAGATTTGAAAATTATTGGTTGGAGCACAAAGATTTTAGTTTTATCTTCCAAACAGCTTGGAATAAGCCAATAAACCAACACGACACAGCAAAGAGAATAACAGCTAAACTAAAGAATGTAAGAAAAACTTTGAAGGATTGGCAGAAGAGGCTTCGAAGATTGGACAAAACTATATCAAACACCAAAATTATTATTCAGTTCCTAGACCTGATCGAAGAAAGTAGAGACCTCACAATCGAAGAATGGAACTTCAGGTATCTACTGCGAAAACATTTAGAAAAATTATTGCACTTTCAGAGGATTTATTGGAAACAAAGAGGTACACTCAAGTGGATCACCTGTGGAGATGCATGCACCAAGTTCTTTCATGCAAATGCAACTATTAAACATCGACAAAATTATATTGCTGAATTGGAAGATGTTGAGGGAAATCGGGTCACAAGTCATGAGGAAAAAGCTAAAATTCTGTGGGAAGCCTATAAAGAAAGACTGGGCACATCTGATTTCTCAGCAATACAATTTGATCTTCATGACATACTAGCAGCCACAGATAACTTGGATTTCCTAGAAGAACCTTTCTCGAAGGAAGAGATTGACAAAACAATATATGATCTCCCTCCAGACAAATCCCTAGGCCCAGATGGCTTTAACAATGAGTTCCACAAAAGACGTTGGCCAATTCTATCCCAAGAATTTTATGAGTTATGTCAGGGCTTCTACGATGGAGAAATTTGCCTACAAAGTATCAATGGCTCTCACATAGTACTGGTGCCCAAGGTAGAGAATTCTAAGAGGGTGGGCTATTACAGACCCATCTCCCTCCTAAACTCCAGCATCAGGGTATTGACAAAGCTACTGGCAAATAGACTATAGAGAGTAATTACCAAGTTAATTCACAAGAACCAATATGCATTATCAAAGAAAGAAATATACAAGATTGTCTTGCATGGGCCTTTGAATATATATATATATATATATATATATATATATATAACAAATCCAAGAGAGAAATGGTCATTTCAAAATTATTAGACTTTCAGAAGGCCTTCGACAAGGTGGGGCATGAAGTTATCATACAAGTTTTAAAGCACATAGGCTTTGGAAATAAGTGGACAACATGGATACAAGGGATCATGACCTCATATACTTCCTCAATCTTACTAAATGGTGTACCAGGGAAAGTATTTTATTGTAAGAGAGGTATCAGACAAGGCGACCCCCTGTCGCCGCTTCTATTTGTCTTAGCCGCTGACTTACTTCAAAGCATAATCAATAAAGCAAAAGACATGGGCCTCATGAGCCTACCTTTACCACAGAGGACTGGAACTGATTTTCCAATTATTCAGTATGCTGACGACACTCTATTAATAATGGAAGCCTTCCAAAAACAGTTATTTGTCCTCAAGGCTCTATTAAACAGCTCTGCAGAATCTACAGGACTCGGAGTCAATTATACAAAATCAAACATCTATCCCATAAATGTGAATCAAGACAAGATGTTTGTTTTAGCAAGAACATTCAACTGCAACATAGGGACATTTCCATTCACATACTTGGGTCTGCCGCTTGGTCTAAAAAAAGCCAAGAATAGAACACTTTATACCTCTGGTGCACAGAATTGAGAAAAAACTCACCTCCACCTCAATGTTTCACACTGAAGCAGAAAAGTTGGAAATGGTAAACTCTGTCTTCGCAGCCTTACCAACCTATTACATGTGTACTCTCAAGTTACCACCATACATAGTTAAACAAATTGACAAATATCGGAAACACTGCCTTTGGAGAGGAGAAGATTTGAATGCAAAAAAGCCATCTTTGGCAGCTTGAAAATTGGTCACCAGGCCAAAGAGTGATGGTGGCCAAGGTATTTTTAAAATCTATACTCAAAATGATGCTCTGCTCATGAAAAATCTTCACAAGTTCTTCAATAGACATAATCTGCCATGGGTATCGCTCATCTGGGATAATCATTACACAAATGGTAAACTGCCTGGAACGAAACAAAAAGGATCATTCTGGTGGAGAAGCATCCTAAAATTACTAGACTCTTACAAGGGGCTAGAAATAGCAACTGTACAAGGCGGATATCAATACAACTATGGAATGACATATGGAACCTGAGTGTTCACAAGATTAAATACCCAGAGCTCAGTTCATTTGTCACAGGGCAGGATATTACCCTTCATCAAACAGTGGAACTTTCCGCACTCCAGGATATCTTTCAACTACCCCTCTCCGCAGAAGCATACCGACAATTTTTATCTCTGGAGATTGAACTGGCTAATCTCAACCTAACAGATCAACATGATACATGGCATTATACTTGGGGCTCACGTAAATTCTCAGCTGATAAGGCTTATAAATCGCTAATAGGTCATATACCCATCCACCCCGCCTTCAGATGGCTCTGGAACTCCAAATGTCAACCAAAACATAAAGTATTCTTCTGGTTGCTTCTTTAGGATAGATTGAACACAAGAGGAATGCTAAGAAAAAAGACACAACGAATTAGATTCCTACACCTGTGAGAACTGCATACTATAGAAAGAAGATACTCTATCACATCTCTTTCTTAGGTGTAACTTTGCTAGAGCATGCTGGAACTCGATTGGTATTTTAGCACCAAGAACTATATGCGCACAAAGAGGTGTAAAAAGATTAAAACAGCAACTTCAGGTACTGTTCTTCATGGAAGTGATTATCCTAATGGCATGGAGCATATGGCAATGCAGAAATGGGTGGATTTTGAATCAATTCCTCTGAAGGTTGAAGCTGTTCGACTAAACTTCAGAAAAGAAATTCTCCTGGTTATCCATAGGGCTAGAAATAGGCTAGATCCTTTTGTCCAGGAATGGCTGGATCAGTTGTAATTTCTGACTCTTACAACTACCCCCTCTTAAGTTGTAACCCTTAACTTTTATTTCAATAGAATTACAGTAGGGGGCTTCCCCTCATGTTTCCTGTCAAAAAAAATTGCTAATGATACGCGTTATCCAAAAAAACAAGAATATTAGCATTGAGGTATAGTAAAAAATGATAAGTAGCATAGATGTAGAACAAATACTTACTCGAAATATTTGTCCGTCCCATCTATATTAGCATACATGTACAGCAAAGCAGCCTTCCTTTCTTCCGTGGTACAATTGTAGCTTATGCTACTACCAACAGGGGTGCACCTCGTCGTAAAAATGGATAGATCACCACAAGAAGGATCTTCATCCATATTATACCGCATCGTAGAAGCATTGACATTGTTTTCCTCTACAAAGTAAACACTTGAAAAGTATCCTACCTCCTTAAGAGTAAATGCTTCAGCGATGCACCCTTCAACTCTAGCCCTATTGCCAACGATTGGTTTAAGATATTTTAGAGCTCTTTCAATGTGATACATCCACCTATATTGCACAAGGCCGCCCACTTTAGCTTCATATGGTAGATGGATAACGAGATGTTGCATTAGATTGAAAAACCCTAGAGGAAATATTTTTTCATCTTACATAAAAAAACTGGTAACTCCTTCTCCATCTTCTCCATCATCTCTATTGTGGTTTCTTTAGCACAGAGGTACCTATAAAAATAGCTATGTTCGGCAAACACTTTCCAAACTGCATCATCAAGATAGCCTTAAAACATAACGGACAAGAGTCTTTCCATGATTATGTGATAATTATGACTCTTTAAGCCAGTTAGTTTTCACGTCCTGACAGTAACGTCTCGTCTCAAGCTAGCAGCGTAGCCATCGAGAAATTTCAACCCTTTTAACAAATTCAGAACTTCTTTCATCTATTTAGGTTTAAGACAAAAAAAAGCACGTGGCTTACCACCACTTTTAGAGAGCTCAAGCGTTGGACGATTACAAAGCTTTGTCAATTCTTTCGATCCTTTATATTGTCTTTTGTTTTGCCAGGCATATCCATGCACGTGCTTATGATGCATTCGCCCATGTTACGCTCTTGGTGCATGACATCAATATTGCGCATTAAAATCAACGACTTGATGTACGGTAGGTACCATAGTCCACATCTGTGAGCCCAATTGTGTACCTCTTCGTAACCTATAAAAAATCCCAGACAATCTTTATCTACTACAAGTTTCTCTAATATATCAGCAATTTCTGACCCACTTAAACGCTTCGGTGGTCTCTTCGTCACAATAGTGTTATTTTTGAAAGCACTCTTCTGTTTCCTAAACACGTTATTCTAGGGCAACCAACGTCTATGACAATCAAAGTAGCAGATCTTGCCACAATGAGTAAGAGAAAAATAATCCGTGTCTGAAGTACATATCGGACATGTCAAACATCCGTGGACGCTCCAGCCAGCAAACATGTCGTAAGCCGGAAAATCATGGACGGACCAAAAGTACGCAACTCAAAGGTTGAATTTCGCCTTTTTGTAACAGCTGTACGCTTCGACTCCTTTCCACAACCGTTTTAACTATTCGATTAGGGGTTGCAACATCATGTTCAGGCGTGTGCCAGGATGATCCGGTCCACGTAGAATGAGACAAAGGAATATGAACTCACATTTCATACAAAGAGCAGGTGGTAGGTTGTACGGAATAGCAAAAATAGGTCAACATGAGTAGGGTGTGGCATTTGTATTTAATGGTGAGAAGTCATCTGTCGCTAACCCGATGTGAACATTTCCCGCATCACTAGCAAAGTCTGTATAGAAGCTGTCTAACGCCTTCCATGCATCACCATCGGCCGGGTGCACCATTACTCGATCGTTATCATACATACCTTCTTTGTGCCACCTCATTTGTCTGCCAGTTCTTTTAAAGAGGAACAATCATTTCAACTGAGGTGTGACAAGGAAGTAACTAAGTTACTTGTGTGTAACTTTTGTCATCACCTTGTCATTGTCGTCGTTAACAACTTTGACAAACCTCGATCTACCACACTTTAAGCACTTGTTCTCTTTGCCATGTTCTTTTTAGAAAAGCATACAGTTGTTTGGGCACACATCAATCTTCTCATATTTCAGACCAAGACAAGAAAACATTTTCTTTGACTGGTACATGTCTTTAGACACTTTATGAGGCTTTAAATAAATATTGCTGATCAATATGATAAGATCGTTGTAGTAGTTATTTGAGATAAAATACTTAGATTTAATTGCCATGATTCATGTTATGAAAGAAAGTAGTGTCACTTTTGTGTGCTCATGTAGCGGCTCTTCTGAGGCTCTGAGAAGACTGAAAAAACGCTTCAACCTCCGGTGTCGGAGAGTCTTTGTTAAAGTCTGGTTGTATAGATTTAAGCATCTCGTCCATCCTATCAACCCCCATGCTATAAACATCCTCTTCCTCTTCTTCTATGGGTTTAGGCGCTGATTCGCAGTGAAAGAACCACACCTCATAACGTGGCACGAAACCATATCAGCACAAGTCTAGTGAAAGCGTTCTCTTCTCCAAACACCTCATATTTTGGCATCTGCTACATGGACACCACACCTTATTTATCTTGCCGAACGAAAAAGCACGGTCCATAAAAGCCGTAGTCCTGGTCACCCACAATCTGAGTGCCTTACTGTCACAGCCCGAATAGAACCAAATAGAAATCGACCCAAACTAAAATTTTTAGGAGATCTTGAGCATATATTAATTCCTAATTAAAGTTGAGGCGTTGTCATCCATAAAGACTCTCCTCACTAAACTATAGACAAGAGTATGAAGTCAAATCTTGAACCAAATAATAATAATAAGGAAATTGAGTACAAGCCGTCTCAAATAGAATTTCTAAGAACATCAAAACATACATGAAACACAAGAATCTAATAGCAATACAATGAATAAAATAAAGGTGAAACAACATGTGCGTATGTATATATATAAGTATATATGTAGGTATAGGAATACACACACATATACATGTATGCATTTGAGTGTGTGTATAACCAACTAATAAATCAATTAGAATGAATAAGTTTAATTGGTCCAGGTGGCATTTGTACGCAAATATGCGAATAGAGGTGACAACATCTAATTTAAATCCGTATGCAAATTATGTACGAGAAATATTAAATCAAATCGCTAGTGAATTACCCAATGCAAGCCAAAACCAAATTCAAAGCCAAAAATGAGATTAAAATACAAATTCAAAAACACAGAAATGAAAAAGAGAAGATGAGAAACTTCCTATCCCTGGGCTGCACCCATCTCTTTTGTTTCTTTGCATTCCCCAGCCGGCCCAGCCCTTTCCTCTCCTCCTCTTCCTGGGCGCAGCCCGCTTCCTCACCTTGCGCACAGCCCCGCCCAACCCGGTACTGTTTTTCTACCTCCCACCGCCTTCTTCCCTCCCCCAACAAAGCCACCGCGCCACCTCCCGAAAACGTGCCGGCACCAATCGCTTCACCGTCCCTTTGGCCGCACACCGCGCGTGACGCCCCTCCCCCTCATTCCCGGCTGCCCCGTCGCATCACAAGAATCCAGGCAGACTCTACGTGAAAATTAACTCGGCCACACTACCTCAGAGCTCCGCCTCACCGAACCGCCTTCACAAGCCTATTTAGCAAGCAATCTCCCTCCCACCCAGTTCACACGTCAACAACAAAGACATATCCCAAGAAACCGGGCGCCCCCAAGCTCTCCCCGAGCTCAATTTTGGAGCTCCTCCCTCTTCTTCCCCAAGTCCGGTGAACTCGAATTCGAAGCCGGTAAGCCAGCTACCCTCCTTCTTTTCCCTCATAGAGCACCTTAGGGAGCTCCTCAACACATTCTGGCACAAGTTGGAAAGCTTCTAGTGTGCCCATATTGAGTACCGCCGCTGCTACCCGCCGCGCACCGTCGACAGCCGCCTGGAACCTCCCCCGGCCGAGCCAAGTGCCCCAAACCCTTCCACACGCTCCTGAGCATGCGCTAGACCATTCAATTGCAATAAATTGAGGGTGTGCACATGGTTCCATGGTGAACAGCCACTTCTGCCGTCTTCGGTGAACCCTAGCCGCTGTTCCGGCCACCTTCTCAGTCTAGGACCATGACCACTGCCCTCCCCATGACACAAAGATCACCGACAAGCCATCCGTTAGGGACTGCAAAGAAAAAGTCCGGGCACCAGCTATCCGTCAGCGACCCATTGCCATCTTCAGCGAACCCTAGCTGCCTCTCTAGCGATCCCCTTGGACGACCACCACCACCAGTAGACTCACCACGATGTGTAGAAGCCCGACCACTAGCTGGTTAACCCGGAAGAAGAAAAAAAATTTGGGCAGTCGGCCGGCGACCCTCCGCCACCCCGGCAGCCATGTTAGATCCCTGTGCTTACGTGTCACTTGTGAGTCGCCCACATCACTCAAGGCTGCCCACGTGGCACACATGTGTTTCGCACATGGCGCGCCACCTCGTCCAAACTGACCACGTGTTCGTTCAGTCAGCGCCAACCCATCTAATCCAACACCCTTGCATCCGTGGCAGAGGAGGTGGCAGCCATCTTGGCAGTTCTGCCTAAGTGGCAGTCTAATCAGCCGCCACACTACTGCCACCTCAGCATAGACCACAAACTTTCAATTAAAACTCCTCGTAGACCTGGCCCACCTACACCAGAGACACACACCCCTGCGCACCTTCTCGGCCATTCAAAAAAGAAGAAAACATGCACAAATGTAATAGCCCGCGAGCACCACCTTCGTCAGATTCTCCGGCGGGATCTCGCCGATGCTTCAAAGGGCTTCGCGGTCGTACACAACCACCAAAGCGTTCACCACGTAGAGTAGATCACCGACACATAGTTGCTTAGGTCATCTCGAAGAAAAAGTCGTAGCTCCGGCTAGCCACCGACGAGCTGCTCCGGCCGGCAGACACCTCGGGCCGTTGATCCTATGTGGTGTCCATGTGGCCACACATGGAATGACGTGTCACCGGAGCCACACATACAACAGCCCAGTCAGCGACACACAAGCATGACACACACATATATCTGCGTGGCAGTAGATGTTGTAGCCACATCATGAAAATCCTTAGGTGGCAGTCCAGTCACCTGCCACCTCGGTAGTGCTGCCCATGTGACAGTCCAGTCAGCTGCCACGTACTCCCAAATCATTATAGCCCATGGGATTCAAATCAGTTCGGTAGACATAGTCTACATACACATACACACACTGAGTTCCCTATCCCATCTGTCAGCCACAAGAACCACACATAAATGCTAAGTACACACCCAAGTGTACACATGATTTGAAGGAATGCATTCCTTAGTGTACAACAATTCTAGAAAATTCTCTAACAACGGTATTTAATCTCTAAAACATAATAGAAGTGGGCAGACGCCGAGTTAAACTGTGTAAGACTTACAAATTAATGGTATATTGCCATAAACCATTTAATTAGTTAGAATAAGAGAACTTACGTTGAGACTCTAGATTAAGTAACACTCATACGAATAATTATATAAAACTTTGCCAAAAAATTCCTAGAAAATGATATTTGATCTCTAGAATACAATAGAAGTAATACTTGTCCAAAGCATGTCATTGGAAGTGAGAAGATAACCAAGACCTTCTAGGAATCATTTAAATAACCATTAACTAAGGGAAAATCACATAAAAATTTAAAATAAAGAATCTCTTCACCAACAATTCTCCAAGAATCATCAGTATCAATACTTCCGTAGTTTTGTTTGAATTTCTCAGGGTCACCTACGAGGAGTTTTTCGAGGAACCCGAAGACCCAAATTATGAAGAACTTCTATAAGTCTTTAAAGGTAACCTCTAACCTCCTTGATCATAATTGCTCCAATGAATTTTCAAAATTGCCCTGTTATCCTATTTTAATATGCATGTTTTCCATTATTACTTTTAAACGTTGAGGTCGCTAAGACCGCTTGACTAGTGGTAGCTTCTCCGTGTAAGTAGTTTGGCAGACACGATGGTTCAAAACATCGAGATGATGAGTTAATAGTGATGGTGGTTACTTGCTCCTCAGTTAACTTAGCTCGATGACATCGGCTAGCCATTACACTAGCAAGTAGCATACTGTCTCTCGCCATCCAAGGCCAGAATACTTGCAAGGTGATAGTAACGTGCTTGACACGTGAAGTACCATGAACTCCTCCTTGACCTTGTTAACTTACCTCCTTGATGCCCTAAGACTCCATCATCGCACTTGTCGGTACCATCGATATGGGGTACCCCCGTGCACAAGGGAAAATGCCTAAGGATCTCGCCCTTCTCCGCAGGGAGAGCTCCGAAGGCGCCACGTGTCTCGCGGGGCCGGACCTCCCTCTCCTCAGAGGAGAGCTCCGGGCCCGCCACGTGGCCGACAGAAGCCAGACCTCCCCCTCCGCGGGGAGAGGTACGAAGGCTCCACGTGTCCCGCGGGGCCGGACCTCCCTCTCCTCAGAGGAGAGCTCCGGGCCCGCCACGTGGCCAGCAGGACGGCGCTGCCTGCCCCCGCGCGGTAGGCGGCAGGTGTAAAGACGCAACATACCTTGACCGTACTAGGTATTCAAGGCCCGCGCCTTCCCAAGACGCGAATACGCGGAGCACGCCTCTGTCAGGTGCCGTTGCGCCCAGTCGCATCATAGACTGGCGCACCATGTCAGATCCTGCCAGCCAATAAACACAGCGACAAGACATCCCCTGCCGCCCCCGTCATCATCAACCACTACGACTAGCTTGCAGCATGGGCAGGACGACAGAACGAAGACTCGGAAGCCTTCGTTAGAGACAACTACCGACATAACTGCAGATACGATAGTCGGCAGGCAATCTCCCCGGGACCACCTGTCGGGTCCCGAGCCCCCCTTGTAAGCCGCTCGAGCCTTGGACTATAAAAGGCTCGGGTAGGCAACGTTAGCAAGGGTTCGCACTCCAGCAACTCGCACCCTAGACATAACTCACCCTCAAGCTCAGGACTCCGGTTCTGAGCAACAAGCAATACAGCGAGCACCTCTGCTCACCGTGGACGTAGGGTTTTACGCTCCGGCGGCCCGAACCACGTAAAACTCGCCGTGTCAAGCTTCTCCCTCACTCGTCCCTTACGTTGAAGCTCTCCACAAGCGACTAGCCCCTCCGAAAAAGAACCTCCGCGGGCTGCCTAGAGCAGGTCCGGGGGAAGTGACGACCACACACTTCGACATTTGGCGTGCCAAGTAGGGGGCTTTTCCCTCGCGCGACGAGTTTCTGCCGACGAAGATGACAAAGCTTCCTTCAGCGGCAAGCTCTCCTCCCCTGTGTTCACGATGGACCGTGACTAGAGGGGAATACGTGTCGACACACTCAGGACGGAGTGTGTCGGCGCATGCTGGAAGCCAGCAGCCGACTCCGGCAACGCCGAGTCCGGCAATGCAGGCTCCGGCTAGCGTGAGATCTTCTGCAGCGATGAGCGTTCCCCACGGGGGTGCGCTAGCTGCAGTAAGAGCGCTATTGCGCAATCCACCTGCTGGGGACGCGCCTCAGTCAGCGACCCAGCATTGGATTCGTGAGGTAGACCGTCTCGTCGTCGCCACCGCAAACCCTCGACTTCGGCGGGGACGACGCTCCGGCCAACCGGCTGTGTCGCTGACGCGCACGCCAACGGTTGACGGGCAGACGGCGGATTCCAGCTCCACCAGGCTCCCATCGATGGACCTGAGGACAGAGCTGGAACGATGCCACTTGGGCCAAGATGCCTGAGTGTTCCTCGAGCGACGTCGGGAAAGGCGTCGCAACCAAGAGGCCGGCGACAGCATGACGTCAGCCTCGACCCTGCCTGAGGCGCAGACCTTCGCCACGCGATCTCTGCCCCAGGCATACGCCACGCAGCATATGGCACAGCCATATGCCCTGCAAACGGCGCCCCTGGTCTATGGTGCATCCTTGCCCATACCGGGGTACACAGTGCCAGCAGCGAACAAGCGTTCGCGGCACCAACGCCTGCAGCAACAGGAGCAGGATGTGCGGCCCTAGCGCCCCACCTTCGCTTCGCGAGGTGGCCACGCAAGTTTCGGCCGCACCTGCCGGAGAAATACGACGGCAGCGTCAACCCGGCGGAGTTCCTCCAGATCTACTCCACCGCCGTCCTTGCCGCAGGAGGGGATGAGGCCGTCATGGCCAACTACTTCCCCATCGCCTTGACCGGCCCAGCCCGGTCCTGGCTCATGAACCTCCCCCAGGGTTCCATAACTTCCTGGGGAGAGCTCTGCCGGCAGTTCACCGCCAACTTCGGCAGTTCCTTCACCTGGCCTGGCACGGAGCTCGACCTCCACGCCATCCAACAGCAACCTGGGGAATCGCTGCGCTCTTTCATCCAGCGGTTCTCCCAGGTACGAAACACCATTCCACATATCCAAAATGCTTCTGTGGTAGTGGCGTTCCGGCAAGGCATCCGGGACAAGAAGATGCTTGAGAAGCTCGCGACCAGAGAGGTCCGCGACGTCTCAATGCTCTTCAGCCTGGCAGACAAATGCGCTAGAGCAGCAGAAGGGCGGAACTGGCACTCCCTGCCAGCCTCCGAGTCAGGAGGGCAACCCGGATCTGGCGCTGCCTCCTATGGAAGCAGCAAGAAGACCAAGAACCGGGGTGGTGGCAAGATAAAGTTACCGGCCGTGGCTTCCGTTGCCGCAGCAGCGGTACCCAGTGGGGCTCGGGGGCCGCGCCCCGACAAAAGGCAGCGACAGTCACCAGCCCCGGATGGTGACCAAGGCGAGCTATGCCCCGTGCATGGCACCAGCAATCATACTGCCATCGAGTGCTGGGAAATCCAGAGGCTTGTAGAGCGCTTCCGCAAAGGGAGGCAGCTGAGAGCTGAAGCTCCGCCCCTCCCTCAAAGGGATTGGCAAGCAGAAGGTCGACGCCTCAGTCAACGTCGGCCACCAGGTGGGGTCTCAGGAGCCTCAGCGCGTCAGAAAGACGGTGCACAACGGTGAGGACTCCAGCTCTGGTGATGACGGGTCGGGGCAGTAGCCGACTGTGGCTACCCTGGAAGGTCAGTGGAGACTGCACTGCTGCGATGTCAACCTTGAGGAAGCTCCAAGTAGTCGCAGCATCCCAAGCACCACCCCCGACGGTGCAGAACCGGGCCAGCTCCACCCGTATTCACGTCTTTGTGTCTCGGCCTTACCTCCTGGGGGCCGCCCAGGGTCTGTCAACCTCTTGACGGCCTTAGCCAGAAGGGGAAAGACGCCTTGGGTCTCCCATGAAGAGTCCGGGACCTCCCACCTCTTGAAGGCCTTAGCCAGAAGGGGAGGGTAGGTGCCCCGCGGCTCCCGGGAGAAGCCGCGCAAGACCCGCTCCAGCGCGAAGATAACGACCTCACCCGAGTGCACGTCCCTGTGCCTCGGCCGTACCTCCTGGGGGCCGCCCAGGGTCTGTCAACCTCTTGAAGGCCTTAGCCAGAAGGGGAAAGATGCCTTGGGTCTCCCAAGAAGAGTCCGGGTCCTCCTACCTCTTGAAGGCCTTAGCCAGAAGGGGAGGGTACCCCGGGGCTCCCTGGAGAAGCCACGCAGGACCCGCTCCAGCGTGAAGATGACGACCTCGTCGGCGGGGCCCGGCTGCAGGTGACACCCCACAACGCACGGCCTCGGCTGGTGCTCTAGCACTACCGCCAAAGGACCAAGCGCGTCAGGGACCTGCAAGAAGGCGACCTGGTGCCGCGGCACACACTTTCCCGCGAAGGACTTATAAACTCTCCCCCAGCCGGGAAGGTCCCTTCCGAGTCACGAAAGTTGTCGTCCCAGGTACACATGCCTTTCAACCGATGATGGGATCCGTTCCCAAACCCTTGGCATGGAACAACACTGTAAGTCCTACCTCCTGAGCATTAGTAGAACAGGGCCATACCCTTCTGTAATAAATCCCATAGAGTCTAGGAACAGCGCTCGGGGCAGCTAAGTCTCAGGGGACGGTCCAGGACTACGTCCAGCTTGGCCTGGTTCCGACCCTAAGCGCGTAGAGTCTTGGTTCCCTTCTTAATGAGGCGGGTCGTTGCCTCCATGTACAGCCTGACTTCCCCCTATGGGCATTTACTCAGAAACCTGTTCTACTTCGCTCTCTCTCTCTCTCACGTGCTCATTTTGAATTACGTATTAGTTTTTATGACCGCACTTTCTATGTATGATCACCGTACATTTAGCTCCCCTTTTCCCGCGCTCATCCATAGTCAGCATTTGCTATCCTACCGAAGGCGGTTGCACTTGAGGCACCTGCCGTTGGCAGGGGGGGCTCTCGGGCCTCCCCCAGTCAGGTGTTGTGGTGCCAATTGGTCACCTCTAGGAAAGGCCGGCGCCATGCATGGGGGGTCCAGGGTGCGTATCCCGCTTAGCCGGCTCTGTACCCAAAGCGTGCGCACCCTGCCCTCCGGAGGTCCAGGGGAGTACAGCCGCTTTGCCTGGTTCCGTACCCAAAGCCTGTGCACTCTGCTTCCCCGGCGAACGGTCCGGTACTAGGGGCCGGACAATCGTACCCGGACCTTGGAGGGAGCCGGAGCCCCGGTGCCTCGTGCACAGAATTGCCCAAGTCCCGTATACGGGACAGGGACCATAAGCCGAATAAGACTAAGAGACGGGAAAGGGAGGACCCCCTGAGGAGAATCACGTTTCCTCTGCCTGTGTGCAGGACCTTCAGGTTATAACTACATGAGCTACATGAGGTGGGGGGGCGAGGAGCCATCGACTACTCCAGCGCCGGATTAGAAGGTCCGGGTTTCGCCGCTTCAACAGGGGCGGGGCCCGAAGGCCCCACGTGTCCAGCGGGACCGGAGCTCCCGCCTCCTCAGGAGGAGCTCCGGACCCGCCATGTGGCCGGCAGAAGCCGGACCTCTCCCTCCAAGGGGGGCTCCGAAGGCTCCATGTGTCCCGCAGGGCCGGACCTCCCTCTCCTTAGAGGGGGGCTCCGGGCCTGCCATGTGGCTGGCAGATCCGAACCCCCCCATCCTCACAGGGTGAGCTCTAGAGACCTCCGGGGCCCTTAATACAGTAAGGACCCGGGGAAGGTGTCTGTGCAGAGCTTCGAGATTGGTGAATGCCTCTGAGTATCTTGCGGAGCTAAGGGCTCGACCAGGCAAAACCAAGAAGAAGACAAAAAGCATCACAAGCACAAATATTCAAGAGAGTCTATTTATTCATGGCTCCATGAGCTGGACTACAGACTCGATAAAAAGAAAGAAACAAGCCCTAGGGTCCCCCTGGCTCGTGCCGGAACCTGGAGGCTACAAGGGCGGCCACATCCCCGACTTCAACCCTGGCGGTCTCCTCCCGCTCCACGGCAGGGCCCTCTCTCGCTGGCTCCAGTGAAAAGGAAGGGTCCCGGCTCCTGAAGCATGTCAACACATGCGTAGCAACCTCCAAGGCCAGGCCCCGTCCCTCTCTGCCTCAAGCTCGCTGGCGACCACCGAGTCCAGCCTGTTCAGCTTGGCGCCGAGTGACTCCAGTGCGGGGATCACTTCAGCCACCTTCAGCGCAGAAGCCGCCGCCTTCACCGGGCTGAAGCCAAGAGGGACCAAGGCGGATCCCGCCTGGTCGACGAAGCTCGAGACCGCACGGGCCTCGGAGGACCGCGAGGCCAATAGCTCCTCTACCTCGCGGCGGGCTGCTCGCAGGGCGTCGCGGCTTCCCTCGGAGGATTCCTTCTCCTTGGCCGCCAGGGAGCTTTCCCGAAGGCGGAGAGACTGGGCAAGCCGCTCTAGCTCTGAAGTCCGAAAGTCAACAGCCAGCTCCCGATCCAAGATCGCCTAACATTCCCGGGAGACCTGCTCCTCCCTCATGGCAAGGTCAGCCCCCTGGGCCTCTAGCTCCCTGGCCTGAGCTCGCAGGTCGTCCTCGCCTGCCGCCAGCCGCGCGGCGACCCTCTTTGCCTCGGCTGCTGTGGAGCGCTCCTGGTCCTCAACGGCGCTCTTACGGCGCTCCAACCTCTGCCGCACCTCCTCCACGGTAGAGCGGCTCTCCTCGGCCTGGGCATGCACCTCAAGGGCCTCCCTGTGGAGCCGCCGCGTCTCGGAGTCCAGACGGTCGATAGCTCGCTTCTGCCGGTTGAGGAGCGCTTCCATGATGTCAAGAGATTCTCGCCTGGAGTCGAGCTCGCCGTTGACCTTCACGGTCCGCTCCCGCAAAAGGTTCCCCCAGATGAGGAGGTGATCCCTCTCGACCGTCTACTCCTCCCGCTCACGACCAAGCGCGGCCAGGACCTGCCGGACGCTCGCTTGGGCGAGCACGAAGGCATCCGCCAGGGGCAGTGGGGCAGCAGAGGCCGGAGCGGCACCCCCGATCTCCTCCATCACATCGTCCTCAAGAAAGGACGACGCGCCAGGGGCCGGGATGAGACGCCGGTCAAGAGAAGCTGGCGCCGGGACCTCGACAGCAGAACCCGCCGAACCCTCACTGACAGCTAGCCCCTCAGCCAGTGGAGAGGGACGAGTGGAAGAAGTTGGCGCTGACGTAGAATCCGGGCAGACCGGAACATGAGGAACTCGCGCTGGCTTGGGGGCCGCGGCAGCTGTCTCGGTTTCCGAGCGCAACGGCGCGGACTCCCCATCAGTCGAGGACGGCCGAGAAACGCGAGCACTCCAACGGGCCCTGAACCCCGACTTCCGAGCCGGGGTAGGACCCCCAGAGCCCGCCGTCGCCGCCGACGGCCGCTCCGCAGTCGCCTGGACTGACGGATCAGGGGACGCTCCAGAAGCACCCCTTGACGCATCAACAGGTTCCCTGGAGACTCCACTACTTTAGGAAGGAGGGTGCGACGTCCGGGAACCTTCGGCCTGTTGTCGCTTAAGAGGAGTCCCGTCCGGATGATGAGCCCGAGACCTCTTGGGGTCGCAACCGGACGGAGCACCATCTCCAGAAGCAGGAGGTGCAGGCACCCTGTTTCCCCGACTTGGCACGGATGCCGCCACCAGAGGAGAGCGAGCGCGCTTCTTCTCTAGGGGCGGGTTGGAAGCCATGACAGGGAAGACAAGGGCGCAAGAATCCAAGGAAAAGCGCCGGGAAGTGCGAAGGGAAGCCGTGATGTGGGTAAGATCCCCTTTTTAAAACGATTCGAAGCGACTCGAAACTCTTCGAATACACCCCATGGGCAACCGCTTCGGCTCCAAGACCGAGCGCCGAAGACAGGTGGACCCAAGCCGCCCAGCTGAAGCGGTGGGTCAAGGAGTCAGTCTCCCAAGAAGACGAGCCGACAAGGCGCTTTGGCGGTTCCCGAAGAAAGCGCCGCAACATGCAGAAGTGGCAGACTTGGGAACCGCCGCAGTAAAAGCAACCATCAAGTGGGCGCACGCTCCCACGATCCTGCGACTGTTCGTGCTCCGGCGGCGGTCAATGCGGGACTTAGAGGAAGTGCGCGGAACAGAAGAGATGGGGGCCCCACCTTGGGCTCGCTATCTCCCCCGAGATGGGCCCGGGGGCCACTGTCGGTACCCTCGATATGGGGTACCCCCGCGCACAAGGGAAAATGCCTAAGGATCTCGCCCTTCTCCGCAGGGAGAGCTCCGAAGGCGCCACGTGTCTCGCGGGGCCGGACCTCCCTCTCCTCAGAGGAGAGCTCTGGGCACGCCACGTGGCCGACAGAAGCCATACCTGCCCCTCCGCGGGGAGAGGTCCGAAGGCTCCACGTGTCCCACGGGGCCGGACCTCCCTCTCCTCAGAGGAGAGCTCCGGGCCCGCCACGTGGCCAGCAGGACGGCGCTGCCTGCCCCCGCGCGGTAGGCGGCAGGTGTAAAGACGCACCATACCTTGCCCGTACTAGGTATTCAAGGCCCGCGCCTTCCCAAGACACGAATACGCGGAGCACGCCTCTGTCAGGTGTTGTTGCGCCCAGTCGCATCACAGACTGGCGCACCATGTCAGATCCTGCCAGCCAATAAACACAGCGACAAGACATCCCCTGCTGCCCCCGTCGTCATCAACCACTACGACTAGCTTGCAGCATGGGCAGGACGGCAGAACAAAGATTCGGAAGCCTTGTTAGAGACAACTACCGACATAACTGCAGATACGATAGTCGGCAGGCAATCTCCCCGGGACCACCTGTCGGGTCCCGGGCCCCCCTTGTAAGCCGCTCGAGCCTTGGACTATAAAAGGCTCGGGTAGGCAACATTAGCAAGGGTTCGCACTCCAGCAACTCGCACCCTAGACATAACTCACCCTCAAGCTCAGGACTCTGGTTCTGAGCAACAAGCAATACAGCGAGCACCTCTGCTCACCGTGGACGTAGGGTTTTACGCTCCGGCGGCCAGAACCACGTAAAACTCACCGTGTCAAGCTTCTCCCTCACTCGTCCCTTACGCTGAAGCTCTCCGCAAGCGACTAGCCCCTCCGAAAAAGAACCTCCGCGGGCTGCCCAGAGCAGGTCCGGGGGAAGTGTCGACCACACACTTCGACTGCACTATAATGTGATGACGTGAGTGTTTTCTTGATAGTAGAATGCTTAGGGACCCTACGATGTTTGCAACGCAACTCACTGCAACTATTCACCGAATTTGCAAATAGTGTTGAAAGGTGTCTTGGTGGTGTGAGTTAGGAGGTGGGTTGGGAAATTGTGTCGTACAACTGGTGTAGGGTGAAGGGGGAAAAGGGACGGTTGAGGCGGGATATGGTGATTGAGTAGTCGTGTGCTTCGGTGTTGTCCACCTGTCGTGGACATTGACGGAGCCGCCTCACCAACATAAGGACCGGTTCATATGACCTCGTCATAGTGATTTTGTACAACCATAGAACCTCTATGGGCAGGACTCCCTCTACCTTCTTGGTGACTTGCACATGAGCCATCTGGCAGCCAATAGGGCATGGGAGACAAGGAAAAGACACGGGGGAGTCATTACCCATGATCCAGCTGGGAGAGTAATTGCCCAAATAGCTCCTGGGTGTGTCCCGAGGTGTGATTGTGAGGTTTCTCGGGGAAGATGAGGTGAACGTTACGCTACTCCCTTGCTAGGAGAGCATGACCTGTAGGTAAAGTGTACAACCTCTACAGAGTATAAAATCCGGATAACCGTTGTCACGGTCTTGGCACACTATGTTCCGAGCTCTTGTTGATTAGTCTTAGTATGTTTCCTTGATGTAGTTGAGTAGCAGTGTTTGCCGTGTTTTGGATATTATGGTTGTGTGCTGGAACTAGTAAATCCATGGGGATTGAACGTTCGAATAAAATTTAGGGAACTTGCGGGATGGAGTTCAACTCCCCCAGGTCCCACCAACTAAAATCAAGATACGGTTACCTCCTTTTGTTTGCAAAACCTCCTTTCAAAAAGCAACCCTGCATGAATGCTTTTCGACAACTCTATGCCGTATCACCCTGCCTTGCTACAATCCCCTTGCATGAAACACATCCCCTTGAGTAGTGTTAGGGCTTGCTTAGTACCTTCCGTACTCACTCTTGCTTTCTTCATAATCCTCAGAAGCCGAGGAGTAAAAGGAAGAAAGAGACAAAGCGCGGTTCAATTACGAGTAGGTCTGGTCCTGCGCCCAAGGCTGCCTGAGGGCTGGGTGTCACCCATTCCCCTGTAGATCGACATTGTCTTTATGTTTTGGTGGCCCTGCGAGGCCCATGGACTGTAACCTAAGACTTGCTTGTAAGACCGTATCGGTTCTGTTGTGAATAATTTAATGTATGGAACTCGATTCATTTTATTGTGCGTACCAACTATGATCCATGGATTGGTACGGGATGCACAAGTAGGCCCTGAGAGAGGTGGGTCCTGAAAGAGTGGTATCAGAGCCGTACTTGTCTGTAGGATGAAACCTTAGAGTTAGCCCACGTAATTAGATGCCTATTTTACAAAATACAAGACCATTTGCGAAAGGTCTCTCTCCCCTTTATGTTTCTGCACTCTTATCTCGTTAAAAAACTCTATTTGCTTACAAGGATCACCAATACCCTCTCAACCTATCCTAGAATATGGATGACCCACACTGATGGTTATCGATAGTCTCCCCGAGGCTAGACTTCCACGACACCTACATGAATCCCTTGTAAAAAATTCAGTCATGCTGACCCATTGTCGGACCAACAGAAGGGAGTACGACTACAACTGTCAGAAGGTACTCACTGACATCGTCAACCCCTACTAGGAGTAGCGTTGAGATCATAGCCTAAAAGAACTACATCGATCCTCTCGTACTTTAGCCATAGTCGTAGAACACTAGTATTACTGTAGGACCCTATGTAGACTAGCTTATGTCATAAGCTAGAGTGAGTCACGAGTAGTGCGCTAGGGTAATATAGTATATAGGAGTTTGTAATCTAGCAATGATTGGTGTGATTTTTTTATTTTATTTGGCTTTTAAATTGAGTGGCAACTTGTGTGCTCTAACTCAAATATAGACCAAATAACCAAATGGAAGAAATAAGTTGTGTGCTTAATAAAATAAATACATATCAGGTACATGTATGTATATACACACGTATACCTATATGTATATCAAATAAACCCACCTACAAATAGGGGGTGTATATTTACGATATAAAATTGAATCATATATTTACACACATATATAGCAATAAAAAATATATACATATATGAACATACAAAAAACTAACCAAAAAATCTCTCGCAATCCATAGTATGGTCCTTAAGAGATCCGTCCGCATTCAAGCTCGTCGTGCGCGTGCCGCACAAGAAGGAGAGGACCACATTCAGTAGGAACGTGCTCTTAGGGGTAGAACAATCCCTGGAGGCAGAACCTTTGGCCGCCTTTGTAGGACTCCCCGAGCAACAGTAGCAGAGGTCAACAGTCTAGACGGAGTAAGTGACCCCAAGAAGGAACTGGATAAGTAAACCAGGAGCATCACATGACACCTAAAGGAGAGAAGATACCGCCACCTCCACACACAATATTGGCCGACGTAATGGCCCTGCAGACACAGTTAACGCAAACCATTTCCCAAGGGTTGCAAAGACAACAAGGCCAAGGAATACCACCTCCATCCAAGATGTCCGAATTTATGAGACTCAGACCGCCAGTTTTTGACGGTACAAAAGACAGATCCTTTAGCCGCCGACAACTAGCTACATAACATAAATAAAAAAACTCAACATAGCCTATGCAACATATCAAGATCGAGTTTTGTTGGCTATTCACCAGCTAAATGGAGCAGATGGAAAATGGCGGGATAATTGCCAGGAAGCAGACTCAGAGCCAGATGCCATCAGCTTGGTAGAATTCTGTGACACCCGGTTCTGAAAATAGAACCAAGTGAATGCATATGTGTGCCCAGGATGTTCATCACACATACACATGTAATCCACAAACTGAATTCAGAATATAACCACAAATAAATAGTGTTCAAGTTCTTTATTACAATGACTCAATGTCTCACTCATGAATCTCTATCTTATTCTTGCAGCGGAAGACTCTAAACGACAGCGGAAATAACTAAATAGCAGGCTCCAATATTCAACACCACAGGCATGTTGACGGTAGTTTGCATGCCTAATACTCCACATGTTCCTTGAAGTACTCTTCTCCTGTAGATGATATATTTGTGGGAATGCAAGGGTGAGTACATGTCGTACTCAGCAAGTGTGGGAAAAGTATGGCATTTAGCTTTCAACAAGGTATGGAATGAAAAGGCTCATTGCAGCAAGCAAATTTTATTTCATAAACATGGTAAAAACAGCAACTATCTATAGATGAATTTAGTCCCAATATAACCAAGTAAAACAGCAACATTCTTTCATCATAATTCACCATTTATCAAGTCTCATCCAGCCATTAATCTTTCTCAAGTTCATCTCATGCTCATAATTATTCATAACCATCTCATATTCATATAGCCAAAACCAAACTCATTGTCATGACTCAAAAGAGTCCCAAAACCAATCCCAATGACCATACCATAACCATACCGAATAACCATCCCAAGTTTTCACTCTAATCATGTAAGTTGGTTAGGTGCTTGTGACCGGAAGCATGACTACCATGATAGTTTTACACTCTGCAGAGGTAGCACCACTTTATCCACAAGTTCGTGATTTCGTCACCCATCGGCAACTGCAGAACCTCCATTATACCAGTACACAACCGTTGGTGTATGACCAAGAGATCACAAAATAGCCTTTACAAAGGGGCTACTAGATGTATGGACTCACTGAGGTTTCACCGGCAGGCTCGAATCACCATTCTCCCACCCCCGGGCTCCCTCTTGTGCCATGCAGTTCCCAGGGCAGTCCTCCTCGACTCCCATTCCCCGCGTCATCCACGGTCCATAAAAAGCTAGCAACACACCTAATTAATTAGCTAAGCCGCACCCATACTTGGCCTTGTGGTGGCACTGTTTTCCTGGCATATTCTCACATGAACCGGTCCTTAGAAGGGTGTCCCATCAAGTTGACTCAAGCATACACGTTTTCACAAACAAAACAGTTTCAAAAACATGGGATCAATATGGTCAAGGGGCACTTGCCTTGCTCCCGTGGTTCGTGTGGCTCAAGCGTCTCGAAGTCTTGGTGCTGTAGTTCCTCGTAGACGGCCTCTTGAGCTTATCCTTCTACTCACGACCACGCACATACAACATTCACAGAAATCAATCATCATGCACAAACTTTACTCAAGATGCAATGGGGTAGATGAATGCAAATCCTAAAGTGCAGTTTTATTAATCCAGTTTGTACATGTTCTTGCATGTTTTAATGGGCTTTCATGGGATTTTATGATGAACAAGGGTGTAGGGATTAAGTGTGGACGTGGTGATGATTTTGACTCAAGATCTAGATCAATTCCACCATCAAAAATCAATCAAAACGCGATCTGTCCACACGTAAAAGTTTCTGCTCGAAGGGGGCGAAGAAAACGGATGCGTAGAAACAGCGGCGACGTCGTAAAATGGGTAATGGTGACCTACCTCACTTCATTTTGGTGGCAGGGCCTTCCTCCTAGCAATGGCAGCAGTGGGGAATTTTTCTATGGAAGATTAGGGCAGGACAGATCGTCGGGCTTCTTCTCCAGCGACGGCGGGGCTCGACGGAGCTCGACGGCAGCCAAATTCCGGCAAGGGGGGGGGACTTGGCGACTTGGCAGCAAGGAAGGGGGCTTGGAAGCAGGGGGGGCAACCAAAAGAGAGAGGGGTCGGCCAAGGGGGTGGGGGTTATATTTATAAGGGGGGAAAGGAGAGTCCTCCTCTAATTGGAGCTCAAATAAGAATACTATTCAAATTTTTTGGATCTTAACAAACTTATCTCTTGTGGTGCGGCAGCCTTGGGGATTTTATCCCCAAAATGTGGGGAAAATTTTCCTTTTGGGGAATTGAGGAATTTAGAAATTTTGGGGGAAATTTGGGAATGGCTCATTTCAGCTATCTTTTTCCCATTCCTAACCATTTCTATGTCACTTGCTCCATTTCTACATTGCCCTCTCCATTTCTATGTCCCATTCTCCATTTTTACATTCCCCTCTCCATTTCTATGTCCCATTCTCCATTTCTACATTCCCCTCTCCATTTCTATGTCCCATTCTCCGTTTCTACATTGCCCTTCTCCATTTCTATGCCCCATTCTCCATTTCTATATTCCCTTCTCCATTTCTGTGGTTTTCCCTCCATTTCTATGTTTCCTTCCTCTATTTCTATGGTTCTTTCTCCATTTCTATGATTCCTTCCTCCATTTCTATGGTTCTTTCTCTATTTCTATGGTTCTTTTCCCCATTTCTATGGTTATTTCTCCATTTCTATAGTTCTTTCTCCATTTCTATAGTTCTTTCTCCATTTCTACTTCTTTTATGATGTTTCTCTACATGAAAAATGTATGCAATGCATGGAAATGAATTTGGGGGTGTTACAAATTCCAACAGGCATTCCGTGGCTACCACATACCGGAAGTAGTAATGGAAATGAAGGCAGATGAATTCAGGTCTTTGAGGCAAGGTGCCATGACAATCAACTGGTATACTAAGAAATTCACAAAGCTGGCAGGTTATGCACCGGTTGAGGGCAGTATAGATAAGATGAAACAAAATCGTTTTAGAAAGGGCCTAAACAGTGCAATGAGGACGCAACTAGTTACTCACATTTACCCGGATTTCAATACCCTCATGAACTGAGCCCTACTATTGGAGGATGCTCACTACCATATAGACGGAGAACAAAAGAGAGTTCCACAACAAAGAGATTAAGCTACAAAATCAATTTTAGAGGTCTAGCTTCAATCACACGCAGAAAGCTAGGCGCCATCCTACCATGCCGTACCGCATCACTGAGACCAATCCACTGACACAATAGTTTCACCAGCAGAGCACCAAACAATCCCAACGTAGCAGTTATAGTGCGACACAAGCACCAAACACCTTCAGGACATGTTTCAACTGTCAGGAACTAGGGCATCTAATAGCAAATTGCCCATACAACAAGAAGTCGAACGATGCACCTTCTCACCCGGGAACAAGAACCGTAGGATCTGGAGTTATAAGACGTTTACTTCAGTACCCGATCAATGGGGTAAAGCTCAACTATGTGGACGAGATCGCATCAACCATATTGGCACACAACACGATAGAGAGTCATCAAACGATTTAGCCGGTTGGTAATTGGCCAGACCAACCCTTGTCACACACCTGTCTAACTTAGAGCTTTGCATCCATTACTACCTCAAAGTCGGTACTACAGATGCATTGTTGGAAGTCATGCATATATATATATATATATATATATATATATATATATATATATATATATATATATATATATATATATATATATATATATATCAGTAATCAAATCAACTACAGCAACTGTCAAGTATCAAATTGAGCGCATAGGAGTTAAAACCCTATTTAAGTGGGGTAGAGCTTTTACCAGACCTAGTAGTACAGTCAGATGGCACACCCCCTTAGCAGAAGATACAACACATGCAAACCACAAGGCCGCCACAGCAAATCAGTATGCAACAATAGTCATCTGCCAACCACGTAGGCGCAAAATAGAGTCTACGTGTTTAGTTGGAAAGCTACACCCCTAGGCAGGAAGTACTAGTGAAACATGGATATCCATACTTATTTTCGAGAAATTATCAGAGATGCCACAGGCAGAGACACTAGGTTTCCCAAGCTACTAAAAGGAACTATAAGAATCTCGAGGACGAGATTCAATTTAAGTGGGGTAGATTTGTCACAGCCTGAATTTTTAGGACCAAATAGAAATCGACCCAAACTAAAATTGTTAGGAGATCTTGAGCATATATTAATTCCTAATTGAAGTTGAGGCGTATATATGTATGTATATGCATTGTCATCCATAAAGATCCCCCTCATTAAACGATAGGCAAGCGTATGAAATCAAATCTTGAACCAAAAATACTAATACTAATAATAATAATAAGGAAATCAAGTACAAGCCGTCTCAAATAAAATATCCAAGAACATCAACAGATACATGCAACCCAAGAATCTAATAGCAATACAATGAATAAAATAAATATGAAACAACATGTGCATATGTATATATATAAGTATATATGTAGGTATAGGAATACACACACATATACATGTATGCATTTGAGTGTGTGTATAACCAACTAATAAATCAATTAGAATGAATAAGTTTAATTGGTCCAAGTGGCATTTGTACGCATATATGCGAATAGAGGTGACAACATCTAATTTAAATCCGTATGCAAATTATGTACCAGAAATATTAAATCAAATCACTAGTGAAATACCCACTGCAAGCCAAAACCAAAATCAAAGTAAAAAATGAGATTCAAATACAAATTCAAAAACACAAAAAGAAAAAAGAGAAGATGAGAACCTTCCTCTCCCTAGGCTGCACCCATATCTTTTGTTCCTCTACATTCCCAGCCAGGCCCAGCCCTTTCCTCTCCTCCTCTTGCTTGGCGCAGCCCGCTTCCTCCCCTTGCGTGCAGCCCGGCCAAACCCGATACTGTTTTTCTTCCTCCCACCGACTTCTTCCCTCCCCCGATAGAGCCGCCGCGCCACCTCCCGAAAACGCGCCGGCACCAGTCGCTTCGCCGTCCCGTAGGCCGCACGCCGTGTGTGACGCCCCCTCCCCCTCGTTCCCGGCTTCCCCGTCGCATCACAAGAATCCCGGCCGACTCTGGGCAAAAATTAACTCGGCCGCACTGCCTCGGAGCCCCGCCTCGCCGAACCGCCTTCACCAGCATATTTAGCTAGCAATATCCCTCCCTCCCAGCTCGTACGTCAACAACGGAGACATCCCCCAAGAAACCGGGCACCCCAAGCTCTCCCCGAGCTCAATTTCGGAGCTCCTCCCGCTTCTTCCCCAAGTCTGGTGAACTCAAATTCGAAGCCGGTAAGCCAGCTACCCTCCTTATTTTCTTTCATAGAGCACCTTGAGCACCTTAGGGGGCTCCTCAACACATTCCAGCACTAGCCGGAACTAGTAAAGCCATGGTGCTTGCACGTTCGAATAAAATATAGGGAACTGGCGGGATGGAGTTCAACTCCCCCAGGTCCTACCAACTAAAATCAGAATACGGTTACGTCCTTTTGCTTTGCAAAACTTCCTTTCAAAAAGCAACCCTGCATGAATGCTTTTCGGCAACTCTAAGACATATCGCCTTACCTTTCTATGATCCCCTTGCATAAAACACATCCCCTTGAGTAGTGTTAGGCCTTGATAAGTACCTTCCGTACTCACTCTTGATTTCTTCACAACCCTCAGAAGCAGAGGAGGAAAAATAAGAAGGAGACGAAGTGCGATTCAATGACGAGTAGGTCTGGTCCTGCGCCAAAGGCTTCCTAAGGGCTGGGTGTCACCCATTCGGCTGTAGGTCAACATTGTCTTTCTGTTTTGGTGGCCCTGCGAGGCCCATGGACTGTAACCTAAGACTTGCTTGTAAGACCATAACGGTCCTGTTGAGAATAATTTAATGTATGGAACTCGATTCATTCTGTCGTGCGTACCAACTACTGATCCAGGAATTGGTACGGGATGCACAAGTGGGCCCCGAGAGGTGGGTCCTGACACTTACATTCATTTTCCAACCAGTATACATCAAACTACGGTCTTCACCCATATTTGAGCCTACAAACCAAATGCAGCAACGTCAGATATCACACGTCTACATTTTTATTAGGAAGGATGTGTCCTAAACCCACCCAATATTGACCAAGAGAGCTTGCTTACAATGAGATGCGAGGTCCAGATCCTGATGAAATTTTGGCAGCATAACCCCGCAGTTCTCCAACTGCACGCCTGAAATGGTGCAGTAGGGAACATCAGGTTATACAACCAAAACCTCATCAGGATCTGGACCTCTCGCGTCTCGCTATAAGCAAGCTCTCTCAGTCACTCCGAGGCTGTCCAAAAAAGGGACAATTCCAAACCTACACGTGTCATGTGCGTAGCGCAAGTGACACGTGTCGGTTTGAAATGGGTGATGCACAAGTTACGTTACTCAGTTTTGATTCATTCAATACTGTCGTAAAAAAACATATTTATGACGGTTTTCATTTGTTCCAATGAGAGACAGAGGAAAGAAATAGAGAAATAGAGGGAAATGTTAGGAGATGGCCATGAAACAGGGGGATGGGGTGAGAGGGCGACTAAGCTTGTCAAACCATTTCCGCGGCTCGATCGCGCGTGTCGTGTTCTATATCGCGCTTGTCCTACCGCGGTTTATTCGATCAGTACTACTGAGATGAAGAGTTGTTGGGAGTGTCGATGTTCACTACCAAAAACAGAGCCACTTACGATGGACGAACCCTCGTAATGAAGCCATAAGCCATCGTAAGCTACTTAGTTACGATGGTAATTCGTAAAACAACTAATCAAACAAATAACTTAATTAAATAACTAAAAATAATTATGCAAATATAATAAATATTTAACAATAAACAAAAGTAAAGCATAAACAACGTACCTCAACAAATAATCAAATAATTAACTTAATTCAACAACTAATCAAAGAACTAATTACACAAATATAATAAGTAATTAACCATATACAAAAGTTAAGCATAAACAACGTGCTTAAACAACTAATCTATCAATTAACTAAATTAAATAACTAAAAACAGAAGTAATTACTAAATTCAACCAAATAATTAACAATTGAACTAATTATCTACTAAAAACATACAAATTGATTAAGTTTTTATGATCATATCTAATTAACTAACAATTAATTACAAATATTAAAAAATTACTTGTTTCGATCCGGTGGCGGCGATGTCAGAAGCGGCGGCGGTCTGCGGGAAGACAGGGGCGGGGCCAGGGCCAGCGGTGGCAAGGCCAGCGCCGGCGGGGCTCGGGAGGCGGCGGGCGGCGACCTCCTGGGCCGCGGGGGCCGAGATCCGGGGCGGCGGTGGGGGCGGTGCAGCTGAAGGCAGCGGCGGGGGCCGGGGGCGATGACTGCCGGGGCAGCTGGGGTGGCGGTGGCGGACAGGGACGGCAGCGGGGCTCGGGCTCGCACAAGGTTGGCGTGGTCGTGAATGCCCGCGCCGACCCGGACCCGCAGGTATACACTCCTTATTTACAATGGCCAAGTCTTCGCCGTCATAAATAAGTCTTATTTATAACTGCTGGTGTGTGGCCATTGTAAATAAGGTGGTATTTACGACGCCTAGGTTCTGACCGTCGTAAATAATATTATTTACGACAGCCAGACCTAGAACCATCGTAAATAATCTTGGTCGTCGTAAATGGCTGAGTTTCCTGTAGTACATGAAACGGAACATAAAATCACGAAATCTAGACCGCAATAAAAGAGGGTCGGCCACTGGTCACTTAGCCGTAACATTCATACTTTTTCCACATTTCAAACTTGTAAAAGGATTTAGAACCAAAAATGAGCAGTAAGAATTAAATCGAAACTCCAATGGCAAAGTGGAATTTAATCAATTTGAGACAAGCAGAACTCAAAAGAAAAATGAATGCTAAATACAAGTCACCAAAATAAATTCTCCACATGAAGAAATGCCACCATAAGGACTTTCAGAAACTCTCTTGTATGTTTGAATTGTTTATATGCTATTCCAATTTAATTAAGTGAATTAAGAGCCAAATATGTTATTAATATTTGATAGGAGTAAAATTCAGATTTAAATTCACAAAATATAGTCTATGACCCTAGGAACACCTCTATAAATTTTTGCGATTTTTTGAAATCTCTAGCAACTTATTTTTGAATTTTGAAACATGTGGCTGAGAGGAAGGTGGAGAAAAACGAAATTAAAAATGTCACCGGACACACCTGTCAGTGTCATCCCTAACCTCCCTCCTCTCTCTTTCTTTCACGCAAGGGCTGCATGCAAGCCACCGCGATCGGAGTCGTGTGCGCCCCTGCTGATGCAGCTGGCCGCGCCTTAAACCCACTGAGCACCGCATTCTAGCCCTCGACTCACTCCCAGCTGCTGCACTCATTTTCTTCCCAACCAAACCCGGTTGCCATTGTTACCAAACTCGAGCTCACAGCCGCGTACAACATCATTGAAATGCGTCTGAGTACAGCTTCTGGAAATGCGTATGTGTCGTGCATTCGGGTTTTTCCCTGCAGGAGTAAATTTGTTTAAATCGTCATCACTCGCGGATATGAGTACCACTTGTTCATTGCGTCGTCGCGTAGTAATAAGTATAACTTCATAATATGATCAATTTATTTTTATTGACCAACTTGTATTTTGAACAAAAACCTGTTGTAACTCATCCAAATACTCCTTGTTGTAATGTATTTTGCTATGTTCTTGTATGATGTGATATCCGGTGTCGCATCGAGCGGCACAACCCGAATATCGAGCCTTTGTTGGGGCGTGACTCTCACAATGTGGCATCAGAGCTGGTTCGGGATATTGCACATCAAAACGGACAGATTTTCAAAACCTAAAACATTTGTGCGTGAGGCTCGTTAGTATACCTATATAAGGATAATATTAGCATGACTATCTAGGTGGCAAGCTAGGTGGCAAGCGAACAGCATTTACATTCTTGTAATTAAATTATGTAACAACGCACCTACGCTCAGATAAGAAGGTAAGTTACGCACTCAATTGCGGTGAAATTCAAGGGCTCACCCATAGGAGTGTCAAAGATATGGGGTGTCCCGTACAACTATCAGTACGGGAAGTGAATATGTTTCTATGAAACATATGAAGCACCGACCCCCGGCGTGCCCTTGTGGCGAAAAGGTGAACATTTTGGCATGTGGTAAGAAACACAACCGCGTTCCTCAAGATGTGGCTTACTTGAGGACGGCCCGTACGGAAATGATACGGGGTGTATGTCTATACTAATGATATTATTACTGCATGTGTTGTGTGATGAGGAAAAACCTTGGGTGCAACAATATTGTGGTGATTTTTATGCAGGTACATGTCACGCCCAGTTTTACAAAAAGCAAAACCGGCCGCAATCTGCATGTATGCGAGGGTCAGTTTAATTCATACATTTAGGATAAATAGTGATAAAAAGTTATATATCGAATATAAACAACATTCATACCTTAAAATGAGTTTCAGATAGAAGCAGAAGAGGGAAAGGTTGTAGCGCCGTCCACAGGCAAATCGACTGGCAGGTATGTGACCTTCTTCACTCTGTCTTCAATCGATCTTCTTTTCACTGAGCAATATTTACAATAGAGGAAAAAGGAAAACGCCTAAGTACATAGAGTACTTAGCAAGTGTGGGAAATTATTCATGATATGAGGCAAGAATCAAGGAAGGCCAAACTCGGCTCATGCACTAAGCAACATATTCCTTAGTCTTATTAAGCATCCTATTTACTAGGTGCATGTCCCAACCATCCCAACCACGTAACCAAGTATCTCTAAGTCCAAAGTACCCACATCCCAAAACCACCATCCCAAAACCACCAACCACTCCCAAACCATGCTAATCATAAGAGTTACTAGCCCGCTCTTGACCGTGAGCACGGCTGTCTAGACAGTTTTGACTCCACAGAGTTTGTACCACTTTACCCACAAGTCGTGATTTCGTCCCCTGTCGCCAGGTGGACTAAATCCTCCATTTTGCCCGTGGTAGCTAGTCACATCTCACACTTCCTATGGTGTGCGGCCAGGAGATCATGATGAGGCCTTTACAAAGGGATTCCCGACTATCATGAGCCCACTGAGGTTTCACCCCTAACAACATACATGGAGTCTATTTTACCTCCACTGCAGTGGCCCCCCTCTTGAGCCTTGTGAATCCCAAGGTAGTCCTGCTGACTCCCATTCCCCGCACCTACCAAACACTCACACTACATCGGGAATACACCTAATTACTTGGCCACTCTGTCCCATACAAGTTCTTGTGGTGGCACGCTGTAAGGTAGTTCACGAAGTCCCACGAACCAATCCTTAGAATCTACGCAGGCACTAACCACCACCCCGAGTCTCGTGCACACAGCACCAACCGCGTACCAACCATCCTGCTAGATTCCTATTTCTACTATCCATATATATACCATACATAGCACCACAACAACATCCTCAATGATCATGATTATAACATTAATATAAAGTACTCCCATTTCTTCATCTAAGCAGGGCTAAGCATGAGTAAACGACACAAAATAATTCCCAACCAACCCGACCCAGGCTATAAAGAATAATATGAAATTTCTAGTAAACTTCCTATCATGGGATTCATATTAAGACATGCATGCAAATTCTAACTATTTCCTAAATTAGGAGCAAAGTGATCAAGGGAACTTGCCTTTTCTTATAACGTTGCTCAGTCCACAGATCGAACTCTTGTTCTTCAAAGTCTTGGGCTTGCAGGTCGAATGTCGTCTAGGGAATTGATTTTTCCACACATCACACGTGCAATGAACATAACAAGGGAAACAATAAGAAATAACTCCAAACGATCCAAGCATAGTAGTCATATAACCCTACACGCCAACCTACGCATTTATATCTTTGTGTGCACATGGATTATCTCATTTTAGGTTATAAACCAATTATACTATGCGAGGGAACATCTTATTATGTATCTTACTTAGTAATTTACGTAAACAGCTATTTGTGAGGGTGTTTCTTCAAAGACAGCAGATACAGGGGGTTAATTATAACTTTCAGCATGTTAATAGGGGTGTTTCCTCACTTACGTCGGGTCGGTGACGTGTATCGAGGCGGGAGCGGTGATCCGCATCAGAAAATTCCCTGGTTGGCTTGCCGGAGTCCTGGGTAGAGCGGCGGCGTAGCGCTTGGCGATGGCCGTTCTTGCGCTTGAGCCACGGCTCGATGCTCTTGTGGCTGTAGAAGTTGGTCATATCCACGACGAGGTCCTTGACAACGAACATGTGGGGCAGCGGCGAGATGGTGGAGGCCGACGGCGCAGCGGAGATCTTGGTGGGGCAGGCGAGTCCATTGTCGCCGTTGATGTTCATGGCGCAGACAAGGTCACCACATGACCTAACAAGCCTGAAACCACCAAATACAAGTGACGAAACCAATTAAACGGTCGGATCCGGCGATACAGACCTGGCTCGGCATCCCGGTTACTATTTTACAAGTCACTGCAGTTGAATAGGTGTACACTCCTAGCATCAGAGTTATTGCATCAGAATTCAGTGATCGCAACGGCAAGCAATGTCACGAGCGGCAAAAGGCAGACTGGGGAACCGAAGAGCAGGAACTCACCGGTGCGGCAGGATCTCACGGATCTGGTTGATGTCCATGATGCTCAGGAAGGGAGGGAATCCTGCAACCACATGCGAAAGAGAAGGCATGAAACACCGCAAGGCGCAAGACCAGTTAGAGAAACCCGGTCAGAAGGCTGAGCACGGACGGACGATGCACAGGAGGGGGGAATGGACCAACTTTTCTCGATGGGGACCGACTCCTGTGTGGCCTTCACCTTATCGCCGGCAGCACGGCGCGCGACGAGGAGGCATCGCCGCGGGCCGTAGAGACCGTGTGGATGGGCGTGAGTACGGAGAGCAGATTTTGAAAAGTTTAGGAAGTATCGTAACACTATGCAGTTCATAGGATTTTCAAATTCTGACTCGACGGTCGTTAAAAAACTTGATCAAGCGAGTCTGTGCAAAAACTATCCCATGAAGAAAAATTTCAGAACGTCTATCAACTTCAAAAATTCATATCTTCCGATCTAGAATTTATCTGGGTGCAACTCAATATTATTTGGGAAGATGCTAGAGTTAACTTCAACGTTAGTATTCAACTTGATACAAGATTTTGCCCCTAACCTGATCAGAATCTGAATATCATACCAACTGTACTGTTTAGTACATATTTGTCAGTGTTATATTAAACTTGATTGGATGTAGCTGCAAAGTCTGTGTGATGCTTAATACGGTCATTTCTTCTGAGTGTAGGTATGAGATGCAACCTTGGAACTGATCGTATACTTGTCATTTTGGCAGCATGGTTCACACTCACTCGCTGAACAGGATCGGAGGCTCTAGTCATGATGGAGATGACTCTCCACCACCGCAGCAGTAAGTACCACCACAACAGCCTCCACCGCCACCTCCTCCCACATTGGCGGAAGCTATTGCTGCCATGATGGGTTCTCATCAAGAGAACACTGAGCTACTGTGGGCACTCGTGCAGAACACGTCCCGTCAGGGGGGACGTCAACATACGGCCCCTCGCCAGCTGCAATAGAGCGCATACTCAAATTTTCTGGCGACTCATCCACCGGTTTTCACCGAGGCAGAAGAACCACCAGAGGCGGATAATTGGCTCCGCACCATTGAGTCCAAATTTGGTCTGCTGCAATGCACCAATTATCAGAAGACCTTGTTTTCTGCCTAGCAACTCCAGGGCTCCACTGGAGCTTGGTTGGCAAATTATTTCGCCACCGTCCCTGCTGATCGCCAAGTTCCATGGACTGGATTCCGTGAAGTTTTTCGTGCTCACCACATCCCTACAGGTATTATGAGGAAGAAACTTCAGGAATTCTTAGATCTGAAGCAAGGGGGAGGAGTGCTCACGAGTACTACAAGGTGTTCAACCACCTGGCACAATATGCGTCAGAACATGTGAACACAGAGGCAAAGAAGCGGGACTGCTTCTTCCGAGGGCTAAATTCAAAGCTTCAAGACCATTTGGCCCTGCATAACAGCAGCAATTTCAACGACCTAGTCAATGCTGCAATAACACAAGAAGATGCTTATCGCAGCCACCAAGCCGAGAAGAAGAAGAGGAGCGCCCCTCGGGGCGGTTCTAGTGATGGCAGTTCCAGTGGCACTCCACTCAAATATCGGATGGTCCTTTGTTTGCCGTTCGATCAGAGATTTCAGGCAGCCCTATGCCCGCCGCAAGCTCACCCCTTTCAATCGAGTCTCCGGTCACCACCACAGCAGAGGAAGGTTCCTCGTGCACCCCCACCACAGCATGGTGCGCAAGGCTACTGTCCACCTCAGTCCACCGGAGTTCCAAGCCGCAACCCGTGCTACAACTTTGTGCGAGAATGTCAGGCGCCCAAGCGGAGCAGCAGCGGCATGCCCCCGTCACAAGGCTCTAGCCAGCCCCATGGACAGAAAAAGTGTTGGTGATATGCCCAAGAGGCAATCATAACAATTCGGATAAAGGCCTGATGGATATTTGATCCATAAGAAATTAGGGTACTAATGGGCCTGTGACCTAAAAGCCCATTAGCGTGCCTATAAATACTAGGGGTAGGGTTAGGGGCAGATCACTCCACCACAGAACAGCCCCAGCCACCGCCCCTCACAGGCCAGCCGCCAAAACCCCTGTCGCGCGCGCGGTGCTAGCACACCGACGCACGGCGTTCCTCCCTGTACGTGTGGACTCCATGGAGGCGCTACTGTTACTGCTGCGCTGATCGGCTACGACGCGCATCTACGATCCGCTGCGCTGCGCGTCTAGTGGTAACGATCCATGACCTTCTTACTCACATGTTTTCTGGGTGATACGGTCAAATTGCTAGAGTAGCGCATCGCCTATTTCCCTACAGTGGTACCAGAGCCGACTTGCATAGTTTTTGGTCTGGATCTTAGATGCGATCTACTGCAAACAAGTTCATATGATGAATTTTTATAGTTCGGCTTTTGGGGTTTGGAATTGGTTAGAGTAGATTGCCATCATATGACTAAAGGATTAGTTCGTGCTCCTTCTATGCTGTGTGCGCAACCTGTCCCTACTGGCTGGAATCACCATTGGGACTAATAGTGTACATAGCAAACAGATTGAGCCAACATATCACGGTCATGTGTCGTGATCTTCTCGTGGATAACCAGTCACAATGAAAATTGAGGCATTCTGAATAGCTCAGATTCGGGTTGATTTGATCAATTCGATGAGATTTTCATAGTGATTTCATAGATGCGATCTATGTGATTTGATCCTGTATATGATTAGAGGGTGCCGAAACATTTTCAGGTATTTCTTGAATTTCTTCAAGATGCACCTTGCTCCCACTAACTCCTTTTGAGAGAAACTCTTTCTCCAAGAAGACACCATTGCGAGCAGTAAACACTTTACCCTCTGTTTTATTATAAAAATAATATCTTTTGGTTTCCCTAGGATATCCCACAAAGAAACATTTGTCTGATTTGGGAGCAAGTTTGTCTGACGTCAAACGTTTGACATAAGCAAAAAGAAGATCGCACCAAGGACTGGGCGTGTCAACTATGTCGAGGTTAAGGAGATACCCGAGGGAGACACCGTTCTAGCGGGTATGTTCACCTTGCATGACCAGCCCACCCTCATTCTGTTTGATTCCGGAGCTACACATGATTTTATTAGCAACTCTTAAGTACAAAAGTATCAGCTGCCCTCCACCTATATAAAGACTCCATATATAATCCATTCACCCGGAGGTACCATATCAGTCCACCAACTCCTACCGAGAGCACCTCTTTTTATGGTTGGAAAAACCTATCCCACTAATATTACTATACTGGAAGATCAAGAGATAGATGTTATTCTAGAAATGGCCTGGATGACCCACCATAAAGCTGTTCTTGATATAGGTTCGCGCACTGTCCACGTAAACTCTCCATATATTGCATGGACGCGACATTTTAATTCTTGAAAAACCTCCACCACAAATTTCAGCCACCTATCACAACGAAGGTACTCGACTTCAGGATATTCCAGTGGTATGTGGGTACCTGATGTCTTCCTAGACGATCTTCCGGGTATGCCACCTGATCGGGATGTTGAATTCAAAATCGAGCTGTTACCGGGAACCACCCCTATTTCCCGAAAGCCGTACAAAATAGCACCAAACGACCTAGCTAAATTGAAGAAACAACTAAAAGGACTTATGGATAAAGGTTTCATCTGTCCTAGTTCCTCTCCTTGGAGATGTCCTGCATTGTTCGTAAAAAAAAAGATGAATCCTTAAGGCTATGTGTGGACTACCGCCCGTTGAATGCTGTCACAATAAAGAACAAGTATCCACTTCCACGTATCGACATTCTTTTTGATCAACAAGTGGGTGCTAATGTTTTCTCACAAATTGATCTTCGATCATGTTATCAGCAAATTAAGATACCTCCTGAAGAAGTTCCACAGACGACATTCTCAACTAAATACGGTCTCTATGAGTATCTAGTCATGTCTTTTAGTCTCACCAATGCACCGGCATATTTTATGTACCTTATGAATTCAGTTTTCATGCTAGAATTGGATAAGTTTGTCGTGGTCTTTATTGATGACATTCTTATCTATTCAAAGTCTAAATAAGAACATGCCCAACATCTTCATATTGCCCTCCAAAGGTTTTGAGACCACAATGCAAAATTCAGCAAGTGTGAATTTTGGTTAAAGGAAGTGTCATTCACCGGGCACATCATATCAGCAGAGGGGATAGCCATAGACCCAAGTAAACTCCAAGACGTACTGAAATGGAAATCTCCCACCTCCATCCATGAAGTTCGTAGTTTCAGCAAGTGTTGAAGAAAGGCGTCAAGTATGCATGGAATGACTCGTGTGAAGAGGCTTTTCAGACTTTAAAGAAACATCTCACCACGGCACCCGTATTAGCTCAACCGGATATCACAAAGTCATTTGACGTATATTGTGATGCATCAGGTACGGGTCTTGGATGCGTTCTTATGCAAGAAGGTTGGGTAATTGCCTATGCATCCCGTCAACTTCGAAAGAATGAGCAGCACTATCCTACATACGATTTTGAGCTTGCTGCTGTGGTTGTTGATCTAAAATTATGGCAACATTATTTTCTCGGAAACTTGGTTCATATTTACACCAACCATAAAAGCCTAAAGTATATTTTTACTCAAAAAGATCTGAATATGAGGCTACGTAGATGGCTGGAATTAATCAAAGATTATGAATTGGTAATTAATTACCACCCTGGAAAGGCCAATGTTGTTGCCAATGCATTGAGCCATAACTCTCACGTCTGACAGGGCCTCACGGCCTCGTCGAGCCAGGATCACGCTGAGGGGTGCTGCGTTGCACAACACCGAATAACGCACATAAAAGATACAAAGCGTAAGCAAAGTTTTATTACATAAAAGAGTTTATGAAAGTTTTTACAACAAAATATGTTCAGTCCACACTCACGGGCGTAGACTATGCACAGGGTTCACGTTCAGCCCATGAACGTGTCCCCTCTAGCACACACACGCACTAAACTGGCGGCGTGCATGACTCCCACTCCACAGGGTTTCCCTCTTGGGGGTCCGTCTCCTGCTCGAGAGTCTCCTCCTCAAAACACCCTGCAAAGGCTTCAAACACAAGCAGTGAGCACGATGGCTCAGCAAGTCTGACCCGTCTTTCGTATACATGAAACTTCTACATGCTGGATTACAGTGTAAATGGGAAAGTAAGTTGCAAAGGACTCGCCTAAGTAGTTGAACCTTACTTTCAAGTTTAGCAAAAAGTTGTATGGAGAACCTCACGCTAAGACACATAAGAGAGCCGCAATCAAACAAGAAAAGCATTTCTCTCATATGCTTTGCCCAAGGTTGAAAAGAACTTTAATTAGCTCTAAATTATAGCACCTCATTAGCAATCAAGGTCCATCCTTCAAATCAGCAAACTTTTAATATGTATCTAACCTGTTATTTCTATGTCACGGTACAGTGAACAAGTGGTACTCACTGACCATGAGGGACGGTGATTATAATCAATTTACACCTGCAGGGTTACCTGAATAACCCGTCATGTACGCCCGTATTTGATGTTGCCTACAGCAACCATCATGGACGTCGTACGCAACCACCTTTCATCCGTCAGCCAAATGTTGAGCCGGTCTAATCGTCCCGAGCAAGAGGTCTCTGCGCGCGCATCCGCAGTGCAGCCAGCCGATTTACACCTCAAGCTCTCAACCTACCCTCTGACCGACCAGCTATGCCTCAACACCTAGCTACCCAAATTACATCAGTTTCCCGGTGCCCATATATCCGGTAGGTCTTCGGTACTGTTCTAGCTTGTTCAACAGGCCCACACATGGCTCGGTCCTCAATTGACACAAGTGGAGCTGTGGCACCCAGGCCCCAATGTCCTGCTTCCCTTACTCTCTGCTCGGTCTCATTTTTCTTGCCATGTGTTTCATTTTTTACCTTTACCCGAGTAGTGTGCCTCTAGCCTATTCTCGCGAGCAGTTCCAACTACTCGACTTGTACCGAATCCTACACTATCTTAGCATTGCAGTAGCTAATCGAGGTGTACCACCCCAAAATCATGTTAAGAGGGGAATTTAAAATTTTTTGGACGTGTTGCATGTTTTGCAACAATTTAAATTCAAACTGGAATTCAATTTAAACTCAAAACAGAAAAGAAATAGAAAAAGAAAAAGGAAAACAGAAAAAAACCGGCCAGTGGGCCGAAACCCACCAGCCGGCCCACCCAGCACCCGCGCCAGCCCGCAGCCGCGCGCGCCCTCTTCTTCCCACTGACAGGCGGGGCCCGCCAGCCCTTCTTCTACCTCGCGCCCGCGCCGGCGATCGGCCGGACTCTCTCTCACCCCGAATCCAAACCGACCCGGATTTCTGCGTATCCCAGCAGAATTTTGCTCGTGGGCGACGCAAACTCGATCACAACCGAACGCCGCCCTTCCCCCGTCTATAAAAACCCCGGCCTCGTCCCGTTTTTCTCACGCGATCTGCTGTTTCTACTCCGGTGAGAACCCGAGCCTTCTCCGGCGAATTCTGGCCGATCTACGCTCGGAAATTCCGATCTAACTCGCTGGTCTTGATCCACCGCCTCCAGGGAACCCTGCAGGTGCAGAAAACTCGGTGACTTGCGGTTCAAACACAGCGCCGACGAGCCTCGCCGTGGTTTCACTTCGGACCTCGTCGCCGATCGCTTTCCAGGACCTCCGAGCTCAAGAAAACCCCCGAGGTGAGATCCCCGACCTCCCCTCTACCGATCTATGCCATAAAATCACAGTTCTAGGAAGAATTTCCGAAGATCCGAAACTCTCCGGCGAGATCGCCGCCTCCCGCCGTCGTGCGCCGACGGCAGCACCGCCCACGCTCGATCAGAGCGACGTGGCCGCTTGTGCGCCGTTTATTTTAAATCGTACGGTAGAGTTTAAATCCCCGCGTACCGGTTCGATGTTATAATCTCAGCCGTCTGTTTTAAATCGGACGGTCCACGTCAGCCCCGCGTTATAAAGACTGGAATTCTTACGTGCTACTCTCTGGGGTTCTCGGGAAATAAGAGCTAGCCCCGGAAACTTCGGATCTAGCCCCTGGAACTTCAGAAAATCATGTAAATTCATTTAAAAATCAGTTTTAGCCCCTGGACTTAATAAAAATTAGGAAAAACTCCTCTGATAAGTGTAGCTAGACCCCTGGAAATTCTGAAAATAATATTATAGACCCTGTAGTGGGGTGAGTTTACCTTTTTAACCCAGTTTAGTATTAAATTTAGGAAATTGAATATGTGGCTACTATTTAAAATTTAAAAAGTGGGACAAACATATTGTCAAATTTAAATTAAAAACTTTCTCAGTACTTAGAAAACTTTGGAGTGAGATAAAAATAGAATTTTGGCTGAAATGAATCTGTTTAATTTATTATTCACATTTATTAGTTACTGGGACACATTTTTAAGTGAAGAATAGTTCTGAAAATCAGGAAAATAAATGTAAAATAGTTTACATCAGAGGAAAAGGTCAAAAATATATTATTAAATATTTTAGATCAGAACCTATTCTGTTTAGACGATGTGTCTTGTTATTTTCATAATAAAGTTCACATTTAGGCATAGGAAATAAATCTGAAAATATAGCAACTAGTAAATGATAAATGGAGTTTCTAAAATCCAAAGAATTCACTTTAGGGTTGGTAGAAATTCTGAAGACACATATGGAGAAGGAAAATACCTTTCATGCATACTTGGTAGCTAAAAGGTGTAGTAATTGAATATAAGGAATTTATTTAAATTGGAAACTCATATATAGAGTATGCAAGCATAAATGTGAATAAAAAAGTAGGAATCATATACACATGATTAAAAGTGCATGTAAGCCAAAGGTCAACACACATTGAGTAAACACAACACATAGGAGTTGTGAATGGCTTTGTTACATGTGAATGTGTGGTTTGTATGAAGTGGAAGTGTGAACTATGTCTTATGGATTGTTGTTTTTCTTTTGCTATGTGTGATGGTATGATGTAGAACCTGCTCAAGAGCAAGTTATTCCTTTCCAAGATCAGGACTACCCATTTCAAGAGCAGCAGGAAGGAGGCAAGTGTCCTTGACCACTTTGATCCTGTGCTAGGATGTGTAGATAGAATTATTTGCATTGTCAAATGAAATATGAAACCCATGCTAGGAAGTATCCCTAGAATTGCATTACCTTGTTTCCTTGTAGCTTGGGTTGGGATTCATTTTATCATTTATTATTATGCATATGCTTAGCCATGCTTAGAATGGGATATTTGGGATATGAGATCATCAATTTATTTTACCATACTCTTGAATGAGATATTGTGAGTTATGTAGAGGTAGGGATCAAGGCAAGTTGGATGTTTTGGTTGGTGCTGGGTGCACGAGACTCGGGTTTGTGTTTAGTACTTGTCTGGATCCTAAGGACCGGTTCATGGAGCATGTAACCTGGCTTTACCGTGCCAACTACATGCTGAGATGGGGCAGCTTGGCTAATTAATTAGGTGTATCCCCGACGTAGTATGGGTGTGTTGGATGGTGCGGGGAATAGGTGTCAGCTGGACTACCTTATAAACCGCAAGGCTCAAGAGGGGGCCACTGCAGCGGGGTTGGTGCCTCTTGTATGCTGTTAGGGGTGAAACCTCAGTGGTCCCACGCTCGTCGGGAATCCCTTTGTAAAGGCTTCGTAGTGATCTCCTGGCTACACACCTGTGTGAATGTGGTTCGTAGCCACTGGCATAATGGAGGTTCTTTTAGTCCACCCGGCAACGGGGGATGAAATCACTACATGTGGGTACAGTGGTGCAAACTCTGCAGAGTCAAAACTGTCATGACAGCCGTGCTCACAGTCAAGAGCGGCTTGGACTTATTCATGATTAGAGGATTGATGGTTTTGGAAGTTGTGGATGTTAAGCGGGGAGCTTGACATTGGAGATGATGTTATGCTTATTGGATTATGATGATGGGATGGGAGATTGGGACCATTTCATCTGTGTAGTAATGTAGGTGCTTAATAAGCTAAGGTGGTAGGTATTAATTGCGTAGTGCTTTAACCATGAGTTCAACCTCCCCTTGTTCTAGCCATGCATGACATAACTTTCCCACACTTGTTGAGTACCATCGGTACTCAACCTTGCATATTTTGTTGGTTTATTTTGCTGCTCAGGTCAAGATAATGAGGTGGTGTATAATGACCAAGACTTTGGACCCGAAGAAGGTTTCTAGGTTCATGGAGACCCCAGGGCAACGCCTGTGAAGGAGCCCTCGAGAATAATATTCCGCTGCTAGTTTATTTACTTGTGATGAACTTATTATTGTCCATCGAGACATTTGTTATGTAAGACTTATTTATATTCGACACCTGGCTTGTAATAAATGATGCTTCACTATTTGTCATCACATGTATGAGAAAATGATCCTCGCATACATGTGATATTCACTTGGTTGTTCTTCGGAAAAACCGGGTGTGACAGAAGTGGTATCAGAGCAAGGTTGCCCGTAGGAACGTGGACCTAGGTAGAAAGGGACGTATTTAAGGACCCTATTTTCTTAAAAACTATTTTTATAAGGTGTGTGTTGAAAAGTGTTATTTAATGAGTCACTTTCTTCATCTTACCCCAATTTTCATTCAAAATAGGATTTTTGGTTAAAAAGTTTATCTAACCTAAGTTTTAAATGCTTTTTGTTTTAGATGGTTCGCATGATTCGCACCGCTCGCAAGTCCATAGGAGGGAGAGTTCCCGTAGTTGCCCTTGCCGAAAGAGAGGAGAGCCGTCCGGTGACATACCTTTCCTACGGATTGGCAGTAGGAGGCTTGTTGCGCCGTCTTCGACGTATGCTCGAAGCCGCCGGCAATACGGGTAAGCTAATCATCCACTATAACTCCACCAGGACCATCCATGAGAAGAGGGAAGAATGGAGTTCAGAGATGAGGATTTTACACGAAAACCGGCTGCTTAAGATCCACCGCTCTCCAGCTTGTAGAGCGACACAGGTCGATGCGGAGAAGGATGTCACCTGGGAGGCCATCACCTGCCAGAGTCACATCTATCGTCGACGCCTGGACAGGACTAAGTACATGTATGTCCTCCAACGCGAGAGTGGTACCTCGGAGTATAAGTACCCGCCAGTGCAGCAAGGGACTTCCCATGAGCACATGGATTTGTGCTTAGAGGATGCTGCCATGCTTAGCACTCGATTGCAGGAGTATCAGCAAGAGCTTCAAGATGTTCGGGACACCCTGAAGGAACGAGGCGTTGCTGCGAGCCTGCTTGAGGGCGAGAGAAAGAGGAGATGGGAATGAACTGTGTGTCACCGTAAATGATACATGGACTCCTGACTCCCCAGATCGCCGGGCGATAAGGCGTCGTCGCACTTCTCCACCAGAAGCCTCCCCACCCAAAGCAGAGTCAGAAGGCAGCCAAAATGACGAGGAAAATGCCGAGGAGCCAGCACAAGAAAACGAGTAGCGTAGAGCCTTTTCCTTAAAGCAGAAGGATGTCGAGTAGTTTAGTCGTTACTTTAGTTAATGGTGTGTTAATGCTTGGTGTGTGACGTGAGTTGTGGAAGCCATGAGCAATTGTCCATAGCCTCGTCTTCAGATTGTCTTTCTTTGGTGTGTGAACCCACATGAAATAATATTGTATTTAGTTTTGTGTGAGATATGGAACCTCAGAAAAGTATAACAAAGCTTCAACACTTCAAAGTACAAACAAGCGAAAGTAGTAAGATAATGCGTAATACTTTAAATTAACATTTGGTTGATCATGCTAGATGGCCGGAAGAGGAAAAGGTCGCGCTGCCAACCCAGCCAACAACAATGATGAGGCCAGCAACCCTCATCTTTCTGGAGGCCAGGACAGGGGTGGTCGCCGTGAAGGAGTTGATCCCCTCCACCAAATGCTGGAGAATCAAAATCAGCTCATCCAGAACTTGACTCAAGTGGTGGCCAACTTGCATCAAGTTCCACCCCCACAAGCTGCACCATGCCAACCAAGGTTGAGTGAGTTTCTAGGAACTCAACCTCCAAAGTTTGCAAGTGCTGCTGAACCTCTAGAGGCAGATGATTGGCTAAAGACCATTGAAAGCAAGATGAGGATCATACAGTGCCAAGGGTATGAGAGGGTGCTGTTTGCCTCTCATCAATTGCATGGACCTGCTGCTGATTGGTGGACCGCCTACGTGGCCGCCCATCATGACCCTGAGAACATCACTTGGGAGGAGTTCAAGCGTAGCTTCCGCAACCATTACATCCCAAGAGGTGAACTCAAAAACAAGAGGAAGGAGTTCTTGGGACTGCAGCAGGGAAGCATGACGGTGAGGGAATACCTCACTAAATTTACTCAACTATCCCGTTATGCCACACGGGACATAGAGACTGATGAGCAGAAACAAGATTGTTTCGTGGAGGGACTTACCGCAGAAATGCAGTGTGCAATGTCCTCAAATGAGTATGAAAGCTTCCAAAAGATGGTGGACAGAGCGTTTGTGGTAGAAAGGAAGCTAAAGGCCTTGGAGAATGAGAATAAGAGGAAGGCCGGGTGGTCACATCAAGCCTCAGGGAGCAACACCCGCCCACGTCTGATGCAGCAACCTGCAGGGCAGACGAACCGTGCTGCGGTACCCTACTCAGCACCAAGAGGGTACAACCCGAACTATAGGCCTCCCGCAGCACCAGCACAGCCACAACGTCAGTTTGTACAGCAGCCTCGCCCCGCATATCCACCTCGACCAGCAGTGCAAGGACCTCCAAACCAACCCCAAGACAATAAAGGCCAAGCCCCTAAGGTTGGAGTGCAATGTTTTAGCTGTGGTGAAGTGGGGCACTATGCCCATAAGTGCCCGGGCACTATGCCCATAAGTGCCCAAAGAAGAAGCCCGCGCAGCCACAACAGCAGAATGTAATGAGAGGACGGGTGAACCACGTCACTATGGAGGAAGCACAAGAGGCACCTGACGTGGTAGTTGGTAAGTTTCCTGCCAATTTACACATTGCAACCCTGCTGTTTGATTCTGGTGCTACCCACTAGTTCATTGCTCAAGGGTTTGTTAAGAAGCATGACCTAACAACAACACAAATGAACCATATGCTAGCCGTAAACTCTCCAGGTGGAGAAATAAGGACAAGACAAGTGTGTCCCAAAGTGAACCTAGACATTAATGGGGTAGTGTTTACTGCTAACCTCATAGTGATAGATTCACAAGGGATAGATATTATTTTGGGTATGGATTGGTTGACCAAACATAAAGGAATCATCCATTGTTCGACCAGAACGGTGGAACTAACTCACCCTAGTGGCACAAGAGTAAAGTTGATAACAAAACACGAGCCTAGGAGGGACATTAAATTAAATCAAGTTGAGGAGATCAGGACCATCAGGGAATATCCAGATGTTTTTCTGGAGGAGTTGCTAGGTATGCCTCCCGATCGTGAAGTGGAATTCGCAATTGAGCTAGTGCCTGGAACAGCCCCGATATACAAGATACCTTATCGGATGGACTCCAAGCAGCTGGGAGAACTCAAGGATCATTTGAGAGAATTGACGGAGAAGGGGTATATTCGCCCTAGTTCCTCACCATGGGGAGCTCCGGTGATATTTGTGCCCAAAAAGGACGGAACCCAAAGGTTATGCGTGGATTACCGTGCCTTGAATGAAGTAACCATCAAGAACAAGTACCCATTACCCCGCATTGAAGACTTGTTTGATCAGTTGAGGGGAGCTTGTGTGTTCTCGAAGATTGATCTCAGGTCGGGATACCACCAACTCAAGATAAGGCAATCTGATATTCCCAAGACAGCTTTCGTATCTCGGTACGGACTGTATGAATACACTGTCATGCCTTTCGGGCTAACTAATGCCCCGGCGTACTTCATGTATCTCATGAACAAGGTATTCATGGAATATCTGGACAAATTTGTGGTGGTTTTCATAGATGACATTCTCGTCTTCTCCAAAGATGAAGAAGAACATAAGAAACATCTAAGGTTGGTGTTGCAAAGGCTGAGAGAACACCAACTATATGCCAAGTTGAGCAAGTGTGAGTTTTGGCTGAAGAGAGTCCCCTTCTTAGGACATATAATCTCGGAGGGAGGAATCTCCGTGGATCCTGCCAAAATCGAGGATATACAGAAGTGGAAGACCCCTGAAAATGTCGGGGAAGTTTGAAGCTTCTTGGGATTGGCTGGATACTATCGACGGTTTATTGAGGGATTCTCTAAAATCTCGAGACCCCTCACCAAACTGTTGGAGAAGGGAATCACGTTCACATGGACGCCGCAGTGCGAGACGAGTTTTCAGGAGTTAAAGAAAAGATTGACGACAGCCCCAGTGCTAGTTATGCCAGATATGCAGAAGAACTTTACGGTGTACTGCGATGCCTCTGGAAACGGGTTGGGATGTGTTCTCATGCAAAAAGGGCATGTCGTGGGTTATGCATCCCGGCAGCTCCGGAAGCACGAGAAAAACTATCCTACACATGACCTAGAACTAGCCGCAGTGGTACACGCGTTGAAAATTTAGCGACACTATTTGATGGGGAAGAGGACAGAGATATATACGGATCATAAGAGTTTGAAGTACATTTTTACACAGCCAGATCTCAACCTCAGACAAAGGAGATGGTTAGAGCTAATCAATGACTTTGATGTGGGCATCAACTATCATCCTGGGAAAGCAAACGTCGTGGCCGATGCTTTAAGTCGGAAAGTGCAGGTCAATAAATTGAGCTTGAAGGACATGCCTGCAGAATTGAAGGACGAGGTTGTAAGGCTCAATCTATGCTTGGTAAATAGTGGTGAAGCCATCGCCATGGAAGTGGACTCCGCACTCGAGCGAGACATCCGCGAGGGTCAAAAGAATGACGAGAAGATACAAGAGATCAGACAACTCATCAAGGAAAATAAAGCTCCTGGCTTTAGAGAGGATGAACAAGGAACGGTGTGGCACGGGAAAAGAATCTGTGTGCCAGAAGTAAAAGAGATCTGTGAATTGATTTTGAAGGAGGCTCATGATTCTGACTATTCCATTCATCCTGGAAGTACGAAGATGTATCAGGACCTCAAGAGCGGGTATTGGTGGTATGGCATGAAGCGAGATGTCGCGGAACATGTTGCCCTATGTGACATATGTCAGTTGGTGAAAGCAGAACATCAACGACCCACGGGATTATTGCAACCACTCAAAGTGCCTGAATGGAAATGGGAAGAAATCGGTATGGATTTCATAGTGGGATTGCCTAGGACCCAATCAGGATATGATTCAATATGGGTCATCATCGACAGGCTAACCAAGGTAGCTCACTTCATTCCCGTGAAGGAAAGCTACAGCGGATCCAAATTGGCAGAATTGTACATGTCAAGGATCGTGTGTTACCATGGAGTGCCAAAGAAGATTGTGTCGGATTGAGGGACACGGTTCACCTCAAGGTTCTGGCAGAAGTTGCATGAAACCATGGGAACCCATCTGAACTTTAGTTCTGCCTATCATCCCCAAACTGATGGGCAGACGGAAAGAACCAATCAGATTCTTGAAGATATGCTGAGGGCATGTGCACTCAAAAACAATCGGAGTTTGGATAAGAACTTACCGTATGCGGAGTTTTCCTATAACAACAGCTATCACGCTAGTATGAAGATGTCACCGTTTGAAGCCTTGTATGGGAGGAAGTGCAGAACTCCCCTATTTTGGAACCAAACAGGGGAAAGTAAAGTGTTTGATCCAAAAGTACTACAAGAAGCTGAGGCGAAGGTGAGGGAAATTCACAACAATTTGAGGATAGCACAGACACGCCAAAAGAGCTATGCCGATGTACGAAGAAGAGAGCTCGTTTTCAACGTGGGAGACTATGTCTATCTCAAGGTGTCCCCTATCAGAGGACTTCGTCGGTTCAAGGTGAAAGGGAAGTTGTCACCTCGATACATCGGACCCTTTCAAGTTCTGGTAAGGAAAGGCGAAGTGGCGTATCAACTAGAGTTACCGGCTCGTCTATCGGATGTGCACGATGTATTCCATGTGTCACAACTCAAAAAATGCCTGAGAACGTCTGAAGAGGTGTTACCCATGAATGAAGTGGACGTAGCTGAGGATTTATCTTATGCCGAGCAACCATACCAGATTTTGGAGACAATGGAACGCCTCACCAGAAATAAAAGAATCCGGATGTGCAAGGTGCAGTGGAAGCATCACTCAGAAGAGGAAGCCACCTAGGAACGGGAAGATGAGCTCAAGGTACAATTTCCGGAATTGTTTTCTTAGAACCACTAATCTCGAGGACGAGATTTCCTTTAAGGGGGGTAGAGCTGTAACACCCCAAAATCATGTTAAGAGGGGAATTTAAAATTTTTTGGACATGTTGCATGTTTTGCAACAATTTAAATTCAAACTGGAATTCAATTTAAACTCAAAACAGAAAAGAAATAGAAAAAGAAAAAGGAAAACAGAAAAAAACTGGCTAGTGGGCCAAAACCCACCAGCCGGCCCACCCAGCACCCGCGCCAGCCTGCAGCCGCGCGCGCCCTCTTCTTCCCACTGACAGGCGGGGCCCGCCAGCCCTTTTTCTACCTCGCGCCCGCGCCCACGATCGGCCGGACTCTCTCTCACCCCGAATCCAAACCGACCCGGATTTCTGCGTATCCCAACCGAATTTTGCTCGTGGGCGACGCAAACTCGATCACAACCGAACGCCGCCCTTCCCCCGTCTATAAAAACCCCGGCCTCGTCCCGTTTTTCTCACGCGATCTGCTGTTTTTACTCCGGTGAGAACCCGAGCCTTCTCCGGCGAATTCTGGCCGATCTACGCTCAGAAATTCCGATCTAACTCGCTGGTCTTGATCCACCGCCTCCGGGGAACCCTGCAGGTGCAGAAAACTCAGTGACTTGCGGTTCAAACACAGCGCCGACGAGCCTCGCCGTGGTTTCACTTCGGACCTCGTCGCCGATCGCTTTCCAGGACCTCCGAGCTCAAGAAAATCCCCGAGGTGAGATCCCCGACCTCCCCTCCACCGATCTATGCCATAAAATCACAGTTCTAGGAAGAATTTCCGAAGATCCGAAACTCTCCGGCAAGATCGCCGCCTCCCGCCGCCGTGCGCCGCCGGCAGCGCCGCCCGCGCTCGATTAGAGTGACGTGGCTGCTTGTGCGCCGTTTATTTTAAATCGCACGGTAGAGTTTAAATCCCCGCGTACCGGTTCGACGTTATAATCTCAGCCGTCTGTTTTAAATTGGACGGTCCACGTCAGCCCCGCGTTATAAAGACTGGAATTCTTACGTGCTACCCCCCTGGGGTTCTCGGGAAATAAGAGCTAGCCCCGGAAACTTCTGATCTAGCCCCTGGAACTTCAGAAAATCATGTAAATTCATTTAAAAATCAGTTTTAGCCCCTGGACTTAATAAAAATTAGGAAAAACTCCTCTGATAAGTGTAGCTAGACCCCTGGAAATTCTGAAAATAATATTATAGACCCTGTAGTGGGGTGAGTTTACCTTTTTAACCCTGTTTAGTATTAAATTTAGGAAATTGAATATGTGGCTACTATTTAAAATTTAAAAAGTGGGACAAACATATTGTCAAATTTAAATTAAAAACTTTCTCAGTACTTAGAAAACTTTGGAGTGAGAAAAAATAGATTTTTGGCTGAAATGAATCTGTTTAATTTATTATTCACATTTATTAGTTACAGGGACACATTTTTAAGTGAAGAATAGTTCTGAAAATTAGGAAAATAAATGTAAAATAGTTTACATCAGAGGAAAAGGTCAAAAATATATTATTAAATATTTTAGATCAGAACCTATTCTGTTTAGATGATGTGTCTTGTTATTTTCATAATAAAGTTCACATTTAGGCATAGGAAATAAATCTGAAAATATAGCAACTAGTAAATGATAAATGGAGTTTCTAAAATCCAAAGAATTCAGTTTAGGGTTGGTAGAAATTCTGAAGACACATATGGAGAAGGGAAATACCTTTCATGCATACTTGGTAGCTAAAAGGTGTAGTAATTGAATATAAGGAATTTATTTAAATTGGAAACTCATATATAGAGTATGCAAGCATAAATGTGAATACAAAAGTAGGAATCATATACACATGATTAAAAGTGCATGTAAGCCAAAGGTCAACACACATAGAGTAAACACAACACATAGGAGTTGTGAATGGCTTTGTTACATGTGAATGTGTGGTTTGTATGAAGTGGAAGTGTGAACTATGTCTTATGGATTGTTGTTTTTCTTTTGCTATGTGTGATGGTATGATGTAGAACCTGCTCAAGAGCAAGTTATTCCTTTCCAAGATCAGGACTACCCATTTCAAGAGCAGCAGGAAGGAGGCAAGTGTCCTTGACCACTTTGATCCTATGCTAGGATGTGTAGATAGAATTATTTGCATTGTCAAATGAAATATGAAACCCATGCTAGGAAGTTTCCCTAGAATTGCATTACCTTGTTTCCTTGTAGCTTGGGTTGGGATTCATTTTATCATTTATTATTATGCATATGCTTAGCCATGCTTAGAATGGGATATTTGGGGTATGAGATCATCAATTCATTTTACCATACTCTTGAATGAGATATTGTGAGTTATGTAGAGGTAGGGATCAAGGCAAGTTGGATGTTTTGGTTGGTGCTGGGTGCACGAGACTCGAGTTTGTGTTTAGTACTTGCCTGGATCCTAAGGACCGGTTCATGGAGCATGTAACCTGGCTTTACCGTGCCAACCACATGCTGAGATGGGGCAGCTTGGCCGATTAATTAGGTGTATCCCCGGCGTAGTATGGGTGTGTTGGATGGTGCGGGGAATAGGTGTCAGCTGGACTACCTTATAAACCGCAAGGCTCAAGAGGGGGCCACTGCAGCGGGGTTGGAGCCTCTTGTATGTTGTTAGGGGTGAAACCTCAGTGGGCCCACGCTCGTCAGGAATCCCTTTGTAAAGGCTTCGTAGTGATCTCCTGGCTACACACCTGGGAAGTGTGAATGTGGTTCGTAGCCACTGGCATAATGGAGGTTCTTTTAGTCCACCCGGCAACGGGGGATGAAATCACTACATGTGGGTACAGTGGTGCAAACTCTGCAGAGTCAAAACTGTCATGACAGCCGTGCTCACGGTCAAGAGCGGCTTGGGCTTATTCATGATTAGAGGATTGATGGTTTTGGAAGTTGTGGATGTTAAGCGGGGAGCTTAACATTGGAGATGATATTATGGTTATTGGATTATGATGATGGGATGGGAGATTGGGACCATTTCACCTGTGTAGTAATGTAGGTGCTTAATAAGCTAAGGTGGTAGGTATTAATTGTGTAGTGCTTTAACCATGAGTTCAACCTCCCCTTGTTCTAGCCATGCATGACATAACTTTCCCACACTTGCTGAGTACCATCGGTACTCAACCTTGCATATTTTGTTGGTTTATATTGCTGCTCAGGTCAAGATAATGAGGTGGTGTATAATAACCAAGACTTTGGACCCGAAGAAGGTTTCTAGGTTCATGGAGACTCCAGGGCAACGCCTGTGAAGGAGCCCTCGAGAATAATATTCCGCTGCTAGTTTATTTACTTGTGATGAACTTATTATTGTCCATCGAGACATTTGTTATGTAAGACTTATTTATATTCGACACCTGGCTTGTAATAAATGATGCTTCACTATTTGTCATCACATGTATGAGAAAATGATCCTGGCATACATGTGATATTCACTTGGTTGTTCTTCGGAAAAACCGGGTGTGACACGAGGTTTAAAAACCTAAGCCCAAACCAGGTTTTCTTGGCTATGCATTTGGGTTTTCCAACAAGACTCTAATGCATAATTGAAGTGGGTGCTCAAAGTAAAGTTCTCAAAACAGTAAAATTTATAAAAAGGCTAATGCGAACCGGAGCTTGCCTTGCTGCTGTTGGTCGTAGGCTAGCTGTTCCTCTAGAGTGATGAAGTCTAAGACTTCAGGCTCCTCCTCAACCTTAGCGACTACATGAGATAAATACATGTATGTATCAATTTGAATGCATTTGAATTTGAAGTTGAATTTGTTAAGACTATAAGTATTGCTAGACAGGCCCAATGACTCTGAAATTGTTACCGTGGTTTGGAACAACCTAAACCGAGACATGGCCAAGTTTCATTTGCAGCAAAGCTAATTTGAGCCCTCCGCAAATAATTGTGTATTTTGCCTTAATTGGAGCTCTTAGGGTGTTCTAGGGATTTTCATGGAGCAATCCATGACTTTCTCAAAACTAGATTTTCAGATGGTTCTAATGGAGTTGGTTTCACTTAATTTTAGGACTCCTATCCAAAGATATGAGCTAAACAATTTCAGAGAAAATCTGAAAATGTTTATGGACATTTTCCATTTTCTCTGGAACAGTTTTATTAATCACACCATTAGGTGGATCAAATGAGCTCAAATGGATATGAAATTTGTATGGTCTCTAAGGGATATTATGTTTAAAATACTGGCCAAATTTCAGAATTTTCCTCCAAAGGGTTTTCCAGTTAAAATTCTAAACAGTTTAAATTTTGAAGAATTAATTATTGAGAAATAAGGATTTTCATAAAGTTAAACTTGATTTGTTGGAAAGTACTCAGAGAGCTGAATGCAACAAAATTTGGTTCACTCGATTTGGAGTTTCCTAGCTAAAGTTATGTGGGTTTGAAGTTTGAACTAGAACTGAAAATCGGGAAATGTTTAAATCCCTGCCGGTGGGTCCCATGCATAGTGCTTCGTCTACCTCTCATGCCCGCGCCGCCCCTCACCGGAGGTCGATGAATCTTGCTACTCCGGCCACCACTCGGCCTAATTCCCGCCGCCTATACGTTTGGGAGGGCGAGCAACCCGTCTGTGGCACGAGCGAGGGCTACCAGCGGCCTGAACACCGTCGGCGGCGTGCGGCGGCTTCGGCACAACTTTGGCGCCGTCGTCCGACTGACCTAGCCCGCCAAAAGCTCGGCTAAAGGTCTATAGAGAACCAGTGGACCTCGAGGATCATCGACATGGCTTCAGACTCGCGCGGAAATGGCTCCAACTAGGTTGTCACCGTGCGCCTGAGGGTGTTCTTCGTGTTTGTGTTCGGAAAACTTGGAAATGGCCTTCCTATGTGAAGTTTCAAGCTCGGGTTGTGATGAAGAATTGACCGCTAGCCGGTCTAGCTCCTTTGTGCGTGATTTGGTGAGCTAAGAACAAGAATTGAGCTTGAATTTGCTAAACTCGTACCGAAAGGTCTCTCTGTCGTGTCCGGGAGAAAATCACCGAATTCACCGGCGATGGTTCACGGATTGATCCTTGAGGTTAGGTGGAGCAGCGTGGAGGTGCAACGCTCCTATGATTGGCTTTGATCACGCATGAAAGCCTCGGAGTTGGGCTGTCCACGAGAGCACCGAACGACGGTGAGTTTCGGTGTACCGCGCAACAGTCCGGGGCTGCTCGAGGAGCGGTGATTCAGCTCGTACTCGTGGCTGGACGATCAAAGGAGATGTGGTGATGTGGTTTAGCAGCTAAGACGGGGTGTGGGTGCAGTGTTTGCCGGTTCCCTGATTGAACGCGAGGTAGTGGCGGTGATGGGAGCGTTTCTTGCGCGAGGGAGCAGAGGAAGGAGGCGACTGATCTTTTGCCGGCTCGGGTTCGCATATAAGGGAGCAGAGAGGCAGCTCGGTGGCCAGAGACGGCAAGCAGGTGCTGTCCTCATCGTTTCCCCACCGTGGCGCCCGCTGCTGCAACCCGAGAACCGACGCCTCTGTTGCTTTGGTCGGTTGATCACCAGAGAGGCTGACAGGAGGGCCCCACTCCCATTTTAACCTCTGAAATTCAATTTTTCCTACTGCTCTAAACAGTAGTGCCCCTAATACCCTTTGCAATTTGAATTATTCACCAAATGACCATTTGAAATTGGTAGAATTCAAATTGTAAAGTGTTTGACAAAATTTATAGCACATATGCAGTTTGAAATTCAAATTGGATTTGAATTTGCTTAAATTGGCTCATGTCAAGATCAACTCCAAATGGAGTGAAAATTGGTGTGTGAGCTCAAAAAAAATGTGCTGAGTGTGAATATGAATCCCACTTTTGATTTCTTGGGATGAATGGAGTTTGAGTTTGAATTTAAGTTCAAACTAGCCTCTTTCTAATTATACCCAAAAATATCCCAAAAGGTTTTGGATTTGGGTGAAACTTGGCATGAGCATTCCTAGCAAGGTGTAGGAGTTTTTCATATGCTCAGCCCCTATATGATGCATGTGGGAAATACCACTTTTGCATTTTGTGAGTTCATCTTCTAATGACCATGTTGATGGTGTTTACCTGCTCTTCAAATTTGTTCATAATCTTTCCTCAAATGAGGTGTGTGTGGTGTGATGAACACTTTGAATGTGTGCAAAAACTTAGTCCCTTACATTCCTCCCCCTTAAAAGAATCTTGTCCCGAGATTATAAGGTGGAAATGAAAGAGAGGACGGTGGAAAATTACCGTATGTGCGACGTTAAAAAGTCATGGTAGTTAGCGTGAAGAAAACCTTCGCTCTCCCATGTCGCTTCATCTACGGAGTGATTACTCCATAGAACTTTGTAGGACCACAACGTACGGTTGCCTGTGGTTCGGGCCTTTTCATCAATTATCTGAACCGGTTCCTCCCGATAAGTGAGATCCGGTTTCAGTTCTTCAATATCCCCCAGCTGAACGGTAGTTGATAGCTTAAGACATTTCCTCAGCTGAGATATGTGAAAGACATCGTGCACACCGGAAAGTGTTTCTGGTAATTCCAGCCGGTATGCTACTGATCCATATCTTTATGTAATCTGGAATGGACCGATGAATCGGGGTGCCAACTTTCCTCTCACCCCAAATCTGTTCACACCCTTCATTGGAGACACACGTAGATATACATGATCCCCGACTCCGAATTGTAACGGGCGTCTTCTCCGGTCCGCATATTTCTTTTGTCGGGATTGAGCGGCCTTTGAGTTTGCTTGAATCAGCCAAACTTTTTCCTCCACATTGTTGACAAGATCAATTACGAAGGTGACCCTTTCGCCAGACTCACACCAATTCAACGGTGTGCGGCATTTTCTCCCACATAGCGCCTCAAAGGGCACCATCTTGATGCTGGCTTGGTACCCATTGTTGTACGAGAACTCGGCTAACAGTAGTGATCATCCCAATTCTTACCGTGGTTGATAGCACAAGCTCGTAGCATATCTTCTAGAATCTGATTTACTCGCTCGGTTTGCCCATCCGTCTGCGGGTGGTAGGCTGAACTACGGATCAGCTTCGTCCTCAAAGAAGCATGCAACTGCTCCCAGAAACGAGACACAAATAAAGTGCCCCAATCCGATATGATGGTGCGGGGTACGCCGTACAAGCATAGGATCCATGAGATGTACAAATCAGCATACTTCTTGGCATTGTAGTTGGTGTTGACCAGGATAAAATGGTCAACTTTGGTGAGCCAGTCGATGATCACCCACACTGAATCATGCTTCTGAAATGTGATGGGTAAACTAACAATGAAGTCCATGCTTACATCTTCCCACTTCCAGGCAGGAACGCCCAGTGGTTGTAGCAGTCCTGGTTTTCTCATGTGGTCTGCCTTCACCCTTCGGCATGTATCACACTCGGATACGTACTTTGCGATCTCCCGCTTCATCTGTGTCCACCAAAACTTGTTTCTAAGTTCTTGATACATGTTGTTGCTGCCGGGGTGAATAGAAAACTTTGACAAGTGAGCCCCATCAAAGATTTTCTTCCGTAACTTCGGGTTACGGGGTACGACGATCCGGTCCTTGAACCATAGGACACCGTCTCCGTCTTTCCGGAAACATTTTAGCTCCCCACTGTCTACACGTCTCCGCAAATGCGACATGCCCTTGTCATGTTTCTGAGCTGCCTACTATCTCTTCACGGATGGTGGGGATCAAAGCTAAGTTATAGAGAGCTCCATGTGGAATCACATGCAATGGTGGCTCGCTCTCTTCCAACTGTGTGATGGTCAGATTGTTGACGTGTGACTTGCGACTCAGTGCATCCGCCACTACATTTTCCTTGCCTGGATGATAATGGATCTCTATTTCGTAATCCTTTATCAACTCCATCCATCTTCGTTGCCTCATGTTCAGCTCCTTCTGAGTGAATATGTACTTGAGCCTTTTGTGGTCGATATATAAATGCACGAGGTTACCGAGTAGGTAGTGCCTCCACATCTTGAGTGCGAGTACCACGGCAGCGAGCTCTATGTCATGAGTTGGATAATTTTGCTTATGGTTCCTGAGCTGTTGAGATCCATACACGACCACCCTTCGGTCTTGCATCAGCACACATCCAAGCCCAATGCTGGATGCATCGCAGTACACATCAAACGGTTTTGTTGTGTCTGGCTGCGCCAAACCAGTGCTGATGTTAAGTGCTTCACTAATGCCTTGAATGCTGCTTCACATGCTGGACTTCAAACATATTTGGTAGCCTTCTTCAGCAGCTCGGTCCTAGGCTTGGCAATCTTCGAGAAGTTCAGAATGATCCTCCGATAATATCCCGCGAGTCCGAGGAAACTCCGTACCTCATGAACAGTTCTCGGGGACTTCCAATTCAGCACTTGTGTGATCTTACTCGGGTCTACAGCGATGCCCTCCGCTGAAATAATATGCCCGAGGAAAGGCACTTGCGATATCCAGAATTCGCACTTGCTGAATTTTGCGTATAGTTTTTGATCCCGCAGCCGTTGCAAGACTATATGCAGATGCTTCGTGTGTTCTTCCTCCGACTTGGAATATACCAATACGTTGTCGATGAAGACCATGACAAACTTTTCTAGTTCCGGCATGAATACCGAGTTCATCAAGTACATGAAGTGAGCTGGAGCGTTGGTGAGGCCGAAGGACATGACCAGGTACTCATAAAGTCCGTTCCTCGTCGAGAACGCCGTCTTCTGGATATCCTCAGCCTGTATCTTAATCTGATGGTACCCGGATCTTAAGTCCATCTTGAAAAAGATCTTTGCTTCGACCAACTGATCAAACAACATGTCGATCCGTGGCAACGGGTACTTGTTCTTGATGGTGACAGCATTTAGTGGACGATAGTCCACACAAATGTAATACCCCAAAATCCTGTTAAGAGGGGAATTTAAAAATTTTTGGACGTATTGCATGTGTTGCAAAAATTCAAATTCAAACTGGAATTCAAATTAAACTCAAAACAGAAATGAAAAAGAAAAAGAAAAAGAAAAAAATAAACCTTCCCGGCCAGTGGGCCGAAACCCACCAGCCGGCCCACCCAAACCCCGCGCCCGCCCGCAGCCGCGCGCCCGCGCACCTCTCGTAGACAGGTGGGACCCACCTGTCATCCCTGACCTCCCGCTCGTCCGAACCCGGGACTCCTCCGCGCGCGCACCCGATCGAAACTAACCTGGAAAACCGTGCGTTCCCAGCCGAATTCTGGTTCCGGGGGACTCCAACTCGATCCAAACTAACACACCGCCCTCCCCCGTCTATAAAAACCCCGGCATCGTCCCGTTTTTCCCCCACGATCCGCCGTTTTTCTCTCCGGTGAGAACCCGGGTTTCTCCAGCAAATTCTGCTCGATCTTCGATCGGGATTTCTGATCTAACTTGCTGGTCTTGATCCACCGCCTCCGGGGAACCGCGCAGGTGCAGAAAACTCGGTGGTTTGCGGCTCAAATACAGCGCCGACGAGCCTTGCCGTGAATTCACCTCGGACCTCGTCGCCGACCGCCTCCCAGGACCTCCGAGCTCAAGAAAACCCCCGAGGTGAGATCCCCGACCTCCCCTCTACCGATCTATGTCATAAAATCACAGTTTTAGGAAGAATTGACGAAGATCCGAAACTCTCCGGCGAGATCGCCGCCTCCCGCCGCCGGGCAGCGCCGCCCGCGCTCGATCAGAGCGACGTGGCCGCTTGTGCGCCGTCTATTTTAAATCGCACGGTAGAATTTAAATCCCTGCGTACTGGTTCAACGTTATAATCTCAGCCGTCTGTTTTAAATCAGACGGTCCACGTCAGCCCCGCGTTATAAAGGCCGGGATTCTTACGTGCTACCCCCTGGGGTTCTCGGAAAATACGAGCTAGCCCTGGAAACTTCTGATCTAGCCCCTGGAACTTTAGGAAATCATGTAAATTCATTTAAAAATCAGTTTTAGCCCCTGGACTTAATAAAAATTAGGAAAAAACCCTCTGTTATGTGTAGTTAGACCCCTGGAAATTCTTAAAATAATACAATAGACCCTGTAGTGGAGTGAGTTTACCTTTTTAACCCTATGTGATATTAAATTTAGGAATTTGACTATGTGATGGGTATTTAAAATTTAAAAGATGGGACAAACACATTGTAAATTCAAATTAAAAACTTTCCTAGTACTTGGAAAACTTTGGTGTGAGATAAAAATAGATTTTTGGCTGAAATGAATCTGTTTAATTGATTATTCACATTTATTAGTAATAGGGACACATTTTTAAGTAGAGAATAATTCTGAAAATTAGTAAAATAAATGTAAAATAGTTCACATCAGAGGAGAAGTTCAAAAATATATTATTTAATATTTTAGACCCAAAACCTATTCTGTTTAGATGAGGTGTCTTACTATTTTCATAATAAAGTGCACATTTAGGCATAGGAAATAAATCTGAAAATATAGCAAGCTAGGTATGAATAACTAGAAAATGATAAATGAAGTTTCTAAAATCCAAAGAATTCAGTTTAGGGTTGGTAGAAGGTCTGAAGACACATTTTGAGTAGGAAAATACCCTCCATGCACACTTGGTAGCTAAAAGGTGTATCAATTGAATATAAGGAATTTATTTAAATTGGAAACTCATATATTGTATACAAACATAAATATGAATACAAAAGTAGAAATCATATGCACATGTTTAAAAGTGCATGTAAGCCAAAATCAACACACATAGAGTAACCACAACACATAGAAATGAGAATGGCTTTCACAAATGTGAATGTGTTGTTTGTATGAAGTGGAAGTGTGAACTATGTCTTATGAATTGTTGTTTTCTTTTGCTATGTGTGATGGTATGAGTAGAACCTGCTCTAGAGCAAGTTCTTCCTTTCCAAGATCGGGACTACCCATTCCAAGAGCAGCAGGAAGAAGGCAAGTGTCCTTGACCACTTTGATCCTATGCTAGGATGTGTAGATAGAGTTATTTGCATTGTCAAGTTAAATATGAAACCCATGCTAGGAAGTTTCCCTAGAATTGCATCACCTTGTTTCCTTGTAGCTTGGGTTGGGATTTATTTTATCATGTCATTTATTATTATGCATATGCTTAGCCATGCTTAGAATGGGATATTTGGGATTTGAGATCATCAGTTTATTTTACCATACTCTTGAATGAGATATTGTGAGTTATGTAGAGGTAGGGATCAAGGCAAGTTGGATGATTTGGTTGTGTGCTGGGTGCACGAGACTCGGGTTTGTGTTTAGTATTTGCCTGGATCCTAAGGACCGGTTCATGGAGCATGTAACCTGGCTTTACCGTGCCAACCACATGCTGAGATGGGGCAGCTTGGCCAATTAATTAGGTGTATCCCCGACGTAGTATGGGTGTGTTGGATGGTGCGGGGAATAGGTGTCAGCTGGACTACCATATGAACCGCAAGGCTCAAGAGGGGGCCACTGCAGCGGGGTTGGAGCCTCTTGTATGCTGTTAGGGGTGAAACCTCAGTGGGCCCACACTCGTCGGGACTCCCTTTGTAAAGGCTTCGTAGTGATCTCCTGGCTACACACCTGGGAAGTGTGAATGTGGTTCGTGGCCACTGGCAAAATGGAGGTTCTATTAGTCCACCCGGCAACGGGGGATGAAATCACTACATGTGGGTACAGTGGTGCAAACTCTGTAGAGTCAAAACTGTCATGACAGCCGTGCTCACGGTCAAGAGCGGCTTGGACTTATTCATGATTAGAGGATGATGGCTTTGGATGTTGTGGGTGTTAAGCGGGGAGCTTAACATTGGAAATGAAGTTATGGTTATTTGATTATGATGATGGGATGGGAAATTGGGACCATTTCACCTGTGTAGTAATGTAGGTGCTTAATAAGCTAAGGTGATAGGTATTAATTGCGTAATGCTTTAACCCTGAGTTCAATCTCTCCTTGCTTTAGCCATGCATGACATAACTTTGCCACACTTGCTGAGTACCAATGGTACTCAAACTTGCATATTTGTTGGTTTATATTGCTGCTCTGGTCAAGAGAATGATGTGGTGTTTAATGGTCAAGACTTTGGACCCGAAGAAGGTTTCTAGGTTCATGGAGTCCCCCGGGCAACGCCTGTGACGGAGCCCACGAGAATAATTATTCCGCTGCTATTTTATGAACTTATTATTGTCCATCGAGGCATATGCTATGTAAGACTTATTTATATTCGACACCTGGCTTGTAATAAATGATGCTTCACTATTTGTGATCACATGTATGAGAAAATGATCCTGGCATACGTGTGATATTCACTTGGTTGTTCTTCGGAAAAACCGGGTGTGACAGAAGTGGTATCAGAGCCAAGGTTGCCCGTAGGAACGTGGACCTAGGTAGCAATGGACGTATTTAAGGGCCCTATTTTCTTAAAAACTATTTTACAAGGTGTGTGTTGAAAAGTATTATTTAATGGAGTCACTTTCTTCATCTTACCCCAACTTACATTCAAAATAGGATTTTTGTTTAAAAGTTTATCTAACCTCAGTTTAAATGCTTTCTGTTTTAGATGGTTCGCATGATTCGCACCGCTCGCAAGTCCACGGGAGGGAGAGTTCCCATAGTTGCCCTTGCCCAAAGAGAGGAGAGCCGTCCGGTGACGTACCTTTCCTACGGATTGGCAGTAGGAGGCTTGTTGCGCCGTTTTCGACGTATGCTCCAAGCCACCGGCAATACGGGCAAGCTAATCATACACTATAGCTCCACCAGGACCATTCGGGAGAAGCGGGAAGAATGGAGTTCAGAGATGAGGATTATCCATGAAAATAAGCTGCTTAAGATCCACCGCTCTCCAGCTTGTCGAGTGACACAGGTCGATGCGGAGAAGGATGTCACCTGGGAGGCCATCACCTGCTAGAGTCACATCTATCGTCGACACCTGGACAGGACTGAGTACATGTATGTCCTCCAACGCGAGAGCGGTACAACGGAGTACAAGTACCCGCCAGTGCAGCAGGAGCTTCAGGATGTTCGTGACACCCTGAAGGAAACCGAGGCGTTGCTTCAAGCCTGCTTGAGGGCGAGAGAGAGAGGAGATGGGAATGAACTGTGTGTCACCGTGAATGCACATGGACTCCTGACTCCCCAGATCGCCGGGCGATCAGGCGTCGTCGCACTTATCCACCAGCAGCTTCCCCACCCAAAGCGGAGTCAGAAGGCAGCCGCAATAATGAGGAAGATCCCGAGGAGCTAGCTCAGTGTTACGAGTAGTGTAGAGTCCTTCCCTTAGTTTAGCAGGATGTCGAGTAGTCGAGTCGTTATCTTAGTTAATGGTGTGTTAATGCTTGGTGTGTGACGTGAGTTGTGGAAGCCATGAGCAATTGTCCACAGCCTCATCTTCAGATTGTTTTGCTTTGGTGTGTGAACCCACATGAAATAATAGTGCATTTATTTTTGTATGAGACATGAACCCTCAGAAAGTATAACAAAGCCTCAACACTTCAAAGTAAAAACAAGTGAAAGTAGTAAGATAATACGCAATGCCTTAAATTAACATTTGGTTGATCATGCTAGATGGCCGGAAGAGGAAAGGGTCGTGCTGCCAACCCCGCCAACAACAACGATGAGGCCTGCAACCCTCATCTTTCTAGGAGCCAAGACAGGGGTGGACGCCGTGAGGGAGTTGATCCCATCCACCAAATGCTTGAAAATCAAAATCAGCTCATCCAGAACCTGACTCAAGTGGTGGCCAACTTGCATCAAGTTCCGCGTCCACAAGCTGCACCACGCCAACCAAGGTTGAGTGAGTTTCTAGGAACTCAACCTCCGAAGTTTGCAAGTGCTGCTGAATCTCTGGAGGCAGATGACTGGCTAAAGACCATTGAGAGCAAGATGAGGATCATACAGTGCCAAGGGTATGAGAGGGTGCTGTTTGCCTCTCATCAATTGCATGGACCTGCTGCTGATTGGTGGACCGCTTACGTGGCCGCCCATCATGACCCTGAGAACATCACTTGGGAAGAGTTCAAGCGTAGCTTCCACAACCATTACATACCAAGGGGTGAACTCAAAAACAAGAGGAAGGAGTTCTTGGGGCTGCAGCAAGGAAACATGACTGTGAGGGAATACCTCACTAAATTTACTCAACTCTCCCGTTATTCCCCACGGGACATAGAGACTGATGAGCAGAAACAGGATTGTTTCGTGGAAGGACTTACCGCAGAAATGCAGTGTGCAATGTCCTCCAACGAGTATGAAAGCTTCCAAAAGATGGTGGACAGAGCATTTGTGGTAGAAAGGAAGCTGAAGGCCTTGGAAAATGAGAACAAGAGGAAGGCCGGGTGGTCACACCAAGCCTCCGGGAGCAACAACCGCCCACGTCTGATGCAGCAACCCGCAGGGCAGACGAACCGTGCTGCGGTACCCTACTCAGCACCAAGAGGGTACAACCCGAACTACAGGCCTCCGGCAGCACCAATACAGCCACAACGTCAGTTCGTACAGCAGCCTCGCCCTACATATCAACCTCGACCAGCAGTGCAAGGACCCCCAAACCAACCCCAAGACAACAAAGGCCAGGCACCTAAGGTTGGGGTGCAATGTTTTAACTGTGGTGAAGTGGGGCACTACGCCCATAAGTGCCCAAAGAAGAAGCCCGCACAGCCGCAACAGCAGAATGTAATGAGAGGACGGGTGAACCACGTCACCATGGAGGAGGCGCAAGAGGCACCCGACGTGGTAGTTGGTAAGTTTCCTGCCAATTTACACATTGCAACCCTGTTGTTTGATTCTGGTGCTACCCACTCATTCATTGCCCAAGGGTTTGTTAAGAAGCATGACCTAGCAACAACACAAATGAACCATATGCTAGCAGTAAACTCTCCAGGTGGAGAAATAAGGACAAGACAAGTGTGTCCCAAAGTGAACCTAGACATTAATGGGGTAGTATTTACTGCTAACCTCATAGTGATAGACTCACAAGGGATAGATATTATCTTGGGTATGGATTGGTTGACCAAACATTAAGGAATCATCCATTGTTCGACCAGAACGGTGGAACTAACTCATCCTAGTGGCACAAGAGTAAAGTTTATAACAATACAAGAGCCTAGGAGGGACATTAAATTAAATCAAGTTGAGGTGAAAGTGGAGGAGATCAGGACCATCAGGGAATATCCAGATGTTTTTTCGGAGGAGTTGCCAGGTATGCCTCCTGATCGTGAAGTGGAATTCGCAATTGAGCTAGTGCCTGGAACAGCTCTGATATACAAGAGACCTTATCGGATGGACTCCAAGCAGCAGAGAGAACTCAAGGATCATTTGAGAGAATTGACGGAGAAGGGGTATATTCGTCCTAGTTCCTCACCTTGGGGAGCTCCAGTGATATTTGTGCCCAAGAAGGACGGAACCCAAAGGTTATGCATGGACTACCGTGCCTTGAATGAGGTAACCATTAAGAACAAGTACCCATTACCCCGCATTGAAGACTTGTTTGATCAGTTGAGGGGAGCTTGTGTGTTCTCGAAAATTGATCTCAGGTTGGGATACCGCCAACTTAAGATAAGGCAAGCCGATATTCCAAAGACAGCTTTCGTATCTCGGTACGGCTTGTATGAATACACCGTCATGCCTTTCGGGCTAACTAATGCCCCGGCATACTTCATGTATCTCATGAACAAGCTGGACAAATTTGTGGTGGTTTTCATAGATGACATTCTCGTCTTCTCCAAAGATGAAGAGGAACATGAGAAACATCTAAGGTTGGTGTTGCAGAAGCTGAGGGAACACCAACTATATGCCAAGTTGAGCAAGTGTGAGTTTTGGCTGAAGAGGGTTCCCTTCTTAGGACATATAATCTCGGAGGGAGGAATCTCCGTAGATCCCACCAAGATCGAGGATATACAGAAGTGGAAGACCCCTGAGAATGTCGGTGACGTTCGAAGCTTCTTGGGATTGGCTGGATACTATCGACGGTTCATTGAGAGATTCTCCAAGATCTCGAGACCCCTCACCAAACTGTTGGAGAAGGGAATCACATTCACATGGACGCCACAGTGCGAGACGAGTTTTCAGGAGCTAAAGAAAAGATAGATAACAGCCCCAGTGCTAGTTATGCCAGATATGCAGAAGAACTTTTCGGTGTACTGCGATGCCTCTGGAAACGGGTTGGGGTGTGTTCTCATGCAAGAAGGGCATGTCATGGCTTATGCGTCGCGGCAGCTCCGGAAGCACGAGAAGAACTATCCTACACATGACCTAGAACTAGCCGCAGTGGTACACGCGTTGAAAATTTGGCGGCACTACTTGATGGGGAAGAGGACAGAGATATATACAGATCATAAGAGTTTAAAGTACATTTTCACACAGCCAGATCTCAATCTCAGACAAAGGAGATGGTTAGAGCTAATCAATGACTTTGATGTGGGCATCAACTATCATCCTAGGAAAGCAAACGTCGTGGCAGATGCTTTAAGTCGGAAAGTGCAGGTCAATAAGTTGAGCTTGAAGGACATGCCTGCAGAATTGAAGGACGAGGTTATAAGGCTCAATCTATGCCTTGTGAATAGTGGTGAAGCCATCGCCATGGAAGTGGACTCCACACTAGAGCGAGAAATACGCGAGGGTCAAAAGGATGACGAGAAGATACAAGAAATCAGGCAACTCATCAAAGAAAATAAAGCCCCTGGTTTCAGAGAGGATGAACAAGGAACGGTGTGGCACGGGAAAAGAATCTCTGTGCAAGAAGTAAAGAAGATCCATGAATTGATTTTGAAGGAGGCTCACGATTCTGACTATTCCATTCATCCTGGGAGTACGAAGATGTACCAGGACCTCAAGAGCAGGTATTGGTGGTATGGCATGAAGCGAGATGTCGCGGAACATGTTGCCCTATGTGACACATGCCAGTTGGTGAAAGCAGAACATCAACAACCCGCGGGATTATTGCAACCACTCAAAGTGCCTGAATGGAAATGGGAAGAAATCGGTATGGATTTCATAGTGGGATTGCCTAGGACCCAATCAGGATATGATTCAATATGGGTCATCATCGACAGGCTAACCAAGGTAGCTCATTTCATCCCCGTGAGAGAAAGCTACAGCGGATCCAAATTGGCAGAATTGTACATGTCAAGGATCGTGTGTTACCATGGAGTGCAAAAGAAGATAGTGTCGGATCGAGGGACATAGTTCACCTCAAGGTTCTGGCAGAAGTTCCATGAAACCATGGGAACCCATCTGAATATCAGCTCTGCCTATCATCCCCAAACTGACGGGCAGACAGAAAGGACCAATCAGATTCTTTAGGATATGCTGAGAGCGTGTGCACTCAAAAACAGTCAGAGTTGGGATAAGAACTTACCGTATGCGGAGTTTTCCTATAACAACAGCTATCAGGCTAGTATGAAGATGTCACCGTTTGAAGCTTTGTATGGGAGGAAGTGCAGAACTCCCCTATTTTGGAACCAAAAGGGGGGAAGTAAAGTGTTTGGTCCCGAAGTACTACAAGAAGCCGAGGCGAAAGTGAGGGAAATTCGCAACAACTTGAGGATAGCACAGACACGACAAAAGAGCTATGCCGATGTTCGGAGAAGAGAGCTCATTTTCAACGTGGGAGACTATGTCTATCTCAAGGTGTCCCCTATCCGAGGACTTCGTCGGTTCAAGGTGAAAGGGAAGTTGTCACCTCGATACATCGAACCCTTTCAAGTGCTGGAGAGGAAAGGCGAAGTGGCGTATCAACTAGAATTACTGGCTCGCCTATCGGATGTGCACGATGTATTCCATGTGTCACAGCTAAAGAAATGTCTGAGAACGCCTGAAGAGGTGTTACCCATGAATGAGATTGACGTAGCTGAGGATTTGTCTTATGCCGAGCAACCATCCAAGATTTTGGAAACAATGGAACGCCTCACCAGAAATAAAAGAATCCGGATGTGCAAGGTGCAGTGGAAGCATCACTTGGAAGAGGAAGCCACCTGGGAGCGAGAAGATGAGCTTAAGGCACAATTTCCAGAATTGTTTTCTTAGAACCACCAATCTCGAGGACGAGATTTCTTTTAAGGGGGTAGAGCTGTAACACCCCAAAATCCTTTTAAGAGGGGAATTTAAAAATTTTTGGACGTATTGCATGTGTTGCAAAAATTCAAATTCAAACTGGAATTCAAATTAAACTCAAAAAAGAAATGAAAAAGAAAAAGAAAAAAAAAACCTTCCCGGCCAGTGGGCCGAAACCCACCAGCCGGCCCACCCAAACCCCGCGCCAGCCCGCAGCCGCGCGCCCGCGCACCTCTCGTAGACAGGTGGGACCCACCTGTCATCCCCGACCTCCCGCTCGTCCGAACCCGGGACTCCTCCGCGCGCGCACCCGATCGAAACTAACCCGGAAAACCGCGCGTTCCCAGCCGAATTCTGGTTCCGGAGGACTCCAACTCGATCTAAACTAACACGCCGCCCTCCCCCGTCTATAAAAACCCCCCCATCGTCCCGTTTTTCCCCCACGATCCGCCGTTTTTATCTCCGGTGAGAACCCGGGTTTCTCCGGCAAATTCTGCTCGATCTTCGATCGGGATTTCTGATCTAACTCGCTGGTCTTGATCCACCGCCTCCGGGGAACCGCGCAGGTGCAGAAAACTCGGTGGTTTGCGGCTCAAATACAGCGCCGACGAGCCTGCCATGAATTCACCTCGGACCTCGTCGCCGACCTCCTCCCAGGACCTCCGAGCTCAAGAAAACCCCCGAGGTGAGATCCCCGACCTCCCCTCTACCGATCTATGTCATAAAATCACAGTTTTAGAAAGAATTGACGAAGATCCGAAACTCTCCGGCGAGATCGCCGCCTCCCGCCGCCGGGCAGCGCCGCCCGCGCTCGATCAGAGCGACGTGGCCGCTTGTGCGCCGTCTATTTTAAATCGCACGGTAGAATTTAAATCCCCGCGTACTGGTTCGACGTTATAATCTCAGCCGTCTGTTTTAAATCAGACGGTCCACGTCAGCCCCGCGTTATAAAGGCCGGGATTCTTACGTGCTACCCCCTGGGGTTCTCGGAAAATACGAGCTAGCCCCGGAAACTTCTGATCTAGCCCCTGGAACTTCAGGAAATCATGTAAATTCTTTTAAAAATCAGTTTTAGCCCCTGGACTTAATAAAAATTAGGAAAAACCCCTCTGTTATGTGTAGTTAGACCCCTGGAAATTCTAAAAATAATACAATAGACCCTGTAGTGGGGTGAGTTTACCTTTTTAACCCTATGTGATATTAAATTTAGGAATTTGACTATGTGATGGGTATTTAAAATTTAAAAGATGGGACAAACACTTTGTAAATTCAAATTAAAAACTTTCCTAGTACTTGGAAAACTTTGGTGTGAGATCAAAATAGATTTTTGGCTGAAATGAATCTGTTTAATTGATTATTCACATTTATTAGTAATAGGGACACATTTTTAAGTAGAGAATAATTCTGAAAATTAGTAAAATAAATGTAAAATAGTTCACATCAGAGGAGAAGTTCAAAAATATATTATTTAATATTTTAGACCCAAAACCTATTCTGTTTAGATGAGGTGTCTTACTATTTTCATAATAAAGTGCACATTTAGGCATAGGAAATAAATCTGAAAATATAGCAAGCTAGGTATGAATAACTAGAAAATGATAAATGAAGTTTCTAAAATCCAAAGAATTCAGTTTAGGGTTGGTAGAAGGTCTGAAGACACATTTTGAGTAGGAAAATACCCTCCATGCACACTTGGTAGCTAAAAGGTGTATCAATTGAATATAAGGAATTTATTTAAATTGGAAACTCATATATTGTATACAAACATAAATATGAATACAAAAGTAGAAATCATATGCACATGTTTAAAAGTGCATGTAAGCCAAAATCAACACACATAGAGTAACCACAACACATAGAAATGAGAATGGCTTTCACAAATGTGAATGTGTTGTTTGTATGAAGTGGAAGTGTGAACTATGTCTTATGAATTGTTGTTTTCTTTTGCTATGTGTGATGGTATGAGTAGAACCTGCTCTAGAGCAAGTTCTTCCTTTCCAAGATCAGGACTACCCATTCCAAGAGCAGCAGGAAGAAGGCAAGTGTCCTTGACCACTTTGATCCTATGCTAGGATGTGTAGATAGAGTTATTTGCATTGTCAAGTTAAATATGAAACCCATGCTAGGAAGTTTCCCTAGAATTGCATCACCTTGTTTCCTTGTAGCTTGGGTTGGGATTTATTTTATCATGTCATTTATTATTATGCATATGCTTAGCCATGCTTAGAATAGGATATTTGGGATATGAGATCATCAGTTTATTTTACCATACTCTTGAATGAGATATTGTGAGTTATGTAGAGGTAGGGATCAAGGCAAGTTGGATGTTTTGGTTGTGTGCTGGGTGCACGAGACTCGGGTTTGTGTTTAGTATTCGCCTGGATCCTAAGGACCGGTTCATGGAGCATGTAACCTGGCTTTACCGTGCCAACCACATGTTGAGATGGGGCAGCTTGGCCAATTAATTAGGTGTATCCCCAACATAGTATGGGTGTGTTGGATGGTGCGGGGAATAGGTGTCAGCTGGACTACCATATGAACCGCAAGGCTCAAGAGGGGGCCACTGCAGCGGGGTTGGAGCCTCTTGTATGCTGTTAGGGGTGAAACCTCAGTGGGCCCATGCTCGTCGGGAATCCCTTTGTAAAGGCTTCGTAGTGATCTCCTGGCTACACACCTGGGAAGTGTGAATGTGGTTCGTGGCCACTGGCATAATGGAGGTTCTATTAGTCCACCCGGCAACGGGGGATGAAATCACTACATGTGGGTACAGTGGTGCAAACTCTACAGAGTCAAAACTGTCATGACAGCCGTGCTCACGGTCAAGAGCGGCTTGGACTTATTCATGATTAGAGGATGATGGCTTTGGAATTTGTGGGTGTTAAGCGGGGAGCTTAACATTGGAAATGAAGTCAAGGTTATTTGATTATGATGATGGGATGGGAAATTGGGACCATTTCACCTGTGTAGTAATGTAGGTGCTTAATAAGCTAAGGTGATAGGTATTAATTGCGTAGTGCTTTAACCCTGAGTTCAATCTCTCCTTGCTTTAGCCATGCATGACATAACTTTCCCACACTTGCTGAGTACCAATGGTACTCAAACTTGCATATTTGTTGGTTTATATTGCTGCTCAGGTCAAGAGAATGATGTGGTGTTTAATGGTCAAGACTTTGGACCCGAAGAAGGTTTCTAGGTTCATGGAGTCCCCCGGGCAACGCCTGTGACGGAGCCCACGAGAATAATTATTCCGCTGCTATTTTATGAACTTATTATTGTCCATTGAGGCATATGCTATGTAAGACTTATTTATATTCGACACCTGACTTGAAATAAATGATGCTTCACTATTTGTCATCACATGTATGAGAAAATGATCCTGGCATACGTGTGATATTCACTTGGTTGTTCTTCGGAAAAACCGGGTGTGACAACAAAGCCGCAACGTCTCATCCTTCTTCTTCATAAATAATGCCGAACAACCCCATGGCGAGGTGCTCGGCCTAATAAAACCCTTTTCCAGCAGGTCCGTTAACTGTGTCTTCAGTTCTACCAATTCCTTTGGCGCTATCTTGTACGCCCTTCGGGATATTGGCATCGTTCCCGGTGCAAGTTCAATCTTGAACTACACCTCTCGGTCGGGCGGCATCCCCGGCAAATCATCCGGGAACACGTCTAGGAACCATCAGACTGGAATGTCTTCCAATCTGATGGTAGTGGATTGGTATACACTTGGAAGTTTTATTTCTGGACTGTCCAGAAATAATGAGTGAGACTCGTGCACTTCTGAGTGCAAATGCATGACTCAGAGGACGGTGTCTAAAATAGCACCGTGGTGGGTTAACCACGACATCCCTCCCTCTAAAACTATGAGAGACGTTGGGTATACTCTACCCTCCAAGCACAGTGGCTCTTTTGGAACCATCATACTTGCTGAAATTTTCCCACCCGGTGAACAAATCAAGTAAGGACTTTCGGTGGGTAGTATTTGCAAGCTGTATTTAGCAATAAAAGCTTGGCTAATGAAACTATACGTGGCGCCTGAATCAACTAACAGTATGGCGGAATGCTGGTGAAGTTGGAACATACCCGCAAGGATTGGATCCACCTCCGGCACGTCCTCTATGGCGAGTTGGTGGATGGTGTCGGGCTTAGGATTTGCCCGCCGCACATTATTGGGGTTCCGAGGCTGATTCCTCCCCAGAAACTGTGGTGCCACTCTCCCGCCTTGCCTCTCGGGACAGTTGTTGGCGAAGTGTCCTGGGCGACCGCATTTGAAGCATGCGGTTGACGACTGGCCCGTACTTGGGGGACGAAAGCCCGGCATGCGCTGCTGAGGTGCAAACGCACGCGGCATCACCAAGCTGTTGCTGTTGTTGCTGCAGAGGTGGTGCTGGTAATGCCGGCCTGAACGCCGGTGGAGAATATGGGCGACTGCGGAATGGCATCGGCCTCTGGTGGCTGCCAGTGTTGACCCGATGGTGAGTGATACACCATCCGGTATTTTTGAGAAGGACCACCTCCCTCTCCGCTGCTCTGCGGCACGCTTCGCTTCTTCTCTGCCGCTGCTAGATCCTTGCTGGAGTCCTCCTGAACAATCGCAGCATCAATGATGTTGTTGAGGCTGCCGTGATTGAACATTGCCAGCTTGTCCTTCAGGAGCGGGTTAAGCCCCTGGTAAAAATGATCCCGCCGCTTCTCGTCGGTATCGGCGTGATATGAAGCGTAGAGTGCGAGATCATTGAACGCCCTGGAGTATTCCAGTGCGTTCCTGCTTCCTTGCTGCAGGCGAAGGAACTCCTGCGTCTTCCTTTTCATAAGACCCGGCGGTATGTGATAGGCCCTGAAGGCCGTCCGGAACTCCGCCCAGGTCATAACACGCTCGGTGGGTTGTGAGGCACAGAAGTTCGCCCACCAAGCGCTCGCGGACCCTTGAAGCTGTTGGGCCGCGAACTGAGTCTTGCACTGCTCACTCACTTGGAGCAGTCCGAACTTCATCTCCATCGTGCGGAGCCAGTTGTCCGCATCGAGGGGTTCATCCGCCCTTGAGAATACCGGGGGATGAATAGCCAGAAAATTGGAGTAGGATCTTTGTTGGCGCTCCTCGCGGTCTTGACGCCTCTCTGGTTGAGACATATTTGCAATTAAGGTTTGCAGCAACTCCGTGTGCTGCTGATGAGAACCCGCCATAGCCGCAACGATGTCGGCCAATGTAACCGTAGGCGGTGGCGGTTGTTGCTGTTGCTGCTGTTGCTGTCCCGAGGAATCCTCGGGAGGCTGTTGGGAGGCACCTCCCCCTGACTAGAACCCCCAACCTCCGTGTTGGCACGAGTGCGAGTCATTCTGAAATTCAAAACAGCAGCGATCAGCACATGTCATTCTTAAAATTCCATATAAAACAGTAGGTATTGAAGTGACACATGAATAAACTTGCACAACATTCACATATATTGATAAAGCATAAACTTTATGCAAGATACATTATTCTTGGGTCTCCGAGAAGTCGTGCTCATGTCGTCACTACTTACACATATACTACTGTCGACACGACATGTCACCGATTACAAAAGTTTTTATACACCACCCTCGCTGCCCTACTTGGCAACGCTAACCCACTACTCGGAGTAGAACTCGACCTCCTGCGGGTCATCCTCCTCCGCTACCTCAACTGTTGGCTCCGGGTCCATGACCTCCTCTTCTGGTTCAGGTTCCCATATCGCCGTGATACCCAAAACCACGGGTACGGCACCTACCATAGGTAGGACCACTACCGGAGGCACAAGGTCCTGCAATGCATGCACCTCGTCCATGGCTTGGTTGTAGTCCTCTTCCCAGCCCTGGCTCTCCTCAATGGCGTCATCACGCTCTTGAGTGAGGACCTCATTTTTCTGGGTCAAGGCCTACACTTGCTGTTGTAAAGCCATGATGTCGACGCAACTTTTCTTTTTCGCCTTCTTCAGACGATACAACTGATTATGTTGTTCGTTCAGTCGCTTTATCGTTGGAAGCAGAACATTGCGGAGTGCGCTATGAGCACTCTCGAAATGGTCTCCACGGCTGGTGCTCTCCTTGAGCTTCACGGCAAGACAATCCGTATGTACAGCTTGGCTGTCCATCATGGTCTTCCCTGCCCTCAACTGGAGGCTGAGGTTCGCCTCCACGGGGTTGTACCTTGGGCAACCCGGATTTGTTGCCTCCAAATACCTTTCCCTCCACACGTGATTAGCTCACCCTCCACCGGGACAAGCGCATATGGAGTGCCCTCCATAGCTCTCACGTGTAGTTGGCAGAAACGTGACATGGTGTTGCGGGCTGCAACTTGTCACATCCCTCCGGCTGTCTACCTTTCACCGTGATGGTGAACGGTGCCCAACTGGGTGGCGTAGGTCCTGCAGTAACTTCGACATGGATGGTCCACGTCTTGTTCCCCTCCTCGCCTTCCTCCTTAGTGAGGTACTGCAGCATTTCCACGTACCCGAAATATTGAAGCATTTGCCTCAACACTTCCGGATAACCGCTGCGTTGAGAACAGTGGGAGACCACCCACCCGTTCTCCAGTTGTTTATCCGCTGTCATCTGTAGAAACATATTTTAAAAAGGTCAAATATTCATTTAAACAGTAAATAATTGAGTTATAACAACTGGAGAGCTGCTCATGGCGCCCTTAACTCTCGGCATGATCCATCCCCGAGTGACCGAGTCCCCGTTCGCTGCTTCTTCCCCACGCAAGAAAAGAAATCCGGCCGCCGCTCATAGCCGCCTCGGGTCCTTGATCGGGAGACCGCCAGGCTCGTGCCACAGCGCCTCCCAAGCTGAAAGTCGGCACCAGGGGACTTCCCTCTGCGTTCTCGGCACAAACCCGAGAGGTTTTCGGCTGTCCCGACCAAGAACCGTGCATGCATATACTGGCCCGAGAACTGAACTCAACCGGGCTCGCGTGGACAGCCTACACCAGGCACTTTCACACCCGAGCGAGGACATCCCCGGACGCGCCGGTGAGCCCTGCTGCTTCCACCTAAACCACAAGTCAAGCCGTGAACCACCGAGCAAGAATTTGGGAAAACTTCACCGGCGGCCACAGGACGACGTTCCGGTATGAAACCTCCAAATTCCCATTCCATTCTCGTCGTCAGTTCACTAAACTGCGCTCAAAGGATCTAGACTCGAGGGTGACCCAATCCCCTCCCCAATCCTGGCTTGAAACACCATGTTAGCGGCTAATTTCGAGTGAGGCCAGCGCCGCGCCGGCGAGGGGGGTGGAGCGCGCGGGAAAAAGGGGGGCGGGAGGAAGAAGAAGCCGCTGGCCCCACTGGTCAGTGGCTGTGGCGGTCGACTGGGATTTGCTGTGGCCACCTGATCTGCTGCGGCTACAGCCTGGGCGTCTGTGGACCATGGTGTGGCTGCAGAAAGGGACTGACACGTGTGCCGGTCAGAGTTTAAACTGTTCCCGATTCAATTTGAATTACAAATTCAGTTCAAACTTTAGAACCTCCTAACTTTTGCTAGGAAGCTCCAAAATTAGTGATTCAAATTGGGTTGGTTTCAGGATGAAAAACTCTATCCAAATATGCCACCCAATTTGTATAAAAATCAACAGAAAATTCTGGAAAATTCTTAAAAGCTTTTCAGCAAAAGAATTTTTGAGGGAGTTTGGCTTATCCAAAAATCCCCAAATTTCGCCAGGATATTCTTTATGATGTTAGGAGACTCCTGTAAAAGTTTCAGCTTATTTGGAGTTGATTTAGTTAGGGTAATTCTGGTTTCAAGTTTCTGTATTCAAATTAATACAGAAACATTTTCACAGAATTTCCAAAACTTGAAAAATCAGTTCTGAGCATTCCTTAGCTCCAAAAATCCTAGGAAACTTCATGCATGCTCCCTGAGCTATGTATGAAATTGTAGTTCACTTGAATTTGCATGAAAGTGCAAATTTATTCAGAATTAATTCCTTTTTTCCTAAAAGCTTAGGGAATTGTTCTGGGTGATCTACTTAGTGAAACATTCTAAATTTTGGTTCAGAGGACTTTCTTGACAAGGAACTCACGAGAAAATTTCCAGCTCCATTGGAGCCCTGGATCAGTATTGTTCTGTTCAACCAATTAGGTGATCACCACCCAGGTGATGAACCTCACTTCTCACTTGATGATAGTGCTTAAACACACACCCAAACCACCACCCCCAGTGTCACTTTAACTTCTTAAACAGAGTTCCAGTTTTGAACTTGTCTTTAGAACTTGTTAGCAAAAGTTTTATAATTAAACTTGTATGCATATTCATAACGTGTAGTGTTTAAACATGGGAAAGTGAAGAAGGAGAAGTTGAGCTTGGATCAAGAGGCAAGAAGGCAGTGATTGAACTTCAAGTCATCAACAACTAAATTCATATCATCTGACTTAAGTCACCTGCAAAACCAAGGCAAGCCCTGGATTGCATTTAAGTTGTTTTATAAAGTTTTTCCTTTGTTCACAAATATGGGTCAAAGTTTGTATGTGCATTAGGTCAAGGATGTCTTATACTCCACTTGCATGACCAAAAATGAACCCTGAGGTCAAGGGTAGATCGCTGTAGAATAAGGCCATGCTAAATAGGTTACGGCATCCGGTAGAAGACGAGTAGTTGGAATCTACTCGCGAGCTTTGTTTCAGGATCACAAAAGTGTGGTTGGAAAGAGAGGCAAACTAAAGTTTACATTTCTAAAGATGAGACCGGGCAGGAGAGTTAGGTAGCAACAAGACGAGGTCTTGGTCGAGTAGCTCTGCCCGTGTCGGTCAAGGACCGAAGCGTATGCGGCCCTGGGAGCAAGTATTGAGTTGTGTACCGGATGCTTACTGATATATGGGAACCAGGAAACCGATGTACCAGGTTCACTAGATTGTAGAGGAATACCACATCGTCTCGTTAGACCTATGAGCCCGAGACGGCGTGACCGGTCTACAGTTTATTGGCCTGAGAAAGGTTGCCACATACGACGTAATGAAGGACGCCAGAGTTGGGTCTTCAGAGGCGGGCGCATGTGTCGAGTTATCCGGGTAGTGTTTGATTCGAATCACCGTCCCTCGCGGTTATGAGTACCGCTTGCTCACTGCGCTGTGACGTAGTAATCAAGTTGTGTGGAAATAGTTTGTAAAGTTTTAAATGCTGTTATGATAATTGTAAATTGCATGAGAACCATGTTTGATGTAGAGATAGAGCCAATTAAAGTTATTTTCCACCTTGGGACAAGTAACATTGGAATGAAGCGTTTCTTGTTTGATTGTGGAGTGCCAATGTTGCTAAGCACAAGGTCACTACTATTATGGCTAAAATCTGAAAGTTAAGGATGAACTCGTAGGCGAGTCTTTTTGCAAATTACAGGATTAGGTCTTAAGTTACCCTCATGTAGAGTTGCATGTTTTAGGAGAGACGGTTAAGTCTTGCTGAGCCTTTGTGCTCACTCTTGCTATATAAGTGGTTTTGCAGGTAAACCTCGATGCTACAAAGAAGGTTGTCCGGTGAGACTCGGAAACTTCCGAGTCATATCACACTTGGAGAACCTAGCCGCTGCCATGTCTTCGTGTTGCTAGCGAGAGGAGTCCGCGGGATGGACCTCTTCTCGAGTGCTTCTTAGATATTCGACGTGAGATGTTATAGACTTCCGCTGTAGCTACTTTATGTAAAGTATTTACAAAGAGCAGTTGTAAGTTTCCGCTTTGATTTATGTAATACATTGTTCCTTATATGTGAGCTGTTGGGTGCCGCATAACACGGCACCACCCAATGCGATTCCCGGGCCAGGTGCCCGTCCCCGTGGCTGAGCGGGACGGCGGGGCCCCGTCATTACTCAGGTTTACCCATGAAAGAACATCATTGGCTGGCACAAAAAAAGAACCATGTCAGTTCGCACTGTCCGAACTTTCGTTGGCGCGATAGTTCGCCCTGTCGGAACTGAGAACGGGTACACTGCAGGAACCTCAACTTCACGTGTAATCCTGTACCAATATGTCACGTTCCAGGGCCCATAATACACATGGTGTGAAATCTTTTCAAGTCTACTTTCCAATGCAACAAACGGTGCATCGTTTGGACTTTCCAAGCAGAAGTTATGGCTAAATTACTAAATACTGCACAGAAGGTGAGAAGACGCGCGAGGATCAAAGACTACTTCGTGAATTGCTCAGTAGCTGGTTTCCCACCTCAAAACGTGGTGACTTCAGTTCACACATAGCTAGGAGGGTTGTTTCTAGTATAAATATCACCCTTGTGCTCCTAGAAAAACAAACATTGATCATTTGATAAACAATATAATTCTGAGTGTCTTGCACATCTTTGTTCTTCCTGGTTCATCATGGACTTGTTAAGTGATCCCTTTGGGGTCCACTAATTTGCGCTCTAGGCTTCCGGGCCTTTTGTGTGGATTAGTTTCTGGTTTGTGGTTCTGCGGTCGTTCGTAGATCGAGTCAAAATCCTCAAGGTTTTGGTGCCTCTCTCCCCGTTGCTTGGTCACAACCAATCTTGGCTGGTATAAAGCTAGTTATCTTGGATTGTGGTTCTGTGGTCATTCAGAGATCGAGTCGAAGTTCTCAAAGACTTTGGTGCCTCTCTCCCCGTCATTTGGTCGCATCCAACCTTGGCAGGTATAAATCTAGTTACCCCGCTGTTTTCAGCTAGTTACCATTGTTCGTTCTGCTGTCCGATCTTTCCTTTTGCCCTTCGCCGTACCTACTGCCGTGAAGATCGGGCCACCCCCTAAGTTTCACCCTATCATTTGGTATCAGACTTCGGATTTACATGGTAGGCACGATCCTCATATCGTCCATTTGTTATCACCAATTTTGTTATCTATCTCGTGTTTTTTGTGTCATACCTATAGTCAACTAAACCACCACAAAAAGTAACGGAACCTTTGTGGTACCACTGATTTTGTGTCATTTGCATAATTTCTTGTTGCCATATCCATCTACATTGTGTTGGTCAGTCAGCAAACAAGAAAAAAGAAAAGAGACAAGTGAGAAAAAATAGAGAAAGGTTTAAAGGGCTGCAAGATTATAATCATTGTTGAAAGAATTTTCAGATTGGGCAACAAAGTTTTACTCATCTTTTGACTTGGTTTATGATACTTGATTTTCGGTGCTACAAGCCTTCCTTGTTTAGCCATCCAAGCTCCACAAAAATCCAAAACCAGATATCCCGACTCGTGAACCTTTCAACCGCTTAATCACAGCAAGGAATACTACCACATTATGCACACTCACAGTACTTGAGAACAGGTAAGAACTTTGGTAAGCAAGTGGTGAGATTGTGTGATTCCACTAAAATTTCCTATACCATTTTACCTCCATTGTTCTAACATGGCAGGATCTGCTTCAATCGTTCGTGGTGGTAATTCTGAAAAGAACCACGAGTTTCACGAGCCGAGCTACACCAATTCGGAAATGCACTTCTGTCACACCCGGTTTCTCCGAAGAGCAACCGAGTGAATATCACATGTATGCCAGGATCATTTTCTCATACATGTGATGAAAAATAGTGAAGCATCATTTATTACAAGCCAGGTGTCGAATATAAATAAGTCTTACATAGCATACGTCTCGATGGACGATAATAAGTTCATGACATATAAATAAAACAGCAGCGGAATATTATTCTTGTGGGCTCCGTCACAGGTGTTGCCCAGGGGACTCCATGAACCTAGAATCCTTCTTCGGGTCCGAAGTCTTGGTCATTGAACACCACATCATCCCCTTGACCTGAGCAGTAATTTAAACCAACAAATATGCAAGTTTGAGTACCGTTGGTACTCAGCAAGTGTGGGAAAGTTATGTCATGCATGGCTAGAGCAAGGAGAGATTGACTCATGGTTAAAGCACTACGCAATTAATACCTATTACCTTAGCTTATTAAGCACCTACATTACTACACAGGTGAAATGGTCCCAATCTACCAACCCATCATCAAAATCAAGTAACCATAATCATCATATCCAATGTCAAGCTCCCCGCTTAACATCCTCAACTTCCAAATCCATCTATCCTCTAATCATGAATAAGTCCAAGCCGCTCTTGACCGTGAGCACGGCTGTCATGACAGTTTTGACTCTGCAGAGTTTGCACCACTGTACCCACATGTAGTGATTTCATCCCCCGTTGCCGGGTGGACTAAAAGAACCTCCATTATGCTAGTGGCCACGAACCACATTCACACTTCCCAGGTGTGTAGCCAGGAGATCACTACGAAGCCTTTACAAAGGGATTCCCGACGAGCGTGGGCCCACTGAGGTTTCACCCCTAACAGCATACAAGAGGCTCCAACCCCGCTGCAGTGGCCCCCTCTTGAGCCTTGCGGTTCATATGGTAGTCCAGCTGACACTTACTCCCCGCACCATCCAACACACCCATACTACGCCGGGGATACACCTAATTAATTGGCCAAGCTGCCCCATCTCAGCATGTGGTTGGCACGGTAAAGCCAGGTTACATTCTCCATGAACTGGTCCTTAGGATCCAGGCAAGTACTAAACACAAACTCGAGTCTCGTGCACCCAGC